>CM077877.1:36388670-37668170 GCA_039720435.1 Amazona ochrocephala | reverse complement strand
TTAAAGACATGTAGATGTCACACTTAGAGACATCATTTACTGGTAGACTTCACAGTGTTAAGGTTTATGCTCAGAATTGGTAATCTTAAAGGCCTTTTCCAACCTAAAGGATTCTATGATTCTGTGATTCTATGAGCAGTGTGATTTTCCCTCAAACAGGCAGGATATGCCTGGATGAAATGTGCTTGTCCAGCTGCATCATTAACTCTCAGTCACTCCTGGATGTGTTCACCGTGTTAGTCTGCCTGTGATGCTGTCACCAAACTGCCTCAGCATAAGCCAGGTGTGCTGGCAAATCTTGGTTGCTTCTACATGGTGTCATGTAAATCCAGATAAGATATTTGCTGGCACCAGCTGGCACAGCCACATGGCCCTTTGATTTTATACATGGATTTTTCAGTTCTGTGAAGGTTAGCTCAAGGATCTCTGTGCTCCATAGGCATGTCAGTGTCAGCAAATTTCCTCCATTTTATCTTCACTCTATTTCACTAAAGAAGAAAAAGGAAAAAAAAGCTGTGTTTTATGCACGCTCTCATGCTTTCTATTACTCCACATATATGACACTGGATATGTGTGGTCTTGTGCACCACTGTAACCTAGTGCTTCAACCATTGTGCACCATTGTAGTAATAATTCATGCCTTCAAAAAATCTCTTAAGCATATATACTGGATTTACGTGGCAAGATTTTGAGAAGGGGAGAGGCTGCAGGGGTGGCTTCTGTGAGAAGAGGCCAGGGATGTCACTGCAATGGACAGAACCAGTTCCAGCTTTTTACTGGATGAACCCTCTGTAAAGCTGAGTCAATCAGAGACATTGCTCACACCTCTGAAAACATGTTTAAGAAAGGAAAAAAGCTTTGAGCAGCAGCTGGGAGAGAAAGGAATAGGAGAAAATATGAGAGAAAGAACACTGCAGACACCAGGGTCTGTGCAAAAAGAGGGGAGGAGGCTCAGCAGAGATCCCCCTGCAGCCCATGGTGCATACCATGGTGAGACAGGCTGTGCCACTGCAGCCCGTGGAGGACCACAATGAAGCAGATAGCCACCCTGCAGCTCATGGAGGACCCCATGGTGTAGCCGGTGGATGTGCACTGAAGGAAGCTGCACTCCATGGAAGGCCCATACTGGAGCAGGCTTCTGTCAGAGCCTCTGGCCCATGGGGGGGAGACCATGCTGGCAGAGCCTGTGGGCTTTAGGAGCATCATGCTGGAGCAGTCTGTTCCTGAAGGTCTGCACCCTGTAGAAGGTACACTCACTGAAGCTGTTTGTAAATAACTTCAGTCCAAGGGGAGGGGAACTCCATAATGGAGCAGGGGAGTAGTATGAGGAGGAAGGAGTGGCAGAGACAAAGTACTGTGAACTGACTTCAATCCCCATACCCTATCCCTCTGCACTGCCTGTGAGAAGGATGAAGGCAGAGGAGTCAGGAATGAAAAAATGAAGCTAAGATAGGGAAGAAATGGTGTGGAAGATGTTTTTAGCTTTGTCTTTGTGTCTATCCTACTCCAGTTTTTAAACTGGCAATAAAGTAATCTCCCCCAAGACAAGTCTGTTTTGCTTGTGGCAACAACTGGTGAGTTGATCTCCCTTATCTTGATCCACTAATTTTTTCATCTTATTTTGTCCCTGTCATAGAAGGGAGCAAGAGAGCAGCATATGGGACTACCAGCCAGCCAAGATCAGCCCAGCCCATGATAGCATAAGTATGACTCACATTATGGCTAATTTTAAATTAAACACTCATAATACTGAAATATCACTAATTAATCTATTGTCTTCAACATCCAGTAGAGAGCTCTGCATAGTGGAGGAGCTTGAAGTTATGATGATCACCTCTAATTCACACAGGTAAATCCATAGATCTTCAAAGAATATAAATAGTGAGTAACAAGTTGCCATGTTTGTAACCTTACTTAAATGTTTTGCTAATTGATGATTCTTAGAAAAACACTTGGGAGAAATACCAGGAGAGATTATATTGTTCTTAGCTCACAGCACTACTAAGAGGTTTACATATTTTTAAATTCAGCTGAGTAATTAAACTTCCTATTGTATAGATTTGTTTAAACTTATTACTTTTATTTATATTAATGCTGTTAGTCCCTAGTACATACAATTGCAATCATAAACCAGAATTGCCAAAGAGATGATATAAGATTTGTTGTCTCTGCTGTGGAACAAGCAGGCTTAGGCTGCTATGATCTATCACTGCAGCCTGATTAGTGTGTGGTGTTCCAGCCCCACTATTATTTGCTGGAAGACAATATTTTACCATAACAATGAATTATATACACAAAGTACTGTGATAATATGAAGAGGACCATGTCTACTGATATTCATTTAATGATGTGCCTTTGCTGATGCTTATATCCTTGCCAGTTTATACGTTACAGAAAGGAATATAAAACCAGGACATTGTAAAAATCTGTGAGGCCTTTATAAGACTGTCAGAAAACACTGCTCATAAATGATAAATATGAACAGAAAACTGCTTCATTTGCAGAACAGCCAAAGAGTTTTTTTCAGTGTAGCACAGCACAGCACTATACTGAAAATTTAGCAGTGGCTTTGTGCTGAATTCTAATTGGTTGCTGTGGCTCACAAGCTTTATGAGGTTGCACTATTTTTTAATCCAGAACTGTGGGAAAAAGCAATCACCTAAGCTAAACCGACACTTCTTGCAATTGCAGAAAAGGTCAGCGTGCAGAGAGTTAGAAAAACGAGGAAGGTTGCATTTCATCCAGTCCTAAACAATTCAATTTAGAGGCATCAGTTGTGGTTATACTAGATTTTCCTGCAATTCAGTAAAAGTTTCAAAAATTTCACGTTGTTTCGGTCAATAGAGCTGCTTGTGCTTCTGACTCAAACTTCACTTTAGTACTTAACTGCTCACTTTCCTCAAGTCTCAAAAAGCTAGTAAGGGAAAGAAGATGAGAATTACAGAAAAGAAAGAAAAGGCAGAATACATGAAAATAATGAACTGAACCAAAATCCATTTATGTCTGTCCTGAGTTTAGCAGTAGCAGTCATTTTTCTCCTGCTTAGTAGCTGGCGCAGTGCTGTGTTTTTGACTTTCAGCCTGGGAACAATGCTGATAACACTGATGTTTTTAGTTGCTGCTAAGTAATGTTTACTCTGACCAAGGACTTTCTGAGTCTCATGTTCTACCAGGGAGGAGGAGAATCGAGGAGGAATCAGAGACAGGACACCTAACCCAAACTAACCAAAGAGGTATTCATTCCATGCCACGGCGCATCGTGCCCTCTATATAAACTGGGGGCAGTTACCCGGAAGGGCGAGTTCACTGCTCGGGTAGGGCTGGATATTGGCCGGTGGGTGGTGAGTGGTTATATTCTCTCCCCTTGTAATTTCTCTTATCATTATTATTATAATAATGAGACAGCAGACTTTGGCCTCTTCAGGAACCTGCTTAGAAAGGTTCCATGGGATGTAGCCGTAGAGGGCAGGGGGCCTGTTGACGCAGAAGTCCCAGACACAGCACGCAGGACCAATATGATCAGGCTGTGCCAAGTTTATTGTGCAGACAGCTCAATATATATAGGCATTCTACTTGTCTATCATTAACACACACAACTCTAATTGGATACATGCATTGTTCACGCGACTAAATACAGAATAGGATTAGCTCAGACCCTCTGTCCACGCGCATAGTGGTCTCCACCTACATTCTACTTGGTGTCCTGCTTGATATATGATTGGTTAATATCTCTCAGCTAAGTGTTAGTAACAGCTTAATAATTGGTTAACTATGACAGCATATGTTTCAAGGTTACAGTTATCAGCTCCCTCCTGCACATCTCTCTCAGTAGCTTTCCATGCTAACTTTCTCAAGGCTTCTGCACGTACATAAATTTTAGTAATCCCCAGGCGAGGCCTCAGTGCCTGTGGGTCACTACCTTACAATTGTCAAGCAGTTGTCTGGATTGCTCACATGCCCATTCACAGCCAAATAGCTCTCCACAAATTCCTCTTTTTGTTTCTGAGCAATCCAGACCTGATTCACAGCACCAGATAGTGTACCGATAATACACTTCCACAAACAGCAAAAGATTAAAACAATAATAATCAATACCATTAAAACTGTTAAACCTTGTTTGATTAGTACTCTTAGCCAACCACTAATACCCCAACCCCGTAACAATTTTTGAAACCAATCCCATTCTGAGAGTACTTGCAACTTTTGCACTTGTGAGAACCTAAAGTGTGGTTTTGGTAAGCAAGCAAGATTTACAGTCCAATTCAGCAACCTCCTTATCTTAGCTCCTTCTTATCTTCCAGGCCTGCATTCTCGTTTCATTAACTGTCTGGGAGTTGCTTCTTTTCCATGGTCGGCTGCACAGAGGTAACCAGGAGTTACCCCTGCTACATGGCCAGCTGCACATACTTGCTTTCATTCAGAGCAGGCATATGTCCATTCTCTAACGAGAAATCATCCACGTCTTCTCCTTTTCTTTCCTTGAATGAGCCAAAGCTGTTTTACTGGGGTTTCAATCATACCACAAATACATTGCAAAATACAAGGTACAATCGTAACTATGGTCAAGATTATCCCTAAAATCATTCCAATACCTTTAATCAGCTGTCAGATGTCACAAATGCTGTATTGTAGAAAGAGAATCAAAACTAGAAAAATTTAAAAGTTTTTGTACAAATTACGTTTTGCAAACTGTTTGAAGAAAATCCTTATATTTCCCCTATTTTTTTTTATATATATATATTACCTGCTTTAGAAGACCCTACTTGAGCAGAGGATTTGGACTAGATCCTATCTCCAACATATGCCAACCACAGGCTGCTTGGCCTGCCTTTCTCTCCTGTATAGTTCTCTGATAACAGGGGAGGCTATCCCTCACATCAAGGTCTGGCATGGCATGTGTCCCCACCACTCAACGCCTGCTGGGTTGCTGCCAGCAGCGGAGCTAAAGGTTCTTCTTGGTGTCAACCACAGAGGTCAACCCAGTCTTGCCCTTGACTGTGATAGGGGGTATTTGGCCAACCTCAGTCGTGGCACCTTGTTGTCAGCGCAGAGGTTCACCTGCTTCATCTGGTAACAAGTCACTACTATGGCAAAGCACATACAGATCCACATTAGCAGTATGTATACTACAGGGTGCAGCAGCATGTTGAAGATGCTATTGGCAGTGAGGGACCAGCCAAAGAAAATTTTCCACCAGTGATGTTCTCTCACCCTCTTAATTCATTCCATTGCCTGCTTTATAACACCATCATTGTATTAGAATCTTTCTAGTTTTTGCCTTAGCATTTTCTAGCAGCTGCTGCAAGTTTGCATACTCTAACATCTGTTTTACAAGTGACAAATCCATACAACACAAGGTATAGTTTCTTATTAGCAACTGGCTAGTAAGTACAGGTGGTTTTATGCACAAAATCACAGCCTCTAATAAGAGCTACTTTACATGTACATATGTTCAAGCTTCTGTAGGTAAGGTGTTGAGTTTTTCCACTCTTCTGTCCAGCTCATGGCAAGGCTTGAGAAACTTTGCAGGCAGCCTCCATGGACCTGTAGGTAGGACACAAATATATCCCTTCCCCCATGTTATCAGTTCTTGAGAAGTAAGTCAGGTTAAAAATGATTCGTTAAACCACAGGCATTCTGAAATTCACATTCGTTAAACCACAGTAATGTGAAGCAGGTGCAGAAGCAAACTGCACGGTGTTAACAGTAAAGGAGTTTGCTGTGTCGTTACCCCTTTTTTTTTTTTCCTATCTCTGCCACCCTGGTGCTGTTTGGGTGGAGGTTGGTAAAGCTTGAGAGTGCGCTACCCCTCTTGCTTTTTCGGTTAGCAGTTTGTGTTTGAAATCTTGGATTCACCCCTACGTTACCTTAAACACACTAAGCAGGACTGCTCGACAGCAGCTACAAACGCCTGCCTGCCCAGCAGCAACTACAGCTGCCAGCCTGCTGAGCAGCAGTTATAAATCTCTGCCAGCAGCAGCACCTCTGTATTAACCCTTTCTTGCCCAAAATGTTAATCTGCTACCCGTTAAAAACTTTTACATGAACCCAATAACAAAAAATACACAGAACACTGTCTGCCCTCAACAGACACACACATACACACACATTCATGGGATCCCACAAACACACTCCACACAGCTACAATATTTGAAACGCAAAGTGCAGACAATCATTACTCTCACTACATGGTCCCATGTACAAAACGTAGTGCAATGACCCTATGAAGACAATCAATAAACCAGCTCCGAGCAGCATCATGGCAGTGCAAGGTGGCAGGCTCAATCTCAGCGGGCATCCCCGCAGAGGCTCTGCCTCTCTCACATTGCATGAGGCTTGGACTTTTGTACTGACCAAAATGCACACTCATTCCAATGCAGGTGGCCAGCCTACATCGGGAGAAGTGGCCAACAGTATCTATAAAACTCTACAAGGGTCGATAGAAACACGGACATACTTACATTTGCTAACTTCTAGTACATGAATATCACGGAGAGACTATAAGCACACAATATATCTGCGTCCCCCACCCATTTTACTTTTCCCTTTATAGCTGCCCATTTATCATGAGGATCTGGGGGATATAAATCAGGCTTCTTTTCCGGATCAACAGGTCTCGGGTCAAAAGGACTATCCAGGTCAGCATCAGAATTATCAGGCGTTAGAACTTCAGGAGCAGCAACAACAGTCTGATGAACGTGCACAGGCTCCTCATTAATGTATTCTGGAGTTTCAGTGTTATCAAGTGCAATTAAAACATTTTCTCCCGCAAGTTTCAGGTGATCTGAGAGTAGGCTTTTTCTCGGGATTAACAGGGTCCAGGACAAAAAGATCGCCTTCATCCCCGTCCTCAGTCTTCGCAGCCATAGCAGCGATCGGCGGAGGTTTGGAGGGGTGGGGGGTGGGGGTGGTGGTGGGGGTTTGGGCTCCACTATCTCATTCTTTGACTTAGCCGTGTCAGCTATAAATTCGTAAGTCCATCATGAAGTGTCTGTAATTTCTCATCTAACAATCCTGACCATTTGTCCCACCTTTGACGATGTTGAGGATTGGGCTCTGGGGGGAGGGAGGCCAGGGGTGGCGAAGGTGATAAAGGAAGATACAAATTCGTATCCCCTGGCCCGTCCATCGGTTCTGTTTTTTTCCCATTTGTTGTTCCGTGGGGGTGGAAAAAGCTCTTCTGCTTGCATATTTTTTAAAGAGTCAGTGATTAGTCTCCACGAAGTGGGGTGTTTACTTGCCTCCTTGGTTCCTTTACTTACCTCTTCCCACAGCGTTGTCCCTATTTTCTCCCAAGTTGCGATTTGAAAGGCAGCATCCACTGAGGGGATTAAATCCTTTCCCTTTGCCCAATACAGCAAACCTTTCAAGGCAGGCTCATCATAACTCACTGCTCTCATAGAGAGAAGGTGTTGGAGGAGCTTAACCACTTCTGATTCTTCCTTGGTCAGTGTGGACCCCATCTCCTCCCTGGCTGCTCACCTGATCAGGGCGAGATTCCCAAAGTTTTGCGCTAGCGACTCCCGAGTGCCGGGGCAGCACCCGATATCGGCCGGCTTCTGCCCACTCCTTCCTGTCGGTCTCGTCACTTTTCTCCAACGCCTATCTGAGGGTCCTTGCTCGGGCGCCACTTGTTGACGCAGAAGTCCCAGACACAGCACGCAGGACCAATATGATCAGGCTGTGCCAAGTTTATTGTGCAGACAGCTCAGTATATATAGGCATTCTACTTGTCTATCTTTAACACACACAACTCTAATTGGATACATGCATTGTTCACGTGACTAAATACAGAATAGGATTCGCTCAGACCCTCTGTCCACGCGCATAGTGGTCTCCACCTACATTCTACTTGGTGTCCTGCTTGATATATGATTGGTTAATATCTCTCAGCTAAGTGTTAGTAACAGCTTAATGATTGGTTAACTATGACAGCGTATGTTTCAAGGTTACACTTATCGGTTCCTCCTGCACATCTCTCTCAGTAGCTTTCCGTGCTAACTTTCTCAAGGGTTCTGCATGTACATGAACTTTAGTAACCCCCAGGCGAGGCCTCAGTGCCTGTGGGTCACTACCTTACAATTGTCAAGCAGTTGTCTGGATTGCTCACATGCCCGTTCACAGTCAAATAGCTCTCCACAGGGGCCCAAGACTGTTGGTTGATATTCAAGGATCACCTGGTGCAAGCTCAGGAGCCATGCATCCCAACTAGAAGGAAGTGCATCAGGAGGGCCAGGAGACCTCCTTGGATGGATAAGGAACTGCTGAGGAAAATTAAAAGGAAAAAAGGCTTATAAAAGGCGGAAGCAAGGACAGGAGTGCGGGGAAGAATACAGGGGTGTTGTCCAGCAAGCTAGAGAACAGGTTAGGAAAGCTAAGGCCCACTTAGAATTAAACTTGGCTAGGGATGTTGTAACAGGAAAGGATTCTATAGGTATGTAATGAATAAAAGACAGACTAGGAACAGCATGGGTCCTCTCCAGAAGCTATCGAGAGAGCTGGCTACTCTGGATTTGAAGAAGGCGGAGGTTCTAAATGACTTCTTTGCCTCAGTCTTCACTGGCAAATGATCTGACCACACCACCCAAATCTTGGAATGCAGATGCAGGGACTATGAGAATGAAGACCCTAGGCTTACTGTAGGAGAGGATCTATTTCCAGATCACCTTAGGAACCTGAACATGAACAAGTCCATAGGCCCTGATGAATTCCATCCGTGGGTCCTGAAGGAGCTGGCAAATGAAGTTGCTAAGCCACTGTCCCTCCTAAAGTGAAGTTGTGTGTGCTCCATCGCTGGCAGTGTCCAAGGCCATGTTGGACATAGCCTTGGTTAGCATGGTTTAGTGTGAGGTGTCCCTGCCCATGGCAGGGGGGTTGGAACTAGGTGATCTTAAGTTCTTTCCAACCCTAACTATTCTATGATTCTGTGATTCTATGATTCTATGATTCACAACTTCCCTGGGCAACCCATTCCACTGCCTCATCCCCCTAACAGTAAAGCATTTCTTCCTCAGATCCAATCTTAACTTCCCCTGTTTAAGTTTGAACCCGCTACCCCTTGTCCTATCACTACAGTTCCTAATGAAGAGTCCCTCCCCAGCATCCCTATAGGCCCTCTTCAGATACTGGAGGACTGCTATGAGGTCTCCATGCAGCCTTCTCTTCTCCAATCTGAAGAGCCCCAACTTTCTCAGCCTATCTATACGGGAGGTGCTCCAGCCCACTGGTCATCCTTGTGACTCTCCTCTAGACTTGCTCCAGCAGCTTCATGTACTTCTTATGTTGAGAACGCCAGAGCTGCATACAATACTCCAAGTGAGTTCTCAGGAGAGCAGAGTAGAGGGGCAGGATCACCTCTTTTGACCTGCCGATCACGCTCCTTTTGATGCAGCTCAGGATACGGTTGGCTTTCTGGGCTGCGAGTGCACACTGAAGCCAGCTCATGTTAACTTTCTCATTGACCAACACCCCCAAGTCCTTCTCCACAGGTCTGCTCTGAATCTCTTCTCTGCCCAACCTGTAGCTGTTCCTGGGATTGCTCCGACCCAGGTGTAGGACCTTGCACTTGGCATGGTTAAAATTTATGAGGTTATCATCAGCCAACCTCACAACCATGTTAAGGTCCCTCTGGACGGCATATCTTCCCTCCAGTGTATCAACTGAGCCACACAGCTTGCAAATAGCATTGCACTTCTTTAGAAGATTGTAAATCTAAAGGGATCAGCTTCATAAGAGACCCTGTTCCAGTGTCACATCACCAGCATCTACAACTCTTTCCATATCTGACAAGTTTCACTGTAAAGGCACCTGAGTAAAATTTCTGTGGGTATTCTTTTATTTTAAATACTACTGGAAAAACAATCTGAGGGATGGGAGGGCACTTCTAATTCATTGCCTAAATGAATTGATCATAATTTTATAAGCATTTGCTCCTGTTTGCATAAGGCTACACAGTTATTCAATTTTGCAACAGCCAGTGAATTTTGATTAGAAGATCTAAGGACTCTGAGTGTTTTAAGAAAACTCCCATGTAAACTTGCCAAGATTTGCTTTCTCACTAAGCCAGAAGACAATGTGCAGTGATAACCTAATTGTAGTGGCAAACTAGAAGGAAACACATTTCAACAAGGATAGAAAAGGAGAAGAAAAGCAACCAAAGAGAACAGACAAAAAAAAAAAAACAAAAAAAAAACCACCAGATTGAGAATTTAACAGATTCATTGTTGGCTTTATTTGTACTGGATCAACACCAGTAAAATTTCAAGCTTACAGAAACAAAACCAAGAAGTGGTTTCAGCAGGAATATCAGCAAATTATGGCCTCAGACTGCTTTTTGCAGTAGAATTCTGACTATTTTTTCCCCACCTTTTGTCACTGACCTTCAGCTCTCTTCCATGTCTTTTTTCATAATCTTCATTTCAACTACTCTACAGAAGTTACCATGCTTACCTCTTTATTTCTTCTCCTTTTTTTCCTTCTCGAAAGCATCACCATCACACAGTAACTCTCCCCAGAAGAATTAATATTGGATTTTTTATTTTTTAAGGGAATAGAAACTGAGCAACCTCCTCCATGCACAGTAGGGATCAAGAGGGAAAATGATGGTGCTACCATGACTCTAACAACCAATATACTTATTCTGTTGCATATTATTTCCCTTTCTCTGACATACTGTCTTGTCTATACAATTGGTGGTTTTATAGAGGTATTATCTTATTTCTACAGAGCCTCACATCAAAAAAGGGAAGGAGGAGGTGAAGAATTACAGTAATAATTCATAACTATACATTGAATTGAAATATGAGGATAATGATGGTGAAAAAGAAGAAGATAAAGTTCATGTTCTAAGGTGGCTGAAGGTAAGTGTAAATGGACATGACAAAATTGCTAGTCTTGTGTAATGCAATGACTCCAAAATGACTGACTTCAGGCAGGAGAACAATATTGGTATTGTAGTCAATACAAAACACCCTGAAGAGAGAAAAACATAAAAATAGAATTATGTTTCTCAATCATTACCTTTCATAAAGTGTGTGTTTAATTAAAATGGAACACATCTAATATAAAAAAGGAAATTGGAGAATACTTCATGGGAAAATCACTCTTTTCTCCTATGCAGGAATGTTTTATTCAAGAATGCTTGGAAAGAGTAAAGAAGTAATCAAATGAAGCAGGAGTTGAAGAAAATATGGGTCAAGAAAAATATGAGCATAATGCTGTCACTTTTTTGAATGGTCCATGGGGATTTCACAATGGAAATGTCACAAAAGAAATTCTTACTTTAAAAATTGACTGCAATAAGAAGTATTTTGCACACTGAAATTTGTGCTCATCTCTGAAATACCAAGAATGGCAAAACCATCATAAAACCACTGACAACTCATCCTAATTAGATTTTCCTTAGTAATCATTTCTACTTTTGACCTTAATCCAGAGCTTGGATATAGGAAATATAGACAGGAACTTCGCAACCTGTCCAGGAACCTGTTCCAGTATTTAACCATCCTTACAGTAAAAACATGTTTTGTTATGTTCAAATAGAATTTTCCATGTTTCAACTTGCAAGCCTTCCTCTTGTGCCATCACTGGGCACTACAGAGAAGACACAAGGTAACAGCATAGTTTGGGAGCTGCTGACTCTTCTAGAACCACAGACTGTCAGTCAGGAGCTATATTCCCTTAGCATTCACTAAATTTTAAACTCCTTAGGAGACAACAGTTCTTGCTATTCACTCAGTTCCCCTTGCTAGACATGGGGTTTAGGGGTTCACAGTTGCAGCTGAGTTTTCTTACACAAAGAAGCTCTCTTTCACAGAGACCAAGCTATCATCTCACTTCTGCAAGATAGAGACTTGTGAGCCTATGCTGAATTCAGAACCCTAACCTTCAGTTTCATAAATGCAGTCTTTCTTTCTCTCCTTGTAACATCAAAGTAAGGCTATCTTGAGAACCATCTGGCATAAACAAAGTTCTTTTGTCAATCTGAATAAGTTTGACTTCAACAAGTTTGAAAAGCAGTGCAGAACAAAGAAGATGATGTGGAATGGACGTCATCATAGGTTTCATAGCTAATCAATATCTACAGTTCAAGGTACAACTTTTATGGCCTGCTTGGAAATTGATGTTGTCCCATCTCCATTCTACTGCTACTCTCCCTATTTATATTATTTCAGATATGCTCGTCATGCTTACTAAATGCAATATAGACACTGCCTATGATGAATTTATTAAATAATGTGTTGCTAAAATAGACTGTATTGGGCAGTGTTTCCATTTTTCACATCCTTCCAAGTTGCAAAACCAGTAAAACACTTACCTTGGGGAAAAAAAAAGACTTATAAAATTTCAGTTGAGATTCCAAACACATAGGATTCAGAAATGTGGTATGCACAGTTTGTGATAACTTAATGAATCAAAACATGAATATTCAAATCTGGTGGAGGAAGGGGGCAGAAATAATATACTGAGGTGGAAGAAGGTGCTGCTTCAATGTATACTGTATTTCCACTTAGAATGGCATGAGGGAGCTAGTCAATATCATAGAATCATAGAATAGTTAGGGCTGGAAAGGACCTTAAGATCATCTAGTTCCAACCCCCCTGCCATGGGCAGGGACACCTCATTACAAGATTGTTCTTTATAGTCAAAAGACCATTGTTACTGATAAATATTCCTGATGACTAAAAAAGGACAACCTACCCCCGGATCTTAAAAAATGAAAACAAAACAAAAAAAGCAAGGAGAAGGATCTAAGTAACTGTAAGACAGTTGGTTTAATCATGGTTCCCAGAAAGATTATAGGAAAAATTTACAGACAGAGGTAACTCAGCAAAGGAATGGTCACAGGGTCACATACCGCATGAAATGAGCTTGAGGACTGTATTCAGGGTCTTACGTAAAGCTTGTTAAGCTCAGTAAATCTAAGAATCTGGAAAACTAATCTGAGGATCTTAAAATAAGACCTGGGGTCACATCCATTCTGTTTAGGGGAATGAAATTCAAAGAGAAAAACAGCTCCTCCCCTTGCTTCTGGTCTGAATTTCCCCACCTGGGAACCATATGGCTTGTTTGTCATCAGACTGTAGTAAAAATCAACACATGAGCAATGAAGAGGTTTGAACTCAAGTTTATACTCAAATCCAAGCTGACATCACAGTACAGATGTAATCATGAGTTAAGGCATTTCCTTGCTCTTCACTCAATGAGTCTTCAGATCTCTTGTTATATGCCATTACTTGAATCTGTGCCACAGATACTCATACCCATCATGGGTAGAATCACACAGTGACAAGTTAATGGCTGCCTAACTATTCCACATCAAATTTCCTGTTTCTCACATTCTTTGTACTCCCTGAAGAGTCTAATGAAATGTTAATCCTCCGCATTATTCCTAGCACAGACAGATTTTGAACTGCGTCAAGACAATCATATGATGGACGCGGTTTTCACCACATACAAGGCATTGCTTCTTCACATAGCTTTCAGTTTACTTGACAGCTTATTTCCTTCATGTTTTGAATGTTTTGCATTGACTATCTGAACTCCTGGGCTGTTTTTAGCTCAGTAGGTCAGAGTACTATAGGTTAATTAAATCTCCTGGAAAATTATACAGGTTTCAAAACCCAATGTTTTTCTTCTACCACTAATATAAAAAGAAAGCTTATGCATAGTAGCTAAAAAGATAAAAGGTTTTTATTAGAAAAAAGTTACAAAGCAGTGTTATGTAAACAGAATGCCAAATATTTGCTATTACTACTGCTGATTTAGCCATCCAAATCTTATAATTATCTGTGTGAGTTTGTTCCTGCATTAGTTTTGCCTATAGGGATGCTGGGGAGGGACTCTTCATTAGGCACTGTAGTGAGAGGACAAGGGGTAATGGGTTCAAACTTAAACAGGGGAAGTTTAGATTGGATATAAGGAAGAAATTCTTTACTGCAAGGGTGTTTGGAACAAGTCCAAAGGAGGGCCACAAGGATGATCAGGGGACTGGAGCACCTCCCATATGAAGATAGGATGAGAAAATTGGGGCTGTTCAGCCTGGAGAAGAGAAGGCTGAGTGGAGACATCATAGCAGCCTTCCAATATCTGAAGGGGGCCTATAGGGATGCTGGGGAGGGACTCTTCATGAGGGACTGTAGTGAGAGGACAAGGGGTAACAGGTTCAAATTTAAACATAGCAAGTTTATATTGGATCTGAGGAAGAAATTCTTTACTGTAAGGGTGGTGAGGCACTGGAATGGGTTGCCCAAGGAAGTTGTGAATGCTCCATCGCTGGCCATGCTCAAGGCCAGGTTGGACAGAGCCTTGGGTCACATAGTGTTGGGTGTGAGGCGTCCCTGCCCATGACAGGGGAGTCGAAACTAGATGATCTTAAGGTCTTGTCCAACCCTAGCAATTCTATGGTTCTATGAACTTCAGAACCAATAATACCACCGTTTAAATTATTTACTTTCTTTTTTTCCTCTATTATGTTACATCATTATGGAAGTGGTAGCATACACATAATCTGTTGATGTAACGCAAGAAACAGAAGAACAAAATTTCAGTTACGTCTGAGTCCAGTGACAGCCTTGACAAGAAATAATGGATTCATGAACTTATCTTAGTTAGATATTTCATAATGTCATTCTACTGCAAAACTACTAGACGATCTTTACGGCATTATTTGTGGTATAAAGGGCTAGATTTGTTATTCAGCAATTCAACCAGGCTTCAGGCCTGCTAACTCAAAGCTACATTTCACAGTGAAGCTCAGATTAGCCTGTATGAGTGTCCTGGGTTCAGCAGCAGTAGTCATTTTTTCTGCTTCTTGGTAGCTGGTGCAGCGCTGTGTTTTTGACTTTCGGCCTGGGAACAGTGCTGATAACACCAGTGTTTTTAGTTACTGCTTTGTGATGTTTTGGTCTGACCAAGGACTTTGTGAGTCTCATGCTCTGCTAGGGAGGAGGGGAAGCCAGAAGGAAGGAGAGACAGGACACCTGACCCAAACTGACCAAAGTGGTTATTCCATACCACAGCACGTCATGTCCTGGATGAAAAAAACGGATGGCAGAGACCAGGAAGGGTGGTGGGGGTGCACTGTGGGGGGTGCACTGCTTGGTCGGGCTGGGGACTGATGGTGAGCAGTTGTATTCTCTTTCCTTGTATTTGTCTTGTCATTATTATTATTGGTGGTAGCAGTAGTGGTTTGTGTTATTCCTTAGTTAGTAAATTGTTCTTATCTCAATCTGTGGGAGTTGCATTCTTTTGATTCTCCTTCCCGGACCTCCAGGAGTGGAGTGAAGAAAGAGTGGGGAGTGAGTAAGAGAGTGGCTGTGTGAGCTTATAGAGACTTAAATCACAACAATGAGGAGAAAAAGACTTTAATAAAATGTGACAAATAAATCTATGTGACTAGACTTTGAGATATTACTCTATTTTCCTTTATTCCATCAAGGAAAAGAAAATGATTCTCTACAAGATTTAGGTTACAAAAATATATTTCCTGTGTAATACAATAGTAGCTAACAAGAGCTTTTCAATTCAGGAACAATGTCTTTTCAAATATGTATTACAAAAAAGTTAGTCTATAACATTGGTTTTGCTAAGAGAACTTCTAAGTGCTTGGTCATAAGAGGCTTGTCTAACTCCAGGAGTGAAATCCTGACCCTGGGAACACTGTATGTGACCAGTACCACTGCTTACTATCTCTTTCTCCATCAATGCTTTACTCTATCTAGCCTTTATGTGAAATCAGTAAGTTTAAACTTTGATTCCTCATCTCCCACATCAAACATCTGAAGGGTGATGAACAGCAAACATGTATTGAAATGTACTTCTAATCCAGCACTCAAAACTCTAGACACAGGCTGGTACAGAGAGGGGGTATCCCTCCATGATGGCTTGTTTTTCTCCAGTGTAGATACGGAGGAATAAAATCTCATTTGCCCTTCCCCCTGCAGAGATCCTGTGGAGGTAGAGTAATGCATCACAAAAGTCATTGCAAGGACAGTGAGGAGTTAAGGTCATTGCTGCTTTTCAAACCTGGCTGCTCTCAGGTGTTATGGAAGGCACAGAGAAGAGCTGAGGTTTTCTGCCAGACATAGAGCTGTTTCTTTGAGCTGCTATATCACCATGCCAGCCAGCTTCTCTGTCAAGCTACATGCTGCATTTTTACCCCTGTGCCAAGGTTCAGAGACAGCTGTTTTCTGGAAGGGATGCTTCCCCCAGGGAAACTTCTTTTAGCCTATTACAAGGCTCTACTCCAGGTTCTACTAAGGAGCATAAAAGTGGGAGTGAGAATTTAACCCTTTAATATATAATCACAAGTTTAAGATACAGTCTCACCTCAGGCATAAAATAACAAGCATTTTGATTGTGACAGGCTTGCTTCAACTCAATTCAGAAACCTTGAACTCAGTTCAATAATTATGAGGGGTTTTTTCTACATTTTATTTATATTTACATTTATATTTATGCTTAGTGGAAGCACAGTTTCTTAGTTAGACCTGGAATAGACAAGGGGTTCTGCAATTAGTCTAACAGAGCACTTTATCACTGAAAATCAAATAGTGCTTCCGCCTGTTGGGTATCATGGTAAAAAACTGGAAGGTGGGCAAAGAGGAAATGTCTGCTTTCTTTCATCAATTAACATATCTTGTTACCTGAAATAGGTGTATATAACCCAGTATTTCACACTTCTCAGCTAAAGAAAATTTTACACTAGTATTATTATGCATGGCTTACATATATCAGCTCACTTTTTACGGTTTGATTTGATTTTTTTTTTTTACACTTTTTTTACAAACAAAACAGGAATACAATTAATATTCTAGTTGTTCTACCTGTGCTGAAAATTCAGGGAAGTGGTGTTTCCATTAATCTGAAAGTAACACAGATGCCCATCTTTAAATGACTCAGTAGCAGTTGCTAGTTAACATCTACGATTGCTGTCACTTTTTAATAAACTCACATCTTTCACGAGTATTTTTGGGCTTATACACAGCATTTGAAAAGAAAACTAGGATTTAATACAGCTTTTCAAAAGTAGCAGTCAAATCACAAATTGTCAGATAGCTTCTCTTATCTATAATAGAAATTATAACTGTATAGTGTAGACTTTGGCATGTAACAATATGGTGACATGCAGGAAGGTAGTTTCATACCAACTGCTGAAATATTTATAAGTTTTAATTACAAGAGTGTACAAAGTGAAAGAATCTATTTACTGGCTATGGGATTTATTTGAAGTTCAGTTATCAAATTTCTTAAATTAAAATATCTACTAATACATAGAAATCAGGCTTGACATACTGGATGAGAAAATATATTTAAATAAAGTCAACTAGATTATAAGCAGATATGTTGAACATAATTCCAATAAGTTAAATTAGTGTTATCTAAGAAAAATCACAATTCATGTATTTGTATGAGCCTTAGGAACTGGAATATACCAAATGGATTTTTTCAAGTTCTTCTCATGTTTCACTACATTTATGTCACACAAATGGCTTGATGCAATTTTTGACAAACTGTAATTTGAAATCTTATTGCTCTTCAAGATATATCATCAGACAGGTACCTCTGAATCATGATGTAGGCACTACAACAAAATTCCCATATTTCTGGTGTGCCTAAGAGAGAGAATACAGAATTTAAAGCACTTAGAAAAATATTTTGAACTCAATGAAATAAAACTAAACAAAGGTAGGATAACATAAAAAAAATTTGATTGCAAAACTCATTTAATATTGCTCATCTTTAACACATAAATATACATCCATGTATCTAGCACACCACTACCTGAAATTTTTTTCTCCACTTAATTTGATTGTGTTTGAGTTATTTTTATAAAAAATGGTTTAATGGTAGCAAAGGCTGTACAGAACACAGTCCTTGACTCTTCTTTGTGGAGAGAATTAACATCAGAAACAAGCCATTGTTAAAATTATGCTCTAACTCATGTTAGGCACCACACTTTCAACAGATCTATACTTTAAAAATAAAGCCTATATCCTCAAGACTGAAAAATTTTGTGAGATTGATTTGCTTTCAAGAAGAAATTGCTAAATGTACCTGAGCCAGTCATCCAAAGCCAGAAGGAATACTCATGTTTTCACTCACCCTTCCTACGGATGCTTCCTTCTAAAACAGCCCATTTTACCATGTGGTGTAGTTTTCCGTGGTCTCCACCAAGTGATGCCCTTGAGCATCTAATGCACCTTCGTTGCTTGAAGAGGTTTTATTTTCCTCCTTCTCAAGTCAAAGTGTCTGAATTAATGCAAAAAGTGTATAATAACGCAGAATGGTAGTGGGTTTATACAATAAAACGTACAGCACGTATTATGTACTTTAACATTTGTTCTGAACTAATGTACAGATCTTTTCTTTAATGGGTGCTGACCTACCACAATAGGGCAAGACAACAGCGAGTGCTAGAGTTGGGCAATTTCAGCCCCTCTGCTTATTGAGAAAGGTTCCAAGACAGGATTATTCAAAGACCTGCAGAAGACAACTAGCTTCTTTTACCCAAATAATATTTTAAAAAGTCTTTGTGATATCTTCTTTCTGTTTTAAAACAATCCATACACAGTTTTATGTTTAACACAGAGATATGCAGATATGTATTTTTCAGATGGATCCAGGTGTATTCACAGGAACACTGTACACAATCTAAATATTGATATTTTGCCATAAATACTGATAAGATTTTTCTGTGTTTAAGCCATCTTTCCTACTATATCCTTTAGTAATAGAATAGCTGCAATTATCAAATGTATCAACACAAGAAAGCTCTTAGACATATAGTTGAGACTTTAAAATAATTACAATAGAGAATAAATACATTTTCATGGCCTAATTCTCTATTACCAGAAAGCATCATTGTGATTTTGTATTTATGTGTATTATCCAGACACAAAACTGGTGGAAAAGAATCCAGCTACAGTCCTATGACATAAAAGCACAAAACACTTCCCTTAAAACCATTCTCCACATTTACAACCATTAAAATATGCCAAAACAGAAAGCGGTTTGGTCCAGCTGACCTTTTGTCCTCCATGAAACATTTATTACTTCATTCTGTTTTTAGAATATGGACATACTTACTATTTTTTTTATTATTTTTTTTTTTTATTTTTTTTGTACATACGAGCATCTTGGAAGCAACATAACAATTTCTGACGGTTCAGAAAGTAAATTTATATTCTGGATCTTCAGCATAATATCAAAAAGTGATTAAATAAATTTGATTGCTTCAACACCAGCTTTCACATGGCAGAATTATAATATGAACCGCCTTTAATACGATTCAGGAAAAAATACACTTAAGTAGTTTATATAATCATAGAATCATAGAATAGTTAGGGTTGGAAAGGACCTTAAGATCGTCTAGTTCCAACCCTCCAACCCTGAACTAACCATAGTTTGCACAGTGTGTTAATGAAAGATAAACATATCTTGAAATCAGACTGTGATGAGATCCAGATGTGCACTACCTTTCTTCTTGTAGTCCCCATTCCAGAACAATTTGCGTCTACATCCAAGGAAGTATAGAATTTTGAGTTACTGATGCAACTCCACCCAGAAAAGAGAGATGTAGGTTTTATACTTCCTTGAACATAAGGGTTTAGTTCTGCTATTTCACACCAGAATCATGTCAGAAGTTGAAGCAGACAGAATGAAGGAAATGTTTTCTTTACCGCCCTTATAATCACTCCATTTTGCAGCCAAGAAAAAAGGAGTGATGAGAGCAAAACAGAACATGTAGGCCTCTTTAATCCATCATTATTTTTTAATCCGTTAAAGAATCCATAATTCTTTAAGTGAAGTATTCCTCTGATTGAGGGGAGACTTCTCTCTATAGAGCAGAAATATTGGAATGCTATAGGGAAAAAAGGCATTGAGAGAAGAACCATGACTCACCATTTGCAAACGAAGACTGAAATCACTAGGCTGCAAAATGCCTCCTTCATTGTTGACCAGTAGTCTGGCTCTGGACTTGAGACTTGCATTCTTGCCTCCAGAACAGCAAAAATAAGACAGAAAGCACTATTGCTCAAATTTTAACAATTTTACAAAATTTCAGAGAACTAAAGAAGGCGAATTTTTAACAGCTGAGGGTTGTGAAGGACATTGTAACTAGGTTGTCCTCATCCTGACCACTGCTCTAATTTTCAGTTTTCTTTTCAGGCATGTGGACATCATTAACATCACTGCATCTGTTTTCTAATGCAACTTTCAAGCCTCATCACTGCAGATAATTTCACTGATTTGGAAAGAGTTACGAACAAAATGCCAACTTTCATGCAATCTTTTTCTCCAGCATCCACTTATCTTCTTTCATGGAATGTTTTATATTTATTGACTTCCTTCCCAAAGCTAGGGCCTACAATTAAAGCGGTGGGATTCTGACCCCTATATGTTATATCTCATGAATTTCATTTCTAATGCTCTACCACACACTTGTATTGATGGAACTGGTTATCTTGACTTCACTGTTCTTCTCCATTTTCAAGTTCACCTTTTCTCTTCTCTCTGTGGTTTACGTGTAAATTTTTTTCATTCTTTATCTTGTCTTTCTGTAAAATATTGCTTTACCATGAATTCTTCACCTAGAACAGATATTTTTTCTTGTATCCCATCAAAGGAGGTGAAAATTTGCTATTCTCATTTTACAGGTGGAAAAATGAAAGAACCTTCCTGAAACCACAAAATAAGCTAGTAGCACTGTGTGGATTTCCTCCGAGCCATGTGATAAAGCCCCAGTTCTTTGGCAACATTAGCTTGATTTGAATGGTCACTGCCAAGCAACACTCCTTAGAGTGGGAAATTGTGATCTGTCAACTGAGACCATCAGACATACTCAAAGGATATCAGAGCAGTAGCAGAATTTCAGTCACATTGTTACAGAGGCCACCATGAAACAAATGTTTGTGCATTCCAAATCACACAGCTGTCCAGGCTGGGAGATCCAAAATTTGGAATATGTGTGGACTTGGTAGTTTCCAGCTATCTTTGATAAACTTCGTGAGTGCAGCTGACTCAGAGTTTTGCAGTCCCAATCAGTGATTTGTCCAAGCATTATCATTTTGGTTGTACAATTTTAGGCTTACTCAAGGGTTACAATGAAAAGATCCCAGTCAGGAACCCATAATGTAGCAAACCCTAAAGACATTTTGTAATACTCATATAGGAAATGCACTAAGTAAATGGGAAAAGATAGGTTTTGATTGGTCTGCTTTAGAGCTTGAATTGCAGACTACCTTAATTTTCTAAGGCAGAGATGACTTATGAACACCAAGCATGGAAATATAATGAAGTACAGAAAATTTTTAAGATCTTTTGCACATGGTTTCATCTTCATACTTTGTTTTTCAGCACTGTAGATAGTAAGGTGGAGTCAAAGCTGTGGATATTGTCTGCTTGTTTATTTAGTGTAAATTATGACAGTTCAAAAGTTACCTGAAAGTAATCTTCAAAATTTGCTCAAAAAACCGCAAAACAACAGACTATTTAGAGTCCCAAGGAATTGCAATCTATGGGTTATTAATTGATTTCAAATATGCCAGGATTTTTATCCAAGGAATTAAAAATTTGTTTAGAACACATTGAGATTAATTCTACGTACGTATATCAATAGGCCATACAAGTTCCTGGGTAGTAGATGGAAACAGAGAGAAAGATTAAAGACTTCTCTGTTTTTTTCCAATTAATTTTTAGAAGGGTCTTCGGCCGACTTAGTTCTTACGTACTTCAGCTAAGTGCCTGAAGATACCTTTTCGTGAAAGTGACTCAATTTACCATTGACAAGAAGAAAGAAGAAAGGAGATTTGTGGATTGTTTGAAGGGAGAAAGGTACTTGAGTTGCCGGTTTGGAGTTTATCTTGGAATCCTTGGTGCATTTTTGTTCCTTTAAAAAAAAAAAAAAATCAGCTTAAAAATTAAAATCAAAATTTTAGAAGTTTTTGTTTTGTAGTTAACAATTTGTTCACATGGCAGCCGATGGCTGGGTATGTTAACATGGAACTTTAGATGAATGTCAGAATGTCAGCTTGAAAAACAGGTACTTTAAAGAGAGATTGGAATGAAAAGTTGCTTACTTGGCCAAAAAGAGAGAGGAGGCTATGCCAGCTGTGGTGGAATGACTGGGTAAACAGATTGAGCAGCAACTTGGAGAAAGCATTCTGGACTGAAAAATATGGATATATTTTTCATATATATATTTGGGATATGTTTGGCAGAGTATATAACATTTATCTCCCTGTGTGACAGTAGGCAATGTATTTAATTTCACAAATGTTTAAGTCTCAAATGAACTACAAGTCAAAGTGAGTGACAGCTTGTCCGATGTTGCTTTGTAGCACCTTTAGACCCTTACCTGTGGAGATCTTCAGTGAAAAAAGAAGAAGCAGCTCATGCAAGAGAATGTTTGTGCACATCCTCCTCTAGAGGAGACTTTATCTACAGGCATATATATCAACTTATTTCTATGTTTTCTTACTCTGTATGTAAGCATACACTCATATGGGCAAGTGGGAATCATTTAAATGTAGATATCTGAAAAATTAGACATCTAGATTTTACTTTAATAGTTGAAAGAGGAATAAGTACATCAAATATAAGTTCATCTGCTCTTTCTAAGGCATATATTTTAAGATAAAATGTATTGTTCTCTCGGAATTTTCTTTTCATTGGAAAAGATGAATTGAGATTCAATATCTTGAATATTAAAGAGAAGTTTCAAATTATTATGTTAGGAAAAATAAATCTCCTCAATTACTTCTATACTAACTGACATGAATTTTCTGCTCTCTAACACATTAGCTGATAGAGCTACCCTTCTAGTAGAATAGAAGATGATTTGAGAATTAGAGGACTCTGCAAGCTGTACACAGATTGAACAGCCAAATTGATTGTGAGTAGTGACCTCAGGATGACTGGATAGTCACTTCAGAAATAAATCTGGTCATTTATGTTGTTAATAAACTACTTATGCAGAAACATAAAATCATAATCCAGGTTGTGAATCTATAACAATAGATAAATTATACTTCCTTTTAAAATATATAAGTTATGAAATTTTTTGAAGTGCAAAATTTCCTATGGCAAATCTTGTTTTCTGTAGTAACAGCAGTTTGAAACATCACGATACACACAGTACTCATTTCATAATCAGGAAAGTAAACCTAACAGAAGAAGTAATTAAAATAATATATTGGTAAAAACATTTTTCAGCTTTGGGAAAGTTGCAATAGTCCTTGATTTATATTCTCAGAAAAGACCATGAATAATCAAAACCACAACCACACTTTTAATTGACTCATGAGGTTAAAAAAACCTCTGAAGATCCAAGGAGATATGCTGAAGGTTACTTTGTTCTGGTACTACAGTTAGGATTTCAATATAACTAGAATAGGAGTGACAGAGAGAAGTGTTCTATTTGGAAAACACTACAGTTAGGACATGATGCAGCTCAGTAGATTTTGAAGATGAGCTATCTCAAGGCATTCTAAAATGCCAAGTAGTAAAGAGATTAGGTTTAAGTCTCAGTGACATTTTCTGATTTACTGGATTAAGGCTGTGGTGTTTTTAGCCTTATTTCCAATGTTATGATCAATGTTATAATTAATAATTATAATACAATATTCTATTGTATAGCTGAATAAGTTTTCTTTTTAACTTGCCTGTTTTTTAAAGTGGACTCAGGGGTAAATAATAACTCTGATGTCCTTTTTTGCATTCATTGAGGACGTCAAAGTAAATAAAATTTCATGTAAAAAGTGTGTTATGGATACCTGAGAATCAAGAAAACCGTCTGAGCTATATTTCCTACCAAACCACCACAAATGGGACAGAGGAACAGAAGTATCTGAAAAAAGTAATTTAATTCTACTGATGTTGACTGTTAAAACTGTTAAAAGCAGTTTTGTATGAAGTCAACATTGGAACATATTCAGAAGAAAAAAGGACAAAAGAAAGAATGGCAAGAAATCTGAAGTATTTCCATCCAGGAAAATAAAGTGATATCTGGTAGTATGTAAGTTAGTAGTCACAGCTTGTCAAACTTGCAAAAACCATATGGATGCTGTTTGAACACAAAAAAATCTCTAAGAACATGGCTTTAATAAGATACATAATCTTACTGCGTTCAGCACACAGGGCAATATGGTAGCAGATCTCTTAGCTGTTAGAGGTTTATTCCCTCTCCGAGTGCAATGGTATGCAACAGCTTCTTAAACTTTTCTATGTTAATGCATCAAACGGTTATATTTGTAAAATATTTAGAAAAGCTGTATAATTCAAAAACTAGAATGAATCACCAGTAGTCATGGTGACTATTAGATGGTAACAGCTGTTAAATTTTAAAGCTAAAGAGCTTTAAAATTTTCAGCAGGAACTTTTGAAGAAAAGTGCACTGTCTGGACTTTAAAGAAAATGGCATTGAGACATGGAGAAAGTAAAACTAGGATTCATTTCAATCAAACTTAACTTTGCCAGTTATCAATGAGGAAATGCAAGCAGCTCCAAATGGTGATTTTGTCCTAACCATTTTAGTTACCTGAACAGGAAGGGAATTACCTATACCTACACCTTACCATTAACTAATCAGCTACCAAGGGTAAGTTACCTAACTAAATTAAATAAATCTGGTACTCAGTGATTTTCTCTATTTTTATGCAGGAAATCAGTGGGACAGCTGAAAGGGAGAAATTACCATTCTTATGTGTTTTAGTAGGGAACACATCAGGGACTATAGCTTTTATATGCAACGATATCTGTGCATTGGAATCTTGATTGCTTCACAGAGTTACATCCTTCTTGAAATGTCACAAGCCTGAAATGGCACATATGCCATCAGTATGTGACAATTCAAACTGTCTGCATTAAAGTCAATGGCAATATTTCCACTGACATCAGATTAGCATGGGTTTCTGGAGGTTCCCACATGTTTTAAATACTTACAGATACACATAGAAGGGATGTATATGGCTGTAGCTGGATATATCAAGGACTGAAAAATAACTGAAGTCTTAGACCCAGACTAAATCTTTTTTATAAGCTTCATAACATTTGGTTTGTTGTTGATGTTATTAATTTTGCTTTCCTCTAAACTTTTTCATCTGTCCAGGGGAACTAGTGCTAAAATAAGATAAGAAAAGCCATTTTAATGACTTCCAAAATCAGCTGGCACCAGCAAAGTCGATTCTTTTAAGTTTTCCAAGACTCAATTTTTGCAGACCTCAGGATTTTAGGCAGCTTAGGTAGGTCAGTGAAGTTTTTTGTTTGTAGGTGAATTTAAATCTAGCTCTTGAACCTCATAAAATTTTGTCCATAACAAGCTCCTATTTAATAGGTATATATCCTTTTTATATGTACAAACAAGCAAGAATTGCTTTTCTTTCATCTAAATATTTTGTTAATGTGTGACAAACAGTAAGTTAAAAAAAAATGCATATACACCAATTAGAAGCTCCGCTAGCATTAATAGATAAAAAGAAACATTTTTAATAAAGTGCTTTTATTTTCAAATAAAATTTAAAGGAAAAGAAAATTGATTGCATGAAGAAGTAAGCACAAATTAAGTAGTGAAGTATGCTAAAAGACCATACTGATCTTTTTCAAAGTAAATGCATTTTAGAAACAAACCCTTATCCCCACAGTAATTATCTTGATTCTTCAGTAAAATACATAAAAAACAAAGTTCATAAAGCTTGGGCTGACTTTTTAAACAGCAATTCAGACATTGCTTGAACATTTGTAGAAGTTAACGTCAGGAATTTAAATATCATACTGTCCTTTAAGAGTTTTAAACTACTGATCATATGACTAAAAAATTTGGGTCATTCAGGCAGATCTTTTTGAAGGTAGAAACACAATGATAAAATTTGTAAAAGGGCAGTAAGAAAAACAATCATTAAAAATCTAACTTAAATTGATTCTTAATCCAAGTGTCTTCAGGTTGATAATGAGATATAGTGGTCTGCAATGCCCTGGATAAAACTTTTCTGGCATATCTGACTGAGAACTACTTTAGTAGGAAAGCATTTTTAGAAATGCTCAGAAACCCAAACATTAGTAGTTGAATAGGTTAAAATACAAGTTGTTCTTGAAAATGAGAGCACAAAGAGACCTCCTGTTTAGACTCTGTGTTTCGAAGTCTGGAACTGTGGAGTCAAATGACAATTATGGCTCATCATCTTTTACCCTGGGAAACAAATATGAGCTCATGCCACGAGATCGGTTCAGAAGATGAGTGATGTAAGCAAGCTGCTTTGTTTTGTTTTGTTTTATTTTATTTTCCTAAATCCTAGATCCATATGTTTTGATATACAAGTTTTATTAATTAGAAGTTTTAATAGCTTAAAATTTTATTCCCACTTCTGTTCCTCTTTAAGAGGTACTTGGTGACAAACACTTATCTACAAAATACTTTAGCATCGATAATAGGGTGCAGTTACATTTGATTGCTTTTTTCATTAAACAAGAAAACCAAGCTAATTAAAGAAACATTGACAAAATCTTTGCTTTCTCAAAATAAGTGGCAAGCCTGGAAACCTTCAGAGACAATATCTTTCATACACGAATCTATTCTAAACACCTCCATTTCTTACTCCTCAGGTAAGATAACAGATCTTGAGAACTGCTTTAGTCTAACAATTATAATTTATGCTTAATTTGAAAATTAAGGAAGAATGTTAATTCTTTAAGTATTTGCTTAGAGTATTTACATTGGTCTTACAATTTCTGAATGTGTATGAAACTTCTGTAGTGTTTGACAGAAGTTTTGATCATAAGTTTTATAAACTATACTATAAACTTCAGATCAGCTTGTTAAGGAAGTAATCAACCCATAGGAATAATATATTCTATTATAGAGTATGTATAAATCAAATCATTATTCTGGAGTCTTATGAAGAAAAAGCACATTGGCTTAGGCCCAAAAGCTTACATATTGATTCACATCTCTAACTTTGAATGTGTTACTGAGATACTTAGGTTGGCTTTGGCTTCTTAAATAGTAAAAGTGGATAGGTACTCTGGAAGATGATGAAGTACAGGTAAAATCTAAATCTTTTTCAGAATTGAACTTACTCTAGCTCCATTACTAGCTTATGGCTGGATATAGCCGTACCTGCATGATGCAGGTATTTGTGGGACGTTTTTAAACTGTACAACTTCAGGTACCAATGTGGAATCAAAAGATATTTATTGGTTAGTAATATAAGCAGCAATTCAAATGTTATTGGAATTAACTAAGGAACTCATTAGGTTTCTGGTGTGTCTCAGGACAATAGGTAAATTCAGAAAGACAAAGAACACTTTTCCAAGGATAATTACAAGAAACAATAACTATTCAATGACCAAGAAAATTTAACATTATTTTTCATTCTAAAATGCTACTATGAATTATCCAAAATGGTAAGAATTTTCTAGATTTAAGCAAAAGAATATTTCAGGTTTACAAAGGCTCCTTAAAGACAAAAATGTACTCTGGAAACGTACTGAAGTGCAACAGTGAGTGTGATTTATCAGACTAATAGTCACAGTCTAGATACCTACGTTCTCATTTATGATCTTTTCCTTACTTTTTTGTCATTCCTTTGTAAGCATATTAGCTGTCTTCCTGACATGAAACACATGAAACTCACAGCTGCTAGGTAGCTGTACCAGGTGTCCAGAGACACCTCAGAGACACAGAGAGACTCATATTTGTGTCCTTCATGTTTGCACCACATACATAGGCACAACAACCTATGCCTCTTTCTGTCACACAATTCACCTACTTATTTTAGACAGCTATAATGCACATTTACAGAGTTATAGGCATCATCAGCACGTAAAGAATGCACTTTGTCAGCTGTACACCCATCTGTATTAATATTAGAAGAGATATGTCCTGCTATCTTTTTGTCTGCTTGACCAGCACAGCACATGGCCTGACTGTAACTGGAACCAGCCTGTGTCCAAGGTCTTGGGAAAGTTCCTGTGTGCAGTGCACCTTTTTAATTGCTCCATGTATCTTCAAGGTAAATTTGCAGAAGGCAGTAATGGCAGATATGATGAAGAAATAAGATTGCATAGAAAAGCCTGGAACTATAGCAGCCAAGTGTGACAAAGCTGGCTTTTGTCTTTCCTAAAAGAGCTATTTCTTTTCTAATGGTGTATCAAGTGGCCTAAAATCTGACTAAAAACAAAGCTGAGTGCAATGCTTCCTGTCGTGGTTTAAGCTTCCCAGCCACAAACAGTTTTGCTCACTCACTCACTTCCCCCTCTTTCTTCCCTCCGCTCCTGGAGGGATGGGAAGGAGAATCAAAAGAATGCAACTCCCACAGGTTGAGATAAGAACAGTCCAGCAACTAAGGTGTAACACAAACCACCACTGCTACCACCAATAATAATAATGACAAGAGAAAAACACAAGGGAAGAGTTTTTTCTTCCCCCCCACTGCGGGGGGGGGGGGGGGGGAGGGGGGAAGAAGAATCGAAAGAACGCAACTCCCACAGGTCAAGACAAGAACAGCCCAGCAACCAAGGTACAACACAAACCACTGCTGTCACCACCAATAATAATAACAACGAGAGAAATACAAGGGAAGAGGACAGAACTGCTCACCACCCGACGACCGAGTTGTGAACTAAAATCACAACTCTTCTGGGTTCCGGCCCCCAGTTCTTTTTCATCCTGGGCATGACGTGCTGTGGTATGGAATAACCTCTTTGGTCAGTTTGGATCAGGTGTCCTGTCTCTGCTTCCCCCCGGCTTCCACCCTTCCCTGGCAGAGCATGAGACTTAGCAAGTCCTTGGCCAGCCTAAACATCACCAAGCAGTAACTGAAAACACTGGTGTTATCAGCACCGTTCCCAGGGCCAAAATCAAAAACACAGCGCTGCAGCAGCTACCAAGGAGGGAAAAAAGAAAAAATGACTGCTACTGCTGAACCCAGGACATTCCACCCCTTATTCCATGCCATTCATGTCACGCTCAGATCCCACATTTTCAATACACCATCATATATATATATATATGTGTACATCCACACACACACACACACACAGAAGGAGTGAGATCATCCCTCAGTGCATGGATCAATCCCTACAAAGCTTCCGAGTCCATTCAGTCCGTGACGTCAAGCTCCATCTCTTGTAACAGTCATTCAGAGCAGGGGAGGCCATGTGCAGTGCTGGATCGTTGCCTGCTGATACTGATCGTTCCTTTACTGCAGAACTCATCTGGTTTCATTAAAGTTCATTCTTTGTTGGGACGACGGTCAGAGAGCCACTCACTGGTGACCTGAGGACATCTAGTTGGTGGGCTATAAAAGTATTACATAGCAGGCAACAGCATACAATTGAGTTCATTGACTATTTTCCCCTAAAATCAAATCCCCTTGAGGTACACATCGGACCTCCCCATCTTTCCGCATTACCCATCAAGTATATCCAGGTCCCTGAGCAAAAGCAATCCCACGAGTGGGTTTGCCTTTACCTGAAGTGGGAATAACCCAGACTGTCTTCCCCAGCAAATTCTTTATGTGCACCACAGGAACTTTGTCCCCCTCCACAGTATGTAGAACTTCTGACTGGGCTGGACCAGCCCTGTTGACAGATCCTCTGGTGTTGACCAACCAGGTGGCCTTAGGTAAATGTGTATCCCAATGTTTGAAAGTCCCACCACCCATTGCTCTCAGTGTAGTTTTTAACAGCCCATTGTACCGTTCAATTTTCCCAGAGGCTGGTGCATGGTAGGGGATGCGATATACCCACTCAATGCCATGCTCTTTGGCCCAAGTGTCTAACAGGTTGTTCCGGAAATGAGTCCCATTGTCTGACTCAATTCTCTCTGGGGTGTCGTGTCGCCACAAAATCTGTTTCTCAAGGCCCAGGATCGTGTTCCAGGCAGTGGCGTGGGGCACAGCGTACGTTTCCAGCCATCCAGTGGTTGCTTCCACCATGATAAGCACATGGCGCTTGCCTTGGCGGGCTGGTGGGAGTGTGATATAATCAATCTGCCAGGCCTCCCTATATTTGTACTTCAGCCATCGTCCTCCATACCAAAGAAGCTTTAGCCGTTTAGCTTGCTTAATTGCAGCACATGTTTCACAGTCATGAATAACCTGGCAATAGTGTCCATTGCTAAGTCCACCCCTCGATCACGAGCCCATCTATATGTTGCATCTCTGCCCTGATGGCCTGAAGTGTCATGGGCCCACCGGGCCAAAAATAATTCACCCTTATGTTGCCAATCTAAGTCCATCTGAGCCACTTCAATCTGAGCAGCTTTAGCCACTTGCTGGTTATTCTGGTGCTCCTCAGTGGCCCGACTCTTGGGTAGATGAGCATCTATGTGGCGTACCTTGACCACCAGGTTTTGCACCCGGGCAGCAATATCCTGCCACAGTGCAGCAGCCCAGATGGGTTTGCCTCTGCGTTGCCAGTTGCTCTGCTTCCATTGCTGCAACCACCCCCACAGGGCATTCGCCACCATCCATGAGTCAGTATAAAGATAAAGTACTTGCCATTTTTCTCGTTCAGCAATGTCCAAGGCCAGCTGGATGGCTTTCACCTCGGCAAACTGACTCGATTCACCCTCTCCTTCAGCAGTTTCTGCAACTTGTCGTCGAGGATTCCATACAGCTGCCTTCCACCTACGATGCTTTCCCACAATGCGACAGGACCCAACAGTAAACAGGGCATATTGCTTTTCGCTTTCTGACAGTTCATTGAATGGTGGGGCCTCTTCAGCACGCACCACCTCCTCCTCCTCTGGTGACATTCCAAAATCTTTTTCCTCTGGCCAGTCCATGATGACTTCTAGAATTCCTGGACGACTGGGATTTCCTATTCGTAATTTGTAATTAGTGCAGCCCACTTACTCCATGTAGCATCAGTTGCATGATGTGTAGAGGAGGCTCTGCCTTTAAACATCCATCCCAGCATGGGCAACCGGGGTGCTAGGAGGAGCTGTGCTTCAGTGCCAATCACTTCTGAAGCAGCTCGAACCCCTTATGTGCAAGTAAATGGAGAAATAAGGAACTCAGTCCAGTGGTCCAGGCTATAAGGTGTGGAGAATAAGACACAGACCCCGTTTCTGGTTAGGAAATGAAATCATTTATTTCCTGAAGGTCCAGGGTTGATATAGGCTATACGAAGTACCCACGTGTATGAGTGGCTAATACAGTTGGTTAGCTATCACCACTCACATAGGTATTTTCGCTTCTTCATTGGTTGATATCTTGCTCACTGGTTGCCTTGATTGGATGCCTGCTTCTCATGGTTGTCCCCTCATTGGATACTGGTTCCTCTCTTCTTTCTTCCTTCTTATCTTGCCTATCTTTCCCTGCAATACTCCCAAAACGTTCCCAGCAACATTCGTCTGCTATCTCAAAGCTTTCCCAGCAGCTAGTCTAGCTCAGAAATCCTTCACATCAAGGTCCTTTACACCCACATCTCCCCCTTTTTGTTTTTCTAAAGGCATAACCTTCTTTAACATATTATCCATTATATCTTGCACACAATTTAGCAGATAGGGAACAAGAAACCTAATACAAAGGAAAATATCAGTACAAGAAGTAAAGTTTTACATTTCTACTGTTTTATCCCTCTTGTAAGTGATACAGTAATGATGCTACTATTAGACCACGGTATCTCTACTAAGCATGTATGAAATGGCTGTGCTACCAACTATGCTGAATTACAGAGTCATTTGTCTCAGTGTTCTAGCTAAGTTCACCCATATGTTGGAGCTATTCCATGGCGTCAGTCACATTGTCGACATCGATGTGTTGGTTATTACCCCTGGGTTCTGTGTCCATAACCACAGGATGGTTCAAAACAGGCTGCACTAGCCGTGCGGGTATCCACCAAGGACCATGATCTGTGGAGACACAAGCATGCTCTCGCCCCCAAGTTATCAATGGATATGGCCCTTCCCAGTGAAGCATTTGTGGTGATTTTACCCAAACCTTTGGTTGATGAGTCCCTATGGGATTAGGCAAAATTTGCCTGTGCGACAAGATATGTCTGGTAACGGCTATGGTCTCATTTCCCTCTCCAATCGTCAAGAAGTTTAATACATAAATTGCTTTATATAGTCATGCCTGTGGCAGTTCTCCTTTCATTCCCTCTTTTCGTTTTTCTAGTAACATTTTCAGTGTTTGGTGACATCGTTCAACAATGGCTTGTCCTTGTGGTGAGTGTGGGATCCATGTCTTGTGTTTTATCCCCCAGGTGTTTAGAAATGTTTGAATTATCTTACTATTATAGGCAGGGCCATTGTCTGTTTTTATTTGTTTTGGAACACCTACAGCTGCAAAGGCACCACGCCAATGATGAATAACATCACAGGTCTTTTCACCTGTTTCTGCTGTGGCTCAAATCATGTGTGAAAATGTATCGATGGAAACGCGGACATACCTTTGTCTCCCAAACTCAGGGATGTGAGTGACATCACTCTGCCATAGTTGTAAGGCACTGGTGCTACGAGAGTTTACTCCAGTATGTGGGTGTGTTGCAAATGGTTGACAGTCAGGGCATGTTTGTACTACTGTACGTGCTTCTGACCAGGAGAGAGAAAACTGTTTTCTGAGTGATCTCGCTGATTGGTGGTAAAAAGCATGTGATAATCTAGCCTGTTCTAGCTGATTTGGTAGAGATGTTACAACTACAGGAGCCATTAACCTATCAGCTCTTCGATTTCCCTCTATAATAAATCCAGGCAAATCTGTATGGCTACGAATATGCACAACATAATAAGGCATCATGCGTTCATCCAATAACATTTTTAACATTTTTAAATAATAGAATAAAGTAGGATTGGCAACTTCCTTCAGCCATGAATTTTCAATTCTAGTAACAACTCCAGCAACATAATTTGAATCAGTGACGAGGTTCAATGCTTGGTGAAAGTGTTGAAACACAAACACTACTGCAGTGTCCTGGGTTCAGCAGCAGCAGTCAATTTTTCTCCTTCTTGGTAGCTGCTGCAGCGCTGTGTTTTTGATTTTGGCCCTGGGAACGGTGCTGATAACACCAGTGTTTTCAGTTACTGCTTGGTGATGTTTAGGCTGGCCAAGGACTCCCTGAGTCTCATGCTCTGCCAGAGAAGGGTGGAAGCCGGGGGGAAGCAGAGACAGGACACCTGATCCAAACTGACCAAAGAGGTTATTCCATACCACAGCATGTCATGTCCTGGAGGTAGAAACAGAGGACAGAGACCTGGAAGGGTGGTGGGGGTGCACGGTGGGGGGTGCACTGCTTTCTCGGGCTTGATATCGGGTGGTGAGCAATTGTATTCTTTTTCCTTGTATTTCTCTTGTCATTATTATTATTGGTGGTAACAGTAGTGGTTTGTGTTATACCTTAGTTACTGAACTGTTCTTATCTCATCCGGTGGGACTTGTATTCTTTTGAATCTCCTTCCCATCCCTCCAGGAGCGGAGGGAAGAAAGAGTGGGGAGTGAGTGAGAGAGCGGCTGTGTGAGTTTATAGACTTAAACCACGACATGCAGATAGTTCTACAATTTCTGCTGATCCCTGAACTTTTTGTTCTTCATGATGCCATTCGTTATTCTCAAACCAAACTGTGATTGCTCTGCCTGTTTTACCTGAACCATCTGTAAAATAAGTCGGACCTTTTACAAGTTTATGTTGACATTTTGAAATTGATTTTATCTCTATTTCTGTTGCCAGGAAGAATAGCTTATGTGGTGGGTGGCGTGGAGTAACTTGTCCATTAAAATTTGTCATTGCTATTTGTAGTTCTGTGTTATTCTGAAAAGCCCATTGGAAATACACCTTGGTTAAGGGGAGAGATATAGTGTCTGGCTCGTGTCCTGTTGATTCTGTCGTTCTCTGCCTGCCATGACACACTATATGTGCTATCTGTTCACAAATAGTAACTATGGTTTTGGAGAATTAGTATGGTAAAATGATCCATTCTAAGACACGTAGTGGATCCTTTTCCCTTGAATCCCATTGACCTATTAATCCTTTGAGGAACCTAGGCCCTTGCATAACATACAGAGTGACTGGGAGCTGGTAGTCTATCCTTGCAGCTTGTCAATTGGTTAAAACGCCGTTAGCTTGTTCAATAGCGTACTCAGCCTCCGGAGTTAACTGTCGGGGAGAGTTGAGGGCAGGTTCTCCCTTCAATAGTTCAAATAGAGATTGGAGGGTATCATTGTCTATACCTAAAAGGATTTGTACCTAATTTATAGTGCCAGTTAATTTCTGTACATTGTTTAAGGTGTTAACTTTGACATCAATCTTTAGCAGTTGAGGCACTACAGTCTGCTGGAGGATTTTCCATCCCAAACCTTTCCATGGGGGTTGTTGTTGTACCTTTCCAGGAGCAATAACTAACCCATGCTTTTCAAGGCAAGATTTAATACTGGAGATAATTTCTATAAGTTTCTGTGGTTCCTGACAGGCTAACAATATGTCATCCATATAATGATAGCAAAAAGCTGTTGGATATGTCTTTCTTACCTCTGATAATTCCTCAGCCACATATCACTGACGTATTGTTGGACTGTTTTTCATACCCTGTGATAATACAGTCCAATGATAATGCTCTGGTGGTCCCTGATGGTTAACAGAGGGAACAGAAAAAGCAAACCTTGAAGCATCTTCAGGGTGTAGGGGAATAGTGAAAAAACAATCTCTGAGATCCATAATGACAATGTTCCAATTCTTTGGTATCATGGTTGGGGAAGACAAACCTGGCTGTGTGGCTCCCATGTCCTCCATGACATTATTAATTTTGCAGAGGTCATGTAAAAGATGCCATTTCCCTTATTTTTTCTTAATTACAAATACTGGTGTGTTCCAGGGACTTGTGGTCGGAACCAAGTGTCCCAACTTCAATTGTTCTGTTGCCAATTCTGTTAAGACATGGGTTTTTTCCAAATTTAGGGGCCATTGATCAACCCACACTGTTTTTTCTGTCAGACACTTTAGTCTGACTGGAACATTCTCATCAATGACTCCAGTTAAAAAGGCGGTGTTGGTATCAAGACTCCCCACATGCTTAAGACATCCCTTCCCAAAAGGTTAAAAGGACAGTTCACTATATATGGGCGGATGTTTGCAGTACGCCCTTCAGGATCTATTGTCTGGATAACCGATGCACTTTGACGTGATATTGATGTTCCTCCTATTCCTGTTAGATGCGTTCCTGGTGAAATTGTCTCCCAATTTGATGGCCAAAAGAAGGCGCCGATGACTGTAACATCTGCTCCGGTGTCCAGAAGGCCTTGAAGTTTGATAGTGCTGGGTTTATGCTGGGGGTTTCCCACTTCACGTTCGATGTTTTGTTAATGATTGTGTCCAAAAAATGTGTGGCTTACCAGTAGACCCAAAGCCACCCATTCCTCTGAGTATGTTTTCCTCCAAGGGGGCATTTACTGTACATGCATGGAATAGACAAGTTGGCATATATGTTCTCCCACAGGGATTGTTACTGATGGGGATGGGGTCCAGACCATTGCTTGTAATTGTCATTCAAAGTTGCCATCAATTACCCCAGGCAAAACAAAAAGACCCTGTAAGGTGACGCTAGAGCAGCCCAGTAATAAAGCACTAAATCCATTACCCAATGGACCTTTCAGTGCAAGCGGCACCTTTTGCACTTTGGTGTCTGCTATGTTTAATTCTGTTGCTGTGGGGACATCCACTCCAGTACTTCTGGGGATGAAGGAGCAGAGGTGTGCCAGACCCATTTCGTTGGCGAATTGGGATTGTGTGGGGCGGAGATTTCTTGTATCTGAGCGCAGCTCTGGAACGCGCTCCGCCTCCCATTTCATGAAACCAGAATTAGTTCCCTTTTGATGTTGAACTTTGACTGGCAGTGCTTAAAACAGTGATGCCCCTTTTTGCAATGTGGATAAGGATTCAGGTTGCCATCTTGGCTCACCTGGGGGCAGCAACACTTAAAGTGGCCGGGTTTACCACACCTGAAACGCAGCTCTGTGTGGTTTGCAGAGCTGTGGCTAAATGCCCCGCTAGATTTTCGCTAACATGGTCTATTGAACCAATATGGTTACGTGCTTCAATCATAGCGATCAAAGTAGAATTTTTTAGCATACGTAACATCTTTCGACAGTCCGGGTTTGCGTACTCTATTGCTAGTTTCAATAATAACGCATCTTTGGCAGCATCATTCTCTACTTGCTTATCAACAGCCGTCTGCAAACAATCTATAAACTGCATATATGGCTCGTCTTTTGCCTGTCTGATGCCCATGAACGCCTTTACGGATTTCCCGACATCCAGCATTTAAGCATTGCCTTAAGTGCTAATTCTGCCGACTGGTGTAAAATCTCTGGGGCTAGCTGAGCCTGCATCTGCGTCATGTTAACAGGAGGATCCCCCATTAATTGAGGGATTCCAGCCCCCAAGAGAGGGTCCCCCAGATTCCGGCCAAGATTATCAATCGCTGCTAGATTGCATTGCCCCCGCCAATATGACAAAAATACCGCTTTCTGGGTGGGGATGAGCAGCAATTCGGCAAGGGCTTTGATACCAAATGGAGTCATAAGCTCTCCCTGCAATGCCGTCTGTAAAAGGCTCCTAGTATATGACGTGGCTAGAACATACTGAAATGCTGTCTTTCTCAGTTCTTTAATCAGCTCCCATCTCATCAGTTCACACTCATTAGGTTGATTATTTCATATTATTATAGGAAATGCCATATCAAAATACTCCCCGTCCGCTGCAGCATCATTTTGTAATTTTTTCCAGAGTTTACAAGGGTCATAATCTTCTTATGGAATAATTAGGAACTAAACTTATATTTGAAATGCAGCATTGTTCACACATAAGGGAAAAACAGGCTTTCAGGGCCTCTCAAAGCAGGATGCAGCCACCCATGGAATGTGCACTCCACAGCGGTTCCCATGCATACACAGACAAATGATGGAGAGGGGTGAAGACCTCACAGCCATAATTCGTCTTAACATCTACAAGAAACAGGACCCAAGTGCCACAAGAAACTGATAAGCTGCATGAACTCTACTCTGAGTCAGCGACCTGTCATCTTTTGACAAAATGCCATCGTCTGTGTGAACTTTGTTTCACTTTAATGTCATAATAATGCATTCACATCCTAAAATACGCTCCCATCTCCAATGTGACACCCCCCCAAATTAGACCACCGAGTCACTCTCAGGGGGGTCTCTGCCGGGGGGGTTGCGGTGGGGGGGATCAGCACCATGTCTGCTAGTGGTGGCACAGACAGCGGCGACAGCGCCGGAGTGGCAGCCGCAGTCGTTTTGTTACGATGGTTAGCGGCTGTGCCCGGCGATGGGCTCTGCAGCTTGCTAAGAGCCATGTTGTTAACAGCGGAAAAACGATCTCATCCCCCCTGGACGCAGCCTCCCAAAGAGTCTCTTTAGCCGAGTCCCACTGCTCCAGCAAAAGCGCCATCTGAGAATTGACAGCAAATCGCTTCCCCTTAAGCCATGCACACAGGGCGCGAATAGCCCTTTCATTGTATGTAATGCCCGGTTGCTTCAAAACGTATATTAGCAAAGAAACAATAGTCTCATCTTCCGCAGACATCTGTGATCCCATCTTCCTGATGGCTCGCCTTTTTCAAAGGTGTGTATTCTCAAGGAAGTACAGCTCTCTGGTCTGCTGTCTAACTTGTTCGGTCAGCTTCTCCACGGAGGCTCTTCATTCGCCTCTGAAGTCCCTGTTGGGGGACCTAACCCTAACCCTAACCCTAACCCTAACCCTAACCCTAACCCTAACTCTAACCCTATCCTTAACCCTAACTCTAACCCTAACCCAAACCCTGCAGTTATCCACCTGTCCCTTGTTCCCTAGTTCAGGCATCTGAGTTGTTTATACACTTTCAGCTGAGTCAGGATTGAATTTTCATAAAGAACTAAAAATATTTGTTCTTTACAAATCTTGAAAGTATATAAGGAGGCAGAACATCTTCAAATGTAGAGGAAGGAGACCCAACAGTTGGCCCTTCAGGGATGTCTTCATCCCCCCTGAACATCATAGAAAAGAAAATAGTAAGCTGAATCCACAGAATGCATACCCATCAACTAGTTGATCTTAAGGTCCTTTCCAACCCTAACCTTTCTATGATTCTATGTATTGGAATCTGCTATCAGACTTATTTCCTTACAGCTTTGATCATCTCATCCTTTGCCCTTATACTACGTGTGGATTCTTAATACACCTGCAACATGAGGAAACATTTTTCTCAAAACTGGCTATTCCAACCTGCACCACTTGCATGGTACATCAGCTCTCTTCATTGCTTTACCATGCTGAATATAACTGGTGGCATCTATTCTGTCATGTCGGAGCACAGGAAAAACTAGTACAGCTCAAGATAAAGGCCAATGCATTCCACAGATTTTTTCTGTCCAGGGAATCAGAAAAAATAGGATTAGCTAGAGTGTCTCAGTGGATTCCATCGATTTCCTGCCAAAGGACTGTACCCTCCGAAATGAGAAGAAAATTATTATAGAGCCCTTTCTCTATATAGAGAATGGGCGTGTAGATGATGGGAAGACTGTTTTCCTGGAGGTAAATCAAAAAAGGGAAATAATGACTGTTTTAAAATATCTGCAACTAACTTTCTTTTTGGCGCTGGCTCACACAACTCTGAATTGACACTGAGAGACAATTATTGAGTTTAGATTTTAATTTCTTGCTTCTCTGGACTATGAATTTTTAGTAATATGGGGAATAAAATTATTGATACTCATCATTTAACACACCTGATTCTTTTCCATAGAAACAGTTGCTCAAAGAACATACAAATATTCCCTTTCTGAAAATGCATTTTGTGAGGGTAAATTTAATATATATGACATGCTCAGCATCCACAGAGCTAGGAACCATAAAAATAATTTCTGGGAGAATCAGTATTCATTTTACTTCTCTTCTTTGACAGATAACGGCTCTGATTCTGAGCTCCCTTGCGTGCTTGCGAATCAGGCCTATCTTCACTAGTGTAAATGAAGATAAGAATTAGGTGTTATCAGATGAATATTCAGGTACTATAAGCTTGTGGATCAATTCCAAACTTCAGACATAAATGAAATACAACAGTTTATAGCAAATGAAAACCTGTTCTTTTTAATTTTTTCTTCTTAAAATCACAGACAGTAAAACCTCCTGTTGATACTTTCTTCTTTCTTATTCTTAATCTCAGTTTTACCATATGGTGTACAACCTGTGTCATGTGGTGAGTAGAAGCTGTGCCAACACATATTTTTCCTTTCCATATTCACACCATAATTACATTCACAGGTAACAGAATTCTTTTTCATCATAAAAAAGAAGACAACTTGAGATGCATCACTAAGGTGACAACTCTATAAAGTAACTATAAGGTGACAAGTGCCTATAAGGGTTCTGGGGAGGGACTCTTCATTTCGGACTGTAGTGAGAGGACAAGTTGTAACAGGTTCATACTTAAACAGAGGGAATTTAGATTGGATATGAGGAGGAAGTTCTTTACTGTAAGGGAGGTGAGACACTGGAATGGGTTGTCCAAGGAAGTTGTGAATGCTCCATCACTGGCAGTGTTCAAGGCTAGGTTGGACAGAGCCTTGGGTGACATGGTTTAGTGGAGGTGTCTCAGCCCATAGCAGAAGGGATGGAACTTGATGATCTTAAGGTACTTCCCAACCTATTCTATGATTCCATGATTCTAAGTCTTCATTCAAAGCTGTTTTAAATCTGTTGGAGTATTGCACTAATTTTGGATGAATTTTGCATCATACCATACCATAACATAGTAAAAGCTCAAGTTTGAATAGCTGATAAATTGTAGAACAAAATTTGTCCCAAGGGAGATAGTTTATCATGCATGTGGTGACAGCAAGGACTAACAATAGCTTAGGTGGAATCTTGGAACTGGCACCACCTTAATATGAAACAAAAATTATTGCTTTCAGTAACTTCCCCTTAAAATAGTACCTCTGTATAGATTACTTTCTTGTTGCTTAATAACAAACTCAGCACTTAGACATGAAAAGTATATCAATTGATTTTAGATCAGCATCTTATAATTTTATCTTGAATTATCTTATACGACAACAATATGGTCAGTCACTTGTAAAAATTGCAGTTTCCACTGTGGCTCATAGTTTAAACCCAGCTGGCAACCCAGAACCATACTGCTGTTCTCTCATTCCCTCCCTGCTTTTCCTCCCCGCTTTTCCTCCCCCTGTTCCTGGAGGGATGGGGAGGAGAATCGAAAGAATATAGCTCCCATGGGTTGAGAGGAGAACAGTCCAGTAACTAAGGTATAACACAAACCACTACTGCTACCACCAATAAGAATAATGATAAGGGAAATAACAAAGAAGAGAATATAACCACTCACCACCCACCAACCGATACCCAGCCCAACCCAGCAGTGATCTAACCCTGCAGGGTAACTGCCCCCAGTTTATATAGTGGGCATGACATGCTGTGCTAGAATCATAGAATCATAGAATTGTTAGGGTTGGAAAGGACTTTAAGATCATCTAGTTCCAACCCCCCTGCCATGGGCAGGGACACCTCCTACTAAACCATGCCATCCAAGGCTCTGTCCAACACAGCCTTGAACACCACCAGCAATGGAGCATTCACAACATCCCTGGGCAACCCATTCCAATGCCTCACCACCCTAACAGTAAAGAATTTCCTCCTTATATCCAATCTAAATTTCCCCTGTTTAAGTTTGGACCCATTACCCCTTCTCCTATCACTGCAGTCCCTAAAGAAGAATCTCTCCCCAGCACCCCTATAGGCCCCCTTCAGATACTGGAAGGCTGCTATGGGGTCTCCACGCAGCCTTCTCTTCTCCAGCCTGAACAGCCACAATTTTTTCAGCTCTAGTCCCCTCATCATCCTCGTGGCCCTCCTCTGGACTTGTTCCAACAGTTCCTTGTCCTTTTTATGTTGAGGACACCAGAACTGCACACAATACTCCAAGTGAGGTCACACCAGAGAAGAGTAGAGGGGCAGGATCACTTCCCTCGACCTGTTGGTCACGCTCCTTTTGATGCAGGCCATGGAATGCCTCTTTGGTAAGTTTGGGTCAGGTGTTCTGTCTCTGCTTCCTCCCAGCTTCCCCTCCTCCCTGGCAGATCATGAGACTCAGAAAGTCCTTGGTCAGACTAAACATTACTGAGCAGTAACTAAAAAACATTGGTCTTACCAGTGCTGTTCCCAGGCTGAAAGTCAAAACCACAGCACTGCACCAGCTACTAAGAAGGTGAAAAATGACTGCTACTGCTGAACCCAGGACACTGTGGTCTTCATAGATATTACATTCTCTGGCTTTTTTTTTTTTCTGTTTAGATATTGTCTATAAAAGGTACCTTGGTGGTAATTTAGAAAACAAAAAATTCAATAAATCAGTGAACTAACAAGTTGTCAATGGGAAATCATGATAATACACTCAGAATAGTAGCAATATTGTTGCCCAATTACAGTAGGTCGTTCATGCTCCAGTGTCTATCTGTGGCAAGTATATCAGTATTTTTAGTTTCTGTTTTGTTGCTTTACTTCCTTGACAGTATTCCATGCATAATATATTTCAGAATATTATGCAATGCAAACAATAATAATGTTAAATTTATTAAGATGCAATGCCTTAAGCATGAGAAACTTCGAGTGTTCAGAATTATAAGGAAGCTAAAATCCATTATATCCACAACATTTTTCAAACTATACTTTTTATATAATGGGTGCCTGATCAAAGTAAGTGCCTGGGTAATGAGCTTCAAGATTGTGCTTCCAGTAAAATTATTCTTGACATTTCTTTTCTGTCCAATGCATGGAAAAAAAAGACTCCACCTTCCTTTCTTCTCTCCTATTCCTTTTCTGCTTTCTCCACAACATGCAACTAGAAATTGGAGTAATAAGTTTGAGATCTTTCAACGCAGGAAAGGAGGGAATTTAATCCACCCGTTTGTGTAAAAAGAAAGGAAAAGTGTGTGCTGTAATTACTAGACAACTTTACAAAAATTGAGCTCATCATTCATCTGCATTTTGAAAAAGAGAGAATTTTTTAAATCTCAGAAAGAGAGGATGAAAATGCAAATGGTTCAGGTTTGTATGCATTTAGATATAAATGTTTCTCTAAACCTGGATGTATACCCAGTACGAGATTTTTTGACCTCCATCTGTACCCAATCTTTCTGTATTGGCCAGCATCTTACGACTTCCTTCATTTTCTTATTTCAACACGCAGATTCATTTGCATTTTGCTGTATTATGTAATTTCTATGGAACTTGAATACCCAAAATATGGTCCTGGATTTCATATTGCATGTCAAATACAACATGTCACTTTTTTTTACTCAAAACATTTATGTGATGTGGTTTTCTTTCTTTACCTGATTTTCTTAAATACTCAACCTTCACAACAATTTCAAGAACATCAATACAAAATTTACAATGTTAATAAATTATTTATTTTATTAATTTAACATTGCCTGTTCTACACCCTCTGAATTTCTGGGCATCAATACATTGAGTGACAACATTAAAACAAACAAACAAAAAAATCTCTCATCTACGTATGAAATTTGTTGACCATTGCCAATATAGACATTATGTAACTGCTATCCTAGAAATGCATGTATCTCTTGCAAGTCTCATATCATATCTGCCAGACTGCCAGACTCATTCAGACATATCAGATGTCTTATAGAATCTTTCAGCTGTATCAAATTCACATATTCAGGTAATTGAATCAAGGTATTATTGGCTTGTCAACTGACTTACCTTTTAAGCTTCACTTAATGCAATGACCAGGGATTTTTTTCATCTGGACAATCACAGTGATGTTTGAGGCACCCCTGAGAATGAGATACATCAGCATAGATCTACATAACTTGTAGACTGCTGTAGAAGTGGTTAGAAGCCAAGTGAACTATAACAGGGCACCTAAAATGAACTGGATGCATGTATCAAGCAAATTAATAGAACTCCACTACTGGAGAGAGAGCATTGCATACATGTTTTATTTAGACACTTACATATATATGTATCTAAACTTCAACCTGAATCCCACATTCAATCACAAAACATAAATTATTAACTTATGCAGCTGCGTCTCTCAAAGTCTGATTTTCTTTTGGGGGGAAAATTATTCTAAAATAAAACAATCAATAAAAAAAGGAAATCAAAGTAAAGTAACTGCAAAAAATGAAACTACAGTAATGTTGAAATTGGTGCCTGCTCAGGATAAATTAGCCTCCATTCTTTCCATAGAGGGAATTTGACATCTTTGTAATTATCAGTTTTAGAAGACAGCATGTATACTAACAGATAATTCACAGGAGAATAGACTATTTTTGTAGGAATAGTCCATCACTCTCACAAGTGGTTATGTCCAAGGAAGCACCTGTCTCCAACAGTTAACACAGACAACAGACAGGTAGGAAGAAAATTGCTGGCTTGTGGTCTCTGTTGAAAGAATCACGTTTCTAAGGGACATTTTTCAGTAAATATCAAGACAGAAACAAGTGAAGAAGAATGAAGAAGGAGATTAAATGTATGGCAGCGCCATTAGATAGAGAGAATACCTGATGATATGAAGAGATAAACAAAGACCTCAAAAAAGAAGAAGAGGGAACATACAAAACCACAGGATTAAAATTGTATCCATCTGAAAGAGAACGAATGTTTGTGTGGGGAAAGTTTGTATATAAGCTGTCAGTTCCTACAAAGATTTTTCAAATATTCCCTTCCCATGGCGGGGGGGGGGGGGGGTTGGAATTAGATGATCTTAAGGTCCTTTCCAACCCTAACTATTCTATGATTCTATGTTTTTGAAAGGTAAATCCCAAAACCAGATACACTCAGCTATATTAACAGTCCTATGCAACGTCAACACTTTGGAAGTTGATGATCTTTATTTGACACATTTGTCCAAACAAAAAAAAAAGATGAAAACCACACTAGAAAATCATCTTAGTCAAGGTAGATGGCTCTTTAGAAACTGTCTCACATCAGAAATTTTAAACTTTATTATAAATGTAGAGCTGAGAGGAGTATGTTTTTCAAGCAACAGGAAAAGCAGTGATTGTTTAATGAAATTCTGAATTCATGAAGAGTAAAAAAGCCTTTTAAAGTGTTTTTTAAGAACAAGAGAGAATGAATGCATTTGGGAAAGACAGAGACTCACAGGCAATGCGTGCTTGTTTCATGTCTGTTTCTCACTGTTGGTTCCATTCACAAAGAAGCAAGCCTTCAGGCATCCAAATGCCTTGCAGCAATTATCCCCAAATGTTTGATATTTATGAAAAATGCAATTTACTGTAGGGGATACTTCACTAACTTCACTACAAAGGCATGTCACAATAATAAATTCTAATATTGCTATAATTATCAGGCCATCATTGATTCTTACTTTTTCATAGGCAAGTCTTTTCTCACAGACACTTGCTCAAGGCTGAAATTTAGCATCAGGACCTAAATGGGAAATTTTCCCCATATGTAAGAAAGCTGATCTCATTTGAAAATTCAAGAGTATGATCAAGCTGCCTTTCTGAATAGGAACACTAGGTCCAGCCTGCACTGTCTTTTAATGACATTACTTCAATATGCCAACTCCGAAATGACGCTCAATAGTTTAGAGGCGAAGTACTAGAAAACACCACAGAAAATGGGTTTCTTCATTAATAATACAAGTCTAAACAGTAGGAAGCCTTCTCATGGAAAGAAGACTGAAGCTTCCTCAAGAACTGCATAAACTGCTGTGGCTGCTACAAAGAGATGTAAGAAAGCAAACAGACCCATGGCTGCACTCAGTGTACATGCTAGCTTTGGTAGGGGCCTTCCTGCCTTTGAGCGGGTGTTCCTCTATCTTCATGGAAGAGGTCCATGAAGATATCTAGCTGTCACACACCTCTACAGGGAGACTGCAGTGTTACACTGCAAGTTTACAAATATTTTGTTTGAGAGGTCATTTTCACAAACAAATTTATTTCTAAAGACTTTCTAAAGGAAATTGCTAAGTTAGCCTTGCTTCTAAACTATGAGGCATTTTTTACCTAACCGGCAATAAAACAAGTTGATAAAATATGCTTCTCAAATGATACAATTAATATTGGCACCAGAGACTTTGAAGATTTTTTTTTTTTTCCTTTCTTTTGTAACACTGGGAAAATAAAATATTGATTGAGGGGGCTAGTAAGCATAGCAGTTGCTTCACACAGTAATTTAGTTTAGCTAAAGGTAGAAGTAGTTTAGTCCCACATGCCAAAATCCAAAGCCTTAGCAACAGAGAGAAAATGTTTTTTTAGGAGGAACACTTAGTTAATTCCTACAAAGTTAGTGCTTGCAGGAAGAATCCAAGTCTTCTGTTGGTCTTGTGTGGTTTGCTACTTTGAAGTTCTGTCCTGGAACTTTAAAATTCACACTTACCTGAGCTAACTGGTAGGCCTTAGCTAAACAAAGTGTGTTTGGAAAGTATTTCTATCAGATCATTCAGATTGTAGGTGATGGCCTAAAGTTAGTCAGAGAATCTGGACCCAAATGTATGAGTACATGCTAAGAATACATGCTCCACAAGAAAATTATTTTCATTGAGAGGGATAAATTTTTGATAATTGAAGTTTAAATATTTATAAGGCACTGAAAGACATAATTTGGGCTAAAAAATCAGGCAATGTAGGTTGGAGAAGGAAGGTGAATACAAAAGTGACTCAAACGCCTGAGTTATCTGTAAGCACAGGAGTGAATTCAGGAAAACTGATATTTTTTCCTTAACCTATCACTAGCTCACTAGTTGGTAGTGACTGATTGACTTAGGTTACATACCAAGAAACCATTGAGAGAAAGCCACTATATATCATACTTGGATGTACAAATCTCAGCCCACACATCAGAGCAGAGGCAACAACAATGCAGCAAATGAAGGCTGAAGACATATTAAGGGCTCAAATCAAGTTACAGTGAGCCTGTTCTATAGCGAATAAATCGGGCTACCAGATACCTAATTTTAGTAATAGTGAAAGTTTTGTGGTATTTTTGTTCCATTTCTAAATCAATAATAAATACTTCCCTCACAGTCACATTTTGAAACTTGACATTTAAACAGTTAAAAAGCTCTTTTGTCCTTGAATGAAAGCATTGCAGAAGTGTGATTTTTTTAAGCTCCCCAAACACAGATGTGTGAAAGGAGTCTGTGTTAACTTTGCTTTTAACCTGCCTTCTAGAATGTACTCCTCCCTCCTGACTGCTCTTAACAGGTGCAAAAGACTGTTCTGAAGTGTCAATAGGGTGAATTAAGGACAGACTTTGAACTTAGTCTTTCAGATGTAATTCTGGTTGTTTTCTTTCTTTAGACTTCATACAGGTCCCTTGGGGCTATTTTCTAGGCAGCCATGCACAGAATTATAGACAGCCAGTATATATTAGTTTTAATGGACATGGTTTCCTTTTACACATCTTTTAAAACTGTTGCTTATACTTTCCTGTTAGAAACTCAAAAGTGAAATGCTTTTATGAATTTCTTCTTGTTAAACTGACAAAAATAATTTCCAAGTGTGCACAACTTATATGACTGTATTGCCATAAACTTCTATTACCTATTTAGAGTAACATAATTCTTTATCATTATTTACCAAAGTTTCCTCAGTTACTGTACTGGATCTGGAAAAGATGGAGTTAATTCTCTTCATACAGCTTGCATGGTGCTCTGTTTCGAATTTGTGACTAAACCAGGGTTTATAACACAACAGCATTTTGGCTGTGCCTAAGCAGTACTCGCACAGTATTGAGGTTTTTTCCTTACCACTCAGGCACTGCAATGAATAGGCCTAGGGGTGCACAAGAAACTGGGAGAAGACATAGCCAGGTGGGATGACCCCACCAGACCAAACTGATATCCTATACCGTAGTATGTCATGCCATGCTTAGCAATAAAAGCTGGGGAAAAGAAGAGGAAGGGGGAAATTTTAGAGTTATGACATTTGTCTCTCCAAGTAGCCATTATGCATACCGAAGCCCTGATTTCCAGGAGGTGGTTAAACATCTGCCTATGGATGGGAAATATTGATTAAATTCCTTGTTTTACTTTGCTTATGTGTGCAGCTTTGCTTCACTTTTTAAATTGTCTTTATCTTGACCCATGAGTTGCCTCACTTTCGCTTTTCTGATTCTTTCCCATTCTCCTAGGGAGTAGTGAGAGGGTACCTGGGTCAGCTTAGCTGCTGGCTGGGCCCCCCCCACCACAGTTGCTCTGCACAATCCTCAGAATTTTTGCCAGCCACAGAAAGCTGATGTTGAAGTACACAAGGGACTGTAGCGAGAGGACAAGGGGTAACGGGTTAAAACTTAAACAGGGGAAGTTTAGATTGGATATGAGGAAGAAATTCTTTACTGTAAGGGTGGTGAGGCCCTGGAATGGGTTGCCCAGGGAAGTTGTGAATGCTTCATCCCTGGCGGCGTTCAAGGTGGGGTTGGACATAGCCTTGGATGGCATGGCTTAGTGTGAGGTGTCCCTGCCCATGGCAGGGGGGCTGGAACTAGATGATCTTAAGGTCCTTTCCATCCCTAACTATTCTATGATTCTATGATTCTATGATTTCAGTTATGTACTGCTGTATGAAAACAAATATAGTGATCAGAACATACAGTCCACTCACTGTTTCAAACCCTTATCCAAACAGCTTCCTAACTCTGAACTGCCATTTATTTAAAACACATATTGATATAGTATTACAGCAGCTCTGTACATTTTCTAAAACAGTAGACACATAACTAAACCATATGGCAATTGATATGATCACTAATGCTTATAATGTAATTTAATAATGTACAAATTTAGAGTTGTCTTCTTTAAACAGTCATTTAATATTTTACAAAAAAAACATTCCATTGCTGTGATATTAATAAGCGATGGCCAGTTGCTCACGTTTCATAGGTGTCTGAAAACCCCAAATCCTTCATCTGTAAATCATGTGTTTAGATAAACATTGTTTCCAGATTGCCTCCAGCTAAAATAATAAGTATGATATTTACAATGGTAGTAGATTCAGATGTGGACAAGAAATGTTTTTTCTGCTCTAAAAACATTTGCTGTTACTAATTTGGACGTTTAAAGGCATCAAAGTGGTACATTTCAACAGCCTGATATTTTGTCTTTCAAAATAGGAGATCGCAGAATCATAGAATAGTTAGGGTTGGAAAGGACCTTAAGATCATCTAGTTCCAACCTCCCTGTCATGGGCAGGGACACCTCACACCAAACCATGCCACTCAGGGCTCTGTCCAACCTAGCCTTGAACACCTCCAGGGATGGAGCATTTACAGCTTCTGTCCCTGCCTGTGGCAGGGGGCTGGAAGTAGATGATCTTAAGGTCCTTTCCAACCCTAACTATTCTATGATTCTATGATTCCCTGGGCAACCATCTTACCTAAACTTGTGTCAGGTGTTTTTCCTTGGAATAGAACTTATGACAATGGATCACAAACAGTTCAATTCTGGCAGTAATCAATCACAGCTAATATAAAACAATAGATGAGTTGAAGTTGGTCTTCTCCCTTTGCTCATTTTGTCTTTTCCCTCAGAAAACAATTTTTGTTAATTTTTATTTTCAGCAAAACAGAGGTGCATCAAAGAATATCTGAAGCAGTTTAGCCAGCATGAAGCAGTTTACCAAGCATTCCTCTTACCCTCTTCTTCAAGTTCAAGGCTAAGTACTTTGCAACTCTGATGATGAATGTAGTATGTGCACTTATTTACAAACCGTATGGTCTCTTTAGCTGAGGTTCATTTATCCTAACCTGTCCTTCAGATGTAGGTACTAACTTTTTAACCACTTGATTAACTGACAGTTTGTGTATTTCCCTCTGCATCCATAATTATCTGAACAGCAGAATGGTCTTACGTTTTAGACCAGTGTCACAAGTACCTAAGAAACTACAAAATAAGGGGTTTGCTTTGATGTTATGGACATAGTTATAGGCAGGATCATTGTCCTGAAGCCACTGTTGTATTTTGTATCAGTGCATAGAAACTGGTCTTACTGCTTATTCCTATATTGTTGATGAAAATGGATGTCTCGCAAGGTCAAATAACATCAGTTCTCACCAGCTTCTGTGAAATCCAGACATGCAAAACATGTCCCTCCTATGTCAATTCATAAATACAGATGGGGAAGTGACCTTTTTTTGTTCTTTCTACAAGAAGTGATTGATTTCTTGTAGAAAGAACAAATACAGATTTCTTGTACTTCCTCAGGTTAGTTGCCAAGGATCACGTCAGCTAACTCTAGACATCTGTGACAAAAGCACACACTTGAGCTAGACACTTGAGGCTTCTTTTTATTCATTGTAGAGAGCTAGACCTACTGAAAAGTAATTCTGATCAGGATTATAAACAAATAAGTCACGATGTGAAAGGTGCTATTTTTCTTCTTTGGCCACACAGGGAGCTGGGCTGACTAGCTCAGACGCATGCAACGCTAGTAACACCTGCAGCTGGTCAGAGGTAGCTCATATTTAGTAACTTTAACATCATCTGAGAAATAGCTATCCATGCTCCAGCTAAATCATGCCAGAAGTGCAAAAAGATCTGAGTTGATCTTGGAAGGCCAGTTCACATTCTGTAAGGATTGCTGTACCAGGTGTAGAGCCACATGAGTGCAATGATATTCATCTTTTGCCCAAAAGCTTTATAACTGCTTCCATGCTGTGCTGAGCCCTTGTCAATGATCATGAGCTGTTCCAGCTGCCTTCACACCATGCACTCTGGCATAGCTGGAGGGCTCGTTGGTTTAGATGCTGTACACCAATAACACAGCTTCACACCCAAAGTGGCTTCACACATTTGGATAGTGTAATATCTTTCATGGAGCCAAATGGGCTGTTCATGTGGCTGATCCTGAGCAAGTTAGCTTAGTGTGGAAACTGTAGCTTTACCTCTATTTTCAAAACTCTGCCAAGCTCCAATTAGTATCAATAATGGAGAGTTGACTGTATTGTGATTACATTAGTAGAAAGAATAAAATCATGCTGATCTTGAGGTCCTTTCCAACCCTTACTATTCTATGATTCTATGATTCTATGCTGAACCCCATGACGTTGGAACTTCACTGCTTCTGGCACATGTGCTGGTTCAGGTGTCTCTTCCCTGCACTGCCGGCTATGCTGTAAACAGACTCAGTGGGATTATAGATGCTAGTAATTAAAAAAAAAATGCATGAAATGCCTCTCCAAAAATCTAGGTGAAAAGCATGTGAAATACAATATTTAATTCTCACTTGAATCTCATGCTGCTGTAAATCATATTTCTTGTTTTCAAATTACATAAAATTATCTTTATAGGTTAGTTTATTAAAACAGTATATATGTATTTGTTTATCATCAACTTTTTCCCAACTTTTATGTCTGATATATTTTAAATCAGTATGTCTCTTGAATATATTCTTTCTCCTTTTTCTCACTTTACAGCTGATATGCTTTGATTGGTTAAGAGAGGGTGGATTTTTGCATCCATCTGTCTTTCACTGCATTTTAGATTCTCTTAGTTAAAAAAAAAAAAAAGATGTTTTATTTATCACATAAGATAGCAAATATTCACAGAAGTGACAGACTGTTAACAAAGACCACCATTTTGGTAAGCTATCCACTCAAGAAATGTAGATGCAACTTTGCTCATAATTCCTGAAGAAAACCCTAACTTTTTTGAAGATGTTATTCTATTCTGAGGAATGGGTTGTGATATTTTTCCTGTTTGTCTTTTGTTTGGTTTTATAGAGATATAATTATGATTTTTATTTAATTTTAATTTGAATTTATTTGCAAATTGAAGAATGCCTGACAAGTTATACCAAAAAAATGGGCAAAATTAGAGTCGTTACAATTGTGGCATAGTGAAGAACCTGATGAAGTAAGTTAATCTATATTGTGCTGCAGATATTTCTTGGCTAACATCCATACCAGTTTAATTATCACGGGTATCTTACTCTATAATGCAAAGTAGACAGTCCTGAAAATTTAAGCTTCAGTTCCGGCTTCGTCTTTGGGAATACAAAAGAGAATTCGTTACTTAAGAATAAATAAATTAATAAATAAATAAATAAGCTAATAAATCCTGAATTTAAGTCAAACTTGAATCAAGAAGTTCTTTTTTTGAAGTCTGGAAATTATTACATAGATTATTGCCCAACACATTTTTCCACTTTTCTTTTTTCTTTTTTTTTAAATACATTTCAGCCACTTTGGGATCTGCCAAGACAAGAAATGGAAATTCCAAAATATCAGAACAAAATATATTCACAGATTTCCAGCAAAACATTTCACATCACAGAGGGGGCTGGACAGTTAACAAATGAAAGTCAAAATAGAAATTTCACCATCCTTATTGGTGGTGCCATAGAATCATAGAATAGAATTATAGAATAGTTAGGGTTGGAAAGGACCTTAAGATCATCTAGTTCCAACCCCCCTGCCATGGGCAGGGACACCTCCCACTAAACCATGCCACCCAAGGCTCTGTCCAACCCAGCCTTGAACACCACCAGCAATGGAGCATTCACAACTTCCCTGGGAAACCCATTCCAGTGCCTCACCACCCTTACAGTAAAGAATTTCTTCCTCATATCCAATCTAAACTTCCCCTGTTTAAGTTTGAACCCATTACCCCTTGTCTTCTCACTACAGCCCCTAATGAAGAGTCCCTCCCCAGCATCCTTATAGGCCCCATTCAGAAATTGGAAGGCTGCTATGAAGTCTCCATGCAGCCTTCTCTTCTCCAGGCTCAACAGCCCCAACTTTCTCAGCCTATCTTCATACAGGAGGTGCTCCAGTCCCCTGATCATCCTCGTGGCCCTCCTTGGGACTTGTTCCAAAAGTTCCATGGTTTTTTATGTTGAGGACACCAGAACTGCACACAATACTCCAAGTGAGGCTTCATGAGAGCAGAGTAGAGGGGCAGGATCACCTCCCTCGACTGCCGATCCTTCTGATGCAGCCCAGGACACGGCTGGCTTTCTGGGCTGCAAGCGCACACTGCCGGCTCTTGCTCATTTTTTCATCAGCCCACACCCCCAAGTTCTTCTCCGCAGGGCTGCTCTCAATCTCCTCCCCACCCAATCTGTAGCTGTGCCTGGCATTGCTCCGACCCAGGTGGAGGACCTTGCACTTGGCATGGTTAAACTTCATCAGGTTGGCATCAGCCCACCTCACAAGCGTGTCAAGGTCCCTCTGGATGGCATTCCTTCCCTCCAACTTATCAGCCGAGCCACACAGCTTGGTGTCATCATCAAACTTGCTGAGGGTGTACTCAATCCCACTGTCCATGTCACCCACAAAGATGTTGAACAAGACTGGTCCCAACACCGGTCCCTGAGGGACACCACTCATTACTGGTCTCCAGCTGAACACTGAGCCATTAAGCGCAACACTTTCTGTGCGGCCATCCAGCCAGTTCATTATCCACCATGTGGTCCACCTATCAAATTGATGTCTCTCCAACTTAGAGAGAAGGATGTCGTGTGGGACAGCGTCAAATGCTTTGCACAAGTCCAAGTAGATGACATCAACTGCTCTACCCCTGTCCATCAGTTCCATAGCCCCATCATAGAAGGCCACCAGATTGGTCGGGCAGGATTTCCCCTTAGTGAAGCCATGCTGGCTGTCACCAAGCACCTTGTTGTTTTTAACGTGCCTTAGCATGCCTTCCAGGAGAATCTGCTCCAAGATTTTGGCAGGCACAGAGGTGAGGCTTTCTGGTCTGTAGTTCCCTGGCTCATCCATTTTCCCCTTCTTGAAAATGGAAGTTACATTTCCCTTTTCCAACTGTCAGGAACTTCATCTGGCTGCCATGATTTTTCAAATATGATGGACAGTGGCTTAGCAACTTCATTTGCCAGTTCCTTCAGGACCCGTGGATGGATTTTGTCAGGTCCCACGGACTTGTGTACGTTCAGGTTCCTAAGGCGGTCTCGAACCAGATCCTCACCTACAGTGGGCCCAGGGTCATCATTCTCATAGTCCCTGTGTCTGTCTTCCAGGACTTGGGTGGTGTGGTCAGATCATTTGCCAGTGAAGACCGAAACAAAGAAGTCATTAAGAACCTCAGCCTTCTCCAAATCCAGGGTAGCCAGTTCTCCTGATAACTTCTGTAGAGGACCCACGTTGTCCGTAGTCTGTCTTTTATTTCCTATGTACCTGTAGAATCCCTTCCTGTTATCCTTAACATCTCTAGCCAAGTTGAATTCTAAGTGGGCCTTAGCTTTCCTAACCTCGTCCCTAGATTCCCAGACAACACCCTTGTATTTTTCCCAGGCTGCCTGTCCTTGCTTCCACCTTTTAGAAGCCTCTTTTTTCCTTTGAATATCCCTCAGCAGTTCCTTATCCATCCAAGGATGTCTCCTGGCCCTCCTGCTGAACTTCCTTCTAGTTGGGATGCATTGCTCCTGAGCTTGTAGCAGGTGATCCTTGAATACCGATCAACAGTCTTGGGCCCCCCTGCCCTCTAGAGCTATATCTCATGGAACCTTACTGAGCAGGTTCCTGAAGAGGCCAAAGTCTGCTCTCTTGAAGTCCGGGGCAGTGAGCTTGCTGCATGCTCTTTTCACTGTCCTGAGGATCTTGAATTCAACCATCTCATGATCGCTGCAATCAAGGCTGCCCTGGAGCATCACATTTCCAACCAGCCCTTCCTTGTTGGTGAGCACGAGGTCGAGCGCTGCGCCTCTCCTTGTCAGCTCCTCTTTTACTTGCAGAAGGAAGTTGTCTTTCACTCTACTGAGGAACTTCCTGGATTGCTTGTACCTGGCCGTACCATCCCTCCAACAGATATCAGGGTGGTTGAAGTCTCCCATGACAGCAAGGGCCTGGAGGGTGAGGCTGCTCCTATCTGTCTATAGAGTATTTCATCCACCGAGTCCCCTTGGTCAGGAGATCTGTAACAGATCCCCACAATAATGTCTCCCATCTCTGTTGTCCCTTTAACCCTGACCCAGAAACTCTCTGTCGACTGCTCACCTGTCCCCAGACAGAGTTCCATACTCTCTAGCCTATCCCTAACATAAATAGCACCTCCACCTCCCCGTCTGCCAGGTCTGTCTTTCCTAAAGAGCTTGTAACCTTCCATTCCAAGACCCCAGTCATAGGAGCCATCCCACCATGTTTCTCTGATGCCTATGATATCATACCCCTGTAGGCGTGCACACATCTCTAATTCCTCTTGTAAAGGTAATGGCTGTTTTTTCTGATGTCATGCCTTCTCTGTCTAAATTCTGTTTCCATTTATTTTTTCCTTTGAGGCATATAATGTAAGCTACTGCTTTCTCTTCTGACTCATCATAGGTCTTCTGGTTCTGAGAACTGAAAAGTATCATTACGTTCAAACAGATTCAGTAACTGAAAGAAACATCCTTTCAAATACTGTAATTATATATGCTGTCAAAGCTCTTTTTCTTGTTCAGCATGCTCTTTCAGTTTTGCATGCTGTTTATTAGCTAAAGTTTTATTTTTTAACTTTCTATTTTCACAGTTCATTGTTAGCTAGTAACCAAATAGAAACGTTAATAAAGATATAAACAGGTCAGTATTCACAAACTCTCTCATCTCTTTCCTTTTTTAACTGCAGTGAAATAAGCTGGTGGAAATTTAATACATTGCGTAGAAGTTGAATGAGAAGAATTGTCTCACTTCATGTAAAAGTTCAAGAAATGACTAAAGTTCTTTTTTTCTGGACTGAGAAGTCATCAACTTCAGAGTAATTTCCAGTGCAACAGCCCCAAAGCAGTATAACCTGTCACTCAATTTAGAGCACTTGCTTATGATGAGGGTGCCCTGATCCAAATCTGCTTCATTCTAAGTTTGAGAACTTATCCTGATGTTTCTTCTCCCACATAAATGTCGTAACCTCTATCACAGAGTTATTTTTTGCACTCTCTGTTCCTATAAGTTTTTAATTAGTTACACAAAATGAAATTATTCCATCAGGGATGATAAATTCACACTTACAGTAGCATGTGACTGAAAGCTTTTATATATGTTATAAAAGAAAGATTCTGAACTCAGTTTTTCTATATTTCAAGCTAAATCTGTGACTCTTTACCTACTTAATTATTAATGAGACAATTATGCTTTGTCTAGCAGCTTAGATCACTGCACTGATTATGGTTTCTTTGAAGCTTGCACATTACCGCCCAGAAGTCCTACCCTCAACATTTGATATTTTGTCAGAAAGTCCCATTCATGTCTAGTGTTTGGTTAGCATTACCTGACTATCCTTTGACCCTGACCTAGGCTCACATGGCTGCTAGGAACAGGATTTAGCAGGCTATATGAATATGCGGGATCACACTAAGTATTGTGAAAACGCACAGTGAATCTGTTTCTTACTGCTGTCTGGTTCAGATTTACAGGACATGGTTCAGATGTAGGAACTGGTGAGAAAAAGCCCAAGACACTACCACCATCTTACACTTAAAGTCATTTTGAAGAACATTCAGTCCTCTGCAACAGCCCAAATTCTTCTTTTTCTTGCTAGGCCAACTCCTTAGAATATAGACTAGTGTGTGTGAGGGACTAATCTGAATCAGACTCCGCTGTCCATTGTCTCAAATATTAGTCTGAGAAGCTGAGATGGAAATACACCTATCTTTTGTCTCAGAGATGGGTAGGAGGAGTTGAGATAAGGCTCCAGTATCCATTGCCTAGGAGAAGGGTGTAAGGAACTGAACTGGGACTCCACCATCCGTTGCCTGAGGAATAAGTAGGAAACAGCTGAGATAAGACTCTTCTGTCCGTTATCAGGATTAGCGTGAGGTATTATCCCAAGAATTGCTGCAGACATGTGCGTGCAGACACGTGCGTGCAGACACGTACAGACACATGCAGTCCAGCTGAAGAGCTGGCTGCAAGACCAGGGAAACTGGTCCACCAGGAGCCTGTAATACATGACATGAAGAGCAGAGGTACTTCCCCCAGCTATTTAAGAAAAGGGAAAAGGTAATCACTAAGAGACACATCACCAAGAGACACATTGCCAGGGAGCCATTGCCATGAGGATGACTCCAGAAGGACACCTCCACGAGGATACTCTACCGATGACTACTATGGACCTGAGGGACACCCTCCATGAGACATGGCCATGGGGACAACTCCACAGGGTACCTTCAAGGGGACTCCAGAAGGACGCCTCCACAAGGACACCCACCTCTGACTGACTCTTGGGGGACACTCTGCTTCGATACTGACTATGAAGCCTGAAGAAATCCCACCACTGATAACGACAATGGATCCCCGGGACACAGCCGAATCCATGGTGGTGACTATCTCTCTCTCTCTCTCTGCACCCCGAATCCTTGCTCCATTTTCCACCTTTTTTCCAATCTGTCCTACTGCTACGCCCCTTATTACAATAATTTCCCTTTTGCATAATAATAGCCTTTTCCTAATAAACCAACTAATCGATTACAGTACTTGACCTCGTTTGCATCTTAATTTCACTCTTGGGATCACGAACTGAAACAGGGTCCAGCACTGGGGTTTTCTCCAATTGGACCCTGACAGTGTGTTCTCTTCTTCATATGGTGTGTTCAGAATCTCCATGCACAAGCAACAACCACACACTTTTTACCTGGATTACTTTCTTCTTAGAAAGCCAAAGCAAATGAAAGAGGCCCTTCAGAAGTACCTTGTGGCTCCTCTTTTCATTCTGCAGACACAAATTGCAACTATATGGTGGTATTGAATAAAGAAATGTATTGCAACTATAAATAGTTGCATAAGATACTTCTCTATAACTTATAATGTGAATGTAGCTTAAGCCACTTTCAAACTTGCCTTTTTAATGTGAAATGTCTGCTTATCTGGCTTAATTCTATGACATAAAATCCCCCTTTTTAGATATATATAAGTGCTGTGAACTTCACTGAACTAATATGCCTATCATGGGTTTGAGGATACCCAAGATGAGGAGTTTTAAGCTAATCAACATCATACGCCTAGACAATTTGTTTCTAGCACTATCTACCTTGCAGTGGTCATGATAGATTGCTTAATACTTTAATGCATGTAAGGAGATTAACGGAGTACTTTGATGCAGTAGATAAGTATTTACCAGACAGAGGATACACAATGAAGAGATAAATGCGATCCTTCCCTTAGCACAATTTCATTTGTTGATTTTGTTTTTTTGGGGATTGTTGGGGTTTTTTTGGTGGGGAGAGGGGGTTGCTTTTTTTTTTGTTTGTTTGTTTGTTTGTTTGTTTTTTGCTTGCTTTTTCTCTAAGACTAGTTAATTCATTTCCTGTAGGATCTTGATTGTTTCAATATTTTTTTCAAGTAGCAGCTACACACAAATAGTTATCACCAGTGTAGCACCCTAAAATGTGTTATAGATATTTGAAATAAGTACCTTTCCTGAAATATCTTGGAAACTAATAAGACATTTGCTTTATTGAACATGGAAATAAAGATGGCAACTGCAGGTTTGGGGGTGGGATTTTTGTTTCTCCAGTCTTTTCTCCTATTTAAATTAAAACAAAATTCTGACTGTCCCAGCAGACTACAATGCGTAGTTATAAAAGCTGAAAACAAGGACTGTGTTCTTTTCTTTTCACAGACTGTTGTCATGGTGTCAATAAATATTGTGCTCTCAAATTTTAAACCTAAAGCATTTATAGCACAGAGTAAGCAACATAAAATACTTAGTGCTGCTAGACTTTGAGCTTCATCATCTAGAGTGTTTTGTGCCTTCTGTCATTAAAGCTATTCAGTTACTTTCACCTGTATCCAGCTGCTTAAGTATATTTCTGTATTGAAACATGTCTTCACTAACTTGGAGTCTTTTTTAATGGTTGGACTTGATGATCTGAAAAGTCTTTTCCACCTATTTGATTCTATGATTCTAACAAGCAAATATGCCTATTTGCTTGACTACTCTACACCGTCTAACAGTAGTTGCATGGAAGTCTTTGAGAACTACAAGGATAATGAAAGGTCATAGACTGTTTCTTCAGATGTAGAGATTTTTCCCAGATTAGAGGGTCTATTGTTCCACTGGAATATTCCTAACTCAGATAGACATTTACTCAGATCACTTTTAGAAGATAGGTACATTAAGGTAGCTATAAAACATCTGTGATTGTAATTGAGATTCAAAGCAAAACTTTGGCTACAGCTACTTTAGCACAAAAAGCATAGTGTGTCATATATACTGTTAGGCATCCATCCTAGGACAGTAAATGCCATTTGTGCTCTACAGTTTAGTGATAATATCATTCAGAAACAGAATCACCTTGAGAAAAGGATATTTGAACATGATATAGGAAAGAAACTAACCAAACCAACAAAACAAAACCTAGCATGCATTCCTTGTATTTTGCTAAGATTGTACATGGTTTTATGACTAAAACCTCTTTTTTTTTTTTTTTCTGCTAACAACAGTCTGTGCAGTATATGCCTATATTCTACAGTAGCTACTATTAAAATTACCAAATTTAGATTAAAGTCCACACACACTGCACTGAAATTTTTTTCCATATAAATCCTTCCACCTTTTTATAGCTCTGTAAAGACTTCCTAACTGTTACTAATAGGTTTTCAATAATATTTAAATCCTTTCCTGCACAACAAAAGCATAGGCTGTCTCCAAGTCTACAACAGTCCAAATGGATTGGAAAATTGAATAGACAAAAATGCATTGTATTTTCTCTCTTAACTTCTCTGCCCAGTTATATTTTCTTAGTTTTGAAATGCGGATAATCTGAAATCTTGAGGCAGAGTATTGAAATCTGGTATCCCAGAAAAAAAAAAACAAACAAACAAAAAAAAAAAAACAGAAACAACAACAACAACAAAACAAACAAACAAACAAACAAAACTAAAAAAAAAGGTATCTTCTGTCAAGGTTTTCTACTTTGTACCTAAAGGTTTGAGCATCATATTTTCCAGAATTAACATTTGTTTTATTTAAAGGAGGACATCTACACTATTGAAGCAGACAAAGCAACAAATGGCTTTTGTGAAGCTGAAGCATTTAATCAACTGCAAAAGTTGTTTTGGTGCAATTATACTCCTGCAGCACACACATTATTACTATTAAAAGGACAGTTTCAGATACTACTGTCTTACTGAAGATACAATTTGTGAGGGTTTGGAAGAAATGCCATGTGTTTCTGTCACTCTCTTCCTGACACTGAGATTATGCTGACATTGGAATGTGGCTCACTCTGAGTGAATGAGAAGACATCATCCTCCAGCAGTATCATGCCCAGTGAATAGGACACTGAGTTGGAAAAGAGGAAATAGACATTGGTTCTTCAGTGTTAACCACTTGCTTTAATTCTGAGTTGCTGTGTGACCCAAAGCTGAGATAGAAACATCAGATTTTTTTCCTTCTACTCTCCTATCATTTATCCTTTTTCTATGTTTAAGCTCTACGGCCTTACATGTTTTAATGTGCAGTACCCAAATCCACACTACTGAATATCTCTGACAGCTGCATTCAAACCATGGTAATATTCCTATGACTGAAACTTAGTGGGGTCAAAATAGAACCTCTTTATACAACAGATCTTTTGAAGGCTAAAGCTGAGATCTCTAAAAAGTGCTGCAGGAAGACAAAAGCCTGTTTGTTTACCTCAGTTAAAACATGACAGGCTCCTTTCAGTCTGCAGCAAACCAAGCCACACTTACTACTTCCTGAAGTGTTTGTTTTCATTTCTAAATACCTTGCAGAAGGAATTCCTGATTAGCATGTTTGCCACACATTTACTGTAGATCTTATTCCTAAAATAAACTTTGATGTAATCTTAAGAAAGACCTCTTGAATTACATCATTATGCTATACACCATGTTCAACATTCTTGAGAATCTTGAAGATCTTTGAGTGTCTGTTTTATCTAAATCTCTCATTAAACCAGACAAATTTTCAGTGCATGTAGCCGTTTGTAACAGGACAGGAAGTACTACAACAGAGAATCTACAGTGCAAACAACTTCCTTGCATTTAAATTAAGCTACAGTATCTTTTCTGAAGCATTATAATTTTGAAATGAAAGCTGTTTTTATGACTCATTCAAAGCAAAGATCAAGCACTACAGTAATACTTAACCCCATACTTTTAACTGGTAAGTCAAAAGCCCACTTGAGTAATTCACAAATGGAATATGCACTCATCAGATCAAAAGACGTAAAGAAGACATTAGGACTGGCAGAGTGAAGTACCTATTAAATTACCTCATTAAGTGGCAAGCAGCTCACAAATGATTTAAAAAGAGTCTGTATACGGATGTACCACACAGGAAACTCTTATGACTTCCATTAGAAATCTACTTGAAACTGTTAGAACCACCTGTGCTATAACCTAAAGACCTGGCCTAATGTACTACTAAATATATTACTGGTGAGGAAAGACAAATAAGACAATATGCCTGATTTTGTATTTTTTAAGTAATATTTTATTTTCTTTCATTACAATCTAGTCCAGGGAATATATTTAATTCTTATCTCAAGTTACAGAAGCTTGTGACATCGTTCAAAGACTGTGTTACTGAATAAAAGAGGAAAGGACATAGGCTAATACTTTGGTCAGAGGTCAAAGAGTCATAGAATCATAGAATCATAGAATCAGAATAGTTAGGGTTGGAAAGGACCTCAAGATCATCAAGTCCCAACCCCCCTGCCATGGGCAGGGACACCTCTCACTAAACCATGCCATCCAAGGCTATGTTCAACCCCACCCTGAACGCTGCCAGGGATGAAGCATTCACAACTTCCCTGGGCTTCCCATTCCAGGGCCTCACCACCCTTATAGTAAAAAATTACTTCCTCATATCCAATCTAATCCTGTTTAAGTTTGAACCCGTTACCCCTTGTCCTCTCACTACAGTCCCTAATGAAGAGTCCCTCCCAGCATCCCTATAGGGCCCCTTCAGGTATTGGAATGCTGAGGTTTGAGCCTACACTGCTCATGGTTAACCCACTGCATGTGACGTATTTGTTTCGGATAGAACTAGTCAGATTATTTTATAACAGCGCCAGAAATACAGATGACTATTCAGTAGTGTGTATGACCAAGGTCCAAAGGTCAAGCTCACTATTGACCCTCTTATTTAATAGTAAAGATGTAGTCCTGAGAGCTGCCTGAGCACCTCAGAAATCTTAATTCTGTAATAGTAGCTACTTGGTAGCATTCAGCCTAGATTTATCCAGGAAAATAAGGCAAATTTGGGGAAATTTTTATTCAAGATCTTCCTTAGAAAAAAGGATAAATTTGTGTCATGTTTAGATGCCTTCTTTCTATAGGGCCATACAACACATTTCTAGTTGAAGATGCCTCTGCTTCTTGCAGGGGGGCTGGACTAGATGACCTTTGAAAGTCCCTTCCAACCCAAACTATTCTATGATTCTATGATTTGGCATACTTACCAATATTTGTTACCAATAAATAACCTAACCCATAACTCCTGAACCTTGAGTGTCACTGAATGTTATAGACTGAGTGACCTGCAGATGATGAACACATTATATGTTGCTGTCTTAATGGTATCACAGTAAGTGTTAGCATGCTAGGATTTGTTATTCCTTAAAATATCTCTGAAACAGCCCAGGCAATAATTAAGTTCAGTAAAGGTGAGAGCAACAATGAATTATACATTTAATTTGCCAAGATACCATTCCAGAATAATTTTCCATGAGTCATGTGCATATGCTCTATTTTAGACCCAGTGAAATCTATTTAGATTAATTACCAGACCACAGCAGGGTTAAGGAACACAGAAGAATTTTTATCTGATAAAATAGCTAACGTTGCTTCATAAATCTGCGATACTCAGCACACTGTCAAAGTTAGACAGTAAGTTTCAGCAGGGTTTCAGCAAATGAAGTTATGATATCTCTTTAGCTTGCAGTTAAGATTCAAAGATATCTTCAGAAGATTTTTCACTGCTCCTGACAGTGCCTCAATACAGGAAACTGGTTACATTGCAGTATTTATGTTTCTCATATGCGAAATGGCAACTATACACAAAAATCAAAAGTTACGATCTTTTATACTTTTATTACGGTCATTGTTGCAGCTTAAATCATCCTTTATCCATTTGGTATTGTAACTACATGTGCTTTGAAATTAATGAGCCAGAATGAAGCTCACACCTTCCAAGGTTAATTTAAGCTTGTCATACCCCATGTTTTCCCGGAGTTTTACACTATGCAAATTGCGGGTGATGATGTGAAGCTGACAGAAAACCCACAAGTCATGAAGCCAAGTCAACAGCTATGAAGCAGAAATTAGAATAGCTGATGATCAGAGGAAATGACCCTACTCTGTCTTTCTCAGCAACTCATGCAACTTTTCTTCCCTCTAATGCCAGCTTTTGCAGAGCTTCTGCTTTAATGTCTTCATTAGGACTTGAGACATAAGCTCTTTTTGAGCTAAAAGCAAAAAAAGTATATATATAGCAGGGCTCAGATTTCCCCAGAAAGAGGGGAAAAAATAAAAAAAGAAAAAAGAGAAAAAAGAGAAAAAAGGAAACTTTGTGGTGCTTTAAAATCTCTACTGGATTCTTGCCAGCTGAAGTGCTTTAATACACTCTATTCTCTGCTCAGATGATTCATTACATAATCAGATTCCATTTCAAAAAAATATATTTTAACAGTAATTATTCTATCATTCAGCATTATCACTAACTTCACAGGCAAAATACCCATGGGGAAACAAAATAACCCACCACAAGTCTCAAGGCTTGACAGTTCAGGTAAAAGACCTTCCTTTTCATTAGAACTTTCCTACCTTTACCAAGAAAGAACTAACCATCCTTTCCCAGTGCACTTTTTACATGTTTCATAACACTTTGAAGATGTATTTACCTCACTATGTACATATTCGACAGCTACAACAGAGTATTTTTAATGTGATGTTTAAAGACTTTCTCATGTTTTACCTAGTCTATGTAATGCACTGGCATTATGTAAATATGTAAAATGCACAGATGTAGCTACAAATTCAGTGTATTTGGTGATATGCTAGATATAAACTATTATTATAAATTAATGTTATATACTAGGAAATTATTATAGTATTAAAGTATTACTTTAGGTTATACCAGATCTTTGTCACATCTGGAAATCTGATGTCTGAACATTCACAAACTCTAAAAAAATGGAGAAAAGCTGATATCATTTAAGCTGATAAACATTTCAGAACATAACAATACTGGTTTGACTATATTCATCACCATTAAATATTACTTTAAAATCCTGTGTGCAGGATTTTTGTGAAAAGTGCAGTAGAAACTAGGGTGTGTTGATGAACCTTTTTCACACCATGCCAATATTTCTCTACCCCCATCTGCTCTTTATTCAACCTTATCTCCTTCTGCTCCTTACAGCCTCTAAGCTATATCCTTATCTTTTAGCTGATGCTTTGAACTCTTCCTACAGCCAGCCAATGCTTGCTGGACAGTGTGAGCAGTAAAATGTCCGCAGCAGCCAAAAGAGAGTGGATATCTCAAGCCCTACTTGCACATCATTTGCAATAGACATGCCTGGCAGGGGTTCACCATCCTTGTAGTAAGATCAGTTTTAGAAAATTTCTACCACTGCAGGCCTAACATCCCTAAGGCCCTTCCTTCTATTTTGCAGACACATAATCCTTTTCCTTCATCGGCATGGAGCAAATGGTTATTCCTGCTGTGTTACTTCAATTCCTGCAGCCAGCACAAAGGATGAGAGATGGTTTCAAAGTCTTCACAGAGTGTTACTGCTGGATGTAGACATGATTAGGATTGGCCAAGTGCTGTGTTCTTTGTTGTTTAAATATGCTTATAGGATGGCAGATATACACAGCAAGATTTAGTTTCCACACAGTTTTATGAGCAATGCTCATGCACTTAAATTATATATAGATAGAAATTAGGTGAAAATATGGTGTGTAAGCCACTCTATGTTGCTTGTAGGTCTTACACACATACCCTGTAAATGCCTATTACTCTTCAGGCTGCCTATTTAAAATTCAAAGTCTGTGCCTTCATGCTTGGGTCTATTGTTTTGTTTTGTTTTTTTTTTTTTTTGTTTGTTTGGTTTTTTTTGTTTGTTTTGTTTTTTTTTGTTTTGTTGTTTTTTCTTGGGCTTTTTTTTTTTTTTTTTGGTAGTGTATTTTCAGTTCAGTGCATGCCAGAGCTGTCTGACACATCCCACAATGGGTCTCTGTAGCAGGAGAGGCCAACTTTCTGTTTCACATAGCTAAAACAATTTCTCAGTACAAGCCAGGGTACACTCACCTGACTTCCTCTAAAAGCTAAATCTCTTTCTTCCTCTCTGGCTTCTCCACTCAAAATTGAAAGCATGATCATCAGAATGATGCAAGGGACCAGAATCCTAATATTTGTTATTAATTATTGAAGCATTGGGTAGAAGCAATATTGTCTCACCTTCCCTCTTTCTCCCACTGGCGTTTCCTGGCTGAGCTGGATTACATACAGTAGGCCTGCAACAGCTTCTCCGGCTACTCTGTCACCAGAGAGCGAAAAGAGAGAATCATCGCTGACAGCATTCAAGGCAGGGTTGGACATAGCCTTGGGTGGCATGGTTTAGAGGGAGGTGTCCCTGCCCATGGAAGGGGGCTTGGAACTAGATGATCTTAAGGTCCGTTCCAACCCTAACTATTCTATGATTCTATGATATCTGAAGAGAGAGGAGAACAATCTGCTACACAGCCTCTTTAAGCAGCCACTGCGGATTTACCATGAATGGACCTGTGTGCTGTGCAGTGCAGGAGACTCACCTGTAAGATCCAGTGAACAGATACTGAATAGCTACATCACGGAAGGCTCTGTAGTCAACCACTAGGTGCAGTTTGTAGCTAATTTAATTCTTTATTTTATGAAGCCACAAAATATTTTTCTTCCTGCTGGGGCTGAAGAAGCTCCTGGAAATTATCTCCCAAACTGCCTGGCAGCTCTGCCACTTGTCTATGAGCAAATGTATTGTTATGTGATCTTCTATTTTTAAAACTGTTTTGTTTTGTCCTTGAAAGATCCAGAAGGATTGTGGAGACATCCTTTTCCACTGATCATCTCATTTCATAATGAAAACACAGGGGTTTATGTCCTGAAAGATTTCCTATAGTCAAGGCATGGCTTTTATTCAAGTGCACCAATTTGTGTTTTGGCATTGTGCTTGATATTCCTTGTGCAAACAAAAGATTTTGTTACACAGCCCTCTGTGCAAACCATTTAAGTGTTTTTGTTGCTGCTGTCCTGGTTTTCATACAAGGACCTGTTTTTCATTTCAAAGATGCTACACCAAGATTGAATCGATATACTTATGCCAAAAGACATTGTATTTCCTGTGAGCAATTATGAAAGCAATAAAATTTAAGACAAAGAGCTGTGAGAGTTTGGGAAAACTCACACATCAGTGGGGCTGGCTTTTAAAGCAGAAATATAAAGTGCTAAGTATTCCACTAGTATGTGATAGTGGATGTTAATTAAAGTCAAAAGGGAAAACAAGTCTTTATAAAAAAAGTAATGCATTTGGATTAGACCAATTACAGTCTATGAAGAAGCAAAGAACAGATTCAGGCATGAAATGAGAGTGATTACACCACTGGCAGCATCACCATCACAAGAAAAGTTAACCTTCAATCCAACACAGAAGTCTTCTTAATTATAAGGAAACTTTTCTATGGCAAAGAACACATTACCCATGTGCAAATGCTAACCTAAAATGCATTGCACAGAAAACGGTGCACCAGGAAAATATGCTGCAGAATGGCCTGGACTAGTGTGTGAAAGTCCTGGAATACCCCTCCTGCTGCAGAAATCAACTATTAAATGAGTACTTGTCCAACTTTTGGCCTTACAGATATTGTTGGTCATTTAAGGAAAAACTAAGGCCAAATACTATTTTAAAACATTTTTTCAGGGACGTGAATAAAACACTAATCAGCTTTATTATAGTGCTCAATGGCTCAACGTCCAGCTGGAGACCAGTAATGAGTGGTGTCCCTCAGGGATTGGTGTTGGGACCAGTCTTGTCCAACATCGTTGTTGGTGACATGGACAGTGGGGTTGAGTGTGCCCGCAGCAAGTTTGCCAATGACACCAAGCTGTGTGTTTCGGTTCATATGCTGGAGGGAAGGAATGCCATCCAGAGGGACCTTGACACACTTGTGAGGTGGGCTGATGCCAACCTGATGAAGTCTAACCATGACAAGTGCAAGGTCCTCTACCTGGGTCAGAGCAATGCCAGGCACAGCTGCAGGTTGGGCAGAGAAGAGATTCAGAGCAGCCCTGCGGAGAAGGACTTGGGGTGTTGGTCGATGAGAAAACGAGCACGAGCCAGCAGTGTGCACTTGCAGCCCAGAAAGCCAACCGTATCCTGGGCTGCATCAAAAGGAGTGTGACCAGCAGGTCAAAAGAGGTGATCCTGCTCCTCTACTCTGTTCTCCTGAGACCTCACTTGGAGAATTGTGTGCAGTTCTGGTGTCCTCAACATAAAAAACCACGGAACTTTTGGAACAAGTCCCAAGGAGGACCACAAGGATGATGAGGGGACTGGTGCACCTCCCACATGAAGATAGGATGAGAAAGTTGGGGCTCTTCAGGCTGGAGAAGAGAAGGCTGCGTGGAGACCTCATAGCAGCCTTCCAGTTTCTGAAGGGGGTGTATAGGGATGCTGAGGAGGGACTCTTCTTGAGGGGCTGCAGTGATAGGACAAGGGATAATGGGTTCAAACTTACACAGGCGAAGTTTAGATTGGATCTGAGGAAGAAATTCTTTACTGTAAGGGTGATGAGGCAGTGGAATGGGTTTCCCAGGGAAGTTGTGAATGCTCCATCCCTAGCAGTGTTCAAGGCCAGGCTGGGCAGACCCTTGGTTGGCATGTTTTAGTGGGAGGTGTCCTTGCCCATTGAAGGGGTGTTGGAACTAGATGATCTTAAAGTCCTTTCCAACCCTAACTATTCTATGATTCTATGATTATGCTTATTGGTTAACCGGGTCTTAGATCTGTTTTTGTGTTGTTCTGTACTTTGCACAATTATTTCTGCTTGGTAGTATAAACATCTCATGTATCACGGGTATAGTTGATGTGCTTTTATATCCCTTCAAGGACAGATTTCACTGCTTTTCACTTTTCTAAAATCCCCTGGAAATGCTTCGTCCTCACATATTCGTTTGGACCGGTTTCTGTCTATACCTTCTTTCTAAGTCTCAGAGACTTTCCTGACTTTCATCAGTGCATCTAACCACAGTCTGACTTTGAATCTGGGTTCGATCACCTGTCTTTAATGTATGCTAATTTATTTCTGATGTACCATGAAAAGCAGCAGATGAAACACTGCAGAATTTTTCATCACAAAATGTAGTATCTAATTGATTATGAGAAAATTGGGGCTGTTCAGCCTGGAGAAGAGAAGGCTGCGTGGAGACCTCATAGCAGCCTTCCAATACCTGAAGGGGGCCTATAGGGATGCTGGGGAGGGACTCTTCATTAGGGACTGTGGTGAGAGGACAAGGGGTAATGGGTTTAAACTTAAACAGGGGAGGTTTAGATTGGATATGAGGAAGAAATTCTTTACTGTGAGGGTGGTGGGGCCCTGGAATGGGTTTCCCAGGGAAGCTGTGAATGCTTCATCCCTGGCGGCGTTCAAGGTGGGGTTGGACACAGATTGGCTGGCATGGTTTAGTGTGAGGTGTCCCTGCCCATGGCAGGGGGGTTGGAACTCGATGATTTTGAGGTCCTTTCCAACCCTAACTATTCTATGATTCTATGATTCTATTTTTGCTTTCTTACGTAACATCATTCATCTCTTCCTCAAATTCTCTCTTCCGATGACATCAGCATAGAGAAAATGGAAGAAAATTGGAAATCGTAGTTAGAGCATATTTTAGTGTTTTTTTCTCCCATCACTATGGCTTAAGAATCACGTTTCACTGAAATCTAGTCAATGACATTGTGATTTGTTATGGTAGTGAAAAAAAAAAATCCTCTTCTTTGTAATACCCACCTATAAATTTGTCGCAATAAACAACCACCACAGTCTGTAAAGTTTTATTTTTCACTTTTTCACTTTTTTACAGTAATTGAACTGCATTGATCAATAATTCACCATATTCAATCAGCTTTTTGAAGTTTTACTCTTCTCCACCTGCAGGCTCCATTAATAAGAAAAATCATCACAACATTTCATGCTTCAGCCATCGAAACTATTATCACTGTTTCATATCAGGCAAAACTTACATTTGCACAACCACACACATATACAAAAAGAAGAGTAAGTTGGATAAACTTATTGATTTGACAAAATGGCTTGGCTTCATAACTAAACACTTGAGAACTAGATTTAAAAGAGAGACAAATATTATGTATGTCTGCACCATTAAGTATTGGAATTGAAATCTTAGTATTGTCCCTGATTTCTGAGGCCTAATTATGCTGGCACTTGCCAGCATATCTGGTTTGGTCAAAATTATTCGATATCACTAATGTGCAAAACCAGATTGGAGTAAATTCATCATGAGTTGTCTGCAGCATCACATCTGCATTCCCACAGGGAAAAGGGAGAGGAGAAATATCAAAGAGTGCATTGTGTGTTTTCTAGCCCTTATTTAAAAATATGCTAGGTTCAAATGCTATGGGGTATATTATTTCTAGAGACTAAAAGCATAATAACCAGCTTTCCATTCAACTCTCCCTTCTCCACACTGATTTTGTGACAGATTCAGAATTCTAAATGTAATTCTATGCTGAAGCACAAGCTTTCAGAGCAAGTAACAATTTTCTCATGACTTACATAGCTGTTAATTATTATGCCACAGGTATAATATACAGGAGAATGGGGCTACTAACTCCATTAAGTAAAGATACGCATGGCTGCAAACGAATGAAAATTTTTGTCCTTTTTTTCCCGCTTTCACCAACTAAAGCAGAATTGGCTTTAAACTGATACACCCTCATGCACAACAACAGTTCCAATGTAAGTAATGGAAATAAGCATCTACAAAAGAGAACAAATTCACTTCCCTGGAGAAAAGCAGCACTTAATTTTTCTCTAGGCTGATGAACTCTGGCAAATAGGCTTTAAAAAGTCCTCAGAACTCATAAGCTGATTGGAGCTTGTCCTACAAACTCACTTTACATTAAAAGTTTGATTGTGTTTACTAAGGCTTGCATAAAAACATCATCTAAACAAATTTAGAAACAGTGCACTAGAAACTGATGGAAAATTAAAACTTATTGTCACCATGGGAGCTTTAAAAACTGATGAAATGAAAGGAAATGTTAGTTTTAAAGCTACATGTTCCCATCTCTTCTTGAACTAGTTTATACAGGGTGAAAGTGTCATGTGAGATGTTTCTTCAAGGATGGCTAGAAGACCACATGAGGGGGTAAGGTGTATGAAGAGTTGTGAGAAAGAATTCATTCAGCACATAACTGAAGACTGTATACAATGGTCTGAGACAACTTCTTCCGAAGTAAGTTGAGTAGGGAAAAAAGCTGTTTTATATTGTTCCCTGGAAATACAGACAATCTTTCCATCTTTTAACATGCTGTCATTCAAGCAGTGATACAGACAGTCACAAAACGAAAGAATCAAATAAAGAAAAATCCTGTGTTGCTATTGGTCAGTACCATGTGGAAAGGAAAGCTTGTGTCTCTATGGGAAAAGAGAATCAGGAGCACCGCTGGCTCTACTCCAGCAGACTTACTGGAACTGAGGATCTGGGCATTCAGGCAAGCACAGAAGAACAAGTACTAGAATAAAAACCCCCAAAACTTTTGGCTTCCTAAAAGGAAAAAATCTTTCTAAATCAAGAAAACTAAAACATCTTGCCAGCATGGGTTGGAAGGGCAGGAAGGGGAAAAATTATGTTTTTCTGGAGGAAGCTCTTGTTTCTGCTTTTTATTGTCTGGAGGAGTGTAGTAAAACAGGCTTCTCATAAACCACAAACTTTGTGAAGGTTTCTGTGTTTATATGGAAATGCAAAAGAGAAGATTCTTATAGTCTTAGATCCATACCTTCATAACCTGAAGCTGAAGCCTTTAAGAACTAATTTTACGTTTTTATCTCTCAGCAGTTTTTCCTAAAGTTCTGGAGACCAGGGCTGCAGCCCACGAATACCTTTCCACATACATGCTACGACCTGCGAGTTTCTAAGCTATCTGGGGGCATCTGATATATTACACACAAGGCAGAGGATATCTACAGCCATCTGGAGGGTCAGCTGCAGGCTTGAATAGATACCCTCAAGCCTTTCAAAATGCATGTCATGTTTATGGGTAAGCACTGAATCACCCCTCTTATTTTCATTAGATACCCTATCACATTAAACACCTAGCACATGCGTGACTGTCTATGTTATAGCTACCTGAAGTTAGATGTCTGAATCTAGATTTGAATCCTACCACATGCTACAACATTTGTGAGAAATCACAGGAGGTGGCAACCCAAGCCCACGTGTTGCTCGAAACACATTGTTTTCAGCAATGTCTTCTGCTTATGCATGAGTTTCATCAGACTACTATAACACTACGGTAGCTACCCATACTGGGTAGTCCCAATTATGAAGTCCTTATTACTAATGCACCTCTAGGTAAAGAAAATGTGTGTGTGGAGTAAGGATGCACAAAACTATCACAGGCAGAAAGATGTGGATGCTTCATATGAAGTGAGACTGCTCAATCCTAGATGTTTTTTCTTGAAATACTGTGCTTATAATATGACAAGCAAAACCTTTTATGGTGATTCAGTTCAGGTGCTTAAAATTATTAGTAGGATATCCTGAAACTTGCCCCATAGTATAAGCTTTTCTGCAGACTTTGTCTAAATGCAAATTCAAATGGTTTGACAACATTTCTATCATTTTTTCAGATAGCTTAACATTCTATCAGAGAGAATAAATAATCAACAGCATGACAGCTATAAATAGGAGAGTAATATTATTGCCTCTTATTTTGGTATCAGGGAAGCAGGTACTTATTTTTCAAATTTAGAGGATAAAAAGAATAATGATAGAAAAAGCTAAGGAGTAGCTCTGTGGTTCAACTAATTAAACAAAAGTCAGAGTCTGTCTATACTATTCAGCGGCAAATTGTCCCAAAGACCACTCTGAAACTAGACTTGGTTTCCACTGGTGATCATGGTACCTAAAGCTAAATGCCTGCATGTGAGCAAAAGTTGGTATTCAGATGGCTAAATGCAGGCAATTTTAAATGCCTGCTCTAAGGTATTTGGTATTACCTCAGTTATTGCTCTAGAAAGTCCAACAGGAGCAGAGACAGCATTTCAGCTGATAAGTAATATTCGTCAGTTCTGGTATTTATGCCCAAGATACGGATGTTTAATACTATTTGGCCATGTAATACACCCACTTCAACTGGCAGATACAGCACAGATTCTATAGGGTTTCCATGGTTTTCTGAAGCAGCCTCTGGAAAGTGGGCAAGATATACTACAGTATTTCAAATGTCCGTGTATAGGTAAATGCATCTCATTCACCACAGCTGTCAGCTTAATCCCTCTAAGCTTTGGTGAGGACAAAATCTTTATTAACTGTAATAAGTGCTTTCACTTTCAGCTACCATAAACAAAAACTTTCTGGAAACAAACTTTGAGGTCATTGGCTGACTTCAACAACCTAAGAACAATCACCTACTTTCATATTAGGTACTGTGTTGGTGTTCTGGCTGCAGATCCCAAAATATGCAGATCTGTACATCCCTTGTTGTATCTTCTAGCCCAATGAAGGGAAACAAAATAGCATTAGGCAACTATGTTTAAATAACTGAATGCAGCATCTAAATTCTAACTGAATTTTACCCTTTGTCTGTAGCTAATAGTCATACACAGACATCACGGCCAGAATTCTCTTCCAGATAGTTGGCAAACTTTCTGGTGAGGAGACAAATAAATTTGAGGTAGGCAGGTATTTATAGCTTCTCTGAGATCAGTCTTATACTGTAGACTAACCCACTGACTTCATAATAGTTTGTCTCAACAGCTTAGGGTTTGTTCCTTTGTGTGAAGAAAAAATTATCAGGTCTCATGCATTTCACAAAGAGCAGCTGATTTTAAAGTTCAGCTTTAAAACTTTACTATCAGAATTTATAGAACGTTCTAATTTTAAAGGGATTACTTGTTTTTTCTTGGTTGTGGGTTATTTTCGGTTTTGTGGTTCATTTTTGGTTTTGTTTGGTTCTTTTACTATGCTAAGTTTAAAATTGGGCAAGAAGTGGAAATTCTTGTGATCTGCCTAAAAGGCTCAATTTTCAACTGGGCAGAAGAAAGCTGTCATTAATAGAGAGCTTTCACTGTTTCTTCTTTTCCATGGTATTGATTTCTATTATCCTCTCTACTGTTAATCCAAGTCAGGGACTGAGTCACAACTACAGCATATGCAATGAAAAAGGACAAGTCATAAACTGCTAGGCTGGGCAAAAAGTCACCAATCTCCCAAATGCCCTATCCCAATTTTTTTCAATTTTCATCTGTTATTTTGGTTCATGAAGCTAACCTTAGTTAAAGGAGCATAAAAACCATCTCGAATTGGTCTCTGCTGTAATTTCTGCTCTCACCAGGACAGTACTTTCCAAAGAAAATGAGCCACAATAAAACTTACAGGAACAAAAGACTGTGCAGGCTCAAGTTCTGTTCAAGTTGTTTTAAGGGAGTGGTGAGCCCAGAGCAAGTTCAGATACCTGAAAAGCTACAAAACCTTCTCAGGCTTTTTAAAGATTAAATCTTAAGGACTTTTTAAAACAGCAAAATTGGAGGGTTTTTGTTTTTGTTTTTGTTTTTTTGCTATGTTTTCACCCTAAAAAGATTTTTTTTCTGCATAAAATCAATCTTGTTATTTAAAATAAGCCAAGACTATCCCCAAAATAGCCTACTTTATATACATTTTTTACAGATGACAATCTCTAAAAACTTCAGAGATCCATGGCTAAATGTATTTCCATTTTAATTTTGATGAATTCCCCCAAACTATGCCTTTCCAAAATTATCTTAAGTCGTACAAGCAATTTTAATTGAAAAATTTGGCAACTGGATCCAAGCCAAAGCCACCTGATTGTAACCCAGAACTAGCAGCATTGAACTAATGCTTTTGCATCACATGTAAACTATTGACATGAGATGATGACAGTATTCTCTTTTTAGAGAAAAAAACCTTCAGACAGCGGTTGTTTTGCATCCAGTTTAATAGCCAGGATAGTGTTGTTGGACTCCAAAAGGAAGGAGGCATCATTGTTTATAGACATCAGAGATGTTTACTTTTATGCTTCTTATAAAAGATGGATATTTTGAATAATTTTAACACAAATATTAGTGTGGTGCCATTACAGTATTGACTGTAATATAATAAAACATTGTTTTAATTGGCAATGGAGGCATAACATAAATGGGATTAAAGTTACGAATCTTTATGCAAAGTTTGCATGCAGCATGACAATTACAAGGGCTTTTTTAAAAACTCAAAGTATAATCCTATCAATCACTAAAGCAGGAAAAATTTAAGAAGTAAATTCTATTTTGGGCGATGGGCAATAAACTAAGCGACACTGTGGCAACATCCAATGCAGTTTTTGAAAAGTGCCTACAAGTTTCAGGAAGACTGTAAATAAAAAACAGATTTTTCAAATTCTAGCTGAGCACATCAGTTTATTGCCACATGCTGTGCTGTTTTTCTCTTCCCGACAAAACACATTTCACCATGAAGAAGAGCATAACAAATTTGTATGAGCTACTGATATAAAATAGAAAGTTCCAGTTCAACCAGGCTTGTGGTATTGGTACATTTGACATACAGAAGAGTATTTTAAAATAATATTTTATTCAAAAAATTGAACTTATTTAACTTTATTTTTATTAATTTTTTTCAAGAAAAGAATCAAAATGGAAATAGGAAAATTAATGGTTAGCTACTCCATTTATCTCTATATGCTTATATAAAATTTAATTTATATTATTTTATTGTACATCTGTATACTTCTTGTTTCATTAACTAGAACATGGTGGGATTTAAATACACATAGAAGAACATTTCAGTCCCAAACACTGAAATAAAACAGAGCAAGAATGCCAAAGCTCTATTCATTGAACAGTACAGGCTTCATAAAGAAGAAAACAAATAGCTAAAAAGTATATTAATAGATAAATAAATGAGTAGATAAAAGAAATAAGACTGTAAAAAGTAGCAAGTACCCCTTCATATGGTATCTTTATATAGCTAATACTTGGGGATGTGCAGGGCAGAGTCATATATAAAAGGGTATATTTTATGAACAGGGTCAGCTAATAGATACAGACTGATTGCATGTATGAGCAAGAGTAATGTAGGTTAAACATTTACTCATTCCTGCACTGCAAGTTTAGAAATGGCCACTAGTAAAACATGCTTATAAACTGCTGACAAAGTTAGTCTCTCAGGTAAATCAATTGTTTGGAATGCAGTTTACTAAGGGAAAATATCACCAATGATGTATTTTGGGTGACTTTTTTTACTTCTTTTAGTAACAAAATGCCAAAAATAGTTTTTAAAAAAACATTTAGAAGTAAGGATTACAAAATATATTGAATTATAATTCTCTGTCCTTGTTGGCTTTTGTTGTTATCATTATTATTACCAGTCACAACAATTTCAAAGGGCAATAATCATAGAATCATAGAATAGTTAGGGTTGGAAAGGACCTTGAGATCATCTAGTTCCAACACCCCTGCCAAGAGCAGGGACACCTCAGACTGAAACATGCCATTCCAAGGCTATGTCCAACCAGGCCTTGAACACCGCCAGCAATGGAGCATTCACAACTTCCCTGGGAAACCCATCCCACTGCCTCACCACCCTTACAGTAGAGCATTTCTTCCTCATATCCAATCTAAACTTCCCCTGTGTAAGTTTGAACCTGTTATCCCTCGTCCTCTCACTGCAGCCCCTCAAGAAGAGTCCCTCCTCAGCATCCCTATGCACCCCCTGCAGAAACTGGAAGGCTGCTATGAGGTCTCCACGCAGCCTTCTCTTCTCCAGGTTGAACAGCCCCATCTTTCTCAGCCTATCTTCATACGGGAGTGCTCCAGTCCCCTCATCATCCTCGTGGCCCTCCTTTGGATTTGTTCCAACAGTTCCATATCCTTTTTATGTTGAGGACACCACAACTGCACACAATACTCCAAGTGAGGTCTCAGGAGAGCAGAGTAGAGGAGCAGGATCACCTCATTCTACCTGCTGGTCATGCTCCTTTTGATGCAGCCCAGGATACGGTTGGCTTTCTGGGCTGCAAGTGCACACTGCCGGTTCATGTTCATTTTTTCATCCACCAACACCCCCAAGTCTTTCTCCGCAGGGCTGCTCTCAATCTCTTCTCTATCCAACCTGTAGCTGTGCCTGCGATTGTTCTGACCCAGGTGTAGGACTTTGCACTTGTCATGGTTAAACTTCATCAGGTTGGCATCAGCCCACCCCACAAGTGTGTCAAGGTCTCTCTGGATGGCATTCCTTCCCTCCAATGTACCAACCGAACCAACTATTGAATATTAGCAAAACTAGTTGAATTGCTTGTTGATGTATGTGCCACATTCCTACTGACTCTATAAAATGACAGTGAATGTTCTGTATTTTCTGCTCTTCAATGCATTAATGTATTTCAAATCTTATTTTTATTGGTCATTTTGCTAGATTTACACATGAATAAAGTTGACATTTGACCTGCAAATCTTCTCCTCAATTACAGCAATTTGAGAATTTTACTGAAGTAATTTAGAGAGGTTGAGCCTATTACAACACAACACAATATTCAGTTTTGACAGTTTGCCTTTATTGCTTTAGGAATCCAGGTATCTTTTTATTCCCTAAAGAAGACACATAGGAGGATGGATAAACTAGAAAATATAATTTAGGAAAATGTTTTCATATCATGCAGTGCAGAAATACAGGTTTTCCTATTTAACAACCTACCCAGGAGTTAAACAAATAATTTGATCATAAAATGAAAATACCCAGGGATATTTCTCTCTCCATCTACCTCCCTGACTCTGAGTCTCTTCCTATCTCTTGGACAACTTGAACAGAGCTGACAGGTACATTAAAATGTGTTGGTTTAATGTTCAGTCTTCCCAATTGCTTTGTCTGAAGCTTTAGAAAACTTAAAAGGGCATAGACCTTTTGCTAAGTCTGAGGATAGATATCCAGGGTGACTTTTTCTGCAGCTTTGCTGTTAACTGGAGATTTTTCTCTTTAGTTGACAGCAGCCCAATTCTCTTTGCACTAAAGTCAATTAAAGGCTTCTATTTCAATGAATAAGTGCTGGAGTGAACTATCTGCTGTCCAGGTTACATCTTTGGTGAGGAATTATCTTCTGTTATATAAATAATTTTGTTAGTTTCATTCAAGCTTTCATTACCTGATTAAGGTTAGTCACCCTGCGGAAGACCACAGCTATATTCTACCATCTGTTACAACAGTAATAAGCATCTACAGTCTGCAGTTATAGACTACAAATACTGGTGTCAATAGCAATCTCTCTTCCCTGGCTATAGGATTAATTATCGTACAACCCAGTTAGTTATTACCCAGACCATGAAAAAGGCCTGCTGAATTTTAACCACAATTCAACTAGGAAAAATATTGGTACAAGCTGTATTTGCAGGGAAATGTGCCCAAGACTTCCACAGCAGACACCCTGGAAAAAAGTATTGAAGTGTTTTCTCTTCATTTGGTATGCCTGAGCTGGGCAGTTTGGGAAAAAAATGACAATTTTTTTTTCAACTTACTGATTATAATACTCAAAAAATGTAGTCAAGGTTCAATTCCCTGCTTGTCATTGTCTATAGAAGATCATGGAATCTCCATTATGCCTGGAGGAGGACCTATATAGACTGCAGCAGTTCTCCTAAGTATCTCTTCAGAACAAAACTCTGTAAGACATCTCACTCCTGGTTGGTACAGGTAGTTCTTCATTCCTGAAGCTTGCAATGAAGTCAGGATTCTACTTCTGCCTGTGTGCAGTCGGGCAGGGAGGATCTCTGGAAGTCTGAATCTGGGAAAAGGGGTATATTCTGCAGAGGGTTTACCTGTGGACATGCCACGCATCTGTGTGGAGATCAGACTAGTTACTAATCATGTTACAGTTTTATTTCAGAAATCATTAAACCAGTGTTCTATAGAAAGCTTTGCAAATCTTTTTTTTTTTTTTAATGATAATTCTTAATGTAAACATAAATTCAAGTGTATGAAGAGAGAAGAGACAGGAGATCCAGCATTTGGCAAACAAGAGATCATGTACATTGAAGAGAGAAACTTTTTTCTCATTATTTTTTTTTTCTCAAAACTAATGTAGAGATAAATAATAGCCTAAAAGTTATTTGTCTGAAGTTCATAGAATGTTAGAATGACTTGGGTTGGAAAGGACCTTAAAGATCACCTAATTGAAATCTCTCTGACATGGGACACCTTCAGATGGTTTCCAGAAGACCAAGTTTCTCAAAGTCTCATCTAACCCTGCCTTGAACACTTCCAGGGATAGGGCAGAGTTGTCTTATTATAGGAAATGAGCTCAAAACAGTCACAGATGTCCCCTTCTGCACATCATTGTGAGTTAATTTTCTTCCTGTATGTTCTTAGCATTCTTCTTTCTGTAGTAGAAGTGGCATGTATTTCATTTTTTTTAGAATAACAGATCTCTGATATAGATAATACTTAACAGTTTCTTGTGAGTTCTAATTCGTTATTTCAAGTCAATGAAACATTAACAAAAGCTCCAGTGAATGTGCTCTTTCTGCTGTCATCAACCAAGGAATTCAACACTCCGTTTTCCTGGGAACATTTTATCTCTTTATCATTTCATGTTGCCTTGGAAATAAATATTAAAAAAATCATAATTTTATATTATCAGTTAAAATTGAAAAATGAAAACTGCTAGCTGCTATGTAAATAAAGTAAGACACTATGAGGATCTTCTTTTGTTTGCTTTAGCCCTCAGGATGCCTTTATCAACAATAATGAAATTTTATTCCTTAACACTGTTCTGCAAAGGAAACTATGCATTTAGATAGTGTCTAGCTAGTACTGTGCTTAATAGCTTCTCTATTAGTAAAGGATGCAAGCTACCAATCCGGATTGAAAACAAGAACACAGTGCAGTTTATCATGCACTTTAGGAGAGCTGGGCAGAAACTGGATGATAATAATGCTGTTTCAGAGATTTGTTCATTTTGTGTAATGTACTGAGAAACAAATGTTCCCTCTGGAAAATAAACTTTTGAAATTACAGTTTTCCTCTCCAGCCACATTTTTCTTCTTATCTATGCTTGAAATAGACCAGTCATTTTGATAATTCCAGCTATATAGTATCAGAATATGATGGAATTTCAAGGAGTATTTCAAAATTGCTATGTACTGGCTCTTTCTATAGCGTCTATTGACAGCACCACAGAGACAGGATAAACCAAACTGTTCCAGATGAGGACACTCAGTGCTCGTGATATGCCTTCAGAGATATCTATTGTAAATCTATTTTATTTTCGGTGATTAAAATCTCCCAGTGTCAGCTTCAGTCCTCTTCCTCATGCTGAGCATCACCTAATGTCATAAATAGTAATTTCTAAAGTGAAGGATCTGTGAATCTTAGAATTTAGTCTTTCACAGTTTTGTTCTCTTAGAATCATGAGTAATTTTCAGCACCAGTTTACAAAATAGAGATGCAGCTCAGAGAGCAAGTGAGATATATCGAATCTCTGTGGGGATATACGTATCTCAGGAGAACTACCTGTGACCAGGCGAAGAGTGGTGGAGACTGCATATGGTCAAAAATAAAAATCAAACCAAACTAATAGAGAACTGTGCAACCAGGTTCCTAACTCTTTTCAAAAATCAGAGAAAATCCCTAAATAGGCACAAAGGTACTTATGTGTGGGCTTCTATTTTGGAAAGAAAACAAGTGGTGAAAAAAAACCTGTGGCAATACTGCCAGATTCCTCAGTTTGGAAGGCTGCAGTTTGGGGTAACCTTATAAACATTAGTCTTAACAGATATACCAAGTAGTACAGGTTTTTGTGTCTCTGCCAGTAACATTACATAGTTCTACTATGTGGAAGCCAGTAGTCCAACTCGAATGTTAAAAAAATACATATTTTAGACAAAACAACCTAAGCTTAGTTATCAATAGCTGTATTGCTAGCTGCTCTGTTTTTATTGAAGAATTCTTCATAACTTTCAAGTTAGCCATTACTTCAGGCATGAGAAGTTAGTCATCTCCTAAGCATAAGAATTTATCTGAAAATATCTTTTTTCATTGTAAGTGAAAAAGCAAATATTTTTCTGGACACATATTTGTAGACACATCTGAAAATGAAATCCAAATATATCCCAAAGTGTCATTTAACAGAAAAAAAAAAAAATAAAACCCTGTTACTCTAAATATAAAACATTACCATTTTTAAACCAATATGATGGCTGATCCTTGTTCATTTATTTAGTATATATAGGAGTCTGAAGCATTCTAAACCAAGTTTGAAACATATGAAGCATCAAAGGATAAGTTTATTTTCAATAGCACTGAAACTTGATTCTTTTCAATATCATTTGGACTTGTAAAATTCTAGGCAAATTGAGACAACTCTTTGTAAATCCCACAAATTTGCCAAATAATTTTACAAGCTTAAACTGAGTTTTCAGAAAACACATGATGTTGACCTATTCTTCTGGTCAGTTATCTAGTTCTGAGATTGGCTATCAGACTAGACCAGCGCAGAGATCCCTCTATCCAACATAAAAGGCCAAAACAAATTTCTAATCAATCATATGTTTTAATAATAATAATTTAAATCTACATTTTTCCAAACAAATTTAATTTCCAGTTTTTCATGAATATACCTAACACTTCAGCATTGTACTTCAGAAAATTTTGCTTTAATTAAATTAAATTTAAAAATTAAAATTTCAAATTAAAAAGCCACAAATGCTTTCAAACCAAAACCCCTTGGATCTAGATATGATTTTCAAGATGAAGTACAAATGTTTAACTGGGAGCTAAGTTTTCTTGTATTTGAACTCTGAAATTTCAAAATCAGCTGATACTTGATTATGGATAATATCTCTTATTTTTCATTACCATATTGAAGTTCTTCCTTCTAAGATACAGAAGAACTGAAAGTTGTTAAAACCTGTCAAAATTATTTTATGGTTCAATGACTTTCTAGACTTAATGTCAAATTTACAGAAACTTGTGAGTAGAAACTACAGATGAAACCAGTTTATAACAAAAGTAATTTTGATACTTTAAATGCAGCTTATTTTTACAACCACAAATGCATAAAATGTAGTAATGGTTTTAAAACCACTCCAAGACAAAACAGAATAATAAATATCCCCCAAGAATAAAAATAATTGAAATGGTGAAACATCAAAAATTGCATGTGACTTTGATGTAATAATAATTTTAAATTTATTTATAATTTAGTTTTAAAGCTGTCCAGACAAGTTCAGAGGAGCCCTGAGAAAGGCAACAGAATTTTTTCATATATCGTTATAATAATAGAATATAATTCTAAAGGAATATAATGACATTGTATCATAAAGGAAGTCTTAGATTTTTTTAATGTTTGGTTACTATGTTATTATAAAGCTCTTAAAGAATCATTTCTCGGGTGGAGAAGTGATTCAGAGCAGCCCTGTGGAGGAGAACTTGGGGGTGTTGATCGATGGGAAACTTCACATGAGCCGGCTTCAGTGTGCGCTTGCAGCCCAGAAAGCCAACCATATCCTGGGCTGCATCAAAAGGAGTGTGACCACCAGGTCAAAGGAGGTGATCCTGCCCCTCTACTCTGCTCCCGTGAGACCTCGCTTGGAGTATTGTGTACAGTTCTGGTGCCCTCCTACATAAGAAGGACATGAAGCTGTTGGAGCAAGTCCAGAGCAGGGCCATGAGGATGATCAGGGGACTGGAACACCTCCCATATGAATACAGGCTGAGAAAGTTGAGGCTTTCAGCCTTGAGAAGAGAAGCTGTGTGGAGACCTCATAGCAGCCTTCCAGTTTCTGAAGGGGGCCTACAATGATGCTGAGGAGGGACTCTTCATTAGGGACTGTAGTGATAGGACAAGGGGTAATGGGTTCAAACTTAAACAGGAGAGATTCAGGTTAGATATAACGAAGAAGTTCTTTACTGTAAGGGTGGTGAGGCACTGGAACAGACTGCCCAAGGATGTTGTGAATGTTCCATCCCTGGAGGTGTTCAAGGCTGGGCTGGACAGGGATTTGAGCAACTAGTGTAGTGCCAGGTGTTCCTGCCCACGGCAGGGGGGTTGGAACTTGATGATCTTAATATCCTTTCCAACCCTAACTATTCTATGATTCTATGACTCTAAGAAATCTAGATAAGAATTAAGCAGAATATAGTAAGTTGAGCTATAAAATTAGCTGCACCGAAATAGAAAAAAAAAAAAAAAAAAGGAAGCCCGCATATCCTGAAGGCAAAGGTTTCAAATTTAACCTGAGATATACGCATTTTAAATGATATCAGCCTCAGCCAACATTATTCACATAGTATAGATAAGAGGTCAGTCAGAAACTCTGCAACTTAAAATGCATAAGGCCAAAGGAAGAGAAAGGTAGATGGAAACTGCACCTTCCACATAATTTTACAGTGTGGAATTACCAGCATAAAACAGCTGCCAATGAAACAAAATTACTCTAATATGTCACTGAAAAAGAGGGAAAAGAAGAACATAAAATGCTCAAATTGGTCTTTAAAATCGATTTGTCCCTTCTTTTCCCACTGATCTTTTGGCTCTGAAAACCAGTGTATAAACTTGGCATCTAGGAAATTAGATACAGGTGGCTTAATGAAAGGAACAACAACTATGTTTTTAAGCAACTTTTACACCTTACCTTATCTTTGAGGAGACCTTATAGCAGCCTTCCAGTCCCTAAAGGGGGTCTACAAGAAAGCTGGAGAGGAACTTTTTACAAGAGTGTATAGTGACAAGACAAGGGGGAATGTCTTTAAGGTGAAAGAGGGTATATTTGGTTTAGAAGTTAGGAAGAAATTCTCACTCTGAGTGTTGTGAGACACTGGAACAGGGTTCCCAGAGAAGCTGGGGATGCCTCATCCCTGGAATTTTGGAAGACCAGGTTGGATGGAGCATTGAGCAACCTGGTCCAGTGGAGGAGGCCCCTGCCCATACCAGGGGTTTTGGAACAAGATGATCTTTAAGGTTGTCTGTTCCAACCCAAGCTGTTCTATGATTCTATGATTTATGTTAACTCAAGGTGTATTCTTTTGTATTATAAAGATGCATAGATATCTATAGATAGAATCATATAATGGTTAGGGTTGGAAAGGACCATAAGAATATCTAGTTCCAACCTCCATCACATGGGCCTGGACACCCCACAGTAGATCATGTTGCCCAAGTCCTTGTCCAGCCTGGCCACATGCAGATATGCAGATATGCCATAGCAGCTTCACATAGCAAGTTGACATGGAGATATCCACTGTAGATTGGATGAATTTAATACACGTTGTAGAATAGAACATGTGCAAGAAAATGAGAAAATTAGCCTCTACCTTTCAGTTAAACTTCGAAATCAAGCTACCTCACACAAGAATTTTTTGGATGCCCTTGAAATAAATGAAAAAATGAAAAATGACAAATGCTTATATTCTTTTCAGGGATACAGGGAGTGTCAGGCCCTAATTGACTAGATACTGTACTTATAGAGAAGGTAGCATGATACCCAAGAATATTTACCTTTCACCTTAGAAATGCAAAGGACTCAAGGAAATAAACTATTTGAATGGGTTCTACTAAGGATGTATAAAAGGAAAACAGGAGAGAACAAAAGAAAAAACAGTATGTCACAGACAATACGTATTTCACCTCAACAGAAAATCTAATTCTGTGTTTGTTTGCATAGCAATAGCAGAAGACACCTTTTTAAACTGAAAAAAAAACAAAACAAAACTATCAAATTTATTCTTGTAATCATTTTATTATATCAGTTCATAGAATGATTTACAGAATACACTGGATCCAAAATTGGGTTTTGTGCCCTGTGGTGGTGAAGGAATTGACAACTAGGGCCAACTGCCTGTGGCTGTGAATGTCAGAGGAAATTGTACTCACTCAGAGAGTTTCACATGAATATCTGAGTTCAGTATTTTGGCTTAAAGGAATAGATGTTGCCACAGCTGCACAGCTAGCTAACTTGTTTAATTTTAGATTAATAAGTTTGAAAGGCAAAAAAAGAGAAAGAATACATCAGATTGAGAATAAATTATTAAAAAACAAGGCTAGATGCCAACTATCTCTTGTTTCTGCAATGAGACAAAAAATACTTGAAAATTTCAGAGATCAGTTGAAAAATGCTGGATAGCTGTGGTTTTTTTTCTTTGCCAGATACAATGAGCTGTGTTCAACAGAAGCTATTTCTGACTTTGAGTAGCTGCTGAGTGCAATATATCATAGTTTCCATTACTATGAGTAGAGGCTAAGAAAATGATCCAGTGTTAGCGGGAAAAGTAAAAGCTATCCTCTCATTAAGTCTCTTTGCTTTCATGCTTCTCTTTCTCCTTTTGTTTTCCTTAAGTTGGAAATGAGGTATTAAATCCTGACTACTTCGACTTTCTCGGATATTTGAATTTAAAAAAAGCCAACCGAACAAAAAAACCAAAACAGTTTTATGGAGAAAAGGGGGTGAAATCCTGAGTTCTTTGCTATTTCTCGAAAGTAAAAAAAAAAAAAATAAAAAAAAAATATTAGGAGTTGTTTTCATTGTCTATGATTTTTAAGTCCATAAAGTATCCATAATCTCATAAGCTTTTTCTAAAGACCTCTGGAACTCAAGAGGTAGGGTATGAGGCTCAAACCAGAGACTTAAACTTTGTCACATTATCTTTAAATCCTACAATCTCTTCCTATAAAGCTGCCACAGGTTACGCTGGGAGTTCTAATTCAAGGAAATACTAGGATCCGGCCAGAGCCCAAGCAGAATATGCTTTACTCTCTAAAACAAAATCACAGTATAAACACTGCTGCAAGGTCAGGTTATGGAGCTTGATCCTTCTGCTCTGTTTCATGTTGAGCATGCATGATCAAACATGCAGTATATATCCAACCTCAGACAGTTAACAAACATATCACATCTGTATCATTAAGATGAAACTTTCCATTACATGTTTGACAGTCATTTATTGTCACCTGCTCTTTGGCAATGACGGGTGCGCTCACTAAATACATTCCTCTTTATGAAGATTGTTCCTTCAACTGAAAGATTCTCTGGCTGGCACAGCTGCTTTAAGAATACAGCGTGCACTTTCATAGTACTCTGTGGCTTTTCAGAAGGTACTGACTATATACTAAAGTAAGGCTTCTACAGCTTTCAAAACTATAACGATTTTGTTCTTCCCTGGCATTATATGGAAGAAGCTCCATGCTGTTTGGCTGATGCATTTTTTTCTCACAGAGATACTACAAATCATAAATCTAACTTTTGTAAAAGGCAGACAAACGAGAGTTTTCTGAAAAATAATAGCTGTAAGTACTATTCTGCTTCTTGTGTCAGAAGCTGGTTTGGTTGGGTAGGTGTTTTTGTTTTGTGGTTTAGCTTTGTGCTTTTTTTAAGAGTGAAATTACCTTCTGGGAAATATTCATATTTTGTAATGGTTGGTAACAAGAAATAAAAATATTATTTAATCCTGGTATTTTTAAAAAGTTTATCTAAATAAGCCGTACCATGTGAAAAGATCCTTCAGTGGATACACTTTCTACAGAACAAGGAGCCTGGTTACCACAACGTAAATAGAGTCATTATTCACTCTAACTTCATTGCCGTCAACACCAAAGAAGCAATATCTAAGTATCTCATTTGTAGTTATTTATGGCTCTGTGAAGCTTTTTCTTCTTATTTTTTTTTCTTCAAAGCAATTTTCCCCCCCTGTTCCAAATCTTTTTGAACACAGAGTCATTTCTGGTTTGTTGGCACTGAAATTTTATCGCAATACTCTTTAAAAATGCATGGAAAATGATTCACTGTTCCAAAGCTATTGAATCATCAGCCTTATACTGATAGACAGTTTTTCTCATCCTGTTGATTTGTAAGGTTTTAACAGATGAATTTTAAATATTTTTTTATTCAAAAATATTCATTATGCAAACAAATAGAGTTAGTAGTTATCATCAGTGTATTTTCTTACGGAATCCCATAATAAATGAAAGCATTTGTAAATAAATTTGTCACAATAAATTTTACTGTATGATAAATGTGCTATTGTTACAGAACAAAAAAGAAGGCATATTTCATCTTCATGATGTCGACTCATTTAAACATTTTCATTATATGAATATTGGTTGGTCAGCTCTTAGGCACTTGGATTAAATCCAATTTCATCTCATGGGTATATGGGTATGTGCATAGAAAGCAATAGAGAGAGGAAGAGACAAGACAAAACAGAGGACAGTGGCGAAGATAAGTACAGATTTAAGGCAGTTTGTGTTACTGGTAATGTACAACACTTCTATAAACGAGAACATAGATTACAAAATTAAAAAATGAGGAGCATGCCATTAACAATCATTTGTAAGCAGTTTCTTTGAAGTGATTTTTAGCCATCACATAAGTACTGCAAAGGTAAGGGCGAGAAAGAGTCCAAGTTCAGCAATACAGCAATTAAATGCAGTAAGGTTAAGACCACATTGCTTTCTTGATATTTTCTGTGTTGTTTGTGATGTAGTACATAAATTCTGTGTCGTTCCTTGTGCAACATATAAATGAAGTAGAGATCCTACAGAACTACTTAAAACACAACACTGATTCAGAATGAAAAGACATTTATCATTTGAAAATTTTTAGATGTCATATAAGTGTGAAACAAATGGCCATGTAAATAAGGTCTGTCTCAGCAGTGACTGAATTCTTGACTGGAAATGTCTACATTAACAGCATTGCTAGCAATAGTAGTGGTTCAGTACCAAGCTAGAATATAGCTCTGCAGAAAAAGACCAGTGAGATTGAAAGCTGAAAGTGAACTGGCAAAGGTGGCCATACACATACTGAGCTGTCTTCAGTTACCTGTCATGTAGCTAATTTATCTCCAGAAGGCAACAACAGGAAATCGATATTTTGTTTAATCAGTAGATTACTACCCAAATTTTTGCTATTCTTTTAAAAAATCAATCTTCAGGCATTGATACATACACATACATATGTGTGAGCATATTTAGCTTGGCAAGAAAATTGCTTTGATCTTTTCCTTTATGATAAAAAAAAATTTATAAATAAATACAGAAATAATAATTATTATCATTTAAGGATTTGTTATCGATTATGAATGAAAATAAAAATTTGAATTTCTGATAGAATTTTTAAAGAAGATTTTCTTTAGAAATAATTAATTTGAATTTAAGGAAAAAGTGCTAAGAAAATGGAGTACTCACAGAATGAAAAAACGGTAGAACAAACAAAACTTCCTGTCAAATATTAAATTTTTTTGCTAGCTTTCATAGAATATTTTCAACCAGCCCTGCTGACAAATCACTGATGATGACTGCCCCTATATATTTTCAGAGGAAAGAAATGAAGAAGAAAGAGAATATCCCCTTCAATTAGATGAGTTTGCAGGGAGGCACAAATAGTCTATATAGGTTTTGGTGAGATACATGGTAAATACCAGCTATGTATTTTTATTTGTGCTTTAGATTTATCAGTCTTTGCTATACTCAAAAAGCAATATTCCTCATAAATTTGTAAATTCATTCAATTCATATTAAACATAGCAAAGTAACTTTGAAAAATAATCTTGGTGCAGTTTCCTATGAAAGAAAACAATGCTTATCAAGAACAGGTTGCAAAAGAGGACAAGAGGTAATGGGCTTAAACTGCAGCAAGAAGATTCAGTCTTGACATTAGTAAAACCTCTCTAACAGTGAAGTTCAGAAATAGATTGCCTCTAGAAGTTGTAAAAAATTCATCCTTCTCAGCTTTTAAGACTCTGTTACACAAACATTTGTCATGAGTGAAGCTCCCATCTATGGTAGATTTGCTTTAAGGATGACAGCTAGAGCTAGGGAGCAAGCCAACTGTTGAGTATGAAGGATCAGGATATAGGTCCAGTCAGCCTTAGTTAGCATAAATTTTGTACCTCAGCTTTGAAAGCCTGCTGATAAAGATTGCATACAAAAAAAAAGAAGTCACACTTACTATGTGGTACTTTTTTAAATGTTGCTGTGTCAGACACTGTGTGATGAGCGGTTGGAGTTTTTTTGGTGTGTGTGTTGCTAGAACACAGTGATTAAATTCCCACAGTTTATGCTTAACCACATTTGGTAAAATTATAAATAAAAGACTTGCAATTTAATAACTAAAGGTATCAGCAAGTGCATTCAGCAATGCAAAATAAACTAAGAAAAAATACTCATTTGATTTGCCTCTATTGCAGCAAAGAAGATTCCAGAAAAGGCATGATTATTTGCTCTCACCCAAAGACAGAAGATAGAAAAGACAGAAACACTTAAACTGATGACTGATAGGGTGATCATTTGGGTAATTATATCCAAATTGCTTGCATGCTCTGTTAAAGAAACCGTTGCTCTGGCAGTCAACTGTAGTTTGCGTGCTGCACCAAAACTCTTACTTCGGTCCATTGAGGGGTTCCATTCTTGAGCTCACTGCCTGGCCTTCTTTCCATGAGTAACATAAGAGTAACCTTGAGGCAGGATTCATGCTCACTGTTTGTGACTGCATGTCTTTTGAACAAAAGAAAAGGCTCTGTTTCCTAAGGCAGGAAGAGAAGGACGACAGCCTTATGGAAATAATCTGCCTGCTCTCCCAGAAGGATGTTAAGAGCTTTCATATTGCACCACATGTATGCATCATCTCTAACCCAGCAATTAATTTACTCTTCTTTCAGAAATGAATGTACTGTAGCAGGAAATGTAGAAGAAGCATTTGAGGGGAAAGTAAATCAATCTTATCCTCAGCCAACAATATTATACATCAACAGGGGCCATACAGGACTTGTCCAACATTGCTGCTTGCTAAAGAGGCAGGTATTGATTTGTGTTTGCTTTTTTATATTAACAGTATAAAGTCTACAGCACTTTCACACATCATAGGATAAGGCTTAAGGGTGTCAAAAAGCAATATACAAACCTCAAAAGATTTGTAGCTTTGATTTGTGAAAGCTATCTATTCTATAATTCTATTCTATGCACATTTTGAGTGCTTGAAGTTTTTTTCTGCATGATCCATCTTCCTTCAAACCAAGAGAGCTCAGTTTTGTCATTGACCTTCTAATCTCTTCTCAACAGATCACTTTTCACTCTCTAACCAGCCCCCTCACCTTCCTGCTCTGTGATACCAGACTATACTGAGAAGGATCTTAAGCATAACCTTTTTCATTATACAACCAACTTATGTTTGATGTCCTTGGGCATGTAGTTATTGGCCTCAGTTTGTCAAGCAAAACATAAAAATACCAAGATTTTTTCCTACTGGTATAGCAGTGTGCTTTGATATAAATTTCTAGAAGACAACAAGCAAGCAGCATTGTTTACTATATGATATTTTTGTCAACTAACTAAACATGTGCCTAATACTTATTTTCATAAGTCAGATGAATTTGACAATGTTAGCCTTCTGAAATTAGCCTTCAGCCAGGATCATCTGTTTTCTTGCTGAAGAAAAATTGTTTGCATTATTACTAGTTAAATCCCACATGCCCATAAGATGAGGAGGTATACCTTAAGTTTTATATTTAGCTGAAATGTATTCAGTTTCCACTGCAAGCTGAATTACATGCTATGGTCATAAAGTAAGAAAGCCAATAAGCAGATTTACAAAATTCACCAATATACTTCAGATTCTACAAGGTGAAAGAAGATGACTTCAAAGAAACTGCAGTCCAAAGATTAATAAGTAAAGGTAGCATTTTGACTAAAGAGTAAAAATGAGAATGCATCCTTTAATATGCAATATGTAAATGGGAAGAAAGAAAAGATTTCTTAACAGCTTAACTACAGGATATTCATGCCCTGGTTGAGAAGCTAACATGTCCTAGAGAAAAAATCAATTTTGCAATCTTTGTTCTAATTCACTTTTTAAAATGTATGTTTGCTAAGTCACTATATAGTCTAGCAGGAATGAGTTTCTAAGCATCCGTAATGCTAGGAACAAATGGAACAAGACAGAGGGTAGTGGGCAATCATCCATGACAGAATCAACTAGAAGGAGTTGCACACGTATCTGAGAAACATTAACAGTGGTATAAATTAGTGTTTTATTCTTTGGCTTAATTAATGAAAAAAATACAGGTTTCTTTTCTTAATTTCCCTAGCAGATGATAGTCATTGGTGTCTGTTTTCAATAAGAGCACCCTGCCTAGCCTTCAGCTGGTCAGGCTGCCTCAGTTTCCTAAAAATGTAGAAATCCCATGTAATGGGATTTAAGAGAAAGCTGCTTCTGCGGCAGCTGGATGATGGATGCCATACTGTAAAGCACAGAAAATCATAGAATTATAAAATGATTTGGGTTGGAAGGGACCTTAAAGATCACTTAGTTCCAAACCCCCTGCCACAGGCAGGGGCATCTTCCATTAGTCCAGCTTGCTCAATGCCCCATCCAACCTGTCATTGAACACTTCCAGGAAGAGGGCATCCACAGGTTCTCTGGGCAACCTATGCCAGTGTCTCACCACCCTCGCAGTAAATAAATTTTTCCTAATATCTAATCCAAATTTATCCTCTCACTTTGAAAGCATTAACCCCTGTCCTATCTCTACCTGCCCTTGTATAAAGTACCCTTCCAGACTTTTTTTTGGCCCCCTTTAGATACCCAGAGGCTGCCATAAGGTATCCTTTGAGCCTTCTGTTCTCCAGGCTGAACAATCCCAACTCTCTCAGTCTGTCTTCACAGCAAAGGTGTTTCCTCTGATCATATTTGTGGCCCCCTGCTGGACCTGCTCCAACAGCTGCATGGCTGCCTTATACTGAGGGACTCAGAGCTGGATGCAGTACACCTGGTGGGGTCTCACAAGAACGGAGTAGAGGGGAACACTGAAAACCTACGTTTAAGAACTGAGTCCTATCCTAGGCAATTAATTTAGGGTGAACTGAATTGTCCTTTAAGCCTGGGAAAAAATTCAACTGCCCTATGGCCTCCTAATACCATTATAGGTATTGCAAAGTGTCCTGCTTGATCTGTAATGGCCACTCCAGATAATTAATGGTTTTGTCTTAAGTCTTGTGTCACGTTTGGCAGCTTATGCAGATATGTGTCTCATAACATCCCCCTGTCCTGCTTTATATGACTCTAGCTAGCTACATTAAGACAACTGAACCTTAACCTTGCTCTTCTGAGCTGGATAAATCTTCTGGGTGTCCCAAGAGGCAGTTGAGTCCTACATTTGGCCAACTGAATTAAACTTTAATATGTCTTTTCATTCTTTCCATTTACTATCAGGAAACTGCAGCATTACTCTCATGGGTTTCACAAGCTAATACCATAGTTAACCTCTGACATAGTAACTGAAAGGCAAGACTCAATGTTTGTAGATGGAAGACTAACACATGGGAGAAAGGGTTGGTTGGGTATACCCACGCGAACAGGAACATAAAAGTAGCAAATTGAACTTGTCTCTCATGAATCCCACCATTATTTACTCCAGCAAATATTTACCCTGTTGTCCATAAGGGATGTTGTCATTGATAACTACAGGAAGCCCTCACAGCACAAGCAAGCTGCATGAAGATAGTATTTCAGGGAAATTTTCCAGGCTTACACTGGAATTACACTATGAAAACTGGAAGTCAAGCAGAGTTCATATACATATATATATATGAATGAAATTGGAAATTTTCAGGTAATGAAACTACCACAATTCAGTTCACATCATTTGACCTTTGCATCTGACTCTTGGGCATTACTGGTGCATAAATTATGTAGGTCTCAGTGGAATGAGGCACAGGATTCATCATTTTAGACACATTTACCCCAAAGTGGGAAAGCAGCTGAAAACAAATCATCCCTCACTGTAATACTAGGCTCTCACTCTGAGAACACCAAGTCATATACATATATTGTCTTTCATTTTGTCTTACAGAAGAGAGAGATTAGGCAAAAAAAATGCATTTCTTTACTTGTTTATGTAATTTCGAGATAAATATTCACCCTGTGCAGCATTTATTAAACATAGCCTTTTGCAAACTGTGAGGTAGATAGTGCATTCCACTATATTCTCAAGGCTCAGAGGTTGTGCATGATTCAGCTCAAGAATGCTTGTCTTTGATTTGTCTCCATTTTGAAAAGGTGACTGGCAAAAAACATTTTGATTTTGCAATGTTGATGAACTGAACTGCGATTATGTTTGACTGGTACCTCACTTAAAAGCACTTGGGTAAGTCACCGTTCTTTTAGACTGTGCTGGTATTGCTACAGCTGCTGCTGCTGGAACTTCTTTAGTGTTCCATTAATCCTGTAAAAGACAGGCTTGCTTTATAGTAACACCTACACACACACAAAGAAAGAGGAATAAAATAAAATTGTAATCCTTGACTGATAGCGATGATGTAATTGGACTATAAGAGGGGAAATCCATTTCATTAATGTTTATTTAAAATTAATGTGTTTGATGCCTTTTTGACATGTCCATTGTAAATAACCCATCTTATAAGGTTGTGGTGCTAGATTTTTAAGCGCCTTACAATATAGGAAACTATTACTCTCCCCATTTTACAGATTTGTAGACTGCAGCAAAGATTGGTGCAGTGACTTTCCTAGCATAGAGTCAGCTCTCTCAATATTACTGCTATAATCCATTTTGAAGCATTGGTAAATTTCTGTGTTGGAGTTGCCTGCAGCCATTATACATGAAAATTGTGCACTAATAGAGTTTTTTACCAGCTTGAGACAGCCAAAGTGCTCCCTCTTCCAGTGTTCTGGAAGCAATTTACTAGGTAATTCCTCATGACTGTGACAGACACAGGTAAATCCCATGTGGGAGTTCTGTTTTCCCTACTACTTGCAGCAGTACAAATACAAGTAATCAAAGGATGGTTAGGAAACAGTAGCAATGTTTCAGAAAGTGTCTTGCAGTGCCCCTCATTACTGGATGTGTTGCTTACAGGCAATATACTCATTAAATTCCCATTGTGAAACTTAACATGTCAGAGGAAATCTGCTGTATTAAATCTAAAATACAGTGCTCTAGCATGGTTATTTGATACTTTGTCTGGATGTTGACTTAGTATTTTGATGCTATCCCATAATGTTATAGTGCCAGAACTGAATCATATCCATTGCACCCCCTAAAACAATCATACCTATTTTTAGAGGTCAACTAAACCCTACAATGACTAATAGTAGTATGTTCTATTCTACTGTAAGTTTAGGAATATATAGAGTGACTGCAGTGCTTTTGTAGTAGTTTTAAACTAAGACAACTAGTAGTGTTTACTGTCATGGGCAAAGATAAAAACTTCGACTCCAAATGCCTCCAAAATTGCCATCCAAACCAAAACTCCAGACCTGAATCCCATATTACAGCATTAGTTGGGGTTCGGCTCTAATTTCTTTTAAATGTGAATAAAAATTATGAGTTCTCCTTTAGAAACCTCTTTTTCCTTCAGGAAAATTTTACCCATTTTGGGGGAAATCCCAGTCACATTTGTGATTCAAGCAGTCATTCATTTTGACATTTCAGTGAAGCAGAACTCAATTCCTCATTCTTTTTTCACCTGGACTACATAGCTGGACCCCAAAACACTAATCTAGGTCTATATAGGGATTCCTTCAGGGTACTTGAATGACTAAAAGATTTCATTCATTAAGCGTAAACTGTGCTATCTTAGATAGTACATGAGTTATTGATAAACAAGATACCATTGAGAAAATGCAATATTTCTGATGTGTAGTGATCTGTATTGGTCTTCTGAACATAAAAGGTCAACTTGTCTGCAGTTTCCACCACTTCTATGAATTTTGTCTTTGAGAAAATATAAAAGAGAGTGCTAGTTTCACTAGTTAGAACACCAGTGTCTGTCTGAGTTTATCTATAAGGTAGAATATATCTGTGAGTCTGTTTGTAACTTTAAAGTTGAAGTTGTACTTCCCGAAGAAGTTGCTTCTGGTCACGCTACTTTATGGCATGACAGAATTTGTCCAACAGAAATGGAAAACTAGCTGTTGATTGAAAACAGCTTGTGATTGCTGATCTCTTCTCCTCGGTATCCAGTTTATAGAACTTGTGGGAACAGTTCAAAGCTGAATAAGCTGAGGGTTTGACTTGACATCAGAAAGCATTGCTTTACTGAGAGGGCTGTCAAACACTGAAACAGGCTTCCTAGAGAGGTGGTTGATGCTCAAGCCTATCAGTGTTTAAGAGGCATTTGAAAAATACGCTTAACATGCTTTAGCTTCTGGTCAGCATGAATTGGTTAGGCAGCTAGACAAGATAACCACTGTAGGTCCCTTCTAACTGTAAATATTCTATTCTACTCTAGTCTAGTCTACACGTTTTTCCCTTTGTTTATGAGTTGAATCCCACCAGTTTCCAGATGCAGTATAAGTCCTTTTAAGTAAGCATATAGCAAAAGTTTTCAAAGCAATAATAATAACAAAGCATATCACAGATATCAGCTTTCAAACTGGAAAAATAAATAGAGACAACTGAAGACATCATTTTTTACACAAATACATTATTTTATGCACAAATATTTGCTTTGGAGATAACAACATTGTACAAGTTAGTGCTGCAGACTTCCAGTAGGTGATGCTGACAGATGTGCACAATTTATTCCTTTTCCTATGCCATTTCCCCTTGCATATTACCAACTATAATAAAAGAACTGTTTGGTTTGGTTTGTTGGGGTGTTTTTTAATCTATGAAAGCTCTTCACCTACTTTAACTAGACACGAAGTTTTTTCCAGAAACCAGTTTTTACAAACATGCTACACCAAGTGCTAGAATCAAAGTTTGTGTTCTTATTTTATGAAATCTCAAATTATTTGTCTTATTGGATAATAAGAAAAAGAAAACAGGACCATATTCTGTTCTTATTTATACTGGTTTAAACATGGAGTAACTTTGGAACATCGGAAAAAAGTCTGTCAGAGTAAGCCATACATTCTCAACCTCCAGATACTATTATTGCAACTCATTATGTCTGGAAATTAATCCAAGCAGGTGTTTAAAAAGAAGTTTCAAAATGCATCAACCCATCTTCTTAATATCACACAGGTCTCTGAACACATCACCCCTCGCATTGCTGCATGCACTGTCTTCCTACTGAATACAGGATCCAATTTAAAGAGTATCTTAATATAAAGAGCCTTCCATAGAAAAGGACTAGCTTTTCTTTTCAGAAATCATGACCTCCTTTGACAGCTGTTACAATCAAAAGAAAATATAGTTTTCTGTCAAGAAGGAAAGACTTGCAAGCGCAGGAGAAAGAAATTTTGCAAGAGCTGCACAGAGATGAACGAAATCTTTTACAAGTGATACGAGCTTGTGAAATGAGCTCAGATTTCACAGCTTTCAGATTTAAATGCAAAATTAATTTCTTTCACTTAGTTTTCTCTAAATTGTCTTCTCACATAGCGTTTTTTTTGCTGACCTAGCTTAGTTTTATTATTGTTGAAGTGGGAGGTTAGATGACAAGTACCCCAACAGACCCTTGGAACAGTCTTTATCTCTTTTTCTCATCCTACCCAACTTTTGGAGATTTTCTCAGCATAAGGATATAGAAGCTTTGTAGTTTTTTGGGTTTTTTTCTCTTCTCTCCTATTTTCGGTGCAAAATTTTATACACGTGTCCATGCTGGCCCTGTCATTTATCTGTCTCTGGGCTATTCCTAGATCCATAAATTACATGGGTCCTTGTAGTCTCAGGACGGCTGAAGACAAATCTACCTGTCTGGGGTCAGTATAGCTCTGTTTGCATAAAATGGTTACTGAAGACTATAAAGCAGGAGACCTCACTTGGAGTATTGTGTGCAGTTCTGGTGTCCTCAACATAAAAAGGACATGGAAGTGTTAGAACAAGTCCAGAGGAGGGCCACGAGGATGATCAGGGGACTGGAGCACCTCTCGTATGAAGATAGGCTGAGAAAATTGGGGCTGTTCAGCCTGGAGAAGAGAAGGCTGCGTGGAGACCTCATAGCAGCCTTCCAATACCTGAAGAGGGCCTATAGGGATGCTGGGGAGGGACTCTTCATTAGGGACTGTGGTGAGAGGACAAGGGGTAATGGGTTTAAACTTAAACAGGGGAGGTTTAGATTGGATCTGAGGAAGAAATTCTTTACTGTGAGGGTGGTGGGGCCCTGGAATGGGTTGCCCAGGGATGTTGTGAATGCTTCATCCCTGGCGGCGTTCAAGGTGGGGTTGGACATAGCCTTGGATGGCATGGTTTAGTGGGAGGTGTCCCTGCCCATGGCGGGGGGGTTGGAACTCTATGATCTTGAGGTCCTTTCCAACCCTTACTATTCTATGATTCTATGATTGTATGATCTATTAGCTTTGATGCAGAACCACATACACAGTACTTCTGTATTCAAGCTGTTTATCTGTTAGTGTGCTGAGCTAAATAGGTTGAGTGCCTGGTAATTCATTGAACACTACTCCAGATTCAATGTTGGAGACTAGGTTGTCATGTGCAACTGGTTATGAACTCATAAAACTGTAACCTAGAGTCCAAGGTTCCTTGATGTCTGTAAATCAACAGCCAGATCTTTAGCCAGTAAATCTGGTTAGGCACCACTGCCAGATCAGACCTATCCCAGGTTTATTCTTTCTTTAGGAAAAAATACACACACCTTTCTTTCTGCAGTGCCAGAAAGCTGCTAACATCGGCTCTGAAAGCTGGTGGTTTTATTTTTCCATTTCATGCACATTTACAGCATCTTTATTGCCAATGATCAAATTATATTTCTAGTTGTAGCTGCTTAATGTCATTTTCTTTACCTTGATAAGCAATTTAATTTGTGCACAAGAACATAGTAAAGTGTTGCCTGTCTTTTTTCTCAGTCTCAGCCCAGTGGAGTCAAATCAGCTGTCAGGAAAAGTGATTTTATTCATTTCACTAAAGAAGTTATAACCCTTACTATCAGCAATAAAAAGTTATTTTCAGAGAATAATTTTCCACTTTTTTCTGACAAAGAAAATGTAATTTTCTGTATGATTATTCCACTGCCACTGTCCAACATATCCTGTGTAGGTGGAAAACTTTTTAATATACTTGATCATTTATAAACTGAATACTTTTAGTGCATTTGAGTTTAGGTCCTGATAATCAGGATGCTGCATATTGCATATAGTTTTTAGGGCTGCAGTTTTTGCACCATACCAATAAGGAAAATAGCCAGAGAGAATAAATATGTGAATAACCTTTATGATGATTCCTTGATTACTGTAACAGACACTGAAATGCAAATTCTGAAACCTATGCAACTCAGTCCTTTATAGATCATCTCTAAATCTAACACTTACTATGACCAGAAGAATGCTGTTGAGTGTATTCTTCTTATTCATAGAGAAACCTGTCAAGATGAATAAGGTCAGAACTACAAAATTCCATTATAAGCATGATTGTTCAGAGAAGAAAAGATAGCTAAATGCTCTTTTTTATTCAAAACTGATGACATATCTGGTAACATATCTCACAGTAATTTACTAACACTATACCAACAACACAGGCAAAGTTCCTTTTATTATATCTGTGGTTAGGGGGTGGGTAAGGGAAAAGGATACAGAAAAGTACAGGAATCTGTTCTCTGAAGCATTTGTGTGTATAGGTGTACTGTATCTTACAGAAATAGGCAAATAGGCAGTGTAGAAGAATGCATAATATGGAAGTAAACTATAATATTTCTAATAAATGAAACTTTTTGTATTCTACACTGCTAAAAATAAGAAAATTATAAATAAAGAGAACCTTTCTATTCACTGAATCTTACTTTTTGTTCTTGCTGAACAGTCAGTACATCTAGCCACTGAGGAAAAACACTAATGCGTACTGTAGCTCTTCAAAATAATTTCATTCCAGCCCTACGTTCCTTTCATTCTCACTCACCTCTCTTCTTGTATTTGGCATTCTTTTCCATATAGCTCAACTCCAGATATATTTTTTTTTACTTAGGAAAAGATAAATGTAATAATGCAACTAATACTTTGTCTGCTGTCATCATAATATTATTCTGCAGCATGTTTTACATTCCTTTTTCCAATTCCAGGCTGTTCTTATCTTGACTCTTCATGACAGGTATCATAAAGTAATCTCTGTTTATACCAGGCTTATCTCAGAGTATTTCTTTTCTTCTTCAGCGTTTGGGTACTGCTATAACAAATGTGATCAATAATAATAATAATAATAATAATAATAATAATAATAAATACTGATTATCACAGCTCATTTTTAACAGATATGAGCACTGGGTGAAATTTAATGTCCCGCAGTACATTCCTTATTGCAAAATGATCTAATAATCCCTTTTGCCTAAATCTCTATGAATCTGTGTAGATAATTACCTACCTCTCCTAGCTTTAGTTGCTTGGTTCAGCATCAATACAACAATCATGGAGATAAGATACAGATACAGAATGAAATCGATTACTGTGTGCAGAGAAATTGGTTTTAAGAATATGCTATACAGCATTGCCAAATTTCTGTTAAAAACTCCTTAAGTTATCAAGATCAATATCCTATGTCCAGTTGTATTTTGAAACTAATGTATGTGAAGTAAACTGTTAGGGCAGAATGTGAAAGAATGCATTTATATAGCATTATGCTGTTGAATCTTTATGTAAAACATTATTTCAGGGTTAAAATTTGTAAGAGGCCTCTGCAGCCCCTACTTATTAAAATTGACTAATCTCAAGTTAGTTGCTAGGTTTATTCCAGTAATAACTTTAAAAGAGTACAACTGTATTTATACCAGTCATTTCTTGTAGTAGAATCAGAAATTAAGATTTACGCTGCTGTTGTCTAAATAGTAGCTGACTGCCTACCTAGTTCACAGTAAATGGTGATGTTAATGGAGTAATCACAGTGGAATCAAGCAAATGAAGAAGAGTAAACATAATATCTTCATTTAATGAAGTAGGAGAGTGATCAGAGTCATTATATAGTTGGTAATTTGATGTTAGTGGTTTGGAAATATTCAATAAAAGCTTTAAAAGAAAGATTAATTAGCAACAAATCATAGAGTCATAGAATGGTTTAGGATGGAAGGGACATGAAAGACCATCTATTTCCAAACCCCTGCCACAGGCAGAGACACCTTACATTAGATCAGCTTGCTCAAAGCCCACATCCAGCCTGGCCTTCAACACTTCTGGGGGTGAGGAAGCCACTGCTTCTCTAGGCATCCCGTTCCAGTGCCTCACCACCCTCATAGTGAAGATTTTTTCCTAATGTCTAATGGTAATCTCCCCTCTGTTATCTGTAGTTCCCCTCCAGATTTCTTGTAGGTCCTGTCACTACATGCATTTGTACAAAGTTCCCCTCCAGATTTCTTGTAAGTCCCCCTAGTTACTGGAACATTGCCAGGCTTCTCTGGAGCCTTGGATGTGGCATTTAGATTGTGATAAACTAATTTGACATGAGTTTTCAGAAGATCTATTGAATTCCTAGGCATCAGGAATACAAACTGGTTATTAATCTAGCTGTACTTAACAAACATTATGGTGCTACATGAATATCTATTAGCCAAACAGGGCACAAGGGTATAAAATAACTGACTTTTGAAAAGAGTCAGTGGCCAGTGCAGAAAAAAAAAAAAAAGCATGATTGCACAGGGAGGTTACTAATGGAATTATTTAAAGGTAAGCTTTAGGATTAGTTTTATTCTGTAAGATTATTCATACCTTTGATATGAAAAATAGATTCGTAGAAGTGAAATTCCTATTGACTCAAAGATGGGGGGTTACTGTTGATATAAGGAAGGGATAGCTGTAAAAGAAACAAGAACTCCCTTATTGTAAAATACATTCACTTAGATAAAATGAGAAAATTTTGTTCAGTTACAGACTCTCAGATTTCCTTTTCTTTATATATGCCACATGAATTGAATGGCATTTCACATCAGAGCCAGTGCAGAATTCTAGTACCTTTTGAGAGTTATATGCACTAATGAATGGTAGATATGAGGCCTGAGATTTCTGGAAAGGCAAGTTCTCAGGAATGCTAGCTGGAAGTCAGGTCAGGTAGAGTATTTCAAATGACAAGTCATAACCGTGTGTTATCATACTTCATCTCTTACTATTGCAAACCCGAAGCTCACCTAATTTGCATACAGACTCTTCCATTTAGATGAAATTGGATTTGGGTGTCTAGAATACAGAAATTAATCTTACTCCTTTGGCTTGTTTTTGTTGCCCACATAAAGATGTTTGGATCATCTGAGATGCCTGTCTCAAGATGCCACTTCAAAGTTTGGGTTATATCTGCCATCACCATGTGATGCCCAAGATAAACAATAGCATCTTAAATGACACAAAAGTCCTGCGTGGACAAGTGAATTGAGCCATTTGACTCCATCTTTCCACTACCTGATGTGTAATAATAAAGAGGCATCTACATATACTTTTGCTAAGATTGATTAAAAAAATGGAAGCAGGATGACGTAGAAACATGTTTGTTTTCAAATGAAACAGAGACTTTTGTTTCCCTATACAAGATTTATAAGAAAATAAAACCATACAATATTTCTCCATTTTCTTTGCTTTTTAGAATATTCTTACCTGCAACAACATGTTTTGAGTCAAAAAAATTACTTCTTGGATCCTGTAACTTTCAGATGAAGCTCCACTGCAACAAGAATATGTGATACTTTTATCAAAACTTTAATCTCCGTACAAAAATAACACAATTGCCAGAATTCTCCTAATCTGTCTTGTATAAAAAATTCACTTAAATTTTGTCCATGATGGACAGTAGAGTTCAATTTTGGCTAATTGATCTCATAGTCCCACTTCAAATATTTTTTTTTTTTTTTTTTAAATAATGTATCAATTGTTGAAATGTTGGCTCAGTAGCGGGCTTATTATATAGTGATGCATTTTGTTTCTTGATATTTAACTTTGATCAAAACCTTCACCCTGTATTTCCATTAGAATACTTATTATCTTGCTGCTATGAATCTGGTGTTTTGAGGCCAGGGAATCTTGAGTTTCTTCCTGGTTTATACTACCCAGGCATCTTCTGCTGAGCATTAAAACACCACCATACTTTATTTCTCACATTCATTATCTCTCTGGAGTTAATACACAAAATCTATTTCTAATAATACAAGCTAAAAATTGATTATTTTCAATCATAAACAGTACTTACTGCAAGCAGAAAATGATAAATCAGCTCTGCATGGTTTAGATCTGTTCTGACAGAAACAGTATATAAAGCTCTTTTTTTCACTCTGATTTGGCCAGGCTTAGTGTCAGGGTTATTTTTGCTTGTCTCTTAGAGATCAGGAAAAAAAAAAAAAAACAAAACAACACACTAAAGACCTCATCTTATATAAATATTCCTGCCTTATCTAATACCACTGCATTTGATTAATATTGGCTTTGACTATCTAAGGGATCTTTAACAATCACAAAGTCATTTATTTCACAGATAGGTCAGGATTCAGGTTAATTGCTATTCTTGCATAATTCATAGTTGATAAAACGAATATTATCTAAAAACTCTTAATCATCACAAAAAGCCTTTTCATAAGCAACATTTTCTTAATATAATTCAGTGATCATTTCCTGTGTTGGTGTACACCCATCCACAGCATGAGATCCACTGAAGCACCTACGTGCCCGCCAGCAACAGAATTGAGCTTCTTATCATAACTGATGAAAATACAGTATAAAATGCACTTCAGGCTCTCACAATTAGGAAAGGAGATAGAAAGAAAAAAAAAAAAAAAGGCAGAATAATGCAGGTTCTTTCAAGGGTAGTAAATTTACAAAGGTTTTTTGGATTTGGAATAAGCCCCACAGCTAGGAAAATTATCCAAATTGTTGTGGCAAACTCTTTTTTCTTCAGATCTGAACCCTATTCTCATTCTTCTCATTGAGTGCAGGGAAAACCAAACCTTTCTTCTAAATCCTTTCTGACCCAGAGACTCCAGTATAGCTTGCCAAGCAGGTGCCAAAAGCTGGGCAACCAGTAGCACCGGGGGCAGCCCCAGGCATCAGACTCTTCCTGGGGAGATAAAATGGCATCCTGGCCCATGGGCAGGGTGGATGCAGCCCTGGAGAATGCTGGGAAGTCATGAATGAGGCTTTCCTCAGCCCAGTCCAATCGGCTGGGCTACTAAAGTTCTGTCAGACCGTCTCTTCCTTCCTGTATGCATGAGAAGGGCAGGTAGAAAAAATACTTCTCTCTGAAATAATAGTGTATGAGGTGTGTAGGAGGAATAGTCATTATACTCAGAGAAGTCTGAGAATATAATTCAGTTGCCTAGCCACTTAGTAAAAGGCTTTGTGTATTTATATCCATGATATTTATATAATATTTTAATATTATTAATAGATGCTAATATATTGCTGAGGTGAGCAGCTCGAGAGAGATGCCTTCAACACCTGAGCGGGGGGAAGCTCAGTGTCCAGGAGCCTCAACTCAGAGTGGCAACAGCCTTCAAGGGAGCCTCACGTCCTCCACACGACATGCCCAAGGGCCAGCAGCTCAGCGGACGTGAGCGGCTGACTCACAGGGGGCGGCGCCAGGAGGAGCGGCACCAGCCCTGACTGGTTAAAAGCCTGCCCCAGGGAGAACGAGCGACCGGGGTGCGTTTGAGGCAGTTTGCACGGGCAGGCGAGTGGGATGGTGAGCACTCGCTGTATGACCAAGGTCCGATCTGGGAGCTCTACTCTGGCTGCCCCGGCGGTGGCCGGTGTAGGCACCCAGAGAGAGCCGATTGAGAGGGCAGCCTGCAGTGCACAGCTCGGGGTGTAGAGAGTGCCTGCACTGCTCTCCTGAGGGGAGGGTGCACAATGGGGAGGGTTGCACTCTGTGCTCCCTGGTGGAGGTCCTGCTGCAGCAGGCGGCTGAGCTGCGGGAAGCTGTTACTAGGCTGAGAGATGCCAGGGAAGCTGTGAGGAAGCAGGACTACTTGCTGCAGGCCCAAAATGTGCAGGGGCCTCAAGCGTCCACTGTTGCTCAGGCAGGAAAGGAGGCCACTAACCCAGGAAGGTGGGAAACAGTAACAAAACAAAACAAACAAAAAAAAACAAAACAAAACAAAACAAAACAAAAAAAAAACAAAAAAAAAAAAACACACACACACAAAAAAAAAAAAAAAAGAGAGGAAGAGGACAATTAAAAGCAAGGGGCTTCCTCCTACATCTGTTGTTCCCACCCAGAACAGCTTTGCTGTCCTGCAGGGGGCTGATGAGGAACCAAACTCAAACCAGGAACAACCGGCTGATGAACTGGCAAAGAAGATCAGTGCTGGTGCTGCCAGGAAAAAGTGGCAGGTCATAGTAGTAGGGAACTCTACTTGGGAAGCAACAGAAGCACCTGTCTGTTGACCTGACCCAGTCTCAAGGGAGGTGTGTTGCCTACCAGGGGAATGGATCAGGGATTTTGCAGAGAGGCTGCCTGCTCTAGTCAGTCCCACTGACTATTACCCACTTATAGTGATCCATATGGGTGCTACTGATATAGATAGCAGTAGCCCGGAGAACATGAAGAAGGACTATAGAGCTCAGGAGAGGTGGTTAGGGGCTCTGGAGCGCAGATCGTCTTTTCGTCAATTCTCCAGGATACAGGGCAGGACCTTGAAAAGGCTAGGAGAATTGGCCAGGCTAATAAATTGTTAGAAGGGTGGTGCTATAGTCAGGGGTTTGGATATCTTGAACACAGGACTCAATGTAGTAGGCCAGGTATACTGGGGGCTGGTGGAGCTGGTCTGACAAAGAAAGGGAAGAGTAGATTTGGTAGGAGGCTTTCCAGACTGGTCAAGGATGCTTTAAGCTAGATGTGTTGGGGGAGGGGGGCATCATTCCATCCCAACACACCCAGTCGGTTGGTAGCACCTATAGTAAACGTTCAGAGCAATGTAGAGATATTCCAGCTGCTCCAGCCAATGAGCCGGCTTCAATTGGAGCTCGGCTCAGATGCCTCAAGGTAAATGACTGTAGCAAGGGGAAAAAACAAGAGGAATTAGAGATGTGTGCACGCCTACAGGGGTATGATATCATAGGCATCACAGAAACATGGTGGGATGGCTCCTATGACTGGTGTGTTGGAACAGAAGGTTACCGGCTCTTTAGAAAAGACAGACCTGGCAGACGGGGAGGGGGAGTTGCTATTTATGTTAGGGATAGGCTAGAGAGTATGGAACTCTGGGGACAGGTGAGCAGTCAACAGAGAGTTTCTGGGTCAGGGTTAAAGGGACAACAGAGATGGGAGACATTATTGTGGGGATCTGTTACAGACCGCCTGACCAAGGGGACTTGCTGGACGAAGCACTCCATAGGCAGATAGGAGCAGCCTCACGCTTGCAGGCCCTTGTTCTCATGGTGAGCTTCAACCACCCTGATATCTGTTGAAGGGATGGTACAGCCCGGCACAAGCAATCCAGGAAGGTCCTCAGTTGTGTGGAAGGCAACTTCCTTCTGCAAGTAATAGAAGAGCCAACAAGAAGAGGTGTCATGCTTGCCCTTGTCTTCACCAACAGGGAAGGGCTGGTTGGAAATGTGATGCTCCAGGGCAGGCTTGATTGCAGCGATCATGAAATGGTCGAATTTGAGATCCTCAGGACAGTGAGAAGAGTGTGCAGCAAGCTCACTGCCCTGGACTTCAAGAGAGCAGATTTTGGCCTCTTCAGGAACCTGCTCAGTAAGGTTCCATGGGATATAGCTCTAGAGGGCAGGGGGGCCCAAGGCTGTTGATCGGTATTCAAGGATCACCTGCTACAAGCTCAGGAGCGATGCATCCCAACTAGAAGGAAGTTTAGCAGGAGGGCCAGGAGACTTCCTTGGATGGATAAGGAGCTGCTGAGCAAAATTCAAAGGAAAAAAGAGGCTTCTAAAAGGTGGAAGCAAGGTCAGGCGGCCTGGGAAGAATACAGGGATGTTGTCCGGGAAGCTAGGGACCAGGTTAGGAAAGCTAAGGCCCACTTAGAATTAAACATGGCTAAGGATGTGAAAGATAACAGGAAGGAATTCTATAGGTACATTGACTAGGGACAGACTAGGGACAACGTGGGCCTCCTCCGGAAGCTATCGGGAGAACTGGCTACCCTGGATTTGGAGAAGGCTGAGGTTCTTAATGACTTCTTTGCCTCAGTCTTCACTGGCAAATGATCTGACCACACCACCCAAGTCCTGGAAGACAGACACAGGGACTATGAGAATGATGACCCTGGGCCCACTGTAGGTGAGGATCTGGTTCGAGACCATCTTAGGAACCTGAACGTACACAAGTCCGTGGGACCTGATGAAATCCATCCACGGGTCCTGAAGGAACTGGCAAATGAAGTTGCTAATCCACTGTCCATCATATTTGAAAAATCATGGCAGCCAGCTGAAGTTCCTGATGACTGGAAAAAGGGAAATATATCCCCCATATTCAAGAAGGGGAAAATGGATGAGCCAGGGACTACAGACCAGTCAGTCTCACCTCTGTGCCTGGCAAAATCTTGGAGCGGATTATCCTGGAAGGCATGCTAAGGCACATGAAAACCAACAAGGTGCTTGGTGACAGCCAGCATGGCTTCACTAAGGGGAAATCCTGCCTGACCAATCTGGTGGCCTTCTATGAAGGGGCTACGGACCTGATGAACAGGGGCAGAGCAGTTGATGTCATATACCTGGACTTAGGTAAAGCGTTTGACGCTGTCTCACATGACATCCTTCTCTCTAAGTTGAAGAGACAACAATTTCTTAGGTGGACCACTGAGTGGATAAAGAACTCGCTGGATAGCCACACGCAAAGAGTTGTGGTCAACGGCTGAATGTCCAGCTGGAGACCAGTAACGAGTGGTGTCCCTCAGGGATCGGTGCTGGGACCGGTCTTGTTCAACATCTTTGTGGGTGACATGGACAGTGGGATTGAGTGTGCCCTCAGCAAGTTTGCCGATGACACCAAGCTGTGTGGTTCGGTTGATACGCTGGAGGGAAGGAATGCCATCCAGAGGGACCTTGACAGACTTTTGAGGTGGGCTGATGCCAACCTGATGAAGTTTAACCATGCCAAGTACAAGGTCCTGCATCTGGGTGGGAACAATCCCAGGCACACCTACAGGTTGGGCAGGAAAGAGATTCATGGCAGCCCTGCGGAGAAGGACTTGGGGGTGTTGGTTGACGGCAAGAGGAACATGAGCCGGCAGTGTGCGCTTGCAGCCCAGAAAGCCAACCGTATCATGGGCTGCATCAAAAGGAGCATGACCAGCAGGTCGAAGGAGGTTATCCTGTTCCTCTACTCTGCTCTTGTGAGACCTCACTTGGAGTATTGTGTGCAGTTCTGTTGTCCTCAACATAAAAAGCACATGGAACTGATGGAGCAAGTGCAGAGGAGGGCCACGAGGATGATCAGGGGACTGGAGCACCTCCCGTATGAAGATAGGCTGGGAAACTTGGGGCTCTTCAGGCTGGAGAAGAGAAGGCTGCGTGGAGACCTCATAGGAGCCTTCCAGTATCTGAAGGGGGCCTGTAGGGATGCTGGGGAGGGACGCTTCATGAGGGACTGTAGTGATAGGACAAGGGGTAATGGGTTTAAACTTAAACAGGGGAGGTTTAGATTGGATGTGAGGAAGAAATTCTTTACTGTAAGGGTGGTGAGCCAGTGGAATGGATTGCCCAGGGAAGTTGTGAATGCTCCATTGCTGACAGTGTTCGAGGCCGGGTTGGACAGTGCCTTGGGTAGCATGGTTTAGTGTGAGGTGCCCCTGTCCATGGCAGGGGTGTTGGAACTAGATGATCTTAAGGTCCTTTCCAACCCTAACTATTCTATGATTCCATGATTCTATGATTCTACGAGAGGTGAAATGAGTCACCTTTTGTATGTTCTTATTTCCTTCCAGCAAAAACAGTTGGAAACAAGATGGATAGAGTTAGATTTGTTAACTTCCACTTTCGTCTATTTACAGGAGATATGGATAGACTAATTTCAAAGGCAAACCACAGTGGTTCATTTCAAATATTTATTCTTGGTGGTTTAACTTCAGAGAGGTGAGGTGTTTCATATCTGTGGTAGAACATAAAATGGAATTTATTGCTGTCATCACTATTATGTGAAATGCTGCTGCTGATGGTTTTCATGACACTCCTAAAAAAAGGTATTTTAAAAAATAGTATAAGCAAAGAAAGTATCATCTGCATTGCAATCTTGAGCAGCAATGTCCCTGGGTTGGACATAGTTCCACCCAGCTCCAATCATCCATCACAGGGTGTGGCTGAACCCCACAGACAAAGGGTTGGCACCTTGGGGAAAACACGTTTTAGTAGGGGCAAAACAGCAGACAGGCAATTAGGAGAAGGGGATCAATTAGCTAATCAAGACACTAGGTGGGCATGTGGCTGTTAGCCCAAGCTAATCTGCCACGTAGACACTGGCTCATGTTGTGCTATGCTGCCTTTATAGGTGGGCTTTCAGACTTGTGTTTGCTGCACATATTCTCTAGATGCAGGGGAAATTTAAGGTTAAACTTAAAGTTAATTATAACAGAGAGAACTCTGAAGGAACCCCCTATGGGAACTGGCAATTATGTCACCTACATGCTCTTGTCTTTACCTTGAAGTGAAGCAGCAGGTTCACATGTGAACATCCTTTTGATCAACAGTAGAATTGATAGATAAAATTGTATTCTATTGAGAAAATCCTGTAAAAGCTGTAAAACTCAAAATGTCAGTAAACCTCCCCATGGATGAAATCTCCACAATATTATCTGCATCTCTAGGAGGTTCATCTGATGCTGCACAACCTGAGGCTCCCAAGCATCTGAAGAAACATAGGTTTTATCTATACTATAGCCTTATTTATCCTGATAGCCCCAATATATGGTATTTTAAACAATACTTTACGAAGTCTGAATACCTTTCTCACTGGGATTATAATAAGCACTAGTCCCAGTCCATTATATTGCCTTTTGAGATGGTGAAACCGGTGGCACCCATAAAGTCTACAGCAGAGTTCAGTGATTTTACTGTAGGATAATAGTTTAATGATACAGCTGGCAGAATTACCTCCTGTAAGTCCTAGATGGGTAACTGTCTTGTCTTTTGGTGACAACAAGCAGAGATGGGTTGAGAAGCATTTGAACTCCACCAAAACCAACTGGAAAACAAAACTGATTGAGTCAATATGATCCTTACACTTCCAAAACCAGGCTGAGCTGAGTTGCTCGACTGAACAACAGAGTAAGTGTGGAATCTCTACAGAGTGCACGCAGTTCATGAGGGTGGAATGAAGGCTTAGCTTTGCCAGATTTTTCCTGCCTCTGTAACGGTAAATATTAGATATCCTTCAGTGAATTCTGTCCTGAGTTTCTCAATTCTTCATCCAAATGAATTAAAGTCCAACACGTTTGAATCAGTTTGAATATTTTTCATAATAACAAGAAGTTATCGACCTTTTTTTCTTTAAGTTTCATGAATTAGCAAAGCAAGAATTCCACATTTTAATTTACTGTGAAGTCTTGCTTCCAAAAAACTCTTTACCTGATCACAGCCAGTATCTTCACAAACATAGCAAAACCCAAGGAATTTACAATTTGGGCTTTTTTTCAGTTTTTGTCAGAAATAAACAAAAAATACAGAATACCAGCTAATGTGAATTATGAGTGTAGTAAATGGTAAGATGTGTACTGAGTAAGCATTTTTGACTGTTAGAATATATTCCACAATTTCACCTTAATTCACTCCAAAGGAATCACAAACTTGGTCCCTGGTCCTAAGGGGAGGCAGGCCATCCTAAAAAGCTCTTTTTGGGTTGCAATGGTAGAGATGTTATGTATCTTCCAAGGTGGCTGCTCAGAAACTGGCTGGAGATTGGTTAGCCTAGGGGAGGCAGTGAGTGATGACGTGTTTAGCTGTTTGCCTGGGTCAACATACCACAATAGGTTGAATTCTAGAATTTGGGAAATTCTTTTTGGGTGTAGTAATCTTTTATTACAGGATTAACAGTTTATGATTTGTTACTAAAAGACTGATGGAGATCTCATTTTAAGAGATTATGAGCAATTTGAATGTGCTAAATTATGTCCATGGGGGTTTATTCCGGAAAAGTAATTTGGACATTGACATTACCCTGCATTTTCTGAGTTACTGTTGGATATTAGCAGCCATAGAATCATAGAATCATAGAATAGTTAGGGTTGGAAAGGACCTTAAGATCATCTAGTTCCAACCCCCCTGCCATGGGCAGGGACACCTCCCACTAAACCATGCCATCTCATTTATAAGGCATTATTTTCTGGTTGAGACCACGAATGTTGCTCAGTAATATACATTTGTTCCTCATACTTGTGAGCAGCATGGAATATTTTGTTTGGTTGGTTCAATTTGTATTAATTTCACTTGTACTAATAATGCATATTTTTATTAATTTCACTGGGATATCCCCAATATAATAATGAGAAAACAAGTGTCAAAAATGGACAAATCATTTTAGGCTTAAGAAGCTGGGCAAAGAGGAAGTCAGGACAATTGTAGCTGATGGAAACAGTCAGGGGCACAGTAGGCAAAGAGGTTAAAGAAATGCAACCCTAGCAAAGGTTCAGCACTCACTAAAAGCAAAGGTAATGTATATGTCACAGTACAGCTTATTTTAAATTAATCAAATTGAGAAAGTATGTCTTCAAGAAAATTAATAGTGTATACAATGTCTTAAATGTATAATACAGGTGCATGTACATATTGCAATAAGATCTCAGAGCAATCAAGTCTACCTTCCGTACAATGCCCTGACAGGCTTTGATGACTGCTGTTACAAAGTAAATAGTAAAAGATGCTGAAGCTGTTTAACATTCCAGTCCGGACAAGTGAGAACATATTTCCATATCACACGCTTCATTTCCCTTGCTCCTGTGTTTATCTGAACTGTGCTACTCCAACATGCAAGGATAGAAAAATAGCATAAAGAAAAGGTAGATATTGAGCTATTTTAGGGATAGATAAAAAAGATGGGGAGACAGAAGAATACCAAACATATCACAAAGCTATAGGTAAAGGAACTAAGGAAAGGTAAGAGAAGGTGACCCAGATAAGGCCAGATTTTATGAAGGAGGAAGCAAATTTTAAAAGAAAGAAAAGATTTTGAGTTGGCATTGAAGGATTGTAAGGGAAAATGAAACACTGTGGAAATGCCCCTCCTTAGGAAAGGTTTTACATTTATTAAAATTAGTATATTTAGGCTGAACTTTCGACTGATTTGCCCAATGGTTTATAAAAACTTTGTTTCCTTTACTTCTTTAAAAAAAAAAAAAAATTGGATCATTTTCAACAGTAGTTAACAGTTCTTTCTGAAGTGAATTACATTGTACTACTGATTAGCAGACCATGCAGGCAGCAACAAATGACCTAAATCATGAAAATATGTTTGAGAATCCTTATCGCCAGTCTGTTATTCACCTGATAGTGCTTACCACAGTGATGAAAGGAAATTTGAGGTTAGTTTCAGTTCAGAAAATGCAGTGATCACAAAATGGCTTGCAAACTAGCAATGGCAGTGATTTTTGTCTGCACTCTAGGATTGCTTTGTGGGTTGTGGAGGGGTTTTTTTCCTTTTTTAATGAAACAAGTAAATTTTGAAAACACATTATAAAAAACCCAAATAAACAAAACGCAATGACTACCACAACATCCTTCAGAAAACAGGAACCAAATAATAGAAAGCTGCACATTAATTTTAGATTAATTGTAGATGGAGTAATTTCTCTTAGGTAATCAGCTTTAACAGATATGGATATATTGAGAAATAAAGGATAACCAGACAGTATGACTTATTCACAGGCATGAGAGCAGTAAAGTTAACTACAGCTTATCAACTAAGCAGAAGATGTAGGAGATAGGAAAGATGTCAATTAAGCTATGGTGCAAAGTAATGTGCAACAGTGAGCCTGACAAGGAGAAGTATGGTGTATATGAGAGAGAAAAAAAAATCTTCTGAAAGAAGATCTTGAAATTACTTTCTGTGCTTGTTCCTGTGAACAAATATTTATTGTTCCTGCCCAAATACACCTTTGAAGTCTGCCTTTAAATTTTTAATGAGCAGAAGTTTCAAAAAATTGCCCAGGGTTTTTTGGCTATGTATGTATAAAGTGTCTCACCTTAAAGAACCTATGGGGAGGAGCACAATGAAGCAATCATATGCATGTGTGGGTTTAATTCTATTTACTAAATGAGAAGTTCCAATAAAAATGGAGAAGGAAATTGACGTCTTGAGAATGAGTAGAGAAATTCTGTTAGTTGAATGCCTGAAGATCTGAATAGGCAAAACCTAGACCCTTTAAAGACAGGACTTACATATCCCAAATTTATAGCATGCAGTGATATTTGCCTAAACCTTTTTATTCTGGTCTGTAACAGGAAATTTTGATTCATAGGCTTACCTACCTCCCCATCTGACACTTCTCTGGCTCTAGCTGCCCTTTTCTGTTCTCCCTGTCACAGAAAGTGGGTCTTTATTTATCCTGGATGGGGAAGGAATAGTTTGTGAAGCTTTGTTTTTTTACAGCTTAACTCTGAGAGAGATAACCAGGGTATCCTTTGGCCCTATTTGAAGCTCTGGTCTTAAGCCCTCTTAAGTTTTAAGTTGTATGCAGGTTCCTAATTAAAATGTGTGAAAATTCTTTACAGCCACTCCAGTTGATGCAGATAATAAATATGCAGCTAAGTAATCACCTGTTTGAAATTTTCAGTCCTTTCACCTCTGAAGAAAGGTAAAATAAGAGTCCATTTGTGTTCCTGGCGTAGAAAAAAGGCTGCATCAGATGTGCTGTCAAATCTCCCGTGTGACTGACAGATGACACAAGAAGAAAACTCTGGGTTAAGGTAAAAAAAAGTTCAGATATTTATATCCATATCTGTATCTACATTTTCATGGTTCTAACTGCTCTCAGTAAAAACAAAAAGTGCAAAAATAATAAAGAATAATGGTCAGAGCACTGAGCTTCAGGGCACTGTGAAGCAGCTGCATGCTTTTATTATAGCAAAGCTTGCTCAGTATGGCTTTCCTAGCGCAGGTGGTACTGTACATTATTCTTCCTAGAAAAGAGTTATTACACTGCATTATACCCATCATTCAGAATTACAGCATTCTTCTTTTCAAAGGAGGCAGTCGAGATGAGGTTTGTAACTTGAACTGAGAGGGTGTATACTGTTACCTAGAAGATGATTAACAGCAATTTGATGCAACATGCAACATTTGCAAAAGTGAGAACAATAAAATCAGTGAGGCAAACAAATGAGCCATATGTTCAGTTATCTATCACCCACGAGGTGTTCTAGGAAAAGAATGCTGATATTTGACAGAGCATTTCCCAAATAGATCCATTACCAATTTAAGATTAGGATCTTTACGTAAGATGATCACTCATGGTTAGCTTACACAAGCATTTTGAGAAATAAACTTTTTTATTATTATTATTTCTTCTTGCTTGTATGGAGGAATGTGAGCATTTCTTACAAATCTATAACATCTTTGTGAGTGACATGGACAGTGGGATTGACATCACCCTCAGCAAGTTTGCCGATGACACCAAGATGTGTGGCTCAGTTGATACGTTGGAGGGAAGGAATGCCATGCAGAGGGACCTTGACATGCTTGTGGGGTGGGGTGAGGCCAACGTGATGAAGTTTAACCATGCCAAGTGCAAGGTCCTCCACCTGGGTCGGAGCAATGCCAGGCACAGCTACAGGTTGTGCAGGGAAGAGATTCAGAGCAGGAAGAACTTGGGGGTGCTGTTCAATGAGAAACTGAACATGAGCCGGCAGTGTGCACTTGCAGCCCAGAAAGCCAACCGTATCCTGGGCTGCATCAAAAGGAGCATGACCAGCAGGTCGAAGGAGGTGATCCTGCCTCTCTACTCTGCTCTTGTGAGTATTGTGTACAGTTCTGGTGTCCTCAACGTAAAAAGGACATGGAAGTGTTGGAACAAGTACAAAGGAGGGACACGAGGATGATCAGGTGACTGGAGCACCTCCCATATGAAGGTAGGCTGAGAAAATTTGAGCTGTTCAGCCTGGAGAGGAGGAGGCTTTGTGGAGACCTCATAGCAGCCTTCCAATATCTGAAGGAGGCCTATAAGGATGCTGGGGAGGGACTCTTCATAGAATCATAGAATCATAGAATCATAGAATAGTAAGGGTTGGAAAGGACCTCAAGATCATCGAGTTCCAACCCCGCTGCCATGGGAGGGACACCTCCCACTAAACCATGCCATCCAAGGCCATGTCCAATCCTACCTTGAACGCCGCCAGGGATGAAGCATCCATGAGGGACTGTAGTGAGAGTACAAGGGTTAACGGGTTCAAACTTAAACAGTGGAAGTTTAGATTGGATATGAGGACGAAATTCTTTACTGTAAGGGTGTTGAGGCAGTGGAATGGGTTGCCCAGGGAAGTTGTGAATGCTCCATTGCTGGCGGTGTTCAAGGTCGGGTTGGAGAAAGCCTTGGGTGGCATGGTTAGTGTGAGGTGCCCCTGCCCATGGCAGGGGGGTTGGAACTAGATGATCTTAAGGTCCTTTCCAGCCCTAACTATTCTATGATTCTATGATAAGAGCTACTAGAAATGTAAGGAGATTTAATTCGCAGAAAATAAAATTCTATTTTAATGGTCAAGAGTTAATTTTATATCGAGATAAATGCCTTTATGTTGTATCACAGTTACAAGTGGAATGTAATTAACAGAATTTGTAAATTAAATGGCTGAAATTATTTCCCATTTAATTTTTCAATGCTGACCCTTGAAACAGGCAGCAAGTAAAGAAAACTCTGAATTTTTTGAAAGCTTCATGGTATTAATAGATTATAAGTATATACAGAAGTTTGCTAAACCTGAACAGTTTGAACTTTCCATAACTGTTATACTTAGGTAGAAAGAGTGGCAGCTCTTCTTTTTCTTTTTCCTATGTCATTATGTGATTTGCAAAAAAAGTATTTGAGGCTCTTTTTCTTCCTTTTATTACTGTACAAATGATTTTGTATGAATGAGAAAACTCCAAATAAACTTTGATTTTTTTCCTGAACTTGGTCAACAGTTTCCCTCCTTATGACCTCTTGCAGAAATGTATTCACATTACCTGCAAAGATGTTATTCCTTGTGACACACCAAAATTTTTTGGCCAAATTACTTACTTTGAAGCTGAAAACACTAACAAATGAAACCCCTCCAATTTCAAATCCCTTTTGTTTCAATAATTTTTTATGGAGTTCACAGATTTCAGCAGAAGAAAGTTTTGTTTTCATTTTATAAAATAAATAACTAATTTGCTTATAACATGGTTGCCTGTTCACTTTTTCACATAGACAAAAATTAGGCATAAAGCTTGTGTCTGTCTTTGCAAATTCTGCTGAAACTCTTTTCCTTTGGGCAGAGCAGCATGTGCTCCAAGAATCCATGGCCCAGTTCTGATCTGGTCCAGCAGCATAACCTTGCCTTTGACTTCCGAGAAAATCGTTAAGTTATGAGAAAGTTATGAGCTGTGAGAAAGAAGACAGAAAAATAGAAAAGATAAAATTACAGCCAGCCAGAGGTAGCTGTATTGAGACAAGATCATTAGTAGCTCAAGCATTCAAGGAGAAAAACACCAGCATGGAAAAATATAAAATATTAAACAAGGAACTGGGAAAGCTAGTTGAATAGATAGGAACCACTGGGGCTTTGGATCAAGCCATCAGTGCCATCAGTGATAACAGAGCTTGTGGGACCTGGCAACTTGGCAGCGCTGAGGACCTTTTCAAGGAGTGATAAATGCTGCCCCTGCACCTCCTGACTGAGGTTGTCTTGTGTGGCCAACAGTGACATCGTTGGGTGATTTAAGAGTACTGGTGAGCAAACTAATGCTTAGCGTAATAGATCATTAAATCTTAGCTATGTTTTTATCTACTGAACTATTCAATAAATGATTTTTACTTTTCCAGTTGTGTATATATCACTTACAAATTCTCTTTGCACCATACAAAAGATGACTTAATAATCTGATCCTAAAGAGGAGAGATAGCAGGGTTCAGTGAAGAAGAATCCCACATCATGTCTTCCTCAGTAAGCACTGTATAAGGAAATAAGTATAGGTAGTAGCCAAAGTATCAGGGTTTGGCCTGCTATGTCATAATTTGGTCATTTATAACTACAGGTTTGAAGGTTTAGGGGATTTTACTAATTTTTTTCAGAGGAAACATAAAAATATGAGACCTAAAAAAGGCTAGTATGACCTACCTGTTCAATGAAAGACTCATATATTGTATGGAAAGGTCAATTTTAAACTCCTAGATCTTTTCTCCCAATCTGTGAAATTCTCTGCGGTTTCTAAAAATTACTGGCTTAGCAGAAATGCTGGTAAATAAAAGCTACATGAACATTAGCTTTCTTTCTATAACTAGGTGAATAGTAAAGAAAACAAATGGAGCTACTTCTTGAGATTCTAAGCCGAATTACAACTCAGACAGGTTCTTCATGTTTATTTTCTATGAATGTTTGAATAGCTGAGATTAACTAAACCAAACAGGTAGAAAAGCAAAATTTCATACAAAAGATTATCAATGAATATTGATAGGATTACCATGTTTGAAATTCATGTACAATTCACTGGTTTCTGTGTCTTAGACCCATGGAGCATAGCACGGTGCCAGCAGAAAAGCAGAACCAAAGCCTATGTTCTGTGATAACAACTGTCTGCTATAGAAGAAGAAATCCCTAAACATTGAAAAATTAGGTTTTCTGCACAGTTTGGCCTTTAAGCTGGAGATCATTTCCCCAAACTGATGATTTTATGTAAAGTGTCTTTCAGAAACCATCCATACATGCCACTTAAGATTGGAAACATCTACGTTTCCTGGGCTGTTACATATCTGCAAGCCAGGTTCCCTGAATCTGTGCCACTTTATAAACACCTGCACAATTTCCAACATAATATAGCAACTGGCAGACTTTCTAAACCATTCAGCAAGATGCTTTAGGTTAGACATTGAGTATCTTATCAGTAGTGTGTGATTTAATTTTTTTTTCAAAATGTGGGCTTGTCTTTCAAAAAACTGAAAAACCAAACAAGCTAAAAAACCCACCCAAACATAGCCTGGAATATTATCTGAATATAATGTACCCAGACTCAGCTTCCTGCTCTTTATGTTGTCAGGGCAATTCTTCCTGATGCTATTCCCACTTAAGAGAATTCCTCAGTTGCTGGGCTATTTTAACCATAGTGCTTTGAGTTACTTGTGGCAATGATATTCTTTCAGTTTCATCATTAGAAGATTCTATATTTGATGAAACATTTTACTGCACCAAAGAGAAAATTCCTTCATAAATTGCTGGTTAACATGCCCCTATAGGAGTTTGAGGTTTTGTTCTAATAAATACAGTAAGCAAATGCAAATAGATGGAATGAGAGAGAACAAGACAGTCTCACTTCAGGATTGCTTTTCATACAGTATCTCCAACCTTCTTCTCCTAATTAAGGGTATCTCTACTTGGAGACCTTACTCTGGCCATTCAGTACTTAAAGACTTATAAGAAAGATGGAGAGAGATATTTTACCAGGGCCTGTAGTGATCACAGAATAGAAGCATGCAATAATTTAGGTTAGAAAAGAGCTTTAAAGTCATTAACAATGCCAAGTCCACCACTGTCTAAGTGCTACATCTACATGTTTTGTTAATCCCTTCAGGGATGGAGAGTTTACCATATCACTGGACAGCCTGTTCCAATGCTTAACAAACCTTTTAGTGAAGAATTTTTTCCTAATATCCAATCTAAACCTCCTCTCATGAAACTTGAAGCCACTTCCTCTCATTCTGTCACTTGTTGCTTGGGAGAAGAGGTTGGCACCTACCTCACTAACACCACCTTGCAGGTAGTTGTAGGGAGCAACAAGTTCTCCCCTCAGCCTCCTTTTCTCCAGGCTAAACAACTCCAGTTCCCTCAGTTGCTTTTCGTAAAACTTGTGCTCTAGATCCTTCACCAACCTCATTGCTTTTCCTTGGACACACTTCAGCACCTTCATGTCTTTCTTTAGTGAGGGCCTCAAAATCGAACAGTCTTCAAGATTCAGTCTTACCAGTGCCAAGAACAAGGGGACAATCAGTTCCCCAATCCTGCTGGACCACAGCATTTCTGAAACAAGCCAAGATGCTATTGGCCTTCTTGGCCACCTGGGCACACTGACAGCTCATGTTAAGCCCCATGTAGACCAACACTCCCAGGTCCTTTTCCTCCAAGCAGATTATCAGCCACTCTTCCCCAAGCCTGTAGCATTGCAGGGAATTGTTATGGCCCAAGTGCAGGACCTGGCACTTTGTCTTGTTGAACTTCATACAACTAGCCTCAGCCTACCAATGCAGCCTGTCCACATCCCTCTGTAGAGCCTTCCTACCCTCCAGCAGATCAACACTCATGCCCAGCATGATGTCATCTGCGAACTTACTGCGCTCTATCCCAAGATAGGACAAAAGATAATGGTTTTAAACTAGTAGAGAGTTGACTTAAATTAGATATAAAGATGAAATTCTTTATGAGGGTGGTGAGACACTGAAACAGGTTGCCCAAAGAAACTATGGATGTGCCATCCCTCAAAGCGTTCAAGGCCAGTTTGGATGAGCAACTTGACCTAGTGGGAGATGTCATGCCCGTGGCAGGGGGGTTGGACTGCATCTTCTTTAAAGGCTCCTTCCAAAACCAAACTATTCTATCATTCTATTTAAATCAATATTACAAGTCAGGTGAATGAAAGCTATCTTCATGGTAGCATGAAGGTAGAGAATGAAAGGACTAGTTGTCTGACTTTAGTTGCTTACTGCATGAGAGCTTGTAAATCTGAATCCTGGGAAACAAACCTGTCCTCTTTCATCTGAAACTCTGGAGACCTGAATATAATTGAATTGTGTTTCCACATCCCCCTTAATGTCTTGCTTTGATTAGTTTAAATGTCCTGCCCAGTCCACTATTTATCTTTGAGTAGAATTCCACATGCCTCACTGGACTCATTCATTCATGAGTCCATCTAAATGTCTGTAGGTCACATATTGAACCCAACCTGCCATGTACATAAGAGGCAATGATGAAAACAAAGCAAAACCTTGTTTCCCTTCACTGATTTCACTGTGAATTCATGGTGCAACCTTCTGAAAAATGGCTGAAATGAGTGGTCTGTGAAGAAAAGAAAAAAAAATAAATGTTGGGAAAGGTTATCTGAAGGTAAGTAGAAGTCTCTTTCTTTGAATACTGAGCATTCAGGGTTCACTAAATGATTGTGCTGCTTTTTGATTAAGCAAGAGGAAAGTGGGAGTCTCTGGGCATGCTGCAAGATGCACTTGTTCCACTGGCTTCTCTTGGCAGCAGGTGGTTGATTTGAGAGCACAGCGTACAAAATGCTGATCATGAATATTCATTTAACTTTGTAAATCAACTTACTTGACTATACTTACATCTGAGCTCATGTCTCACAGGCATTCTAGTAAATAAGTTTATTCAAAGTAAGTTTGTTGAAATTATGATTTGTGCTAGACTGTTTCAGCTATGGTCTCAGAAGCTGAGTTTCAAACCTCTAATCTTATATGTTTAAAGCAGAACGGCGATCAGAATCTCTACCATACAGCTGATATATTGAATGAAAACTTACTGAATGCTAAATATATGTCAATAAAATGGGGTCAAAAGTGTGACTGGTCAAAAGAAATATTTTGTAATTAATAAGGTCATGATATTTTAAAATTTGTTGCTAGACAATTTAGAGATGAAATTTCTGGCTATTTGGCCATTATTTATTTACTTTTCTATTGAAAGAAAAAATCATAAGAAAAAAATAATAAAAAAAATCCTACTGGAATTTTAGGGAAACAATTTGTTATGAGGTGGCAGGGCTGTGACCTGCCTATTTTCTTTTAAGGGGGGGGAGGTGTGGTGTTGGTTTGGGGGTTTGCTTGGGGGTTTTTGCTGGTTTTGTTTTTCTTTTTTTTCACTCAACAAACTACTGCATGAATTGCTAAAAAGTAAACAAGCAAGTATTAACAGGAAAAATATTAAAGTTTCACTTAGTTTTATATCTACTCATTAAAATAGATTTATTACCAATGAGTTAAATTTAATGGGAAGTTACAGCAAATGTTGAATTTTACATGAATTTTTCAAATGAATAATGGAGATCTACAAAACAAAATGTGTGTTCTTCTGCATTTTCCTTTTTTTTTTTTTTTTTAATAGTTTTTTGGTTATCTACTAAATGTAGGGGTTTTCTTTTTTTTCTCTTATTAAGTGCAAAATCTTCTATTTAAGCTAAGCATTTTTTAAAATAACAATATGAAACACAATTCTTGAGAAATAACTAAAATTTATATAGATTCCTTTGCTGTTATATAACTTTTTAAGATCAAGGCAATTAAATAAGCAGCTTAATCCAAATATTTAGATTATTTATCAAGAAACAGCTTTGTTAGTCTTTCAAAATATTGAAAGCATAGAACAGAAAGGATGACACAATAATAGATATAAATCTATGGACCACAGCATTATTCATAAATTTCCTGTAATAGTAGTTGCACAGTAGTTAAAAATTGTTAAAAACAAGCAAACATAAAAACTTCTCAAAGACAGGAAATTGGCTGAAACTGGTTTTTACTACCTTGATAAATCAAGCATGAAAAACTACTATTTTAATTACTGTATGTAAAACCAGAAATTGCTCCAGAAGACATGACTGAGTAGACTTTTGGAGAGATAATGTATCTTATGTCTCCTCCAGGCTCAAGTATTCAGTTAAGAGAAAGATGCAAGGTTTCTACCTGTTAATAAAGGCTGCAAATAAATAAATAAATTTATACTTTTATTGTTTTATCCTGCATTGTTTGCAGGGTAGTGATCATATCTGAGCTTTACCAGGAAAGCAAAGAAAGAGATTCTCAAGAATAGAGTTAACATGAAGACATAAAATTAAAGAAAAATCATTATTACTGTGAAGGAAGAGCCCAAATCTGTGCTGTTCACTGAAATAAAAATCAGTTAAGCATTTAATAGTAGTTCTTCCTTCAAAAAAATCTCTATGAGATCAATTCTAAGGTATCAAGGAGGAAGTAGATGTCTTAACAATTTCATTACTTTTCAGTTTTCTTGTGTAGAAGAAATTTACTGGATGTAACAGTATAAACTACATAATTTATCCCAGTTTCTCTACTAAGGGTAGTTTCTCTGATTTGTTCAGTTTGTAGTTCTGTTTTCTTAGGCACGAATTTTGTATTTAGATTCTGCAGTATTCCTTTCCCAGGCCATATTAACCAAGTATAAACTGGAAAAGGTACTGGTCAATTATTCTTTTCAGAAACACACATCTTATGTGAAATCTAATCATCTAATTGATGAAGTTAATTCTCAGAGAATTGCTGAGATCTGTTTCAGCATTTCTCAGCTTTTTGGAAATACAGCCTAGTTTTAATGCTTATGTCTTTGTATGATCATCCAGAAAGCAATCTTCCCCTCCTTACCAGTTCATGTTTAAACCAAAATTCAAATTCAATCATCAGTGTAATGTTTTAAGCTATGAAAAACAATCTAATTATCTCTAAAGTGAGATGGCAGAGACAGTGTTAATTACTGATAACTCAGTAATTAATTAGCTTGTAGGCATGGTTTCAGTAAACTAATAGTAACTGGATATGTTTCTTTATGTTCTGGAGAAGCTGAACTAGTGTTTTATCAAAAAAGCTGATCTTTTTGTATATATGTTTTCTTTTTCTGTCATTTTCAACTTCTTGAAAATCAGTGACCTAAACTTTATCAATCGCATCACTTCTATATTAGTCCCAGAATCTATCAGCTACTATCTGCTCCTTTGCCGATCCCTTCTTATCTGTCATCAGCATTTATTACACATGTATCTAAATTTTGTGCCTCCAAATGCATAAAAAATATACATTATTTTGGCAACTTTTAGCCCATGTTCATAACTATCAGCAGCAGAATACCAACAGACATGACAGAACTCCAACAGGCCTAATCTTTACCTTCCTGCTGTTGAACATTGGTACGAAGGTGATGTGAGTGAATTGACCATACTATTCAGGTAAAAAAAACAGATTTTGCACTACTTTTATATTAACCATAAATTGAATACTCTCTATGCTTGGGTGTTTTTTTTCAGTATGTATCTGAGAAAAACATTTAAAGGAAAACTGTGGAACAAGGTAGAACAAGATAAATCTGTCTGACATTAAAAGCAGCATGGATAGTAGAAGTTGCTTAAGCTATATACATTTTCCACCACTGAAATTCCTCTGATGCCTATTCAGCTGCCTGATTCCAACTGCTCTGTATTTCCAACTCTGTATATCAAACCCTCCCCCCTCCTTTTTTTTTTTTTTTTTTCTTTTTAATATTGCTTTTCTCGTCTTGAGGTAGAAATCATCATTAACTGTCTCTTTAGGCATTCTTTGGTCAAACCTTTTGCAGTGGTGACGAAGTTCTGATGGCAGAATGGGAACTGAATTGAATTTTGCAAGTGACACCTATTTGTTTCAGACCAGAAGTAGCCACAGGGTTATCCTTAGTTAACCCAGTCACACCAGAACAGCACCTGTGAAATTTTTTGATAGCATGTATGAAGCAAAATGCAGGGATAAGAAAGGTCACAGATTCCTATTGCTTTAACAAATTACGATCATGTTTATTGCTCCATTTTCCATGATAAACAATTCATAGCATGTCAGCTTCCCAGCTGTCATGATAACCTTTTTCCTTTCCTTTGAGTTACCTTAACAGTATAGGGTAGAAAACTACATGTAAGGCAGCTAGAAGCTTTTTCATGTCTTCTGTTTGGCATTTTGCTTTCAGAGTTTCCATCATGTTCTCCAGAAGGCATCTCACTGAAATTATGTTGGTCAGTTTATCAAATTGTTTATCCTATTTGATTCCCTTCCAGTGCAATTTCTTTGAAAAGAGAAAATTTGAGCCTCTTTTTTGTTTTTTTTTTTTTTTCTGTAATCTCATAAACTGATTGCTAGTCCTTTAAAAAAAGAATAAAGTGCAGATACAGATGCATTCTTTCCCAGTCTTCTTTTACTTTCTAAAAATATTCTTGAGTTCCGAAGATCGAAACATTCTTTTTGAATATATAGTTTTAGCTGTCCTTTCAGCTGTTATTACTAATCGTATAAACATGGGATATGCTTTTTGTTAAAGAATATCTCTTTTGTTATTATGCTCAAACAGACTCTACTCTGAAATAATTTCCTTTGAGTCAGCTTACATGGCTCACTTCCTAATCTGTGGAATAAAGATCTCATTAAAATTAACTAATCTTGTGAATAAATTGAAAGCTGTTTCTGTAGTATACCCTAATTCTACTACTTATGGATTGCATATGTTGCTAAATGATCTCAAAAATAATTACAAAGAACCAAAGCTGATATTCAGCCTCATTAAGTCAACAATCAACTTGTTCCAGCTATGGTATTTGACCCTGCTGCAACTGCCACACCAGACTGCTTTCAAATTCAAGTGAAGTTAACACTACTGCAAAAGTCTTTCTGCACTAAACTACCTTTTATTCTAACAGAAGTGGTCTCAAGCTGTTTGCAAAGCTGTGTTTCATGGTAGTATCCATCAGAGAGGGTGGGCTGCAGAAACGAAATCTTTGAATGAAAATCAGGGGGTTTATTCAACCTCATTATGGAAGTGGATTCATATATAAAGTCTGAATATCTAAATTTTTACTTAAAAGTTGCTTACATGTGAATTGGTTCTTTTTAATCTGTTCCCTGTGTGTTTCTTGAGAGCTATCTGCTTGTGTTTTCAATTAAAAACAGAGCTAAAGAAAGAAAAGTATAAGACATTCACTTTTTGTTATCTTTCCTATATACTATGACTAGAATGTATAATATTGTTCAAACATTGCATGATTGCAGAGCTATTACTGAAGATACTGTCTAGAGTAACAGCTGCCATCTAACTGTGAGGGATTAATTTGATGTGAAAACACATATTCCTGATCATTCCTGGTATTTTCACATTATGTTGCATGATTCTTGTCATCCATGCTTGCTTGGACAGAGCTTTGATGTTTTGATGAAATACTATGCAGAAATACTCTAAATATGTGTTTCCCGTGGGTGAAACAGTAATAGTAAAACTTCTTTAATTCAGAAGGTTCTCTCAATTATTAAGATAAATAGCATTGAGGATTAATTATATTTAATGCAATAGGAACCATATAAATATTTAAGTATATGACCATATAGGACATGAAGCCAGTGAAAGGTGAATACAATTTCTTGTGTATCTGTAGCCACATAAGCATGATTCTGTTCATGTCTGAACTCTGTCCAACTCACAGACAGACTTTTAGCAAACCCACAAAATGTAATAGCATCCCTTTTGTGCTTTCTGTATGCTGGAGAAACACACAGTTCAAGCACAATGAGGAATTTATATCAGTAAATTTTCTTTACACTTGTCCTTCTTACTCTTGGGTTTGTTCTATATGGTTTCTAATACCAGCTCCTTAATTGGTCTTTGATTCCTCTTAATATCGAATCTACTTTATGTAGTACATTTTCCATACGTTGGGTACTTATTCTTTATTTTCTTTGTTAACTATAATGAGAGCTATACCCAGCTATCAAGGTTGCACTCCACAGGTGGCCACTAATCGATCACTACTGCAGTACTTATAACCCCAGCCCTCTGGTATCATCTTGTACCTCTGCATTCAAGTACACTGCCACCCTCCCATAATGTCCTCTTCTATGCTGTATTTAAATTACAGATTCATAGATTGTTCACACTGCACACAATGGGATAGTAAGTCAAGACAAAAACTTGGTAAATACTAATTCTGAGGTTTAGTGGAGATAAACCAGACCTGTGGCTTTTTATTAGCAATGATGAGATGTAAACCTCCAGGGATACATGGCTGCAATAAACACAGTGTAAAATAAAGATTACTTGACCTCACCAGATGGAATTAAGATCATGATATTCTAAAAGATATACTTACTTCAAAACATGGATACATTATGCATGGACATAATCTCAAAACTATATAAAATTCATTATTTTCGAGCTTAAAATTCTTTGAACTCTAAATTCGCTGCTGACATCAGTGGCAAAACTACTGAAATCAGTGGGATCTGAGCCACCATGCACTCCAAGTAAAATACCTCTTCCGTATTCAGGATGAGGACCAGTGCACTGAACCCCTGAAGTATCACCCCACAACCTGAAAAACAGTACTACAGCCTGAATCATAGAATCATAGAATAGTAAGGGTTAGAAAGGACCTCAAGATCATCGAGTTCCAACCCCCCCGCCATGGACAAGGACACCTCCCACTAAACCATGCCATCCAAGGCTATGTCCAACCCCACCTTGAACGCCGCCAGGGATGAAGCATTCACAACTTCCCTGGGCAACCCATTCCAGGGCCCCACCACCCTCACAGTAAAGAATTTCTTCCTCAGATCCAATCTAAACCTCCCCTGTTTAAGTTTAAACCCATTACCCCTTGTCCTCTCACCACAGTCCCTAATGAAGAGTCCCTCCCCAGCATCCCTATAGGCCCCCTTCAGGTATTGGAAGGCTGCTATGAGGTCTCCACGTAGCCTTCTCTTCTCCAGGCTGAACAGCCCCAATTTTCTCAGCCTATCTTCATACGAGAGGTGCTCCAGTCCCCTGATCATCTTCGTGGCCCTCCTCTGCACTTGTTCTAACAGTTCCATGTCCTTTTTATGTTGAGGACACCAATCTCAGAATGCAAGAATTTTCTCCTTTGTCTCTGTCTCCCACTGCCTTTCTTTAGTTGGATGATATTCTGACCACAATGATGGATATGAATTTTAGAAAAATTGCTTTAGGATTGGTTTTGGTTCTATTTATGCTTATAGAATAGTTAGGGTTGAAAAGGACCTTAAGATCATCTAGTTCTAACCCCCCTGCCATGGGCAGAGTCACCTCACACTAAACCATGTCACTCAAGGCTCTGTCTAGCCTGGCCTTGAACACTACCAGTGATGCAGCACTCACAACTTCCCTGGGCAACCCATTCCACTGCCTCACCACCCTTACAGTAAAGAACTTCCTCCTCATATCCAATCTAAACTTCCCTTGTTTAAGTTGTAAACAGTTACCTATTGTCCTGTCACTACAGTCCCTAATGCAGCTTCCCTCCTCAGCATCCTTATAGGCCCCTTTCAGATGCTGGAAGGCTGCTGTGAGATCTCCACACAGCCTTCTCTTCCCCAGGCTGAACAGCCCCAACTTTAACAGCCTGGAGCCTTTCTATTCTATTTATGGCTGTCTCTACCTTGCCTCTTTCAAATGCTTTTAAAGCCTGAATTTGGATGTTCATATTAATATGCCAGTTTTTAATGCAGCTTCACTACATAGCATTAGCTTCTATGGTTTTCTATATACATGTGGTCTTATGTAAACCACACAAAACCTTTTTGCATTGTTTTTAATACTGACTATTAAAACTATTATAAAAAATATATGAACTAGGCTATAGTACCTTGTGTTATTCATTTAAATAGAAGTACTAAAAATAAGTCTAGAGCCCATTAGCTGACGATTTTTAGTGTAGATGGTATAAATTCACCTCAGATCAATTTTACTTGCAATTTGTTACCCTACAGACAGAATTACAGATGTTTATTCATTATATATCATAATAGTCATTTCTGTTTGACCTATAATGAGAAAATGCCTTTTAGAACTCAGCAAATTAAAGAGAAAGATGGGCAGCTTTTATTAACACTATTTTTTCTCTTTTGTTTCTTCAGAGAAATTTTGGTAACCAAAATAATTTGCCTTTTTTCTGTAATTATCTTCTGTCATTTTGTGAATGTCTCAAGAGAGGATAATTCATGTACAACACAGCTAACGTTCTTTAACGCATAAAAAGATGTTATCAAAGAACCCTGAGCTCATTTCCTAACACAAACACCTACTGAAACTATCTTTCTGTTTTGGAGGAAAAAAAAAAAAAAAAAAGAAAGAAAAAGGAAAATCCAGAGGGCAGCATGGCAGCATGATCATCTATTTTTTTTCTCAGCAGAAAAAAGCTGTGTTTGCCTGCATCCAGTAATTGAAATATTCCCTTGGTGTTACGCCGGTGTCCTGGGTTCAGCAGTAGCAGTTATTTTTCTCATTCTTAGTAGCTGGTGCAGTGCTGTGGTTTTGACTTTCAGCCTGGGAAAAGCGCTGAAAACACCGATGTTTTTAGCTACTGCTTAGGAATATTTAGTCTGACCAAGGACTTTCTGAGCCTCATGCTCTGCCAAGGAGGAGGGGAAGCCAAGAGGAATCAGAGGCAGGAGACTTGACCTAAACTGACCAAAGAGGTATTCCATACTGCAGCACATCATGCCCAGTATATAAACTAGGGGCAGTTACCCAGAAGGGCTAGATCACTGCTTGGGTCGGGCTGGGAATCGGTTGGCAGGTGGTGAGTGGTTGTATTCTCTTCCCTTGTTATTTCCCTTATCATTATTATTATTATTCGTGGTAGCAGGAGTGGTTTGTGTTATACCTTAGTTACTGGACTGTTCTTATCTCAACCTGTGGGAGTTACATTCTTCCAAAGCTCCTCCCCATCCCCCTGGGAGCAGGGGAGGGAGAAAGTTGGGGGGAGTGAGCTAAAGACTGCGTGGCTGATTTTCCGACTGGGCTTAAACCACGAGAGCTGGCATTTTCCTAAAAGTAGTTTATGATTTTTTCCTAGGATACCCTAAAAAGATTATTATTTTACATGTGTGCCTATACTGTTTTTCATTTTCTGAACCTTGGTTGTATTATGGAAATTGTCAAGTACTGAAGTATGTGTTTCATTTAGTATTAACTGAGTGACACAGCTGCAGCATAAAACAGCAGAGGGTATGTACGTCCATGCTTATCGTTACTCTTAAATTCCTGTTTAAATTAGTGCTTGACAATTACAGACAGAGGCTAATAGGCAGAGAGATATATATTTATAAAGTACATTACTCGTAAACATTCAGTTGCAGCATGTCCCTAAACAAAAAAAAAAAAAAAAAAAAAAAAATTCTGGGACGATCTTGGTGCAGAATTCCACTATGTGGCTAAGCAGTGACTTCACCTGTCAGCTCCAGAACTGATTATATTCTTTAAGACAGTTTTACCACTGCATTTATAAACTGGTTTGTAATAAGATGGCAAGTTGAATGGAAAAAATAAGGACGGAGGTACATAATCTTCAAAATCAGTTCCCAGAAGGATAATTGTGTTAATTACATCTACAGGCACTTCCAACAGTAATGGTCATCTCCTAAAGGGGCTGAAACTTCAGTCAGAGACAGTATAATTTCTTTTTCCCTTTACATTTAATTCTTTTCCCATTTTTATTTAGTTTTGGCTTGGCAGCATGTAATATATATTGCCGGTTCTCACATTTATTTTTCTATCTTAAATTATGTTAGCCTCATTGTTTTTTGCAGCCTGTTCTAGTTAGAAGATTGGTCTAAGCAACAGAAATATCCATGAATAACGATCTTTTTTCTGGGCTGAGGCTTTTGAATCTTTTCCATCTTCTGTTGTAGATATGTTTCTGTCACAAGCCTAAATGCCTGAGGATAATAGAGAAGGGACTTAGTTATTGAAATCTTTGTATGCTAAAGTTAGCCCTCATGATGCTTTTATCACTTTTGTGCTGACTTTGAAGTCAGAAGGATCATGTGAGCAAGAAATGCATACAAATAGGAAGGTGAGTCTACAGACGCACTAAATATTTTCAGAGCACTTTAGAGCAATCTATAGTAAAGACACATTTTAGAGATTAAAATCACTCATAAGGCAAATTTGAGTCCCAAATAGCTCCACCAAGTATGAAATTGTCTTATGGCCTGCCATTGCAACCTGTTCTCCTGATCAGCAAATAGAGTTATTAAATCTGGGCCAAATGCTGTAATACCCAGCTGTCAAGTGTAGCACAGCCTTCATAATTTTCTGTCTTTTCCCGTGTAAAAAGTTAATATGGATTTTGAGATATGACCAATTGTTACTAATACTGGTATTAGGGTATTTCTAGGAAATTTTTATGAATGTCAAAAGAAACAGGTACCAAAATGTGCTCCTTTAGATTACAGGGGATTAGAATAATTTGATTTAGAAAGAACTGACAAGCAATACATAAATTTATTTTACAAGTTTTAACAACACAAATAAGTCTGTAATGCTGAAACTAATGGTCCTATTTTCTAAGCTCACTACATGATATTTCATTGTTAATGGACCTTTACTGTATCTAGGAAAGGGTCATGCTGCTTTTTTCTTCTATTTTTTGAGTAGGTAAATAAAATAACATAGATGAAGTTATTATCTCACTGTGATTGAAAAAACCACACATTTTCTGATACTGTTAAAAAGACTCCTTTTCTATCTTTCAGCTTTTAATATTACACAGGATTGGCTTTGCACAGGAACTGTGGAAGTGCAGGGCACAAAAAATCATTTCTGTCAACAAGAGAAAGACTAGCATCATCCCATTTACGATTTCCACATTTTTACTTCCATAGTAGGATCCAGGTTAGTTACCCAAACTTGATTTAAAATGACACTTGACAAATAATGGGTGAAAGTGACTACTAAGAATGCATTTACAGTAACTTCTAAAGACAATGTGAATCATAGAATCATAGAATAGTTAGGGTTGGAAAGGACCTAAGATCATCTAGTTCCAATGCCCCTGCCATGGGCAGGGCACAAAAGCAGAGTAGAGGGGCAGGATCACTTCCCTCGACCTGCTGGTCATGTTCCTTCTGATGCAGACCAGGATACAATTGGCTTTCTGGGCTGCAAGCATACGCTGCCAGCTCATGTTTATTTTTTCATCGACCAACACCCCCAAGTCCTTCTCCACAGGGCTGCTCTGAACCTCTTCTCTGTCCAACCTGTAGCTGTGCCTGCGATTGCTTCGACCCAGGTGTAGGACCTTGCACTTGGCATGGTTAAACTTCATCAGGTTGGCATCAGCCCACCCCACAAGCGTGTCAAAGTCCCTCTGGATGGCATTCCTTCCCTCCAGCGTATGAACTGAACCACACAGTTTGGTGTCATTGGCAAACTTGCTGAGGGCGCACCCAGTCCTTCTGTCACCGACAAAGATGTTGAACAAAACCAATCCCAACACTGATACCTGGGGGACACCACTCATTACTGGTCTCCAGCTGGACATTGAGCGAGCTATATTCATGACTGAAAGACTACTTAACCTAAATAACAACAAATACTAAAAAAGCTTCCTATTTGAAACACCTTAAGTAAACAAGAATATGACAATTTCTATAGGGAGCCCTAAATATACTAAGTTCTTCCAGTGGAAGACCTCTAGAAGTTTCATTTTTTTCAGGACATGCTTTTAGTGTCCCTGATCCTTCTGAAGCCAGGTAAGCTTTGATATACTTTCCCAATGACTGAAGAATTTTGTATTAGATGCCCAGATTCATTCTGATATGAGCCATAAGAGAATATTTTTTATCTTATCCACTTGTTTAATGACAATATAATTATATATATACACAATAATTTAATTCAATAAACAACAACACATCTATTAGTGGCTCAATTTCTGCTCCTTCTGAGTGGTCCCATAGATGTAATGTTGAATTGCAATTTACCATTTAATAATATTGCTATTAACAGGATGAAAAATAATGTTACAATTCCTTTTACATTGTTACTTGCTCCTGATCTGTACCAACTGAAGGCCTACATTTCTGCAATTAGAATTTCATATTACTAAATGATTTATACACAGAATCTTTCATTGTTGTTTTGCATTGAAGCATTCAAAATAATTGGATAATCAGATTACTAATTAGACTGACAAGAAGAAATTAATTTTCTGACAATCAGGGACACAATTTGCTCGTAGGAGAAAAAGATATTAATCATTTGTAATAGCATGTCTTTATCAAATTTGGATAATAAATATCACAGAAGAAAAGTACAGTTCTTCTTTAATGGAATCATTGCATTGTTTAGCTTGGAACAGACCTTTAAAACCATCAAGGCCAACCACTAACCTAACACTGAGAAGTCCACCACTAAATCATGTCCCTAAGTGCAGCATGTACATCCTGTAAATGCCTCCAGGAATAGGGATTCAACCACTTCCCTGGGCATCCTGTTCTAGTGCTCAACAAGCCTTTTGGTGAAGAATTTTTTCCTGTTATCTACTCTCCCCCGACACAACTGGAGGCCATTTTCTTTTGTAACTCTGGAGAAGAAACCAACACCATTGCAAAATGGACATCTTGATCCATCCTTCTTCTAGATAGTTGTAGAGAGTAATAATGTCTCCCCTCAGCCTCCTTTTCTCCAGGTTCATACTCAATTGGCCACTGGCAAATACTTCCAGGTCCTTTTCTAGTAGGCAGCTTTCTAGCCACTCTTCTCCAAGCATACAATGTTGCACGGGGTTGTTGTGACCCAAGTTAAGTACCCAGAACTGACCCTTATTTAACTTTGTGCAGTTGGCCAACAAAACTTCCCTTTCTCACTAATTTTATAAGAGTATAAAAATGGATAAGACAAATTGTTACATGCCTTCTTTGTCATGTGCCTACCCTAAGTGAGCCTTCAGACTGGTTTATGAAAAGCTTCTGTATGCAAACTCTGATGAGTTAAACTTTGCTTTAAGATCCTATCCAGATTACAGGTCCAAAACAATAGATGGAACAGTATTTGGACAGTAATATTCTGAGAAGTCACCAAATTATATATTTTCAACACTTTTTCATGAACAATACACTGATTTCTTTAGCTATTTACACCAATGTAACTATATTTAGCATGAATTTCTTAGGGTTATACTTGGGAAAAAAGGAAAAGCAGATGTCTTCGTTTTGGTTAATTTTCTTCCTAGCAGCTGGTGCAGTTCTATATTTTGGCTTTAGTTTGAGAATAATCCTGATAACACGCTGACGGTTTAGTTGTTGCTAAGTAGCACTTATCCTGATCAAGGCCTTTTGAGTGTCCCATGCTCTGCCACTGAGGAGGGGCACCACAAGCTGTGAGGGAGTAGAGACAGGACTCCTGACCCACACTAGACAAAGGGGTATTGAATACCACAGCATGTCATGCACAGTATAGAAACTGGGGGGAGTTACCTGGAAGGGACCAATCCCTGCTCAGGTTTATCCTTGCTTGGTCAGCAGGTGGTCAGCAACTGAATTGTGCATCACTGCTGTTTATTTCTTTCCTTTCCCTGTTTAGTTTTATATTCTCTCCCCTTGTTATTTCCCTTATCATTATTAGTAGTAGTATTATATTGTACTTTAGTTATTAAACTGTTCCTATCTCAACCCACAGGGTTTACATTCTTAATTTTCCCCTAAGGGAGTGGGGAAGGAAGGATTGAGTTATCATGTTGCTTAGTTACAGGATGGGTATGAACCATGACTCAGATAAGACAGATAAGATAGACTTCAATATAAAAAAAATAGTCAAAAATATTTCTGACAATTGCAGAATATATTACCAGATACAGTTAGGTCACAGGGTCAAAGAAGTGCTTCTATTCCTACTATGAAGGGGAAAACAAAGTTTAATCTTGCAAGGGGAATGGCAATGGAAAATAAATGGTTTTCAGAGAAATAATTTTATTATTTTTAAGAAAATTACTATGTAGATTACTCTCTTGTAGTCTTACATTATCAGGAATACTGTAATTATGTTTTCATTACCAAAAATATCTTTTCCCTTGCTACTCCTTTCAAGACTTGTTTTGCTGGTTTTAGCATCCACTAGCAGGAAAAGTTGCTGAAGCTTTTCACTTCATGTTTTCAAAATGCATATTCTGGGAGTTCAGGCCTCAGGATGCAAATTATCCAGATAGCCAAAAATATTGGGGCTTTATGCCATGGCTTTAGCAGTATATATAAAGTTAATCAGTTTTTATTTTAAGGCAAGAGCAGTTATTTCCAGCAGTTGTTTTCCAAGGGCAGTGTGCCACCAGCCTTTCAACATGAAATACTTTTGTATTCTTGTCCTTTCCAAGTTCATCCTCCTGCACCTTTCAGTCTGTCCTCTCCCTGAAAATCCTGCCTGATTAATGGAAAATAGAAAGAAGGAATTCCAGATTGTATATATGTTTTCCTACATTGTGTTCCTTCCAGAAATACATAAAAATACTGTCATATGGTTCCCAGAGTACTGAAGGAACTGGGATTTAAAAGTGAGAACACGCCTGTGTTTCATCTTTTCAGAGATGTTTGACTGGATCACACAGGAGGGACATATAAGCCTAAGCAAATTATATTGTCGACACTTATGCAGAGAATATGAAGTTTGGCAGAATGTCTTTGAGGCAGTGTAGTTGGATATGACCAGTGAAAAGTGAGGTGAGCCCATTGAGAAAAGCTGACTGAAGGTGTTTTAGTTGGAAGAGCTCAAGCATTTTTTCTGATGGTCTGATGGACTGCAAGGAAACACGGTGGGATGGCCAGATGGAGAACAAGCTTGCCTCATTCACCAAGAGCTTGTGGTTTGTGTCTGACACACTGTTATCAGAGTATTTAGGCATTCCTATATGACACTTCTCATGGTTTCATTTTATATCATAGATAAACTAAGACTTTGCAATCAAATCTGTTAAATTTACCCTGTTTCCTGCAAACTCTGTTCAGCTTCAAAAAAATACATATTTATTCAATATTTCCTAATTTTAAAATATTTATTTTTATTCTAGCCAAAGTCTCACAGGATTCCTAACATGTTTTTATCATTGTCACTTCAAAAACATATTGCAAGAAACTAATCCTGTGCCACAGGCTTTGCAATTTCGATGTGGTGTGTGTGAGTTATATCAGGGACTTAGGGAAATTAGTCTGTTTGGAGAAGAGCTTTTTTTTCTTTGTTAGTTGACAGAAATTTGTATATAGAATTCTATTCAACAAAAGGATACAGAAGATTTCTACACAGAAGTAGCCATTCTTCCTATAACATTCTCCCTATTTTTATGTATAGTGACTATTTAATGCTACATAAAAGGTCGCTTATCCCCAATAGATCTTCCTAATTGTTTTGAGTTTTATAATGCATACACAAAATTAAGACTAGGTTTACTACTGCTTTTTTTCTCATATTTGCAAGATGATGTCACATTTTGGGGGGGGGGATATTACTATTATTTTTACCTGTTTCTGAAGGAACTGATTTGAACTGCTATACTTTTCCCAGTTCCTACCTAGCCTTAGTCTTCAGCTAAATCAGCAGAAAAGTCCATGATGTTTGAATAGTTTACTAAATGAGAGAGATTAGTTTAGGCATTTACTTTATTAATACATTTATTTCCTAGCAAAATAGTTGCATTTTAAAAATCAATTCTGTTTGGAAAGAGTCCAGTGGACTGAGTTCTGTTTTTTGTTTTTTTGTGTTTTTTTTTTTTAAATACAAAAGAGGGAACACCGCAAGGATCAGTTCGGTGTCTAAAACCGTAATCAGGTCTCCAAGTGAAACTTTGTTAGTGAAAGTTATTGTCTGAATATTTTCCTTTTCATACACACAGTATCAGTATTTTTGATATGGTCTTCCCATGGGCATTTAAGTTTTAATGAGTAAATTTGTTACTTACCTATAACAGAGACAACAAAAGAATTAAGTAGAGATTTTAAGTGCAAAGGGAAATCTGAGCGAGTCACTAAGGATTTAAAAAGCAACAAAGTAATTTTTTTTTTCTGGACAGGGGACAAACAGCAAAAAGAGAAAGGTCTTGGTGCCTTATCTAACAATTTTGGTTTATTATCTGTGTTCATGTTAGGTTAGCAATCTCAGATCGCCTTCATCTGTGACAAAAACACTATAGGATTTCTGATTGAGCAATTTTGTCAAGAAGTCCGTGAACAGCATAGAAGAAGAATCTAAGCAGCCATTTTGCCACCACTACACAGAAATTTCCCAGAATCTCAACTGGACTATTGGACTAAAATATCCTCCCCCATGAGTCAGAGAGACTCATTAAGCAGAGTGCTGAAGAAGATTGACTCAAAGGGAGAGAAACTGCTGAGGGGATCACATTATCAGGCTTACAGCCAGGTAGAGGCATGACTTTTGATGCTTTCCTCTGCTAAAAGGAAATGGAATTATATAAGTTATCAGCTTACTATATTTATGCTAAACCATTGAAATGAAAAAGATACTGATGGGAACAAGATGTTTTCTTTGTAAAATTTTTAAGCAACCATTTCAGATGAGAAGCACCTTTGTTGTTCTCACCTTTCATATCATGTTTGTCAGTGAACAAGTATCAATTTAGAATTCCTTTTTTCCTCATTACCCCAAGAAAAAGAAATGAAAAAAACTTCTTGTGGTAATGAATACATTTGTATAAATGTTTTTTGCTTTATGTTCTTCCGAATAAGAAGAAAACTTCTGCAAAAACTAAAGCCACAGGGTATTCAGTGTGAAGGCTCAGACTTCAAAACCGAAAGTGTAAACAGAACTCTAGGTTAGGATTGGAGTGTCCACTATTAAACTCTACCCTCTTGCTAGTTCCTTAGTCCTTCTACAGGTTATCTAAAACTCCCTGCAGAATTCTCAAACATTCTTGCCATTTATGGCGTTGCTTAATTTTATTTTACCACTTGTTTCCATGATCTGGTATTTCAAGGTTTTTAATATAATTCGTAAATAAAATTTAGTTCAGAATGCCATTTCTTTTTAAAAGTAAATGTGTCAATTTCACTTTACTTTTATTGTTTTATATGTACCAAATTAAGATTCCCTTAAAAACATTGTCCTAATCCCTGAATCCTCCGATTTTCCTAAGAGGTTTCCCAGTGTCACTACCAAGTGAGATAGCATCTGCATCTGAACTGGATGTTTAAAGGCCAACTGTAGTAAATGAAGAAATAGTGGAGGTTAAGGGTAGAGTCTGTTCACTTCAAAGAAGACAAGGAAAGTGAAATATGGTTGTATTTCATTCTTAACTCTCTCAAATTATATCCTCCAAGATTATAACATTTTGATTGTGACATCAAAGGTAATAAGGATCTTCTGCATTTCTTCATAAAAGACATTGCTTTCAAAGTTTTAGGTAAGTCAATGTGGCATTTGTTCCAGAACTTCATATGCTGTATGCAAGCATCACTGATAACAACTAAAATTTTACTTTGTTCAATTAATTTCAAGTAATTTCTCAGGTAGGTTCTTAATAATCAGGCTTAACTTTATGAAATAAACCTTTGCTGTGTTTCATGACAATGGATTAAATGTTTACAGTCAAGGGTACTATGAAGCAACTTAGAAGAGAGAAAATATTACGGCAAAGTATGTCTTATCTTTAAAACATGCTGCAAAATCTGTTTCCCATGATCTTCTTATTATTGTTAAAGGCAATGGACTTTGCCATGTTGCATAATTGTAATGTGGGATTTTTTACACCAATATGCATATAACATTTTCTCGTTCAGCGCCCCATCTCTGTAATTGGCCACACCAAGCACACTATAGAAATCCACAAATGCCTTAAAGCATATACCTGCTGAATAAATAAGTTACATTAAACACTTCTTAGCTTCTGCAACTAAAATTAAAAATAAAAATATAGAATCATAGAATCATAGAATCATAGAATAGTGAGGGTTGGAAAGGACCTCAAGATCATCGAGTTCCAACCCCCCCGCCATGGACAAGGACACCTCCCACTAAACCATGCCATCCAAGGCTATGTCCAACCCCACCTTGAACGCCGCCAGGGATGAAGCATCCACAATCTCCCTGGGCAACCCATTAAAGGGCCTCACCACCCTCACAGTAAAGAATTTCTTCCTCATATCCAATCTAAACTTCCCCTGTTTAAGTTTAAACCCATTACCCGTTGTCCTCTCACTGCAGCCCCTCAAGAAGAGTCCCTCCCCAGCATCCCTATAGGCCCCCTTCAGGTATTGGAAGGCTGCTATGAGGTCTCCACGCAGCCTTCTCTTCTCCAGGCTGAACAGCCCCAATTTTCTCAGCCTATCTTCATACGAGAGGTGCTCCAGTCCCCTGATCATCCTCGTGGCCCTCCTCTGCACTTGTTCTAACAGTTCCATGTCCTTTTTATGTTGAAGACACCAGAACTGCGCACAATTCTCCAAGTGAGGTCTCACGAGAGCAGAGTAAAGGGGCAGGAGCACCTCCCTTGACCTGCTGGTCACGCTCCTTTTGATGCAGGCCAGGATACAGTTGGCCTTCTGGGCTGCAAGCGCACACTGCCGGCTCATGTTCATTTTTTCATCAACCCACACCCTCAAGGCCTTTTCCACAGGGCTGCTCTGAATCTCCTCCCCGCCCAACCTGTAGGTGTGCCTGGGATTGCTCCAACCCTGGTGTAGGACTTTGCACTTAGCATGGTTAAACTTCGTTAGGTTGGCATCAGCCCACCTCACAAGCATGTCAAGGTCCCTCTGGATGGCATTCCTTCCCTCCAATGTATCAACCGAACCACACAGCTTGGTGTCATAGGCAAACTTTCTGAGGGCGCACTCAATCCGAATATCCATGTCACCCACAAAGATGTTGAACAAGACTGGTCCCAGCACCGATCCCTGGGGGACACCACTCGTTACTGGTCTCCAGCTGGACATTGAGCCACTGAGCACTACTCTTTGCGTGTGGCCATCCAGCCAGTTCTTTATCTACCGAGTGGTCCACCTATCAAATTGTTGTCTCTCCAACTTAGAGAGAAGGATGTCATGTGAGACAGTGTCAAAGGCTTTACACAAGTCCAGGTAGATGACATCAACTGCTCTGCCCTTGTCCATCTGTTCCGTAGCCCCTTCATACAAGGTCACCAGATTGGTCAGGCAGGATTTCCCCTTAGTGAAGCCATGCTGGCTGTCCCCAAGCACCTTGTTGTTTTTCATGTGCCTTGGCATGCCTTCCAGGATAATCCGCTCCAAGATTTTGCCAGGCACAGAGGTGAGACTGACTGGTCTGTAATTCCCTGGCTCATCCATTTTCCCCTTCTTAAAAATGGGGGTTATATTTCCCTTTTTCCAGTCATCGGGAACTTCACCTGACTGCCATGATTTTTCAAATATGATGGACAGTGGCTTAGCAACTTCATTTGCCAGCTCCTTCAGGACCCGTGGATGGATTTCATCCGCTCCCATGGACTGTGAGGGTGGTGAGGCCCTGGAATGGGTTGCCCAGGGTGGTTGTGGATGCTTCATCCCTGGCGGCGTTCAAGGTGGGGTTGGACATAGCCTTGGATGGCATGGTTTAGTGGGAGGTGTCCCTGCCCATGGCAGGGGGGTTGGAACTCAATGATCTTGAGGTCCTTTCCAACCCTTACTATGCTGTGATTCTATGATTCTATGACTTGTATACATTCAGGTTCCTAAGGTGGTCCCGAACAAGATACTCCCCCACAGTGGGCCCAGGGTCCCCACCCTCACCGTCCCCGCGTCTGCCTTCCAAGACTTGGGTGGTGTGGTCAGAGCATTTGCTGGTAAAGACTGAGGCAAAGAAGTCATTAAGAACCTCAGCCTTCTCCAAATCCCAAATAGCCAGTTCTCCCGATAGCTTCTGGAGAGGGCCCACGGTGTCCCTAACCTGTCTTTTATTGGCAATGTACCTATAAAATCCCTTCCTGTTATCCTTAACATCCCTAGCCAAGTTTAATTCTAAGTGGGCCTTTGCTTTCCTAACCTGGTCCCTAGCTTCCCGGACAACATCCCTGTATTCTTCCCAGGCTGCCTGACCTTGCTTCCACCTTTTAGAAGCCTCTTTTTTCCTTCGAATTTTGTTCAGCAGTTCCTTATCCATCCAAGGAGGTCTCCTGGCCCTCCTGTTGAACTTCCTTCTAGTTGGGATGCATTGCTCCTGAGCTTGCAGCAGGTGAGCCTTGAATATCAACCGTCTTGGGTCCCCCTGCCCTCTAGGGCTGTATCCCATGGAACCGTACTGAGCAGGTTCCTGAAGAGGTCAAAGTCTGCTCTCTTGAAGTCCAGGGCAGTGAGCTTGCTGCATGCTCTCCTCACTGTCCTGAGGATCTCGAATTCGACCATCTCATGATCGCTGCAATCAAGGCTGCCCTGGAGCGTCACATTCCCAACCAGCCCCTCCCTGTTGGTGAGGATGAGGTCAAGCATGGCACCTCTCCTTGTCGGCTCCTCTATTACTTGCAGAAGGAAGTTGTCTTCCACGCAATTGAGGAAACTTCTGGATTGCTTGTGCCGGGCCGTACCATCCCTCCAACAGATATCAGGGTGGTTGAAGTCTCCCATGAGAACAAGGGCCTGCAAGCGTGAGGCTGCTCCTATCTGCCTATGGAGTGCTTCGTCCAGCAAGTCCCCTTGGTCAGGCGGTCTGTAACAGATCCCCACAATAACATCACCCATCGCTGTTCTCCCTTTAACCCTGACCCACAAACTCTCTGTCGACTGCTCACCTGTCCCCAGACAGAGTTCCATACTCTCTAGCCTATCCCTAACATAAATAGCAACTCCCCCTCCCCGTCTGCCGGGCCTGTCTTTTCTAAAGAGCCGGTAACCTTCCATTCCAACACACCAGTCATAGGTGACATCCCACCATGTTTCTGTGATGCCTATGATATCATACCCCTGTAGGCGTGCACACATCTCTAATTCCTCTTGTTTGTTCCCCATGCTACAGGCATTTGTGTAGAGGCATTTGAGCCGAGATCCAATTGAAGCCGGCTCATTGGCTATAGCGAGCAGTCAAAAAGTAAACATTTATGTATCTGGATATTTCATAGCATTTTACTGGTAAGTTTCTTTAGAGGATGTCTTCCAATTCTGTCTAATTTTCCATCCACTTATTCAAAGACATGCTTGACAATAAACTGAGTAGCTGCATGACAACCTGCTGAAGTGTTTTTGAGCCAGAAATTTCAGCATTTTTTACCTTTTTTATAGAAGACTTAGAAATTCTTGTATTTTATTCCTAACTGGGGGTGGAGTGGGAGTGGGAAGAGTGGGAAAGAGTACTACAAAGCTTAATTTCTTTATTACAAACATCTCTATCCAAAAATATGAGTTTACCTATTTCCCTTTCTGATATAACAGGGGAAGCTTTGTGATTATCTATATAAATGTTCAATTAGCCTTAATGATATTTTATGATGATCAGATTCACAGGCTGAACAGTATTATTGTTAGTGATACTCATGGGAAAAAAATAAGGAGAAAAACAATTCTGACTTTGTATGCACAGTGAAGAACTCTGAACTAGTTTGTACTACAGAGGAAAGACATCTTAGAGTTATAATATATTATTCTATGAAGATAGAGTAATCATCTTAATGTTCAGAAGCAGTCAAACAAGTAAATTGAGTATTAGGATTTATTAGGAAAGGAATGGCGAACTAATCAGAAAACAATGTTGTGGCACTGTAGAACACGATGTTCTTGGAACATGAATATTGTGTTTATTTATGTTCCCCTGATAAAACAAAACAAAAACAAACAAAAAACCCCAACCAACCAAACAAACAAAAAAAAATCCCACACACTTGGAAGAGGTAGGCTGGAAGGTAACGGAATATCCAAAAGTAGAAGCACTTCGATATGAGTAATGATTAAAATCACTACATTTTTGTCATCTTAAGAAAGAGTTACATAATTCTCAATATGATAAAGATCTACCAAACCACAAATGTCCCAGAAAAGTTGAAACAGGTTGTTTAGGTCTTTTTTTATGGTGTCTTACAATTTCAGAAACAGGAGGCAGTAGATGAAATCATCAGCCATCAGTGACACACTTTTCCACATAAAGCACATTTACATGATGGAAGTCACTGCAACAAGACACTGTGCATGAAAAATTTTATGAGCTCAAAAGCAATTACCAAAAATAATAGAAGAAGAGCTACTGAGAGTTATTAAACACAGTTCAGCAACTCAGACCACTGTCTCAGGTGGACCAATAGGTGGAGTCCAGAAAACTAACACAAAATCAAGCAGAACACTTACTTGGTTATTTAAAGATATTTCTTTTATTATAAATTAGTTTATAATAATTATAACAACACTATTGATAATGATACTAAACTGGGAGGTGCTGTTGACTTTCTCAAGTGACAAGAGGCCCTAAAGTGTGACCTAGTATATTGGAACACGTCAATGGCATGAAATTTGACAAGAACAAATGTTGGATTCTGCACCTGGGATGAAGTAACACCAGCCACGAGTTATATACTGGGAGAGGAATGGTTGGAGAGCAGTCCTGCAGAGGGGTATCTGGGTGTGCTGGCTGATGGCAGGCTCAGTGTGAGTCAGCAGTATCTCCTGGCAGCCAAGAAGGCAAAACACATTCAGGGGAAATGAGCTTGTTTAATTTGCAGAAAAGGAGGCTATGGGAAGACCTTATCCCTCTCTACAAGTACTTGCCAGGTGGTTTGTAGTGAGATGCGTGTCAGTGTCTTCTCCCGCAATGGATAGGGCTAGAGGAAATGTACTCAAATTGCATCAAGGGAGGTTTGGTTTGGATGTTAGAGCTATTGAGCCTTGGAGTAGGCTGCCCAGGGAAGCAGTTGAGTCCCCATTCCTGGAGGTATTTTCAAGATGTGCATATGTGGCACTTAGGAACCTGGTTTAGTGGTGGACAGTGTTAGGTTTACTAGTTTTCCAACCTAACCAATTCTATGATTCAGTGATTCTAAGACCCCTGGGCATGCAGCAGCCTCCACTGCACCAGAAGGAGGTTAGGGCAGCAGAGTAACTTTCAAATACCTTCTGAGGTAGCAAGAACTGAGCACCTCTGCACATGGTTTATGCTGCTCTCTAGGATGCTGATTTTCTGTCCTCATGTTCTGTTGAACATTTTTGAAAAACATGTGTCAAGAACTTCCTATTAGTAAATGCTAGAAATTAATTGTTTCTTCACTGCTACTAAACATAAGTACGTGTTTTTACTCACATTGGTCTTATACTGATCTTCACTTAGGCAGGTCAAGACTTCTTTATAGTAGGTGTGATAAACAAATGCTTATCACATCTATGTTACATCACATCTATGTATTTCTTACTCTTCAGTTTTGAAGAAAGTGTTTTCTGATTGTTTTATATGTATATTTCTGTCCTCAATTCAAATAGGAGAACAGTGATGATATATATATATGAAGATATATGTATACATCATCATTATTCTTATTTCTCTCTTTACCTGCAATGGTATGATATGAGGATAAGGAGAAAATGCTGCCTCATCCTTACATTTCCTGTCAATTAGTTCTTTTATTTAGTGCAGCAAATGTTTTAGGGTAATCTTTCTTTCATTTACTAGTTCATAGTTGCTACAAAGTCTTGAACACTGTGCTTTGCTTTATATCTGCTTGTGATGATGTATGACTGGCACTGTGCTGTGTGCATTTTTGAGTTTATACATCAGCAGAGTACTTATTGTAATATAATTCACTGTCTCTTGCTAAAGAAGTAACGTTTTCCCTATCTTGACTTAAATCTTCTTACTTGGATTCCATGTTCTCTGGGAGAAAATGTTTTGCTATCTTGAAGGTTAAATCCAGATATATTTGAAATTTAATGAAAAATATGAAGTGGATAATATGAACAAACCAATTTTTGAGCTTATCAAAACCTGTGCAACACTAGTCTTCTCTATTTGCAATTAATATTCAATCACAATAACTTGCTGAACACATCAGCTGCAGTGGAAAATGCTTGTGATAACAACTACATGGATTAAAACTGATGTCCTGATGTGGAAACAAATATTTACCAGACATTTCAAATTAAGAAAGACTTTCTTTAAATATCAAATCCACTCCTGAAAAATATGAAGTGAAGTCCATGAAAACACTTTAATTATGCATATCTGTCTTCAAGGATCAACAGATTTTACCTATTGGAAGCATTTGCAACAGATCTTTAAGACAGCAAAAGGGCCCTAAAATGGGTATAAATATTGCATTAACATTTGAAGAAAGGTAATCTCAAACTCATATTGCTGCATGAAAGCCAAGAAATATACTACAAAGTAAGATAAAATGACACAGTAAGAAATACATTATTTCTAAGGGACAAGTCTGAGAAGATACATAATGGAATATTGAATTTCTCAAATTTAAGCCACTAATTTTCCTCCACCAATTTAGTGCAATTACTTCTATTTCTAGATTGTGGGAATGTAGGTATTTCATTGCTTATTACCTGTATCTACCTGTTGGTATACGTATAGCCCATGATTAAATGCAGAAAAGTGAATAACTGCTACTAATATGCAGAGACATAACATAATGTAAGCAATAGTTATGCTTTTATTTTTATATCACTAAGGGAAGTTGCTGCTTAAAAAATTGAAACAGCCTGTCATATGTGAAGTTCAATAATGAAACAAAAAGATAAATAATAAAATAAGATAAAAAGGTTAACTGCTCCTAGAGGCAATCAGCTGTAAATGTTCATGTAGCAAAGTAATTTTAAATATATAAAAACAACATACAAATCAAAATAAAGTAAAACATTAAATGAAATATTTAAATATTCTTAATTAAAACATCAAGGCTGTAGTAGAAAATAAAGCATTCATTAAAATCCAAGTATATTTCCAGAATATGTATTTCAAGAAAAAGGAAAACTCTATTTTTGGAAAAACTTGTTAAGACAAAGCATTCTTGACATCAGTGCTCTGCTTTGGGAGAAGAGAAGTCCTATCTCTTGAAGACTGCTGATCAGCTTCTATTGAAGAAAGGAGAACTTCAATTATGGAAAATCCCTCCACTACAGAGCTCTGGGACATGCTCTGGCCTTCTCTTACCATTAGTCAGAAACAAACCTGCCAGATCCAGCTAAGGAATTGCATAGGCATACATTAGGGAGAGTCCTATTCCTCCTGTTGGAATGTTTTTTTTCAACCATACCATCTTAAGATTGCAAAATGCTTGTGGTAAATAATATAATGACTACTGAGACCTCATGAAATTCCTGGAAATTCAAACCATATATCTATCTTCACTATTGTATTTAGTTTATGTTTCCACTGAACTAGAATGCGTTGAACAAGTTTGTTTGGGAAAAATAAAAAATCTTAAACATTAAATAACTATGGCTTTTTTTTTTTTTTTTTTTTTTTTTTAAGGGATAATAAGAACAATGCCAGGAATGCCAACCTCATAAAGTTCAACAAAGCAAAGTGCAAGGTCCTACACCTGGGTCACAGCAATCCCAGGCACAGCTAAAGTTTGGGCAGAGATTCAGAGCAGCCCTGTGGAAAAGGACTTGGGGGTGCTGTTCAATGAGAAACTGAGCATAAGCCAGTTTCCGTGTCCTCTCACAGCCCAGGAAGCCAACCGTATCCTGGGCTGCATCAAAAGCAGCGTGATCAGCAGGTCGAAGGAGGTGATCCTGCCCCTCTACTCTGCTCTCATGAAGTCTCACTTGGAGTATTGTGTGCAGTTCTGGTGTCCTCAACATAAAAAGGACAAGGAGCTGTTGGAGCAAGTCCAGAGGAGCGCCACTAGGATGATCAGGGGACTGGAGCACCTCCCGTATGAAGATAGGATAAGAAAGTTGGGGCGGTTCAGCCTTCAGAAGAGAAGGCTGCATGGAGACCTCGTAGCAGCCTTCCAGTATCTGAAGGGAGCCTATAGGGATGCTGGGGAGGGACTCTTCATTAGGAACTGAAGTGATAGGACAAGGGGTAGCGGGTTCAAACTTAAACAGGGGAAGTTTAGATTGGATCTGAGGAAGAAATTCTTTACTGTGAGGGTGGTGAGGCACTGGAATGGGCTGCCCGAGGAAGCTGTGAATGCTCCGTCCCTGGTGGTGTTCAAGGCTGGGGTGGATAGAGCCTTGGGTGACATAGTTTAGTGTGAGGTGTCCCTGCCTGTGACAGGGGGTTTGGAACTAGATGATCACAAGACCCTTTCCAACCTTAACTATTCTATGATTCTAAGTTCATGTTAGGCACAAGGAAGAAGTTCTTTACTTTGAGGGTTGTGAGGCACTGGAATGGTTTGCCCAAGGAAGTTGTGAATGCTCCATCCCCAGTGGTGTTTAAGGCCAGGTTGGAAAGAGCCTTGGGCAACATGGTCTACTGTATGGTGTCTCTGTCCATGGCAGGGGGGTTGGAACTTGATGATCTTAAGTTCCAGTCACCCTGCCATGGAGGGGCTGGAACTTAAATTCCAATCATAACTATTCTATGATTCTATGATAAATTCTAGGAATTTAAGTGTCACAAGGAATGGCTAGTTTTCTCAGTAATTTTAATTTAAAATTCAAAGAGCATAATTTTATAATGTCTTTTCATTTTTGCACTTTCTTTCCCTTTTGTAGTTTTCTTTTCTATTTAAATTATTGAAGAATAATATGTAACTAGCACTAGATTACAATGTAACATGATTTTCCCCAGAGTTCAGTGGGTTGTCATGGCAGCTTAGATAACTGAGCTTTTAGGCAGTTTGAAGGAATTTTCATTATCATTTATGGTGCTGGGTAAACCATCTTTTCTGTGTAAGAGGAAATTTCAAGTTGCTAAAATTTAGATATTCAAGGTTGGTAAATTTTACTAAATTACTTGCCTCTGCCAGCCAATTTTGAAAGATGAATTCTTATATTACTATCAGTATTCAACTTCTATTATTAACATCATCGAGGTATGGCTTGCAGCCTCATAACTGTCAATATACCTGAACTAAAGGAAATATGCGGCTTATTTGCGAATGTTCTCAAAGCACAGAGCACAATCATTAAAATCCTATTAAAAGTCCATTCCAACACCAACCATTCTATGATTCTCTGAGTTTATTCTGTCATTCTAACCATTTGGAATTAAAAATTCCAATTGTACTATATTTATCAAACTGTAAGTGCTAAGACTTTTTTCATCTCTGAAGCAAAGACAGATGTTACAGAAAAATGGGATTCTATGAGAAAAAAAAAAAAAGACTGTGCAGCAGAGGAAGAACAGTATTTCATATTGTATTGTATCTTGTATGTTTCTTTTCTTTACATTACTCCTTTGCTTAAAATAATAACATTTCTGCTAGGTATCAGATCACAGAGGTGATACAACCTGCATACAATCAGATATGAAAAAAAGATTAATAAGAGATTTACTAATAGATTCATATCCTTTGGAATATTTTTGCCACAAGATAGTAGATTAAATTGTTCTGCCTACAATACAAGCTAGAGTGAAAGTACAGAGTATAGATGAGTAATAGTGCTCCATATAATTTTACAGTCTTTCTGGGAAAGAATGAAAGTAATTTGGCAAGCAAAATAGCTTTGGCAATTCACAGGTAAATGAGGAGAAAATAAGACTTTATGTTCTGCTTTACAAACAGCAACTAACAAGTATATAAACATTAAATAATGCTCTTATAAATACTAAAATTATTGCATGAAATTTTTTTTTCTAACTCAGATGTAGAAAATTGCCCACTATGGAAGACATCAAGCTTTAATCATCAGCAACAAACTTAAACAAGGGCAAAACATAATGACTGAAAACTGAAAATATAAAGACAGAGCCAGATTCACCATGAATTGGTTAAGCTTATACGTAGGACAACCCAACAGCAAGCAAGAGTAGGTAGAACATATTTTGCAGATAAATTAAGTAGGTCAGTGAAGAGACAATACAGTTTCTAAATTGTAAAATTAAAAAACAGAATCATGAAGCACAGATTAGAAATATTTTTTCAGTACTGGTGAACAAAAGAATTATTCAAATCAAGGAAAAAAGGTAAGATCCTATCTTCCTTTGATCATTTGACTGAGCAGAAACCCAGTGATTACAATCTTGCTGATTTATGACTTATTGACAGGCCAGGATTCTCATGTGCCAAGTAATAGGAAAATGGGATGTCTAGTAGGAAGTGGACATCGGAAACAACTTTGCAAGCAAGGAGCAGGAGATGACCGTTATCTAACCACCATTGCACTAGTACAGTCCACAGAGAGTCACTGAAGAGGTGGAACAGTGACAGCAGTAAGGAGGACCAAGCAAATGGGCTGCCTATGGAGAAAACCACAGGCTAGCCTAGATTCGGATACTTATACATTGCTTATCACATGCAAAAAGGGAGTTAATTGCTGGAGAGAGACACTACTACAAGACATCTTCTACTGGACAGATTTCCAGAAGCCAAGTCAGGTTAGGTGCTACAGTTTTCTCCAGAAAACAGCTTTAAGTGTACTTTTTGGTGTCTGGCATGCTTCAGAAAATCCCAATAGTTTTATTCCTGGGGACAGAAAATCTGTTCCAGAGCCTTCAATAAATGCTGCATGTTTACCAGAGCAATGAATGTCATCTAGGCTGTACCTGCACTCACAACTTACAAGCTCATGCTGTTTTCAAGACACCCAAGCATTTATCATCTCAGCCACATCCTGAAATTGCTGGTTTTTTCAGCAGTTTGGAAGGAATATTTCTGGAAACAACCAAACCCAATGAAAGAAATGGGTATGCAAGTGCCAGGAGGGAAGCAGGACTTTCTCCAACAAACTCCCCAGGTCTAGAAGCAGCACAAATAAACTGAGCAATTAATCGAACTTCTCTTCCCATCTTCTCCATGCCAGTAAAGTACCACGCACATAAGAATTGCCTTTAATTTTAAAAATGCTGGTCCAGCTCATTTGCTCTGCTGCAATATCTGAAAGTTTAATCATTTAATTTACTGTAACAAATGTGATAAGAGAAACAGTTTTAAAGGGAAGAACATATTTTCCTTATTGTGCTTTTAAACACAGAAGGAGTCTTAGTTGACTATTTACAGTTTTCATAACAGTACACTTTCATTTCCTGGGCATTCTTCTGTTTTCACTGGTTTAAAGCTGATCCTTAACTAATTGTACAACTTCATAGCAGCTATCAAACCTATTTCTCCAGTTTTCATCAGCTGATGTTCTGATTCTTGATTTTGATCTATCCTTGTCATTTCACATCTCTACCCACAGTAAATTATTGAAGGCATATATGGCACAGTTTTTCTACTGTTATCGTAGAATCATAGAATCATAGAATCATAGAATAGTTAGGGTTGGAAAGGACCTTAAGATCATCGAGTTCCAACCCCCCCTGCCATGGGCAGGGACACCTCCCACTAAACCATGCCACCCAAGGCTATGTCCAACCCCACCTTGAACGCCGCCAGGGATGAAGCATTCACAACTTCTCTGGGCAACCCATTCCAGTGCCTCACCACCCTCACAGTAAAGAATTTCTTCCTCAGATCCAATCTAAACTTCCCCTGTTTAAGTTTGAACCCGTTACCCCTTGTCCTCTCACTACAGTCCCTCATGAAGAGTCCCTCCCCAGCATCCCTATAGGCTCCCTTCAGATACTGGAAGGCTGCTATGAGGTCTCCATGCAGCCTTCTCTTCTCCAGGCTGAGCAGCCCCAAATTTCTCAGCCTGTCTTCATATGGGAGGTGCTCCAGTCCCCTGATCATCCTTGTGGCGCTCCTCTGGACTTGCTCCAACAGCTCCTTGTCCTTTTTATGTTGAGGACACCAGAACTGCACACAAGACTCCAAGTGAGGTCTCAAGAGAGCAGAGTAGAGGGGCAGGATCACCTCCTTCGACATGCTGGTCACACTCCTTTTGATGCAGCCCAGGATACGGTTGACTTTCTGGGTTATGTTCTCTCATAAACAAAGTATAAAAGTATTGTCTCCATGCATCTTATATAGTGCCACATTAAGTTAATTTCATAAACAAATATTTTAGCTTTAATAAATATCAGTGGCACAAAATGCCCCCTTTGAATATCTTCATATGAGACAATAGCCAGTCATGTTTTTCTTTTTAAAACTACATTGATATTAATCTGAGAGCAACAGCACATTGTTCCTTAAGCAATAATCAAGATTACTTTGGAGTATATGAAGCAAATAATGGCTGCTGAGCTCTTACTAATGAGAAAGACTTCTCTCAGAATCTCTGATTTTATTAAGTGGTGAATGACTTGACATTAACTGGCACTACAGGAATCAAAAGTAATAATTAATAAACTGTATTTATATTTTGATTTGTAGTTTCCTGTGGAATCTTGAAAAGAAACCTTGGCAGAAAATAATCTAGCTATATATTGAAACTTTCATTTATCTGTGATTGAAATGTGCAGTGTGTGAGCTATGTAATTTAATCTGAAAAGAGAGTTTGTTACATCTGAGGAAAAAGGGTTCTGATTAATTCGAAAGCTGTATAGGTTGCTTTCAAAAATATTTACTATGGGGTCCAAAACTACAGTTATGTTCTTATGAAACTATTTTATTATTTAGCTGTACTTTAAAGATGTACTGGCAATATATGCAGCTTTCTCAAATGGTTTTAATAATTTTGGCCACAAAATGCATCCATCTGCACTGAGGAATCCACCAACATGGTACTAGAATTTCAAAGCAAATGAAGCTGATATTGTGATGACTGCACCTCAGATCAGTCAGTTAAAAATTACGTATGTAATTAATTTTTAAATGCTACTCTCTTGAGTTCTATGTATTTTGTAAGTAATGATGTAAATAAATGCCCTAAAACAGATGGCTGAGCTTCTATACCAAGTTTTTTCTTTTAGTGTCATTCCACTGTATAGAATGCCAGACAATTGTCTAAGAGGCTGCATGAGGACATGTTGGTGGGAAATGGTATCTATGACAGCTATTCCTCCCAGCCTTCTGTGTACAGCCATTCTTCGTTATGTCAGAATACATGTACCTCAAACAGGACACGCAAGAAGTCAGAGCATAAAGATCTTACAGAGTGTATCAAACACAACTAAGCTAAAGTTTGGTAAAACTCTCATGGGAATCAGGGCTTCCTGAAGAGTACCAAGAATTTTTTTCTGTGGTTGACCTCATCAGCCTACTGGTAGGTAATGGTGCTCTTTTTCCTAAAACGGAGGTCCTGGAAGGGTGTTACGCTGCATATGTATTCAAGGAGTCACAACACTTCATGTACAAATTCACGCAAGGCTGCCTCTGCAGCCTTTTCTGTCTTTTCCCTTAGCCCAATCTGTACCTTCTCTACAGAAAAAGATTGAATATAGCATGACAGCTGCATTTCTGAATCTTTGTGCATACCAATTAGAATTTAATTTTAATTTCGTCTTAGAAATTATAAAAAACAAGAAATAGAAATAGATATATAGATAGGTAGACAGAAATAGATATCATTTTCTATAATAGCACAAAATTATATCATGTTCTTACTTTTATTGAAGGAAATAATTCTCCAACGGCTTGACTATAAACTGCGTGACTAGAATTTCAAGATCTAATAGCACTGAAATGGGCACAGTGCCTCTTCCATATGCAAGTATGTATAAACCATTGCCATTACCTTCTACAGAATGTATTAAGGGAAATGGCTAGTGATGGAAAACTTCCATAACTGGAAACAGTTATATCAACTTATTCCTGGAAGTTCCCACTTCTGAAGGGGACAGAGCAAAATAACTTGGGGAATAGGCTGAGTTTATACCTTCTAGTGATTTGAGCACTAGCTAGGAGAGACCTGGCTTTCAAGCATTGCTCCAAAAAAGTACTTGTAAATTTTAAATTAAATTTTCAGTGGGCAAATACAGAAGCAGGGCCTGGAAAGAGAGCATAGCTATATGAGGGGAAGCAGAGATACACAGGGTACCTACAGCAGGATTCTAACAGTAGAAAAGATAGAAAAAAAAAGTAAAGAAATATTGGCCATTAAAATCTTCCAGGAATATTAAATATAGGTTGCCTCTGCTCGGACTGGCACTTGACCTATATATCCAGTGCTACTAGTTGATTTAGGTTGCATCTTCCAGGCATGTATGGGGGCTTAGATGTAAGAAACCCCAGTTTCTTGATGCAGGTCAGGCACAGATGGAAGATAATTTGAGAGATATCAAGACAAAAGCACTTAGGAGCACAGTTCTGCTAGACATTGCTAATGTCAAAACAGCAGCAACAAGGAAGAATTCACTTTCTTTATTTATTTTAGATTAGTTTTGCCTAAATTGTCCTTTGAATGCCTGATTCTTATTGACTCTATCCTTAGGTGCTTTACTGGATCATGGGATAGCTTTCAGGTAAATTAAATGGATTTATTCTGTTAGATTTAATGATAAATTGGCAGACTTTGAAAACTTCAGGAGCCAATTTTTATCCACTATAATTGACTGATGAAGCTTGATTTCAGTAAGCATTTTAGAAAATCTTCTGAAATCAGCCTAGTGGTGGAAAAAAAAAAAAATAAAAAAAAAATTCGGTAAATTTTAGGTAATAATGAAAAGGCTTGGGTCCTCTTTAACAGAATTTAAATAGACTATTAAAATAAATACAGCAATGTGGTAAGCTCCATCTCTGAGTATCTTAAAGAAATACATATTTCCTAGTCAGAGAGAGACTTTTCCTTGGTGAACATACTTTACCTCACAAAAGTTCCTGTCAGTTCAAATGTTAGCTAGTGAGAGGTGCTAAAAGGAAAAGAAGGGAAGTTTCCCAAATACTTTTGGGTGAAACTTCGTGTAGGCTTAAGTTTTGAAGAAATGGCTATAGGTGAACCCGTGGCATTTTTGTCAGCTGTGGGTTGTGTCCTTTTCCAAAGACTCTCCCAGTCATTTGAAAATAGCTTCTAGCGCAAAAAGGTACTGTGTTGCTGCATTTCTTTTGCTTGAACTCAATTAAAGGACAGTACAGAATCACAGAAAAGTGTAGTTCTGAGGTGGCCTCTGGAGACCATTTGATCTTACCCTCTACTGAAAGAAGAGACCTAGATTAGGCTGCTCAGGGCCCTGCTACTATGAACTGTTATTCTTAAAATGAGCACAGATACCATGTGAGGTGTGCATTACATTAAACAGCAAGGTAAGCACTGCACTGCTAGCTTTGGTAACATATGTTGCCTAGTGAGTTACTAAGGACTGGCTTCCATTAAAAGCACCAAACACTTCTACACAGTTTGCCCTCTACAATTGTTTTCAGTCACAGTTAAATATAAACTGGATTTGAAGTTATGATTTTCTGAAATAGATTATCATACTGACGTATATTTGAGCATATATGTCGATATATATGCAGATTGTGTGTATTATCCCTGAAGGCAAATCCTTCCACTTTTTCAAGTACAAACTGCAAATATTTTTTTAACGTATGTTTTCTTAGAACATTTATTGGCATAAGCAAGTTTCCTTGTGAAATACAGTAATCTGGACAAACACTGGAAGAGTATGAAGAGAAGTAGCATTATTTTATAGGTCAGACTTCATAATGAGTATTTTACAAAAAAGCTGTAGCAAAAGTATGAAAATATAGCTAAAGTTATAAAACAGAAATGTTCTTCTTTTGATCAATGAGTAGAAAGTTAACGCATACTGTAGCACAATAAAATTCAACCTTCTTGTTACTGGAGGGCAGAAAAGCAATGGAAATATCTGTATCTTAATGCAGCTATTTATCAGAGGAGTAGCATGTTCCTTTAAAGTTAGAAATTTTGAAGACTAATAAATATCGCAATAAGTCTTGTTTTCATCTCAGTAGGTTAGCAATGTCTTTTAAAATCTGTATCAGTTGCAACAGACTACAGTATATTAGGGATTTCCTCTTTTCAAAGACCTATTTCACTTGAAATGATGTGACATCAAACCTTGAAACACCACATGGCCTCATCCAAAAATGTTTATCAACTACTTTGGTAAAAACATTAAAATAAGATCACCTCATGCATCAAGTGGAAATTTTTTCTTCCATATTGGAGAACGGTGATGTTAGCATAGCAATAAAAATTGTTTTTCTCTTGCATTCAAAGATAACATTAGGTTAAGAAACTGTTGGTTTTGTATGTATATAGAAAAGCATATATAGAAGGAAAGCAGACATCTGTTTAACTCTCAAAAACTCCTCAACATTGCTTCCATCCATATGCAAAAGACTCACCTTTTGCCTGTCAATTTTTTCAGGTGTTATTTATTAGGAATAAAGGTGTGATTCCTAAAAATAATCCCATCATTTTATTATGAACTTTTCAGACAAAAAAAGTACTGTGCAATGGTAGAAAATTAAACTTTAGAAAAGTGCTTGCTTCAGATCAGAAAGTAGCTTCCATCACCTCTTGACAACAGGTAAAGTTATCCAGTTGATGAAGAGCTATAACCAAGTGCGGAACCATTTCTTATAAGATTTCAAGACTGACGTAAGGGGAAGATTTTTTTTTTTTAAAAAAGGGGTTAAAAATAAAGGAATAATAAAGAAAAAGTTTTCATGATTAGACAATCAAGAAAGAAAATACTAAATACTGAAGCTCTCCTTTAAAAATTTGGCCCTTTCTGTTACTCCCAAACTTTATCCAGAAAATTGATCTGATAGGCAGGAATGGGTTTTAATAACTTTGACTGTAAATTGTAGAAGCAAAATTACTCAGCCAGCTGTGACTTTTGATATTAAACAACCATAAACCTTTCTTAATTGCGCTTTCCATGATGGAAGCAGCACCAAACAACAAACAAAATACTTCTGACCCATAGAGTTTTTGAGCTTCTGAGAGCAAGTATCTCTCTTTGACCAATTAGAATTTAAAACAAGCAGCAATTTTCTTCATCATGGGTATGTGATGCCCTATTTGCCCATTTGCAAAATGCATGTCTAATCATACATATAATATATACATATAATACAATATATATAGTCAGATATAGTGTACATTTCAAACAGTTTAAATAATCCTCAGGACAGATAAAACAAGTTTCTAAACATACAACATCTTTTGGGAGATGACCATGAATACAAGTAAAAATGAGCTCATGAAGTGAGCCACAGACATGACTACTGTTACATTAGGAGAATAACTGCCACAGAAAAGGTGTCAAACAGACATGAGAATTTATAGAACCCCAGGAAGAACTGGTGATGGGAGTAAGACTGAAGAATAGGGCACAGTGCACACACATTTCACTTTGTTTTCAGTGTCCTTTACTTTTACTCTGTCTACTCAGCAAAATGCTTCAGCTAGAAGGTGACTGTTCTAACAAAAATTAGCATTTCAGTTTAGTAGCTCTTTTGCTGCATAGGGTACATTCTTAGAGGAAAAGACATAATCAGATCCACCTCAATGCTCTGGCCACAGTGAAGTATCCTGCCATTTATGTCTGTACAAAGCTGTGATACAAAGGTTATGTTCACAATCTTTTTCATAGGTTCATGCCCTATAGACTTGCTTGGGCTTTCTTCACAGTCCAGCCTTTTCCATGAGTCTTAAATACCAAAATTTCTTAGACCTCTTCTCTACACTCTTAGCAGTAAACTTACCTTAAACATTCTGAAATTCTGCTGTAAGAGATTAAGCTTTCTTTCTGTTTTTTTTTTTTTTGTTTTGTTTTTTTTTTTTTTACTTAAAAACTGTCATTTCAGAAGCATGGCTCCCTTCTTTTTAGTCTCTGGGCCACTCTGGCTTTGGCAGTAGGATTTCTGCAAAATGAAATTTTGCTTGTTTTTCTCCAGCCTTTCAAAGTACAAATTCCAACCAGAATTCCTCTTAGATACTCTCAGACTCTCTCATATCATAAAGACAGGGAAGAGATTTTGTTTCAGACCTGGGATTGCTGCCATGCCATAAAGCATCCCTTTTGATATTGTTTACACAGAACTTGGCTAGAAAGCTGCTTAGCATATAATAACTTTCCCATTTAACTCGAGGTTTTGTCTCTCCCTCCAACCCGTTCCACCTGGCTCATGCACCTAATAAACCTTGTCAAAGCCCAGACTGTGAGTATTTCTGGGTAGAATGGACACTTTCATTGCATGTCTGTTTTCTAGCTATCACAGGCTTTTTACCTTGTTTTGGTCCTCTGTTGCAGTGTAAAGTGTGATGACAGAAGAATTCAGCAGCTGGTCTCTTGTTCAGAAGATGCCAACAAGTTTTCAGGGTTCTGTGACAATCTGGAAAACAATAGCCATCATAGCCAGAGATTACAGCCTCAGGTACATAACTGCAACAGATGGAATCCAGCAATGTGTTATTTACTACCCCTCCTGAAGCACCAGCTTAACATAAAACAAACAAACAAACAAACAAAACAAACAAACAAAAAAATGCATAGTTTTGGTAGCCTTTGGTAGTTATTCCTTCACATATGATGAATTAAAACAGGTTGGAAAGAATTATTAACAGCCATGTCAATTTAAGACATTCTATATATGAAGTACTAGTTAGCAACTATTCGAAGTTTGGCACAAAGTTCTGCATTTTTCACTCCTGTAAATCCATTGTCCATGTCCATCCAGAATCTATTTCAATCTTTCTTACTGCATTTGCCTTCAGTAATTGTAACTCACTTAGGAGATGTTATGGAATCTTTTCCTACAAATATATTGAAAACAGAAAATAAATTAGCCACTGAAAAATCATGGCTGGGCTAAGTGGTAATGTGTTTCAAGCTGAGCAAGCAGATGGCACTATTTTAATTCTTACTCATTTATTTTAAAGTGTTTTATTCAATGTTTCTTAGGAAAAAAAACTTATCTGATATACTGAAGGAGAAAATACAGCAGTCAAACATTTTAGGAAGGGGTTAAAAATTTTGAGGCATTATTTTAATACATATAGAAAACCCATGCTGTTTGAAAACCAACAGAGATCCCTCAATGTTTCCAAAATGTCCTTATGTAATAAACAAAGCTGTAGACTTAATTGATACTTTTCTGGGAATGGTGAAATCAATTTCAGGATGCTACTCTCGTACTAAATGTGACATGCTTTCATTTAAACAAAATTTGATGTGCAAATCGGAGCTGCTGTTCTAAGAAGGTAATATTCTATAGTATACAAAATATTTATTTATTCAGTCTTTCATTCCTTAAGTGGTTTTGACTGATTATTAAATACAGCTGTAAAAGCTGGTTACCAATTGAGTACTAAATATCCCAACTAATAAAATGTGCTTTTTGAATGGACACCAAATACTTCCAAACAGAAACATTAAAAGAAAAGGCAAAGGAAAACAAAAAATCTGTCTCCTCAAAAAAGCCCAGGTCAAATTGACTCAACAAGCTACTAGGAAGTAACTATTTTTCACAGAATATAAAAAATGTTCAGATTGAGGTTTGTAAGTAACAGGTAATTTAGCAATGTCCTTTTAAAATGATGGAATATACTCATTGTGATTCTAAAGGAAAAATGAGCATCTAGTCATGCTGGTATCCAGTTTAATAGCATACCTAGAAGCATTGACTTCTAGGGGTTCAACATTGCTCTAAGAAAGCAATAGATACCTACTAGTTTTCCAGTAATTATTTGTCCACTTCAGATACTTAGAAATGTGGAAGGATACTTGTGCCTTCACCATGAATTTCCTTGGGGGGATGAGGATGTGGGGGAAAAGACGTTCTTGGGATGTTAATGTGGAACAGATGGTTAAAATTATGTGATAAGTTTGAGTCCTAAACTCTACTTTCAAAAACTCTCCTAGAAATCAGTATCACCTACATCTCTGGTCACACTTGGCTGTATCATGAACAGGGTACTACTCTTCTATAAGAATCTTGGGTTTGTACTTTTGAGAATTAAATTTAATATACTTTTGTCAGTGCATAGCGGGTTGGGTTTTTTTTCAGTCTATGGGTAAAATATTTATAATTGGCTTTAAATCTGTTAAAAAAGTGCATATATATACACACACTCATATGTATACTTCTATTTATATAATCTTGATTTCCCATACGTTAATTTTTCATGAAGATTTCCTCTCCCTGTTAATGTCCAATGAGTCATTTGCTGTATTCAGCAGTGAGATATTCCTTATTTGTTAAACTAACTCCTTAAATTCTCTAGTCATACACACTTCAGTGATTTAGATAGGCAACACCTTATTTGGTTGTCAGTTCCACAGAAATTAGAAGTGTGATTATTTACAAATATCATACATTTTAACTTTTTACTTTACTACACCAAAATAGCATTAGGCCCTAAACTGCATTATGAGCTGACATTAAAACCAAAACAAGGGCTACTATTTGCTATTGGAGATAATTATGCATCAATTTATTTACTCTGTTATTACATCTGACAACTCTTCAATCCAGATTTGTTCAACTATTACAGCTAGGGAACATATTTTTTTCTTATTTGATGGGGGCTTTTTAGTACAACCGGCCTTTAAGCATCTGATAGAGATTTTGTTTCTTGATAGCTAGTTCCATTAATCTTGTAGCTATAAGAAAAGCCAGATCTGATGCTGTTTGAAATTTTTGGCTTAATTCCAACTATACGAGTCCCTGCATATCCTTTGGGTTCTTAAAGGTCAAAATATTTCTATTTTGCCATATTTTCTACTATTTCTACATGGTTTATATGCAAAGATGTTTTCCTTGTTATATTTGCACTGCATTCTGTCTTCTTTCCATAATTCATTAGAAAATTCATTTCATCATCATGTAAAAGGAAATTTTCCTGCTTGGAAGAATTTACTTTCAAAACTCTGGGTGTACAATAGGCTAAGAATTAGCCATTCCAACATGTGGTCAACTAAGAAAACCATATCTGTATGCACACATTTATGTGTGTGTGTCTGTGTGCAGTTTTTTAGTATGTTTGCTCTGAACCAAAACCTTGCAGTTCACACAATAATAAATTTTCAACTCACATATGAGATTATTTATATGAAACATACATAATTTATTATTTTGTCACCTGTGCCATTGCTTTTCCTGGTGCTATTAATCCAGTAAAATACTTTACTTTCATTTGTTAAAAATTGTAATTATTTAGTGTGATATTTATATTCCACAAATTGTAGCTCAGCTTAATTTTTAGACACGTGAGCAGTAGTATCATTATATATGTTGAATTATTCTGGAGTGATGTTCAATCATATATTTTTAATTCCCTCCCTAGTCAGCAAAAAGGAATAAATTCCTTTAAAGGGCTATTCGTACCATCTCAGAATAGGTACATATGACCTGCTTAGAAAATGAGGGAAAGGCTGTTGCTGCTGTTTACGTAGACTTTAGTACATCCTTTGGCAGTATTTTCCACAGCATTCTCCTCAATAGTAGCTGAGTCATAGAATCATAGAGTAGGCTAGGTTAGAAAAGACCTTTAAGACCATCAAGTCCAACCATTACCCCAGGACTGTCAAGACCACCGCTAAACCATGTCGCTAAAGGCCTGTCATGGGTTCAGCAGCAGCAGTCATTTTTTCTCCTTCTTGGTAGCTGGTGCAGCGCTGTGGTTTTGATTTTGGGCCTGGGAACAGTGCTGATAACACCAGTGTTTTCAGTTACTGCTGGGTGATGTTTAGGCTGGCCAAGGACTTTGTGAGTCTCATGCTCTGCTAGGGAGGAGGGGAAGCCAGGAGGAAGGAGAGACAGGACACCTGACCCAGACTAACCAAAGAGATTGTTCCATACCACAGCATGTCATGTCCAGGATGTAGAACAGAGAACAGAGACCCGGAAGGGTGGTGAGGGTGCACGGTGGGGGGCACTGGTGGGGGTGCACTGCGTGGTCGGGCTTGATATTGGATGGTGAGAAATTGTATTCTTTTCCCTTGTATTTTCTCTATTATTATTGGTGGTAGCAGCAGTGATTTGTGTTATACCTTAGTTAATAAACTGTTCTTATCTCAGCCTGTGGGAGTTGCATTCTTTTGATTCTCCTTCCCATCCCTCCAGGAGCAGAGGGAAGAAAGAGGGGGAAGTGAGTGAGTGAGCAAAACTATGCATGGCTGAGAAGCTTAAACCACAACAGGGCCTCATCTACACAGTTTTTGAATACTTCCAGGGATTGTGATTCCACCACTTCCCTGGACAGCCTGTTCCCATATCCTATTACCCTCTCTGTGAAGAAATTTTTTCTACTATCCAGTCTAAACCTCCCTTGGCACAGTTTGAGGCTGTTGCCTCTTGTCCTAGTTGTAGAGAGCGATAAGGTCCCTCTGAGCCTCCTCTTCTCCAGACTAAACATCCCCAGTTCCCTCAGCTGTTCCTCATAAGACTTATTTTCCAGATCCTTCACCACCTCCATTGCCCTTATCTGGAACTGCTTCAGCAACTCGATGTTTTTATTGTAGTGAGGAGCCCAGAACTGGATGCAGTATTTGAGATGCAGCCTCACCAGTGCCCAGTACAGGGGGATGATCACTGCACTGGCCCTGCTGCCACACTATTGCTGATACAGGCCAGGATGCTGTTGACCTTCTTGGCTGCCTGGGCACAGCTGGCTTATGTTCAGTGGCCATCAATCAGCACCCCCAGGTCCTTTTCTGCTGTTTTTTTTCAGCAGTTTTCCAGCCCCTCTTCCCCAAGCCTGCATCATTGAATGAGGTTGTTGTGGCCCAGATGCAGGACCTGGCACTTTGTCTTGTTGAACATCATACCACTGGCCACAGCCCATCAATCCAGCCTGCTGATTTGACTGAAGATATCAGAAGTCACATTTTGGATGGCTATACACACAACTTAAGCACCCTTTAAGGCAATATGAATAGAGATGTGCAGCACCTATTTTAGAAAAAAATAAAATGCCTGATAAAGTCCAATATTATCTTCATTGACCTTTTTAAGTCCTCTGAAGATTGATTTAAAGTGGTGCTACTGTTCTTAATGTACGTTCAGAATACAATTCATTTCCTTCACATAGCAAGTTCTTCTACAGAAATTGAATAATTGGAAAGTGAACACTGCCATTCAATATTAGTCTAAAAAGCTGTGTTTTCTTTTCCCTGGAGATTTTGAAATCATTTTGACCTTTAGACACATCAGGTCTATACATTAATTGTTTTAGGAACTTGAACACCCCAGAAATTAGTAAATGGTAATGTTGAAACATAAATTTTGGCAGGTTTGATCAAGTCAAAGTTGGGCATACTGAAATGACTGTTTTCATTATAAATGAAATCATTTGCTTTGATTCTTTTGAACTAAAAATATCATTCAAGCATACAGTTAGGAGAATTTTTATTTCCCATTTTCCCAATTGGTATTTTTAGTGCAAAATGTTTCTGCAAACTCTAGTTCTATGTTTAAAGGAAATAAGGACTTCCACAGAGGTCAGGAAGATGTTCTTTATGAGGAAAAATAGTCATTGTAAGTACTGCAACTGTTGCAGTCTGTTTGCATGCTCGCACTGGGAAAAATGATTGACATAACTAGATGTTAACACGTAACCGCATCACAACTTCTCCCTTGCCTGCCTTTCCCCTACCATTCTGCGTCTTTACAAGAACAAATGCAGGAACCCTCAGGGACCTGTATTTGCAGAGATACGTTGTTGCATTGGCGGTGGGAGGGGTCCCTTGCTTCAGCTCTCTCTGTAAATCTGGCAAGAGAGGCAAAGGGTGCGGCACAGAACACACCTTATGCTTTTTTTTTTTTTTTTTTTTTTTTTTTTTTTTTTTAATTCTCTTAGGGAAGAAAGAAATAAAAAACAGAGATTTATAATGATATAGAATCACAGAATCATAATGATGACCTGGTTTTAAGTATTTACCTGTGATTAAACGTGCTGGCTCAGCTAATACTGTTTTTCCTTTTAAGCCTTGAAGTCCAAGCATCTTTTAAATTTCCAATGTTTCATTTTTCTCCTTCTTGGTAGCTGATGCAGCGCTGTGTTTTTGATTTTGGGCCTGGGAACACTGCTGATAACACCAGTGTTTTCAGTTGCTGTTTGGTGATGTTTAGGCTGACCAAGGACTTTGTGAGTCTCATGCTCTGCCAGGGAGGAGGGGAAGCCAGGAGGAAGGAGAGACAGGACACCTGACCCAGACTATCCAAAGAGGTTATTCCATACCACAGCACGTCATGTCCAGGATGTAGAACGGAGAGCAGAGACCCGGAAGGGTGGTGGGGGTGCACGGTGGGGGGTGCAGCCGGTGGGGGGTGCACCGGTGGGGGTGCACAGCTTGGTCGAGCTGGGTGGTGAGCTACTGTATCCTTCCCTTGTATTTGCCTTGTCATTATTGTTACTGGTGGGGGTGTACTGGGTGGTCGGGCTTGATATTTGATGGTGAGCTATTGTATTCTCCTTTTCCTTGTATCTGCCTTGTCATTATTATTATTGGTGGTAGCAGTAGTGATTTGTGTTATACCTTAGTTACTAAACTGTTCTTATCTCAACCTGTGGGAGTTGCATTCTTTCGATTCTCCTTCCCATCCCTCCAGGAGCAGAGGGAAGAAAGAGTGGGGAGTGAGTGAGAGAGCGACTGTATGGGTTTATAAGCTTAAACCATGACAGGTTTAAAGAAATTATTCAGCAGTCTAATGACATATGGTTTTCTATGATATCATTGCTAATCACTGGGATTACAGATTACACGTGTAAACAGAATAGCCAAAGCGGCAATAAAAGCAGTTAAATCATTCAGCTTTGAAAATACTCAGAACACAGACAAATAATGCAGCACGCTGCAGGACAAAATCTGCAAAGACATTTTGGCACCAAGTTTCCACAGATTTAAGAAGCAGATAAACACCCATTATTCTTTTAATACTTAAGTCATAGAATATTTAATATCACAGCTCTGGCTCACAATAGTTGTTATTAAGATCTTGTGCAGCCTTTACTTGAAAAAATTCTAACTATAATATAAACAGGAAATTTATTTCAATAAACTAAATAATGACCTCATCAATTTGCAGAAGATAAGAGAATTCAATCTGCAATAAAACCAGTTAATTCACCTGAGGAAAAAAAAAATCCAATCCAAAACCATGAAACACCCAGAACATAAACAAATACCAAGGAATAGATACAGGCAAATTGATATTCAGTAAAAAGCAGAAGATTTAAAAAAAGCAGTGATGCCTACAGGTCTTTGTGTGTATTGAAGAACTAATGCAGGATCAATGCACTGAGGCAGAATGGAAAAAGTTAACAGCCCAGACTAGCAGGGAAATAGACCCATACGGCAATGGAGAAACTGTGTCTGTCTTTTCTAGACTTGTACAAAATAATAGGAAGAATTATTAGGGTCAAGGAAAGATAAAGGATGATAAAAGATTAAGATATGAACAAGGTATATAACTGGCCATTGTCTATGCATATTGGCTAGTGTTATCTATGTATGTGTGTTTTACTATGCATTTAATGCTGTACTTTAGACAAAAGACAGACACTCTGCTTTGAAGATGACAGAGTAGTACTGACTGGATATATCTATAAAACGTAACAGGAAAGACTGAAAAGATTGTATAGAATGATCCAAGAGATTATAACCAATATATAAGTGATCAAACACAGAGATTTTTTAATAAGTTTGCAGAAGAAATCCTCAGCAGGTGTGAAATACTTAAATGGTACTTATGAGGTCTATCAGTTAAAACTGAATTTTCATACGTAGCTTACAAGAGCACATTGGAGCTGAACAGACTTTTAACTCCATTTAATTAAATACACAAAAAATTACAGATCTCCTTTTATCTGATCATTTAAACACCCTCTGTTTAACAAAAAAAAAAAATAAAAAAATAAAAATTCAGCTGTTCATCACCAAACAAAGTATCTCAGGATGGGATGAGTAGGCATCTGGAATTAACTCTCTACCTCTGCACTATCTATAAAACAAGTGAAGATAATTAATGTAGATTAGATTAGATTTCATCAAATCAACACAGGTGCACAATGACACTAACACACCATTTAAGATGTCCACAGAAGTCTGATAGAACAGGACCAATGTTTGTCCTGCAGTTTTCTGGAGTGGCAGCATGAAACAGGACAAGATACTGTCAGACATCCTAAGCAGCGTTAGGTACCTCTGCATGGCAGTACGTGATTTCCTAGGTGCCTCATTTTTATAGCATTAGGGCTCAGCTCAGCTACCCAAAGATGACTGGTGCCACTTGAAATGCCCCAGTTATGCAACACATCCATATGATGCTGAAAATATGGCACCAGACTATATACACTGTAAGCCTATGTATGAGAAACTGAATGGAGTTGCTGCATATCATGCTGCTTAAACTAATCCAGAGAAAACATTCAAAGATACACATTCAGATCTTTTTCTGAAGTAAATCATTGTAGCTCTGCTTGTTTCATGCGTTTTACCGGCTGAATATTGGTTGAAAACCTAGTACAGAGTTTAAATAATAATCTTGGAATGTGAAGCTATGGACAGTCAATATTTTGCATTTTTTTAGTTGCATGAAAACAGGCATACAAAAAAGAAAAGACAAATCCATAAATTACAAAAAGAGTGTAGTTTTTGCATTTGATATAACAGGACAATATCAAAGTTGAAAGGGAAAAACTTTTTGCATTTTCTGTCTTCATTAGACAACAAAAGATGTGTTTTGAGTAAAGTCAGGATAAACTAATGTAAGAGGAAATATGTAGCTGCTTTCTTTACTTTAGGAATTAAAGCAACAACATATTACAGCTATATGAATCACTCTCATTTATGTTGTTAATGCTGTTATTTCTCAAGGCAGAAGTACTCCTGAAAATAAACTTGTCCAAGACCACATGTCCCACACATTCAGAAATTTAGAACTTAGGAAGAATCAGTTTTTGACTCTTATAGACATTCCTCAAAGACTTCAGTAACAAAACAAGGAATTGTAATCTCTATGTCATAAATTTTCCTTTTTAGGCCCTCGGTGTTCAAAAATGCCACATAAAATCCCTAGTTTTTTTGTATGTGGAAAAGTGTATCGGTTACTTTGGTGCAATATATAGGCTTAGCTGCAGAAAGGCATACTCATGGGCTTCTTTGTAGTTTCTGTTCAAATTAGAAAAATTACATATCCATGGAAATCAGATCAGGGATTTTCTACTCTTTCTGAAACATCATTCTCATTTTAAAATAGGTTTATTATTTTAGTAGTTTGTACAGTCCATTTTGAAATGAAAGACAATACTATGATGACAGGCAGGGATATGAACACAAGAAAATATAAAGGAGTTTCTGTACCTATTATGAGTTTTCTAGCTATTATTTCAGGTAATAGATCCCATTTTCTTCACACTTTTTTGCTTTCATTGTGAATACGTATTTCAACCTCAGCATTGACTGTGGATATTTTTCAGTATAACACTGCTTTTTATGAGCTGTTATATACCTTAAGTTTTATAATTTCTTTCCATTGGTTATAAGTTAAAACATTGTCTTCTATATTATAGGTTGCAGAGGCTCTGACTCAGGCAGAGGGATATAGTAATGCTGAAGAATGACACCATCTCCTTCCTTCCATTTCACAAGACTGATGATTGCATAGTAGGGAGAAATGTGTAACCTATGCTATGAATGGAAAAACAAAATCCATAGAAATAAAGCATCTCAGTTACTCTCCGTAAAATTTGCTTTTCTTACAATCACTCATTAAATTGGTTTGGCATTCATGTGTACAAAATGTGAAGGACATGAATATATTTTTTACTTCATGTGATTGTTTATATTTCTTTTAATTTAAAATAGTCAAAGAAAAATTTAATTTATTTCCAGAAAAGTAGAATTCACTTTACACTTTATTTGGGCTGGAATTTCAAGCTTTGATTCTTGGTTCCGGAATAATTTTCTAATTGACACATTTTTATTACCTTGTTTTTTTTCACTTGTCCTGGGTTCAGCAGCAGCAGTCATTTTTCTCCTCCTTGGTAGCTGGTGCAGCGCTGTGTTTTTGATTTTGGGCCTGGGAACAGTGCTGATAACATCAGTGTTTTCAGTTACTGCTGGGTGATGTTTAGGCTGGCCAAGGACTTTGTGAGTCTCATGCTCTGCTAGGGAGGAGGGGAAGCCGAGAGGAAGGAGAGACAGGACACCTGACCAGACTAACCAAAGAGATTGTTCCATACCACAGCACGTCATGTTCAGGATGTAGAAGCGGAGAGCAGAGACCTGGAAGGGTGGTGAGGGTGCACGGTGGGGGGTGCTCTGGTGGAGGTGCACCGCTTGATACTGGGTGGTGAGCTATTGTATTCTCCTTTTCCTTGTATCTGCCTTGTCATTATTATTATTGGCGGTAGCAGTAGTGATTTGTGTTGTACCTTAGTTACTAAACTGTTCTTATCTCAACCTGTGGGAGTTGCGTTCTTTCGATTCTCCTTCCCATCCCTCCAGGAGCAGAGGGAAGAAAGAGGGGGAAGTGAGTGAGAGAGCGACTGTATGGGTTTATAAGCTTAAACCACGACATCACTTTTATTCATTTTACAGGATTCTGGGAGTTAATAATGTCTTAACTATCTCAAGCTCACACTTTTGAAGGTTCCAAATTTCTAGGCACAAAATTCTGTTCATTGCAGGTGACAAAGCCATTAAAAACATTCTGCCATATCTAATCCAGTACAGCTCTATGTGCAAGATGAATACTTAAAGTACCATTAGCAGCAGAGACCGTTACCAATCATTTACGGATAATTACATAATTAATTAAGCAGTTCCTTCACATTAACATTTTCAATCTGACTCTACATTTTCTGTTATGTGTCTAAAACCAAGCATTTGTTGAACTGGAGGACCAATGTGAGCTGCTTTCTTAAGCACTTTCTAAGCAGGGAGTTGCAGAAAACGAGAAGCAAGCATTATGCAGCACATGGATCTGGTCTGCATTCATGACTCAGGATCATGCTATGCTTCTTGCTCTGCAAAGGAACAGCACGTACTTTACCAAGCACAAGAGACTACTGTCTTCATCCTTGTACTAAAGATTCTTTCTACTGCTATGGATAAAATGACCCTCAAACTATCTTAAGAGTGAATGACATATTAAGAACAGAAGGAAGCTTATATATATAAAAGTTTAGGGTTTGCCTCTCAAAAAGATAACTGATTGATGTTGTCTGTTTATGCATTTATTTCTCCTGCTGCTTGATACTCTCAAAATATACTACTTCATACTTAACCGAGCCTCCTATCCACAGTGTTTTTTTCTGGAAAACATTGGTACAGGAACATCAAAGTAGTTTTCAAAGGAGAAAGTCCTTATATATAAACTTGTGTCAGTAGGGTAAACACCACAGCTTTCCCTAAAACTTCTTTCCTATCAGACTTAGAAACAGATAACTGAAAGGCACAGTTGCTTCTTCCGTTTATATCCCACTGTTCTTACTTCACTATTCTGCAGCCTGAGAAAAACATGGTGGTGGGGGGTGGGGGCAAGGGGTTGGTGTAATTATGTGTGTGGTGTAATATTACTTCCCAGATTAGTATTTCAAATGTACTGTGAAGTATAATTCTCTTCAATAATAACTCTTTACATAGAAAGGCTCTGTAATATTGATTAAAGTGAAAACAGAACTTCATTCCAACACATTCTCATACAATCAGCCCTAGAAAAACCTCTCAACACAGGAATACAACCATATTCATCAATGACCGTCTAATTCTTCATCTTCAGGGCTGACTTGACATCAAGAAAAAACTCCCTCTATAATAAAATGAGGTGTTCCCCTGCAGCATTTACAAGCTCCTGGAAAAATTGCCTGAAGCCTCAAAGGTTTAAGATTTTTCTATAATAAACAATTTAAATAATCCTGTTAATTTAGTAAATCAATAAAAAACAAACACTGAAGGCTCCTTTATGTAACTTTACTTGGAAAGCTTTATGTGTATTTAAACTAATATTATAATGTATTCTCTCACATCAGAGATTTAAGAATACACCTGTCCCTAAAAATCCCTACTGGCAAATGGAAGTCTAAGAGAAGGTTATGAATCTAACTATTCATGATGGAGAACTTATCAAGATAACTATACAGACTGGTGGAAGGAGGGTGGGGAAAGCTGATGTATTAAAAATGCCTCTACCATTGCAACTCTGGCATAAGGTCTTTAAGTCCAAACACACATTTTTAAAATAAATAAACCTGTATATGTTCAGATGAGTGGACGTGATGGCAACAAACATCACTCATGAAGGCCCACTTACCTCTAACTGCTCATCTCTCTTCCAGCCATCTCTCATTTCTTGCTCACATTTCCACACAACATATTGCTGTGCCTGCATCAGATTCACCTTCTTCATGCCTCTTGCTACACACATGCTTCTCATCAAGCTAAATGATATTCCTGGGCACAGGGTGGTGTTACAAGGAGATAGACTGGATAGCACTTCTATCTTTATTTTTTTTTTTTTTTTTGCCTCCATCCCCAATAAGGATGAAATCATTGATGCTTTTTTGTTCAACTTTTCTTTTTTCTTTTTTTTCAAAGTAAAAGTACTCCTGAGAACACAATGTCAGAACATGGAAAGGTTCAGAAAGCAAACAAACTATCTCCTTTGTATTGTATACTATCCTTCCTAATTTTCTCACTTCTCACACAGCCTTCAGATACTACTCAGAAGGGCACAGGTCTCACAAGCACCCTTTGTATAATTACCATGCCATGTGCATATCCTGGGTGCACCAGTGTGTGAAATGACAATAGAAGCATTTGTTCAGACAACTAAACCAAGCCACTTATCAATGTATTCCAAGGTGTCTAGACAGGTTTTCAGCTAACCAGCCGTAGGTGTCTCACTTGTGATGAAGTACAGAGACAATGAGGCCTAGAAACTCTTGGCTTTATTGACTCAATTTTCAATGACTGCCTGCAGTTGACTTTACGTCCCTAATCTAAAGCTGTAATTAAAGGAAAGTGTTAGCTTTCCCCTTTCCAGGATATCCTGGAATTGTGAAAAGGAGGTTCTCTGGCACTCATCCGTTTCCTGTGGATTTGGAGAGGTATACAAGCTTAGTGCTTTTGAATATGTTCATCAGCTTCTTAGATTCCAGAATGCCCTATGCTAGGGGCTGTATAAAGCAATAACACAAATTTAAATTCTCAAAACAAAAATTGAAATACATATATCCTTTTTTAGCTGATGTTTTTTGCTTCAGATAATCCTCTTCTTTTGTTGTGCACAGGATCAGAATGTCAGCATGTGCCACTAACTTCTTTACTATGTATGTGTGCACCCATACATAGTGAAATGTCATAGGATTCAATGCTTGGTGTGAAACATAACAAAAGTAACTGTGATACTCTGTTACAAGACAGAAATTAATCCTTGTTCAGAGTGTCAGAGGAATTATCACAATACAAGAGTAGAAACAAGGAGGAAAATTGTACAGACCTTTGCCACAGAGGAAATCTGGTCCAAGCCCTGTGAACCTAATAAAGATACAGCAGTGTTGCATTACATAGAATGATTCTGAGTAAGTATTTTGCAAAGGAAAAGGGTTATAGGTAAAAGAATCAAAGACAGAAAATGCTTGTAGAAAGGAGCAAGTTTGTGCTACTCCCAATTGTTTAGCTTACTTCTTTCAAGCTCTTTCAGAGTAGTCATGAGAACGTGTTTCCTAAGTGCAATTTAGCCCTTCCAAAAAGCTGAAGTGAAAATCTTTCACATCCACCCATGAAAAACATGACTAGTATGCCACTTCTATTTCTGTTGGTTAATTGGTTTTAAAAACATATCTGAAATATTACAATGTCAACAGCTCAGAATGCACTGGCAATGAAGGGATTATGAGCTACTTTCATGACAGGACTTGAGGGGCCCAAGATACTTTTTTCATTTATCACAGTATCAGTGGAAACACATCTCTAATTGCTACTTCTCAGCCAAGCCCGTCATTGCCTGCATGACTACTTCTCTCCCATTCCCATGGAAAGCTAAACTGCCTTGTTAAATCTCAGGTGAGCGGAGCTAACCTCTGCCTTTGCAGTGAACCTGAAAGGGGTAATATTCACTGAATTATATAGCTGTCTCAGCTTAAAGGCAACAGTTTACACCATCACCATGCTGTTGAGTTGCTGGCTGAAGCCAGATGTTAAGAGCAGTACACGGCAGCCTCCCAGGCTGAACACTGAGGTGCAAGCTTACATTAAACCTTGAATATGAAAAATCCTTTCTGGCTGAACAAATTCTGGGACTTTGAGGTTATCATGCTTTGTAGAGATGATCAGAAAGATTATATTTCTTATCTGCTTGTTGTGGTTTAGCTCAAGCTGCCATCTAATACCACACAGCCGCTCAATCACTCCCCCTCCATTCCCACAGTAAGATGGGGAGGAGAATAGGAAAAAGGTAAAAACCTGCGGGTTAAGATAAGAACAGTTTAATAAATTAAATAATAATAATAATAATAAATATTAAAAGAGAGGATTGAACCCCATCTGATAAAACTGGTCACCTCACTCACTGACTGATATCCAGCGCATCCCCAAGCAGAGATCAGCACTTACCAGCTGACTCCCCCCAGTTTATATACTGAGCATGATGTGCTGTGGTATGGAATATCCCTTTTGCTAGTTCAGGTCACCTGTCCTGGCTGGGCTCCCTCCTGACTTCTTGTGCTCCTTCTCACTGGCAGAGCTACTTAGCAACAACTGAAACATCAGTGTGTTATCAGCATTATTCTCAAACTAAAGCCAAAACACAGAATTGCACCAGCTACTAGGAAGAAAATTAACTCCAAATCGGCCAAAACCAGGACACTGCTTCATCTAAGATGATAAAATAAGGTGTAAGCAGTGAAGAATCAACATCTTGAATGTTTTATTTGGGTAATAATCAAATTATTAGACCCTTTTAATATTTTTCATTTTATGCAATAAGAGAATTCAAAAGCTGCTTTAACCATAAGAGGTTTAAAAAGATTCAAGGTAGCATGTTTCTATGGATAAAAATGTATCGCTTTTTATTATAAATAAGGTTTTCAAAGGTTTGTAACATTTAAATCTTACTCAAGGCTGGCATAAAAAATTCAGTACAGGAGCATGTTTGCGGAAAAAGCGCAACAGAAATCTTTTGCCAATTTCTAGGTTACATACACCATGCAAAACGAAAATAAACTAGCAGTTTATAGAATCATAAAATCATAGAATAGTTAGGGTGGAAAGGACTTTAAGATCATCTAGTTCCAACCCCCCTGCCATGGGCAGGGACACTTCCCACTAAATCATGTCACCCAAGGCTCTGTCCAACCCAGCCTTGAACACTGCCAGCAATGGAGCATTCACAACTTCCCTGGGCAACCCATTCCAGTGCCTCACCACCCTTACAATAAAGAGCTTCCTCCTCATATCCAATCTAAAGTTCCCCTGTTTAAGCTTGAACCCATTACCCCTTGTCCTCTCACCACAGTCCCTAATGAAGAGTCCCTCCCCAGCATCCCTATAACCCCCCTTCAGATGCAGTGGCTTAGCAACATCATTCGCCACCTCCTTCAGGACCCATGGATGGATTTCATCAGGTCGCACTGACTTGTGCACATTCAGCTTCTTAAGATGGTCTCGAACCAGATACTCTCTTACAGTGGGCCCAGGGTCACTGGGAATGAAAGGAAACCATTGTACTGACTGTAGTCCATTTACTGTCATGTCTACCATTTCTACATGCACGTCTGCACCTTTATGGGATAGCTAAGCAAAGCTTTCTTCTTTTACATGAAATTTTCAAGGTCATGCAATAATGTTTTAGGTATGCCTTGGGGTATCTCTGAGAAGGACAGGGGAGGAAGCTAATGAGTGAGATAGAATCTTTGCTGTTTACAGATATGTTTTCTGTGTAAATACAGGTTTTTTTGTTTTTGTTTTGTTTTGTTTTGTTTGTTTGTTTGTTTGTTTTTCAAGAAGTGTTACAGGGAGCCTGACTATGCAGACTGAAAGCGACTGTATGTGGTATCTACACTGGTAAATATAAAACCTAATATAGACCAGTCTGCCAAAAAATAAAAAACTGAACTCAAATAAACATGATTAAAAGTGCTCATCCTTAACCAAATCTTAATTCATCCAGATTTCTTGGCAGGTTAGAGGTTTTCAGTGACACTTATTCCATATGTCCATTTGATGAACATCTGAGGAGCACAGCTAGTGGAAATCTCAGATGCGATTCTTTTATTGTTCATAAACGAAATATTATTTAAAAAACAACTGAAACCCAATTACTTGCCATGTGCATTTGGGTTTATTACAATTACCTTTCCTTGTTAGACCAAATTCTGTATTTACTATTTGTTTGGATAGAGTATTCAGTGGAATTTATTTTAATATCTAGATTTAATTTAAAACAGAAAATAGAATGATTTAATTTGTTTAAAATAAATACCCTGTAAATGTAACAAAAGGTCCTTGACTGCTGTAGTTGACTTAAATGGAAGCAATATAAAATAAAATATTGCATGTATGTCCAATTGCCTTTAAGGTAAGGCCTGCCCTTCTAATCATGTCTGCATAGATGGGTTTTAGCATCTTTTAAAGAACCCTATTGATTTTAAAAGAGGAGGCTCAAAAAAATTGACCAATCATGCAATCTGCTCATTAAGGTATTAAAATAAAATGGTAAAACATTCTGTGATAAGAAAAGCTATCACAAACATTTAAGAAAAAAATGATTTACCTACCTCAAAACCTGCTTATCCTGTTCGAGACTTGCAATTAATTATAATTAAGCATTGTTAAATTTTAAATTATTGTTATTCCTTATAGATCAATGACTCATGAAGAAATTACAGTGCTTTAATTATTATTATTGTTAGTTAAATTTGAGCTGCCTGTTGCTTCAAAAGTCAATTTACCTACCTGCAGGTAAAGGTCAATTTTCACAAGTTTTCATCTAATTGCTTCCCACTTATTTTCCACTTCTGTTTGTATCCACTCACATTCAAACAATCTGTACCAGTCTAATCAGTCTTATCTGACAATTTTTCATCAAAGCAAAATAACTAAGAAGTTGTTTTCAGAACATCGGATAGACTTTATCGAACATGCATTGATCAGTAGAGAGAAAATGTGGTGTTCAGAAGATAATTTCGATAGCGCTCATTGTATCCTTCTACAGGTTCACATTTTTCCTGAACATATTGTCCTTTTAATTTGTATCAGACCAGAGCATAGAAAGGTGCCATTCAAATTTCATTGCCAGTCAAGACATAGAATCATAGAATCATAGAATAGTTAGGGCTGGAAAGGACCTCAAGATCATCGAGTTCCAACCCCCCTGCCATGGCTTCTGACAGGCACTGAATATGCGAAGAATGATCTCAGATCTCTCTTAGATCTCAGTTTTTTTCATCATTTTTTAATTCTCTTTCAGAGTGTAGTTGTCACCATTTCTATGGGGTAAATAGACATAGAATCATAGAATCATAGAATAGTAAGGGTTGGAAAGGACCTCAAGATCATCGAGTTCCAACCCCCCCGCCATGGGCAGGGACACCTCCCACTAAACCATGCCATCCAAGGCTATGTCCAACCCCACCTTGAACGCCGCCAGGGATGAAGCATTCACAACTTCCCTGGGCAACCCATTCCAGGGCCCCACCACCCTCACAGTAAAGAATTTCTTCCTCAGATCCAATCTAAACCTCCCCTGTTTAAGTTTAAACCCATTACCCCTTGTTCTCTCACCACAGTCCCTAATGAAGAGTCCCTCCCCAGCATCCCTATAGGCCCCCTTCAGGTATTGGAAGGCTGCTATGAGGTCTCCACGTAGCCTTCTCTTCTCCAGGCTGAACAGCCCCAATTTTCTCAGCCTATCTTCATACGAGAGGTGCTCCAGTCCCCTGATCATCTTCGTGGCCCTCCTCTGCACTTGTTCTAACAGTTCCATGTCCTTTTTATGTTGAGGACACCAGAACTGCACGCAATACTCCAAGTGAGGTCTCACAAGAGCAGAGTAAAGGGGCAGGAGCACCTCCCTCGACCTGCTGGTCACACTCCTTTTGATGCAGCCCAGGATACGGTTGGTCTTCTGGGCTGCAAGCGCACACTGCCGGCTCATGTTCATTTTTTCATCAACCCACACCCCCATGTCCTTCTCTGCAGGGTTGCTCTCAATCTCCTCCCTGCCCAATCTGTAGCTGTGCCTGGCATTGCTCCGACCCAGGTGGAGGACTTTGCATTTAGCATGGTTAAACTTCATCAGGTTGGCATCAGCCCACCTCACAAGCGTGTCAAGGTCCCTCTGGATGGCATTCCTTCCCTCCAATGTATCAACTGAACCACACAGCTTGGTGTCATCGGCAAACTTGCTGAGGGCGCACTCAATCCCACTGTCCATGTCACCCACAAAGATGTTGAACAAGACCGGTCCCAACATCTGAATCAATCATAATATCCTGAATACCATGATGAGTACTGAGTGAAATTTCAGGTGAAAACCAATCTAGGATGCTTAGAGTTTCATTTATCTCACAGGTGATCTCTAACACAATATGCACTTTGTAACAGTTGAGTCAGGGGACAGATGTAAACTATTGTCATAATATCTATCATATTGGAAGATAACTTTTGTGTTTTACCGTTAATTCTGAATTGTTACATTCTGAGTTGTAAAATATAGGAGCTGTAACTTTCAAGGACAGATGTAAAATGTTCTTTGGCATTTCCTTGATGATGTATTTGTTATCCATTTAAGTCCTGATATTTAGCTTTTGGGGCAGGAGTTAAGTGCAATTCCTTCACTGATCAGAGCATTTATTTTGAATCTTATATACATATATTATGATTCTACCATGAGAGGAATCTCATGTAGTAGCCACAAATGCAAGGTATGCAATCTCAAAGCCAAATTATGCTCTTTAAATATAGACATCTAAGAGAAATAATGGGTTCTGGAGATAAGAACCCCAGGATAGGCCCCCATCTGTCAATTATTCCTCATCATAAATTACATAATTTTCCTAATTTATGTACTTCTGTGGATCTTGTAAACACCTTTCCACCATAAATCAATGTTTTCAGCCACAAAACAAAAACTGTATTGCTCATATATTCAAGTACATTTTACAGAAAACCAGAAAGTGTTAAATATCTGCTTTTATTGTGCTGTTTGACATACTCGAATTCCACATGTAAAACAAAAATCTGTAATCATCCCTTCTCAATCAGTTTGTAAGTGTTGATGGAACAACAATTTTACAGACCTCAGCTCCTCAGATAACTTGTTAGCTTTCAACAACAAAAAACCCAAGGCAGTCCTTTCTGGAACCTGCTAGAATGTCATGAATATTTGGTAAATATGTTTCATATGAAAATAAAACATACTGATGTTTAGTATGGCTTGAGTTCTAATACTATTACATTTCCACTAAGATATTTTTATTTCAGCTGTAGCATAAACAATCATTTGAAGAGCTAAAATGATTAACATCATGGTCATTAACTTTGCAGGCATACTCGCAAATAAATACATTACATATAAACACATTAATTTTATACTTTATAGATTAAATTTTACTGAAGTTATAAAATCACTAAATAGCAAAACATTCTTCAACAGTACTGCTTATAGAAACCCATGCAAAACATGCAAAGTTTAATTGTTAACGATGTTTGCTTCCAGTGGAAAATGACTTGAAGCATACTCTGTTATTATTACTAAAATCATTTTCCCAAGCATGCAATTAAAATGCTATTACTTGTGATACAAGAAATTGCAAAAGTCCAGTAGTGCATCAAAGTTTGTGAACAAATGTCATCACAAACTTACAGCATATTAGATAAGCTCCAAGCCAACAGAACCTTAGTGTAGTAAAGTAGTTGCTATTACAGTATTATTTCAGGATTCAAGTATTAAATGAAAAAAACTAAAAAGATGAATCCTTATTGATGGCTTCAAAGAAGAATGTACTTTACTGAGAACCAATCTCCAAAAACAGCATGTGAGACATGAGGCTGCATCCCTTCCCTGAACTTTTTTGCATTTAGCCCTTGAATTCCCTTCTCACCCTTTTTTATTTAACAGTGCAGAAATCTCCATATTTCAAAAGAGAGTAGGCAAGTACTTAGTATGTACCTGAAGTTGAGCTTGGAAGCCTGAGTAGAGCACTGTGCCATAAAACAGTTATAATCTTGTGCTTGAGTTTCGTAAAGCCATTGGCACAAGCTCGTCCAAGGATATGAAGCACTGATACTGCACATCTTTGGAAGCACTGCCAGTTTATCTGAGCTGAGTGAGAGACACATTCATCTTACCAAAGGACTTTTCGGATCCATAAAAAGGGTATCCCTGTGCCTAGACTACATAAAGGATTCAGCTGGCTATGTACATCCAGAGTCTCCCTACCACATGAAACTAGCTCAAAACCTAGCTGAAGTACCCATCTTCTATGGAATAATGCTCTAAATAGACCATTTGCTCAGAATTATAGGCATGAAAGATCTTAGAGATTTGCCTGTGCAACTTTGGTTTCCCAGAACACTGTTCTAGACACCAGATAATAAAGCCAAGACCCAAAACGCAGAAAACCTCTCCTGTGTCAGAATGCTCTGTTCTGCAAAATTATGCCACACTTACAATAAGACTGAAAATTTGTGGATGCAGAATAAGTGAACCTGCCTTGGTGTCCTAGTAGGTATGGAGTACTTTGAAATTCTTTCTTACACTATTATTTCACCTACAAGAAAATGTTTAAAGTTTGTGTGATAAATATTTTCAAATAGTTTGGGTTTTTGCCCAAAGTCAGGGGTGAAGTAAGGGATGTGGTGCTCTCGGTCTCATTATGATACTCAAAAAGTTTACAAGTACTCTAGAGAAAGATCAAGCTAAAATGACTACATTTGGCTTCTGAGCAAAAGGAAAATAAGCCACCTGCTTGCAACGTCTGCCTTCTGTTAAATCTGTCATAGAGAACAAGTACTAATAGTCTGAACTCTCTAACCTCCCAGTGATGGGTAAGTAGTATGTGAATAGCAAATTAGTCAGCTCTAAGAACTCTCCAGTGTGAAGAGTTCTCTTCTAGCAAAGATACTTCAGAAAAAATAAAAAGCAAAAAAGGCTGATGTCAGTAACATCTATTTGGGGTTGTAAGACAATATGTCTCGACAGATGCTTATCTACATGCTTTAATCTAAAATAATTTTATTCTTGTTTAGACAGATTAGGACCTTGCTGACAGATGACACACTTTGATATGCAAGTGCTTCTGAATAGACATCATTGAAAACTTAGAGCTTAATCCATTTTATGTTGACCAGTGATTTAAATGAAGTCTTTTAATATGATCAAGAGAACTCTAAAATGGACTTGAGAAGCAATGTCCTCACCATACTCACAAAGATCACAAAAATTCAAGGACTAATTCTATAATTAGAGAATCTCCTCAGAAGAAAAGTAGAAAGACTGACTGAAAAATGAGCTATTCAAGTAAAACATAGAAGAGATCTTTAAAAAGAACTTAGTAATTTTTGAAACAAAGCCTGCATTGAGAAGCAATTAAAACATATGCTAATAGAGATTATTAAATGTTAAAAGATGAGTCTTCTGGCTTATTCTCTAGAGTTTAGCCCCTGTGTCCAATCTTTAATAACTATTCCTGCTGTGACTACTGAGTAGTTTCCATGAATATCCGCCAGTTTAACCACTACACATATTCAGAGATCTGAAGTTTTATAATAGTCATTATATGAGGGTTACCTTTGATTATACCAATTAAAGAAGAGCCAGCAATTGATGCAAGTGTCATTAAATTACACAAAAAGGCTCACCAACTCACTGCTTAGTGCTTACTCCATCTATACATGATCTCTGTAAGAAACAGCTAATTCAAAATGCCCAAGACAGTCCAGGACTAAAGTAGGAATAATTGCGGGGGTCAAGGGTCTGGTACTCAAGCTCCATCTCTACCATATTTTCATTTGGCAGCGAATATATCTTTATAAATATGCCCAAGAATCATTTGCAATGTCTGGGGAAGCGCTCCAGATCTGATGCATTCAGCACAAAATCGTAAAGCACACACTATACAGCAGTAAATAAAAATAGTACACATGTTTGGAACACCAGTCCCCTTGGAAGAATCCCAAACACTAGGTTAAAGTGTACTTTAATACATTTGAGTGCTTAAGGTTGCTTGAGAGTCAAACAAATATGGAATTTATTTAAAAAATACTTTGTCAGAAAGTTTCAGTTTGATGAAGCGTGATGAAAAGCAAAAGTGGTACCTTTCAGACAGTACAGACATGAGCCAGAACCCAGAAAACTTCAGTTCAGTTTTGTACCCTGGAAATAGATTTGAACTCAGAGAAATTCAGTTCCATTTCCCTGACACTCAGATTGCACATGTTAACCACCAAGTTTTTAACCCCACTTACTTCTATTTCTTTCTGGTTCAGTGATTAGTTATATAAACAATGCTGAGGAGCTCTCCTGGAAGAAACTGAGCAGAACTCTCTTCTGAATAGTGCGCGCACAAAGCTTTCAAATTCCTCCTCTAGATTAGTCAGAATAAGAACCTGAAATCAGATTGTGCCTTACCATCTGGCCTAGCTGGCCCCATTCAGTTAATGGAGATTGGGGGATCACTTTTTCAAGGACATTTTTCAGACACAGACCATTTGTGCTATGATACAGAATAAATACTACCTTGCTGCTTCACATACACACACACACACACACACACACAAAATCATAGGTTTGCAATTAGATCAGTACTTATTGTGGTAGTCATGAGTGTTTGTGACACTTTCATACTGAGCCATTATTTATAATCAGTCAGCTTTACCTCTCATTAACCTTCAAGGTCTATAGACAAGTTAAAGTAGGTTTTTCCTAACGTCAGTAGTGAGGTGCTCCTTCAGATGTGCAGCATACAGATATCCAGAAACAGATATTTACATGGCATACATTTAGTCGGGTGAGATGAATTTCTGTTTTACACGGCTGACGCTTATGTTATTGGCTCATGGAAGCACCAGGAATATTTCTACACTGAGTGCTATATTCACTGTGGTCAGGGACAGTCTCATTGTTTTCATTTCAAGACAAAAGAGGAAGCCTCAGAGTAGATGGTTAACTGGCAACTCACTATCTTTCAACAGCTCCTTGGGGGAATCTAACTTTTATATAATCATCTCTTGAATAATTCTAGGTCTAAAGAAATTAGCTGCTAACAAAACAGTACCATACTAGGATCTGTGGGGTGTATGCTGCATTAGAGAACTTCTGCTCCTGACAGCACAAGAGCTTGGTTTCCTATTTACCTCTTCCCATAACTATGGTGATTCTTGCAGAAGTTCCTATAGGGATAGCACCTATGGCACTGGCCCACAAGAATATCTCTACCTCTAATTCAAATTCCTCTGTAAGACCTGCTTTTTCAAGGTATATCATAAAGGCACCCACAAAAACTAATCAAATAAACTATTAATAATTGTTCAAAAAAAAAAAATTATAAAATCTTTATGTCATCCTTTCTGATCATGCAGTCTTCCCTTATGTAGTCTAATATGCTAGAAAGCATCTAGCATATATTAAGTCCTCCCATAGTTTAATAAGCAGCAACAAATAACAATCAATCACACTTGTCAAATTTACCCAACAATACTGAAATCCTCAGTTTCAGATTACTTTGGCTGTTTTGTAAAATAAAATAAACATAAACTATCAAATGGCAGTGTCAAAAAAACCCTTAAGATACTGCAGTGAAGAGAGAGAGAGAGAAAATTTTAACAAGAAAATGCAAGTGCTTTGATTCAAACAACAAGAATTAAAATGACTATATTAAAATTGAATGTTTGAGGAAAAAGCTACAGCTGTCCCTCAAAATTTTAAAATTATGTTAAATCACTTACAATAGTATTTTTCTTGCCTAAATTTACACACCTAGACTTACTTGTCTAACATGATAGTCACCATATCCTGACTCCTCAATAAGTACAGGATGCAGCATAGTAGAAATGGAAATAGAAACAGAAATTGAAATAGAGATTGAAATTCAAATTGAAATTCAAATTGAAATTGAAATGCATACTTCATTGAGATCTACTCTTCCTGTTTCATGATGCCTTTCAAGGTTGCTTGGAATGAAGTACTCTCTGGGTACATATATTTCACTTCATTAATTGTGTCCGCGTCTTCAGACAATTATTTCAATTGCAAACAGCTTTAAAAAAAAAAAAAAAAAAAAAAAAAAAAAAAAAAAAAAGCAAGCGAACAAACAAAACCACCACAGACACAGACACACAAAACAAAACCCAAACCAAAAAACACCCACAAAAAAAATAAACCCCAAAACACCACAAAACCAGCCAACCAAGCAAAACCCCGCCCACATGCACACAGACGCACAAAAGACAAGGGGAAGTCTGACAAGCCTGACTATTTAATGGGGCTTGATGTGTGTAGTTTTAAATCTTTCTTGAGATGATTTTCTCAGGTCAGATTATGATTGGTAAACCTTAGCCAGTGGTGGCAGAACACCAGTAAATTCCTGAACAAAAATAATGATATATACTATATTAGTGTCTCATACATATCTTCCCCATCACATTGCAGTTTGTTGTCTTTCCCTGCAGTTGAAAAATAAAGGGGGACTAATTTTCTTTTTCTTCAAAAAGGGAAACCATTTTCAAGCAAGAACAATATTTTGGTTTATTAGTTACTGATAATTGTTCAAACTTATCAGATCAAATACTACCTACACCAATCATGTCTCCTTGGGACAGCGATTGGTAAATGAAAACTGCGCTTGACTGAAAACACACTTAGGAAAACAAAATATTCAGAAAATTATCCATATCCTGCTGCTTTCCGAGATTTCCTTGAACTCTTGGTCATTATCTAACACACAAGAAGACTCAAAGTAGAGTACTTGTACTCACCCTAGTTGATCTGGAATCATCCACCAGAAAGAAAACCAACTGAACTTCACCTACCTATTGCTTGAATATTCACGTCTGAAGAAAATTGTTTTACATTTATGTACACAGCAGGCAGGATTTAACAGTAAGCTGCACGTGCCAGTGATTCAAGAACCTATGCAATGGTAGTATTCTTATTTTCAGTTGAAATAAGAAGTGCTTTCTAACCAGTACCTAGGTTATATTTATGGTACATGATATAAATGGCAATCTTGTTCATATATTTAAGTTATACACTTCTCCCTTACTTCTAGCAGCACTTTTAAAAAAAATAAAACCAGATACAGCTCAGCCTTCCATGAGAGAGAAGCTTTTTTCCCATTTGAATAGTAATAGGAGATGCTCCAAATTTTTTCTTGAATATTTGATTGCTTTTCTTTGCCTTTTGAAATTGTGGGGTTTATTTGTTATTTATATACATCAACACATAGCCATGTGCAGAATAAATTCTATTTGGATAGCAGTTCATAGTAGTTTTGATGCATTACTGTATGCATTAGCTGCATGGCCTCAGATTAGTAATACAATAAAGCTGGAAAGACACCTTCAAAATCCATTTTACCCTCCAGTTTTTACAGACAACATCAAACTGTGCAGTTCACATCAAACATCCTCCACAATATGTCCAAATTTCTGATCATTTTACAGTAAGCAAGAGATAGTGCAATTGGTTCTGTTAAAATTGGTTTTGTAATTAGGACAGTGATGGACAGAATAATTCCTGAAGAATTGTGTGTTGGTATAATTCACCATAGAAATATCAATGATGGCAAAGATCAGGCACAGATGGACAGAAAAGGTATTACATTCAGATGTTTTATTTGAATATGAAGTCTTAATCCTCTGCCTAACCTTGTAGAATTTAGAACATCTACTGCAAACCCGAGCAGGAAGTTCAAAGGAGAAAAGAAAGCAAATATGTTGAAAAATTTAGAATAAGCTTTGCCTGATCTAATGCAAACCTCTACTTTAGATAATTTTCAACATGAAATTCCTTGTTTCTCTCTACCAACTATACAAGGAGTACAGTTAAATAGCTTAATAGTAGATATTTATATTGTAGACATCTAAAGTGGCTGCAATCAACCTGACCTCAGGCATTTAAATAACATAAATAATCTGGGCATTTAAAGAAGAACTTGAATTCTCAGACCATGAAAAATAAATAGATTAGTAGAAACCCTCACTCACAGTGACTTCTTCACTACTGCAGGAGTCAGATCACCTCCAAGTCGCTATAGAATGACTCTATAGTATGAGCTGCACTGCAGTATTTTACAAAGCAAGCAGTTGCTTTCCTTAAGACCTGAGTCTGTATAGTGCCTTTATATGATAAAATTTTGGTTGTTTAAAAAAAGTTCTTCATCTGCATAAACAACAATACTCAGACTTCTGGAGCTGCTTTAAGAATTATTGTATAAATGTAAATAATTAAGTAATACTTCTATTAATAGTCACTGATGATCACGTTAGAGTCTACATACAATTTTGCTATTGATTATAACTTCTCAGAACATTTTTCTTCTGTATTTCTTTGAAACTAACCTTCTCTGGAGGCATGCATATACACATGTGTGTGCACATGGGCATACCGTATTTTTTATTTTATGTGCACATATATATATGTATGCTGGTTGCACCTCTTCCCAACTGAACACCCACTTTAGTTATTTAGAAAATTAGGAAAAACAAATCCCACCCTTCATCTAAGTTATCAAGAAAAGATCTGCATTTCCTACATTCTTTTTCACTTAGAAATGAATAGCTATGCACAGACACATTATGAACATGTTGTACATGTGTTCATAATATGTACACATATCAAATCCCTTAGAGGTTTATAAATATTATTAGCATAAAGAAATTGCTTTATGATTTTAAAAATAAGAGGCAGTGTGGAAAGCACCTTTAAAAACTGTTAACAATATGGTCAGTAAATCAAAAAGCAAACATTGCAAGAGCTAAATCCTGTAGCACAGGAAAATAAGCATTAATGGAAAAGTTCTACAACTGAAACACTTTTTCCCACAGTGGTTTGTAGATTACTGGTCTTTTCTACTGATATTGCTGATATTTCTTTGGTGTTAAACAAAGACTGAAAGTTTTCTTTGTAAATCCCATTAGATACTATCTCTACTAGTTGAAAGGTACCTTTCAAATCAATGTGCCTTCAGAAACTTGTTATGTGACATTTTCAAGTGTACTGGGGTTTTTTTACTCTGGACAAAACTTTCTTGGAAAGGATGCAAGACCACTAATCTTGTAGATTTGTGACCCTGACAAATGCTGAGGATACATCAGGAGAATGATAATGATCAGTTCTGTTCTGTAAGGTAGACTCCAGTCCTAATGGCTAGTAATACAATTTTTTCTGAAAAACAAATATATTTAACTAAATCATAACAGCTTTCTGGAGAAATCATTTATGTGAGAATAGGTGACATTTCCGTCACAGTAGCAGTTTGGTATCGTTTCTCATAGCTGTAACACAAGAGCACTAGGACTTTTTATTTTTTCTTTACGCTGATCTTTAAAATGTCAATAACAGATTACTCTTCAAAAAAACATGGGACTAGGTATCAAATTAATTCAGATAATATAGGTTTTGGACATATATTATTTTCTAAATGAAAAAAAAAAGCACAGCAACAGAAACAACAACAACAAAAAAAAAAAACAAACAAAAACAAACAAAAAAAAAACAACCTCCCCCCCCCCCCAAAAAAAAAAAGAAAACCCTAACCTGTAAATACAAAAACACTTTTATCATAATTTTGAATTACTTTTATCATTCATCTGGAAAGAAATTCACTTTACTTTGCAGTTTCAATATGAGGTTATTGTTAAGTAGGTCTTAGGTACCATGCAAAATTCATGAAAGTCAACAAGAATTGGCCCTGTTGACCCTGCATAGAATCAGAATCAGCTAGGTTGGAAAAGACCTTTTAGATCATCAAGTCCAAACATTATGAAGGACCACCGAGACCACCACTAAACCATGTCACCGTGGGCCATGGTTTGAGGGCCTTGAGACCATGCATGAGGGCCCCATCTACGTGGTGTTTGAACACTTCCCTGGGCAGCCTTTTCCAATGTCTGATTACTTTCTCTGTGAAGAATTTTTTCCTAATACCCACTCTAAACCTCCCCTCGTGCAGCTGGAGGTCGTTACCTCTTGTCCTGTCACTTGTTACCTGGGAGAAGAGACTGACACCCACCTCACTACAACCTTCTTCCAGGTAATTATAGAGAGTGATAAGGTCCCCCCTGAGTCTTCTCTCCAGACTAAACAACCCCAGTTCCCTCAGCTGCTCCTCATCAGACTTATGCTCCAGACCCTTCATCAGCTTTCTTGCCATCCTCTGGACCCACTCCAGCGCCTCAGTATCTTTCTTGTAGTGAGGGACCCAGAACTAAACACAGTATTAGAGGTACAGCCTCACCAGTGCCATGTATAAGGGGATGATCACTTTCCTGGCCCTTTCTTGCAATTTGTTTAATAGCAGTTTAATTTAGGGGACAGTCCATGGAATCAATGTGCTGTGCAATAACTAGCTGACTGCATGATCTAATTAACACTTCCTTCTATTTTTTTGTCTTGGTCACTCGTACTCTTTCCACCTACTGCAGATAAAACTATACCTCTGCAGAGCAGGAGCTGTGACATCCTCAGTGTTCATAATTCATCTGTTGAAGAGAGCTAAGAAATCTTGCTAGATTTCTTTTTTTTTAACCATTGAACTACCAATAAAAAACATATTAACTCACATTGATTTTAGAGGTAACTAAAGAAAGTTTATATAAATACCAAATTGAAATAATCACATATGAGAAAGAATGAGCAAAAGAAAAAAAAAAAAAAGAAACATTAATTCATGTTTGATCATTTCTGCCTTTAAAATACAAAATCTCATAAGCAGCCAGAACAGGTGCTATAGATACAGTATAAAGCTCTGGGTGTTTTTCCCTTTCTGTGGCAAATGATGTATCTGCTCCTACTATATTTAATCTATCAAATAGTTTATATCAGAAGAAACCAAATATAAGTACCTCAGTAATTCAAGAGAATAGTTAATTCATTGATAACCAAATGGGAAGGCAAAAAGCATTAAATATTATAATTTAAAATGTTCCAATGTGTCTTTTTATAGAAAAAGTAATTGTATGGATGTTAAATATTCACGCTGCAAAGTAGTTCTGAAAAATTGCCCATGTTTAATTTGTCCCCCATCAAGTTTCTATTTTTTAACATTACAACACCATCCAAGAAATATTTGGGTTTGACTTGTTCCTTTGATATTAATGCAGGCTATAAGAAAACCATCTCAAATAAAAAAAAAATCAAAGAATAATCAAGTTTATTTTTCAGTCTTGCTACAAGATGACCACTCTATTGAGGCTGTGGTGACCTCACTGTGACTATTCAATGAGTCTGTAAAGCTTCACAGTGAAGCCTTTTGCTTTATGCTAATCAGCATTCATTATTTTCAACCAAAAACATGTGCTTCCATCATTTCACAAACATTTGATTGTGACAGCTAATTCAATGCTAGCTTTGTCTTCCATTTCAAAGAAGAAGTGTAAACCAATTGAATCACAGTTACTGTGATGACATAAATTTACTACTAAGTGCATAGACAACAATCCTATTGCAATGGTAAGGGATCCTTGTAGGTCACAGTTTTAAGGGAGTTTATACTCTGGCATAGTCATGCAATGCAGCTTTGTTAATCTACAAACTAGCTTATTTTAACTAATCTGGTATCTTTAATAATCAGTCATGCCACTCTTTTTGTAGTTTTTAAAACAAAAGTGCTTATTCATCATATAAATGGTATTATTATGCTTTAGGAATATGAAAAAGCTTTAATTAAACAATTTCTATATTTTAGTTAAATAAATCATTAGGCTTTAAAGAAATAATAGGCACGCACTTAAGATTTTACTACTTTGGCATTTAAAATATTTCTTTGCTGGTACAGTTCCATTATAGACTTTTTTTTTTTTTTCTATACTTCTATTTCATTTATAACACTAAAGCTTAGGCAGAAAATGTTATTTTCTGGTGTCTTTATCTTCTTCACTGTCGGTAGATGATATCAGAAAGTTTTTGAAATATTCAATATTAACACATGCACATTAACATATTCCTCTTCATCTTTTTGTCTTTATGCGAATGTAGTGATGCCTATGGGGCATTTTAAATTTCAAGGTTGTCTATCATCTTAAGTGACCAGTTAGCTCTTCAAATATTACCTCCTGCTTCTTTGTTTTTGAAGTCTACAATCCTTTCTCTCTAGTTTTTCACAAAGTTACTAGCATGGGTGAAAATCAGTTCAACAAACATTATAGCTTATTCCAATCACTAGAATAAGCTGCAGGTGGGTATATTTTACAGACCAAGGAAATTCCCAGTTTCCATATGCAGTGTTGTGTAGTCAGTATCACATCTACATCCGTGTGCTCAGCTAAATAGAAGTCAGGCAATAAAGCTATGCACAAGTACAACCACTTGATTTTATTCATGAATAATTCTATTATTGAAAGTGGTATACATAATTTGAAATAAAAATCCCATTATTTTGAAAAGGCAGATTTTATATACATCTCTGTAGTCAGATATGACAGAATATTAGAAGCATGTCACCAGCTAATGAGCTTTTCTCTTTTGCTTTAAATGCCTACAGAGACATTTGGGGACAATCCTCTGTAAATTAGAATGAGCTATTAAGTGAATATGTGAGTGACACCAAAATTCCAGCATCTTAGTAACAATATCTTGCTGTGGCAGCACTGAAAAGCGTATTTGCTCTCTGACAAATCCAGAATCTCCTTTGTTCTTTTAATACTTTCATGTCATGAATTGTTTGTTGTCCTAAGGAAAATGAATTAACAAGTAAAGGCACCTTCTGAGACCCTGCAAAGTGCTTGTGTTTTGAGCTGTCCATAAAATGATACTCACAAACCTTTCCTAAACTTCGGCAAATATTCAAGAATAAGTAGCAACTAGTAATTATCCAGTTTCATCAGTTCAAGTGTTTTCTCAATTAATTTGCTAAATACTACCAGCATTTCCTCCCAGCTTCATGTAATCTAGTATAGTTTCAATATATCTGTGAAAAGCTTGTCTCTAGCAAGATTTCTCATGTCTCTCGTGAATCAAATGTCTGTTTTCGATACATCACTCCTAAAAGCGGTGGAAAATTTGATCACCTTTTATTCACTGGCATATAGATATTCCACAAGCAGCCTTACAAGACCTTTAATAATATTTAACTTGCACATATATCTCACACTGATTTTTTTTTTATTGTTTTCTCAGGAAGAAAAGGCAGTGAAAGAATAAAGGAAGAATAGAGAAAAGCACAGAAAAGTGTTAATATATTGGTGCAGGTGTAATAGGCAACATCACTGTTGCCCTGCCCAAAGTATTAAATGAAAGAGATTGAGAAAAGCACTGCTTAGTAAAGATATGGATTTATTTGCTAAGTTCTATTGATTATAATAAGGATTTTCATGAAAAATATATGCATTTTTTCCAGCTTTCCCAAATTTCCCTCAGTTAGTAACTATCAAATGGGACAAAACAATATTTCACCTGTAACTGTCCAGAAGATTTTGTTCCATTGTTTCAGTTGATGATTCATGCTTTAATGACCACCAAGCTAGATGAATGGGATTCAGAACTAGCATCCCCATCTTGTCATAACAGAGTGAAATGGCTTTCTTCATCAGTTCTGTCTGGCAAAAAGTTACAGGAGTCTCCTACTCAGTTCTCTGCATTTGCACAGAACCCTGAGTAAAATTCAAAGTCTTACTACCATTCCCTAACAATGTCCAGGAACATACAGTCTGAAGATGGAAGAATATATAGCCTGAACATGGAAAGTTGCTTCCATGACAATAAACCTCCCAAATGTCTTTAGATTGCACTTTCAATTTTCTGCAGTCACAATGGTTATCATAGCAATGAGGAAGAAAGAAGATAGAAAAGCAGGATCAAATAATCCACCGGCTATCTCAGAATGAAGAAAAATCAAACTAGACCATAAAGAAAAAATTACAGCTTGCAGGAGAATAAGAAGCTAGCACCAAGGAAATCGTCAGTAAACGAAACCTGAAACCCTGTCAGAGAAAGAAATAGCGGCTACTAGTAGCTTCTTTAGAGAGAGTGCAAGGGTAGCGGTGCTGGCCAAGGACAGATGCCTGCAGAATGGAGACATCTTCAAGCCTGAATATGTCAGTAGTAGTGGATTTTCTAGCTGTATTGTGTAGACATGATTGCTTCTCTTTTAATTTGGTAACAGTTGATCTGGAAGGAAGAGGTTTAATTTTAAAAAGGTAAATTTGCATAAATTAGGGATATTGCTTAGGATATTGTGATAAGATTTCTGGTGGGTTTTTCAGGCCTTGTAATCTCGCTTTAAGCTGTTTCTGTGTAGAGCAAAGAGTGGACAATGTAAGGATTCGTAAATTAATCAGACCTCATAATTATAGGAGCTGGCTTCTTTAATCTTTCCTCTACCACATGCCAAAAAGTATTTTCCCCGGCTGGGCATGCCTGCATACCTGTGACACTGTCAGAGCAGAATATTCACAATTTAATCTGACTGAGTGTCCAGAAGTCCATGAAGCAAAGAACAGCCTTCCTTTGATCCTAGAAACAGTGGTTTGGAAACAACAAAAGGCAGCCTTTCTGAAACCATGTTCTTGATTTGGTTTTCCAGGGAACAATTATCTATTGCACGATGCTCTCTTTGCATTGTCCGATATTTGAACCTACTGCTTTTTTTGCATCAAATTATATGTGGGAAAGGTGAGACTACTAAAGTACAGGCAGCAATAAACAGAATGTCATGCACAGAAAAGGTAAAGGAGATGCAGAGGAGTCAACAACAGGAATGAAATGAGAGCATTTTATCAGACTACAGCTATCTACCCAGCCTAGCCGAGTTAAAAAACAACATTCAGACAAACCATCAACTCATCCAAATGCAGTCTCTCAAGTGTAATGAAAAATTTCATGTTTGGCCTCTGGGAAGTCAGCTGTAGCTAAAGAGCAAGAAGTTGTTTTTGAGATCTATGTAAATGCACCTTAGGTAACTAACTTAGGAAAGAGAAGTCTGGGTTTGAAAATCATCTGCAGCCATTTATAGAAGGTGTTGATCTCTTAGGTAAAATAAACTATTCTTAATGCTCTTTTGTCAGCTCTGATGTTGCTTTAGAATAATAACAGCCATATATTTATCTGCCTTTTTGTCACTAAACAAACAAACTGGTGATTTGGGTTGCTTTTTCAACTAACTGATATCACAATGGAGAAAGTGTTACCAGCCCAATGTCATCTGTCCATTTAAGTGAATTTTGTAATAGTAAACATTTTTAGCCCTCAGTGAAACCTCTTCCCTACCTCTGTGTGGTTTTTTTTAAACAAAGAAACAACCCAAAACATGTGTTTAGCCTACCCAAAAGAAAAAAAAAAATAAAAAAGAATCCTGAGAGGAAATATCTTTGTGTGATATAAACAGCGTAAAAGTAACATGAGGTGAAAGAACCATAAAGTGAAAGAACCATAAAGTGAAAGAACGTAACATCACAACACTAAATGCACCTTTACTGGTCACTTATACTTGTAAGCTGATTATGAAAACATTTAGAGGAAAAAAGCTTAATGTGAGTGGCATAGATCCTTATGCGAAAGTCTATAAAATGTAGTTGCCTGGGATATCTGGGGGTTTGAGTTAAAAGTCCCTTAGATCTCTTCCAATCCCTTTTTATTGAGGAATCTCTTTGCTAGCACACAGAAGTCACTAACCTAAATAGGATACGGTATGTTCTCATTTCATAATCGCGCTTTAGTTTCCCCAGTCATATTTATTCCTTCCACTGACATATCTCAGATGGCCTACTATATAGAAATACAATAAGTAGATTTAATTTATATTAGTTACAATAATCCAAAAATATACATATATATATATATGTGTGTCATGGTTTAAGCCTCTATAACTCACGCAGTCGCTCTCTTACTCACTCCCCACTCTTTCTTCCATCAGTCCAGCGGGGATGGGGAGGAGAATAGAAAGAATGCAACTCCCACAGGTTGAGATAAGAACACTTTAGTAACTAAGGTATAACACAAGCCATTACTGCTACCACCAATAATAATAATGACAAGGGAAATACAAGGAAAGAATACCTAGGCTCACCACCAATCCCCAGCCCGTCCAAGCAGTGCACCCCGCCACCACACCGGGTCTCTGCCCTCCATTTTTACATCCTGGACATGACGTGCTGTGGTATGGAATACCTCTCTTTGGTCAGTTTGGGTCAGGTGTCCTGTCTCTGCTTCCTCCCAGCTTCCCCTCCTCCCTGGCAGAACATGAGATTCAGAAAGTCCTTGGCCAGATCAAAATGTTCTAAGCAGTAACTGAAAACACTGGTGTTATCTGCGCAGCTCCCAGGCCCAAAATCAAAAACACAGCTCTGCACCAGCTACCAAGAAGGAGAAAAATGGCTGCTACTGCTAAACCCCTGACAAATTGTGAATGCCTACACATAACATTGTCAACCATTCCCAAGCTGAGTCATTGCTGGAAGATAGGCTCAGAATTACCTGCAAAAGACAAAGGAGATATCTGCTGATATTACTTTTATCAGCTTCACTGCTGAACCCATAGAAGCGGGTTTTTACTTCAACAACAATCACAAAACATATAACAGCTAAGTCTGTGCATGTGTGTATGTGAAAAGCACACGCATGTACCTACTATATTATGTGTCATGAAAAGTGATTTAAATACTGTGGCAGTGTGCTTCCTCCCAGCTTCTCCTTCTTCTCCCCCTGCCCCACAATCTGACCTTTATTTCCAGTAACTCTGCTCAACAACCAGCGGCAATTGTAATAGATGCATCGGGTAGTGATGACTGTATCTGTCTCAAATTGCACTGGGGGAGACAGATAGCAAAACAATAGCCAAGGGCTAATCTGAGCAACATGCTCCCCCTAACTGTAGTACTGGTCAAAGTCTGACTCAAGCCAGGTTTGGAAGAAACTAAATTCTGCAGTCTGCATGTAAATTTAAGTCAATTGTCTTTATAAACTGTGGACAGCCCAGGGCCTGTTGAGCATTCCTGCACGGCAGCAGGCTGCATGACAAGATCTCCCCTTGAATAAGGGCACCTCTCAAGGTTACTCATTGAGGTTGAGAGATTCCTTTTGACAACAGGTTCTCAGTGAGTTATTAATAGCATGCTAAACTTTGAAATCTCAACTAATGATGTAAAGTATTGATTGTACACATACAATCCTTTAGACATAAGCTGTTGACCAAGCCGAATACTAATTCTGGATCTAGCCACACCTGATCTCTTCTCTGAGAAGGAGTTTTGAAAGAAACAGTGCTCTTTCTGAAGCTCAAGACTCAAGGGGAAAATCTCCCTGACAGGTTTTTCTGACCCTGTCCTCTATTCATTAAATACTCAAGTGTACCTTGCCATGAAAGCTTGTTAAACCACTGTTGTGTTTACTTTCAAACTTTGTTAATTCACTCTTTTATATTAATAAACATATTGCTACATCTCTCTTATGAGTAAAGTGCATCACTCCATCTGTGACAAATAAACTATAATATATCCCCTTATTTAGAAGCAAAGAAAAAATTTCTTTCTTTGCACTGGCGTATAGAAAAACGATATTGAAAGTCATGCAGAACTAATGATCTCTTCTAAAAACTTACATGACGAATCCCATATGGTCCCTGCTTTTTTCATTGCTGTGTTTTCCTCTTCCAAACATTGCTGCAACTGTATTAGTGTTTGAATGTTTCAAAACATCTGATGCAAATATAAAATAGTACTCTCTTCCCATGTCTGATTTTATATTAAAAGTTGCTTCAGGAAAGCTGACAGGGAAAGAAAAATTCCTACTAGCTGACTCACAAGAAGAATCAACTCTGTCCTGAAGAAACAGATGGCTCTAGTTAACTATTTGCATGTATAGTTAAATACACAAGTGCTTCTCATCTAACATTTTTCTAAATCTGGAAGAGAGAATGAAGTTTCCCACACAGCATAGAGGCCTGAAGTGGGCCTAGATACTTTTACAAATGGGGGAAAAAATAATGGCATAGAATCTACCGTTTACTTTTCTGCTTGAAAATATCTCAGGGTTACATTTTGATGTAGAGTACACACAATGCAGCAATAAGGAATAAAATTTCTCTTTCAGGGTCATACATTATAAAACTGGCAAGTCACCAACTTATATACTAGTATGCCCAAGGTGATACTGATCAAAAATATTTATCATTAGAGCCTGAAGGATACCTGGGTTCTTAACTAACACTTCAAAGGGAGTTAAGGGCCTTTATAATTGTAAGCATCTGGGCATTAATGACTTAGAGATTGAATTTTCAAAAATAACTTCAGTAATCAGAAACCCAGGTTGAATCAAATTGTAATTAGTCTGAGGTTCTAAAAGGCCATAATTTTTAAGCTACTAAAATATCTTGAATTGTGGCTGATTAGTTAGTGAGATTTCTAAGAGAATAAGAGGTATAAAAGAATAAAAATTTACTGAAAGGCCAAGTTAATTTTTACTTCCGAAAATGGACCTGTGATCCTATATTAATTGAGCATTTTTCAAAATATTATTAGTCATCTACTCATAAATTGTAATTTGGAGCATTAATACCTGTTCTCTGCAACTTTAAAATACTGATTCTTTATCTTTTATATCTATATACTCTATATTTTTCTTGAGGCATTAAAATATTCTAAAATTCCTAAGGTAATGCTCACCATTTTAAAAGAAAAACGTGTTTGGATAGCAAAATGCACACTACTGTACAGGGAGCTGGTGAAGTTTAATTATAGTTACTTGTCAATTCTTTGTGATCTAAAGTAAGATTGCAAAAAATTCTGTACTGCACATGATGACATTGATGATGAAGATGACTACTGATTCTGGAAACTACTTCAATTTTCATATAAATTGAACTGTTCTCAAAGTCTACGTAGTGGGTCTCATATAGATTTTCTCTCTTGTGTTCAGACAAATTTTGGGATTGAAGCTACATGCGACATAGTGCTCCAAACTCAGTTACTGTTTGCAGTAAAAGCTATGCGTTACTCAGAGAAGTCAGAGAGGAAGTGAAATGTACCATTTTATTTAAGCTGATAAAGACCGGAAACCAGGTGTTCTGATACTCACAAAATAAATGCCATTTTCATACCAGCTTTTCACTCCTACAAACAACGGAATCATTTAAATATTTACTTCTCAGTACACCATTGAGACTCGTGTTTCGATCACTTCATCAATTACATGCTGCAGTAAACAGGGAAAGGGAGAATTCATTGTGACTCTACTAGCAAAAGTAAGTTAAATATAGACTAACATTCCTTCAGTCACGGAGCTGGACAGCAAAGCAGAAGAGACAGAGCCAACTATGTCAGAATATAGCCAGCATTAAGTATGCGGAAAGATAAGATTGTACTGTCAGAACTATTATAATGGTACTGTGGATGCTCAGCTCAGGTTGTATTCCTTCTTTTTACTAAGCCTGAGGTAACCATACCACTCATACTCATGCCTCAGAAAGGTCACAGAAAATGCTTATATCACTCATAAGTATGTCTGGGAGCGGAATTTTTTGCCCGAATATGTGTCTGGGAGCTACTGCTCTTCCAGAGCTGAAGAATCTCAGTTTGTGTTACTACAGGCACTTCTTGATGATTTTTTCTACAAAACTCCTAAAATAACAGTTCCATACCTTGTAACCACTCCATCATGGGTTCAGGAAGGCATACTGCATTTTTTTCACTCCCCAAAAAATGTTCACTATTCCCAGTGTGTTGCCCTCCTTGTCTTGAAGCATTTAGCTTAGTATTGTATTTTCTGCTCAATTTTGATTTTAGTACACTAACAGTTTAAGCCTTCATGAGGGTTTTTTTTTGTTTGTTGGGGGGGGGGGGTGTTTCTCCAACTCAAAGTGTTAAATTTTGTGACTCTTCACCTGGAAAATCAATGAGAACAAAAAAGGAATTTTGTGGGAAGTGGAAAACGACAAATATACAAACATACATGAAAAAGATGTGAGGTAAAAAATATTTCTGTTAAGAATTAAGATTAAAGAGCATGGAGAGCTTGACGAAGGAAGTGCCCTAACAGATTGTTTTTTACCTATTTTTACACTGCTTTGCACACGAATTGTCTGTGATCTTACTGCGAGATTTGAAAAATGCCATGCCGCAATAGCAAAAGTAAATGTGAATTAAAGAATCACAGCTTCTTGATAGCTCACAAGTACTTTAGATCTTAAATTTATTTTTCATTTATTTAATTACAAACATTGGTTCAGGTATGACATGACTTTCCGAAAGAAAAAAAAAAAAAAAAAAAAACAGAGGACAGGCTTATAAATCAAAAAAAAAGATTTAAACATTTGCCTTTGCTCTGTCAATAAATGTATAGTGAAGTATGCTCAATTGACTGCGGTCCACACCCTCAAGCAAAAAGAGAGATGAAACATGACTACAAAAAACAGCAGGACCTTCTGGTAAAAAAGTTTGAGAAAGGGCTAATACTGCAGAGAGATTCAGCTGCCACATTAGCTGTCTGTATCTAAACTTTGGATGCTCATCCTTCTTTACTCAATTCCCTGCAACATTTACTTATATTTTGAAGCACAGCAAGTAAAATTTGGCAACAACAAGGTCTCCAATGTCCAGGAAATCTGTTTCAAAGCAAGTGACATGCATCTCCTGATTGAACGGGATAAGCCTTCTTGGGATTTGAAAGCTCTCCCTCTCTGCCTCACTTTCTGTTGCCAGTGCATTTGGTTTGATACTCTACAAGGTCAGTCAGTACCTACAAATGAAAAACAGATGGAAGAAAAAGCTCCTGGTATCCAAGGATCACTGGTTTGAGTACTTGCCTGGAATGAAAGATAAGTGCTTTAAATTTCTTTCCTGCTCTAGTAATTTGGGTACTGCTATACACATACCACAAGGCAATAGGTATTCAGGGTAAGGTCAAGCATTTTTTTTGGTCTAATCAAACGGTCATGGAATCAGACAGAATATTATCTATAATCTTGTGGCCTGGGCATTCAACTGAGCAAATGAGAAGTTTATCATTACCTTTTCTACTTCATATTTTTCAGTTTCAGAATAATTTTTCTCCTTTTTCTAGCTGTCTTTTTCTTTCTCTCCTTCATCACGCCATCCAGCGAGTGTCAGATTTTAGAAAATATCTTAATATTAATCATTGTGAGCCACTGTCTCAATTGCATGAAGCAGGAAACTAGTGAAAAGGTGTAATGGGATCCATCTTTCTCAAAGTCCTTTTCTGTTACATTACTAAATTTTTTAACTAAGTGGAGAGGGAGGAAACAGACTTTGAAATACATAGATTACTTCCGTGTCATATTTTGAAGGAAAAGGATAGAAAAGAGGCCAAGAAAGAGTGGCAGATTTTGTTGTGAGTGTGTAAAAGATTAGGTGCCTTTTAAGTAGACACTTAAATGTGAGCTTGTCCTGGGTTCAGCAGGAGCAGTCATTTTTTCTCCTTCATAGTAGCTGGTGCAGTGCTGTGTTTTCGACTTTCGGCCTGGGAACAGCACTGATAACACCGATATTTATAGTTACGCCTTAGAATGTTTTGGTCTGACCAAGGACTCTCGGAGTCTCATGCTCTGCCAGGGAGGAGGGGAAGCCAGGAGGAAGGAGGCAGGACACCTGACCCAGACTAACCAAAGAGGTTATTCCATACCACAGCACGTCATGTCCAGGATGTAAAAACGGAGGGCAGAGACCCGGAAGGGTGGTGGGGGTGCACTGCTTGGCGGGTGCACTGCATGATCGGGCTGGGATTGGTGGTGAACTATTGTATTCTTTCCTTGTATTTGCCTTGTCATTATTATTATTGGTGGTAGCAGTAGTGATTTGTGTTACACCTTAGTTACTAAACTGTTCTTGTCTCAACCTGGGGGAGTTGCATTCTTTTGATTCTCCTCCCCATCCCCTGGGACTGGTGGAAGAAAGAGTGGGGAGTGAGTGAGTGAGCAAAACTACGTGGCTGAGAGGCTTAAACCACGACAGAGCTTATACTAGGGATACATTTATATATTTCCTAACACTTCTCACTGAATAATCCCAGTGTTAACCCTGAAAGCCTGTTGTCGCCTTGTAATGCCTAGACAGTTAAAAGCCCAAGCTGTAGAACCCATCTGGTCACTAAATGCACGAGACCCATCTTTTAAGCATACCATAGCATTCAGCACAGAGCCTAAGTCCTATTTATAGATCCAGTCCTACATCTTCAAAGTTGCATTTTTCTTTTAATAGGAAAAGTAGATACTAAAATCATAAAGATAATACATGATCTATTTCAAGTAAATAAAAGAAGACCACATTGACTGATTGAAATTCAGCATTTGATTGAGAGAAGAGTCTTCAGCCTCCAAATCATGGGGTTTCCAGGGCAAAAAACAGAAGCTGCATTTGGTTGTCTCTGATCAAGAGCTATTTAATGTGAACTAAAGGAGATAGTCTACATTGCAGTACACTGAAATGGAAAAGATGCATAAAGACAAGCCCGTTGTCACTGAAAGACAAAAGGCCAAAGGCAGCTATTCTTTAATCATGATAGCAAAATAAAGATTGCGATCTACAAGCAACGAAGAGATTGGAAAATGCTAAATGTAGGCCAATACAAAACTCTCAGCACAACACAGGGTGTTGTGCACCGAATCAAGTAAGAGAAAACAATCTCCAAAAAAAAAAGTATAAATGCAATAACATTTCATCTCCATGTACACCTGGAATTTGCTTTTTTTTTCCTTATTCATGGGTCTTTGTCAAACTGGATCATTATAGCTCAAATGTTTACCAAAGTAGTCTATGTACTGACATTTGCTATGCAGTGTTCAAGCTAAAACTGCCTTTAGTCCTGTGTGATCCACTAAATTATATATTATACTATTCACTATTGAACATGGCTTTGCAAATAGCATCTGCCATGGAAGACATAATTTTCTGAATAACTACATGTAGTTAACTCCAGTCTGACATGTTGATGGTGAAAGGATAGGGAAAATTCCCAAAGGATAAAAAGAATAGTTCACATAATAAATGGGATAAAAATATTTCATAGGTAAAAAATACCTTTTAAAAAAAAAAAATCAAAATAGACAAAAAGGATGGTGCTTTAAGCAACCTGAACTAATGGAAAGTGTCCCTGCCCATGGCAGGGGGGTTGGAATGAGATGATCTTCAAGATGCCTTCCTATCCAAGCCATTATATGAGTCTATGATCTCTATATGATCATTAAATGCTACCCATACATCCAATCCTGAAAAATAAGCATGGCATCAGTTTGTTTCGCTGAAGCATAACATTTGCATCCTATGGCTGCACTAATGGTATAACTTTGTATCAGTGCATTTGTGCAGGGTGCTCTCAGGAAAGAACTGAGACTTGTGGTTCTGTATAGGTTAATGCAAACATTCAATTGACATTTTGCCAGAATAGTTCAATGAGAGTGCTTATCACTGTATCCAACAAAATAGCCAGGAAGAAGAATTTGTAAAATTCAGACTATTTGTCACAGGCTAGGATTACCCAGAAGTACAAATCTGAGGCATTATGGAGTTTAATAAGTGAAGATTTATAAGGAAAATATTATGAAATTTCTGGAACTTTAAAAAAACATTATAAACAAAATTATGAATGTAAAAGCAAAGAGTGTGGATTTCAATTGCTCTATTGAAATAAGACTAGAGATTTGGGGAAGGGAGAAATAAAAGTATATTCTAAATCAAAACTACCCTACTATAACCTACCATTCTTAAATGTAGTAAATTGGAAGAAGGTCATTACCTTCAGTTTTGCATTTTGTCTGAGAGGATTGGTGGAAGAAATGACTAATGTACTCAATTCTGATAGCAAATAAAGTCCAAAATCCTGCTTCTGTATTTTTGAAAATGTTACGTATCACATATATCTGGTTTCACATTTGACAGGTTTGACCCTCAGCCAAGTTCAAAATTGTAAAAGCAATTCTAAGCAATATTTTGTGCTTTCTAGAATCTTAGCTACACACAGGCAAACTTGATTTCAGCAATTCAAACCGTGTTCAAACAAGCTATTTTAGTTATTTAGGTACTAGAGGAAGGTAAAACTGTTTCAGCCAAGGTAGTTATGGGGTTTTCATAGTCTTCATGCCATAAAAATAATCCCTGAAGGCATGTAGATCAGTACTAATGAAAATAATGAATGAATAACTGTAATGAAGATAAAAGTGGCATCATGGGACTACAGTTCATTCTTAAAACTCAACTTTAATGCTGAAAATAAACCAATAATTTTATGTATGTATATGGTCTGATTCAATAGTCATCACATTGCCAGTTAAGCCATTAAATCTTTGGTGTTTGAACAGAAGGAACTGTCACCAACCTTTTCAGCACTTATTTTTTCCAGTACAGAATCATGAATTTGACTAGATCAGAGGGATCTTAAATTGGTAAGGGAGTCCAAATATTGTAACCTCCATGTTTTTTCAGAGTTTGAAAATAATTGAGAGATAAGCAATTAGCAATATTGTTTAAAGTACAGAAGGAGAGGCTGAGAATGTGCATCAGCCTAAATTCAAAGTGAAGGGAGGGAAGAAAGCAGAGCTTTGGCTGTATGGAATCTGTCACACTTTTGAGGAGATTTTAGGCTTCAGGTAAGGTAACCTAAATACCAGGAAGGTTATTATTTAGGTTTTGACTGCTGCTACAGTCTCCTGACTAAATAACTTCTTATTTTGAACAAGCATGTCTCTGCCATTGAAATCCACTGCTGCTTTAATTTGTCAAAAGAAAGCATAAATGTGTGCAAAAATATCAAGCCAAAAGCACAATGAATAACTACCAGTATGCTAATTTGCTAAGGCAGGCACGGAGTGAGGATAATTAACAGGATCCCTTTATAACAATGTGCAGCCATGGATCTGACACTTGGAAGAAACGCATGGGAATCAGCACAACTTATGTGAAGAAAGGGCCGAGAAAAATAGGATGAATGATAGTTAAAAGATTTGCCTTCTAATTTATCTGTCCAAATTTATACCCAGACATCAACCTCACAAAAATTTAGAGTTGGGTAAATCATCTTTACAGTCAAACCAGAGAAAGATCAACCTTGTTTCAAGATGATTCCTAAAGCAGATCAAATGGGTCATGTGTAAGAAGTGAAAAATGCTGAGAGAGGAATCTTTCCACCGGATGTAGACACCTTGGTAAATTCTCAGAACAGTGTTGTGCCACATGTTCTCATTATTTAAAAAAGTATTATGTTAGAGTAATTCATGCATTGCTGCACTTCTGGCATGAAGATGCTGTAAACAGTGCAATACTATTAATTGTCTTTAAAAAGATTACAAAAATGCATGTTTATCTTGAACTTAGCAAGTTCATTACCTTTCAGATGCATTATGCCAACTGCATAAATATTGTAAAAAAACTTATGTTCAATGCAATCAAAAAGAATGGGATGATAGATGTGTCGAAACATGAGTAATTAGCCATGAGTTCATCACATCATACAGAAAGTACATGGACAACATTTTTAAAGTCTTACTTTGCAAGTCAGTAACATCAGTTAAAATTGACTTAGCTGTTGAAATTTCTGCTATGATTGACAAAGGAGACAGTAAATTTACTCATTTTGATGAACATGCAGAATAAATAAAAAAATAATATAATCATGTTCAGATAAATAATTACATATAATACTGTGGATATTAAATGTTACCTGTTATCTGAATTTGCTGAATGAATCAGAAGAGTGCAAAGTCCTATTAGATAAATGAAAGTCATACTTGGTAGATTTTTTTACAAGTGAAATCAAGGTCAGGAGTCATGTGGTCAATTTCTGTAATCTTTTCCAAGCAAAATAATGCAAACCCTGGAGGCACTGGAAAAAACGTAAAAGTCAATTACTTTATTAATGAATAAAACTGGATACTAACACATTTCTGAACCCTTTAAGTTAGAGATGCTGTTTTAAGATGAACAGATCCACCACTCCAAGCTGTCAGATCAAAGTGCAATCAATCAAACCATTTTTGAATTATAATTTCCAAAGCCATTTTTGTCTTGGACGCGCATGAATAAACACAATAGAGTTGTGAGCAGTCATGATCTTCTTCCGAAAGTCCCAGTATTTTTCTACATATAACTCAAGGTTATCACAAAAGTTTAATTTATTAGCATATACGTGTTGTACAAGTTTATCCACCAGAGCCCTTTCCGCCATGAAAAGAGGAATAGATTTCTCTCTTCTTGGTGTGCAGAATGAGTGGGTTGCCTAAGTATGTTGCTTATCTTCATACTTATTTACAAGAAACATTATACATGAGGCTTTACATTATCTGGAAAATGAATTATGCATTTGACAATATAGCACATCCCTCAGTCTTCCTATTTCTAGTGTTTATTCTGCCTCTTCTGCCATCACATGCTGTGATCAAAAATAATCTTGTTTTTCAGAAGTTGCTTTATTCTAGGGTTTTTTCTATTATCTCTGGGGAAAAATTAGTTTAACTTTCTCCCTAAGAAATACTATTTACAAACACAATGAAGTTACATTTAAATCACCAAAGATTAACTGGAGCAGCAGGAGGCCAAGGAAAGGTGATATCTCTTTAGAAAGCAAGATAACAACTTGGGAAAGCTGAGGGGTTTTCAGGGTTTGGATTTGTAATTTTTTTTTTTTTTTATACAAGTAGGAGTACCAAAGGTTAGAAATTAGTAATATAAAGATCTAGTTTAGTGCCTGTTTCTCTGTTTTATTCCGTGCCAGTTACAATGTTTATTCAATACAGATGATTCTTTTTCATGGTGGACATACAGTTGAAGCTGATTAGCTTCAGACAATACTACAGCAAGATACTGAGTTGGCTCTTTTCAGATCAGATGTTTCAACACTGTAGCAAATTTTTTGGCTCTCCTGATGCCAAACCCCATTGTTTCTCAGGAATTCTTCTGAAGCTGTTCTCAGGCCAGACCACTTTGTGAAACAGCATAACATATTTGCAAAGATGACAGATTGTTTAGTTCTGTGGAGCAAGTGAAGTTAATTGGTCTCTTCTTACTTCTAATGAGGGAAGTTTCTCTGCCTCTTTCCCAACATACGTAATTTCCATCTGTATATACGTCAGTCTGTGGAATAGCACATACGCTATATTGAGTCAGCTTGGAATCATTCCACCTTCCACATCTCCAGTCTTCTTAAGAGGAAGTGAACCGAGTGCCTCCATCTGTACTGATAAATATAGGACCAGGGAGGAATCCATGTCCTATACCCCATTACGCAGCACCAAGGAGCCTGCATTTATACCTTTTAATTAGTCCCAGCAACATCAGATTTACCTTTTTAGTTCCAGTAATACAAACCAGAGTCAATATGTTATGCCAGTTCATGGTGAGGCAGCTGTGCCTCTGCAGCCCGTGGAGGTTCGCAGTGAAGCAGATATCCACCTGCAGCCTGCGGAGCAGCCTACACCAGAGCAGGGGGGTGCCCAAAGGAGGCTGTGACCCCATGAGAAGCCTACACTGGAGCAGGCTCCTTGCAAGAGCTGTGGCTCCATGAAGAGAGGAGCCCACACTGGACCAGGTTTGCTGCAGGACTTGTGACCCTGCAGGGGGCCCAAGCTGGAACATTCTGTTCCTGAAGTTCTGCACCCCAGGAAAGGGACACAAACTGGAGCAGTGTACCAAGGACTGTAGTCTTTGGGAGAAACCCTATGCTGGAGCAGGGGAAGAATGTGAGAAGTCCTCCTCCTGAGGAAGAAGGAGCAGCAGAGACAGTGTGTCATGAACAGACCACAACCCCCATTCACCATGCCCCTGCGCCACTGGGAAGGAGGAGGCAGAGAATTTGAGAGTAAAGCTAAGCCTGGGAAGAAGGGAGGGGTAGGACGTAGGTGTCCAGTTGAAAGTGTCCAAAGTGGCTTTCGTGTGCATCCAGACAGGGTCAACCCCCCACAGATCTTGATCAAGAAATGCAATGATCAGATGCCTGTCCAGACCACATGTGAGGAATACGTGTTACCAGTAGTAAGTTAGAAAACTCAAATGAAAGTGCACTGAGAAGTGTATCACCTCAGTTTTGCATATAATCTAGAACCAGCAAAATCTAACTAAAAAATAACATTTAAGACCTTGCTAACTAAGTGCCACCTCAGGTGTCCTTGTTAACTTCCTGCAAAGAAACACATCCTCTCAGTTTGAATAGATGGCTCAGAAGGAAATCCTGGAAGTACCTTCCTTGGCAAAGCCTCTAACATCACCACAGTTTATAAAAGCAGAGTGGCAGCTATTGTGTCCTACAAAAAGAAATATATATATACAGCTATATTTTTTTCATTTTCCTTGATCCCTCAGGGGAAGTTGAGGCCTCTTTGCTGTGAAAGGCTCTTTTGAGCCTGCTATATTGTCGATGGAGAGTCATGACAATCTGTACCTTTAAGCAAACCAGGCCATATGTAAAATATATTTGGTGGATAAATCTGTTTGACATTTCTCTTAAGGAAGCTCTAGGCACTTCACAGAGACCATGATAATTGTAAACGGCTCCCTGATCAACCAACAAGCTGTTTGGAATTCTGTGGCATGAACTTCTCAAACACTGTGAAGAGAGAACAAGAACCCATCCTAGGTTGGTAGGAGCTCTTCATACTGTACACTTCTCTGTGTCTGAAAAAAACAGATGACATGATGTTTACCTTTCTTTATAAATTACCTCTCAACCTTGAAGCTAGCTATGGGTACAAATTACTGAAGAAAAAAATACATGAACTTGAACTCCTTTTATAAATTCTAAAATTAGCCTCCGAAGAGTGCAAAGCCACTGATGGTACAAATTTCAGTGAACCACAATAATTATTATTGTTTCCAGTGACCTATAGTAAAAATTGACCTGGACTGGAACTAGCAGCACTCAATAGCACATTTTCCTGTTGTTTTGTTAGGTTTTTTTTAATGTTCTATTTTCCAAGAGACACACACACACACACACGAAATTCTTTACTGTGAGGGTGGTGGGGCCCTGGAATGGGTTGCCCAGGGAGGTTGTGGATGCTTCATCCCTGGCGGCGTTCAAGGTGGGGTTGGACATAGCCTTGGATGGCATGGTTTAGTGGGAGGTGTCCCTGCCCATGGCAGGGGGGTTGGAACTCGATGATCTTGAGGTCCTTTCCAACCCTTACTATTCTATGATTCTATGAAATATCAGCTTATATCAGACAGTTCAGCTTTTAATCTGGTTGTGCTTTTGGTGACAATAAAACCATAATCATAAAAATAGAAGGTAATGGATGCAATATCAAATAACTAAATAAAAATCAATAGATAATTGTGCAGAAAATCAAAGATAATTTTATGGTTTTTAAACAAACAAACAAAAAACAATTAAAAAATCAATATTCATTATGCTATGACAGGTGGAAACAACTGTGTTTATATTTATACAAGCTAGTATCAGGTTGTGTGAAGCTGAAAGGTGAGAGACAGTTATTGCTGTTTCAGAAGGTCAAGCATGGCAACCCAAGTCTAAGGAGAAAAGTTGCTTGCTAACAGTAACATATACAGAATACATATCAGACACATATATATTTGAGGATCTTTATACATCCACAAAAGGTTTCAGGATGGAGATGTGTACCTAACAAAGTACCAACCATTTCTTTCAGAGGTTGGTCTTTCCACTTTCACTCAGTACCAGAATAGAGGTAATCCTTAAGGTTTCAGACTTATCAGAATCAGACATGAGTTAATATTGGACAGGAAATGAAAAAAAAAAAGAAAAAGCTTTTTTTTTCATAGTTCATCCAGTAAGTAACTCTGCCCCTGTGCTGATCTTCCATTGATGAATGTTTTTAAGACTTAAAGAAATTACTTATAAACAAATGAAAGATTCATTCAGGAAAAGTATTTTAATGCCCCTGACTTGATTCATTTTTATGTCGAAAAATGCCTTCAAAAATATGCAGAAAATACAAGAGGGAGAAACAGGGAGATTTTTTTTTCTGTCTTCGTAGCATGATGCACACAATTCAATTGAGGCTGTGCTCTGCTTCTGTTATTTTAGGGTTCCTTGAATTGTTACTTTTGCTCTGCTGCAAGATCTTCTCAGTCAATTTACTTACAATACGTATCTATACAGAGAGGTACTATTTATGCATATATCAATTTTTGAAGAGATGTATGAGAAGAGCAATATACCATGTTAAAGTGATTCCAACTAGCAGTTCTGTGTTCTTGTTCATTGACTTGACAATTGAAATAGAGTTTTTTATCTTCCTAAGGAACAGGAAAACACTAACAAACATCTTGGTTATGCTGTTAACACTGCCATATGAGATGGTACGTGACTAAAAAAAAGTTTGAAATAGAAATTTGCATTAATTGCTATTTCATATATAATCTCATATTACCCTGAATAGGAAGAAAAAGGTTTTACCCTTGTGTGGAGGCTGCTCATTTTTCCATGAATTATGCATTTCAATTTTTTTAACAACAAAAAAAGAAAATTGGATTTTCCCTAAAGAACTTCAATATATGAAGAAGTAAAACACTGGATAATTTCATTCTATGTTGTAGGAAATGCCTTTTGACTTTCATTAAAGTGCTTGCTGAGTTCCTGATTTCTTGAATTAAATGGTTCTTATGTGGAGCCCTGGAAATGTGTAGCACTGGGAAGAAAACTGTAAACTTGACTTTTCAATGCTGCTTAAAAAACATCTTCTATTTGTCAAATGAAACTGTTATCTTATTGAGGGTAAAAATTTCAAACATCATCTCCCTACAAGTGAAGTTATTTTCTTAATTTAACTGAGTTAAAATGTATATGTATGAATAAAAAGTGGTGTCTGGTGAATAAAGCTAGTAGTTCAAAAAAAATAATGTATATGATGAATTTTGACTTCCTGAAACTATGTTAAGGATAGATCACTGTTTGGGGATTTATTCCTATCAGATACAATGATTGTCTAAAATTATTATGATGCAACATCTGCGCATATTTAATGATTGGTAATTTGTGAGAAGTATGCTGCTAGCATCCAATCTTAGGTCCAGTCAGCAGTGGTCTTGAAGTGTACTGCTAATTATTCTAAGAGTAAGGTTTAAAGTCACATCTACAATGTAACTGTTGTGGCTACTCATTCAGCACTCTCTCCATAATCTAACTTTAAACAGATAAAATTTAAAAATCTGTATGTGAGCTACTCACTCTAGCTTGCATTTTTAGTTGGGAGCAAAACAGGCCCATTCAGACAGTAGTTTGTCTCACTTGTTTTAGACACCTATCTCTTTCATTTACATACCCTGGAAACATCTATATCTCAGGAAGAAAAAAGAAAAAAAGAGCTTAGACTGAATGCCTGGTTTTCAGATATCAAAGTTAGAGCAAACAAATCCCACCCTTTCTAATGAGTAATTCTCTCTTTCTGCTACACATACAAGATGAACAAGACAGAATTATGAGTTGAATGTGATCAACAGCTTCTACAAACTCAAGTAAATCAATATTTGGGTGAACCTCAGAGTAGGTTTGTCTCTCCCCATTTGTTCAGCTCTGCTGAATGAACCCAGGGCCTCTGCAGAGAAGGCACTATTGTCTCTTATCTCAGTAGGGAGCTGAGTGATCAGAGCAACAATATAAACAATAAAGCCACTATCAGCTGCAAGATTTCTGAAGCATACAGCCAATATATTTTCCTATGATGTAGAAAGTTGACTACACATTAGGTTATTTGGTTTCACTATCTTCATTTCATCACAGACATAAAAATGTACTAAATTCCACAGAGAGTTGGTCAATTCACTGGTCTAAATAAAAGAAGCAATTTGGCCCAAATGCCAGATCACATAGCAATTATCCCATGTTCAGTAAAAAGCTTTTTGGATTTTTTAAGAAATTTAGTAAGCCCAGAATAAGTTAATATTAGGGAATTAGAGCTAACAACTTCATTAAGAATTTTTACCTGGATAGAGACTAAGGGAAGATGACAGAATCTGGCCCCTAGGAAAGTCAAAATAATTTATTGAGGGGAGGCGAGGCGAGGCAAGGCGAGGCGGGGAGGGGAGGGGAGAGGAGAGGAGAGGAGAGGAGAGGAGAGGAGGGGAGGGGAGGGGAGGGGAGGGCAGGGCAGGGAAGGGAAGGGAAGGGAAGGGAAGGGAAGGGAAGGGAAGGGAAGGGAAGGGAAGGGAAGGGAAGGGAAGGGAAGGGAAGGGAAGGGAAGGGAAGGGAAGGGAAGGGAAGGGAAGGGAAGGGAAGGGAAGGGAAGGGAAGGGAAGGGAAGGTGCTGCAGCAGTCATGGGAAAAAATGTCAACGGCAAGTTGATTAAGAAATGTCTGCATATTCATGACACTCTCATAATTGCCAGGTATTCTGTAGAAAGTGAGTTAGCAGGAGCTGGAATGCTGTCCCTGAACTAATGTGATAAGGGCCATAATGAAAGATTTACAGTATTAATGACTTTAAGCAGTGTCATATTAGTAGTGTACCTCAGCCTGTGCTTCGGCTTGTACCAAAAAAATTTGTATCATTATTGCTTTAAGCCTTACACAAGAAGCCAGTGAAAAAAACATCAATACACTATGCCGTACAGTATAAAAAACACTGATAAAAAAGATGTGCCGGAATATAATCGGAGTTAAATCCTTTCTTTCCCCTTCTTTTCATAAAATTATTCTCAGTTAATATGCTTTAAATTAGGTTTTCTTTTGAAAACAAAGTTGTGATCAGACTAGAAATATATTGAAGGCAATCTTTCTCACTGCTGGAATATTTTGGCATATTTTCAGATAAAAAGACGTGAAAAACATACGGAGATATATGCAAAACATGATAGTCAAAAACCTCATATTATTATGAAACCTCAAAAGAATTTGGGGAAGAAGTTGGTCAAATGTACCAAATGCAGTTGGTTCAGAGACTGCAGGAAGCTTTTTTCTAAGTTTCTTTTGTCTGCCACTGTTTAACAGCTCGGATTTGTGATACTTCAGCACAGTAGTCCCCAGTAGATGCTAAGCTAACTAGAGAGGGAAATCTCATCCACCTGTGTCAGCCTTCCTATCAAACATCCCTTTGTCTCATGGGGTATTTCGTCTTAGGTTTAGAAACTACTTTCACATATTGGCTACTTTCTTGTACAGTTGTCATGAAGGCATCAAGGTGTTGTTCATGAAAGACTGCTGAGCAGAACTTTGCAGGTTCACGCAGCAAGAGCTTGCAAGAACCAGTCCTTTCAAAGCATGACTGGAGATTTGAAGGATATGAACTCCAAAGTGTCATCCATTTTCCAGCTCCACTGCTGCTTCATTCAAGCTGGACCCTGAGTTTTTTACTATCTTCCAGTGTCACAAGGGAAAGCAGTGCCAAGACTCCTCTCCCACTCTATGCTGAGAACAGGATGATCACGCTAGGTCTGATCTACAGTGACATAGAATGATCACAGCTTTCAGGACAACTGGGAGCACCAGATGCTCAACATTTCTGTGGGCCAAGTCACTATCTAATATTCATAGAGTCTTGCACACTGTAATCCATTATACCACGCAGGAAGTTCAGGATGTGAGGCATATTCCTTACTGAGCTGGAAAGCAACAAAAGGTTTATATCGCTGATAGTTAAAAGGAACCCCCTTTACTTGCCCTGTACATCTTTCAGTTTAAGCTCTTCAGAGAAGTCACAATCTGTTAGTCTTATGTCTTTTTCAGTTTTACTGTGATTAGGAATCAATGTTAAAACCAGTGCTTTCAATCAGTTTGACTATTACCCCACTGGAAAGCACGAGCTCAAAAGGCAAACTTACAAAGTTTGCAAGCTGAATCACTAGAATATCACTGCTGGGGAATCTCACACCACAGCGTTCCTCAGTTGAACCACAGACTATAACAGACAGCTTTTTGCTAGGCTGAGGAGACAACATGTACCTGCATCCCCATCTGTTATAAAAGTTGGTCAGGAAAAAAAAAAAAAAAAAAAAAAAAAAAAGAAAATACTGTTTTCCCTTTCGAAAGTGATGGTCCTGAATGATTCACCTGGAAACTTCCATCTGCCACTGGAATACTGCCCACAAACCTAAGGCATCTCAATTGAGTATCAGTACCTGCCACGTTCACCTTAGTAAAGTCAAATAAATACTCTATTTTACCATAGCAATACTGTATTCCCTCTAATGTACTTATAAATAACTATGACACTTCTTGGATGGCTTGTCACTTGATCTCAGTTGCGTGCCTTGCAACTTACCTGAGGCAACCAGGAATCCCACAGATATGCTCTTACTCGCTCCTTCTTAGTCACTACAACCAGAATCTTGGATGCTGTACCAGTATCTGGATATATTCAGTGATAATAAACTTTGACTGATCTACTAAAATGCAAGTTTAAAGGGTATGTTTAGCTAAATGTGATTGAATGGGACTGGGTTCATAAACTGGTAACATCCACAGAAAAGATTACTGAATATAGAAATGTAAATAAATCAATTAGGTTTTTGCCTGGGACTTTGGAAAGAGCTCTTGCCCCCACTAAATAAAATAAAATAAAATAAAATAAAATAAAATAAAATAAAATAAAATAAAATAATAAAATATCCAGAAATTAATGTGCCAGTTTTGAATCTCTTCTGCACTGCTTCTTCTCTCCTGCCCCTTATTCCATACCCCGTACACAGCTGGAGTACTTTTCCTTAAACAGGAGATCTATTGGGCACATTAGTCCTTAGAGAGCCTTTAAGACTTATCGAATGTTGCCAACGTCTAGCAAAATAAAATATTATCAAGGTACCAGCTGCTCCAGAAACCTCTTAATTCTGTTGTTACACCTGTGGGTTAATAAAATAAAATAAAATGCATCAGGTGCAATGAAAACCTGAAACTATAAGAGTAGAGACATTGCATATCCTATCAGATGCTTCAGGGAAAGCCAGTGTCTATGAAGGTTAAGAAAAATGATATGGCATTAGGGCAGGAATTTCAAGAGCATGAGTGGAAAGGGAGATAAAATGAGACAGTAGTGAGTAAAAAAGGTTATAATTTCAGAGGGACTTCAGATTTATTTGCAAGACTACTGATTCACTAAAACTAAGATTATAATCACGTCTATGAAAGTCAAACTACACATTAATCAGTGTCAAAATATAACTGAAATCCAAATAAGTCAATATTTTGCTGTTGAAATGAATAAAATTAGAGCAGATGTGAGTCAACTAAAAGCATCTGTCATGTCCATCTAAACTAACTTAAACAGAATTGAGTTTATGGGCACCTTTCACACTGATCAATCCATGGAACAGTGTACATGCATGACAATTTAGTAACGGTAAAGGACCTACATAGTTTGACTCCTTTCTTAAATTATATATGTTTGCTCTGAAGTGCATATACTGCATTGCCTGTTCTATTTGTGCTTGAATTGAATGGTAAATACATAAACAATTTATAAGGGCAGTACATCCTGAGTGGCTTCAAAACCCTAGAGAGTAGTGAATAATAAATATAGCTGTGCCTTTTGTGAGTACACTAATGCTCTGCTGTTTAAGTCACATATAATTATTGTGTTAATGTCATTTAGTGATGAAAAAGATATTAAAGTTAGAGCATGTTTTGAAGAAACATGCCTCCCTGTGCTGATTTTGGATTGTGGTTCTAATTACCTTTTTGTTTGTTTCTCCATTTTGGATTGGATGTGAAGTTTGTTTTAAGGAGCTGTAGAAGGAAAAGGAAAGAATATTTTTTGCTTTGACTGAAGGCAAAATTATCGCTGTCCTACATGTTTTTAGTCCCTAAACTGAGATGAAATGCCTGCATGCTGTGCCTGCCACAGAGCGTGGAGAAGTTTAAGGTCGTCTTCAGACCATGTGATTTAGACAGTTCAATCTCCTGTACAAACTTCACCTTTATGAAGGGCAGCACCACTGTGCTTGCCAAATGCAGCTGCCTGCCAGTTGCAGTACTTGAACTCTCAGCAATAGCCTGGATCCCAATCATTGAACACTTTAAGGCTCCAGACAGGCATAATCTCAAATTCCATTTGAGATCTTGCAGATGGCCAGTGTAAAAAACATAGGGCAAGTTGGCTATTCTTTTAATAGTCCAAGTTGTTAAGGAAATGTGCAATTGGTCTTTTGCTACCTAAAGTTTCCTGAGCACCGATAAATTCATGTCTAGCTCTATGGCAATCTTGTAGTCTAGCCGATGGCGTCTGGAGACTATACAATGAGTGCACATAATTCTCTGCCGCAGGAGACCGTAGGGTTCCCCGCCAGCAGGAAATTGCAGTTGCCTCTTTAATTTGGCAGGACACGAACCTTCCACCAACCAAACACTTGCAAACTCCTCAAAATATTACTTTCATTTTGGGCAGGCACAAGCTGCTCACTACTTGTCAGCAACGCTCCTTAAACCGAGGCAGCTTTTCATTTTCGCTTTGCCCGCTGACACCCACATTGTGTCATCTTCACACAGAAGAAGGAATAAATTTATTTTATTTATTTTTTAATTAGATTTCACACACACACACACGTTAGTTTCCAGACGGGAGTATCTCCATCCCCTGGTCCCAATGCTTCCAGAGCGCACACACTCACACACACCACACAGGCATACCTCCACATATAGTCTTTCGCACACACTGGCACACACACAACACGCTCCGATGTCGAGGGGCCTGCGCTCAGCAGGGCGCATCCCTGCCTCCCTGGCTGCCCGCGCCGCTGCCGCAGCCTCAGCGGGCCCCCCGCCGCCCTCCTCGACGTGCCTGTGACTATTGGCCGAGCCCCCCCTCTCCCACCCTCCCCTCGGCAGCGGCGGCGGCGGCGGCAGCAGAAGCGGCTGCGGTAGCAGCTGCTTCCCGAGCGGAGGGGGAGTGTCCGGGGAGGTGCGCACAGCACAGCCCAGCCCAGCCCGGCCCTGCCCGGCCCAGCGCGGCGGCAGCGGCGGCGGGGGAATGGGCAGCGGCGGGGAGGAGAGGCGCCGGGAGGGCGGCGGAGCAGCCGGGCTGCTTGGGCGCAGCCGGCGGCAGCGACCGGGCATGGGGTTCCCGGGTGGCGGCGGCAGCCCCACCGCCCGCGGCAGCCTGCAGGTGAGGGCTGGGGCAGCGGGGGAGGCGCCGCGTCCTGTCCACTCTGAGACAGGCTTCGCATGCAGCAGCAACACTGGGAATAAAACAAAACAACCCAAAACAACCCAGAGCATTCATACACATATTCGTGTGTGTATGTTTGTTGTGGATTTTTTAGCTCTTGGCTCCGATCTCCACAGATCAGAACAGCCGTGAAAAGTTTATTTTTCATTGCTGCTGCGACGCGCGTTGTAGCAGAGAGCAGCGGAAAAGGGAAATGGGTGGTTAGAAAGGGGAGAAGGAGAAAAATCGTCCGTGGAGACGATGGCCGAAGTTAGTTTCGGGAGCCCCTTTCCATACGCGAGGGGCTGGCAACGCTTAACGACGCGCGCAACTCCCGCGCAACCTCTCCGCGGCTTCTCTGCTCTGCTCCCGTTCGAGGCCGGGGGCCGGGCCGGTCCCTGCGGGGCTGCGCGGCCGCGGGCAGGGATCCGGAGCGCGGCGGGGCGCAGATCGGGCGGCGGGGCGAGCTACTTCGGGACCTCGTGGGCTGAGTGGTGCGGGCTGTGTCCCCGCTGCACCGCAGGGCCCGTGGGCACGAAGGAGGAGCGGGCTTTGGGAGGGAGCGAGGGCAGCGGGAGAATGCGGGATGCGTTTCCCGTTGCTGCTGTGGCAAGGGAAGGGGGGGCTAGCAGATGCTTGGTGCTGTGCAGGGGGATACCCCGGCTTGGGATGTTCTTGCGGTGGGGAGGGTAGGTGCTGCTTGTAAGAAGGGGGCCGAGCTTGAGGTGGTGTGGGGAGGGAGAAAAAGGAAGGTGGCCCTTCGGGGCGCAAGTGCTGCTGGTTGGTGGGGAGGCAGGGTGCCCCGGGCCATCCCCGGCAGTGCGTATTTGCTGTGGGGAATGCAGCTGGTGTTGCCTGAAGGGTATAGATGATGCCCTGGAAGTAGCTGCTGTACTGGGGGAAGAAAATGGGGGGGAAAGGGAGGATGGCTTCATGTTGCAGATGCCGCACTCCCTGCTGGCAGTGGCAGTGGCTGTGGGAGGTGAGGGGTGTACTGCCTCCTACTTCCCCTCCTTCTCTAACACCACCTCTTGTCCTGTGCCTCTCTCTTCAGCACTTGATCCTCTTCCTGCTCTTCGTTGGACCTTTCAACTGCTTTGCCAGTTACAGCCGTGCCACCGAGCTCTTCTACAGCCTCAACGAAGGGCTGCCTGCTGGCGTGCTTATTGGTAGCCTTGCCCGTGACCTGCGGCTCCCGACAGCTGGTGGGCAGCACCCTGCAGCCCCCCAGCCCCCACTCTCTTTCACCCTGGCCTCCAGTGGTTTTGGGGAACAGTATGTGCACCTGGACAACCGCTCTGGAGAGCTGCACACCTCAGATGTGGAGATTGACCGGGAAGCTCTGTGCATGGAGAGCAGTGGGGCCACCAACTTTGGGGCAGCAGCTGGTGCCGTCTCTTCCTCTTCTTTACCCTCATCCGAGTCCTGCCTGCTGCTCCTGGATGTGCTGGTGCTGCCACAGGAGTACTTCCGCCTGGTGAAGGTAAAAATCACTATCCGGGATGTCAATGACAATGCACCCCGCTTCCCTGTGACCCACATCCGGCTCTCGGTGCCTGAGAATGCACCAGTGAACACCCGCTTGGCTATTGAGCATCCTGCCTGTGACCCTGACGTGGGCACCAATGGTGTCCAGACCTACCGCCTGCGAGATAACTATGGTGTCTTCACCCTGGATGTGGAGGAGAATGAAGGCGGGGAAAGGACTCCCTACCTGATCGTTATGGGGGCTCTGGACAGGGAGACAAGGGAGGAGTATGTCACAGTCATTGTTGCTGAGGATGGGGGGACTCCTCCACTTGTGGGCAGTGCCACCCTCACCATCAGCATCAGTGACATCAATGATAACTGCCCCCAGTTCAATGACTCGCAGATCAATGTCACCCTTTATGGGAATTCCAGCCTAGGGACACACGTGGCCACTGTCCATGCTGTAGACATGGACCTTGGATCCAATGCCCAGATCTCCTACTCCTACAGCCAGAAGATCCCCCAGCCATCCAGAGACTTATTCCATCTGAATGAAAGCACAGGAATGATCACGCTCTCCAGTAAAGTTGATGGGGACACTCCAAGGCTTCACAGGCTAATCATCCTGGGCAATGGTCCTGGTTGTATCCCTGCTGTGATCACAGTGCTTGTAACCATCATCAAAGTCATGATGAGGCCACCTGAAGTTGTCCCTCGTTTCATAGCTAATGAAGCAGAAGGGGTGGTGTACTTAAAGGAATTGGAGCCTGTCAACACACCAATAGCATTTTTTACCATCAAAGACCCTGATGAAAAATCCAAAGTCAACTGCTCTTTGGATGGTGATGGGCCTTTCAGACTTTCACCATACAAGCCATACAACAATGAATACCTGTTGGAGACCGCAAAGCCTTTGGACTATGAGACACAGCAGTTGTACGAAATCTCTGTAGTTGCATGGAACTCAGAGGGATTTCATGTCAACAAAATAATCAAAGTACAGGTTCTGGATGAAAATGACAACTCACCAGTTTTCTCTCAACAGCTGATAGAATTATCCATTGAGGAGAACAATGTTCCCAATGCTTTCTTGACCAAACTGCATGCTACTGATGCTGACAGTGGAGAAAAAGGGCAGGTGTCCTATTTCTTAGGTCCTGATGCCCCTTCCTATTTTTCTTTAGATAAAACCACAGGAGTTCTTACAGTTTCCACTCAGCTGGACAGAGAAGAAAAAGAGAAATACAGATACACTGTCAAAGCAGTAGATTCTGGGTTCCCTCCAAGAGAATCAATAGCAACTGTCACCATCACTGTATTGGATAAAAATGATAATAGTCCAAGATTTATCAATAAGGATTTCAGCTTTTTCGTGCCAGAAAACTTTCCAGGTTTTGGTGAAATTGGAGTTATAAGTGTCACGGATGCTGATGCAGGGCAAAATGGATGGGTTGCGCTTTCAGTTCTGAATGGAAGTGATATTTTTGTCATAGATACTGGAAAGGGAGTTCTGAGAGCTAAAGTCTCTCTGGACAGGGAACAACAAAGCTCCTATGTTCTGTGGATTGAAGCAGTCGATGGCGGTGATCCTGCTCTGTCTTCTACAGCCAAAATAACTATCCTTCTTCTGGACATAAATGACAATCCCCCTTTGGTATTGTTTCCTCAATCTAATATGTCTTATTTGCTGGTCCTTCCTTCTACACTTCCTGGTTCTCCCATCACTGAGGTCTATGCTGTCGATAAGGACACTGGCATGAATGCAGTCATAGCTTACAGCATCATAGGAAGAAGAGGCCCTCGACCAGAGTCATTTAGGATTGACCCTAAAACTGGTAATATTACCTTGGAAGAGTCACTGATGCAAAATGACTATGGCCTCTATCGGCTGCTTGTAAAAGTTAGTGATCACGGCTATCCAGAGCCTCTCCATTCCACTGTCATGGTGAACCTTTTTGTCAATGACACTGTTAGCAATGAGAGCTACATTGAAAGTTTGTTAAGAAGGGAACCTGATATCAGTATAGAAGAAAAGCAGCCTCAAATATCCATAGAGCCTACACATAAAAAAACGGAGTCAACATCCTGCATGCCTACTCTGGTAGCTCTGTCAATAATAAGCTTGGGTTCAATCGCTTTAGTAACAGGGATGGGCATTTACATCTGCCTAAGAAAAGGGAAAAAACATCACAGAGCAGATGAAAACCTGGAAGTACAAATGCCACTAAATGGAAGAATTAACCTGCATATGTTGGAAAAGAAACCAATGGAGATTTCTAACATTTGACTTTTCTTTGTGGATAAATCAAACATCTTGGACAAGGAAAAACCTTGGACAACTCTGAATCACCTAGCTGGGGGTTGTATTGACAGATGTTGTAGTGAAAGACTGCTAATTTATAACTTAATAATATTATAATTGTAAATAGCTGTTTACAGTTTTTTAAATTCAAATTCAGTGTACAGCTTTTCTATGAAAACTTAGTAACTAACAGCTGGCACCCTGTCTATAAATACATGGACATCATTTGCAGCTTTCATAAATCAGTAAAAGCCGTGATCATAAAAAAAGGGAAGGTAAGGCGATTCCTTAAACTCAAGTTTTAAAAGTCTTTTTAACCACAAGAGGGCATCAGATACTCCAGAGCAGGGAACTGAGGTACTGTCCATGAGAGAAACAGAGTATATTTTAAATGTATTGGTTTTAATATAAAATACACATTGTCAAGCAGACAAAAAGAAAGAAAAAAAGTCTGTCCCAATGTATGTATAATTAAAAGAATAAAGGCACACTAGTAATAGTTATAGTAAAGAATAAAAGAAGTAACAGTAAGGGATAAAAAATGCACTAGTAATGAAAAAAATGAAACTGAATGTTTATTACCTCACAAGTAAAGCTTATAAAGTAGGATACAAAAGGCATTAACAAGAAGTGCAATTCCTGTTGAGCAAGAATGCAAGCTATTGTAATGAGAATCTGAACTGCTGTGGCATATCATCTTTCATTTGCTCCACATTTCACCCACATTATCATTTGCTCTAGCAATCTGCTGATCGTTTTTATGGAAAAATTATATTTAATATTTCCTACAGCAAATAATGACAGAACTCCGTGCTCATCCTCATAAACATGCCAGATGCAAGGAAGCAAGGGAATGGCTAAATCTTTAGTTGTCATAGAAGTGGTGATATTTTTTGTACTTTGAGCAATCTGTCAGTAGTACTCCATCAGTTTGGTTGTGTAATAGTTTTGTTCATGTGATACTTCTGAATCTGATCTGCCAGATGAAAACAAAAATTGCTTCATATTCTAAGGAATTATAGGATTTAGTTTAATCTGACTGTTGCTCCTTTCTAGATTGCTATTTCATGTGAGAGATCTTGTTTCTGACTTTTGGCAACCATTCCTGGCTCCTCTTCATTGGCTTTGATTTTGGATCAGATCCAAAATCTAACTTGTAAGACTGGTAGCATATTTTCTGATAATTTATTCTTTGCTGTATCCTCTGTAACAAAGCAGCAGGTTTATTGGTGATGTATCACTTTCACTTAATTTTAAGAGCTAAGAACTATCTTTTGTATGATGATTATATCAAATTTCTCTGTGTGAGCAAGACAAATTAGTGTTATGCTTAAAACTGATTATTTTGATTTCTGGCATCATGTCTGTAATGTACCAAAAGTGTTTATATGTCTGCAAATTAAAGCTATATATTTTCATAATAGCTTATTCTCTGCCTCCCTCCTAGAATTTTAAATATAAAACTAAATATTATTTTAGCTATAAGAAATGCATATTTCGCAAATGTTTGGGTGATGGCTATCTTGTCTGACATGTCATAATACTTCCCCAAATTAGTACACTTCAAAATCATTAATGAGAATTTATGTACTTCTTGAAATTATTGGCAAAGACAATTGTATTTTAGCAGATGTAGGTGGCAGCAGCAGCTGATACCTGTTTTAAAAGTAGGGAATGCAATCTGAGGCAGGTTTTGATTTTTCTCTGTGTGACTCACACATTACTTCACCTTGAGCCTATTGAAATGTTGAGGCTTCATATCGATACTGGTTCTGCTTAGCCTAAGTAACATTATTAGCATAATGCCCAGATATTGCCATGCTACCTATAAGGAATAGCTATTTTTTCACATTAGAATATTTTGTTTATGCACAGTTTGATAGCTGTCTTTCATGAAAAATTAATTCAGCCTCTCAGAGGTTTGTGGTTAATCACCTTTTAAAATTTATTTTCATATTAAAATGTGAGAATGGTATGAATGCTTGAAATGCATTTGTCACAAAGAGACACTGTTTATTATCTCTAAAGAAACAGCACATTAATTCATCAGAAAAGGCTTCAGTATTACAGATGCTCTGTATTGCAGTAGTGGTGAAGCCAGATCCTCTGCATTTTTTTCTTCAGTAAGGAGGCAAGGTAACTGAAAGACAGGATACTTTTATTGATTTCAGTTGAATTAGGTGTCTAATATCTTCTTAAGACAATTCAAACAGGAGCAATACAATACAATAAAACCATGAACCTGATCCTTCAGTGTGTGTTCGTGTGACACTGGGCAGATATTTTTATTCAGGTTTGATGAATACATAGTCTTGAACCTGTTTGATTAAGTTTGCTGAGTTTAAATGTGCTGTTCCTGTGGCTGGGTTTTTTGGTGTTGTTTTTTTTTTTTTGTGGTTGGTGTAGTTCAAGCACATTTCCTAATGTGTAATAGGGTGTAATGGTATGAGCCTGTTAAAATGAACGTACTGCTTGTGAAGCATTTTGATCTCACAATTTTCTACAAATTTAAAGCAAATTGGTTTGAAATCACACCTTCAGCCATACCAGCACCACTGCTTGTGAAAAATGCTTTGCCCTGAATAATACTTCTCACAGTAATAGTACATTTTTGCCTTTCTGTGGGTAGCTTTTGGGTAGGTAATGCCACTGAAGATGGCAAAATATGCAGAATGAGTTAGGTTTGTTTTAAAAAAAGCTCCATATTTTGTGTTACTTAAAAAACATACAGCTGGTATCAACAAGTAATAAGCATGATCTTTCAGCCTGCAATGTTGAGCCTAACAGTGATAAAGTAAAAAAAAAAAAAAAAAAAACACAAAAAAACACAACAATAAAAACCAATAAACCCAGGAATCCTGAATTCATAGAACCTGGGAATTTCTTCTAAAAAAAAATATTCTTAGTGGAAAAATGCTTGGTGCTGGCTATATAGTAAACAGTTCTATGACACTGCTGTTTCCAGAGTATCCCATACTGAAACCCCTTCTGTGAAAACATTTTTAATGAGTATAACTAAAGTAAATTAGACTCAAATATAAAAGGCCTATTTTATTACCACCTTGTGCAGTGCACTTGCCAAAATATATGCAAATCTTGTTGACCCTGGTAGTTGAGCTGGCACAAAAATAAATGTCTCATTCATTTACAGTATCCATTGAACAATTTTAGAATAAGTGGGTGCTGTTTGTTGATTTTTATGAAAAATGAGATTGTCCTAAGCTTTGTATTGCCAAAGCCCCCTAAACTTGCCTTACAAACACTTTTTCATTAGGATTAGGATTAACAATTTAAAAAATAAAAGGCAAGAAATGGGCAGTGAGCCCAGTGGCAGTGGACAGAGAAACTCAGCTCAGTCTTCTCTTTCTATTTCATTTTATTCTTTTTAAAGGAACTCTCTGAAGTTACTGTTTTGATGCAAAATAAACACTGGGCTGCATATCAATAAAGGATGAGATGTGAAAGTGTGGAAGGGGAATTAGAGCACATTGCTTTTTCTTATGTCAGAACTCAGAAAACAATTCATCTTGTGGCTTTTTAAGTCCATTTTTCAGTACCAATGTCCAAATATGCAACTGTGCCAGAGTCCTCTTAGGAAAATGTAAAAAGCTGCCACTATCTTAAGAGGATGTCCAATAAGAGGTACAGTGTTAGGGCAGAACTCGGCCTTCCTGAAGGCAGTAACAAACCCCTGTTTGCTGACTAGGGTTTCATTGTAAGTTTTCTGCCCCCACCTGCTATTATGGGAAGGTTTCATTAAAGTACTCAAACATGTGAAGAGGATGGGTAATCCATGACTAGCATTTCATTTCCTGGTTCAAAACAATGAACTCTCAGGGAGCAGTGGACTGCATCGCAAAAATACCTCACATTTGGCGTACGTGGAGATACACACCACCTCTGACACAAATCATCAACCGAATATACAGTGTTACTTTTCGTGGTTCACATGTATTATCAAAGCCATGCGGGAAGCTGACTGCCGCTTTCCCTGTACTATTCTTGTCACTAACTTCTCACAGCCATTAGTTTCTATGTATGTTCCTTCTCACTCATGTAACTATCAGGGAAAAAACAACGCAAAACAATTTATTGTGTAATACTAGCCAGCTAAAATGCAAAACTGATTTAGTTCTTTCAGAGCTGGTGTTTGAGGAGCTAAGCACATTCATCTTACTAAAACAGTTTAATTTTAAGGGAGATGTCTAGTGAAATTTTAAGTGGAAATAAAAATAATTCAGCACCCCTACTTCCTATAGAGTCCTATACATTTTATGTGCATAGCAGTTGCTCAGACAGACAATAGTTGCAGGAATTAGTTTTATGCTTTATTTTAATAGTGTGGGAATGTTCTGAGTAAACTATCAGAAAGTTCCTAACTTACAGGTTCCTAACATTGCTCAGAGTTATGAAGCTTCAGCTGATTTGCAAAATGTCATAATTTACAGTTTTCTGAGTTAAAGCATGTGCAAAAAATACCTGTGCAGGCAAGCGTTGCTATTTCCTTTTCAGTCTTTGTACCAGACTGAACCAGCAGATAAGATAAAACTGCCATCTGCATTTGGAGATGGAGGGATTCAAAGATTTTGGCTCGCAAACAAATATAAACAGCTCTGTTTTTCACATTATGGACAAGAAAAATACTTTCATTCTTATCACCACAGATTTATAGGCTGCATACTCTTTCTAACGTGCTGCATATGAATGTTTTAGTGTTTTCTGCTATATTTGCATTCCAGTTTCATCAGGGCATGAATTTCAAAGGCCAGATTTCAAATCCTAAATATTTCTGACAACAGAGTGCTTTGAACAGGTGCTGAGAAAACATCATTCTGAATGAAGAAATATTGACTCAGTTACGATGTATTCAGTCATTCATTCCACTGCTTGTGAAAACAAATATATCCTTAAGTGTTTGAGTTGCAGGTTTCCATGTTGCTGGCTATGCTGCTGGTAAGTAGTAAGCATTTAACTGAAATAAATTATATGGGATCATTTAAACTGCGTTCAAATTGAGAAGACTTGCATTTTAAACATGAAGTTGGATGTTATTCTCTCTCAGCAGCCCTAGTAACATCAATTTAATCTTCTGCCCTAAATATTTTATTTTCCATCTACAAAGTTTTGGTTAAATATTCATCTTCAGAACAAGTCAGTGAGGTGAGAACTCTTACCTCTTTATGCAGAACAGAGTGAGAGCTTGATTCCTCTGCCTGTGTGTCAGCATCTAGTGCTGCTTGAGATGCCTTAAGGTATCCCACCTGGCCTCCAGCTGCAAGTCTGGAAGAGTGCAGGCTTTCCATCAATGAACCATCATATGTGCCAGCCTAGTTAGATGCTTTGGATATTTTAGGAGGCATTCACTAAACAAGCATGTGTGTTAAAGGTAGTCTTTGATAAGATTCAGCTCTATATTTACACATCAATGTTGAAATGTCTACATACAGGTATAGATCAGTGAGCTAGGCATCTGTTTCCACTACAGGCTGTGAGTCTTATCAACACAGTCAGTAGAACTTTGCTCTCAAGTAGGCATTCAGGGCAAAGTTTGTCTGCTTTGAAAATTAACATCATGTGCTATCCAGAATGCCCTTGAGCATCTCAAACTTCTGCATAGGGCTGTCAGAAAGACTGATGCCTTTCTAGAGTAGTAGCTAGATGCCAAGAGTGCAAAGCTGCACCTAAAAAAGCATGACAAAACTATGTATTGGCATGCAATCCCAGTGGTAGTGACACATAAACTCTACAAACCTCTTAGCTCCACTGAATAGAGCTTGAGAGACTAAAATCGGAACATAAAACATAAAAAATACAGAGACATCCTTAGCATCAGAGCCAAAAGATACCTACAAGTCTAAAATGTAACAACTATCATACCTACTTGATAAGCTCTGAAACCTAAATTCATCCCATTTTGTTTTAGTGATTTAGTGAAGCCATCTGTGGCCTCTGCTGTGAGCAAAGAGATAAAATATCTTTTCTTCCAGGCAATTCAGGTGTTTGGTAAGCACTGGAGTTGTTAAATTTTCTCCTTTAAGTTTACAGAAAACTCAGGGTAACTAAGATTTCACTCTGTGTTTCAGTAGAAGAGAAATTTAGGCCATGAAGTGAACTACAGATCATGGTGCTATGCACTCCCATTAGCATTATAATACATGGAATAAAATTGCTGTCTCAGGAAGCACCAGAACAGTCAGTGCACTTGCAGTCAGTGCAGGTGCCTGGAGCTCACATGACTTTCAAATACTTTGTTATAGGCTGCAGGGCTCCTTCCATTTAGGTTTCACTGTCCAAAGGTTCTCATGGCTTTATCTTTCTTTTTTTTTTCTTTTTTCTTGTTATTGTTTTGGTTTTTTTTTTTGTTTGTTTTTGTTTTTGTTTTTATATCAAAGTATTGCATGCAAGTCAGTTATAGAACACAATAAAAGAAGATGTAACTTTGATTGATATGATGGCAGAACACTCACTGAGGAGGTGGGAAAATTTTACTACTTTTCAGTGTTTTCAATTGTTTATTTGGAGGGGATTCCAAAAAGCATCTTTTGGTAAGGACACTCAGTAGCCTTCTTCTGGAAACCGAGCTATTGCGTTTAGTACAAAGACTCAAATGTCAAAATCTTCTGAGGTTGAGGAGACACAATCATGCAAGTCTACTAGAGGAGCATACCAGGAAACTGGAGATACTTGGTCTTGAAATGGTGCTCCAAGTGCATTCAAAACTTTTCTTCAAACAGTCATTGAGGGGGGGAGAAAGCCAGGGAAATCACAATCCTGTGCTCTTCACCCACAATGGGCAGCTTGGGTATTTAAAAGAAAGTAATAATAATAAAAAAAAAATTTCAAGAGTTACCTCAGATCTTTTCCAGAGGTATTAGTTTTGTAGTTCAGACTAATTTCAGTCCTATTCTCTTTATTCATGCTGTAATCCCATTAAAGTTACAGTCTCAAAACAGTTATGTGGTAGAAGTTGGTCTTCCTCTGCCTAAGGCTATATTTTCTGAGGAATGTATTTATAAAAGGTCTGCTGACAATCGCAGTACAAAGCAGACCTTCTCAAGATATGTTTCAGTTCAGGACAAAGTGAAGTAGATAAGAGTAAAAGACAGAAAGAATAAATAAATGCAGTCAAAATAAAAGGGCTCTTTACAATGATTGCATGTGGGAAACAAAAAGAAGTGGTCAGAAACGATATAAATTTTTTTCTGATCTGTGGGATTTACTGTGTATTATCAGCAGGGTTAATAGTCCCCTTTCAGCAATACCTCATCCCTTTTCTTAACCTATAAGGATGACGGCTTGTTGCTGAATATTGGGATTTCCTGACAGAAAGTACTAACACAAAATACATTAAAAACTGATTCTCATTGTCAGCAGGTCACAGCCGTACAGAGAAAAAAAGGCTTTGAGTAGAGTATCTTTAAAGTGCCTGTTTCATTATGATAACAGCATTCTCTTTTCATGGTTATTTTTTGTACTGTTATTACATTGGGTGCATTCATTTTTGCTAACTCATGACAAAAAAAAATCTTACTAGAAACATTTGCATCTTCTCAGCCAAAATAAAAGATGATATAGTGACATAATGTTTCTAGTGAATGCTGTTAATGAAATAAGATCCTTTTTTGTGACAACACACAAATAGCAGACACGCTTCTGTGCTCATAAAATGCATAATGATAACATAACCTTTCTTTTCATCTTTATAAACAGAATAAACGTTTCATTACAGTAGGAAGAAGAGGGTTCTGATATACCACTGTGTTGACACAGTGTAGATCCTGTGGATGTTTTTTATTAAAATATATTCAAATGGATGCTTTGCATATCTGTCTAAAATTAATTTACATGTTTTGAGGGTGTCTTCTTCTTTATAATCATAAGGGAAAAGCGAAGGTGAAACAGTTGCATTGGTGTTCCTTTTTATTTATTTTGCTTTACCAAGCTAAGTTTAGCTGAATTGAAAACACAAGAATGGTCATCTTTAACAAGCTTTTCCTTGGATTTTAATTTAATTTTCAGAAGCATCATATATAAAGTTGTGCTCCTGAATCTAGATATGTGAATATCTAAAAAGCAATAAAGGAAGCAAGCATGCAAGGAAAATAAATGTTTTGGAGTATAATTCAATCTCGTAAATTCAAAATAACATAACTAATGTATTAAGCTCCTCAAGGATGTTCTTCAGTATGCTTAGATACAATGAAAACAATTCAGTACCTTCATCTGCATGTGCTTAGAACAGATCCTCAGAGTCTTTGCTGCAGACCTTCAGGAGGTAGGTAGCCTCATCTCTCATTAATTTAAATACAATTTAAAAGTGTTCAAGTGTTCATATTAAATTAAAGTTTAATATGCAAAAAGTCAAACTAGCCAACATTGTTCATCCCCATTACAGCTTCTCTGAAGACCTACAAGGATGATGGAAAAGATGCTGGAGAGGGGACTCTTCATTGTTGGAGATACGATCTAGTCCAAATCCTCTGCTCAAGTAAGGTTGTCTAAAACAGGTAATATATATAAAATAAAAACAAACAAACAAAAAAAAAAAAAAAAAAAAAGAGGGAAATGTAGGGATTTTCTTCAAACAGTTTGCAAACGTAATTTTTACAAAAAACTTTTAAATTTGTCTAGTTTTGATTCTCTTTCTACAGTACAGCATTTGTGACATCTGACAGCTGATTAAAGGTATTGGAATGATTTTGGTAGTAATCTTGACCATAGTTATGATTGTACCTTCTATTTTGCAATGTATTCGTGGTATGATTGAAATCCTAGTAAAACAGCTTTGGCTCATTCAAGAAAAGAAAAGGGGGAGATGTGGATGATTTCTTGTTGGAGAATGGACGTATGCCTGCTCTGAATGAAAGCCAAGTATGTGCAGCTGGCCATGTAGCAGGGGTAACTCCTGGTTACCTCTGTGCAGCCGACCGTGGAAAAGAAGCAACTCCCGGACAGTTAATGAAACAAGAATGCAGGCCTGGAAGATAAGAAGGAGCTAAGATAAGAAGCTTGCTGAATTGGACTGTAAATTTCGCTTGCTTACAAAAACCACACCTTAAGTTCTCACGAGTGCAAAAGTTACAAGTACTCTCAGAATGGGCCTGCCTCCTTACATTGCGATGACGCTGTTTGGAGCAAGTTTTTGATTTTACAGGGTCATCATACCTCCTTTTTGTGTTTTATAGGTTGTGTGGAACCTCGTTATAGTATCTCACTTATAGTGCCTTATGTTTTCTATTCAAGGTTTCTTACATATGTTTTCTAAGACTGTTACAAAGTGTGTACCAGTTTGTCATACCTATTTTTTTTAGATTAGTATATCTTAGATAATTCACTTAAGCATAGAGGGGGGGGGAAATGTAGGCAGCCAGGGCTTGGCGGTCGGAAGATGTCATGCTGTAACGGAAAGACAGAGCCCCTCCCCAGATCTTAGCTTGAGACGTAAGCAGACGGAAGTGACGTTGTAAACCAAAGCTATATAATGCGGTGTCACTCTGCAATAAACGCCATTTGCAGTTCACCACATTGGTGTCTGCGTGCTAATGGACCCCGCGATCACGAGTAGGTGATTGCCTGTGCCGACCCTGAACCAGGTCACCGTGCCTCGCAGAGGCAACACTTCATCAGGGACTGCAGCGACAGGACAAGTGGTAGAGGGTTCAAACCAAAACAGGGAAGTCATATATAAGGAATAAGTTCTTCACTGTGAGGGTGGTGAGGCACTAGAACAGGTTTCCCAGAGAACTGGTAAATGCAACATCTCTGGCAATGTTCAAGGCCAGCCTGGACAGAGCCTTGGGCAACATGGTCTAGTGTGAGGCGTCCCTGCCCATGGCAGGGGGGTTGGAACTAGATGATCTTAAGGTCTTTTCCAACCCAAACCAGTGTGTGAGATTCTATGATTCTAAGATACCAAAAATGAAATGTTGAAGGCTCAAACTATTTTTATTAATTCTAAATGAAGTTTTCTATTACCTTTGATATTGAAACTGAATCTTTCAACATCTATCCAACAACAACTTTATTTGGCAGAATACACTGGACAAGTATCTTTAGCAACAGAATTATGCTCACTTACAAAATGTCAGAACAAAATCTCCAAGATTTTTTTTTTAAATTGCGTGTTTGTTTGTTGGTTGGTTTTTTTCCCCTAATTGTAACTTTTGAAGTAAAAAAATTACCTTTAAAAAAAAAAATACTTTCTTTTGCCTGGGGGCATTACAAAGCATTCAAAGATTAATCTCATAATATTTTTTTCCTAGTCTTTGGTAGTATACAGTATTTTTCCAAATACACTTTTGAACTCTGGCTTGAAAGTTAATGAAATTTAAAACTACAGAAGGCAAAGATTTAATTTCTAGCAACAGCCAGAAATGCCAAGTCATGAATGACTCCCAGCTCAGATTCACGCAAACTAAACTTCTGTCATCTGTATAAACAAGTGAGGATTACATACACCTAAGATTGCTTTTTTAATCAAGGCAACTCTAGAAGCTACTTATTGGGAATGTAGATGGTTTATGACAGTGCCTGCATTGCTCCCAGTTACTCTAGAAAGATATTACATCAGAGTCCTTGCAAAGGTACCCCAGTTAAATATCTCAAATTAAATAGAACGAAACTGGACTACATATTAGAACAAGAGACAGTCAAGTATTGTATTTTCCTTTTCCAATTACAGTGGATGGGAAACACTCCTGAAGTGTTACGCCCTATAAAACCTATATACACATTGAGACAACTTCCTTTTCTGAGTATGGAAGGTCTTATGTGTGTTTGTTTTTCACTTTAATCTTTGTTAGCATGGAAGCAAATTTCTTTGAAGTGATGGGGACAGCTGCACTTGATGGAACTGACACATTTTTTGCTGTGTCAGTTGCAGTTTGTAAAAATGAAAACCCACAAATCTTAAAAAGAATGAAATACAGCAGACATAGAGGCAATGAATGGAGTCTCTTTCCTACTCTGTCTTCCTGAGTCTGGAGGTGATAGACTGTAGGGTGCTGAGTATGCAATTCTTCGATGGAAACTGTACGTGTGTTAGAAACGCGAAGTTGGAATGACAAAATTGGTATGTGAAAATATGCTGAAGGGGAGTGAAAAAAAATTCTTTCTAGCCTAATAAAAATGCACAGATTCCTGATAAGATTTTGAACTGTTGCATGGGTCAAATAGCTAGGGCAGAACAGCTTATAGCATCATTACCTCTTCAGCAAATATCAGAAAGCCATGGGCAAAATTTGTTGAGCCTTTTTACTTTGAAGGTAAAGACTATATAGAAATAATGTACTTGAATTTGAGATACTTTTGAATTGAGTGTTCTACAAGATGACTTGGGTGAAAAAAGCAATTTGATATATGAAATCTGTCTTTGCAAGATATGTAATTTTTACAGAGAGTTTTCAGATAATGATTGACAATAAGCTACTGTAAAATTGAAAACATTTACAGTGTTATGGGGTTTTGGTCACTTTCAATCAACTTTCAGGAACTAAAAAATAAAAAGACTAGCATAGTAAGCAATTTGGACTCTCTGAAATGTATTAAAGGCATTAAAAAGAAGTGTATGACCCCTTTGAGCACATCCTCTAAGGGTCAAACTCAAATCACCTATTAGAAACATTAATATGCATTATGCTATATATCATTGAAATTTGGACACATGAATACTTTTCAAGATGCTTTTAAGGAGCCATTAATAATTTTTTATTGAACTAGATGCCATCCCTATACATAAATTTAAAAAAGAAAGAAAATAAACATGTGAAAGAATGCTAATTAGATGTAGCTAAGAATAATGGAGGTTAATATACTAGTAAAAAAAAAAAAAGAATAAAGAGTATCAACAGAAATTAGAATGGACAAGGTATCAAAATCATTCAGGTGAACAAGTGTCAATAAAATGAGGCAGGAAAAAACAGAAGGGGTATGCGAATTCATGCGTAAGTGAAAAAAAAAAGTCCAAAAATTATACACCCAAATGCATGTGGATTTTTTTTCCTCTAGGTTATAGGACTGCCAGCTATGAATATCACCTTAATTCCAGGTGTTTGTATATCAGTTCCTTGATGTGTTCAGAGTCCTTTGATTTCTCAAAAAGTATTTTATTTCTTTGATACATAGCGATGTGGTCTCTCATAATTTGTTAATCAGATCTTTGTGACCTCTTCCAGGTAATAAAATAGCTGAAGATCAAAAGATAAATATGTGCTGTACTGAAACAGCTGACAAATGCCTAACAACTGAAACTCACAGGAGAGAAGCCATTAACAGATGGGAGAGTGAACGCTGGCACAAGTGAGAAAAACTAACTAGAATAGAGTAAGGAGACTGTTGTACGAATTAAATCCGTTATTATTAATGTAGGACAATGAATAAAACTCCAGTAGGCCATGACATCAAAACAAAGTGTTCAAGGCCATGAGCTCTGAGTAGTCTGGTCTAGTGGAATGTGTCTCTGCCCATGAGGGAGGTTGGAACTAGATGATCTTTAAGGTCTTTTCCAACTCAAACCAGTCTATGATTCTATGACAGTGAACTAAAAGATAAGAATACATTCATGAAAGTAGAAAAGATCCTGTGCAAAACTTATCTTGTACAGCAAACCTGTATTTACTCCTTGATTCAAATACAAATTTGTACAGTTGAGATGTAACAGTCAAACTCATGTAAGATATTTGACTTGAAACCAGATTATATGCTTCAAAATTTAGCATTATGTGATTTCAATAAAGCATTTTTAAGAATTTCTCAATTTTATGGAGTTAGTACCCCTTAATGACAGATGTCAGGCAAAAAGCCTTCAGTGGGAAAATGTCATTTAATGAAGTTTTTTAGAGGTTCTGCAGATAGAAGTTTTAACTTCTTGACTTAAAGCTGAGACATCGTCACCAAGATCATGCCTTGGGATGAGACAGAAAAAGAATCAAGGACATGGTCTGTTCTAAAAATTTAAAATAGCCTTTGCCCATAATCATTCTCCATATCTAGAACTCGACAAGTAAACTGAATATGAGTAAATTAATATAATTTTGTGCCTTACTGAAGCTCTCTATTTTTTTTTTAAGCAAAGTAATCTCTTTCTGTCTCCTCTTATCCTGCAACAATTAGCCAATGGAAAGTACAAGCATAGGGGTGTAGTGCGCATTAATGTTTATGCATGTTTAGGTGCACATACATATGTATATGTGTGATGCATGTGAAAACTATACAGCATGAATCCCAAACTGGAAACATGCATTTCTACTCTGCATTTCAGTATTAGTTTGTACAATCTTACTCTGCTCTCTGTGAAAGCCTTGTGTCCTGTACCACTGAGTGTCCTACTACTGACCAGTAATTTCGTTACTTCTCCTGAACAGCCTGGCCATGTAATTTTATCTACATTGGTTAAGATGAAGGAAACCACAGAGGCTATCAAGGGCTCCATACAGAGAAGAGAAGACCAGAGCAAGCAAGGATTCTTGTCCATCATTCAGGTAGAAGCAGCCTGTAAGGGCTCCCCTTTCTTAACAATGTAGGTGAGGTAAACTATTATATTATATGGACAACTGAGGCAGGATGGGTTGGAAATAAATTTCTACTCAGCTGTATCTAACTGGCCATTTGATAGCACTGAAAAGTCCAGTGGGGTCTTAATACTCAGTAATTAGTGGGCAGATGACTTCACTAAAAGGGGCATTAAATGTAGGAGCTCATGCAGTACTGTATAGCTGTGACCTGGCTTGATTTCAACTAACTAGGTGCAATATCCAGCTATTGTGCTTCTGAGACACTCATTCCTCCCAAGAACAGTACTGTCAGCAGTTTTATACTGGCCTTATCACTGGCCTTTTAGCTGCTTTGAAATAATTTTATAATCCTCAGAAGTTTCAAATGAAATAAGTGACTGCAGTTATACAATAAAATCATGCTCCTACTCACCTCCTATTACCCATCACAGATAAATCACTGTTTTAAATTGACAGCAAATGTAACCAAATCTTTTCTTTTTATTGAGATAATAATGATTTTACAAATTTAATAATATCATTGTAGAAGGCCAGTTTTTAATTTTTTTCATTTCAGTCGGTGCCACCTTCTCAGCTGATCTCAGTAACAAACAGTTTGCTTCACTTTGCTTTGTACATCACCAGTGGGGCTCTAACTTTTCTAGAAGCTGTAGTGAAAACCAAAGGAAGTAAGGAGATAGCACTTTCAAATGGAAGTGTGTATCTTGGTTTATCTTGGATCTGTGAAGGATATGAGGCCGCTCTTTGGTATACAGGAATTTCTATGCAATCTAGAAATTGGTCTGATTATAGCAAGATTTGTTAACTGTTTTTATAATTGCCATTACTTTGGCCTAACTAGAAATGGGCTTTAAAAATAAAACCCGAACAACCCAACTCAAAACTAATTAAAATCAACCAACCAACCAGACATACACGCTCCCAATCCCCACCGCCCACAATAACTATGTATGTCCAGTAAGTATGCTTAAATTTAATAGGTACTTTCTTATTCTGAAAGAAGGCAATTGTCAGAAGCATGTTGGAGGGAGGGATGGGTCTGGATGGATTCACCCCTGTAAAACCCATGAATTTCTCAGGTCCTGATACATTGAGAAAGCTTTTAAATACAAGGTTTCAATAGTTTTTAATAACTCTTTTCGATTAATTTCAGCTTTCTTCTTTCTGAAAGTGCAACAATACATTGGCTTGAGGATATCTCATCATTCTTCTTATCAATAGTTGCATGCTCACTAAGACAGGATGTAGAGCTGCTTAAAGCGGTCATACTATTAAGGTAAATGCACTTAAAACACAATACATTGATGGCAAATATTTGTTCTTTCAGAGGAAAAAGTTGTGTACTCAAAGACTGTATCAGTTGTGGACAAAATGCTACAAATCAGAAAGAATACATTTAGAGAAAGAGGCCAGCTATGCACCTGCCTGATTCGAAGTCCTGAAAGGAAAGCTAAGGAAAATATTTAAAAAAAAAAAAAAAAAAAGTGCTGGATTTACCTTATATTTAAAAGGAACTTTCCACACATGTGCATCCCAGCACAATAAGAATTATTTTAGAGCATGTGAAAAAATGAAATTTTGGTTTCTTTTGAAAAGAAGTGAGGCAGCACTGGAGTATCAACAGAAGCGAAGATGTTACCAGTTTGTTCTTTATTACGTATCTATTCTATTTACCTATTTTTCTCCCTTTCCATGGGAGACTGATATTCACATTCTTTCTTTGCATAAAGATATTTAAACCAGTATCTGAAGAAAATATCCTAATACTATTACTTTATTTAGGCTAGCTGGATGGTCTTAATCTCTTCTACTGCTGTTGTACTTTGAATGAACTATTAAATATTAAATAGAGTTCAGATGTCTTAACCACTGGGAAAGAAGAGTAACCTTAGGCTCTTTCTTTGCTTGCCTGTGTTCTTTTTTTCGATGACAGTGAAAGTTCCTAATTTGCTGCCGATTTTTGATTAAATTAGGTTCTTCATTTGTGGATAGGTAAATAAAGGAAATACATTTATAGTTGCTATATTACGGACTGGCATACTAAGCGATTTTTCTACAGGAAGAAATAATGAAACCATTAATGAAACGGATAATACTAAGATAGAAGAATTAAAGGAAATGAGTAATTAAAGCCTGAATAACCTCCACAGCAATAACCAGACTTTACACCAAGTAAAAATAACTTGTGTGATCAGTAAATCACACAAACAGTGAAAGAGGCAGGACAAAACAGTCCCACAAGTTTTTCTGCAGATATTGTGAAGAGCTTCACCCATTGTTCTGTATGTAGGAGCTCTTTGCAAGAGACTGCTTAATCATATGCGTACAGAGAAGCACTGCAGATCTAACCATATGTCCAGCTCAATGTCCAAACGGAGACCAGTAATGAGTGGTGTCCCTCAGGGATCGGTGCTGGGACCGGTCTCGTCCAACATTTTTGCCAGTGACATGGACAGTGGGATTGAGTGCACCCTCAGCAATTTTGCCAGTGACACCAAGCTGTGTGGTTCAGTCGATACGTTGGAGGCAAGGAATGCCATCCAGAGGGACCTTGACACGCTTGTGAGGTGGGCTGATGCCAAGCTGATGAAGTTTAACCATGCCAAATGTAAGGTCCTACACCTGGGTTGGAGCAATGCCAGGCACACATACAGGTTGGGCAGAGAAGAGATTCAGAGCAGCCCTGCAGGGAAGGACTTCGGGGTGCTGGTTGATGAGAAAATGAACATGAGTCGGCAGTGTGCGCTTGCAGCCCAGAAAGCCAAACATATCCTGGGCTGCATCAAAAGGAGCGTGACCAGCAGGTTGAGGGAGGTGATCCTGCCCCTCTACTCTGCTCTTGTGAGACCTCCTTTGGAGTACTGTGTACAGTTCTGGTGGTCCTCAACATCAAAAGGCCATGGAACTGTTGGAACAAGTCCAAAGGAGGGCCATGAGGAGGATCAAGGGACTGGAACACCTCCCTTATGAAGACAGGCTGAGAAAGTTTGGGCTTTTCAGGCTGGAGAGGAGAAGGCTGCGTGGAGACCTCATAGCAGCCTTCCAACATCTGAAGCGGGGCTTTAGGGATGCTGGGGATGGACTATTCGTTAGGGGCTGTAGTGATAATACAAGGGATAACGTGTTCGAACTGAAACAGGGGAAGTTCAGGTTAGCTATAATGAGGAAGTTCTTTACTGTGAGGGTGGTTGAGCCACTGGAATGGGTTGCCCTGGGAAATTGTGAACGCTCCATCGCTGGCAGTGTTCAAGGCCTGGTTGGACAGAGCCTTGGGTGACATGGTTTTGTGTGAGGTGTCCCTGCCCACGGCAGGGGGGTTGGAAGTAGATGATCTTATGGTCCTTTCCAACCCTAACTATTCTATGTTTCTGAACCTCTTCAGTGTTGGGTGGGCTGTAGCTTTTATTGCCTTTTTAAGTGATTAACCAGATGAAGAGAACTTGGTACTTTTTCTTCAGGTGAAAGATAGACCTATTAAAATCTTTCACTCTCTTAGTCTCTGTTTAGCTACCAAAATGCAAAATGTATGCCCCAAATGAACATAAACTCTTTCACTGTCCTCTGCTCAATGCCTTGGAGCTACAGCTAAAATTAGAGTTCTAGGTTTCTGTGGCTAGTTTGTCCCACACGAAGACTATGAATTTATGTGTCCTTATGTGGACTTAGTCCATATTTTCTCCCAAGTAGATCTGTTGACTAGAGGACAGGTGAAGCATATAAGAAAAATAGATGTTTTTCTGTTCTTCTGTAATTGTCTAGTCTTAAAGGTAATCTCTTTTTATGAGTTCATTTTTCCTTTCCTGTAGTGAACTAGAATCAAAAGCATGCTGTTTTACCAAAGTCAGAGATTATTGGTGCTAATATAATTTTCAGTTACTTATATGAGAATAAAAGAACAGTGAGGTTTTCTTTCTTTAAGGCACCTTTTCCTATTTTTTTGCATTTATGGCTCAAAACCTGATCCTACTTAAGTTCTGCCCTGTGACATTAGTGTCCTCTTCATCCAGAAGCTGTGTATGTCATCCAAGTTATATCACAATGTTTTCATTCATCCTTTCAGTGAATTAAAAATAGACCATTTTATTTAATGAATCACAATATTTCACCTAATCACAATTCAAGTCAATATTTGCAACATGACTCTTAGTTGCTAAAGTATCAGATAGCTCTGTACTTACCACTTCATACATGTTAAAAGTCATCCTCTATTAATGATCTGTCATTTAAAAATGCACCAGGAAAGGAATAGATGTAAATTCTTTAGGAAATGAACAGATGTAAATTCTGAGGCAATTTGAGTATAAAAAACCTCTAGTCCTGGCAGTCTTAAGATTTTTCATGAGTACTGTATTCATCTTCAAAAAGAAATGAACAATAAAAAAAGAAAATTTTCCCAAATATTCCAATTTACAACCTTGAAAAGAGTGCAAAAATGAGTCAAAATCACATTCTCTTTGTATTTTTCTTTTTTGTTTCTGCAGTAATAATCTTTTACCTCCATGTATTGTTAGCATAATGACATTTTTCAATTACTAAATCAGCAGTGGTAGGTATCTAATCGAGAAAAATGAAGGTGCAAGATAAGGCATTACAATGAGGAGGTAAATACTAGAAAAGCCAGTTTCAGAGGATATTTATTTCTGAAGTTTATACTTAACTGTATATTTCTTCCATAAGCCATCAACAGTTGATGCATTCAGTATAACCACTATTTAAAAATAATTAGAAACTAATGCATCTAAAAGTTGGATAGTAATAAGAGTGATAGAAGAGTGCAGTCCTGTTATCTATACTGTAGAGTATAAAAAAGTCATTTACTCAGAACTTTTGAGTTAGGCAGAAGTCTAGGAGGAATTCATTCACCTAAAGGACATGATGATAATGATGAACACTGCTGTTCAATTACTATCTCCACAGTATTTCCAGAAGTAACTAGGTAGCTCCTTTCTGACCCACAAGCTCCCTAAAGGCAGTTTATTTCACCATGTCAACACCTTACATAGGTGTGATGAGCACCTCTTACAGTAAAATGCATCTGTTTAAAAAGCATATTCAAGTTTTGAGGGAGACTGAGGGAGAGAAGTAGGGGAAGAGCAGTGTGATAATTAAAGTACTTGCCCAGAAATGAGAAAGCTGTATCCGGTTCCCACAGCTGTCTCAAGGTCCTGGAAACTGTATCTCCAATTGCCACAAAAGTCTTAACTTGAATCCTGTTCAATACTATTCCTTTATTTCAAGCTGAGTGCCTGTGCAGCCGGGATTAATAGATTCAGGAAATTAACTCTCAGCCCTTCATGAGTTTGAGTATTAGTTAATATATTGTTCTTCCTGTAGTCAAATCAAAAATCCGTACTTTCCATAACACTGCCAGCTAAAACTTGTGTAAAACAAAGTCAGATTTCTTCCATAACTGACAAAGAAATTCTGAAAAGCTAGGCTAAAAATTAGTATTTCCAACATTTTATTCATTTTCTTTTTTCTTTTTTTTTTTTTTGCTTGTTAGATGCTTTGCAAATTCAATGACAGAAAAGGCCCAAACAAAGGAAATACCCTCTAACAAAATATTCATATTAACTGTAATGAAATCAATGTGGAAATGACATGCTTGTACTTAACTAAGATCCCTCAGTGCCTTCCATTTTCAATGCACTGATCTCATGTAGAGTGAACTGTACCTTCTACTCAGTGGATTCAAATGTTTCAGAAATTCAGGCAGATTCTTCACGTTTACAGGTTTTATCCTGTGGTTATTATTCAGGGCAGGTTTTTTTTGGTTGGGGGTGGTGGTGTGTTTTGGTTATTTGGTTGATATTTTGTGTAGGGGCTTTGGTAAATCTTGCTGCTAGTCTGAGATTTAAACATAAAATTGCTCTTTAAAGAACCAGTTCACAGCTGAACTTTACTGTTTGGCCTATTTGGAAAGTTTGTGTCTATCATCCATCAATGTTATTTACACTCACTAATACAACCAGACATTAAAAAGAAAACAGTGTATCTGTGTAAAATTAATTAAGTTCAACCATGACCTCATTACACTGATGGAGTGCAATGCAGCTACTTGAAACCAAAACAAATTTATTTTGATTAAACATACTTCACTTTATAAAAACAACATATCTCACCCAAGTCACTTGGTTTCAGGAACATAGAGCTTTCATTCTGGAGTTCATCTAGTATTATGGTGTAATAAAATGGACTTTCTTCTTTCTCTTGTCCTTTTTTGAGGCCATGACACAAATATTTGATTTGCAAGAAAAAGCTTCATGATCAGTTCCTTGGCAGAAGTTTAATTTAGTCAGATTTAATTTTAAAGTTCATATATGTCTTAATATATGTATAAAATTATCAGAATATGGTCTACTGCCACTATCAATCATATAAGAAAATTTTCCTTAATTTCTCACAGGGAGATCTGAGTAGGAAATATCTTTTTTAGTTCACTAAAGTGTTTGGATTTTAGGAAAATGGTAATGACACATGACAGTGTAACTCTGGCGTCTGAATAACTGAATTAATAGGACACACTATGTATGTATGAAAGTATGAAAGCATTAAATCCCTCACAGAAGGAATTTTATCCAGATCTACACCTCAGTTAAAAATATCCCTCCTACCCCATCACTTGTTCTTCTGGGGTCTCACTTGTTCACTCTTCCTTGACAGATATCCAAGACCTGGGAAACCTTTCTAAAAGCATTTCATTGAAACACAGATCATCATAGCAAAAAGGCTTAGTTGGAGGAAAACGGGATTTTCTGAGGACAAAATCACTTTATTGAAACATTCTTGGTGGCTGTTCATCATGACCTCTGAGACTTATTTTGACTAGTATATGCAAAAATTTCTTATTAGCTTAATGTACACACACAAACCCCAAGCAAACAAATGAAACATACAAACCAAAAAACAAAACCCAAGAGGAAAAGCAGAGTGAAATTAAAATCCATGGAGAAGTCACTGGTGCTAGCAATACATGCTCATGATCAGAGCTTGCTGAAATAGATGTTGCCCCTGGCTTGCAATGCCTGCTTCAGCTTATTTTTTTATCATTTAAAAAACATTACACTTGATTATTGAGTTATTGGCATTATATGCACATAACTTCATTTTAAGACAAGGCTTCTAACTAAATTTTCTGAAGAATAAGAGTACAAAGTATAGCCTAATATTTAAAGCAAGATAAGGAAAGATTTAATTGCAATTCGTTATGCTCAGAATTTGTTGCAGTGTCTGAGACAAATTACTGACATCTTATCTTCCCCATCAGAGGGAAGAAGATGATAACATAAACACAGAAAAGCAGTGGGATGATTCATTCACTGATGAGTCCCATGAAGAAATGTAAGTTATTGTTCTAAAATAATTGTACTAATTACCAAATAGTATGGCATTTTTCTATCTTTAAAAGGATATTTTAGGGACATAGTGTGAATGCAGGCACTGCTGACCTCCAGAATTTCATTTTTATGTAACTAGGCAGCAGATTTAGATGGGACGCCATGAAATTATAGAACATATTGCATCAGACACAAATTGGTATCTTTGTTAAAGTGATAATTAATGCATTATGTAACTATTACTATAGTGCTGAACAGCTTGGTGAGAAAAGTGCTTTTCAAATTGAACAATCATTATTATTTGTACTGGTGTACTTTCATGTAATCATGCTTTGCATTTGTAGTCAGCAATGAAAATAAATACAATAGCTGTGTTACCTGTCCTACCAAAACTTCACAATGGCAAATACAAGAACAGTGCAGTAAAATCACCTACATAAAAAAAAATATGCACCTTGAGACTGATAGATATTCCCTAGTCTATTGTACTGTGTAATTCTAGCACTTAGAAGCCTTCAGCTTTTCTGTTAACACTTGCAAATTACACCAGGTACGCATGTCTAATTTGTTGCATACTTGCGTAAGTGTGTAAAAAGCCAGAGAGCTTTTATTAAGAAATTCTACCATTACTTTTAGACCAAACTTAATATATTTGACAGTTGAACAGTGGGCTTTTTTGTTTAAGACACATTAATGGGTATTAAAGCGTATCTGGCTAGTATGGCTCTGAAGTGGAAAATTTCCTTCCCTTCCTCTGATTTTTCAGAGCAGTTAATATTGTCTTACCTCTGACCAAGCCATTCTGGAAACTAGAGTATCTGAAATTACATTGAATTATTTAATTGTGTGGACAGCAAGCAGTTAGTATCACTTCTTAGTATCACATTTCTAGATAGGCATTATTGCTCTATCTATGGCATGAACAGAAACAATTACCATGCCAATAAAGCAAGAGGTAGCGTTTCATGGGACTGAAATCATGATTAGCACAGTGACCTGGTTATGATGCAAAATTAACTTTCCCTTTAGCTTTTCTTCTTTTTAATAATTCATCCTTTCTCTGAGTTTGCTTGTATAACTTCGCAGTCTTTGCAGTCTCGATTTAGCAGTATTTTTAGTATGCTCTGACACTTTTAAACAGCTCTATTAAAAACAGCTTGCAAACACTAATTTGAATGTGCCCTGTAAAGTAAAACAAACGAAAAAATGCTCTGGAAAAAAATATTCTGAAACTGAAAAAGTTTGGGGTGTTTGGTATTTTTTGTTTGTTTGGGATTTTTTTCTGACCAAGCCTCCAGACTTTGACAACATTATTAGTTACACAAAATGGAAATTCAGCTGATTGAACTGCCTTATTTTTTTTCTTTTGTTAAGCAAACACTAAAATTCAGAAGTATCAAAAAAGTACTTTCTGCACTGATACCAAAAAAATGTAAACCAGAAATAGACAACTGCAGGAAACTATCATACTGACAAGGGGCACAGAAGGGGAAAGGACAATAGGAAAGAAAGGGAAAAAAGGAAAGAAAGGGGAAAAAGGAAAGAAAGGGGAAAAAGGAAAGAAAGGGGAAAAAGGAAAGATGGAGAAGAAGATGGGTGAGGGGGAAATTCTTTCAAACAAAAAGGGTGTTTTTAACAATATGTCGTGGTTTAAGCCTTGAGAGTACTGGACACCAAGTTACCCATAAGGTAAGTCCAGGAAGATCAATCAGTAAATTAGGGCAACAGGACACAGGATGGAAGACACACACACTCACAACATGCCTCAGCCAAGGATTAGGGTCCTAAACCTGAGCTGAAGTGGGATACTGAGCCTGTGAACAGGGAGTAGGGGGTCCAATGTGAGGCCGGTCAGGGGCATGAAAACCTACTAGAGCACTAAGAGCTCCAACAGTTAGAAAATTATTATAGGAATATCACTGACAAGGCACCATCAATAATCACTGGAAAGAGATAGGTACTTCTAGAAAGAGTCCACATCTTCGGTGGATTCAGTCAAACTCTTGGAGTTGTTTGTCACCATCTGCTCGCTGTCAGAAACCTGAGATGACTGTAGTGCTAACTTAGGTGATGTGAATCTGATCTGAAGATTTTGCAAGGGGTTATGCTGTAGGCAATGCCACCTGCATTTGATTAACGGCTCCTTCTGGAGTAAATGACCTACCTTTGCTGAGACAGTAGTGGATTGATCTCCAAGACCCAAAAGGCTTTTCTCATTCCTCTGTCCTGAAATAAATTCATACGTATTTCAACATAGTCAACTTGTAGAAGATACAGCTCTTAATGCCATCCTTAAAGGACATAAAATGTTCTTCTGAAATAATAAAATAACATGTTTGTCCTTAATTTAGAGAAAGTAAGAAACTATCCCAGAAAATGTAATTAGTGCTGTTTCTAAGCTCAAAATGAACAGTGGGCTAGAGAAGATTAAGCCCAAACTATTGCATAGTCGTGTCAGAATACTGAGGAGAAGTGGAAAGGTGTAGAAGAGATAAGAAAGGTTCATTCCTAGGCTAAGAATTGATGTATTAACCTCTTCCGGGAACAACTGTAAGCCTCATAATGCCTTTACTTGCTGTAGAGCTATGCATCTCATTTGTGAAGAGAATGACTACGTACAGATTCCATTCCAAAGATACTGAGTCACCAAGAGACAAATTTTTCATGCAGGCAGTGTCAGAAAGAATTGATAGCGCATATAATACCATGAAATGCAGCAACTTATGTACTGATTCAACCAATTATCCTTGAAATCTACTCTTTTGTCTCACAGTAGAAGCATAGCAGATACTTGTGGAAAAAAGCATCAGAATGAGACAAATATAGATTTTAATTTTTTTTTATCAATCACCTCTGTTAACAGTGTCAGTTTCTGTAAAGAGGGGATTGCCTGAGATGGATATGTGTTTGTCTGTTTGTGTGCAATATCTTTTTCTTCCATTTGAGCAATACTGCTTTTGAAACCTGCTGAGGGTTTTGACGTCCACATCTTTTGACAATGACTTCTACAGTGTCATTTTTGATTATATGGGAAAGGAATTTCTGATCTTTATTCAAAAATTGTCAGTTAATTTCATTTGATGAAATAATAATTGCCTGTGATTCTTGTGCTATTCACTGCTTTCATACCATTCATGATTTTACAAGTCTTCATGATGAAAATCTGTTTGGTCTTCTCTTTTCCAGGCCACATACTTCCTTTCTGTTTAATTGGTTGTCATAAAGAAGCTTTCTATACCTCCTATCATCCTTGCCAAAGTACCTTTTCAAGTTTCATGTATTTTGAAGCTGAGGAAGAGGAAGCCTGGATAGATCTTCATAAACAGTTGTAGATGTGGACTCATTGTGGGATTGTGCACTGATATGTTGTTTTTTCTTGTGTTCTTTAATCTTTTTGCAATAATTCTTAGCATACCTTTTTGAGTGCCAGTGAGCACAGAGCTAACATTTACAAAGAACTACTCACCATGACAGCAAGAGCTCTTTCCTGAACAGTAATAACTAATTCAGGTCTCAGCTTTGTGTATATGTAGTCAATTATTTTTTTTATCTACACATTCATTATTTTATAGTTATCGACACTGAATTTCATCTGACATTTTACCTTCCAGCATTCAACATTGTAGATGCTTCAGAGATACTTTGCAGCTAGTAAAAGCTAAATATATCCTGAAGAATTTTGCATCATTGTTAATTTTTTTCACTTTACTACTTACTCACTTTTCCAGATCATTTATGAATAGATTGAATACGACCACAAAAAATTTATTTGGAGGCTGCTTTTTTTTTCCCCTAATCCTTTTTTTATTATCTTTTAGATTTTTTGCATGATAGGATATAACATCTTAAACCATGATAACTTCATTTCTTTCAACCATTCACACAAGTCATTGTCATTACACCACACTTCAATGCAATAGTCTCTGAAACAGTCTACCAGTCTAAATACGCTATCTACAAAACAGGAAACAACATGAGAAAAGAACATGAAATTTTACCATCTAAGAATATTGCTTGAGACAATCCTCTCTGTATACTTAGCAATGCATTATGGGACAGCTCTACAGGACCAAGAAGGACCTCCCTGCTCCACTTCACACCCTAGACTCACAAATTTACGAATGTTATTCCAACCAGAGTAATGGGAGCTGCCCTATGACTTACTTTCTGAGTACCAAAGATTGCTCAAAAGAACAGGTCAGTCAACACATCCTAAGCAAAAGCAGAAAATAGAAGACAACAGCCTGAGATGGAAAAAGGATGGATAAGAAACTTTTGCTACACTGTATATCTTGCTCTAGTCAAGAAGTTACCACAGCATCCATACCACACCATTGTAAAATGGTGTTAGATCTAGATTCTGCAGGTTATCAAGAAAAAATAGAAATAAATTATAATCAACACCCATCCTCCCTAGAAGTGTAGGAGAACAGGAAGCTATCCAGGTCTTGCAAGTGGGAGATCATGTGTTGCTACTGTTCCTACAGATGCAAGGATGAAAATGCCTGACCTGTGAGCAGATATATAGCACAGATCTAATGGTAAGAACCGAAGTCCAGCCACTAAGAAACAAGAGAGAAACTAAGCTATTGCCAACTCATGCTAATAAAAAAAAACAAGAAATTGTTCAACCACCCCACCAAAAAGAATTTCATGACTAGTTAGCTTAAGGAAACACAAAACTTTATCGAAACAATTTGCATCTTCTTTGTTTTTTTTTTTTAATCCAGCATTTATACTGAAACTGCTGCAGTCCACTCTTCACATAATGAGTAGCAATTTGGAGACTAAAAGACATAGAAACTTCCACATTAGAAGAATGTTTTCTAATGTATTCCATGATCACAGGCATCAATTTATTTGTTCAGGGGGATGTCTTTAGGTTTGCTCCCAGCCAGACTCCCATATTATACTGAGAACAGGAGTTAGAAAGATCAAAGAATATTTAAATTTGGTTAAAAAAAAACCCTAGTTTAGGTGGCTTGCATTACTTAGCTCATCCTTTATTCAGTCCGATGCAGCTTCTGGGTCACGGCAAAATGGTTTTACTTTTCATCTTCATGCTAAAGTAACACTAAATTCTGACTTACCCACTGGCAACGAAGTACTGCCATTTAGCTCAGCTAATAAGGGGAAAACCCAACGTGATAATTTGCTACTTGACTATAAGGAGGTGACTGTCTCGCGAGGGGAGGCCTGCAGCGCCTGATCTGGGGGGGGGGGGGGGGGGGAGGCTCAGCGTCTACAAGCTTCACCTCGGAGCAGCAACTTGAACCGAGGGAGCCTCAAGTCCTCTACAAGGCCTGCCCAGGAGCCTGCAGCTCCGCGGAGGCGAGAGGCTGACTCAGAGGGGGCGGCGCCAGGAGGAGCAGCGGCAGACCTGACTGGTTAAAAACCTGCCCCAGGGAGCGCGAGCGACCCAGAGCACGGCGAACAGGGCGGGCAAACAGGGCGGGCAAACAGGGCGGGCTCGAAGCAGTTTGCGCGGCAGTTCGCGCGGGAAGGCGAGCGGGGTGGTGAGCGGGATGGTGAACACTCACCGTACGAGCAAGGGTCGGTCTGGGAGCTCTACTCCGGCTGCGCCGGTGGTGGCCAGCGTAGGCACCCAGATGGAGCAAACGGGAAGGGAGGCTGCAGTGCAGAGCTCGGGGTATCCTAAGGGAAGGGTGAGCAATGGGCAGGGCTGCACTCTGCGCTCCCTGGTGGAGGTCCTCCTGCAGCAGGTGGCTGAACTGCAGGAAGCTGTTACCAGGCTGAAAGGTGTCAGGGAAGCTGAGGGGGAGCAGCACTGTGTGCTCCGGGACCAAACTGTTCCGGGGCCTCGAGTGTCTACTGTTGCCCATGCAGGAAAGGAGGCTGCTAACCCAGGAAAGGAGGCTGCTAACCCAGGAAGCTGGGAAAAAGTAACAGAAAAAGACAACAAAAAAAGGAGGAAGAGGGTAATTAAAAGCAAGGGGCTTCCTCCTATGTCTGTTGTCCCCACCCAGAACCGCTTTGCTGTCCTGCAGGGGGCTGATGAGCAACAGCGCTCTGCTATCCTGCAGGGGGCTGATGAGCAACAGCGCTCCCACCAGGCGCAACCAGCTAGTGCACTGGTAAAGAAGGTCACTGCTGGTGCTGCCAGGAAAAAGCGGCAGACCATAGTAGTCGGGGACTCTAATCTGAAAGGCACAGAGGCACCCATCTGCCGGCCTGACCCAGGCTCAAGGGAGGTGTGTTGCCTACCAGGGGAATGGATCAGGGATTTTGCAGAGAGGCTGCCTGCTCTAGTCGGTCCCACTGACTATTACCCACTCCTGGTAATACATGTGGGTGCTACTGATATAGATAGCAGTAGCCCGGAGACCATAAAGAAGGACTACAGGGCTCTGGGAGAGGTGGTTAGGGGCTCTGGAGCTCAGATTGTCTTTTTGTCAATTCTCCAGGATACAGGGCAGGACCTTGAAAAGGCTAGGAGGATTGGGCAGGTTAATAAATGGTTAGAAGGGTGGTGCTATAGTCAGGGGTTTGGGTACCTTGAACATGGGACTCAATATAGTAGGCCAGGTCTACTGGGGGCTGGTGGAGCTGGTCTGACAAAGAAGAGGAAGAGTGGATTTGGTAAGAGGCTTGCCAGACTGGTCAAGGACGCTTTAAACTAGATGTGTCGGGGGAGGGGGGCATCATTCCATCCCAACACACCCAGTCGGTTGGTAGCACCCATAGTAAACATTCGGAGCAATGTAAGGATATTCCAGCTGCTCCAGCCAATGACCCGACTTCAATTGGATCTCGGCTCAAATGCCTCTACACAAATGCCCGTAGTATGGGGAACAAACAAGAGGAATTAGAGATGTGTGCACGTCTATGGAGGTATGATATCATAGGCATCACAGAAACATGGTGGGATGGCTCCTATGACTGGTGTGTTGGAATGGAAGGTTACCGGCTCTTTAGGAAAGACAGGCCCGGCAGATGGGGAGTGGGAGTTGCTATTTATGTTTGGGATAGGCTAGAGAGTATGGAACTCTGTCTGGGGACAGGTGAGCAGTCGACAGAGAGTTTGTGGATCAGGGTTAAAGGGAGAACAGCGATGGGTGATATTATTGTGGGGATCTGTTACAGACCGCCTGACCAAGGGGACTTGCTGGACGAAGCACTCCATAGGCAGATAGGAGCAGCCTCACGCTTGCAGGCCCTTGTTCTCATGGGAGACTTCAACCACCCTGATATCTGTTGGAGGGATGGTACGGGCCGGCACAAGCAATCCAGAAGGTTCCTCGATTGCGTGGAAGACAACTTCCTTCTGCAAGTAATAGAGGAGCCGACAAGGAGAGGTGCCATGCTTGACCTCGTCCTCACCAACAGGGAAGGGCTGGTTGGGAATGTGACGCTCCAGGGCAGCCTTGATTGTAGCGATCATGAGATGGTTGAGTTTGAGATCCTCAGGACAGTGAGAAGAGCGTGCAGCAAGCTCACTGCCCTGGACTTCAAGAGAGCAGACTTTGGCCTCTTCAGGAACCTGCTCAGTAAGGATCCATGGGATACAGCCCTAGAGGGCAGGGAGGCCCAAGACTGTTGGTTGATATGCAAGGCTCACCTGCTGCAAGCTCAGGAGCGATGCATCCCAACTAGAAGGAAGTTCAGCAGGAGGGCCAGGAGACCTCCTTGGATGGATAAGGAGCTGCTGAGCAAAATTTGAAGGAAAAAAGAGGCTTCTAAAAGGTGGAAGCAAGGTCAGGCGACCTGGGAAGAATACAGGGATGTTGTCCGGGAAGCTAGGGACCAGGTTAGGAAAGCTAAGGCCCAGTTAGAATTAAACTTGGCTAGGGATGTTAAGGATAACAGGAAGGGATTTTATAGGTACATTGCCAATAAAAGACAGGTTAGGGACACCGTGGGCCCTCTCCAGAAGCTATCGGGAGAACTGGCTATCCTGGATTTGAAGAAGGCTGAGGTTCTTAATGACTTCTTTGCCTCAGTCTTTACGGGCAAATGCTCTGACCATACCACCCAAGTCTTGGAAGGCAGACGCGGGGACGGTGAGGGTGGGGACCCTGGGCCCACTGTGGGGGAGGATCTTGTTCGGGACCGCCTTAGGAACCTGAATGTATACAAGTCCATGGGACCAGATGAAATCCATCCACGGGTCCTGAAGGAGCTGGCAAATGAAGTTGCTAAGCCACTGTCCATCGTATTTGAAAAATCATGGCAGTCAGGTGAAGTTCTCGATGACTGGAAAAAGGGAAATATAACCCCCATTTTTAAGAAGGGGAGAATGGATGACCCAGGGAATTACAGACCAGTCAGTCTCACCTCTGTGCCTGGCAAAATCTTGGAGCGGATTCTCCTGGAAGGCATGCTAAGGCACATGAAAACCAACAAGGTGCTTCGGGACAGCCAGCATGGCTTCACTAAGGGGAAGTCCTGCCTGACCAATCTGGTGGCCTTTGATATTGGGGCTATGGAACTGATGGACAGGGGCAGAGCAGTTGATGTCATCTACCTGGACTTGTGTAAAGCCTTTGACACTGTCTCCCATGACATCCTTCTCTCTAAGTTGGAGAGACATCTATTTGATAGGTGGACCACTCGGTGGATAAAGAACTGGCTGGATGGCCACACACAAAGAGTAGTGCTCAGTGGCTGAGTGTCCAGCTGGAGACCAGTAACGAGTGGTGTCCCCCAGGGATCGGTGCTGGGACTGGTCTTGTTCAACGTCTTTGTGGGTGACATGGACAGTGGGATTGAGTGCGCCCTCAGCAAGTTTGCTGATGACACCAAGCTGTGTGGTTCAGTTGATACATTGGAGGGAAGGAATGCCATGCAGAGGGACCTTGACATGCTTGTGAGGTGGGCTGATGCCAACCTAATGAAGTTTAACCATGCTAAATGGAAAGTCCTCCACCTGGGTCGGAGCAATGCCAGGTACAGCTACAGATTGGGCGGGGAGGGGATTCAGAGCAGCCCTGCGGAGAAGGACTTGGGGGTGTGGGTTGATGAAAAAATGAACATGAGCCGGCAGTGTGCGCTTGCAGCCCAGAAGGCCTACCATATCCTGGGCTGCATCAAAAGGACTGTGACCAGCAGGTCGAGGGAGGTGATCCTGCCCCTTTACTCTGCTCTCGTGAGACCTCGCTTGGAGTATTGCGTGCAGTTCTGGTGTCCTCAACATCAAAAGGACATGGAACTGCTAGAACAAGTGCAGAGGAGGGCCACGAGGATGATCAGGGGACTGGAGCACCTCTCGTATGAAGATAGGTTGAGAAAATTTGGGCTGTTGAGCCTGGAGAAGAGAAGGCTGCGTGGAGACCTCATAGCAGCCTTCCAATACCTGAAGGGGGCCTATAGGGATGCTGGGGAGGGACTCTTCATTAGGGACTGTGGTGAGAGGACAAGGGGTACTGGGTTTAAACTTAAACAGGGGAAGTTTAGATTGGATCTGAGGAAGAAATTCTTTACTGTGAGGGTGGTGAGGCCCTGGAATGGGTTGCCCAGGGAGGTTGTAAATGCTTCATCCCTGGCGGCGTTCAAGGTGGGGTTGGACATAGCCTTGGATGGCATGGTTTAGTGGGGGGTGTCCCTGCCCCTGGCAGGGGGGTTGGAACTCGATGATCTTGAGGTCCTTTCCAACCCTTACTATTCTATGATTCTATGATTCTATTATTCTATGATTCTATGATTTTTTTCTTGGCTTTGCTTCTGTCCATTGTTTCTGTTTTGATTTAGATTCCTTGCATCCCTTTTCTTCTTTGTTCAGAACATGAACAATGTAGACACATGACACTGAATATGGCAAGAGGCAAAAATAAATACCAGACACTTACCTTAATAGTACCAGAAAGAATTTACAAGGAGACAGGGTACATGAAAAATACTGTCAACCTGGATAAAACTGTCTATAAATACACATGTACAGATCTGACTTTTTTTTCCAGTGTATGAATCAATATAACTCTGCAACAATGAATGCCCTTCCTTTTTAAAAACAATCAAAACATTTAGACCTGAATTTTTATGTTCATTCTGACTGAGAAGTCTACTTTGAAAAGACATCCATTGACTTAGAACAACTTAAGCAGCTAGTAACTCTTCAGAATAAATGGAAGCATCATTCTACCTTTGCATTTCTGCATTGCACAGAAACCTCATTCTGATTCTTCTATTCTTTCTCTGGCTTTAACACCTGATTTCTATCTATTCCAGGAAAAACAAGTTAGCATATTGATATGTCGCTGCACATCAACTAGGACGGCTACAGATTCTTTGAAAAACACACTGTCTCTGTTGTATATGTCAGAAAGAGAAATATACCATTTTCAGTTCTAACAACAAAGCTTCCAGATCTTGCATAACAACATTTTTGAAGGTTTGCTTTTATGTGACAAAACCACCTTCATTGTATACATTGCTCTTAACATTTAGATGGTCTTTAAGCAACATTTCAAAGAAATTCTAAGTGTGATTCCGTATGACAGAGCAGGTGGAGCATAAAATGAGTCATGGCAGAACAGATGAAAGGTTTATCAAAACCAGGGTACTTTCTACAACAACTTCATACACCAGATGTTTCAGAGGACTAGAAAAATACGTAACTCACTTGCGAAATGTGTGAAATCAGAGTTGGAGAGGTGAAGTAAAGAGTCCTGTTTGGCGAGTTAAGATGGAATCTGTTATGTCCTGACCATGGTGGATTGGTGACCTTTATGAGATTGTCTGAAGTAGTTATTCACAAATCCTATTCTTCAGATGGCCACTTAGCACATTCCCTAACCCAACACTTGTTCAGATAAGGTAGTTGTTTTCATTAGTGGCTCTATTTTGTGCTCCAGGCAGAGTCAACAGCGCTGAATTCCACAGTTCAGTTACTATACCTCAATAAAATAAAAAACAAAAAAAAGATGGATTTACACTTGCTTTAAAAAAATAAATAAAAAAACAGCTATGAAATATTTAGACAATCATGTGTATTACAGTATTAGAAATACATTTACCTATATTAGTCAATATATTGTTTTATGAATGACTGAAGAACAATTCTTATAACTTTCTTACATTTTTTGAATAAAACAGACTATATTTATGCTTATTATTTCGGTGTTTTGTTTAGTGGCCTGCAATATAAAAATGCAGTATTCGGAATAAGATGTGACCACCATATGAATACAAGGCTGTAATTCACTGAAGGAACTCAGCAGATTTCATAAACTAGAAGTCAAAAGGTTGAAAGGCCTCTGAAGTGCTCCAGAAGTCAGAGACTGAAATATAATTGGGCCTCTACTGGAAAGACTTTTATTGGTATTTATAATATATTGAAAATATTTATCTTATTCGGTAATTTTTTTCCAAAGGTAAAATTTTACCAAGCAGAACAGTATACCACAGGCAAGCAATGACACAGATGGCTTCTCCTATATAACCCCATTAGTGAGCAGGAATACAGACATAGTAAGTGAGCATATACATGTGTATATACAATGGTTTGTTTATTTACTCAGTATTTGGTCTTTTTGCAGATACCAAGAGAGGGTAAAATAAGTCTAGCTGCAATGGAAATTAGATTGTCAGTATTGCAGCCTGGGAAAATCCTGAATGGTATTCACATTTGGACTTTATGCTGTATGAGTTCTAAAAAAGTTGCAAGCTAATACATTTACAAACTGTGGCTATAAGAATCCAAATCTACATCTCTGGTGAACTACTGTTGGGAGCTAAGAAATACCCACAGGCAGACATTCCTGCAAAATACAGCCACTATAATCAAAAACAATTTTTATTCATTTTGGATAGGAACAATTCTCTGTCTTCAAGCTGGGGTGTTTTTTTTTTTCCTTCCACTTTGTTGTTGTTCTCTTTTTCCACCATCTTTCAATTTAACAGTCCATATACGGAAATCCACAGTTTATCCAGTCTTTTATGTATATAGGTGAAATGATACCAATGTCCAGTGCTTCTGTGATTTCTTTATCACACTAGAAGTCAAGTTAAAAACTCTTGAAGTACAAGCATTTCAGGCATATGGTATATCTACTGAACGTGGTAGGCAGAAAAGGCATAATGTGGCCAACAGTCTTGAAGAAACTGCAGTTTTCAAAATGTGCAGAACTGTTCTTTCCCAACTCTCCCTGAAGTTACAAAACCTGGCCTTGCTTCAGAAAATCTCTTTGGATTTTAGATCTGTGAGAAAACAAGTTAAAGAACTAGTTTTCTTACTTCTTACAAGTACTTCTCGTTCTAACTAATTAATCAGCTTCTCCATTTGAAGCATGTTGCTTGTATTGATGAAGCATCAAAAGAAGTAATCAGGAAGAGGGGAAATATAGTTCTTATCCCACAGCTCCTCAAAGAATAGCAGAAGTTAATCCTGTTTGTAATGCTTCAATATTATTTTAGTATGAATAAAAGGAGTAGGTCTGTTGAGAATAGATCCTCAGAACATTCCTAAAGACATCCAAACTCTTGCAAAATAACCTCAAAACAGTGAAAATTTTTAAACTTGTTCTCAAAATTGAAGGGAATCATGGTTTTGCCATTTCAATCATCTTTTAGTTTATGCTTTTTTTGTTTTCTATTTTCTACCTACTATCTTCATTTTATAAGGGTGACTGGTTCTGAAATATGCTTAGTATCAGCAGATTCTGTGAAAAGCAGTGGTATTCCTTCCTTTAACTAATTAGGACTACAGAGGAATAATCCCTTGCTGCAATGGAGGGGGTGGGGGGCAGGGGAAAGTGTTCACTGTTTTGTTGTTTGATAGCCCTACTATGCACATTATATATGGGTTTGAATGACATATTCCTTAAGGTAGCAGAAGGAATAAAGGTAGATATGAGAAGCTTAAAGAAATACTATCTGCATAAAGAAAGTCTTAAATACATATTCTGCTTTTTAAAGATTTTTATGCTTTGCAAATTAATGATGTTTACCCCTCATATTTCATATGAAATGGGCATTAATTACCCATGCATGCTTCAGTGATTTACAGCTCACATGGCAATACTTACAAATAATCAACAGAAAATGCTTGAGGAGATTCATTCATTTGACAGAATGAATGAAAAAGCCTGCTCTCAGCTGATAAGTTAGGTAAGTGCATCTGGGAAGAAAAGGAAAAGGGATGGAGAGAAGGAAGAAACGAGCACTAAAAATGATTCATGACTGGGAGACCTACTCTGTACAGTGAAAAAGTTAGAGTGTTAGGAGTGATTAACACTTGGAAGAAATTGAAGTAGTGGATTTGTCATCTCTTGATGACATTAAATCTTGAGAAAGTGCCTTTCAGGAGGGTATGCTTTAGTGAAAACCACTAGGAAAAAGCTACTTACAGGACATAGGAGAGGATCTGGTTTGAGACCATCTTAAGAACCTGAACATACACAAGTCCATGGGACCTGATGAAATCCATCCACGGGTCCTGAAGGAGCTGGCAAATGAAGTTGCTAAGGCACTGTCCATCACACTTGAAAAATCATGGCAGTCAGGTGAAGTTCCTGATGAGTGGATAAAGGGAAATATAACCCCCATTTTCAAGAAGGGGAAAATGGATGACCCAGGGAATTACAGACCAGTCAGTCTTACCTCTGTGCCTGGCAAAATCTTGAAGCAGACTTTCCTGGAAGGCATGCTAAGGCACATGAAAACCAACAAGGTGCTTGGTGACCGCCAGCATGGCTTCACTAAGGGGAAGTCCTGCCTGACCAATCTGGTGGCCTTTGATATTGGGGCTATGGAACTGATGGACAGGGGCAGAGCAGTTGATGTCATCTACCTGGACTTGTGCAAAGTGTTCAACACTCTCCCTCATGACATCCTTGTCTCTAAATGGGAGAGACATCAATTTGATAGGTGGACCACTCGGTGGATAAAGAACTGGCTGGACGGCTGCATGCAAAGAGTTGTGGTCAACGGCTCAATGTCCAAACGGAGACCAGTAACGAGTGGTGTCCCCCAGGGATCGGTGCTGGGACCGGTCTCGTTCAACATTTTTGCCAGTGACATGGACAGTAGAATTGGGTGTGCCCTCAGCAAGTTTGCCAAGGACCCCAAGCTGTGTGGTTTGGTTGATACGTTGGAGGGAAGGAATGCCATGCAGAGGGACCTTGACATGCTTGTGAGGTGGGCTGATGCCAACCTGATGAAGTTTAACCATGACAAGTACAAGGTCCTACACCTGGGTCAGAGCAGTCCCAGGCACATCTACAGGTTGGGCAGAGAAGAGATTCAGAGCAGCCCTGCGGAAAAGGACTTGTGGGTGTTGGTCGATGAGAAAATGAACATGAGGAGGCAGTGTATGCTCACAGCGCAGAAAGCCAACCGCATCCTGTGCTTCATCAAAAGGAGCATGACCAGCAGGTCGAGGGAGGTGATCCTGCTCGCCTACTCTGCTCTTGTGAGACCTCACTTGGAGTACTGTGTACAGTTCTGGTTGTCCTCAACATCAAAAGGACATGGAACTGTTGGAACAAGTCCAGAGGAGGACCACGAGGATGATCAGGGCACTGAAGCACCTCCCATATGAAGATAGGCTGAGAAACTTGGGTCTGTTCAGTCTGGAGAGGAGAAGGCTACGTGGAGACCTCATAGCAGCCTTCCAATATCTGAAGGGGGCTTATAGGGATGCTGGGGAGGGACTCTTCATGAGGGACTGTATATAGGACAAGGGGTAGCGTGTTCAAACTTAAAGAGGGGAAGTTTTGACTAGATATAACGAAGAAATTCTTTACTGTGAGGATGGTGAGGCACTGGAATGGGTTGCCCTGGGATGTTGTGAATGCTCCATCACTGGGGGTGTTCAAGGCCCGGTTGGACAGAGCCTTGGGTGACGTTGTTTCGTGTGAGGTGATCTTACTGGAAGTAGATGATCTTATGCTCCTTTCCAACCCTAACTATTCTATGATTATATTATTCTAAGACATCTTGTATATTAGGCTCGGGCTGGATAATTTCATGGTCAATTCTGATGTTAACTTTTAAATATCTTCTAAATAAATCTCTTGGTCAGTTCTGTGAGTATCTTGAATGTGATGGGCAATTCACCAGAATATTCTTCTTTACTCTGCAGAAGATCAGGCTTATTTAAAAGTCTTTCTGTTGTAGTCTTGTCTTGCATAACCATAGATATTACATCTCAGGGCCTCCCTACTTTTCAAGGTATTTCATTTGCAGCCATGTCAAAAGAAATGTGTTTTTATCATCACAGTTATCTGTAAATGAATATTCAATTGAATATTTTTTATTAGGTATCCTATCACATTGATAATCAGGGTCAGATTTACTTTGCCAGAATTGTCACCTGTATCAAGATTTTAAGATGGTTATAAATTCACAATGCAAATTAAACAGGTTTTGAAAAACTAAGTAATATAATCTTAATACCTAATTAAGAAGACAGGCAAATTAGAAAATCTGAAGGAATACTGAGAAATGTATCTATCTCAGTTAAATTTAACCATCTAAAAGCTAGGTGCTATGTGTTTAGTACGCTCTCACTAGGCTCTTTCCTCAGTTACTGCTAAGAGGCAGTTCCAGATAACAGTTTATTCCTGTGTGTTAATACCCTTGAACAGGATGTCTCGGCCTCTGAAGTGAATCCTTTCTCTCTATCAGCTGTGGAAGCTTTTGGTTACACTGCATGCCTGCTTTTAGGCAGCTCAAGTCAGGCATAGCTATCTCAGAACTCACTTCTTCCCTTGTATTGAACATTGTTTTGACAGTGCATGTTTTCTGTCTGTCTTAGAAATACAGATCCTGGGATAGAAACTTTGACAGCTGCCCAATTACTTTTCCCACCAGAACTAGAAAAACCTCAACTTCAACACTCTGTTCTCTCTGGCCACCTATATACTTACCTCCTGAGCTGTTGTGGAGTATTGGGATCTTTGGACAAGACACACTAGCAGGGGGGCTGGTGGGCTTGTAGGACCAAGCTCAGACATTGAAAGACTTACCCCGTATTCTGTGTCCTTTAAGCTCTGAAATCTGAATGGAAAGTCACTTTAATATTAATCACTTGCCAAGACAAGCTATACTAAGATTTATATAGCAGATGAACTGACCATTGTTCTTAATACTTATTCAAGTTGTGCTAGGGGGGATATCTGTACATATACAAGTGAAAAGAGAGGTGGGGAATCACATATGTTCAAATAAGATGTCATGAAAGATGAAGAATAAAAATAATAGCCTACCTGTACAATACAAAAGTATATACACTAAAGGCATCATGTAAGGAACAGATAAAAAGGGACAGTGAACTCATATGATATGCCACTGCTTTATTAACATGAAGAAACCATATGACCATGACAAATCATTCTCCTTTTTTCTTCCCCACTGAAGTATATAAAGGCAAGGATTTTCTAAGATCTGGCAATGCTCCTCTCTCATTAACACTGAGCAACAGTCTGTCCACCTCAAGTGCAACTTGTCTCCCATTTGGATGGTGGGTATATCTTCCCCTCTTTAAATAACTTTATTTGCTAAAGGGTACAGTCTGTCCACTCATGCAGTTCTGTATGTTGTCAAACAGAGCTCTAAGTGATTAACATAAGATCCATTTTTTCCCTTCTTTACTGAGAAAATATCAGCTTTCCAGGTAATCCACAAATTAGCCTAGTGACTGGTTGCATTTATGCAAGTATATTGGGGGTAACTGCAGTCAAGACTGCTGTACCTACTCTGAAGGATTACTTGATGTGATCTTAGGCAAATTGTCAGTCATTATTAACACATTGTTGTGATTCAGCAAGATGCCCAGGGATGCTTTTGCTCACAGTAAAAGAGTGAAAAATATAGTTTAACAGACAAGTCTCTATTATACGCAGGGCTAATCCACATAGATTTGAAGGACCATATGAATGAGCAGCATGCATGACAACTATTACAGCTCCACCAGGGTTTCTTTGTATATGAAATTATCTCACACTGTGAATAGCAGGAGGAAAAGAGAAATCTATATTGTCTTCACAACCATCTTTTTCCATTAATATTTAGTTAAATGTCTAGAAACTACCATGCGTTTTCTTTAGAAGTATGCATGTAACAGGGGTGATTAGGTGTGAAAGGAATATTGTTATGCAAGTCAGGTTTTTGTTTTTTTTTTTTTTTTTTAAGTTCTATATTAAACTTTTTAAAAAAAAAACAAACCTTTTGATGTCTTTGAGATCAGTATATTTTTGTTCCAGGTGCTTCCCAGGTGGATGCTATGTTTAATAGAATACACTTTAAGAGAAACTTTTTCAAGTAGGGTGACCTTACATTTTGTAAGACACTGAAGTGCAAACATTAAGTAGTTTTATTCATCAAAGTTATATTTAATTTTTAAGTATTTTTCATTAAAATAATCTATGGATATTGAACTGATACATGTTCGGAACACTTCACTATTATTTTTAGCTTGCTTTGGTTTCCTGAGGGAAACCTTTTATATCAGAAAAAATAACTTTTTTGGGGTGGTTATTTTCTGTTTTTTTTTAATTTTGTTTGTTGAACTATTGAAACCACTTTAAAGTCTTGGACCTTAAGGATTAATAACGAGTACAGAATGCCCTTTACCTCCTTTTGTGAGTCACTGAGTCATATTAGACACATTCCGTTGCATTTAAATTGGTTTGCTACTTGTTCTTTTTACCAATATTTGTATTATGATATGAAGTAACTTAATCTGCTTCTCCCTTTCTTTTCTTATCATTTGATGTTAAGCACCTAGTATTCTTAAAGACGCTGTGTATTTGTTCTGCTTGACACACTTTAAAAAGACACTGCAGATCACCACGCAACTGCACTTTTGAAAGAAAGTTCCACTATTTTAAAAATAACTTTGATGAAACAGGAGCAAATAAAAGCAATTACTTCATGGGAAAGCCATTAGTGAAACTAAAATTAAGAACATTTCAGTGTTTCATTGTGGGTGACTGCAGCTTCCAGCATAGGTTATTAAAGATCAAATTCCAGTAACAACTGACAGCAGTTCAATAACATGTGAAATGAGTAGCATTATCTCATTATTTTTGTCTTTCATCATGAAGCATGTCAGTAAACAATTCTATATTATCCATACTAAAATATCCAACTACAACATCTATACTGAAATAAAACATCCATACTTAAAGTACAAGTTCATATGAATTAAAACTTTGCAACTGCTTTACATCTCACAACAGGATGAAAAAGCCTAAATTCTCTTAAATAATGAAAAAGCATTTGATCAGGAAGTTAATAATTATCCTAATTAGATTTGACCAGTATAACTTCCTGAATAGTCTTTAATGATTACAATTGTTCATGCCCGTTACTGTATTTACATCTACCACTGTCAAGATTAAGAAAGGGGTCTAAGGAGGCCTGTGGAAGTCTAGAGAAATTTTACTCCGTTTTTTTTTTTCTTTGTTATATTTTCACAGCTGTTACCTTAAAAGATCTTAAATTAGATGTATTTGATTCTAACTTCTTGAAGGCAGAATCAGATTCACCAGCACATTTCATAGAATCATAGAATGGTTAGGATTGGAAAGGATCTTAAAACATCTGGTTCCAATCCACTTCCAACCCCTCAAGATCCCTCTGGATGGCAACCCTCCCCTACAGCGTACAACTGAACCACACAGCTTGGTGTCATCAGGAAACGTGGTGAGGGCGCACTCAATCCCACTGTCCATGCCACCAACAGAGATGTTGAACAGTACTGGTCCCAACACCAACTCCTAAAGGACATCACTCATTACCTGCCTCTATTTGTACATTGAGTCATTGACCACAACTCTTTGCATGCAGCCATCCAGCCAATTCTTTATCCATCAGGTTGTCCATACATCAAATTAAGGTCTCTCCAGTTTAGAGACAAGAATATCGCGCAGAACAGTGTCAAGCCCGTGTAGATGACATCAACTGCTTTGCCCCTATGCATCAGTTCTGTGGTACGGCAGTTCTCTGTGACTACCATTCTCTTTCTTTTGGAAAAGTACTACATCTGTAAAAGGAAGGATTGCAAGAATTGCTAGCTCTACATCAAAATCATGGGATTTTAAGGGGAAAAGTTCTATTCTTCAGGGATGTCAGAGGACAGCTTTTCAGAGCAGAGAAGATGTACATTCTAAGAACAAAAATACCTATATTAAATGACATTCTAAAGTTAGCCTTAGTTATCGTTTGATTTTACATGATCTTGGCAATGGAAAGCTCTGGGAATATAGTATGACAAATTCATCATTACACCATATTAGCAATTCTTTTTGTAATTTCAGAGAAGCATTTTTTTAATGTGTTATTTCAGAATCATGAAAGGGAGGGAGGACCCTTACTACAGCTATCCAGGGCCATGTATATCATGGCTGCACAAGGCTTATTAGGCCAGTAATCCCCAGAAAAAATTGCCACACAATAACAATGAAAGGTAAGTCAAAGGAGAATTGAAATAAAGAAACAAAAACAGTTGTAAAGGACAAAAAGGATTTGCATGAGAGTATATTAGAATACCTCAGGATAAGGAAGACAATTCTTGAAAGCAGCAGGAAGCAAATTACACCATCTGCTCAAAAAAACTGAGCCTTTTCAAAGTACCATTAGGGCTGCACATAAGCACTGTTTCAAGTGCCTTTTGCAGTATGTCTATCATTTGCTTAGAAATCCTTTGGAACAACAGCCCACCGAGATCTATAATCTCTAGCCAAAAGCAATTATCATAAATGCATCTGAAAACATAGCTGAGCTTTCAAAATCTCACCACATAAATCTATGGTATCACAGAGGTCTCGCTCTGATATCGTGATCTACTGAGAAACAGACAAGGAAGTTCAAATAAATTTAAGGTATCTGACTATTTTACTAATGACATATAAAGAACACAGTGATGCAAAGATAAATTCAATTGTGTCTATCTTTATCTGGGTGTTTGCAAGATGGACTTTCTTCCAACAGTCAAACAAGCAGTTGAATTATCTACATACAAATATATAAACTCTGTACAGTGTATAAATGAAAAACAACTCTAACTTTGAGTACATATGTTTTCTAAATAAAAAACACACAGAGTACAAACAAAAGTGGTAAAGAATTTCTGCATCAGGTTCCACTATGTCGTGGTTTAAGCCCAGCCTGTCACTCAAACCGCGCTGTCGTTCTCTCACTCCTCCCCCTTTCTCCCCCGTGCTCCCGGAGGGATGGGAAGGAGAATCAAAATAATGCAACTCCCACGGGTTGAGACAAGAACAGTCCAGTAATTAAGATATAACACAAACCACTGCTGCTACGACCATTAATAATAGTGATAAGGGAAATAACAAGGGAAAAGAATACAACTGCTTACCACCCGCTGACCGATACCCAGCCCAACTGAGCAGTGATCTAACCCTTCTGAGTAACTGGCCCCAGTTTGTATAGTGGGCATGACGTGCTGTAGTATGGAATACCTCTTTGCTTAGTTTGGGTCAGGTGTCCTGTCTCTGCTTCCTCCCGGCTTCCCCTCCTCCCTGGCAGAGCATGAGACTCAGAAAGTCCTTGGTCAGAGTAAACACTTGACCAGTAACTAAAAACATCATCATTATCAGCGCTGTTCCCAGGCCAAAAGTCAAAATAACAGCTCTGCGCCAGCTACTAAGATGGAGAAAAATGACCACTTCTGCTGAACCCAGGACACACTAGAAAATATCTGCGAAAAAGGTTTGTAGAAGAAACTGTTCTAATTTTTTTTTCTGTTTTTGGAAGGAGTATGATTAAAGGAGCTTTCCACTCAGGCAGAAATGCAACTACCCTTGGCTTGAATTACAAGGTGAAATTCCTCTAGGTGTGCTTGGCAGGTAGTATATAGGGGAAAAAAAATATAAACCAATATATATATACCCATATTAAAGCAATCAATGCTACTATATTAAAATTTTGGAATCACAGCATTCTACCTCTGCTTGAGCATTTGGCTTCATTCTTTGAATTTCTAAACATCCTAAACTTCAAGAGTAAAGAGGTGTAATTACATAGCCCTTTAAAAGTGTGTTAGGTAACACACAAAAAAGATCCCAACTAGCTTTTAGAGTGAAGAAGAAACCATTAAGACGAGCACCACATTCCTCCCAGTAAAGAGTTGCAGGTGCTGACAAATCCCATTATGAGCAGAATTAAACTATTGACCTTAGGACCCTGAAGAGCAGGGGGAGGGTAAGTATGACAGCAGGAAAAGGACTAGAAATGAAAGAGTGTCGTATAACTATATTAACTATGCTACTGAAAACTTTTCTGCAGAGAATTATTCATTCTCTTTCTATAGTAATTACTTTTGAGCTAAAAATTATTCTTGGACTCCTAAGATTTCAATTCCACAAACATTAAGTTATTTTAGATTTTGAGCATAAGACAGCTTACAATATATAAGGCCTGGAGCAACTCTTCTATGAAGACAGGCTAAGAGAGTTGTGTTTGTTCAGCCTGGAGAAGAGAAAGCTCTAGGGAGACCTTAGAGCAGCCTTCCAGCACCTAAAGCGGTCCTACAAGAAATCTGAAGCAGGACTTTTTACAAGGGCATGTAGTGATAGGACAAGGAGGAATGGTTTTAAACTGAAAGAGGGGAGATATAGAATAGATATGAAAAAATTCGTCACTATGAAGGTAGCAAGACACTAGCAGAGGTTGCCCAGAGAAGCTGTGGTTCCCCCGTCCCTGGAAGTCTTCAAGGCCAGGTTGGATGGGGCTTTGAGCAGCCTGATCTAGTGGAGGATGTCCCTGTCCACGGCAGTTGGGTTGGAACTAGATGATCTTTAAGGTCCCTTCTGACCCAAACCGTTCTATGATTCTATAATATGTAGACCTTATTATGAAATTAATATTTAATTGTTAAATGTAATTCCCTGTGCTTTATTACAGAAATAAAGTGCAACATGTATGTGTAAATTCGGAGGGAGGCAGGAATTATGTACTACTAGTTTAATACGAGTTCCAAGTTCCTGAAAGTGGGCCAGAGGTTTGCTTCTCTCTTTTATGTTAGTGATCTCTACAGTGAATTTTCATGAATTTTAAATATTTTTTATTTCTTTTCCTATCCTAAACTCGGATTGGTCTTCCTCACTACAGAAACTTCTCTTGTAAAGAAAAAGTTCTTCTGGAATACCTGAATTCTTCATAGACATTTTAAGGTTTTCAATTATATAAATGGTTGTAATATAGAGAAAAACTTCCCTTGGTAGTCTATAAATTGTGATGCTCACCTGCTTTCACACTGTTAAAGCCACTGAGATTTGCATTCTTCATTTCAATGAGACATCCATGCTGATAACCTGTGAGTGCTGCATGCCACCACAACCAAAATAAATCACTACACCACCTCTAAATGACATTGTTATAGCTCTGAAATCATACACTACTCAGTGCACACAACATAGAGTTTTTAATATATGCAGAGAAAATTACTTATAGTAATTGTGAAGCACTAGAGCAGGCTGCTCAGAGAAGCTGTTGTTACTCCATTCCTGGAATGGTTCAAGGACAGGTTGGACAGAGCTTTGAGCTACCTGGTCTAGTGGAAGGTGCCCTTGCCCGTGGCAGCTGGGTTGGAACTGGATGATCTCTAATGTCCTTTCCAGCCCTAAGCGTTCTATGAATCTATGATTCTTTTAACTCAGGTGACCTCTAATAATTATGGAAATAACTTGTTAGATTATTTTCATACCATTTAAAATTAGTTCAAAAAAGTTTCAAACTGGTGTTAAATGTGAATTGTAAAACATTACTGCATAGGTAAACTAATAGTTTGAATTCAAGTTATACATCTCTTCAGAAAGCTATTATTAGTACAATTGTATCATTGTTCAATAAGATGCTAGCATGAAGTTTTCAGTTTCAGTACTTTCTTTCAGTTAGAATCATAGAGCAGGCAGGGTTGGGGAAGACCACAAAAGACCATTTAGTCCAGCCTTTCATAGGAAACAGAACCTGTATGGGATTGCCTAGCTTCCTGTCCACTTGCATCTTTCAACCCCTCAGTGACAGAGATTCTACCACACCCCTGGAGAGGTCATTCCAGTGAATGAATGTTATCACTATAATTTCTTTCTTATATCAACATGAAACCTCTCTCAGTGCAGTTTTTGTCCCATCACCCCTTGTCTTCTCCATGCAAAGAGAAAGTCTCTTACCTGTTTGTATCCACGTCTTAAGCATCAGAATACTGTGATGAGGCTTCTGCCCAAACACCTCAACTCCCCAGGAGAAAAGACAGCTCCTTCAGCCGTTTCTATATTTCTTCCTATGAAAAAACATCACTGTCTGAAAAACATAAATGATGATACATATTTGCCTCCATAAATAAATATATTCTAAGAGATAGGTGTGAAATCTATGAAGGATTCGATAACATTAGGGCTATAAATATGAGAATTACTTATTATAAAGAATTTATTTATTTATAAGAAAATGTCTAAGGTAGCTGATGTGTCACCTTCTGAAATTTGACTGATTTCTGCTAAATGTATTCCTTATTAGATGACTTTCTATTACTTAAGGTCTCCCAGATTTCAAGGGTTCTTTTTCCCCCCCTCAAAAAATTTGCAATGTCATGCTACTTAACCTCTCAGTGCAAAGATGTATTTAGAACCATAGCAGCACATCTTTTTGAAACTTAGCCTAATTTCCAATAAAAAAATATCACCAATCTGTTTCTCCTTCTACTCTTTTGCAATAACTACATGTTATTTCACATAGGTTTTGGCTGTAATTTGTTTATGGAAACTGTATCTATTGTGCTACAACATCTGTTTTTCAGTTGGGTCCTGCTAATATCCAGTTTTCCAGCTGAGTTGGTTCAAGCACTAAAGAGGTCAAATCAATTCAGTGGTCATCTGCATTAGCGCAGTCCCAAATTTAAGCTCTTCACCGTTCACAAAAAGAGAGCCCAATTTGCTTTTGGCTACCTCTCATAAGGAAATGCCAGACCAGTATTCAAGCATCATGGAAAGTGAAACATGCTTACTTTAAAAAATGTATTTACCTCTTCTCAAAATGTGTTTTGCTGACAAAAAAAAAAAAAAAAAAAAAAAAAAAAACCTTATAAAAATTTATAGGCTTACAAGGAAAACTAACTCCAAGATGTTGCTATGCTCTTGCATGTAGACTGCTGGAAGCTAATCTCTCTGATTATGCAAAGATGGAATTATAGTATGAATTACTGATGGGCTTGTAGGCTTGGATTCCCCACTTCAGAGGGCTGAATTCTTTTATGTTCTGTGACAAATGACCTACCTAGCTGTTCAGCCACGCAGTGGAACAAGCGCAGAAGCTGATGGGACTATTGGTACTGGTGACACTCGACTGCAAAAAAAAAACTCATTTACCCTGAGTGATAGCAGATTGTCTCAATATAATTAATGTTATTTCCTTTTTATCAGCTTTATACTTTGTTTTCATTCATCACAGCCTTAGAATATGATAGAAAGAAAGAAAAATAAGCTCATACTTCGGTGGGGAGCCTGCCAAATCATCACAAAACTCATGCACTAAAGTACTGGTTGAAAGGTATAATTACTGCTATGGTCAATGAAATATAATGAAATTGAGAATGTCCTTCATCAAACTCATAAACTCATATATTTAACTATATTCAAGGTTATATAAAACTACATTAAAAATATATCTTGGAATTGAAGAAAGGTGTGTAGAGGCCAGATTTGCAAGGTTTAATATGCCTCACAGATGTTTATGGGTATTAAATACTCGGACCTGTTCAATATGTAAAAGAAATGAGCAAGTACTCACAAACAGTTAAACACCACTTCTGCTAATGACATAGTAAAGCTGGTGTTTGCTTTTACATCGGTTTCCCATTTTCTCCTTTCAGAGTGGAATTTATTTCCCTCGCATTCTATACTAACCTACTTCCGTGAATAAAAACTAAAAATAGACTTCCAAAATTTCCAAAGAACATGAGGTTGCCACACATTCACAGAGTATTTTCTGCCACTTAAACAGCTAATGCAGATGATGGAGGAATTTTTAGATGGTCTCAAAGCAAAAATACAGAAAATTACACCAAAACGATGTTAAAAATTGACAACTTGACAGGCAGGCTATGACAGAAGTAAATTTACATGTCTGATCCAAATTGTTGAGGCTTTTTGTTTTTTGTTTTCGTTTTTTTGGGGGGGTCTTTTTTATCAGCGTCTTCAAAAGCAAGGATCTGGAAAGGGAAGGGAGGTCCTCAGGAAGACAGTAATTTCTGTTATATGTATTGAAATCAATCTACAAGAGCTGTCAAAGCTGGAAATCATAGGATAGAGTTACCTTTTCTTGCAATTTTTCAGAGCTGTCCTTGTATTCAGACTTTCTTTTGATATAACACTTTTTTACAGAATCTTTTCCAGTGAAAATATTAACCCTACATCCAAGCTGACTTCTGGTCAGCTGTCACCCTCATCCCTCTGTTGTTGGCAGGAGTTATGGAACACCAGACTTCAGCATTCCTCTTGAGCAATTGGTTTATTGGTTCATTTGTATTAGCTTTGAAGGCTGTTTTCACAGAGAGGACTGCACTTATGTAGGCCTGCAAGTATGAGATTTTCATTGACTTAACAGGCCACAGATCTTGCTAGCTCTGTAAATCCTCATGACTGAGCTTTTTCAGATTTTTTTTATCTGGACTTATTTTGGGCTTTTCTGGCACTTTGATTTAGCCTGCTTAGCCATCACAGTCATTGTTGTGTACTTCTGTTAAGTAACAAGTATTGATGAAAGGTATTCTGTGTATAATGTATTACCCTAAAATAATGATCATCTGTAGAGAAGTAAAAGCACAGGATGACAGCAGAAAACTTGGAAGTCTGAGCACAGGACAATGCCATAGGCCTCAGGCCTGCAGTTGTCAGTTAATGAACATCAAAGGTATGAAACCTTGTCAGCTGGATAGAATTTGTTTCAGGAGATGACAGTGCAAGAAAGAAGTACTCAGATTACGTAAACCACAACAAAGTACAGTAAATGTGGATGCAGCATGAAATGACAGATCAATGAAGAGAGAGCTAAATGTTCTCAATATCTCAAAATAGGCCCCAACAATAAGGAACAAACCCCAACTACAGGTGTCTGGATCTCCACACTAGGCTCTGTATCCTGGTGAAGGAGTTGAGATGCTTAAGACACACTGTAGCACCCTCAGAAGAGCACTGGCTGTGCAAGCAAAACCCCTAGAAAAGGTGTTATACAAAGTTTCCCATGTGATGATGTCAGTGGTATTAATGCTGATTTTTTTTTTTTTTTTCCCTGGATTAATTGGGTAATTTGGACTAAAACTATGCCAGGACTACTAATAATAACTACTGCATTTTGACTACATTCATATTTTAATTAGACTAAGAATGATTTGCTGGTTTCACATTAAAGATGTGCCTCTTTGCCTGCAAAGACTATGCAAGTTGTAGCATAAATCTGCTTTTTGATTAGCATAAAGAAAGTTCATGCTCCCATTGTGGAATTTCATGAGCTAGGAAAAGACACTTTCTACTCTTTCAAACTGCAATTTTTCAGCAGTCTGTTCAGAGAAGAGAAATATCAAAGACTTAAAGAAAGACCGTTGACAGAAAACATTAACATTTAGTACATTTTATGACTATATATGGGTCATTCCAACCCATATAGTTCTTTTTAATGGCTATTCTACCCCTTCAATATAGTTATTTTTTTAAAGCCTAAAAGCCATGATCCTCTGAAAATGAAATTCATGTAATGGTAGTGAGACCAAGTCAATTCTCACAATGTATTATCTCTCCAAAATACGTACTTGGAGTACTAGCTTGACTCAATTTTTAACTCTTTTTTTGACTCAGTAGGACTTTGTAAATTCTTGAGGAAAGGATGGAATCTTTTTAAGATGATAGCTGGAAATTATCAGTCCAAGGAATTTTATATAATATTAATTTTATTGTGCTCCTATTCTTTAGCATTCCAATGGAATTTTCTTGTGTTTATTGTCTGAAGAAAGTGTTTGTCCGTAATTTTGTTTACGGGACTTAAGATACGACGTAGCACACAGAGGTACTACCTCAGTGCTAGAGGGATGAAAATCTGCTCTCAGCAGATGGCATAATTTGTGCCCTCTAATTCCATGGAAGCCTCAGGAATGTAGGCATAAATTATGTAACTATTCAATTTAGTCACAAAACATTAACAATCATTTAAATAAAAGTTTATATAATAGTTCTTTTTTTGTTTGTTTGGTTTTTTGTTTTCTACCCCTCTACCTGGAGATCCTAATCCTATGCAGTCACTTAGGTTAACACTGAGATCAATACACTTTTTGCCTTAATAAGGAACATAAGGTTCGGAGAGGAGATAATATTCTTAAGTAAGAGAACAGCCTCTTCGTACGGAAATGTGAATCATACAGCAGATTTGCTGAATAGAACACATATTGCCTGCAGCTGAAGAGCTGATTATTCCTGATTATAAATCTGATAATATTCAGGATAACTTCAGAATTTAGTGATCAAAAAGTCATTAGGGGTTAAAAATAGGGGTAAGATATAATAAATTAAATATTCAAGCCAAACAGGGACGGGATTTCTGTTCCTACTCCAATGATGTGACAGACTGGAAGTATTTAGGTTTTACATTCTGAATCTGGTCTGGAAATATGTTATATATTTGCTGCCCTCTTGCACTGAGCACAAGGAGAAAAAACATGATGCTGTTGATGTTCCAAATCACATGCACGTATAAATGGCAAAAACAGTTAAATATCTGTATTCTAGCTCATGTAGGTTTAATAGCAAGAGATTTGTGAAGCTGTGTGGTTCTGTTGACATGCTGGAGGGGAGGAATGCCATCAGAGGGATCTTGACACGTTTGTGAGGTAGGCTGATGCCAACCTGATGAAGTTTAACTGTGACAAGTGCAAGGTCCTACACCTGGGTCAGAGCAATCCCAGCCACAGCTACATGTTGGGCAGAGAAGAGATTCAGAGCAGCCCTTTGGAGAAGGACTTGGGGATGTTGCTCAATGAGAAAATGAACATGAGCAGGCAGTGTGCGCTCACAGCCCAGAAAGCCAACCGTATCCTGGGCTGCATCAAAAGGAGCGTGACCAGCAGGTAGAATGAGGTGATCCTGCTCCTCTGCTCTGTTCTTGTGAGACCTCACTTGGAGTACTGTTTGCAGCTGTGGCATCCTCAGCATCAAAAGGACATGGAACTGTTGGAACAAGTCCAAAGGAGGGCCACAATGATGATGAGGGGTCTGGAGCACCTACCATATGCAGATAGGTTGAGAAAGGAGGGGGTGTTGAGCCTGGAGAAGAGAAGGCTGCGTGGAGACCTCATAGCAGCTTTCCAGTATCTGAAGGGGGCCTATAGGGATGCTGGGGAAGGACTCTTCATTAGGGTCTGTAGTGATAGGACAAGGGGTAACGGATTCAAACTTAAAGAGGGGAAGTTTAGATTAGATATTAAAGAGGAAGTTCTTTATTGTAAGGGTGGTGGGACACCAGAATGGGTTGACCAAGGGAGTTGTGAATGCTCTATCTCTGGCGGTGTTCAAGGCCAGGTTGGACAGAGCCTTGGGTGACATGGTTTAGTGTGAGGTATCCCTGCGCCTGGCAGGGGGGTTAGAACTAGATGATCATAAGGTCCTTTCCAACCCTAACTGTTCTATGATTCTATAATTCCATGATTTGTAGAGGAAAGTTCCATTTAGTATAAGAGAACATGTCTCTAATATCTTCATTTTGTTTGCTTTTAAACCCACTCACTGTCCCTTGGTGCAGGATAGACTGGCCATATGCAGTAACTGCTCAGAGACATAAGTAATTTAAATGTTTTAAAAGCTGTCTGCATATGTACAAATGGACTACTGCCTATTGCCTAGACAATAACATTAGCATTCCTTTCTACTTTCCTATTGCTGAACTTAGCTTCAGTCCCTATTGCCATCATCATCTACAAAGGGTAAAACAGTCTTTAAAAGAAAAAGACAATTGAGAAAGAGAAAATTTGCTATTCTAATGGGATGCTCCTATTCTCACTCAATCGGAGGCTATCTTTTATTGTATTTGATCACTTCTCAAGGCATATCAGAATATTTTGGCATAGGAAGATACTTCAAAATTCTTGAAATCTAGACATCAGTCTTTCACAGTCCCATAATACTTTCCTGACAAGTTTCCTACTGTCATGACTATACTACAGGACTATACTGTCTGAAGACTTTGCAGATGAACGCATCAGCTACTTCTTTCTCCTTTTTTCCTGTTTTAGGCAGCACAGTATAATTTGTATGCTTTCTTTTTTGGAATCATGTCACAGAACTGTGAAATAACCATCTTTCTCTTAAATAAGCCATCCATTTGTTACCATCTCTCCATTTTGAAGACTTTCATATTCCTGAGTTCACACCTGCTCATGCCACTTACTGAAATGTTGCATTGATGCTTTTATGATACATAAAACCAAAATAGGCTGTCATCTTCTGCATGCTACTCTAGCTAATAAAGCAAATGTCTTCTCTTAAAAGCATAGCATAACAAGAAAATTTCATACCTATGGCTGTAGGATTGAATCTTTCAATAGGTGATTATTTTTTACTTTGCGGTATTATTTCTTTTTCCAGAAAGTAAGTCTAAGCAGTCCACAAAAAAACCTGCAAATGTGTGCTTAAATTACTGTAGACCATAGCTCAACCTACTGTAGACTACAGATCATGCGGAGCTGATCCATCTGCGTCTCATGCCATATGCCAGTTTCTTTACTTGGTGTGTGCCAGGGAATAGATCTATTAGAGATTAAATCTTCAGTAAACTTTTATCAGATTATGGCGTGACCATAATGCAGTACATGTAGTGAAAAGAAATTGATTTACATTGGCTATATTTTCTTTGTTTCTAAATGGTGATAACCAAGGCAGCCAACTGTAGTGGCCCTAAATCATGCAGATCTGAGCTTAGAACACAAAATGTATGTTCACCAGAGATGAAGACCTGCAGGTCGTTCCACCATCTATTTTTTTTCTCGTTACATCAATGTATATTTTTACCCTTATGTGTCATATTTTATGCTTAAATTTCAGCAATCATAACTATGGGGCTTATTCACACTGTCTATTGTAATCATTTAACCAGATCATTGTGATTGATACACTTCTAACTAACTTCACTTTAGAATGAGTCAGCATTGTGTTCTTCTGCTGTAGATGTTTGTGTCTGAGCTAGCCATCCTATACTGTCTTATAGGAAAGGATAAAGAAAAATAGGAAATAAGAAAAGATAAAATACATATTTAAAATTACTTTGTTTCATATTTGACCACAAAGAGAGCTTAAGATTATTAGCTCAAATATGGCTGTTTACATTCAATATGATGACACCTATTCTAGAGGCCTAAATTAGCAGCCCTGTCTTCACTGGCTTATAGAGAGCTACAGCAAGACCTTAATTTTGTACATGGCAAATAAGAACCAAAGCCTGACCAGGGTGTTTGGAACCATTTAATTCTCCATTCACACTGCAAAAATTGTTACAAACTTCATTCTGTATCTCAGGCATCTGAGAGAAAGAGAGGCAGAGTGTGAGTGCATTCTCTACCCCCCCCCCCCCACCACCAAATAAGTGGGGAGCAGCTAATTTAATCTGACATTGAATTAGAACAACTTTTATTAATATAAAGATCATAGAAATTTAAACTCATGCAAGCTCATGGGATCATGGCACTGCTGGCTAAAAAAGACCTCTGTAATTCATCCTTGTACTTGAAGCAGGATTATCACCAACACTAGCTCAAGCTTTGATTTTTTCTATCTAAGTCCTAAAAAACCTCCGGAGATTGAGATTCCTCAATTTTTTATTGGTAATTTGTACCTGTGTTGCACTGAATTTGTAGTCAGTATGTTTGCTATTAATGTTACTGATTCACAGTATTTGAAAATGAGAGATCCAGGATATGAATTGCTCATATAAATAGGGACAAATCATTAATTGAGTGAAGACAATAAAGCCATAACTGGATTTTTAGAACACCTCCACTTTAATGAAACAAGGTGATTATAACTATGTAGATAAGAAATGCATTTATTTACAATATACGTGATTTGTAAATCAAGGAAATATCCTTCAAATCCTAATGTTAGTGTAAGATATTTATTCATGTACTTGTATTCCATTTTCAAGTATGTATTTGGCTATTTGTTGTTGCTCTCAAGGAATTAATTCCTCAGTTAAATAAGTATCAACAGTTGGATGTTTTCCTGACCTTCAAATTATTTTTTTCTGTTACTTATTTATGTCACCGCTGAGCCCCTGTAGCTCACATTTATTATATCTTTTATTTCTCTTCTACAGTTTTGCACACAATTTCACAAGAAAGGACAATTCATTTATTTTTTAATTATTTTTGAACAAGAGAGCATGTGGAGTTTGGAAGGATCTATGAGCAAAAGGCTAAATGATTGGGCTTTTTGTCTCTAACTTAAAACACTTAAACAAATTTGTCTTGGGGTTATATAACACAAAACACCCCTAAGCATGCCATTATAGGAAGTAATATGCAGAACACTTTTATGGCCATGTTGGCTAAGGGTATATCATAAGTCAGAAGCAGCAGCTGTTCTCTTTGCTAGCCAAGCCATTTAAGCAATGTTTGCTCACCAGTTAATTTTTTTCTTAGCATGATCCAAACACGGTGACAGAAAACTATAAGTGTCTTGGCTGACAAAAAGCCTGGGTTTAGATCTAACTGCATTCTTCCGCCAAAATTAAATGTTTATACCAAGTTCTTGTTTTGGCTTTTCTTCTCAAGAACAGTTCAGAGATACCAGTTCAAAATAAAAGTGCCTGCAAGGGTCTTATCCAAATTAAGAAAGCTATAGATTGTTAAGTCAAGGATTTTGTAGGTTTATTTGACTTACTAGCTGCAATGACTAATTTTTATTAAAAGGTCACTTTTATAGCAGCAGGCATAGTGAAATGGAACGGTTTCATAACATCCTTTGTGTCCATTTGGTTAATGAGCCAAAAAAAGTCCTTAAGCTCTAATGGCCCAATCACCCTCTCACTGTTGTCAGCAATAAATAGTATCATGGATGTTAATTGTTGTAAGACTCACTGAGTAAATCTGCTGTGACTAAATAGTAGTTCCTCTAAAAGGGACAAAAAAGAGCAAGTTAAGGAAAACCTCAGTTTTTAAGACAGCTGAAAATAGTCATTATAGTTGATGCAACTCCCATCTCTCATCACGAACTACCAGCTAGATATCAACAGTAGAAAAAAATTGAAAAGAATGAGATGACAGAGTGAAAGTAGAGCACAGGACATAAGAGTGAACCCCCAGGCAGGGCACATGTCCAGTTGTGTGAAAAGGCTTCAAACAAGGTGATTGCTGGAGTTCTGTTCCCTTCCTATTCTGATAACATCAAAAAGCAACTTGAATTCAAAGCACGATTTAAATTAATTCAGTTGTATTTATCTGCTTAATTGGGTTCTTTTGGAAAACTGATTGTCTAATGTTCATAATATGCCTTGAAAATAAAGGTGCAATTATTTTAGACACAGTAGTCACTGTGGCTAGAATTGTGAACGGTTTTTTCATCCTGAATTCTTGTCCTCAGAAGTTGCAGCCTTCTGAAATGTTTTATATTTTGGGCAAAGGCTATGTACAGTACAACATTGAGCAAAAACAATTTGTCTGCTTTTTTCCTCAGGCTTCATAAATGTAAAGATCAAGAAAGACCTGTGCATATCTAGTTTGACCTCCAGTATAATATATGACATAGCATTTCAAACAATAGTTTCCACTTTCAGTAGCGTAGCAATTGAACTGTGTCTTCTCTTCAGAAAAAGGCATGCTGTCTTGATTAAAGATTTTTTTCAGGCAACAAATAATCCCCACAATTACATTATAATACAAGCAAGGTAACAAAAGACACCTTCCCACTTAAAATACAGCAAGAGAGAAATAATTTACCAACATTTATCAGCTCTGCCACTGAATGAATTAAAATCTGGACCATGAAATTTTGAAGTAATAGTTCTTTCATTGAATCCCTTAGGAAATGCTAGAAAACTTATTCTGATTTCACAAGTTTATACAATTTTAAAATGCATATAAAGCGCTTATTCTAGCTTCTATTCCTCCCAGATAAAACATAAAGCACGTAGTAAAGTAAAGTACTACTTCAAGAAACCTGTCTTCTGAGCAACATATTCATAGAGATAGAGAGCATAATAGTTCAAGGAAAAACTGTTTGCAATCAGTTTTGGAAATAAAAAAATTTAGTTATCTTTTTGTGTTGGTATCAAAATGCAGAGCTAATTCTCATCTCAACTGCTGAAAAAAAAGTAGAAAAACCCTGCTGAAGATGCTTTATGAATAGTGACTCCTCTGAATACAATTACCCAGTGTTAGAGACCCTACAGATGACCCAGCTTATTAGGCAAGAAATGCCTATACACATGCATTAAAGACGTTGATAAGGATTATACTGTGGCTGAAGCATATCACCATGTGTATTTCTTGCTTATAAGCAGAAATTATCACCAGCTTCTACAGTTTAGAGAACTCCACCACTACTGCAGAGGGTCCAAGCAGCAGTCCTTGGAAATTATGGAACGATTTATGGAAATTATGGAATTCATGCCATGAATTGTGACTAAATAATGCACTGCAGATTAAGTATACAATGTAGAAAATAGCAAACAGATGCCAGAAGCTATGGGCTAAATAAAGATTGAACCTACAAAGACCTGCATTTACACTGGTGAGTAGGACCTGAGTGGAAACATGGGAGTAACTGTTTTTTCTCTGTACAAATATGCTCAGAATCAGGCTATTAGTTTTGTAGTTAATGGACATAGCTTCTAAAACACACCTAATAAAACTAACACTGCTCAGACATATGCAACTAAATTAGCTTAGTTAGCTGGCTCACCCTCTCAATTAGATTGAAATAAATCTATGCTTCTTGAAAGGAAATATATAGTAGAGTTGCTGATTAAAATCCCATTCCACAAAGCATTTCAGCAAGCGATTAGTCTGAAACACCTACTTAATTTCTACTGAAGTTAAGGAAATTTTTGTACTTGTTCTAGGACTCTCCTGAACAGTCGAAGGGTGAAATTATTTAATTATGCATAACTGACAAAAAAAATATAACATGCTACATATCAAGTCTGATTTACAAGACATTTTTACATGGAATTCAGTTTAATAATAGAAGACTGGGGAAAAAAAAAGCAATCACAGGTCACCACTACCAGAAAAATACAGGCACTATTCTAAGACATTGCTTTGACTTGCAAGGTACATATTGTCAAAGATCACAAACATTTATTATGCACCAGAGTAATACACAAAACCCCAGATTTGTCACTTCTTGTCTGTAAGTCCTCAGAAAAACAAGATTAACATTCCCTCACTGCCATTCTTGAAATGAATTTATTATTAATTTTTTTAATTGTGATCATTTGCTATGATTAACAAAAAATATCAAAGCATTTTAAAAGCAGGTAAAGTGTGAGCAATGATCTCATCACGAGAAATAATTATCAAGAAACAACCATAAAGAACCATATATTCCAGGGCATAACTGCAAATGCCATGGATGGAGAGATAAAACTACCAGAATACGATAAAGACACATGGTTTTCTTCTGAGCCACATCTATATGAAATAAATACGAATGGAAATTTGGAGATGGTACGATGCAAATGATTCAAAAGACTGAAAGTCATCCTTTCTTCAGCAACTCCTATCTGCAGTGTTGTTTTTTCCTATATTTATTTATTTACTTGTTTTGTGGCATGAGTTCTGAATATGAGCAAGGGTGGTAATCTGTGTACATGTGCCCAGACCAGGAAGTGTTATTTAGAAGTCTTTTAAGAGCTATTATGAGTAAAAGCGAAAAGAAGCTACACTTCTTATTGTGCAAAGCATGAAGCCATTTAACATGAAACAGATGAGACAGAGAGAAGTTTTTTAAGCTATTTTTACCTCAAGGTTCTCTGTGGGGAGAGGATACAGAGCTAAAATGATCCATGGCTTTATTTATAACCCCATTTAAATCACAAAAGTAACTCTCCAAATTTTTTATAAGCTACCTCATAAAAATATTGCTCCAGAAATCTGTTTTAGTGCATTTTCAATTAAGAGATTTGCATCTCATTGAAACCGGTGTAGCATGGTATAAAGGGAACCCAAATCTTAATAAGGATGCTATTTCTGATATTGGGGGACGGTGAGTGAAAATACTTAAATATAAGCATACGTAGAATATATATTTCTTACACATAGAATACATAAAAAAATATTTTTTGTAAAAATAAGTGGTCTAATATTAATCTTACCTCAAACATAGATATGTGAGGTACATGGAACAAATGAAATAACCAAATAGATGGCAAAATACTTTCCCATTAAATGAAAAATTAGGGAATAGGTTGTTACAGAAAGCATGCAGGAAGTGAAGGGAAGAAATGAAGCAGTGGATGGAATGTGTTATTATGGAGATGATTATCACAGGGAATTAACAATTTTTTGGATGCACAGACAACAGCAGATAGCACAATATAAACACATTTTAGGACCCGAAAAAGCCATAAAGAACTTTTTTATTCCAGGTCATCACCATATAAAAGTTGGCTACTCGGATTCCAGTGTTGATTCCAGAATTATTTGCAAGACCACCTTTAGGAAACTCATTGTTGCCCTGAATGGCATGTGGTGTCAGCTACTGAAGCCAGTGAGGTCCTGATGTCAGCTACTGGAGCTGGTGGATCTTAAAACTTCAGTCACTGTAGTGGGAATGGTGTGTCTTGAAAACCAGCTACTGAGGGAGACAGGTGTGAGTGAGGTGAGTGAGGGGCTCAGTCCCAGTGGCTGGATTAGGACCACAGGTCACAGCCTGTGTGCTGTGCACCAGCTGCTCGGAACAAGTGTCTGTACCTTCCCCAACCCTGTGTACTTTGGGTGTGCTGGCAAACTCCAAGCTGGACAAGCAGGCAAGTAAGAGGCCCTGGGTCTGGGCACAGGTATCGTGCAGGCAGAGGGTCCATGCTGGTATCTGGGGGAACCCATGAGTGTGGGATGCCTGGGGGATGAGTGTGTGAGTGCTGCATCTGTGCAGCAAGCACCCAGCTGGGCCAGCCAGTGTCTGAGACATGCTCAGCTTTGCTCGTGGTTGAACCTGAAAACTAGAGAGTGCCAACTGTATCCAGCAGCTCCAGTGGCCGGGCAGGAGGAAGTCCTGGGCTAGCCAGGCATGCTCCTAACAAACCTTATCTTGTGGGATCAGATGGGCTGTACCCGTGGGTGCTAAAGGAGCTAACTGGTGGCATTGTGAGACCATTCTCAATCTTCTTTGGAATGTTATGGTGATCAGAGGAGACCTCTATGGACTAAAAGAAAGCAAACGTCCCTCTGACATTCGTGGAAGGCAAGAAGGAGGATCCAGGGACATATAGACTGGTCAAGCTCACCTTTATCTCTGTAAAGGTATTGGAACAAATGACCATGGAAAACATTTTCAGACCTATGAAGAAGGTGATGGGAGTAGTCAGCATCACTCTATGAAATTAAATATTTCTTGAGAAACCTGATCACTTTCTCCAATAAGATGACCGGCTTAGTGGATGAGCGGACAGCATGGAATTGTTATATACCTTCAGTTTAGTATGGTTTTCAAGCCTATCTCTTGTAACATTCAAAATGAATGAAGTATTGATAGTGAGGTACGGCGACAATTGGCTCATGCGCTAGAACCAAAAGATTATGGTCATAACCGTGAAGTCAATAGAGGCAAGTCAGCAGATTTTTTCCCCAGGGCTTAACACTGAGGCCAATATTGTTTGATATGTCCATAATTTTTTGGGACACAGTACATATCAGCAAGCTTGCAGATGATGAAAATCTGGGATTAGTGTTCTATAACCAGAAGGTTGTGCTGCCATTGAGTTGGACCTCAACCGGCTGAAGAACTGGGCAGAAAGGAATTTAATGCAACCCAACAAAGGCAAATGCAAAGTCTGGAACCTGCAATGAATAACCCTGCGCCAGCTCATAGAATCACAGAATCACAGAATCATAGAATCACAGAATCACAGAATCATAGAATCATAGAATAGTGAGGGGTGGAAAGGACCTTAAGATCATCTAGTTCCAAACCCACTGCCATAGGCAGGGACACCTCACATGAATCCATGTCACCCAAGGCTCTGTCCAGCCTGCCCTTGAGCACCACCAGGGATGGAGCATTCACAATTTCCCTGGGCAGCCCATTCCAGTGCCTTACCACCCTCACAGTAAAGAATTTCTTCCTTATATCTAACCTGAACTTCCCCTGTTTAAGTTTGAACCCGTTACTCCTTGTCCTATCACTACAGTCCCTAATGAAGAGTCCCTCCCCAGCATCCCTATAAGCCCCCTTCAGATATTGGAAGGCTGCTATGAGGTCTCCACTCAGCCTTCTCTTCTCCAGGCTGAACAACCCCAACTTTCTCAGCCTGTCTTCATACGGCAGGTGCTCCAGTCCCCTAATCATCCTCATGGCCCTCCTCTGGACCTGTTCCAACAGTTCCATGTCCTTTTTATGTTGAGGACAGCAGAACTGCACACAATACTCCAAGTGAGGTCTCAGGAAAGAAGAGCAGAGGGGCAGGATCACCTCCTTTGACCTTCTGGTCATGCTCTTTTTGACGCAGCCCAGGATACGGTTGGCTTTCTGGGCTGCTGGTGCACACTGCCGGCTCATATTCATTTTCTCATCAACCAACACCCCCAAGTCCTTCTCCACAGTGCTACTCCGAATCTCTTCTCTGCCCAACCTGTAGATGTGCCTGGGACTGCTCTGACCCAGGTGTAGGACTTTGCACTTCATCAGGTTAGCATCAGCCCACCTTACAAGCATGTCAAAGTCCCTCTGGATGGCATTCTTTCCCTCCAACGTATCAACCGAACCACACAGCTTGGTGTCATCAGCAAACTTGCTGAGTTCGCCCTCAATCCCACTGTCCATGTCACCAACAAAGATGTTGAACAAGGCCAGTCCTAACACCTATCCCTGAGGGACACCACTCGTTACTGGACTCCATCTGGACCTTGAGCCACTGAGCACAACTCTTTGTATGCAGCCATCCAACCCGTTCTTTATCCACCGAGTGGTCCATCTATCAAATTGATGTCTCTCCAATTTAGAGACAAGGATGTCATGAGTGTCATGGGTTCAGCAGCAGCAGTCAATTTTTTCTCCTTCATAGTAGCTGGTGCAGCGCTGTGTTTTCGACTTTCGGTCTGGGAACAGCACTGATAACACCGATGTTTATAGTTACAGCTTAGAATGTTTTGGTATGACCAAGAACCTTCTGAGTCTCATGCTCTGCCAGGGAAGGGGGGAAGCCGGGGGAAGCAGAGACAGGACACCTGATCCAAACTGACCAAAGAGGTTATTCCATGCCACAGCACATCATGCCCAGGATGTAAAAAATACTGGGGGCCGGAACCCGGAAGAATTTTTGTTTCAGTTCACAGCTCGGTCCTCGGGTGGTGAGCAGTTCTATCCTCTTCCCTTGTATTTCTCTTGTTATTATTATTATTGGTGGTGGCGGCATTGGTTTGTGTTGTACCTTGGTTGCTGGGCTATTCTTGTCTCGACCAGTGGGAGTTGCGTCCTTTAGATTCTTCTTCCCATTCCCGCCCCCCCTTGTAGTGGGGGGGAAGAAAAACTCTTCCCTTGTATTTTGCTCTTGTCATTATTATTATTGGTGGTAGCAGTGGTTATTTGTGTTATACCTTAGTTACTAAACTGTTCTTATCTCAACCTGTGGGAGTTGCATTCTTTCGATTCTCCTCCCATCCCTCCAGGAGCAGAGGGAAGAAAGAGGGGGAAGTGAGTGAGTGAGCAAAACTGTGCGTGGCTGAGAAGCTTAAACCACAACAATGAGGGAGAGTGTTGAACACTTTGCACAAATCCAGATATATGACATCAACTGCTCTACCCCTGTCCATCACTTCCGTAGCCCCATCATAGAATCATAGAATCATAGAATCATAGAATAGTAAGGGTTGGAAAGGACCTCAAGATCATCGAGTTCCAACCCCCCCGCCATGGGCAGGGACACCTCACACTAAACCATGCCATCCAAGGCTATGTCCAACCCCACCTTGAACGCCGCCAGGGATGAAGCATTCACAACTTCCCTGGGCAACCCATTCCAGGGCCCCACCACCCTCACAGTAAAGAACTTCTTCCTCAGATCCAATCTAAACCTCCCCTGTTTAAGTTTAAACCCATTACCCCTTGTCCTCTCACCACAGTCCCTAATGAAGAGTCCCTCCCCAGCATCCCTATAGGCCCCCTTCAGGTATTGGAAGGCTGCTATGAGGTCTCCATGCAGCCTTCTCTTCTCCAGGCTGAACAGCCCCAATTTTCTCAGCCTATCTTCATACGAGAGGTGCTCCAGTCCCCTGATCATCCTCGTGGCCCTCCTCTGCACTTGTTCTAACAGTTCCATGTCCTTTTTATGTTGAGGACACCAGAACTGCACGCAATACTCCAAGCGAGGTCTCACGAGAGCAGAGTAAAGGGGCAGGATCACCTCCCTCGACCTGCTGGTCACACTCCTTTTGATGCAGCCCAGGATATGGTAGGCCTTCTGGGCTGCAAGCGCACACTGCCGGCTCATGTTCATTTTTTCATCAACCCACACCCCCAAGTCCTTCTCCGCAGGGCTGCTCTGAATCTCCTCCCCGCCCAACCTGTAGCTGTGCCTGGCATTGCTCCAACCCAGGTGGAGGACTTTGCATTTAGCATGGTTAAACTTCATCAGGTTGGCATCAGCCCACCTCACAAGCATGTCAAGGTCCCTCTGCATGGCATTCCTTCCCTCCAATGTATCAACCGAACCACACAGCTTGGTGTCATCGGCAAACTTGCTGAGGGCGCACTCAATCCCACTGTCCATGTCACCCACAAAGATGTTGAACAAGACCGGTCCCAACACCGATCCCTGAGGGACACCACTCGTTACTGGTCTCCAGCTGGACACTCAGCCACTGAGCACTACTCTTTGCGTGCGGCCATCCAGCCAGTTCTTTATCCACCGAGTGGTCCACCTATCAAATTGATGTCTCTCCAACTTAGAGAGAAGGATGTCATGGGAGACAATGTCAAAGGCTTTACACAAGTCCAGGTAGATGACATCAACTGCTCTGCCCCTGTCCATCAGTTCTGTAGCCCCTTCATAGAAGGTCACCAGATTGGTCAGGCAGGATTTCCCCTTAGTGAAGCCATGCTGGCTGTCACCAAGCACCTTGTTGGTTTTCATGTGCCTCAGCATGCCTTCCAGGAGAATCCGCTCCAAGATTTTGCCAGGCACAGAGGTGAGACTGACTGGTCTGTAATTCCCTGGCTCATCCATTTTCCCCTTCTTAAAAATGGGGGTTATATTTCCCTTTTTCCAGTCATCGGGAACTTCATCTGGCTGCCATGATTTTTCAAATATGATGGACAGTGGCTTAGCAACTTCATTTGCCAGCTCCTTCAGGACCTGTGGATGGATTTCATCTGGTCCCATTGACTTGTATACATTCAGGTTCCTAAGGTGGTCCCGAACAAGATCCTCCCCCACAGTGGGCCCAGGGTCCCCACCCTCACCGTCCCCGCGTCTGCCTTCCAAGACTTGGGTGGTGTGGTCAGAGCATTTGCTGGTAAAGACTGAGGCAAAGAAGTCATTAAGAACCTCAGCCTTCTCCAAATCCAGGGTAGCCAGTTCTCCCGATAGCGTCTGGAGAGGGCCCACGGTGTCCCTAACCTGTCTTTTATTGGCAATGTACCTATAAAACCCCTTCCTGTTATCCTTAACATCCCTAGCCAAGTTTAATTCTAACTGGGCCTTAGCTTTCCTAACCTGCTCCCTAGCTTCCCGGACAACATCCCTGTATTCTTCCCAGGCCGCCTGACCTTGCTTCCACCTTTTAGAAGCCTCTTTTTTCCTTCGAATTTTGCTCAGTAGCTCCTTATCCATCCAAGGAGGTCTCCTGGCCCTCCTGCTGAACTTCCTTCTAGTTGGGATGCATCGCTCCTGAGCTTGCAGCAGGTGAGCCTTGAATATCAACCAACAGTCTTGGGCCCCCCTGCCCTCTAGGGCTGTATCCCATGGAACCTTACTGAGCAGGTTCCTGAAGAGGCTAAAGTCTGCTCTCTTGAAGTCCAGGGCAGTGAGCTTGCTGCACGCTCTTCTCACTGTCCTGAGGATCTCAAACTCAACCATCTCATGATCGCTGCAATCAAGGCTTCCCTGGAGCGTTACATTCCCAACCAGCCCTTCCCTGTTGGTGAGGACGAGGTCGAGCATGGCACCTCTCCTTGTCAGCTCCTCTATTACTTGCAGAAGGAAGTTGTCTTCCACGCAATCGAGGAACCTCCTGGATTGCTTGTGCCGGGCGGTACCATAAGAAAAAAGGAATGGCAGGCTTCCACGTGCAGTGCCTCACTTGGATGCGTCGGCTGTCTTGGAAGCTTGACTACCCTGCGTTCTCCTACAACTGGACCTAGGGCTTGTTTGGTGGTTATAGCAGGAGAACGCAGTTACAATATACCCGTGATCAATGAAGGGTACCACCTGTATCGGGGAAGGTTGTCTTCTTCAACTAAGCGTGCAGCTTCAGGAGGGAAACAAGTGAAGTGGTGAGGGAGGAAGTGGACACCCACCTAGCCAGCCAGATCAGCTGAATGAACCCTGGCAATCAATGGGGTGACAGATGTCACAGCCTGATTGCCCTCACATCCTGTCCCAGTGTTGGGGGCTGACCAGTTGTAAAGTAGCTCTTCAGAGAAGGTCGTGGGTGTCCTGGTGGACAACTTGACCGTGACCCAACAATACACCTTGGCAATGATTCTGAATTGCTGTGATTCTGTCAGTTGTATTTCTTGAGTTTCTAGGATATATAAAGCCAGTATGACTGGCTATTTGTAGCAGCTGATACCCCTACGTAAGAAGTCATTCCACTTTTCCCCAGAGTTAAATGAGAACTAAAAAGAAAAAAAAAAAAACCAAAGTAAAATTACCCATTAATGAAGATTAATCACTCTGTTTTTACTTGCTATGAATTAAAGTGATAATGGGTTAATACAGCAGACACCAAAGATGATAAACTCAGCATGGGCAGTTTGTGATTTTTAATTTTTCAAAGCAATCTTAATCTAGCAAATAGGAAAGTAAACATGAAATCAACACTGAATGATCTCATTATAATAATCCTTTTATTTTACAGTATTTCCAGCTTTTAAATTTACTTCAGATTTTGAATATGTATTTTTCAATATATGCTCTGAGTCACTTTGAGAGTTATTCCTGTTCCACTTCACAGAAATGATACCCAGCATGTTTTAAGAATAATAACTTCCAGGCTTCTGCTCAGGAAATAAAATAACAAGAAAAAAGAATAGGAAAGAAAAAAATACATTTATACATTGAGGATTAGAATGGAGACTTACTTTATCTGTGAAACGTTCTAAAAATATCCAGTTGAAACTTTACTCTGTTTTTCAATATGGACAGTATTAAGTGTAGAATCGAAGAGAAGGTAAGAGTAGAATATTAGAAGTTTCTTATCTGAAATGTCAGTAAAATCAAGCAAATTAATGCAATCAGGAATAAACCATTGTCTTCTCCTGAAAAAAAAAAAAAAAAAAAAAAAAAAAAAAAAAAAAGAGAGAAAATAAAATTGCAGGTCTAATGGCAACATTTTTTAAATAAATGCATCATGTCAGAGGTACTTCTACCTAGTGAAAGGACAGTGTGCATGGTTAGTAAAAGGGTGATCTGAACACTAACAAAATAGGCTTTAAAATTATGCAAAGCTTTAGAAGGTATTTGGGAGGAAAGAATGACTAGAGACATGAAGAAAAATGGTAAATGAGATAGACTGTACTAGGGATAGATCATGTGAGCCATGTATCTTTCTTTGACACTTATTTTTCAGAGAATGGAAATGCAGAAGATGAAACATATCTGGACTTCAGTGAAGCCGATGACATGTTGCCTCAGGAGGAATTACTCACTGAACTTGAGAAGACAGCAATTCATACATAGAATTGGAAGGTGGAAAATGAAGGTTACTATAAAAAAGCTCATGGAACACTCTGAAAAACAGATGTATTTAGCATTTTTAATGTTTTTAATGATATTTTCTCAAGAAATCACTGAACATTCCTAGAAGCACATATTTGGGAAATTTTCTTGTCAGGTAGAGTCAGAGTATTGTACAGAAGTATCAATTAAACTTAAGGATAAGGAAAGGAGGGGTGGAACAGGACAGGTTAAAATAGAGTACAACAGGGTGGAAAGGAGAGGGAAGGGAGAGGGAGAGGGAGAGGGAGAGGGAGAGGGAGAGGGAGAGGGAGAGGGAGAGGGAGAGGGAGAGGGAGAGGGAGAGGGAGAGGGAGAGGGAGAGGGAGAGGGAGAGGGAGAGGGAGAGGGAGGGGAGGGGAGGGAGAGGGAGGGGAGGGGAGGGGAGGGGAGGGGAGGGGAGGGGAGAGGAGAGGAGAGGAGAGGAGAGGAGAGGAGAGGAGAGGAGAGGAGAGGAGAGGAGAGGAGAGGAGAGGAGAGGAGAGGAGAGGAGAGGAGAGGAGAGGAGAGGAGAGGAGAGGAGAGGAGAGGAGAGGAGAGGAGAGGAGAGGAGAGGAGAGGAGAGGAGAGGAGAGGAGAGGAGAGGAGAGGAGAGGAGAGGAGAGGAGAGGAGAGGAGAGAACCAAATAAAATAAAATTTCAGTCATGCATTTAGGGTTAGCAGTATGATCATTTGCTAAATGCTGAGGATATCTAATTCGAATATAAAGGGAGAAGAAATAGGCGACTGGAAAACGCACTGCAGGCACAAAAAAAGCAAATAAGATCTACAAAGTACTTCAGTGAAGACAGGTATGAAATAAGGCACTCATTAACCTGTATGTAGAATACCGTACTCTGTTTTGGTCACCTGTACTTAACAAATGTATTGACAAAGTCAAAAGTAGACAGTGCAGCCTTAGCGTCACCAGTTCAGTCGGAGGGGTTTTATGCCTGTTGCCTAGATTTTTCAAGGTTAGAAAGTCCTTTGGTTGAAGGTATGAAGCATCTGCCTTCCATACACACAATGGCAATTATAATCACTGAATTAGTAAATAAAGAGTGATTAATCTTTTTAGATCAACTTTTTACAGAAGAAGGATCCCTGCCATCATTTAGAAAGAAGGAATGACAGAAAAGCCTCTGGGATATGGATCCCCAAAAGACAGATGAGTATTCTTGAAGTCCATTATTTCCAAATTCTGTGCTGGTTTTCAATGGTATTGTTGATTCTACCAATAGGAGTAATATGAATAAATTTTAGAAGGCTGCATACATATTAACAACTCTTTATAGCCAGAATAGGACAATTAATGCTCTTAGGGACCGGTTCTTACTGTAAATGCCTGAAGCATGTTAAATAATCAGGGCACACAATTGCCTACTCTGTGAACTTAGAGGGAATATTTCAGTAGTCAGTGAGTAATTTGTATTGGAAGGTACCACTAGAGGTTATCTGGTTCAACATTGGTCAGATTGCTCAATTTGAGCTGAATCTTCAATATTGTTACATGTGGAGACTCCAGAATTGCTCTGGAAAACTAGTTCTATTGTTTGACTGTCCTCATGCTGAACACTGTTTTCTTAATACAGAATCAGAAATTCCCTCTTTGTACTCCTGCCTTTCATCTACCACTGTGCACATCCCAGAAGAGTTTGGCTATATAGTCTCCACATTCCCCCCATAAACTGTTGAAGGCAGAAGTAAGGCACCCAGTTTTCTAGAATAAACCTAGTCCTTATAATCACTATCTCTACATAATGTACTCCAGATGCCAATCATCTTGGTGACCTTCCATTGGATTCACTCCAATACATCAATATTTTTGCTTTATGATACTGAAGACAGGTACACTGGATGAGACAAGGCACCTATAGGCACAAGCCCATGCCAAAGTGTGAAATCCTAGGTAGTAAAAAATAATACGTCATTTTTCAGTAGGTGAATTGCTATACAAAAGTCAAATGTAATGAATTTCTGTGCTGGCAACTCACCTTTCACCAAGCTGGTTCATTTAATTATTTCTTGGTCCTTTAATGGGATGTTTTTTCCGGATTGCATTCTACATTACACTTCATGAGGTAAGGTGTTACAGTGTTTTACTTCTCAAAAATCAAAGTCGCTTTTTAACAACATAGTCAATGCTGTGGTCCACAAATCTTCAGTATGAAAGTCAAGAACAATACATTTGCATGAACTACATTTAGTTTGTTCACAGCATGAAGCATTCTTCATTTAACATAGTCTAATAACCACTGATTCAGATATCAGAATTCTCTCATTAAAAAAAGGATATGATTAGCAGGAAAACCAGAGCCCTTTTCCCATACAGGAGGTTACTGATGTTGTCTCAAAGCTATCGAATAACTGTTCAGTAAAGTTCACTATCTTTTTATAGCCTGAATTGTTTCAGTAATGATGAAAACTGCTTTCAACTAAACTAAACAACTAAAAAATTTCAAAATAAAAAAGTAAGAAACAGGACTATATGGAAGTGTACGGGAGAAACATAATTCCAAGTAAAACTTCTACTATTTTGCTCGTATTTTAGTAAGTTTAAGGCTAAATACCCATTTTTTTCACTCAAATAATGCCGCATCTGAATATAAATTCAAATAATTATTTAGGTCTCTTTTCAATCCCTATACTATCTCTTTCTTCATTCACTATGTTGGCACAAGTAGTCTTCCAAATAAATCCTTTGGATAGAAGACCTTGTAGTATACAGCATAACTTTCATTAGTAAACAGGATTTTAAAGCAGCTGAATGGATTATAAATAAAGTATTTTTTACATGCTATAATCGTAAATCAGAAATGTGTTTTACCAATTACTCTCGCAATTTGTAATCAGCCTAGTTCCTAGGGTTTTTTTCAAGCCTACAGGCCATGCCGTATGATTTTCTCTCTGACAATTAATAGAAATTAAACAGCTGTAATAATTTTCCTTAATGTGTTTTATTATATTATTTCAGGTTCTTGAAGTATGTAACAGGACTCCTTGAAAAACAGTGCTGACGTAGCTATTATGGTATTAAATACTCATGAGTCAAAGGTGATAGAGCCCAGATTAGCTCATCGTAATAAAATTGGCATCTGAAAAGCGTCTTGTCTGTTTCCAAGCTACCTACAAATGTAACAAATTGGAGGACAGAGGTATTACAGTAACGTACATGTATTTGTGCAAAAATGTGCTCGAATTGGCAATGAGATAGTCTACAACTCTTTCTTCTTTCTTCATTTTAAAAGTTTCAATGATTTTTAAATTTCACCCATCTGTTGATCTGATTATCAGCAAAAAACAGCTAGGGCTAAAGGTAAAATGTAATTAAATTAGGAAAGTAAATGAATCTGCTGTGTTGGTTAAATTTCTTTGCCTGTTTGCAACTATTTAATCAAAATGTACTGTAAGCAGAATTGCATATCTGGGGATAGGATTAGCTGACAAAAAGTAAAAGAATGACAGGATTTGAAGACTTTGTAAATTAAATTGTGTGATTCATGCCTTTTCTAAGGATCTGAACGACTTTCAATTGCATGCAGCCACTTTATGCTTTCTAATTCTTCTTATGAAATAAATGTGAAAAATATACTGATGACACTTTTTTAATAATGTTTCCTACAACTACCTCTGAAATACATGTACCAATCACTTTATTTCTTCAACTGTGTTCTAAGCTTCTGAATAGGTTTGGGGGTAATGCTTTTCTTCGCTCAGTCAGAAACTTGTAACAGTACCTAAAATGACCTCTCTTCTTCCATGTAGTACTATGTCTTGATGATGTGGGACAATCCTCAACTATTCACACTAAAAGATTTTCAGACATAAAAATAAATGTTATTAATTTAATGTTTACTTGATAAGGATGCTTTTATAGGAACAAGAAGGAAGCACTGAAGTTAATCCGTGTGTTTTTATTACTTGAAATGTAATTTACTTACAGTAGATGAATGTATTTGTATTTGTCAGATTTTGTTCTTGTACATGAGAAATTAACCTTAACTAAGAAAGAGTGCACAAATGAGTTGAAACTATTTAATTGGATGTATGTACTCACAGATATTTTTCAAAGATAAAGGAGACAGGGAGGTTGTCTGGCTGTGTGAGCAAAATACTGGCCTTTACTGTCAGTCTATAACTTCAAGTGCTATGAGACCAGCAGTCAGTCTCTAAAACACTGGTGTTCAAGTCATACAACCACATCAGTCAAACCTGCTCGGAACTATGCTATTGCACCAAGGATACTTTGCTATATTTTTACCTATCTTCAAAATGCCCTTCCAGCTGAGTAAAGCACTGCCAGGATGATCCAAGATGAAGAAAAACAGAAGCAGAATGTTTGCATTCTGACTCTGAGGAAAGTAAATTGTTAGTAGCTACATGGAATGGAATATTTTCTTTCCAAGGAACAGCATATATATTCTGTTGTACAAACATTCAGTGGGAGCAGGGGAAGGAAAGACTGACACAAAAGACAGTGTCTATTAGATAGAAAAGGGAAAAAGAGTTGATGCATAAATGCATATGCTACCAAAGATCAGATTCGCACTATAAGAGCTCAGAACTTCTTTCACGTTCTTTTCAATCCCAGATCTCCTACCCAAATCCTCCCTACAGGTCAGAATCAGATCCTGTAAGCTCAGGATAAAAATCTTCCAGTTTTAGCATCAAATTCTGCACAATTTCATGAGAGACAGGATTTTATTCATGATTTATATGGACAGAAAGATATTGAAAAAACATATGACGATAATTCATTGACTTTGATTTTATTAAGGACTGTATTTTATATGCCTGATGAAATGTTATGATTAATGTTTGTTTTGTAGTATATTTTTCAGCCCAAATGCAAAGAGCACCTAAGAACAAGCTCCCAACTGCTTTATTGTATTGGCTGAAGAAAGTAGAGTATAATTGCTGAAACTCTAGAAATAAATGAAGTAATACGAAGAATATAAAAACAATTGTTGACCAGAAAGATTAATCTGCACCAAACCTGAAGCAAATATTATTCCCTTTTACAGGAATAAATGTATTCCCTTTTATAAAAATAAATGCCTGCCTTACATTTCAGATCTGAATTTTCGTGTATGGTATGATTCATATACTTCAATATTCTACCTCAGTTATGGACATGCTGGTTTTATTTTTTTTCTATTGAACTTGGAATAAGATATTGACAAGAATAAAATAATCTTTCCTATTTACTCAGTTTTAGCTGAGAAATAGGCCCATTTAAGCAGGAAAGTTCCTGTGATTGTGATGCCTCATTGACTGGCTGTAACCTCAGGCATGCTGCTTCTATCCTCAAACTCACTTTCCACGAACTGAGTGTACAGGGATAGAATAAGGGATCTTAAGAAACTAGAGTCTCTCCGCAGAAAATTAATAGAATTAATGCTTTTCATTTCTTTAGACATTTACACAGATCTGAAAATTTCACTCCTCTGCTCTTCAGCTTTGAAAAGGGAATAAAGGTAGAAGTATGAAATTATGTCCTTGCTGTCTTATTTCAATTAAAACCATACTGTTCACATGCTTTAATTTCTTTTAAGTTATAAGATGGTAGACATTCCTGTTTTCCCAGTGATTGTGAGCCAAAGATTGGTTTTCCCTAACTCTCAGGATACTATTTCATTAAAGTTTTAAAGCTAAATTAGGTTTACATATAGACTTTACAATGAAGCAAAAAATTTAATAGTTTTGAGGATAAAATACTTTGTTTATTCTAGAAAAGCCCTTTGGTGTTAGAAGAAAGCAAATTTACAGCTGTTTTATCTAGTTTATCAAGTTTCACAGAAGTGTTTTCTCATGTTTATTGTAAAAATTTCTTTTAAAAAAATGCCTTTTTTTTTTTTTTTTTTTTTTTTTATTTTCAATTGCTGTACAAGTAGCCCTAACAGTAACAGAGAAACTTTTAACTACAGTGAGGTCAGCCTAAGATTTAGAGTTAACTTTAATGCAAGAAACTAGGCTTTCTATATGCCTTCTTTATTACAATGGATAGAGAAACATAAGAGGCAGCAGGTAAGACCACTTCATCTTCCATGCAAACCACAGCTGTTTAGAAAAGCTTCTTTCTCTACAATTTTGACTTTTATATTTTTATCTGCTTCTGATTATTAACAGGTGGTCCCTTCCACAAGCATTTGCCCAAGACATTTTATTTACCAGAACTGGGGATACATACCTTGAAACAGAGATACGTTTTAGGGCTTTTTCTCAATTATGATTTCACATGCTGCAAAACTGTTACGTATAGCTAGGTAGAAATGTAAGGAAATGAAAATTTAGTCCCAGTGACTTCCAGAAAATTATTCATGGAACAGTTATTACATCCTTCTCATACTGCTGGTTGTGGAAAGTTAGCATAAGAGCTTTGGAGAATAACTGCGCCCATGACTTCAACAGAAAATGATACAAATAAACCTTAGCATTACAGTAAAATTACAGTGGTTTTAGGAAGCAGGGGAGAACAGACAGTATAGACAGCTCTTCCAGATTGTCGTGGTTTAAGCTTCTCAGCCACACACAGTTTTGCTCACTCACTCACTTCCCCCTCTTTCTTCCCTCCCCTCCTGGAGGGATGGGAAGGAGAATCGAAAGAATGCAACTCCCACAGGTTGAGATAAGAACAGTCCAGCAACTAAAGTGTAACACAAACCACTACTGCTACCACCAATAATAATAATGACAAGAGCAAAATACAAGGGAAGAGTTTTTCTTCCCTCCCACTCCAAGGGGAGGGGGGGGGGGAGGAATGGGAAGAAGAATCAAAAGAACGCAACTCCCATGGGTCGAGACAAGAATAGCCCAGCAACCAAGGTACAACACAAACCACTGCTGCCACCACCAATAATAATAACAAGAGAAATACAAGGAAAGAGAATAAAACTGCTCACCACCGGATACCAAGCCTGACCCAGCAGCGAACCCTGAACCCTTCTGGGACTCCACCCTCCGTTTTTACCATCCTGGGCATGACGTGCTGTGGTATGGAATACTTCTTTGGTCAGTTTGGGTCAGGTGTCCCTTTCCCTCCAGCATGTCAACCAAACCACACAGCTTGGTGTTGTCAGCAAACTTGCTGGGGGTGCATCAATCCTACTGTGTGACCAAAGTCAACATGAACTATAAATTTCTTATATTGGGTTTGTTGTTTTTTTGCTTTGTGTCCGTTTAAGATGATCTTAGATCTTAAAAATGAATTCCATATCTAACATTTCACACAATTCCTTTGGTGACTTTTGGGGCACTGTCCCTCTGAGAGGAATGTGGGAGCCCAGGCTCTGTAACCAGTCTCTCAAAAAAATTAAGGTCTCACTAGAGGCCAAAATATACCAGGACACTGTGGGAAAGCTGAAATAAACTCAGCGAACTGTGTGAATTTAACTGAGAGCTTCCCTGTATGAAACACTGAGGACAAACCAGGGTCTGAAATCTTCCCTCTTGCTTACCATGGCCAAAGAGTCTGTGTGACTGCTATTTGATTGGGGCTGAGAAAGCACTATCCTTTTGTCCTGGGTTCAGCAGTAGCAGTCATTTTTCTCCTTCTTGGTAGCTGGTGCAGCGCTGTGTTTTTGATTTTGGGCCCGGGAACAGTGCTGATAACACCAGTGTTTTCAGTTACTGCTTGGTGATGTTTTGGTCTGACCAAGGACTTTGTGAGTCTCATGCTCTGCCAGGGAGGGGGGGAAGCCGGGAGGAAGGAGAGACAGGGCACCTGACCCAGACTAACCAAAGAGGTTATTCCATACCACAGCATGTCATGTCCAGGATGTAGAAAACGGAGAGCAGAGACCCGGAAGGGTGTGGGGGCTCGTGGCTGGTAGGGGTGCACGGTGGGGGGTGCACGGTGGGGGGTGCACTGCTTGCTCGGGCTTGATATCGGGTGGTCAGCAATTACATTCTTTTTCCTTTTATTTCTCTTGTCGTTATTATTATTGGTGGTAGCAGTAGTGATTTGTGTTATACCTTAGTTACTAAACTGTTCTTATCTCAAGCTGTGGGAGTTGCATTCTTTCGATTCTCCTTCCCATCCCTCCAGGAGTGGAGGGAAGAAAGAGGGGGAAGTGAGTGAGTGAGCAAAGCTGCGTGGCTGAAAAACTTAAACCACGACACCTTCCTTCCAAAGAATGCTCTTTCACTTGGCAGGTCTGCCAGCATCACAAGGTTGATGTGAGTATGCATCCTTGTAGCCAGTGTGCTCTCATAACAAGCAAGGAACCCAAGATTAGTGTTTTCTGCAGATTATAAAATCTTGTTTTCTACTTGCCAGCAGAGGACCTAAATTGCCAACCTAAAGTACAGTGTGCGCGTGAAATCTCTCAACCCTTTATACCATAGCCTTGGCCATGGGCAGAAAGGAACTCAAGGCACTGTGGTAGATTAAGAGAGCAAAAGGAGGAATTAATCCACTAGTACCTCCTGAATGAAGAGGTTCCATCACCTCAAAGAGGAATTTCTAAGTGTATTCATTTCAGAAATCTCAGTATCACACACTAAACCAGCCTGGGATGTGTAGAAGAAAGAGGACCTGGATAATGGACACCAGGAGTCAGTTAAGGAGGTGTTTCTGTAGCATGCCCAGTACATCCTTACCAAAGAAAGGGGCTTGCTGTAGACTTGGAGCTGACAACTTTACAGTACAGCACAATGGTATGTTGGAATGCAAAGTTGCAACATCCAAGCGTAGAGACTGTGTGTGAAGCAAGCATTTTTTCTCTCTGAGTTTCCTCTTTCCTGTTCAAGGGGCACACAGTCCTCTACTGTGAGGACAGCAGAAGCAGTGATCTCAGCCTGTCCAGCAATACCTTCCTTCGATGGTCTAGGAGAACCTTTGTCTTTTTGCATACTTGTTTCCTGAGAGGAAAAGAAATGGATGTTTCTTTGCAACTCTGAGTTACGAGACTGATTTTCTGGAAGATGTTTTTGTGTGATGCTTCTTGGACACTGCTGCTTCAGTATCACCTGACCCAAATATCTTGATTCTTCTTATGGTAAAAATAAAGTCATAATCATCCCTGATTATTTTACATATTAAAATATATGCCAGTTAATGATAATGCACCCCGACAGGAACGGACACTTCATTGGGATTTCTCACAAGACACCAATTTAATTTAATGGAAATGACTATTGCTAAATTGAGATAAGATTAACATAAATTCCACTCAACAGGGGTACAGTCAGCTGACACCAAAAGAATGCATGGTGCCCAATTAAGTATTTAATCAATGTAAATTTCCTAGCTTATGTCAATTGATAAAAATTAAGTATATTAATAATAAAGAATTAACAAGTAATGTATAGCATTTACGATGCAAAATATCCCCAAAGTACTAAATGAACACCATATTATTTGCAAAGCAGAACCAAATACCATCCCAAATTGTACCATCTCAAATTGTAGGAAGAGAAATACAGGTAAAATAAAAACTGGAAGTTGTTAATATGCACTGCAGCAATGACAGCATGAGGGTGGAAATGCACAAGTGTTTTGTTTATCAGATAACAGAATCACCTGGTTCTGAATGCTGAAGCCCTCCACATAGTACAAGCTCTGCAACTGAAGAGGTTTGAGAACAGTGATCATAGAAGCACAGAATGGTTTGGGTTGGAAGGGACCTTTAAAGGTCGTCTTGTCCAACCCCCCTGCAATGAGCAGGAACATCTTCAACCAGATCAGGTTGCTCAGAGCCCTGTTCAACCTGACCTTGAGCATTTCTACCACCTCTCTGAGCAACCTGTTCCAGCATTTCACTACCCTCACTGTAGAAAATTTCTTCCTTATATCGTCTGAATCTACTCCCTTTGAGTTAGAAACATTAGCTCTTGTGTCACTATAGACACAGTTAAAAAGTTTCTCCCCATCTTTCTTAAAATTCCTCTGTAAGACCACAATAAGGTCTCACCAGAGCCCTCTCTTCTCTGGGCTGAACAACCCAACTGTCTTAGCCTGTCCTCATAGGAAAGGAACAACCACAGACCTCACAGCCTCACTGTGCACCCAAAAAGTTCAGCAGGAAGTGCAGGTTACAAGCTAAGTATTCTTGGAGATTTCACTGCCTTTAGGAGCTGTCTTATTATACAAGAGCTACTCAAGAGCTGGCAGGGCCCACATTTAGGGGAATGAAACTAAGCTTATAACCATAATGCCTCCTTTTCTTGGAACTGGGCAGAGACCCAGACTGGAGCATCTTAGTGGAACACATGAAAAACAGGTTTGCTACTCCAGACAGAACAGTCCAGGTCCCTCCTGCCACCAGAAGTTCAGAGAGGAGGGAAGAGATGAGAAAGACCAAAGGAAGAAATCAGGGTGTTCAGAAAAATGTGGCTTGCTGTTTCTGCTACTTCAGCCATTACCTACCTGACCTTCCAGGACTTCAGTATAAAAAATCACAGCACAAGCTCAGCTCTTAGATTACTTCACTATTCAGCTTTTCCAGGCAACAATTTTATTTTTGCTGTGCCTAAAGCCAATTTAGTTTGGCAGGTGACAAAACCTGCCAAACTATTTTTCTATTGAGGAATAGGTTTTATTCCTCTGTAGCGTCAGTTTAGGCTCGCCTGAGGCTGTCTTCAAAGATAGTATGCACATTTTCTGTGTATGATAATTTTGTTAGCTTTCACGTAATGAGAATCACACTATACATTGCACCTTTCATAATACAGTTGTATGGCAGAATATAATCAGCTATTTCTGTGATGAGGACCTCTGATGCTAAATATTTGGCCCAAATATCAAGTAGTTATATCATATATCATAACGAGCACCTGCAAGGCATTCAAAACCAACATTTTATCAGAGGACCTTTTCTTCATTTTCCTCTCAGACCACTATCAGTGCTGCTGAAGGTATAAATTCATTCTGCTCCACAGGCATTTATACTAGGTTCTTCAGTGTAGTGATTTTGCTGTATCAAAATCTATAATAACTTACATCTTTCCTTTCCTTTCTCTGCTTCCTTTCCCTTGAAGAGGTCTCTTGTCATCAAACTGATCTAAAAATCACTTGCCATCAAATTGTTCAAGGATCTACACCCTTGAAGGAAAAAATATTTAATCAAATTAAGTCCATAATTTGTGGAATGTAAAGAGAAAAAAATCAGACTTCTGAATATTCACCAAAAATGATACTACATTAGACATTCTGTATGGATTGATTTTGCTGAGTTTTGTTTTATTTTTAGCTTTAAACAGTGAACTCCACTGCAGCTAGTTTTCATGGGTTCAGCAACAGCAGTCATTTTTTTTCACCTTCTTGGTAGCTGGTGCAGCGCTGTGGTTTTGATTTTGGGCCTGGGAACAGTGCTGATAACACCAGTGTTTTCAGTTACTGCTTGGTGATGTTTAGGCTGGCCAAGGACTTGCTGAGTCTCATGCTCTGCCAGGGAAGGGGGGAAGCCGGGGGGAAGCCAGGGGGAAGCAGAGACAGGACACCTGATCCAAACTGACCAAAGAGATTATTCCATGCCACAGCACGTCATGTCCAGGATGTAGAAACGGGGAGCAGAGTCCCGGAAGGGCGGTGGAGGTGCACCGGTGGGGGTGCACTGCTTGATACTGGGTGGTGAGCAATTGTATCCTTCCCTTGTATTTGCCTTGTCATTACTGTTACTGGTGGGGGGGTGCACTGGGTGGTCGGGCTTGATATTTGATGGTGAGCTATTGTATTCTCCTTTTCCTTGTATCTGCCTTGTCATTATTATTATTGGTGGTAGCAGTAGTGATTTGTGTTATACCTTAGTTACTAAACTGTTCTTATCTCAACCTGTGGGAGTTGTATTCTTTCGATTCTCCTTCCCATCCCTCCAGGAGCGGAGGTAAGAAAGAGTGGGGAGTGAGTGAGAGAGCGACTGTATGGGTTTATAGACTTAAACCACGACACTAGTACATAAGGAATCAATGTCATCTATAATGACATATGTAGGCTGGCAAACAGGAATATAGCCAAGCAAGTCCTTTATTCATGGGTTCAGCAGCAGCAGTCAATTTTTTTCTCCTTCATAGTAGCTGGTGCAGTGCTGTGTTTTTGACTTTCGGTCTGGGAACAGCACTGATAACACCGATGTTTATAGTTACGGCTTAGAATGTTTTAGTCTGACCAAGGACTCTCTGAGTCTCATGCTCTGCCAGGGAGGGGGGGAAGGCGGGGGGAAGCAGAGACAGGATACCTGACCCAGACTAACCAAAGAGGTTATTCCATGCCACAGCACGTCATGTCCAGGATGTAGAAACGGGAAGCAGAGTCCCGGAAGGGCGGTGGAGGTGCACAGTGGGGGGTGCACTGCTTAATACTGGGTGGTGAGCAATTGTATCCTTCCCTCGTATTTACCTTGTCATTATTGTTACTGGTGGGGGTGCACTGCGTGGTCGGGCTTGATATTTGATGGTGAGCTATTGTATTCTCCTTTTCCTTGTATCTGCCTTGTCATTATTATTATTGGTGGTAGCAGTAGTGATTTGTGTTATACCTTAGTTACTAAACTGTTCTTATCTCAACCTGTGGGAGTTGCATTCTTTTGATTCTCCTTCCCATCCCTCCAGGAGCGGAGGGAAGAAAGAGTGGGGAGTGAGGGAGAGAGCGACTGTATGGGTTTATAGAAGCTTAAACCACAACACTACCCTGTATTGTTGTTGTGGTTCAAGCTTTTCAGCCACGCACAGTTTTGCTCACTCACTCACTCCCCACTCTTTCTTCCCTCCACTCCTGGAGGGATGGGAAGGAGAATCAAAAGAATGCAACTCCCACAGGTTGAGATAAGAACAGTCCAGTAACTAAGGTATAACACAAACCACTGCTGCTACCACCAATAATAATAATAACAAGAGAAATGCAAGGGAAGAGAATACAACTTCTCACCACCTGACGACCGAGCTGCGAACTCCAACTCTTCTGGGTTCCGTCTCCAATTTTTTTTTTTTTTTACATCCTGGACATGAAGTGCTGTGGTATGGAATAACCTCTTTGGTTAGTCTGGGTCAGGTATCCTGTCTCTGCTTCCCCCCGCCTTCCCCCCCTCCCTGGCAGAGCATGAGACTCAGAGAGTCCTTGGTCAGACTAAAACATTCTAAGCCGTAACTATAAACATCGGTGTTATCAGTGCTGTTCCCAGACCGAAAGTCGAAAACACAGCACTGCACCAGCTACTATGAAGAAGAAAAAAAATGACTGCTGCTGCTGAACCCACGACAATTGTAAATGCCACTATGTAATTCCTTTGCAGCAGATAGTGCAATCTATCTTTTATTTTCACAGTTTGCTAGTTCTTTTATTTGTGATTATTTTAACAAGATTGATTGATTGTAAGGAAATGAAAGCACTACTTTCTGGTGAAATCTTGTAAACCCCTTTCAGTGATGCAAAATCAGCTTGTGTTAATGGTTTTGTTAGCCATTTCTGTCAAATCAAATACCTTCTACTACAGAACAATGCCATTTAAAGACTTAAATGCTTTCAATTTTCATTATTGCAGTGAATTTCTCCACAAATTTAATGCAACACAGCTCTAAATGCCTTTTAATAAATTGTTAAATTTTGAAGGTGTTGATTCGCATAACAGTTTAATGCTTGTTCTTCAGGCTTTTTCCAGGGGAAGAAAATGTAACACCTCAACAACTTATTTTTGTCTTTGAAGAAAGACAGACTTGGAACTATGAAGACATTATGACCCCATAGCAAGGGTTACATTTCATATTGAAATTCTATCCCAGTCTCTTCAGTGTACGTTGCTATACAGTGCTAACCACTTAGTTTCTGAGAAACATGTTAAGTAAGGTGACAAGTATCTCCAATGTATTTGTTCTCTTATACTCTTCTTACGAAGAAGAATTATAAGCAGTGAAACGCTTGTTTCTTAGAGAGTTTAAATGTTGTAAACACCCTTACCTTGCTAGTCGCTTGTTATAGACAGTGAAGCTAGAAATGTGTTTGAAGTAGGGGGTATGTAACAGTGGCCCAGAGCTTCTGGAGCTGTTCTGGCCATCATCCTGAGATGGACACTGAAAGCACTCTCAGGACAGAAAAGCTGTATACTATTTTCTGTGGAAAACTGCTTTGCATTAGAAAATAATAGCTGCAATGAGCCTTTTGAACAGAGCATTTCTTAATCCTTTAGTTACTTCTGTCCACTGATTTTAGTTCCTAGTAAGCCTAATAAGGAAGGAGACTTGAATTTAATAAGATACTAAACACAGAGAGAGAGAGATAGAGAAAGGATCAGAAGACTTGTCTGATATCATACCCGTTGTTGCTAAGGAGGTATACTGTTGAGTTTTGTGCACACTGGGGTTTCCTAAATGCTACTGGCTTCATGACAAGATGTATTATACTGCTGCAGTCAGGTTGAAAGGTGACAAAAGCACAAATAACTGAGACCAGGCCATTTCTAGCTGTTACAGGGCAGACTCTTCTAGACAGCCAGGGATGACAAGACTCACAGATACTGTGATGTCAGTGAAGGCTCCGGTTTTGCTTTTATGTTGGGAAACTAGATTATTTGAGAATGTGCACCTTCAGCCAAAGAATACTGCACCAGATGTAAAAACTTAAATTGTTTTCCTTTCCCTACCAATGGAATGTTTGCTTTGGTCAGATGTGAGTTCTGAAAATCTGTTTTAAATCTTTGAACAGCCTAGTACTTGTCTGCACTGTTATAAATGAATGAAGTGCAGGGTAGGAAGAAATTGTCTAGTACTTGTGAGTCTAGATGCTAGTTCCAGGTATAGGCAAAGCAGGCAATTGATTATGGTGGCTGCTGCTGGAAGTAGCAGCTCTGCTCAGGATCTTTCAAGGCCCTCATGACTACTTTGCCTCTGTCAGAGATAATGGAAGCTGAAGGAGAGCTGCTGAATGTATAGCTCCATGCTGTAACTTTGAAGCCTGACTTCTGGTGCTGCTGCCTCTAAAAGAAGAGGCAACATATGAGACTGTAACTACTGCCCTGGAAAGGTGGTGTGGATGCTAAATATGAATAGGAGGAGAATTGAACTTGTTGGGATGTGTATGGGTTCATATGATTGATTGTAGTTTTCCTGCTCCTTCTCTCTCTCAAGAAGACTTCAATCATTTTAGATCATTCCTCTGGACCTCCATCATCTCTCTCACATGCAATATTATACTATAAACAGCAGTTATCAGCTACTGGAATGAAGATCCAGAGAATGAGAGCCTTCAACTGACTACCTACATAGTGGATTTTATTTAGCAGAGTCATTACAGTGGTCTTCATCATCTAGTATGCTGCATCTAATACATTTGTTTCAGCTAGACAAGATCATACTTCAGTACAGATTATGTGCTCTCTTAGCTCATTTGGCATAGTCAGTACCAGCTTACCTACACTGTATCTCAAGCAAGCTTTTGAAATGTTGGCCAGAGTAATGCAAGGGTCATGTCCCTGACAAGTCTACTAAAATTTAAGGGGCAATATGTAGTGGAATAAACAAACCTGTATGTCACCTGTTGCTGCTGATCACCAAACTTCCAAATAAACTCACCTTATCTGGCTATATGTTTTTTGTCCCTCATGTGACCAAAGTCCCACTACCATTTTCTCATTCTCATCCTTATTTTTTCTGTAAAAAAAGCACAGGGCTTTTGTGACATAGGTTCTTGATCTTACTTAGTTTGTATCCAGTCACCTGAATATAGTGAATACATCTGAACAAACTAAGACTGTATACTTAAGAAGCTTCCACTGAATTTCACAAAATTTACATATTGTGATGGTAAATTAAGGGCTTATCTTTTGTCCTTCAATAGCCAGGATAAGGTTAGTTAAATGTTTGAATTGTGCTATGATTACCTCAAGTAATTAGTTTTTCACTTCTCTACCTTTGAAGTGTTTATGGAATGAAATAGCCTCACTTGTTTTTTGAGTTGGTTTGTTCAGGGTTGGTTTTTTGGTTTTGTGTTGTTTTGGTTTTTTTTTTTTTTTTCCCAAAGGAAAAAAGAAAGGCAACTATTTTTTAATTCCTCTTTGTACCTGAACACATTAAACAGTTTATGGCAGTTTATGGGTCCATGTTGCCTCTATACCAGGGAGGCAATAGTCTTTTTTTAGGGTACTTTTGTCATCCAAACTGCACTTTGGTAGAATTCTACAACAGCAAATAAATCTTTCTGACAGCCATGCTTGCCAATCCCAGGCCATCAGGTCTGCACACCACTTAGAATTCACCTTTCTCGTACAAACTTTTTTTGGCAACTACAGAAGGGCGGACAGCTGCCCCTGTTCCTACTTCTAGCTTCCAATCAGAAATACGTTACTTGCCAACATCAGTGCCCTCAGCAAATCAAGAGAGGCACATCAGCAAGGAGCCTATCCTAGGCTAATTCTCTTCCTCTTGCCAGCAGAATATATGAAGTAGGCAATAAACAAAAAGTCTGTTTTTGGGACTTGTCTTCACAGCACAGGGAATACAAATAGTGTAACAACATCTCCAGCTGCAACTCATTCTAGCTTATGTTTGGTTCAGAACAGATTTTGGGGCAAAAAGGTTGCCCCCAAAATTCTTCCTAGGAAGCTGCGTATCATACTCTGAAATCAATCACTAATTACTAAATAGTCTTCATTATGGTGAGAGCTGCCATGGAGGCACTGCAGTTTCACAGCATTGAAGAACAGTTGGGCTCGGAGGGCCCCTCTGAAGATCGTCTTGTCACACCTGTCTGCTCAAAGAAAGGTTATCTAGACGAAAGTTGTGTTAAAGGGGGAAAAATAAATCCCTTGATTTATTAGAGGGGCCCGGAACGGCTCCAATATGCAACTACCAGTCTGGCTGCATCTGATCCAGATTCACTGATAGCGCACAATCAGCTGCAAATATCAGTCTGGACACGTACTGAAATGGATTCACTGATAATACACCACACTGCCAGTTCAGTCATGCTCATGAACCCTGTCGTGGTTTAAGCTTCTCAGCCACACACAGTTTTGCTCACTCACTCACTTCCCCCTCTTTCTTCCCTCCGCTCCTGAAGGGATGGGAAGGAGAATTGAAAGAATGCAACTCCCACAGGTTGAGACAAGAATAGCCAAGCAACTAAGGTAAAACACAAACCACTGGCGCCACCACCAATAATAATAATAACAAGAGAAATACAAGGGAAGAGGATAGAACTGCTCACCACCGGAGGACCAAGCTGTGAACTAAACCAAAAACTTTCCGGGTTCCAGCCCCCCAGTTTTTTGGTTTTTGTTTTTTTTTTTTTTTTTTACATCCTGGGCATGACGTGCTGTGGTATGGAATAATCTCTTTGGTCAGTTTGGATCAGGTGTCCTGTCTCTGCTTCCCTCCGGCTTCCCCCCTTCCTGGCACAGCATGAGACTCAGCAAGTCCTTGGCCAGACCAAAACATCACCAAGCAGTAACTGAAAACACTGGTGTTATCAGCACTGTTCCCAGGCCCAAAATCAAAAACACAGCGCTGCACCAGCTACCAAGAAGGAGAAAAATGACTGCTGCTGCTGAACCCAGGACAAACCCTCACGGGCACACTGAGAGATGTGGTCACATTCAGTGAGAATATTACGATTGGCTACCAAAACAGTGCATTTTATTGATGCAACAAGTACAGGTTCTTATGGATTGACGGTGATAAATACTGTCTGCCAAGCACATGCGAATAATAGTTACATGAGTACAAGCGCTCGATGAAATTAACACAGCCTGGCTCTAAAATATAAAGGCAACAGTGAAAGTAACTCTATAGAGATTCTAAGTTTTCCCAGGGAAGCACTGGATACAGTGCAAGTCTTACCCACAGGCATCCCTATGTGGGGGGAAGACAGGTCCAGCCCGTCGTCCGGTCCCAGGATTCTGTTGATGTTATCTTTCTTGACTCATCCATGATGGCATCTTCCCTGATATCCCCCTCTCACTTTGGTCATTTTATATTATTTTCACCTTCAAGGTGGAGCTTGAGTGACTCTAGTCATACATACCTTCATTATTATTGGTGTAAATCTCTCTTGCAAAATCTTGGAGCAGATTCTCCTGGAAGGCATGCTAAGGCACATGAAAACCAACAAGGTGCTTCGGGACAGCCAGCATGGCTTCACTAAGGGGAAATCTTGCCTGACCAATCTGGTGACCTTCTATGAAGGGGCTACGGAACTGATGGACAGGGGCAGAGCAGTTGATGTCATCTATCTGGACTTGTGTAAAGCCTTTGACACTGTCTCCCATGACATCCTTCTCTCTAAGTTGGAGACACATCAATTTGATAGGTGGACCACTCGGTGGATAAAGAACTGGCTGGATGGCCGCACGCAAAGAGTAGTGCTCAGTGGCTGAGTGTCCAGCTGGAGACCAGTAACGAGTGGTGTCCCCCAGGGATCGGTGTTGGGATCGGTCTTGTTCAACATCTTTGTGAGCGATATGGACAGTGGGATTAAGTGCGCCCTCAGCAAGTTTGCCACTGACACCAAGCTGTGTGGTTCGGTTGATATGTTGGAGGGAAGGAATGCCATGCAGAGGGACCTTGACACGCTTGTGAGGTGGGCTGATGCCAACCTAATGAAGTTTAACCATGCTAAGTGCAAGGTCCTCCACCTGGGTCGGAGCAACGCCAGGCACAGCTACAGGTTGGGCAGAGAAGAGATTCAGAGCAGCCCTGTGGAGAAGGACTTGGGGGTGTGGGTTGATGAAAAAATGAACATGAGCAGGCAGTGTGCGCTCACAGCCCAAAAAGCCAACCGTATCCTGGGCTGCATCAAAAGGAGCGTGACCAGCAGGTAGAATGAGGTGATCCTGCTCCTCTACTCTGTTCTTGTGAGACCTCACTTGGAGTACTGTTTGCAGCTGTGGCATCCGCAGCATCAAAAGGGCATGGAACTGTTGGAACAAGTGCAGAGGAGGGCCACGAGGACAATCAGGGGACTGGAGCACCTCCCGTATGAAGATAGGCTGAGAAAATTGGGGCTGTTCAGCCTGGAGAAGAGAAGGCTGCGTGGAGACCTCATAGCAGCCTTCCAATACCTGAAGGGGGCCTATAGGGATGCTGGGGAGGGACTCTTCATTAGGGTCTGTGGTGAGAGGACAAGGGGTAATGGGTTTAAACTTAAACAGGGGAGGTTTAGATTGGATCTGAGGAAGAAATTCTTTACTGTAAGGGTGGTGAGGCCCTGGAATGGGTTGCCCAGGGAAGTTGTGAATACTTCATCCCTGGCGGCATTCAAGGTGGGGTTGGACATAGCCTTGGATGGCATGGTTTAGTGGGAGGTGTCCCTGCCCATGGCAGGGCGGTTGGGACTCGATGATCTTGAGGTCCTTTCCAACCCTTACTATTCTATGATTCTATGATTCTATGACACCAAAAATTCAGAGCGCATGCTCAGATGGGGGTCGTCTCATTTTGAAGGGAGGTCACGTTGGAGATGGGAGTGTATTTTAGCATGTAAATGCATTATAATGACATTATCATAGAATCATAGAATAGTTAGGGTTGGAAAGGACCTCAAGATCATCGAGTTCTACCCCCCCTGCCATGGGCAGGGACACCTCCCACTAAACCATGCCATCCAAGGCTATGTCCAACCCCACCTTGAACGCCGCCAGGGATGAAGTATTCACAACTTCCCTGGGCAACCCATTCCAGTGCCTCACCACCCTTACAGTAAAAAATTTCTTCCTCAGATCCAATCTAAACCTCCCCTGTTTAAGTTTAAACCCACTACCCCTTGTCCTCTCACTACAGCCCCTAATGAAGAGTCCCTCCCAGCATCCCTATAGGCCCCCTTCAGGTATTGGAAGGCTGCTAGGAGGTCTCCACGCAGCCTTGTCTTCTGCAGGCTGAACAGCCCCAATTTTCTCAGCCTGTCTTCATACGGGAGGTGCTCCAATCCCCTGATTGTCCTCCTGGCCCTCCTCTGCACTTGTTCCAACAGTTCCATGTCCTTTTTATGTTGAAGACACCAGAACTGCACGCAATACTCCAAGTGAGGTCTCACAAGAGCAAATTAGAGGGGCAGGATCACCTCCCTCGACCTGCTGGTCATGCTCCTTTTGATGCAGCCCAGGATACGGTTGGCTTTCTGGGCTGCAAGCGTACACTGCCGCCTCATGTTCATTTTCTCATTGACCAACACCCCCAAGTCCTTTCATACAGAGAATGGCATTCTGTCAAAAGATGACAGGCTGCTGGCTCAGGGTAGCAAGTATGCAGCTTATCAGTTTCTGGTACCACCTAGTTCCCATCTTTTTTGCTAAGTTAGGACAAAGCGTGACAGGGAGATCTCCACTTCGCTCTACCCTCCGTCTGTGTTGCCACGGGAACCACTGTGGAGTGCATATTCCTGGCATATCAGGTGGGGCTGCATCTCACCCTGAGAAGCCCTGAAATTACGTTTTTCTTTTATGTGTGCCCAATGCTGCATTTCAAATATAAGTTTTAATTCCTAATCCACATTTCCTAATTATTCCACAAGGAACTGGCTCAGGGCTTTGCCCAGATGGGTTTAAAGTATCTTCGAGGATGGAGACTGCATGTCCTTCAGTATTCAATCATCTCCGCAGTAAAAAAAAAGAAAAAATAATAATAATAAAATATATATATATAAAGTGGAGGCTTTTTTTTTTTTTTTTTTTTTGTTTAAATGGAATTTCCTGTGTTTAGTTTTATGCTAATTATCTGCTGTGCTTTCACTGGGCATTGGTGAAAAAAGCTTGGCTCCACCTTCTTTACTCCACTCTTCAACAGGTATTTATGCACACTGATATGACTCATCTTAGCCTTCTCCAAATTGAACAATCCCAGCTGCCTCTTAGCCTCTCCTCATATGACAGATGCTCCCAAACCTGACTCTACGATGGAGCCATACTCTAGTAAGAACATGTCTTTCTTGTACTGGTGAGCCCTGATCTGGACCCAGCGCTCCAGATTCATCTCACCAGTACTGAACAGAGTGGAAAGATGCCCACCTGAATGTGATGTAACACACCTCTTACTGCAGCCAGGAAGCTGTTGTACTTACTTGCCGCAGGGTCACTCTGCCAGCTCATGGGCAACTCTTTTTGTTCAACAAGGCCTCCAGTTCCATTTCTGCCAAGAGGAGAAGGAGCTAAAACTTTAATTCATCAAGGTAATAAGACAGTAATATTTTCAGGAGGTGCTTTCTTTTTCATCTTTTATTTTTGAGTAGTAACATATTATATCACTTTGTTAGCTTCAGTTACATAGCCTACGGTGCCTGAATACATTCCCTCTGTTTACTCCAAAATTTTGTCCAGACCATCTGAAAACCTCTTTTAACAGCACTTACTCCCTTCCCGTCTTTACAAGGAAGAGCTCAGGGTCTCTTTCACTGTGAATTAGCTGCAGTCCACCAAAGGCACTGTGAAGTCACTTTACACAGATGCAGGCCTGCTTTGCTGAGCCTCCAAAGCACAGTCCTTTTTTAGATACTATATGTCTGGTGGAGACCTCATCTCTGAGAGCTTGAAACCTCAGAGGCTAAGGAACTGTTGCCTACAGTTCATAGCTGCAGCCTCAGGGCAAATAAAGTACAAAAATATCTCAGAAATCTGTGGAAAATATGCCATTCCAGATCATACCCTGGAGTCTGCAGAAGCAACCACACTGTGCTCCTGCAGAGCCCCAAGCCTCCTTGTAGACATCCTCCATGTGCAGCATAGCTGCAGGAAAAATAGAATCTGAATCTGCTCAGAGACCTAGAATGTTCTGCACAGTTGGCCAGTATTGATGTCCTCCTCAGCCCAAAGATAAATTTCTGGTTTCTTATGGGGCTGCTTACACTGGATTAGTCTCTTTGCAAACTCAAATTTTGTCCCAGGATGACTGTGTGGAAAATAGCTTTGGGCAGAAAAACATCTATTGGCACAAAAGTTACTCCAAGTACAAGAGCAATAACAAGACTCTAAGGTCATCTTAAGTATTGGCAGTAAAATGTAGGCTAAAATCAGCAAAAAGGAAGGGGAAGAAGTGGGAGAAAGGAAGGTCAATAAAGAAAGGAAGGTCAATAAATTTTAAGTCATCTTGCTAAATATTGACTACCAGTAACTGTGTAGCTCCATGCCTGAACACTTCATCATACAGTTAGAGAAACATACTGAAACTTAAGTATAGCTTTGTTTTTTTTTGTTTGTTTGTTTGTTGTTTTTTTTTTCTTGTTTTGTGATTTGGAATGAAAAACTCACCCAGGTTTTGCTAAGGGATATCACAAGCGGCTGCCTCCTCCAGCAATACCAGCCCAGGACCCTCCTGCCTATGTGATGGAGCCCAGCCCAGTGCTTGGAGGCTCAGCCTCAGGCTGAAGGGCACAACTGCTGCTTTCCCATTCGTAGGTTTAACCAGTAGTGAACCCAACCATACATCCCAGACACACACGTGGAGGGGGGACATACACACAGACATTGGCACAGTCGGTCACACAGATGGCCACAGACAAGGCTTTGCCACGTGTTGGACAGGTTTGTCTCTGTCTGACCTTGTTTATGGCTTCTGTGATCAGACACTGTTAAAGGCACAGACGTTCTCATTTCACATGCCTTTACAGGCTTCCATCTATAGCTGATAGATGAAGAAGGCATCTGTAGGAGATGATTCATCTGTTCCTCAGGTAAAAGCCTCAGGGACTAATTGCTAGTCTTTTGGGGTGCATAACCCTTTGTATTGCTTTTTGAAAGGATAGGGATGAGTGGATCACATGCAACAGCTAAAGTTAATCCCTCTCCCAGTAAAGTAAGGTTAATTCAGAAAAGCTGTTGAAAGTGGCAAATTATAAGGAAAGTGAGTAAGTGGACAGTAATTATAGTCTTCTATTTATTGGTGCAGAGTTTTTTTGTTTGTTCTTACTGTATTATCTTTGGATAAAGTAACAAGTAAAAAGGAAGATAATAAAATTTCAGTAAAATACTGAAAAATTTAGTAAAATACTGATTTTAATAAAATACTGAAATCTCTGTCATATGGAACTTGGTAAATCCTTGTCATGTACTGGGAAAAAGGTTTAGTCTTCACATTTTTGTGAATTGTGTTGCAAAATATTGTGGTTTTATTGACTGAGTGATTGTATTTGATGATTTTATTATTTTATTAGTATGCTGTCTGCCTCATTACATCAAGACATACTGTTGTCTTCATAGTTTCAGACTTTTATGGTTATTTCCTTGACTGCTTAACTGAAAGGAATAAAATCATATAATTCATAACTTGAGTGATTTCTGTCGATGGAGATTTATGTACCATAGAAACTAAAGGTTGTTTGGGGATTTTCGTTCTTGTGTTCATGCTACACGCCTATGTTCTTAGGGATGCTTAATGAAATAAAAGCGTACAGTGCCCTTCAATGTCAGTATATTGCAAATTATGTTAAAGCACTTAAAAAACAAAAAAATCCCCAAAAAACCCCACATAACACACACACACACACACAAAGGAACAAACCCCGCACCCCCAAAGTATATCAAATCAAGTTGTAGTTAAAATTTATTGCAAATAAAAATGTCAACTCCTCAGAAAAGCAGTTTCAGTACACATGCCAGGAATGTGCACAATCCTCCTATTAATTTTGGTGGGTGAGCCATTATGGTTCAGTTAAAATATGCATCAAAAAAAAATGTGAAAAAACACTCAGTGATATTCTATGACCTGTTTTATATTCAGAAAGTTCAAGCAGATTATAATGGTACTTTTTGGACTTAAAGACGTGGGAGATGCCCAACATATAGCGAGCTTGAAATCTCCTAACAGCTATCCTCCAGATATTTTATTATTTATTTCATCACATTTCTTGACAGAACATTTTGCAAGTGGGCTCTAAGTCTTCAATATGCATCTGAGTTTTACTGTGTTTTTATTGCTAAGCAAGAAAAGAGAGACTTGATACTGAAACAGAACTTCATTTCAGGTCCAGTGGCACAGCTCTATTGAGTTTCTGCAGTCACACTGCAGTGTGACTTCTATAAATTTCCACCAGTTCTCAATGGGTTTGTCTCTGACTTTCTTCTGTTACTCAGCCTGCCTTTCTTTCCTTAATTTTTTTCCAAGTCATTGATATAGGTACAATTATGTCACAAATGATAATGTGAGTCAGTTTCTCACTCCTTGGATGCCATTACCTAGATCTTGTAGCCAGTGTAGCTGCAGACTAAATACCACAAAAATGTTAGTTGTCTAAAACAACAAATTGTGAATATTAGATCTGTAGCTATGCAATGAGGAGCTCCTAAAAAACAGAATTTTACTCTGTCCTTTCCTTGCTTTATTTTATAGACATTGTTTGGATGATGAACAAATTCAGGCTATGTAACTGTACAGCTCAGTGTGTATCAATGCTTTATCTCATTTGCCTTTTACACTATTTTGGTCTCTGCTTCAGAAAAGAAAAATCATAATAAAATTACCATACAGCTATAAACAATAACATTCATTTTACAACGAATTTGGAAGGGGGGGGAGGGGGAGGGTGTGTGCTTGGTTTGTTTTTTTCTTTGGTTTTGTATTTCTTTGTTTTTGTTTTTGTTTTTGTTTTTGTTTTTCTCTTTTTTTAACATTAGCACCAGACTCTCCAGTATGCAAAAACCTGGACAGATGTATGACTGTGTGCTCTTCAACAATACAGCAACAGTCAAAGCAGGAAATCTCACCTTTTCCAATGAATGAGAAAGAAATTGTGTTTAAGGTCATAGATTTGTTTTACTGCACTGAGGGAGTCTGTTAATGATACAATCTTCACGTTTGTTCCGTAATGGACTACTGTAATACACAAAAATTTAGAAGCCAAAAAAAAAAAAAAAAAAGAAAAAGAGACTAAAAGGAAGGAGGGAAAAAAGAAAAGAAAAATTAAAAAAGCAAATCAATCCACTTTGGGTTTTGGGGGCTGTTTTATTACTTTCAGTGATGTATGCCACTAACGACACTTACAGAAAAAAAAAAAACAAAACAACATTTTATTTGCAACGTAAAGGAAGTAGTTAAGATAGTGCTAGCAGCAATCAGGAGCATGTTTTGATCTCAAATGGCTTAAAGTGCAAGCAGCTAGACGCACTACAGATTTCATCGTTATTACAATTTACAGGAGATATTCCACTCTAAGCCACTATTTTGCCCTGACACCCTCCTTAGAGCCAACAGGCAAAGTTTAGTCCACCCTGAAGTGTAAATCATGAATGGTTGCTTACCTGTCACAATGAAATCCATTTTTGCTCAAAATCAATTTGCAGCAATACAGAAAAAAAAGTAATTCTTGGATAGAATGAAGACCTGGTTCAGTCATTTACATTTAGATCATGACTAACACTTCTAAAGTTGCCATGCATTTCATCACTAATTCTTGTAAAAAAATGATACATTCATTTCTTTATTAAAAAATATATGATATATATATATATAGATGCAAATATATTAAAATGCACACAGATACAATCAGGACTGGCACAATACTTCATGATATATAAGGTTTTGCATATGTGTTCACCTCCCGTATGAAGATAGGCTGAGAAAATTGGGGCTGTTGAGCCTGGAGAAGAGAAGGCTGCGTGGAGACCTCATAGCAGCCTTCCAATACCTGAAGGGGGCCTATAGGGATGCTGAGGAGGGACTCTTCATTAGGGACTGTGGTGAGAGGACAAGGGGTAATGGGTTTAAACTTAAACAGGGGAAGTTTAGATTGGATCTGAGGAAGAAATTCTTTACTGTAAGGGTGGTGAGGCCCTGGAATGGGTTGCCCAAGGAAGTTGTGAATGCTTCATCCCTGGCGGCATTCAAGGTGGGGTTGGACATAGCCTTGGATGGCATGGTTTAGTGGGAGGTGTCCCTGCCCATGGCAGGGGGGTTGGAACTCGATGATCTTGAGGTCCTTTCCAACCCTAACTATTCTACGATTCTATGATTCTATATTTCTACAAACTACGTATACAGGAGTTGCACCAAACCAGATAGACTTTTGGCCACAGACAAAAGAGTTTTTTCAAAGTGCTAACATTAAGATGGAATATTTTAAACCAGGAGCTGTAGCCCTCTAAATTAACAATGAGGGCATCTGCCATATGCTTCACTATATGCACATAGTGACCAGAATTTTTAATTTCTGGCAAGGTACCAGTTTTGAAAGTTTGGGATATCCGCTGAAAGCAACAGTGGACACCTGGGAATAGGAGGAACTATTCATGTATTTTCTTCAGAGAACGTGGGTGAAACTGAGTGTACATGGGTTGCCAGTCTCATCATGTAGGTAAGTCACATCCAAATCAAAGCCAAAATATCAGACAGCCTGCTTTGCAAGACACCATGGAACAATTAGTATTCCGCTAGCCTTCCATCCAAGACATCAACTTTTCAGACAGCAAAGGTTAAATACAAAGACTTATCTCAGTCTTCCAGGCTCATGTATCCTCTAAAAACTGATTTGCCTAGTGATAGCTGCAATTAAATCACTGAAATTCCCATATCCCAGATGCTCTACATAACGTTGTTAAATTATTGTTGAGCCTTTCAATTCTTAAGTGCTCAGAATAACACAATTATGCTTCCAGTGTTCAGGTCAAAGCATTCTGCTCATTTTGAATGCTGTGAAATGAGGAATTACCAAGACTGGACATGTGACTGTTAGTGTAGAGGAATCTCTAAGATTTAATGCCTCCATAGGTTTTACATTTCCAGCATATAACTTAAGATATTGGAAAAGCTATGATCCTTAATCTATAATCAATCTGATTTTTATCTTTTTTAAAGACTGCTTCCAAATCATAGCATAACTTTTCAGAAAACACTTCAAAATAGCCTGATATATGTCCTAAACCATATATATATATAAGCTAAACCATATATATATATATATATAAGTTAAAGTTCAGCTTTACTAAGAATCATCTTTTTCTAGTCCCTGGTCTAGGAATGCAGCTGTGAGGTCGTGTTCAATACTCATATTAAAAAAGCAACTGTTAAGGAAAAAGGAAAGATATATTATGCTTCAGCCTACTGTGTTGGTTTTGGTTTTTTTCCTTTCCACCAGATTCTATTATTGTTGAAAAGAAGTCACAATGTAGAGATGAAAAAAAATTAAAATAAGGCCAAAATACTAAGTGATGCCTGGGCAAAATATTTCTCTTTCTCAGCTGAAGGAAATTCAATTTAAAACCAAATATATGGAGATGAAGGCATATTTCAGAAAACCATATCCAAAACTTTGCACAAAAGGGGCCTCAGCTGCCACAGAAAAAACAGCCCATCAATCTTGCATTACCCTTTCTGACGCAGAGATAACATGATAGGCTATTAAATGGCCACAGTTCTTATTAATATGCTTAGAAGGGTTTGCAGCACAGGAAGAAAAAAAAAAAAAAGAATCAGTCAGGATTTTTCTTTTAATCAAGCAAAACAGGTGAGATATAGTTAAATATAATTCAACTTTAGCAAATCACAGTTGCTATACACACAAAAAGCTTGTGGCTTGCAAAGCTATAGCCAGTGGCTGAACCTAACTGATTTAAATATTAGAATTTAATATTTACTGTTGCTACATGTCCTCATGATTAAATTTCAGTGAAATTTCAGATGAAACTTCAGTGAGAACAAGTGCAAGTATTTCTGAAGACTTTGTCAAGCCTTCCTCATCTTTAAAATGAAAATCTATTCCTGTTGCTTTTGAAGTGAACATATATGAGATACTTTAAAAAAAAAAAAAAAAAAAAAAAGCCATTAACTTTCTTCTTGGTAGTCTAAAACTGAAGATAGCCACAGGAGTTCAAAAAGCTATTTCTCAAAACATATTACTAACTGGGCAAGAGGAGAATACACACAAAAAAGGCAGTGCCAGTTTCTTTTCAAACATAGGCTACTTATCTTTAATTCTGCCTATACAGTTTCCTTACCTATAATAGATGCTTTTAGGGAAAATTATATGCTGTGTTTTATGCTTAAGAGCCATCTCTAAACTGTTACTTCACTTGCCTTCTCAGCACCATTAAAACCACATGTCAAAATATCCTCAAATTGATAGTGAAATCTTCAGATAGCGCTGCTTAATTAACATCTACAGCTGTTACTTTCTTCTGTCGTTTATTGATTTAACCAGTTTCCATGAATTTTTGCACATTTATTGGGTGCAGGAGCCCAGGTGCTGACAGTGGGGGCTGCAGGGTGAGCTCTGTGAGGAGAGGCGGGGGCTGCCCTGTACCACTACTAAGGTAAAGGGAAGGAGGAGGTGGAGGCACTCGAGATACCTCCTGAAGAAGCGATTGCCCTGCAGACTGTGGGAGACACCCAGACACCAGTCTGGAGCAAGTGTTTCCCAGCATCCCATGGAGGGGACCACATGAGAGCAGATGTCCACACAGCAACCCACAGAGGACCCCACACCACAGCAGGTGAACGTGCCCTGAAGGACGCTGCAGCCTGTGGAGAGCTCACACAGGGCGAGGGGAAAGTGTGAGGAGGAGGGAATGGCTGAGATGAGCTATTATGGACTAACCACAACCCTCCACTGCCCATCCTCTTGTGCTGCTTGGGGAAACGTGTGTCAGGTGAAGGACTTGGGACTGAAGGAGTGAAAAAGGAAGAAGTGGGGGAGAGAAGGGAGGTAAAGGGGATGTGTTTTAATCTTTGTTTTTCACCATCCAAGTATATTTTAGTTGACAATTAATTAAGTTCATGTTCCCTGAGTCAAGTCTGTTTTGCCCATGAAGGTAGTAAGTGATCTCCATGTCTTTAGATTGACTCACAAGCTTTTCATCTTATTTTCTCTATTTTCTCCCTCTGCCTTGCTGAAGAGTGGGGAAGAGGGAATGGCAGGAGTCTGGAAGCCAGCAAAGGTCAACCCACAGCAACACATTAAAGCATCTGATGCTTCAAGTTTAAAACCTACATAATGAGTAAAATTGTATGGAAGTAAAGAGAAAAAAAAGGAAGGTCTTTCAAGCTATGCAAAGGAAAGTATTAAAGTCTCCGTCTTTGTGGTATTTTATTACTGTCTTCTAAAGCAACAGCAATATGAAAAATGAGAACTGATAGTCAAATTTCTGGGGAAACAATCACTAAAACTCAATTTATCCAATAAAAAAATCTAGGTCTTCAATCAGCAAATCACATCAGATTATTGTGTAAAAACCATATTTGTTCCATGTTTCAGAAGAGAAAGGCTGAAGTGTACATGTTATTTAGAATTTGGTTTGTGTACACATATATATAGATAGATATACGATTAAGAGAAACATCAAAAGCAAATTAGGATTTTTCCCAAGAAAGTTTCATTTATTTATTCTGTGCTCTTCGGGACCCTCTTTTCTGCATTATTTTTTCTTCACATCTCTTTTGCTTTTTTTTTCTTCTACCCCTTCCCTCAGAGCTAAAATTCGTAGGAATCACAAACCAAAGATGCTGTCTTCAGAAAACAGTACAAAAAAGAAGTGTGAGTGCTCATAACAAAATGAGCTCATACACAAGCAAAAAGACAATACTAGGTATGCAGGTGGATCTCAAAGGGAATGAGTTGTTAGATTATTCGTTCTTATATAGGATATGTGCATTCAAACTTGAATGCCCTAGGAATGTTTTAGCAAATAACCCTCAACTAAGTAAAAATAAATCCCCTGCTTAATATTAAGCCATTGCATGTTAACAAAATCCAACAGGGAAAATCAAAACAGAAAAGAAAGAAGTCTACTCTTTGCTCAGGTGTCTGCTCAGTGAAGTACTTCAAGAAATGCTGTTCGCTCTTGCAATGTCAAGTACTGCTCTGTAGATATGGACAATATTAAAAAAGCTGTCTTATTAATTACATTGAAGTTTTGATTTAAAACAAACTTATGTGGTGATGGAACTATCTTTAGTTCCAGTCTTCTTATTTACCATTGAGATTGCTGTTGCTTGCCACTCATGGGACAGAAGGAGGTCAACATTGTTTTCTGGGGACGATGTTTAGATCAAATTCTCGAAAACTGAAATGAGGCCATGTAAATGCATTTCTTAATAAGATTTCGATCCGTATTACAAACATTTTTATTGATTAATAACATATTTAATGTAGCTGGTGTTTGACACCTCTTGATCAATTGAAAATATCTAGAATAATTATTTCAAATTGACCAAGTGCAATTATACCAGCAGTGTGATCCTTATTTCATAGATACAAACGGTATGTATTTAAGAATACAATAAATGGTTTCATGATAATGACTTAAATGTGATGACTGAAAAAATGAAGTACAGCATCAAAAAGTTACCTGTCTGAAGAGCTGTCTCTTTTTCTTAAGACGACCATCAGTGTGACTTCAAGAATATAAGTAAATAGTAGAAATAACATCCCACGCAAGATGAATGCCGAGCTTTAAAAGAAACTCACTAAAGAATACAAATCAAACCATCTTTTTACATTCCCCTAAAGGAGGGAAAAAAAACCAACAAACCCAAACCACAACACAGTATCAGTATTTCCTTTTACCAATAACACTCCAGGGACTACTCAAGGTGTGATTGAAAGGTACGTACTGGTTTCTTACATTTTGCAAAGTTCGACTGAAGTGTCAAAGCAAGCAAGAAAAGAACTGTCAGTCACCCGCCTCCCTGCCTCTTTCAGAAGACGGTAATATAATAGCACGGAAATAAATCAAACATCCCATCAGACAATGAGTTTCAAGAATTATTGACACATCTTTATTCATTACTGCAAAGCATACCAAGAAAGGACAATTAAATTGTATCAGCTTCACATGTTTTGAACACAGATATAACTCCCTTCCAGTAGAGGTGATAGTATCAGGACCTGATCTCAGTATCTGGTAGTGTTAGTTGTTTACCAAGTTGTCTTAATGTATGAATCCTATTTAACTACTTTCTGCAGTTATAGTCAACTATAGTGGGAGATCTCCAAGACAGCAGATTTTGATGGTGACCATTCAGCATTGATTTATGTATTTAAATTTGAGCAAATTTATACTGCCTGTATTTCCTCTGGGATTAAAAGTTATATCCATCCACTTCCGTAAAGCCCAATTATGCACTCAGAATCTCCATGAATCCTATTGGAAGCAACTCATCACCACATGATATATCCACAAAATTAATGTGGCTACTGTCCTGGGTGCCCATTGATTATGAATGCAGCTTAGAAAGTACCATCTTGGCAGGTAGTTATCTAAATTTATCTGTCCAAAATAGTAAAATGAATCCAGTCCGTTGGCTACCCTGGATTTGGAGAAGGCTGAGGTTCTTAACGACTTCTTTGCCTCAGTCTTTACCGGCAAATGCTCTGACCACACCACCCAAGTCTTGGAAGGCAGACGCGGGGACGGTGAGGGTGGGGACCCTGGGCCCACTGTGGGGGAGGATCTTGTTCGGGACTGCCTTAGGAACCTGAATGCATACAAGTCCATGGGACCGGATGAAATCCATCCACGGGTCCTGAAGGAGCTGGCAAATGAAGTTGCTAAGCCACTGTCCATCATATTTGAAAAATCATGGCAGTCAGGTGAAGTTCCCGATGACTGGAAAAAGGGAAATATAACCCCCATTTTTAAGAAGGGGAAAATGGATGACCCAGGGAATTACAGACCAGTCAGTCTCACCTCTGTGCCTGCCAAAATCTTGGAGCGGATTCTCCTGGAAGGCATGCTAAGGCACATGAAAAACAACAAGGTGCTTGGTGACAGCCAGCATGGCTTCACTAAGGGGAAATCCTGCCTGACCAATCTGGTGACCTTCTAAGAAGGGGCTACGGAACTGATGGACAGGGGCAGAGCAGTTGATGTCATCTACCTGGACTTGTGTAAAGCCTTTGACACTGTCTCACATGACATCCTTCTCTCTAAGTTGGAGAGACATCAATTTGGTAAGTGGACCACTCAGTGGATAAAGAACTGGCTGGATGGCCGCACGCAAAGAGTAGTGCTCAGTGGCTCAATGTCCAGCTGGAGACCAGTAACGAGTGGTGTCCCCCAGGGATCGGTGTTGGGACCGGTCTTGTTCAACATCTTTGTGGGTGACATGGACAGTGGGATTGAGTGCACCCTCAGCAAGTTTGCCGATGACACCAAGCTGTGTGGTTCGGTTGATAAGTTGAAGGGAAAGAATGCCATCCAGAGGGACCTTGACACGCTTGTGAGGTGGACTGATGCCAGCCTTATGAAGTTCAACAAAACAAAGTGCAAAGTCCTATACCTGGTGGGAGCAATCCCAGGCACAGCTACAGGTTGGGCAGAGAAGAGATTCAGAGCAGCCCTGCGGAGAAGGACTTGAGGGTGTGGGTTGATGAAAAAATGAACATGAGCTGGCAGTGTGCGCTTGCAGCCCAGAAAGCCAACCGTATCCTGGGCTGCATCAAAAGGAGTGTGACCAGCAGGTCGAGGGAGGTGATCCTGCCCCTTTACTCTGCTCTCATGAGACCTCACTTGGAGTATTGTGTGCAGTTCTGGTGTCCTCAACATAAAAAGGACATGGAACTGTTAGAACAAGTGCAGAGGAGGGCCACGAGGATGATCAGGGGACTGGAGCACCTCTCGTATGAAGACAGGCTGAGAAAATTGGGGCTGTTGAGCCTGGAGAAGAGAAGGCTGCGTGGAGACCTCATAGCAGCCTTCCAATACCTGAAGGGGGCCTATAGGGATGCTGAGGAGGGACTCTTCATTAGGGACTGTGTTGCGAGGACAAGGGGTACTGGGTTTAAACTTAAACAGGGGAGGTTTAGATTGGATATGAGGAAGAAATTCTTTACTGTGAGGGTGGTGAGGCAGTGGAACGGGTTGCCCAGGGAGGTTGTGGATGCTTCATCCCTGGCGGCGTTCAAGGTGGGGTTGGACATAGCCTTGGATGGCATGGTTTAGTGTGAGGTGTCCCTGCCCACGGCAGGGGGGTTGGAACTCGATGATCTTGAGGTCCTTTTCAACCCTTACTATTCTATGATTCTATGATTCTATGACTCTTGTTAGCTGCCTAAACCTATGTGCCCAGTGCCATTGGTTCACCTCTGATGCACCAAGCCATGTGAAATATTCTCATATTAATGGCACACAGGACACAAGAGCTACTGGAATGGCAGATGAGTGGAAATGCCTTATATCTAGAGTGGCACTGCACATCTATATTTACAGAACTGAACCCTGTTTCTCTACATCAACTGCAGTTCAGCCTTCTAATGTTCTCCAGTTTGTGTTAAGTTGAAGCACACTCAGCTGAAACCCTACTGGAGTCATGGCTGAAATGTCTATGAGGTTAAACTGCAAATGCATGACCCACAGTAGCGGTGGGCATGAGAAAAACAATAAGGCACACTAGCACTCTGCTTGCTCCGAACGATAAGCCTTTTCTGGAAAGAGAACCATATTAGAAGCCCCTGTGTACCAGACAATCAAAGCATCACGAGAATTAATCAGTGTCCATGATTCTCCCACAGTGATGTAGGTCTTGAATGCATTAAACAGCTCTGAGTACAAAGACATAAAGGGTTTTAAATTAGTGGCTCCCACTCAGGAATACTAAATTTTTGATGAAAACATCATCTTAATGCTTACCCCTTGAAAAAAGGCTAATAGGAAAAAATGGAGAAAAAAGCAGCATTATGTTAGTGTATTATTCCAGGATGAACTTGTTTTGTGAATAAGATGTGCATTCCTCCTGCTGCCCATATCAAACAATGTAGATTAGATTAAGAAAAGGTATCAAGAAGTGCATCAAGGAAGATCAAAGGAATTGAACAGCTTCTGTAAACAGAAATATTAGTGAGATTCAAATACCTTGAAGTTATATATACAACAGTGACAGAATAGAGGTGAAGAAGCAGCTCTTACTGGTTTTCGTCATATGAAGAGCAGAGCACAGGCTGTTGAAATTCCAGGCAGAAGCTTTAAGACAAGCAAGATGTAATGCTTCCTACATGATATAAAGTTAAATTGTGGAACTCTTGCCACAAAATCTGTGGATACTAAAAGTTTAAGTGAAACTTTCAAGTGTTTAGAATAATTCTCAAGGAAAAAAAAATGGGCGTAAATTCCAGCTGAGGAAGCGCCTGAACAGATTGTCAGAAGCTATAAAATTGCCTTATTATTGTACTCTTTTCCTAAATAAGTCGTTGTCAGATGTAATAATGGGTGAACCCAACACAACAATTGTTATAAACTTTTATAAATATAGTAGAAGTTGGCAAAAGGAAAAATGTGGCAAAGCACTGAATAACAACAACAAAAAAAATTCACTATTTTTTTGTAGTTGCAGCTCTTCATTATTTTTCTAAAAAGAAAGAAAATCAAAAGCTATCTTTAGTAAGCAATCAGGTATGTCCCTTAGGTCCAAACAAATGAAATTTATAAGCCTTACTGAGAAAATAATCGAAGTTATTAAGTGTGTATGTGCGTGTGCACATACCTGTGTGTGACAAAAATGTGTGGGCATGAAGAAAAAGCTTTATGCAACTTTTATACCTTTTGTTTCAGTTTTCAGTAATACGTTTTTGAAGAATATTCTTCAGATGGTTTTAGTACATTATTTCTGGAAAATCCCATTTACTGTTTTTCAATTTTTCCTTCAATATCTTACCAGGTATTGACTAAGCATGGTAATATTAAATGGGTTTGCTCCTTCATCCAAAGACTGGTGCTTCTTAGCATTACTCACTTTATGGAACCAAACAACAAAGATTTGTGCTACTGACAGATAAGTTCTTTCAGAGCAGAGCCTGCAGGTACTTCACTAAAAATTAAAGCATTTTGCAAGCTATTATGTATCAGGATAGAGATAAACATATCCATTATGTTATGAAAAAAAAAAAAAAAAGAAACATTCTTTAACCTTTACAAGATGGAAGAAAGGACAATAGACTTTTCAGCTGTTTGGGTACAGCATTTAGTTGAGAGTGAGGCACCATTGTCCAGTTCCTTGCTCCCAGGATTATTTCTACCCTTTAGACAGGGGCCATTTAATATAGAGAATTTGCAAGGTTCAAACCTCAGGATGATCTTTTCTGTGGCAAATAACATGTTCACTCAACTGCTGACATTTCTGATGTCTTTCAAACTCCACAGATTTTGCACTTTTTCTTGAAAAATAGTCTATCATTTTCAACAAGAGGAGTTTACAATTACTCCCAACAAGAGACACACTCAGACAGACTCACTTTAGTGCCATATCCTCCCTGTCTAAGCAGACACTAAATTAGGACTTCTGAATCTTAGATGTTCCCATAGTACTCATAAATGATCAAGTTCATCTTCCTGCATCTAATATATAAAACAGTTTATTCGTTTGGATGCCAGACAGCTGAGGCACCTCTTCTCCAGTTTCTGGTTCTCACACAGATTTAGGGAGACTATCCTTTAACAAATTTATCTTCATAGAAGAAAATGTTGTTTTACTTTACTCACTATCTGCAGAAGGCTTGGAAGTAATGGTGAGTGCAACTCCTCCACTCTATTTTTAGCCCTTTCAGGAATCAAATGACTTTTTTTTTTTTCCTTTGGATTAATTGCAAAGTTCAAGTTATTATTCTATTACCTGGGTAAACCTCCTCCAGGGCAAATGACGTGAGGTAGTTTACATTGTCAATATCAGCACACCTGTTGCACCCCAACATTACATTAAAAAAGAGTGTGAATTTCTACTGATTTATTTGAAAATCTGTCTCCTAGTGGTTTATTTTACAGTAACCTAAGTTCCATCTGTTTATGTAAAATTCTATTTGGTTTAATACATAAAAGCCTTAAATATATTTTGAACTGAAATGCCTATATTGCAATGTCTAAGTACCTGTTCTACAAACAAATTAACATCTGACTCCTACTAATTACACAGGTCCAAGAAGCTCTAACAAATTCAGTATGCATTCCCTAAACAACTTCCCTAAACAACTGCCATCAACACAGCTAATCACAGAATCATAGAATAGTTGGGGTTGGAAACGACCTTAAGATCATCTAGTTCCAACCACCCTGCCATGGGCACGGACACCTCCCACTAAACCATGCCATGCAAGGCTATGTCCAACCCCACCTTGAACGCCGCCAGGGATGGAGCATTCACAACTTTCCTGGGCAACCCATTCCAGGGCCCCACCACCCTCACAGTAAAGAATTTCTTCCTCATATCCAATCTAAACTTCCCCTGTTTAAGTTTGAACCCGTTACCCCTTGTCCTCTCGCTACAATCCCTAATGAAGAGTCCCTCCTCAGCATCCCTATAATTCAGTACTTTTAAGGAATGCAAACAACAACTTTAAAAAATCCCCAACCAACCAAAAAACAAACAATCCCCCCCTCCAAAAAAACAATAAAAAAAAAATCCCAAAACAAACCCTAACAGATAAGTTTTACAATATGTGCATATGTGATTTATTTAAAGATATTTGATTTGGAGGAACAACTTTTTGTGTGGTATTGTACTGCCTTACTCTCTTTGCAAAACCTTGAAAACCTTGCCACATTTTGATGCCATTTAAAAAGTGCATTTCTTACATTTTGTAAAAATTATTCTGATTTCTTTTTCCTAAAATATGACACGATTTTATATCAGTGAGACGGCAAAGGAAGGTATTCTTACAATGTTTTAACTCATGTGTCCACCTTTAAATTTCTTAAGGTAAATTAAAAAAAAATTTAAGATTGGAAGGAAATAATTTTTTTTTGTTTTCACATGCTGTAAACTCATAAATGAAGCTCAGGCAGTTTGGATGAAATTTTAGGCTTGTCTCCAATGTATTTGTGAAATTGCGAATCCATAAGGAAGATACATTTCCATTCTGCATACTCTCTTGGCAATTATAATATATATATCACTGAATACACGCAGATATCATGATTGTTTACTAAACAGGCACAGCTGTGTTGGCAGACCTCACACTCCTGCTTTCAAAGTCAATACACCTCCTACAATTCAGATATATGAAATGGAATATGTCTCTATTGCAGAATATGGGGGCAATCTTCAGAGTTGCAACTGTACAGGAAGGAAAAACTGAAGTGTATCACTCTTCTCACTCTTGGTGCCAGTGAAATGATATATGAAGTTATCAGTTCAGCGTTACTCTTAGTGTAGATAGGTAGTCTTCCATGTGAAGAAACCTAGTGGAAACCCTCCATTTACCACAAAGGAAAGTTAGAGTCCTCAGGCCATCATTAGACTTTCTAAGAATCTCAACAGTTTTGTGCACCTCAGTCACACATCTACAGATATGAAGCTGAGACTGCAGAATGGCTGAGCAAAGCCATACCCATCTTATACTCCGAATTGATATGATAAAAAAATAAGAGGGGTCTCCATCAGTTGTTTATCTGATATATCCAGTATTCATGCTCTTAATCAGTCTACAGGGGATAATGAGGTGCAGAATGGAGTTGCATCTGGCCATGGTTTTTAAGAAGAAGAGGTAAAATTAAAATTTAAAAATTTACAGTGCAGAAGCTTAAACCAAGGCTAAAAGGGTACACACAGAAAGTAATTGATCTTAGATATTTTAAACACCTTTCAATATATGTCCGACATTTTAACTGACTCAGGTTCCACTGTATGATAGCACTGTGAAAGATATGAGTTCACCTACTTTCTATAAAATAGTGAATAAGAAACACTCTTATTTTAAAGGAAATCCAGAGAAAAAAGTACACTACTCAACTCTATAATCTCACAATCACTAATGTGTTTCTCTGTGCATCAGAAGACCTGAATATTTCATTGTGGATCAGCAGAAAATGTTTTGCTTGAAACAACCCAAAATGCTGTATTTCATTTTCCTGTTATATAACTCTTTAAATGTTGGTTTCCCATTTAGTAAATAGAAAGTTATTTAAAAGTAAAATCTCAAAAATCAAAACAATTTAATCTTGGAACTATGTTTTTCTTTTAGTTTTGATGGCTTTTTTTCTGTCTTCACTTACATTCACAAATGGTTTGCTTTTGGTTTTTGGTGTTGTTTTTTTTTAATTCCTTTATATTGGATGTATTGATTTTTTATAGAAGTGCTCAGTTATAACTCAGATCCATATCACTCTATATTCTTACAAATATTTTAATCAGACCATTAGAAACTATTAAAAGATGGTGTTTCTTATTAAAAATGGTCCATTATGTTTATAAAACATAATGGATATTAAACTGCCAAATATATTGAACAAAGAAGTTCTGATTCTCAGTGTGGTAGTTAAGCCTGTGGGGGAGTGAGTTCATTCCCATGGAGCTATTTACATGTTTTATTTGAAAGAGCTAGTTAAAACTGCTAAGTAGCTCTTGGCACTGTGACAACATTTCCACTATAAAAAACATGTACTGCAGGGAATCATCCTTGGCCCCCAACTGAAGGAACAAGAAGTTGACTCCCTCTGTAGAGGACTAGGCACATTCACATTACATACCTGGCGGTGATTTCCTGCTGGTTCTGCCTAGTCCCTTTGTCATCTTGGCCAAAGTTATTGTTGTATTATGTCTTTTACCATTCAAAATTCTTGATAATTGGAGAGCTGTGTTGAAGCTCACCAGAGAAGTGTTTTTGCTGGAGGAAAATTGTTGATGTATGGCATGAGATGCAGCATGCACTTAGAAGATTGCTTTAGATTGTTTCCTGAGAAGCCTGGTGGACAAGTATATGAAATATAGATATCAGAGGGCACCATGCCTGGAACCTTTCATTTCTATTACCTATAGGAAGCAATCCTTGGAATAAGCTGTCTTAAAAAATCACATCTTGGTTTGTTGAAATCTGAAGAGAGATTGTGTCCTGGGTTCAGCAGTAGCAGCCATTTTACTCCTTAGTAGCTGGTGCAGTGCTGTGGTTTTGACTTTCAGCCTGGGAACAGCACTGATAACACCGATGTTTTCAGTTGCTGCTCAGTAACGTTTACTCTGACCAAGAGCTTTCTGAGTCTCATGCTCTGCCAGGGAGGACAGAAAGACGGGAGGAAACAGAGACAGGACACCTGACCCAAACTAACCAAAGAGGTATTCCATATCACAGCATGTCATGCCCACTATGTAAACTGGGGTAGTTACCCAGAAGGGTAGATCACTGCTCAGGTCTGGCTGGGTATTGGTTGGTGGATGGTGAGCAGTTGTATTCTCTTCCCTTTTTATTTCCCTTCTCATTATTATTATTGGTGGTAGCGGCAGTGGTTTGTGCTATACCTTAGTTACTGGACTGTTCTTATCTCAACCTGTGGGGGTTACATTCTTTCGATTCTCCTCCCCATACATCCGGGAGCCGGGTGAAGAAGCTGGGGGGGGGAGGGGGAGGGAGGGAGGGAGCGAGCGGCTGAGTGGTTTTGGGTTGCCAGCTGGGCTTAAACTGCGACAAAGGACTTGAGGAACTATGGCTAAGTTATTTGAAAGGAGAAAGCAGATGTCCAGAAAATGATCTGAGCTAGTCCTGCCTTTGTCCTGAGAGTTTCAAACAGAATAGTGAAAACACCAACCATTGTGTTTGCTATCTAACCCTACACATTAAGACAGTCTTGTTTTCTAGGTCAGAATCAAGAATCAGTTCTTGCAACCGTGAGCATAATTCTGCAATTTTTGGTGGGTTTGTTTGACAAAGCAGCTCTTGCGTAGTAGCAGCATATGAAGGTCTGTTGGCAAACACCAAGAGAGGGACTCTGTGAGCAGGAGACACCAAAAATTCAAGCATAACAAAAACTGAAAAGAATCTTCTTCATTCCCGAAAGAGCATTTAGCCCTGCCTTTAGAGCACTGAATCTATCTTTCAGGTTGAGACACAGAGAATTCTGCCATGTTCCCCAGAAAGACATTAAGTCCTAGTTCTCAAAACTGTTTAAGTGCCTACCTTAATTCAAAGGGCATTAGACACCTAAAACAAGTTTTACAATGTGACGCAGATACATAATCTGTGTATTTTGCAGTGTGGGCTCCTTCTGGCAATGCGTATACTGACTATCTGTTAAGTCCTTGGGATTCATAGCACTGACTTCATTAGGAAGTCTATCAACGTAAGTAAACACTATATACTTATACTGCGTGTAAGTTAAATATTTGATACCCAAAAATAAAATGTAGTAACTGTTGCTCAATATTGCCTAACTTTTAGCAACACTTTCAGTCAAAAGATATATCTCTACAGGCTGATATCTTCTGAAGTAAGGAAAAAAAAAACGTAATTACTGTAGAATGAAAAGAGGATTTCCAACTGCCAGCTTGCCATTAGGAACAAAAAATGCATAAGCATCCAAGCTCTTCTGAGTGATTTATTTAATCAACTAATTGAAAAGGCATAAAGCTGACAAAGACAGATAATTTACCCTACATTTCACAGTTCATAATTCCATGCTTTCCCCCTGGTCTCCCTTGTACAATAGCTCATGAATATAGTTCTGCAAGATATTGCTCAGGGTATTATATTTGTATTTTAAGTCCACGCTTTTGGCATGAGTTTAAATTCACTTCTGTAGGTGTCCTGAATGAAAGTAACTGCAAGTTACTGCACTTAAATGTATTAATGCAGGTAATGTACTACCTAACTTGTTTTCTGAAAATCTTATCAGTCTATTAAGACAATTACAAGTCACCTTGTAACTGGGATGAAATGACAGCAGTATCAAAATGGAGCCTAAGGCTTGTGTGTCATTTGCAACTGTGATTTTATGTACTTCTTTATTAAAAGGTACCTGGTATTCTATACCCCAGGCTCCCCTTAAAGTGTACAGTCACTTCTAGGGCTTATATCTTCTCATTGTGATGTCCAAAGTAAGTTAGACAATGCAAACAAGAAGAAATGCAGGATAATTATCTTGCATGCTTCAAGAAGAGTTCTAGTATTCTCTTGCAGAAGCTGCTTCTAATTGCTTAAATTTCCTTTACTATTATATCATCAGTTAGCGTGTATCTCATAGGAAGCAATTTGTGAAGTTTGAGATGAACAAAGATTTAGGATTGATGCTGAAATTTTTAACTATTTAAGACAATCTGAAGAAAACAAAAAAAAATCCTTTAAAAACATGACCTAACTCTCCTCAAAGCTTGCTTCTTGGTTTGGCTATGGCTTGGCTTGTTTTGGATACTGCTGCCTCTGAACTACGGATTTTATAGCTTGATTGTTGTTTTGTTGGTTTGGTTTTATTTGTTTTTTACATCACCTTTTGAAACAGCATGAGTTTATAGTTAGATGAAGTGTTTTGGTGGTAAAGATGTCAAAAACCAAAATAACACGAGAGAACATCCATCAAAGGGGAAAGCAGTTGTTAGGTATAACTAGAAATATTTAGAATGGAGTAAAGAAGTTCTCATGGCCTGTCCTCTTAAACTGTCATTTTCAGCTCTGTAAAAATCTGTGGAGACATACACACTTACCCAATCTAAAAAGCAACAGAAATCTAGCCAATGGAAAATACAGTTCTTTCTCTCTCTTCTCCAAGAATGATTCCAAAGTGAGTATTAGCTGGGGAAAGCAGTTATCAGCATCAAAGAAAATCAGGTGCTGTTGACTCGGCGTTAGTGTCTGAGTTATTATATATGTCATATTGCCAAGTCACGTTTCAACAATGGGAAATCGGTGTGGATGTGATTGAGAACATTCAGGAAAACATCAGAAGGGAAGGAGTCTGATAATTTGGAAAAACTTGATTAAAAATGACACAGGACTTTTGCATTGTCATCCAAAGTTTACTAATAGGTGGATGAATGAGCCCATGATGAGACAGTGCTAGAAAGAGGAAGATGAGACGACATTGGAAAGAGGAAGAAAAAAGACATTTGGGGGGTTTTAGGAAAACTTAAAATACCTCCACAACAATAAAAAAATAATAAAAAACAAACAAACAAACAAAAACTACACATACTTGGTGCAGTTATTTTTATTTTCCTGAGAGAAAAATGCAATGTCAGCACCATATAGACTGAATCCAGAGTGAAGAAAAGGATTCTTCAATTGGGGTATAAAAAGAAAACTATAAACAATGTTCTACATTGTGTCCCTGGGAAGAAGAGCTTTTCTTCATCATTAGCCACTTAAGAAGACTAAAGCAGAACAAACAACTTACTTGCTTCTCTTTTTATAACTTTTTTGTTGCTCTGCCTAGTGAATCCCCAATCAGTCCTACAAGATGTTCCCTGATCCTTTCCAAACGACTTTATTGCCAAGGTGACAAAACAATTCTTCTCCATGGAGTTAACTTACAGTCTGAGCAATCACATTTGAGTGATGCATTTTAAGCCAGTAATACTACTGTTAGCCCTGGATCAGAACTCTTTTCAAATTTTAATTAAGGTTCAGGCTGAACTACTGCAGGAAAGAAGTGATGGTTATTGCAGTGAAAATAGGGTTTGCAATTTTTCAGGCAGAAACAGAACACATACTCTCAAAAAATGAAATCCATGCACTGTGCAGACAATGTCCTTACACTGTTATGCTGAGAGAAAGCATAGTATTAAGGGGAGAGGTTTATTTTCAGTCATTCTTTCAGTGCGAGTTCTTGGACAAATACTATGTTGGAGAAGAAACACATGAGAAGATTATGGCTATCAGCTGAGAATGGGGCAATATAAGAAATACAGGATTGATATTTTCTAATGGAAACTGAGTTCCTGTTCCACTAGGCACTGCCATTATTTGTGCTAATGCACTGATGATTCTTCAGCAACTATGGAATGAAGATAGAGGGAAATGCTGAGTACACAAAGTCCTCGTAATAAGCTTAGGGACAAGATGTGAATATAAGTATCATTAATGTTCACTCTTCATTTTGGTCCAGTAATAGGGGATAATGACTGAGCAACTAGGGCTCCCAGGGGGTCTCTTCCTCTCTCCACGGCCAGAAAGCACAGGGAGCACTTTGGGAAGAAGCCTAGGGAAGTTGAGCAGGAAAAGTTTCCACAGCATCTTTTCATATAAAAGCATAGGCTGCATTCACTGATATATTTCGGTTTAAGATGTCCTGGAAGGCATGGCTTGAATTTGGATCATGTTTCTTTTGCAAAAGCTATACTCTCTGATTTTTCCACTATTTTTGCAATAAATCTTCCACTTCACTTCTTAGGAAAAAAAAAAAAAAAAACAAAAAACAAAAAACAAAAACAAAACCAAAATCTCCACTAACCCTTTTCCAAAACAAACATCCTCTGGTTTTGGTTCCTCCCTTATGTCATGGGTTAACCTCAGCCAGCAACTAAGCTCCATGCAGCCAGTCACTCCCCTCCAGAAAAATGGGGGAGAGAATCAGAAGAGTAAAAGTGAGAAAACTCATGGGCTGAGATAAAGACAGCTTAATAGGTAAAACAAAAGCATTGCACACAAGCAAAGCAAACCAAGGAATTCATTCACCACTTCCCATCAGCAGGCAGGTGTTCAGCCATCCCCAGGAGAACAGGGCTCTGTCATATGTAATGGTTACTTGGGAAGATAAACGTCCATTGTCACTCCAAATGTCACCCCTTCTTTCTTCTTTCGCCAGCATTATATGCAGAGCAGGACATCATATGGTCCCTTTGGTCAGCTGGAGTCAGCTGTCCCAGCTGTGTCCCCTCCCAGCTTCTTGTGCACTCCCAACCTACTCACTGATGGCGTGGTGTGAGAGGCAGAAAAGACCTTGGCTCTGTGCAAGCTCTGATCAGTAACAGTTAAAACATCTTTCTATTATCAACACTCTTTACAGCAGAAATCTAAAACATAGCTCCAAAACAGCTACTATGAAGAAAATTAACTCTATCCCAGCCAAAACCAGCACACCTTTGAACAAGTGGTATAATGTCCCTTGTCACAAAATCATTTGCATCTTGCCCCATGAGGCAGTCATTTCACGTTTTAATGAGTTTTAAATGTGCCTGATGCCCTCAGGCTCTGATCTGCATTTGTTGATAGACCATGCTTTATTTCCCCCTGCACCTCACAGTACCTGGCTGTAGAATCCATCAAAGCCTTCCTATTGTGCAAATTTTTTGAGATAAAGGCCTCTTCTATATTTAGACAGTATCTGACAAGAAGATGTTATTCATGGCTGAGTGCATTGGCATTTCTGCAATTCAAACAAATATTGCAGTACATGTAGAGGCTGAAGAGAAATTTAGATAATCTTTCTTGAACTCAAAAATTTTGAGGCAAGTAAAGCCATAAATGCTTTCACCCTTCTGCCCCTATTGTGAAGGTTCATTTAGTCATGTCCTAAAAATATAAATTGCCATAAATGGGAAATATTGTACCTATGGAATTATGTTAGACTATCTGCTCAACTAAATCTTGCCTTGCTTCTGAGAGTGCCAACCCAGATGCAAAACTGTGTCGGTGATCATGCTGTATCTGAGACCTCTGTTATGGCTGCTTTTCAATTTTATTTCTCATCTTAACAACAGTCCCTGAAGGAGTGAACATTGAACACAATTTTGACATATGGAAAAATTGAAGGGAAAAAAATCCATGTGAGATTAAAGTCGTACCTTTGTAGGAATTAGGAATCTATTGTCCATTTAATTGAATATTATTTCACAGATCATCTAATGCATACAAAGACAGTTCATTTTTGTGTGTTGAGTGATATATATTCACTTTTGAATGCAACTTAAGCCATTTTAACTTTCAATTTCAAGGACGTTTTAGACATCTATAAGACTCAATCTTTTATTATAATTTCATGCTGCGAAAGTACAAAGGATTGGCTGAGTCAATAAAAGGCTATTCAGGGGAATAGACAAAATTTTAATAAGTCAGTGATGATACACCTTATTTTAAAAGACAGAGATTATTTGGCCTGAGTGTGCTAACCCTTTAGCATGCTGTGTGATTAACTCTTCAGCTAGTATGCTCCATGGGAGCTAGTGATCTCCTCCCCATGCAGTAATCTTCTTAAACTTATAGCAAGGTACTCCTGAGAGAACCGCAGATTTAGCATGAATCTGCAATGGATCCCAGAAAAGAATTGCACTGTCTGTCTACTCAGCAATCACTAAAATAGAAGATACCTAAAATGAGAGTACTACCCTACAAATTAAACACAATATGAGTGTAGCAGAGGCAGAACCCACAAAAGCTTACCAGTCTGATTTCCATCCCAAAACTACACAGGAGATATTAAATCCATAGATTAGACACTAATAGTGCAAAGTACATTTCCTTGCAGAAAAAATATTCCGTAGTTGTTACCAAGTATGATTTTATACCTTCATCAGAATCAGTGAGGTGGTGCTACCCTCAGAGCCAGCATATCTTTATAGAAGAATCATAGAATCATAGAATAGTCAGGGTTGGAAAGGACCTTAAGATCATCTAGTTCCAAACCCCCTGACAGGCACAGGGACACCTCACATGAAACCACGTTACCCAAGGCTCTGTCTGACCCCACCTTGAACACCACCAGGGATGCAGCATTCACAACTTTCCTGGGAAACCCATTCCAGTGCCTCACCACCCTTATAGTAAAGAATTTCCTCCATATATCCAATCTAAACCTCCCCTGTTTCAGTTTTAACGTGCTACCCCTTGTCCTATCACTACAGACTCTAATGAAGAGTCCCACCCCAGCATCCTTATAGGCCCCCTTCAGATACTGGAAGGCTGCTATGAGGTCTCTATGCAGCCTTCTCTTCTCCAGCCTGAAAAGCCCCAACTTTCTCAGCCTGTCTTCATAAGGGAGGTGTTCCAGTCCCCTGATCATCCTCGTGGCCCTCATCTGGACTTGTTCCAACAGTTCCATGTCCTTTTATGTTGAAGACACCAGAACTGCACACAATACTCCAAGGGGAGTCTCACAAGAGTGGAGTAGAGGGGCAGGATCACCTCCTTTGACCTGCTGGTCACACTCCTTTTGATGCAGCCCAGGATATGGTTGGCTTTCTGGGCTGCAAGCGCACACTGCCGACTCATGTTCATTTTCTCATCGACCAGCACCCCGAAGTCCTTCCCTGCAGGGCTGCTCTGAATCTCTTCTCTGCCCAACCTGTATGTGTGCCTGGCATTGCTCCCACCCAGGTGGAGGACCTTACATTTGGCATGGTTAAACTTCATCAGGTTGGCATCAGCCCACCTCACAAGCGTGTCAAGGTCCCTCTGGATGGCATTCCTTCCCTCCAGCATATGAACCGAAACACACAGCTTGGTGTCATTGGCAAATTTGCTGCAGGCACGCTCAATCCCACTGTCCATGTCACCAACAAGGATGTTGAACAAGACCGGTCCCAACACCGATCCCTGGGGGACACCACTCGTTACTGGTCCCCAGCTGGACATTGAGCCACTGAGCACTACTCTTTGCATGCGGCCATCCAGCCAGTTCTTTGTCCACCCAATGGTCCACCTATTAAATTGATGTCTTTCCAATTTAGAGACAAGGATATCATGCGGGACAGTTTCGAACACTTTGCACCAGTCCAGGTAGATGACATCAGCTGCTTTACCCCTGTCCATCAGTTCCGTAGCCCCATCATAGAAGGCCACCAGATTGGCCAGGCAGGATTTCCCCTTAGTGAAGCCATGCTGGCTGTCAGCAAGCACCTTGTTTTTCATGTGCCTTAGCATGCCTTCCAGGAAAATCTGCTCCAAGATTTTGGCAGGCACAGAGGTAAGACTTACTGGTCTATAGTTCCCTATGTCATTCATTTTTTCCTTCTTAAAAATGGGAGTTATATTTTTCCCCTATTCTAGTCATTGGGAGCTTCACCTGACTGTCATGATTTTTCAAATATGATGGACAGTGGCTTAGCAGCTTCATTTGCCAGCTCCTTCAGGACCTGCAGATGGATTTCATCAGGTCCCATGGAGCTGTGCACGTTCAGCTCCTTAAGATGGTCTCGAACCAGATCCTCTCCTACAGTGGGCCTAGGGTCTTCATTCTCACTGTCCCTGCGTCTGCCTTCCAAGACTTGGGTGGTGTGGTCAGGGCGTTTGCCAGTGTGAAGACCAAGGCAAAGAAGTCATTAAGAACCTCAGCCTTCTCCAAATCCAGGGTAGCCAGTTCTCCTGAGAGCTTTCGGAGAGGGCCCACATTGTCCTTAGTCTGTCTTTTATTTGCAATATACCTGTAGAATCCCTTCCTGTTATCCTTAACATCTCTAGCCAAGTTGAATTCTAACTGGGCCTTAGCTTTCCTAACCTGGTCCCTAGCTTCCCGGACAACACGCCTGTATTCTTCCCAGGATGCCTGTCCTTGCTTCCACCTTTTAGAAGCCTCTTTTTTCCTTCGAATTTTGCTCAGCAGCTCCTTATCCATCCAAGGAGGTCTCCTGGCTTTCACGCTGCACTTCCTTCTAGTCGGGACGCAACACTCCTGAGCTTGCAGCATGTGATCCTTGAATATCAATCAACAGTCTTGGACCACCCTATATATATATACCCCCCCTATATAATGCTATATCGCATGGAACCTTACTGAGCAGGTTCCTGAAGAGGCCAAAGTCTGCTCTCTTGAAGTCCAGGGCAGTGAGCTTGCTGCACGCTCGTCTCACTGTCCTGAGGATCTCGAATTCGACCATCTCATGATCGCTACGACTACTCGTCTCATGAGGAAAGCCTTTCAGATCTTCGTCACATGTATTTTCTGAATAGTCAAGTGTCTACTAATAATAGGTAAGTGTCCATTAATTTACAGAAGTGATGAAGAGCTCAGTCACTTACAGCTGTACATGATGAGAGAACACAAGTGCACACCATCACGTATGTGCTAAGCTTGTGATTTATAGGTCTGCAGAAAAGAGAGTAGTTTTATTACTATTTTGTATTTTGTCTGCTTTTGGCATCTACACAGAGCTGCAAAAGCTGACATCAGTCTGAAAAGCAGTTAAAAAGTAATTCTGCATAGCTCTACACTCACAGAGCAAGTTCTGATTATCTCTGTTATTTCCAGGAGAGCACAAATGAAATACCTATCTGTTTCAATTGCATAAACTTCACCTTGCTCCTAAAAGCCAGAGACAACCAAATCTAAGTTTTTTCAGAGCTTCCAAAGGCTGTAGATAGCAGTGCTGTGGGGCTTTATTTTGTTTCATTTCCCTTGGAAGCAACTTGTTATTTATTTCCAAGCACAACAAAACATTTGCTATAAATAAGAGTGATTATGAACCCCAGAGATGTGGCTCCATTCTATTACATGATAAAGACAAAAATGAAAGATTTTTAAAAGTTGCAACATCTGTATGATCTATTATTTTACATAATACAATGTAAGACTTACATAGTATTAAGAAAGTAATCAAAAGAGATGAATGGGAATGCAATGCATATGAAAATGAGATGGCAAAGCCAACAGAGCTCTGCAGGAAAATGAAAGTTACTAAGCAATGCCGAGAAATGCAGCAGAAAAAAATTCATCAATGATTAATGAAGGTCAATCACCCAAGTCACTTTGTAATGCTTTCTCTTTGTAATTTTAACATTTAAGTAGCAAATCAAATGTTTTTGAGGGATACTGCTGTCACACTGACAAAAACTAATTGACTGTAAATACTGACTGAACATATACCCAACTTCTCTACTTTAAATTAATTGCCTTTCCTTTACCATTTATGCATTATTATCATGATTCATATATTAAAGACTTAAACACATTTAGTGGAGCCAGTTTCTGTAGACCCAAAATTCTGTTTTTGTTACCTTACCGCCTGCTTTTCACACATTCACCTCCAACTGAGCTACGTACTGGTCATCTCATAGAATCACAGAATCATAGAATAGTAAGGGTTGGAAAGGACCTCAAGATCATCGAGTTCCAACCCCCCTGCCATGGGCAGGGACACCTCCCGCTAAACCATGCCATCCAAGGCTATGTCCAACCCCACCTTGAACGCCGCCAGGGATGAAGCATCCACAACCTCCCTGGGCAACCCATTTGTGGAATAATTAGGAAATTTGGGATAATTGGGAATTAAATCTATATTAAAAATGCAGCATTGTCCACACATAAGAGAAAATGGACTTTCAGGGCCCCTCAGAGCGAGATGCAGCCGTACCTGGTATGCCAGGAATGTGCACTCCACAGCGGTTCCCGTAACAGGCGGAGGATACAGCGAGGTGGAGATGTAGCGGGTATGCTCTGTCCTAACTTCAGCAGATAAAACGGGAACTAGGTGGTACAAGAAACTGATAAGCTGCATACTTGCCATCCTGAGCCAGCGGCCTGTCATCTTTTGACAAAATGCCGTCCTTAGTGTGAACTTTGCTTCATTATAATACTAAAATACACACCCCTCTCCAGTGCGACCCCCCCCCCGAAATAAGACCACCTCTCTCTGAGCATGCTCTCTGAATTTTTAGTCTCATATACCTTTAAATCGAGGCGAGAGAAATTTTCACCAATGGTAATAAAGGTATGTATGACTAGAGTCACTCAAGCTCCACCTTGAAGGTAAAAATAATATAAAATAGCCCAAGAGAAAGGGGGATTTTAGGGAAGATACCATCGTGGATGAAGATAACATCAACTGACTCCTGGGACTGGTCGACGGGCTGGATCTCTCTTCCCCCCCCATAGGGACGCCTGTGGGTAAGACTCGCACTGTATCCAGTGCTTTCCTAGGAAAAACTTAGAATCTCTATAGAGTTATTCTTATTTGTCACCTGTATCTTTTAGAGCTCAGCTGTGTCAACTTTATCAAGCGCTTGTATTCATGTAACTATTATATGCACGTGCTTTTGCAGACAGTATTTATCACCGGCAATCCATAAGAACCTGTACCTGTTGCACCAATAAATTTAGTTAATAAGTCATACTGTTTTGATATCTAATTGTCACTATCAGTAAATCCAGACCATTAGAGGTTCGATATAAGCGGACGCGGTCGGATTAGCCTCCGGACCATTAGAGGTTCGATATAAGCGGACGCGGTCGGGTTGAAACCCGGACCATTAGAAGTTCGATATAAGCGAACGCGGTCGGATTGGCTCCCAGACCATTAGAGGTCCGATATAAGCGAACGCGGTCGGATTGGCTCCCAGACCACTAGAGGTTCGATATAAGCGAATGCGGTCGGACCGATAGCAGCATATCCGAAAGTAAAACAAGGGGTTTGTTTTTCCCCCCCCACACTCTTTAACGCAACACCATTCCAGGGCCCCACCACCCTCACAGTAAAGAATTTCTTCCTCACATCCAATCTAAACCTCCCCTGTTTAAGTTTAAACCCATTACCCCTTGTCCTCTCACCACAGTCCCTAATGAAGAGTCCCTCCCCAGCATCCCTATAGGCCCCCTTCAGGTATTGGAAGGCTGCTATGAGGTCTCCACGCAACCTTCTCTTCTCCAGGCTCAACAGCCCAAATTTTCTCAGCCTATCTTCATACGAGAGGTGCTCCAGTCCCCTGATCATCCTCGTGGCCCTCCTTTGCACTTGTTCTAGCAGTTCCATGTCCTTTTTATGTTGAGGACACCAGAACTGCACACAATACTCCAAGTGAGGTCTCACGAGAGCAGAGTAAAGGGGCAGGATCACCTCCCTCGACCTGCTGGTCACACTCCTTTTGATGCAGCCCAGAATACGGTTGGCCTTCTGGGCTGCAAATGCACACTGCCGGCTCATGTTCATTTTTTCATCAACCCACACCCCCAAGTCCTTCTCCACAGGGCTGCTCTGAATCTCCTCCCCGCCCAACCTGTAGCTGTACCTGGCATTGCTCCGACCCAGGTGGAGGACTTTGCACTTAGCATGGTTAAACTTCATCGGGTTGGCATCAGCCCACCTCACAAGCATGTCGAGGTCCCTCTGGATGGCATTCCTTCCCTCCAACTTATCAACCGAACCACACAGCTTGGTGTCATCGGCAAACTTGCTGAGGGCACACTCAATTCCACTGTCCATGTCACCCACAAAGATGTTGAACAAGACCGGTCCCAACACCGATCCCTGGGGGACACCACTCGTTACCGGTCTCCAGCTGGACACTGAGCCACTGAGCACTACTCTTTGCGTGCGGCCATCCAGCCAGTTCTTTATCCACCGAGTGGTCCACCTGTCAAATTGATGTCTCTCCAACTTAGAGAGAAGGATGTCATGTGAGACAGTGTCAAAGGCTTTACACAAGTCCAGGTAGATGACATCAACTGCTCAGGGATTACCTGGGTTTTTCAGCTGGTCTACATCTATTTTTAATATGCTGTCGTGGTTTAAGTCTATAAACTCACACAGCCGCTCTCTCACTCACTCCCCACTCTTTCTTCCTTCCTCTTCTGGAGGGATGGGAAGGAGAATCAAAAGAATGCAACTCCCACAGGTTGAGATAAGAACAGTTTAGTAACTAAGGTATAACACAAATCACTACTGCTACCCCCAATAATAATGACAAGAAAAAATACAAGGGAAAAGAATACAATTTCTCACCATCCAATATCAAGCCCGACCACACAGTGCACCCCCACCAGTGCACCCCCCACCGTGCACCCTCACCACCCTTCCGGGTCTCTGCTTTCCGTTTCTACATCCTGGACATGACATGCTGCGGTATGGAATAATCTCTTTGGTTAGTCTGGGTCAGGTGTCCTGTCTCTCCTTCCTCTCGGCTTCCCCTCCTCCCTGGCAGAGCATGAGACTCACAAAGTCCTTGGCCAGCCTAAACATCACCCAGCAGTAACTGAAAACACTGGTGTTATCAGCACTGTTCCCAGGCCCAAAATCAAAAACACAGTGCTGCACCAGCTACCAAGAAGGAGAAAAATGACTGCTACTGCTGAACCCAGGACATATGCGATAGTAACTTCTAAAAACACACACGGGGTTAGAAGCTCACAAGCAGGAGTGATACCAGAAAAAACAGGACCCAACTTATTTAAAGCAGAACTTAGAGGGACTTCCACAGAGTAATGATAACTTTCTCATAGGGTCCCGGGCAGGCCTTGTGTTCGTTACAGTGAAGGCAGGAGTGCTATATAGGGCACTTGAGCTTTTACTACATAGAAAACAGCATGAGCACCTTCATTTCCTCTTCAAAAATCCCACAGAGGACAATTTGATCAAACAAATTTAATTTGTGAAGCAGGCTGTACTGAAGCACCTAGTACCCCAGGATCAATAAGGTCGTACCTTCATGATCTCACAAGGTCATTGCAAATTAACCTGTTAAACATGAAATATCTATTTGAGAGAAACAAATAAAGAAAACAAAACAAAACAATGGTCCAAAACTTTTAACATCTTTAAAAATTCAGCAGTATTTCAGATAATATGTTTAGGACAAGTCTTAATGTCTTTTAGGGTGACCATAATTCTGCTCTAACAAAGTCAAGCACATAGATACATATCTCTGCTTTATCAGGTTTTCTCCATTCTGAAAGGGTTTTTCAATGTCAGTTTTGAGGAATATTTCATATTATTAACTAATAAAAATCCTCCTTTTTAATTACCTTGCTAAACTATGAAAAGCTATTTAATGGCGTGTTTTTTTAAAAAATGGAAGATTTCAATAGGAGTTCAAATGTAGGCATGAATTCTACCTTCCATGCAATAGCATAGCCTTAGGCAATAGATTTCAACTGAAAAGAAAAAATTATTTGAACGCCACATGAAAAAGAATTGTTAGCCAACTACTAACTTATAAATCAGATTTCCTTAATATGCCCATGCTAAATATATGCCTTTGTCATTTTGTCACAGGTTCCACTATACTTACTTATCCCTGTGAAGAAGACAGATGGCCTGTGTTTCACAAAGCCTCAGCTTTCTTTCCCTTTGATTGACCATGCAAGCCCATATTCACAAATTACAAAACTTATACTGTTATTTTCCTTAATAAGCCTGAAGCAAAAATAAATCATGGCTTTAGATGTCTTCGTTTCTCATAAAGCATCAAATCACTTCAAAACATTTAGAACTCTCAGACTTCCATATTTATAAGAAATCCCTGCGAATTCTATCAGTCTATGTCTATAGTACAAAGTATCATATTAGATAATACTTTTGTTCTTAATACCCTTCATGTACTGCGCTTCTACATTAATTAGTGATGCTTATTGTACTCAGCGAAAAAGTCACCGCTCAAGGAACTTATGTTACCTCCCTTTGTACAGTACTCCTTTATACATACAGTTTAGTCTGTTTCTGTGACTATCAGAAAAGATTTTCCGTTGGACATGCTCCATCACACTGCAATGAATGCAAGGTCTTAGGTCATGCAAACATAGGTGACTGTAAGCATCTCTAACATCAATAGGACTGAAATAGATGCTTGCAGTCACACAGATAAAAAAATTTCAGTGTAATAACTTTTAAAATAGATTGCTGCTGCCCAATCTAATGCTATGTGAGTTGTTTCCTTAAACCTAAAAGTTCTGTATACATATTTTTAATATTATATGGTTCATGTCCTGTTTTTCTATGAAAAGCTTAACTGTTTGGTATATGGGTCCACAGAGTGGATGGTAAACAGCAAAGATAGCAAATGCAAATATTTGGGGTTTTTTACTATATAATGTATAATAGCCGACATGTTCATTAGGTGGCTATGCTTACTAATCAACAGACAAACAAAAATTTAGTGATTGTTTTGATTTACTGTAGGATGTACATCTGATTGTAAGTGAAGGACCTTTAGGTTTTGAAATTTGTCAGTGTAACTTCCACATAAAATAAGTAACTGGAAGAAACTCCCTCTGCATTTTGACATAGATTAAACCAGCTTCTATTTCCAGTAGACCAGTCATGATTATCAGTTTCACTGGCATACAATATTATTTATCACTTTTTTCAGTATGTAAAAATGGCTTTTTCTTCTTCACTGAGTGAAAGATTGATCTATCCTCTTGCCTTTGTGCCTATTCTTCCTTGTGTACTGTGGAGGCTATATCTACCCATGGTTCTTTCTCGAGCTTCTGCTTCTGTTGGCCTTTGTTTCTGCTCTGTGTTCATGTTGGGGAAGCGCCTAGGGGTTTACATTATAAAAATGAGAACCAAAGCCTTTCACAGGTGAAGAGGACTCTTTCTCCTCATGCTAACTAAGTAATGCCTCTGAATGCCATTCTTTTTTCCCACTGGTCTGAACTACTGTTTGGTAATGTAGGCAAAGTCATTCCAACACACCTAAAATGCATTCCAATTCTCTCCAGTCTTTTATACTTGCAGTAACTAGGCTGAATGTGATTTTGACCTGACCCTAATATTCCATGTCACCTCAATACCTTCACCCAAACTGAGAGAGTCTTTACACTACCTTCAATTTATTTTGTCATTTTTTTTGAATAAACAGAAAATAAGAACTGTATTTGAGAATACTTCAGCAGTTCCAAACCCATTATATTTGCTCCACTGCCACTGTAAGTATTCCATGTGATCTTCAATCTACCAGTCTAGTCTGGTTCCATAGAAATAATTTGCTTTGTTTTATAAATATGTACTTGCAAATATTTGGGCTCTATTACAGCCTGGCTCATGTGTGCTCCCTTGTAAAAGCACACACTTATTATATCCCAGAATCGATGTAGTTAAAAAGTAACAAGAATCACTAATTTTTTCATGTATCTTTGTTTCTAACAAATAGATCTATTAATCACATAGCTCTTTTGGTTAACTTTTCCCAGCCTTTTCAAGGTTATCCTTGTAGGTAGCCAGGGCTTGGCTGTCGGAAGATGTTGCGCTGCAATGGAAAGACAAAGCCCCTCCCCAGGTCTTAGCTTGTGACGTAAGCAGATGGAAGTCACGTTGCAAACCTAAGCTATATAATGTTGTGTCACTTTTCAATAAAAGCCATTTGCCGTCCACCACATTGGTGTTTGCGTGCTGATGGACCGCGCAATCACGCGTAGGTGATTGCCTGTGCCGTCCCTGAACCGGCCACCGCGCCTCCTAGAGGCAACAAATGGTGCCGAAACCCGGGAAAATTGCCTGGACGGGTGAACGGCGGCCGGAGCGGCGGGACCAGCCCGGCGGGGAGGACGCTCCCAGACCTTCAAGGACGATGGAGGTCCTTGTGAAGGTTGTATTAGAATTATATAAGCAGTGGGGTATTGATTGTAAACCTAAAGATTTTATTCTCGCCGTTGCGAGACTTTTGCAGATTAGGGTCATTGAACAGGCGGTGGATATCCTCCACCCAGAAGTGTGGACTAATTGCACCACAGTGTTAGCTGAGGAGACGATATCCTCGGGTTCTGGGAAAAATCCTAAGTCGTGGGGGAAAGTTGTACAGGCCCTGCAGAAAGCTTTGCAAGAGCAGGAGACCTGGATAGCGGCAAGGGACTGTTTGTTGGTCACCCCGAAAGTAGGAGCCGGGGCAGCCACACAGACCTTGCACCCCCTAAACAATGATGATTTTGCTAAGTCTAAAGATTTGCGAGAGGGCAGTACGTCCTCTCAATCTCCGAACCCCGACCCGCGTACGGAGGGACAAAACCAAGCAAAATCCTTCTGGGGTGGACTGGCGGAGGAGGCTAGGGGTGCCGTGGTGAAATCAGAGTCCAAAGATGCCTGGGCTAGACCACCGCCCTCTGTGCCCCAAGATGGCGCCGAGTGGCAAGGGGAAGGGCGGGGCAAAGACGCCCCGTGTGGGAACAAGGGGGAAGTGCTAGCACTAACAAGCACGCATAACCAGGAAGGGGAGGGAAGCGCGAGTGAGGGGCGGAACAACCATCTGGAAAAATGCCCTTGTAAGGCGCACGCCCCCCCCACTGACAGGCGGGGCGAATCGAGAGGGGGGGAACGGCCCTCCTACAAGGGAAGCGGGCAGGGCCGGAGCCCGAGTAACAGGCGGGGCGAGTCAAGAGGGGGGAAAGGCCCGCCTGCAAGGGGGGTGGGCGGGGTCGGAGTGAAGAAAAAGCACGGCCCCCCTTGCGGAGCCTGCAAGGGAAGTGGGCAGAGCCAGAGTCTGAGAAGTAGGTGGGGCCGGAGCCCAATCAAAAAGTTTCAAGACCCAGATGAAGTCATGATAACGACTCGTGCAGCTAGAGATGTTATTAGTTGTGAATGCTTCATCCCTGGCGGCATTCAAGGTGGGGTTGGACATAGCCTTGGATGGCATGGTTTAGTGGGAGGTGTCCCTGCCCATGGCGGGGGGGTTGGAACTCGATGATCTTGAGGTCCTTTCCAACCCTTACTATTCTATGATTCTATGATTCATACAACTTCCAGAACTATTGTCAAACCATCACCATGGTCCACGATAAGACAAAATGAAAGTGAGAGCTTTACGCAATTTGTAGAAGTCTATTAAACCAGATCTTCAGAATAAAACTAATGAAAATTGTGAGTTTTTGTCGATAGGACCACATCATCGGACATCCCCGCAACCTGTACACTCCGATACCAAGCATCCCGTCCACTCCACAGCCGAGCATTCGGCCCAAGCCTGAGAATTCTACACCAGCAGAATACAGACAGCGGCAAATTAGCATCCCTGGGAGGGAGCGCTAATGCCTTTGTGTGATTCTTATTCTGGGGAGTAGGATGATTTGTACACAAAATTCATTGATTAAGTATTCTATGGAAACACAGGGTGTTAATCCTGTTTTGGAACATACCCACTTGGCGTTCTTGGCAGGAACTGACCAACCACTTGTTTGTGGTATCGTTTCGTTTGCACAAAGATGTTTTTTCCCTTCTGGGATCTGTCCTATGCATCTCCCTTTCCCTGTCACTTGACTGAGGGAGATCCCCTGAGTATTATTTTGCTAATTACATTCCGTCGGATTGTTCCCTATAGTATGGTCAGGCAGACTATCAACCGCAACTGCTTCGTAATAGGGTGGCATAACACTATAACAAAGCCAATAGTGCTTAGTCAAATTTGAGTGAGCTTGTTTCAATAATTGAAAAGTGGCTTTGAGAATGTACCCATTTAGTGTCACCTTTTAGTATTTATTGTAAAGACAAAATAAGGCAAGTATATTGTGTTTTTATAGTCTTGTTGTGATATTTATATACTAAAAGCTAAATACATATAAGTATGTTTATGTTTTTGACTGGCCCTTGTAAACCTTTCAGAGATGCAGGCCATTCCTTCCAATGCAGGCTGGCCACCTGCATTGGAACGAGTGTGCATTTCTGTCAGTTTAGAAGCCCAAGCCTCATGCAACGTGAGGGAGGCAGAGCCCGGGCCTGCCTCCTTACATTGCGATGATGCTGTTTGGAGCATGTTTTTGATTTTACAGGGTCATCATACCTCATTTTTGTGTTTTATATTTTGTGTGGAACCTCTTTATAGCATCTCACTTATAGTGCCTTATGTTTTCTATCCAAGTTTCTTACATATGTTTTCTAAGACTGTTACAAAGTGTATTCCAGTTTGTCATACATATTTTTTAAGATTGTTATAAGGTATACATTAAGAATAACAAAATTTATTTTTTAGATTAGTATATCTTCGCTAATTCACTTAAGCATAGGGAGGGGGGAAATGTAGGTAGCCAGGGCTTGGCTGTCGGAAGATGTCGCGCTGTAACGGAAAGACAAAGCCCCTCCCCAGGTCTTAGCTTGTGACGTAAGCAGATGGAAGTCACGTTGCAAACCTAAGCTATATAATGTTGTGTCACTTTTCAATAAACGCCACTTGCCGTCCACCACATCGGTGTTTGCGTGCTGATGGACCGCGCGATCACGTGTAGGTGATTGCCTGTGCCGTCCCTGAACCAGGCCACCGCGCCTCCTAGAGGCAACATATCCTACAAAAGACAGTTCCCAGAACCTGATGAGCTTATTTCCATGATTAAATATAGGTTATGACCATGAACTTCAGTCACTTAGAGATTATGCATAATCTTCTCAAGAAAAAGTTACAATCCCCTTCCATGAGACACAGTGAAATATATAGACAAAATGCTTACTGCGAACCATTGTTAGACCTGGTCCTGTAGATGGGAAGCTGCATTAAAGTGAATCAGGTCTATATCTGAAGGACGAGTTTCTTCTCTACAGAATGCAAAACACACTAGAAGTATTCGCTTGCAGGTTACTTTAGGCATAACCAGGAGAAAAACTTTAGGGACACAAAATAAATCACTGGGTTTGGCCTGAAATATTACTATGCCTTTTTCCTTCTAAAATAAGGGATTTGAAGAAGGTTATATCAAGCAGATCAAGTGCAGATCAGATTAGAAAGAAAAAGCTTCTTTTCAACTCATCTGCTATACTGTAGCTTTATTCTGTTGTCTAACAGTTTAAATCCTTGTGTTAGAGATCCAGTGTTGCTAGATATTTCACAATTAGCAGTGAATTTCCTTTAGAATTAACAAACAAACAAACAGGTGATTTTAATGTTTCCAGTATATTTTAACTGTAAAGCATTTGTAATGAAACAGAGTGGCATCCTTTTGTTTTCTGTCTGCTTTTCCGACTAAAATGTCTCAAGGTGTTTTTGTGTCAAGGGTGCCCTCTTGTAATGCATGACCTTTCCCAGACTAGCCTCATATCACTTTGTAGCTACTAAAACTACAATTTGCCTTTTTCTTAAGGCAAGTTTAAACCAAAATTTTAGCCCTTTTTCATTAGACAATCACTGATTAAGTTCCAGTGTCTTCTGATTTAAAGCTTGAAAATTGAAACAAGATTTTTTTTTTTTCCCCCAGACTAAATAGAATTATTTTTGACTAGATAATTAACTACAGCTATTGCATCTGAAACAGAAAAAGCTGCCTGCAGCTGAAAACATTTTCTCTAAAATACATTGATTCCAGAGTTAATTGTCTTGGGTTCCAAACAGAACTAAATTAAATCTGAGCCTGAGGAGGTTTTAAATATATGAAATACTATTTTATAAATTTTTCAAGTAACCATTCCCTGCATCAATGAGTTCAACAGAGAGAGGTGCCATCCCCCCTTGAACAGGTGTCAGGGTGAACATTTTAAGTGCCATAATAACACAGAAGTTTACGGTTGCTGTTCAATGGGTCAGACAAAATAGCAATTATAAGAGCTTCTTTCTCCACCAGAGGCAGTTATTTATATATACTGTTTTCAGCCACATGCACTTAGCAGCTGAAGATTAATCTAAATTGATTCCACCTACCTTATCTCCAAACCCAAGGGAATATGGATTAGGACTATGGAGCTAGACACTGCCACTAATGTAACCATGTGCTTCAATTACATTAGGAATTGAAAAATGAGGTTGTGGACACATCACTGAAGAGCATACCCAGCACCATTACAGTAACACAAGGGAGACACACCTCAGTCGGGCACAAACTGCTTCAGATCCAATTACGTATGTGTGTTTGCAAATTCACACTGCACCCAAATCTCAGGACATAGTCTTCATATCACCGTGCTGTGCCTTTCCAGTCATTGTCAGAGGTGGTATCTGTGAACCATTTCATGATGCGGTAGACTGTAGATGCTGTACAAGGGACACTCTCAGCAAAAATGTTACTCAGACAGCTGCATTGTATAGAAGGATTTGCTCCAAGCTCAGAAAGACTGCCCTGGGGTAAAAAAGAGCATTTCAGAAAAGGTCAGAATTACTGGTTATGTGCTACACTATCAAAGAGAGTCGTGAACTAACCCTTGGCTCCAAACCAACTGATACCAACTGGCGTATTTACACTACTTAGGGCTACTTTCCTTTAAATATAATTTAATTTGGAGGAGGCTAGTTGAAGCAGACCAAAACTGACCTGTGGAGTGTGCTAACACAGAGACCAAATCCGGGTCCTGTGTCAGAGCCTGCCCTTTGGACATCATAGTTTACCAGTATAGACACATGTCTACCACATCTGGCCTGCCTGCGGACAAGAGGACAAAACATAAAGTCTGACCAAATGTAAACAAAGGATAGTTGAGGAATGCCAAGCTGACCAAAAATTATGATGTCTGAGGACATGTCATAAGAAACTATGTATGACTGCTGCTTCCTTCAGCTTTACTCCTTACAGAGAGCATCATAAGGAGACCCACAATTCCCTTGGGGTAAACTAGACCAGCAGAACGTACAGGCTCCTAGGAAACATAATGAATAGGCTGACGGGAGCCAGAGACACTTAGTGCGTATTAATTTAGAGTTAACTTTCAGATACAGCCAAAATTCATTTCAAAGGACAACCTTGGCTTTATTTTGCAGGCAAAGACATTAAAAGTAATGCTGTAGTCTATAGTAAAAAATACTTCAATACAGAAAAATCTATAGAAATGGTTGGACTTCAGATGCCTGAAGTCACCCTGTACTACCTGCAGTACCTGGCAGTACACGACGTGCACAGGACCGGCACATACAGATATTTGCATGTGGACAACCATATTTAGGTGCCTTGAGGTGTACACTCTATCCCCTCTGTCTTATACTTAATATTATTTCATACTTTGTGTCACAATATTAATGTATTTGAATTACAAGAAAATGTTTGTATTGTTGACTATTAAATAAAGAAATTTTATTATAACAATAATGGCTCCAGCTCTAGATTAAATTTTAAATAACTTTTTTGTAAGACTACTTTTTGTTTGGCTTTTTTTTTCATGTACCCATCTGCATTTCATGATTGCAATCAATTACAGGCTTTCTAAATTCAGTTTTAAATCACTACTGGATGGACTTAAAAAGTCAGGCTTGCAATGGTACATGGTGTGAATGAGCAGGAATTCAAGTGAAACTGAGCTGAAAAGAGTAAGACTTTTCAAATATGTATGCAAAATAATAAAACTAGTAAAACCAAAGCAGAAGTATAAATTCAGTTCTGGATTGTGGTTTATGATACGATGGTATCATGTCCAGGGCATTGTGACAATAAAAATGCTAGATAGTAAAATTAATACTGAAATCTTTGTAATTTCAAAAAATTATTTATACAATTACACCACAGAGATTCACAGAGTTTGCCTTTTTATCATTCAATGTGTAAGAGTATAAAACTTGAATTTGTTATCTGAGGAAAAAAAGACTTTAAGAAAAAAACCTGTGCTTTTCACACCAGTAGTTGTGCAATATGTGAACAATAAAAAATAAAGAGGGAATTTTATCAAAGAATTCTTTCCTATGTCTGAATATATACCAACATAAATAAATGAATTTACATTAATTTCTTCTCACATTTCAACAAAAATCATTTGAGATGTTAGTATATCTTTACCACATTAGATCTCCAAAGAGACACCAGTGAGGGTGAGCATCTAGTACAAATCTCTGTATGCATGAACTAATACTAATGAATCTTAATAGGCAGACACTTTTACCAAAAAACAGCATGGTTTTAGTAATACACATCATTAGCATGAACGTGGATGAGTACATTTGAGCTGTGTGAGTGGTATTCCTACCACTCATCTTTGAAGACGAACTAAACATAAAATTAAAATTCATTTTCATTCTGACATTTTTAACTGTCCTTGCTTTCAAAGCTGCTGAAGAAATAAAAACCATGAATTTTCAACAACATATACGTAATTAAAGTTTCTGCCAAATGTTTTAGCACACATGGAAAGAAAACTTCTGAATGTTCCCTTGCTGTTCATAGCAATCTTCCTTCAGAAGGATAGTTGCAGGGTAAATTCACTTCTTTCAAAAATTTGCAAGCAGTGTTTTCACTGTGTTTTAACATGATTTACTCTTATCATAGAATCATAGAATTATAGAATAGTTAGGGTTGGAAAGGACCTTGAGATCGTCTAGTTCCAAACCCCCTGCCATGGGCATGGATACCTCCCATTAACCATTCCATCCAAGGCTATGTCCAACCCAGACTTGAATACCACCAGCTATGGAGCATTCACAATTTCCCTGGGCAGCCCATTCCAGTGCCTCACCACTCTTACAGTAAAGAATTTCTTCCTCAGATCCAATCTAAACTTACCCTGTTTAAGTTTGAACCCGTCACTCCTTGTCCTATCACTACAGTCCCCAGTGAAGAATCTCTCCCCAGCATCCTTACAGGCCCCCTTCAGATACTGGAAGGCTACTATGAGGTCTCCATTCAGCCTTCTCTTCTCCAGGCTCAACAGCCCTCACTTTCTCAGCCTGTCTTCATATGGGAGGTGCTCCAGTCCCCTGATCATCCTCGTGGCCCTCCTCTGCACTTGTTCCAACAGTTCCATGTGCTTTTTTTATACTGAGGACACCAGAACTGCACACAAAACTCCAAGTGAGGTCTCACGAGAGCAGAGTAAAGGGGCAGGAGCACCTCCCTCGACCTGCTGGTCACACTCCTTTTGATGCAGCCCAGGATATGGTTGGCCTTCTGGGCTGCAAGTGCACACTGCAGCCGGCTCATGTTCATTTTCTCATTGATCAACACCCCCAAGTCCTTCTCCACAGGGCTGCTCTGAATCTCTTCTCTGCCCAACCTGTAGCTGTGCCTGAGATTGCTCCAACCCAAGTGTAGGACCTTGCACCTGGCATGGTTAAACTTCATCAGGTTGGCATCAGCCCACTTCACAAGCATGTCAAGGTCCCTCTGGATGGCACTCCTTCCCTTCAATGTATCTACTGAACCACACAGCTTGGTGTCCTCGACAAACTTGCTGAGGGCACACTCAATTCCGCTGTCCATGTCACCCACAAAGATGTTGAACAAGACTGGTCCCACCACCGATCCCTGAGGGACACCACTCGTTACTGTTCTCCAGCCGGACATCGAGCCATTGAGCACAACTCTTTGTGTGCGGCCATCCAGCCAGTTCTTTATCCACCGAGTGGTCCACCTATCAAATTGATGTCTCTCCAACTTAGAGAGAAGGATGTCATGGGAGACAGTGCCAAACGCTTTGCACAAGTCCAGGTAGATGACATCAACTGCTCTACCCCTGTCCATCAGTTCCGTAGCTCCATCACAGACGGCCACCAGATGCCATACCTTTTCATTGAATACTAACTTAAACGCTCTTAAGTGCTTCCCTGACTACAGATAGACTGAAGAAAATGTTTGTTCATTATTCTGAATTGTGTCTGGCATGAAGTTAGCTCTGTAGAGCTACTCTCTCAGCTATGTGACTACTCAGTGCAGCAGCTCACTTAGTTGCCAACATGGATATCCCCACTGCTCAGAATCCATCATCACATTGCAATACTTAAACAGCAGAAAGGAAAAGAAATTATGGCGAACTCTCCTTACAATCATTTCACCTTAAGATTACCTTCAGATCTATTATGACTGAATCATTAGAATGGTATAACAACTGAATTCTGACTATAGGGATTTCCTTGTGGATGTAATAGGAAAAATATTTTTGGTCAAGAATGAGCAACCAAGTCCCATTTTGCCATTTCCCAGCACTGTACAGCATCTTAAGTTTATGCAAAAATGATTCACGTAACTCCTTAATCATAGAATCATAGAATAGTTAGGGTTGGAAAGGACCTTAAGATCATCTAGTTTCAACCTCCCTGACATGGGCAGGGACACCTCACACTAAACCATGCCACCCAAGGCTCTGTCCAACCCGGCCTTGAACACTGCCAGCAATGGAGCATTCACAACTTCCCCGGCCAACCCATTCTTGCTTCATTGAACAGAGTGTTTCCATAGTTCCAAAACATAGCATAATATGATTAAGGGGATGCATGTGATACAACATGATTCTTCTGATGAGGTAAATTTGACTGAAGAGTCAGATATGGATTACATATTTCAGTGCTGACCTCAGTTCAGGTATTTAGGGGTTTTTCCTTGGAACATTTTACTCATATTCACTTTTTCAAGGAGAATATCAAAGTGCTCCAGTCAAATTCAGGAGCCTCATTTTCATAAACCCACATGTTTCTTAGATTTGTGTCAGATCCACTAAAGATCTAATTATCATTTTCCTTAGACTACCTTTCCTCGCATCATTATCTTAGCAATATTTTCAACAGTAAGATATAGAGTATATGCTATTTTTTCATTTATAATAAGGCTTCTTTATGGCATCACTTTAATGCAAAGTAATTGTAAAGAGGAATGTAAATTCACAGAACTCTTAATGCAAATGAGAAGCCAGAATAATGTGTTTAACATTTTCCAAGTTTCTGTCTGACCTTTTACTGATCATTCTCTGTCATTTGTTAGATTTCATTATAACTTGCATCACATGCAAAATGTTTTATTAATGACATATCTAGGTGCCGTTCTTGATTTGGTATATTCAAGCCATTTTTTTGATAGGTTGTCTGAATATTCAACAAATGCAGCGCACAAGAGCTTTGAATTCACAAGGAAGTTACTGAAATTCATATGCTGAGCATCACACTATTATTTCTAAATCAGGTGGAAAACCATTTATTTTCCCATCCTGGTCCCATAAAATTCTCAGTATTTGATACTGTGTTTGTCCTTTTATTCATCACTGAGTTTCCAAGGAAAGGACTCCTCACCATCCGGCATCCTCTGCCAATACCTTGGCAATGTTTGCAGTCTGTCATCTTTCCCTCCCTAACCATCAACTATTTCCTCGTGTGAAATAATTGTGCTTCTGGAGGAGGAGAAATGAGACAGAAATGCCAGATAAGGAATGGCTAATGAATATGGCTCAGAAAGTGTCTTAGAAACAAAATTAATGTTCTGGGAGGCAGAAAAATTAGTCTCCCCACGGCTGGTTATTGGTTTCTTTGCATATCTTCTAGCAAAGATCATTCTCTGCTTCTGATTCATGATACCCTGATTTCACTGGAACATCTCTGTGGCAGAATTAGAATAGTGTGAAAGATTCTTGTAAATTAAAAACCTTGAGTTCAACATACTGATAAATACTGCAATAAAGTTAATGTTTGTTCCATTTCTGGTTCTACTGTAGAGAAGTATCACTGTCTGTGTTGGCCTTAACATTTCTGGTTTTCATCATTCAGCTTATTTTGTTTACAACAAACAACAGAACTAATATAATTACCAGAAAAACAGCTTGAAAGCATTTGCATTTGAATAGATAATAGCTTGATCTTTCAGCATCAAAACCTGAAGATTATAAAATAACCTATCAGCAAAATGATTCTGTGAAATTACCGACCCTTAAAAGCATTAAACACCTTGATACTTGAACAGGAAACTGTCAGTAAAGGCAGACATTTCACACCTCTCAGGGTGATTGTTTCAAGATCACATTAGCCTAATGCACTTTGTATTTTTATTAATATGAAAAATATGATGAAATAGATGGCCACTCCTTTTCCAAATGAGTCTTCCTGACGTACCTTTCCTCAAAAAGAAGAGAGTTAAAAGTGGCATATGAAAGGTAGGAGAGTGTGACTGGGATGATTACTCAGGTAGGATTTAATGATCTGAGTAGAAAATGAGAGAATGAAAGACATGACAGGGAGCACACACATAGAAGAAAACCTGGTAGGATCAAAGATGGCAGTCAGTGCCAGCTCAAGAGCCATGGAGAAGTCTTCATTTTAACATTTAATTAGAGTAAATCTAAACAGCACAATGAATGCTGACGTGAATGACACACCTGAGCTGACAAATTAGTTTGTTTAATGGAAGTAATACTACCGAGTTACCTCTCCTTAGGCTAATAAATCTCATTACACCGTAGAAGTTATTTGCCTTTGTGGAAACACACAAAAATCCAGTTAGCTGTAAGACAGTGCAAACACTTCCGTTAAAACAGTGAGAGGGACAGGGCAAGAGGAAAAGCATGAGTGAGTGAGGCAATCTAGAGGCCAAGGCAGGGTTGAGTGATTTCTTTTGATAGAATTAACAGTTTAAGTTGGGTTTGGAATTATAGCCCCAGTATTAACCAGTGCAGAGGATAAGAGGTAGTTTAGTACTGCAGGTGCGCTAGAGAGTATACTATTTTATTGGGTGGCATCAGTCATCTTTAAAAATTTGTTTCCTTAGCTGTTCTTTTACAGTGAGTTCACAGTTTTGTGGGTTTTTTTTTCCAGCACTCCTAACTGGCCTATTTCTCTTGTTAAAGACAGCTTTGGCACAGAATTTCTTTATCTCAGCCATTTCAAAGTCATTAGTAATTTAATTCTCCATCTCATTTATTAATGGACCTACTTTATTGTGGTACTGATTTTCCCCTGATACATTTACACAAGCCTATCTCATTCTCCTGCCATAACCTCATTAAGGGTGAGATGGTGCAGTTTGATTACAGACAATAATAAGTGGTATTTTAAAGCTTCCAGCCATTCTGTAAGTTAAGTTTATACTGTCAGTCAAGACAAGCTCTGTTCAAATTCAGACATGTCATTGTTCACGATCAAGAACAAGCTCAGTCTCAGTTTAGGCCATATTCAGAAACATGCCTTTTCTTCAATTTTCTGGACATAGTGAGAATGGAGGAGCTCATTTCAGTAATTGGTACTTCCTAAGAATAGTGCTACTTATTGATTTAATCTTGTTAGCATCCACTATTAACCTGTACAGGTAACTTGTTTTTCATATGCCAGTGAATTTCAGAAAGCTTGTATATGCAAGAATATAACCCTCATTTCCTTGAAATACAAGGGCTGGAATCTTGCCTAGCATTTAAATAAACTGCCTGGGTCTACAAAAGTCTCCTCTCTGCTGCTGTTCAAATACGTAAACCTCTATCTTGATGCATCTTCCTTTGTGACCATCTTTATTACTGCAAGAGTGATGCAAACTGTAAAGCTTTTAACAACTCTTTTACTGGTCCACCTGAGTATAGGCACCCGTTTAGGACTGAATCCAACCTACTTTCATTCCAATTAGGCGTCTTCAAAGGCATGCCATCCTGCTCATCCCTAAACACAAGTCTGCCTTTCAGATTCTTCTTTTTTATTTTTCCTCACTGGTCTTGAATTCTTCTTCCTACCATATCATATTTAACATATTTATTAAGTCTTTCCTATTTGCTTTCCTAGAAATTAATGAGTTTTTTGGTGCTCTTACTAGTGCTTCAGAAAAAAGTAGAAAAACCCACTAGGAGTGCTGTAAAAAAAAATAATAGAGTGGAAGAAATGTTGAATTGGAATGGACTTCTGCGAATCTTGTTGTTTAATCTCCCACTCACAACAGGACTATTACCAAAACTAGACAGCTGAAGTTTTGCCTAGTCCAGAAAACCTCCACGTATTTTGTATATTTTGTGGTTATTCTGGTACTGTTTCCCAGTTCAGTAGCTCTTTCTTGTCTCATAGGCATAGGAACCATCAGCCATTTAAATTCTGGTTTTCTGCTGGCATATAAATAATTATCACCGTAACACTTTATATTCTGACAGCACTTCCAGGGATACAGTACAAAACTTTTAGAAAAAGCTTCTAACAAGGTCAGTATAAAAAGTAGGACAGTTTCCATAAAAGTTTAGTTATTTAAAAGTTATGTATCAAAGTATTGTAGGTTATATATCTGTAACTTACAGGCAATTCACTCTTCCAGTGGAATTTCCTTTGGCTCTCTACACGAGAGAGGCAGACACCACAGAAAAAGATCTAAAGGAGTCAGTAGCCTCTGAAGTAAGCTAACGACAATCAGCATGCTCAGCATGCAGTACCCTGAAGTCAGAAGTGACTCAAGGCTTAATCAGAATAGAAAGGTGCCTAAGGCAGCTGTCTGCTTGGGGGGCAAGGGAAAAAGATATGCAAGTACAGCCTAGCTAACTGCAGCATGTTTGGTCCCACTATATCTGCATGTCTGCTTTACTCCTGTAAAACACCAGTGGGACTTGTGATGGCTGCAGCCAGCTTACCCTGGACTTTCTGGGACGGGTGGCAACATGGTAGCCAAGCACTGTCTGGAATGGTGACCTAGACATCCTGCTGGTATGTAAACAGGACTACTAGTCAATCATCTTACTCCATAAATAGTGGACAGCACATACTCTGTTGAGCTGTCTTGCATAGCAGCAGGCTGCACAGCAGGATGTCCCTTTGAGCAGGGACTACTCTTAAGATTACTCCTTGAGGCAGAGAGATTCCTCACAGCAACAGATTCTCAGTAAGTGATTAGCAGCATGCTAAACTTTGAAACCTTAGCTAAGATAAGGATATACAGGTGATAGAAAGGATTGATTGTGCACATAATCCTTCAGATACAAACTGATGACCAAGTCTGAAACTAGAAGTGGATAGAGCTGCACCTAGACTTCTCTCCAGTCAAGGAATTTAGAAAGAAAGGAGGTCCTTTCTGAACCTCATGACCAAAGACGAGGATCTTCCTGACAGTTTTTTCTGACCCTGACCTCTCTAGGTCATCAGCTGTACCTTGACACTGAATGTCCTTAAACCACTGTCATGATTACCACTGAACTTTGTTAGCTCACTGTTCTGTATCAGGAAAGCATGTTGCTTCTCTCTTACAAGTAAAATGTATGACTCCATCTGTTACAACAGGACAAAAGTAAATACCTCAGTGCTCATCAACATGGCTATGTACATTTCTACAGCCAACCAGGACTGAAACTCTAGCTTTTTTCATGCAGAGACAATTATACAAAGAGAATAAGAGCCGCTTATCCTAATGAAATCTCGTCACACTACGTGTATCCCTGCTAAGTCCTTCCAATGAACACAAAATCTACCCTTACCAACTATTCATGCCTCCAAAATAGCTACAATGACCACATCTACAATCAGCTTGTAATTCAAGACCTGCATGGATCACACAGCTGACAACAGTTAATTCTGATTAAAAACACTGCGGAAAAGCTGGCAGGTTCCACTGTGAACCCTGATTTCCAAATCTCTGTGACTCATTAGTTTATTTTTAGGTCAAACTAATTTACATGAGGGTGAAACCTGGAATCAAACTTGTCAATTTTTTTTGGATGAGGTGCAATATTTTTTATAAACAACCTGGATTTTTGTCTTATTTTAATTTCATAGGGATAGTCTTTAGCCAGGGAATGAGGATGTGGCTCTTGTCAAGGGAATTCATTATGTCTCCCCAGATTTACTTTGCTTTTAATAATTCTGAGAGAAGTCATTATACATTGAAAGGTAAGTGTTGAAAAGTCAAATCTGAAAAAATGTCCATTTAATGCTAGTATTAAAAAGTGACTTAAGTATGCACAAACTGTTGTCATGGTTCATATGAAGGAAGGTTCTGGCTCCCAAATTCATTTGCCGGTTCACTTATACTTTATCTATACAGCTGTGGAACAGAAAGTCATGTGAAAGAGTAATCCAGAAAAAGACAGCCAAGAGTCAGGAGGAATTTCTGAACAAAGGCATGTCTTTAGCCAGGTCTTGGCCAAAGCTGAGACATAGTGCAGATCATTGGGTGGCCAGAAGCCTGTGTCAGCCAAGGATTCAGAAGGGCATCTTCTATTGAGCATGCCTTAGCTATCCTTGTGGAAAACTTAGCAAAGCATACTCTTTTTCCTTTAAAAGGTGTCCAAAGGAGGTAAGGCCACATGTTTTGCAATATAATGCTCCAGTACTTAGATATCTTGCTCAGTGAATGTAAGACCAGGCTAGTTCAGAGAGTTCAAACCACACAAGGTGTTTTCCTTTCAGTATCTGCGGGGGCCAGGCTGATAGCAGAGAATTGGCAGGAAATTATCTCCCCTTTTATTTATATGTGCATTCACACAGGGCTGGCTGGTATCACTGACTGTGAGCCTGTGCAAGTGGGTGGGAGGAGAGGTACATCTGGAAAACTTCTTGTGAGCACTCCCAACTCACGCATCAGCAACAGTCCCAAGGGGTGAGATAAGGACTGAAACACCAGATCCAGGACCCAGCCATAATATCATCACTGAACATAATCAGTTTGAGTCTCTCCCAATATAGAAACAAGTATACCTTGCCATTCAAGAGCATTTTCTAATTTTAGGAGACTCTAACCCATCAGGAAACGATGCCACCAAGCAAGAAATTATGCCATGTACTCAAGATCTGTGAAAGGGAAGAGCTCTTTTGTTTGAACTGTCACCCGGGTGTATCAGAGAAAAAATCTGAGACACAGCCATGGCCACACCATATAAACAGCCTTATGAGCTAGGAAGTGACCCGCAGGTTAGATGTGTATATATTTCAGGAAGGCTACTTAATTAGATGCATAAAATTCTAGCATAGAATCATAGAATAGTTAGGGTTAGAAAGGACCTTGAGATCATCAAGTTCCTACCCCCCTTCTATGGGCAGGGACATCTCACACTAAACCATGTCACCCAAGGCTCTGTCCAACCCAGCCTTGAACACCACCAGGGATGGATAGGCTGAGAAAATTGGGGCTGTTCAGCCTGGAGAAGAGAAGGCTGCGTGGAGACCTCATAGCAGCCTTCCAGTATCTGAAGGGAGCCTATAGGGATGCTGAGGAGGGACTCTTCATTAGGGACTGTGGTGAGAGGACAAGGGGTAATGGGTTTAAACTTAAACAGGGGAGGTTTAGATTGGATATGAGGAAGAAATTCTTTACTGTGAGGGTGGTGGGGCCCTGGAATGGGTTGTCCAGGGAGGTTGTGAATGCTTCATCCCTGGCGGCGTTCAAGGTGGGGTTGGACAGAGCCTTGGATGGCATGGTTTAGTGGGAGGTGTCCCTGCCCATGGCAGGGGGGTTGAAACTCGATGATCTTGAGGTCCTTTCCAACCCTTACTATTCTATGATTCTATGATTCTATGATTTACCACTGCTTTGGGCAATTTGTTCCAGTGCCTCACCACCCTCACAGTAAAGAACTTCTTCCTTATATCTAACCTGAACAGATTATTTATAAAAACAGAGGACTGTATTTTCCCAAACAAAATTTCACACTGTACCATTGGTGGAAGAAGAGGAGTAAAATGCAGTTCAAGCTGTGGGTTTCAGAGTTGCTGCTGAGACTGAAATACTGTGGATTCAGATAATGTCACTCGGTGATCAGTATGCACAAATTAATATTTGGGGGCAACCATGAAACATGACACAATGTGAACATGTTTTGCAAGCAGGACTTTCAGAATATAATCTAAACAGAACCTAACTTTAGAAAAGTGGAAATGTTACAGTTGTTCAGAGGTAAATTATCTTCTGAGATGAGTTATTTCTTCACGGAGGACAGCTAATTCACTGTGATTTGACCTCCTGCCCCTTTACTGACACGTGCTGAATGCAAGTCTAGCCCAAGGGTAATGAGTGGTGTTTGAATGAGAGTTGTTTTACACCAAATTGTGACAAGGGTAATAGCATGTCACTGAGACTACAACAAATGTCAGCAAAAGGCAGAAATCATAATGACTTTGAAGTAATCATTATTTGCTAGTGGAAAAACTGCACAGATTAATTTACCATGCATCTAGTATAAATATAGAATAGAATCATAGAATCATAGAATAGTAAGGGTTGGAAAGGACCTCAAGATCATCCAGTTCCAACCCCCCTGCCATGGGCAGGGACACCTCCCACTAAACCATGCCATCCAAGGCTATGTCCAACCCCACCTTGGACGCCGCCAGGGATGAAGCATCCACAACCTCCCTGGGCAACCCATTCCAGGGCCCCACCACCCTCACAGTAAAGAATTTCTTCCTCAGATCCAATCTAAACCTCCCCTGTTTAAGTTTAAACCCATTACCCCTTGTCCTCTCACCACAGTCCCTAATGAAGAGTCCCTCCCCAGCGTCCCTATAGGCTCCCTTCAGGTATTGGAAGGCTGCTGTGAGGTCTCCACGCAGCCTTCTCTTCTGCAGGCTGAACAGCCCCAATTTTCTCAGCCTATCTTCATACGAGAGGTGCTCCAGTCCCCTGAACATCCTCGTGGCCCTCCTCTGGACTTGTTCTAACACTTCCATGTCCTTTTTATGTTGAGGACGCCAGAACTGCACACAATACTCCAAGTGAGGTCTCACGAGAGCAGAGTAAAGGGGCAGGATCACCTCCCTCGACCTGCTGGTCACACTCCTTTCGATGCAGCCCAGAATACGGTTGGCCTTCTGGGCTGCAAGTGCACACTGCCGGCTCATGTTCATTTTTTCATCAACCCACACCCCCAAGTCCTTCTCCGCAGGGCTGCTCTCAATCTCCTTCCCGCCCAATCTGTAGCTGTGCCTGGCATTGCTCCGACCCAGGTGGAGGACTTTGCATTTAGCATGGTTAAACTTCATTAGGTTGGCATCAGCCCACCTCACAAGCGTGTCAAGGTCCCTCTGGATGGCATTCCTTCCCTCCAATGTATCAACCGAAGCTGTATCAATATGATACAGCTGAATGTGAGTACAGGTATTGTGTCATTGCTTACTAGTCTTTCTACATAAAATCACAACTGATGTAGCAAGTTACATATCAACTAGTGCAATATTATTTGCTTTGAAGAACTGTATTAAAATTCATTTTGCATCAAGTCCTTCAATCGTGATAAGAATAAAAAACCCATGACACTGATTACATATAGAATTCTTATACAAAATCCTGGCATATAAAATGAACACTGAATCAGACCCAGGAATTCAGATTATATGAATACACACAGAATTTGTTTTACATGTTTTTTTTTTTTAAAAAAAAGAAGGAAAAGATGCCAGAAAGAAAATAATTTCTAATTAAATGTGATTGCTACTTTGATAAAATAAAATTAGATTACATTTCTGCTGGTTCTACTATCCTTTCCTCCAGTCATTGTGACTCAATAATGAAGGAGAAAACAACAAATATATTTAATGGTTTTTAAGATATATTAAAAAAAGAAAATAATCCTTGAACTGAGCTCAGTAAGAAGGGGCCAAAGTGAATTCATGAGAATGAATAAAACAGGCTACCAAACCGTAGGAAAAACTGAAGAATGTATCACAAAATGGATACCTCCTGGAGCTGCAATGTCCAAGGACTTCTTACGGTGAAAACTCTCCACAGAGCATTCATGCATCTAAAGTAATTGTATGTCCATATTTTTATGATTTTTATTTTCCACTAGAAATATAAAATAATTAGTATTTTAATAAAACACGCAAGCACTGGCTCTACCCAGGCTGCTTCTGACTGACATTTTCACTGAAGCTGATATATCTCTTGACAGATCCTCACGTTGTTCCTCTGTCCTGGCACCCACATCTCAGTCCTAACCGGATTGGATCTTTCCGAGGTATTTTCCCTTGCTGCACAATATGAAATAATAAAGATAAGACTCAGAACATAGAAAACCCATATCTATATGCTAATCCTCTATCAACCTGCTTACCCTTAAAGGCCTTAAAACCCTGGCGTAGCTGATTTGGGAGAGTTTGTAAGGTCAATGACTAACAGCATGCATTTTTTTTCAAAGGACAAAAAATGGCAGTCCATGACAAACGAGAGACATTAAGTGCTACACTTTTAGTCTGTGCAGCAGCAGAGGCTATTCCATACTAGAAAAAGCAGTAACTGTATCTAGAACTACAGCAAACCCCCATTTCTAGCCCGACACACAAAGGCGTGGTGAGTTATCAGAAAAGGTCCTTTACTGAAATTGAGGCAATCTGTAATCAAGATTTTTTGGCCTAAAGATCATTATCATCATCAGTATGTCAGCAGGTGAATTAGAAATGTATCTGCAGTATTGCCATAAGAGAGAGAGCATTACACACAACAAGCACAAGCCATCACTAGCTGACATTTTTCAGCCATATTGAACCTTTCATAAACCTGGAACTGACTTTTTTAAAAGAGGAAATTCCAAGGCATAATTAGACCTTGGTTTTTGAGTTAGACTGCACAGTCATTTAAAATAATTACAAAAATTGCAGTCAGAGTTAGTCCTGAGATGTGAAACCATCAGGGGAAAAAACTGTGTTATAAAGATTAAAACAGAAAAATAGTGGGCGAAGCCAAGATTTATGTCCAGCAGTCAGGCTTTATGTTTAAATTAGCTAGTTTATAATGAGATGACCCTGTTTATAGTGAGCATAAAAGTAAGAACTGCAATGGTGCTGAAGTGTCTGAATCAGTACGACTTTAGAATATTGGACAACTCAAAAAGCTTGTGTAGGAAGTGCCTACATCTTAGTACAATCACTGCTCACCTGGTAATGAGAAAGCATCTATTTTTCTATTCCTTTTGGCATCTTATAATGCCCGTACATTGTGGATTTTAAAGCTACAAATTTGATTTACCAGTTTTTTTTAATAGAACTTTTTCAGGGATCAAAGATAATGGTAATTATTGCAAGCATCTAAAGTAATACAGAACCCTGTAAGCAGGAAATGAATGCTAAAACAAGAAAGAGGGTCTAGAAAAACAGTATTAGAATTGAAATCAATAAGCTGCCTGTGCTTTGTTTCAGACTATATTTTCTAACTAAGCACTAATATCCCATTTCTACTAAATCAGAGCTTTCGCCACTGTGGAATAATTAGGAAATATGGGATAATTAGGAATTAAACTTATATTTGAAATGTAGCATTGTCCACACATAAGGAAAAACGGACTTTTAAGGCCTCTCAGGGCGAGATGCAGCCACACCTGGTATGCCAGGAATGTGCACTCCGCAGCAGTTCCCGTGGCAACACAGACGAAGGGTAGAGGGAGGTGGAGATCTCACGGTTAGGCTTTGTCCTAACTTCAGCAAAAGATGGGAACGAGATGGTGCAAGAAGCTGATAAGCTGCATGGCAGAGTGAGGTGGAGATCTTGCAAAAGCCGATAAGCTGCATACTTCTTACCCTGGGCCAGCAGCCTGTCATCTTTTGACAGAATGCCGTCCTCAGTGTGAACTTTGCTTCATTATAATGTCATTATAATGCATTTACATGCTAAAATACACACCCATCTCCAATGCGACCCCCCTCCAAAATGAGACAACCCCTCTCTGACCATGCACTCTGAATTTTCGGTGTCATATACCTTTAAATCGAAGAGAGAAGTTTGCACCAATAGTAATAAAAGTATGTATGACTAGAGTCACTCAAGCTCTACCTTGAAGGTAAAAATAATATAAAATGACGCAAGAGAGAGGGGGATATTGGGGAAGATACCATTGTGGACGAGTCGAGGAAGATACCATCAATCGACTCCTGGGACCGGTCGACGGGCTGGACCTCTCTTCTCCCCCGATAGGGACGCCTGTGGGTAAGACTTGCACTGTATCCAGTGCTTCCCCAGGAAAACCTAGAATCTCTATAGAGTTACTTTTACTGTCATCTGTATATTTTATAGCTATGCTGTGTTAACTTTATCAAGCGCTTGTATTCATGTAATCATTATTCGCACGTGCTTCTGCAGACAGTATCTGTCACCAGCAATCCATAAGAACCTGTATTTGTTGCATCAATAAACTGCACTGTTTCGGTAATCAATCGTAATTCTCTCGCTGAACGCGACCCCATCTCTCAGTGTGGCCGTGAGAGTTCAGGAGCACGATTTGACTGACAGTGTGGTGCACTATCAGTGAAACCGGACCCAGTGAGGTTCGAAATAGCGAATGCTGCCCGGGCTGATATTTGCCATTGATTGTATTGGGCAGGGTGGTGCACTATCAGTGAAATTGGACCCAGTGAGGTTTGAAATAGCGAACGCTGCCCGGGCTGATAGGTGCCAGTAAACTTCCCCCCTCCCTTTAGCGCAACAGTCACCTAACTGCAAACTTCAGCCAGTGCCTCTAGAATAGAGATGGGTAAGACTCAGGATGAGTCTTGAATATCCAAGGTAAGAAAGAGGACCTCTTCACTGAGTCATGCTTCTGAATAGTTTCTGTAGGATATGGCTCTAAGCACCTCTGATACCATTATGTAGCTTGTTTAGAACACAACACAAAACCAGAGAAACTTGATTTGTAGCAATTGCATAAATTAATTAGTGCATAGTCAGTGTACCTGGTACAAAATCTGAAGTAATGAGCCTCAAGCATCTATGTTAAAATAGTAATGCAATCACAAAATAAAATATAGACAATGTTTTTTGTTGTTTTTAAAATCACCCTTCCCTCTAAAAGGCAAAGAAAGCAAAAGGTTGAAGCTCCTAATATTGACAGGTCTTGGTTAACAGCCAGAGCTCCACAGATCTCTGTGTCCGAGTTTGTGCTGACTTACACAAAGCCAAAATTAATCTTTTCTTAAAAGGTAATATGTGTCATGGAAATGCTTTAATTTTCTTTCAAATAGACATCTTCAGCTCTGTTAACTCTATTGAATTCCGCTATTATCCAGGTCATATCTCGTTTCCCAGTTCCAAACATCTATCAAAGACTGTAAAAGGTTCTGGCTTATTTTACACTTTTTTAATGATGTTACAAAGACTGACATGACACAAAATTCAGTTTGTAAAAACCTAACAAGGAAATATTTTAGTGTCAGTGTCAAGCATGGTCACATAAAATGTACTCATCACAAAACCATTAAATCAGATTTGCAATGATTTAAAAGAAATGAATGTCATTTTCTCCCAGCCATAAAGAAAATCTGAAAAAAAAAACCAACCCAAAAACCCCATGGACAAAAAGGATAAGCTGTTCTCCACTTTAGTAAGAGGTTTTCTGGAGCAGCTGTGCAAGTTCCCTGGTTCTTGTGCCTTTCCCTTGTTGTTTTTCCTTTTTCTTTTGTAATTTTACTGTTTCATTATGCCAATGGACAACATGATGTGGGTCAGAGCATTTGCTCACTCTCAAAACTAGATTAATTTGATTTCACAGTGCACTGAAATCATACACAAATGTTAGAAGTTTCTCTGAACTAAGGCAAAGAAAACTTTAAAATTGAAAAAAGAAAATGGGAAAGGACAAGTAAGCATATTGCCTAGGAAGAAAATTTATACCAAGACCTAGAGTATATTAATCAAATAAATAGCCTCAGTGCAATAAAAACTTTATTAAAAGATTGATGACAATATGCAGGCAACATATTCTGAATCTCTGCTTTCTCTGATATTGAGTGGTTCTTAATAACTCCCAGCAAGAACTTCACAAAACAAATTCTATGGCTAATAGAAAAATATGTTACAGTATAATTATAAAAACATGCAGTGCATCAGGCAACTTAAATAGAAGTTCTTATTATCACATAATACTTCAAATAAATTTCATATATACATATAAATTTTAAAACTTGAATATTTTGTATAAGTAATAGTGAATTGGTTAAACCTGTAATGTTTGGATAGGAGTCAATGACCATGAATCTTAACTCCCTGTTTTCTCAAATCTTTAATAAACCTTGATTGGAAACTTTGTTAAGAATTTCCATTTCCTTTGCTATACAGTAGCATATGAAAAACTTAAGATTTTTGCACACAAATTAGTGTTCTTGCATCATCTCATAAGTGTTACTGATCTCCTGGCAATGTTCATTTTTATCCCGGAGAACACCTTGGAAACTTCTATACGTGCCTGAACATCTTTGCAAGTAAACCTTGATCTTGCTTTGTGAGTTGTAAGGCTAGTACACACCATACGGTATTTTTTTTTAAGTATCCAATTTACCTTAGGAAAGATGCATACTCCATTGCAACATCTGAGAAATGGAATTGGCTTTCCACATCAAAAAGCTGGTTTGCTTTTTGTCAGTTCACTAAGATGTTAGAAAATGCAAGATTCTTCATGATGGGACTTTGTATCAGAAAGATATCACATTCTATGGTAATGAACAGCTAAAATGCAAAATAAAGTCTGTAATTTCTGTTACACTTAATCTCCGATATTTGCACTGCTTTTAACAGTGTTCACATTCTTACTTACTTTCTTTGGGTCAGCAGTCTGTTTACCAGATCTGACTGTTATTTAGGACTTTAGGACTTTTATTAGTTTGTTCTTTTTCCCTTTGTCATAGCAAGTAAGTAACTGTATTCATTCCCACAGTATAAAAAAAAGGAAGATGGGGGGATTAATGGGAGATTGAAAATGTTTGTTATTGGGGTTTGGTTTAGACACAACTATGTTTTTATATTCTGCATTATCTCATTTTTGTGATTATCAATGCATCTGTAAATAGACTGAGCCATTAGACAGAAATTAGGAGAGGAAAGCAATCAGGGAACTACTGTATCTGCCTGTAAAAATGAGAAAAAGGTTTTGTAGAGGGGAAAAGAATATGATTTCTTCAGTGCACTGCATGCAGTATTCTGAGCACATATGAAAAGAATTCTGCTTCTCGTCTCTAATGACAACCTAATTATGAAGTTATATATAGACAGATAAATAATGTTCTTTACACAAAAAACAGTGTAAGGGAAGAAAGGCTATAAGCAACACAAATTAAGCAAGAAGCATCAAAATTTTGGTGTATTCAGACAATATTGATGATGCATGGCAAATAAACACACCCATGGACAATGTCCAGACCGTTAATTCACACAGCTATACTCCTCAAAAGGACTGTGTTGTAAGGAAACGTCTCATGTGAAAGAACACTCTCAGTTTTCTATTTTAAATGAACAAGGCAATCTTTTCGCTGTTTGTTATGTAAGAGCTTTCTCAAAGACAATTAAATAAGCAATGATCTTGACATTAAAAATGTAACTAACGCATTGGGGATAAAAATAACTTGCAGATCATTCAGAGTTTAGCAGGTTTGACTCCAATTATTGTTTTTGAAGCCAAAAAGATGCATTTCTCCCAAATTTTGTTTTAAGCTTCAAACTTGAACATCTCGAAAGACAACTCTATTGACAAACACTGAAGCTGGACTCATTTAAAACTGTGCCTAATTTCAGTTCAAATGTTTGCTTGGCTTTTAAGGAATTCAGGTCTACCTTCAGGTGTTTCTCTTCATTTCACGTATTATGTCACTACTGGGAAAGTGAAAAAAAAAAAAAAAAAGGTGTGATAAATCACTATAGATTACTGATTTCGTTAAATCAGGGTCAGTTTATACTATCTGAGGTTTCAACTAGTGACTCATATGCAACATGAGTTGTGTATGTTGCAACTCATGCATAGTTCCAACATTGTATGCAACTGTGCAAGCATGATGCATAGTTTAAAGGGGTAGATTTAGTTCAGAATCACAGGCCATTTATAATGCCAGCAACAATTGCATTGATGGCATTCCATGCTCTGAGATTGAAAATTAAAAAATACAGCACCCTACCCACACCACTCATTTTGTAAGCATACCATTTGCTTCAGATACTGCTATATACAGACCCAGTGATCCATGGCGGTAGCAGATGTGACAGCAGATACCACTGAAACCCTGTTTAGCAGGAAGATTTCAACCATGCATGTTTCTGCTTAAGAAGTACTTTGGGGAAGTCCTAATTCTGTTCTGTCATTGTCCTGATATGCCACAGGATTCTGGTTTTTGAGTTAGAGCTGAGTGAGTCCATTTTCTGTATAATTATTTAGATAGCACCTGAATACTTCAGTGCTACATGTGGTACAGCTTTCCTAACAATTATTCTGAAAGGTTACCAAAGTTGATTGAATGCAATGATTTTAGTATACTTCTCTCTCTACTTAAAAATTTCATAGCTCCATGAAATCTGCATTAGTCCCCTGCCCTTTCAAGTGCTCTAGACCCCTTAGCAGGCTTCCATTGAACTCCATTGAGCTTCCATTGAACCTAGTTCATTGGTCTCTCACGTGTGCTATCAGCCCTCATCTGGACACAGTATTCCAGCAGGCCTCCTCTCAGGTGCTGAAGAGAGATGAATAACTTGCTGGGGCTTTTGCCTGTATCAGTGCGGCCCAATACGCATCCAGAATTCCTCTCTCCACAAACTCAACATACTTGTTTTTTTCAAGTTACTGGAGAATTGCCCTGGTCATCATCACAACTTCTGAAAGATGATAGTGGCCTCACAATGACAGCAGCCAGCTCACTCAACACCTTTGAATGCACCATTTTTATATGTCCAGCTTACTGACTTGATCTCCAGCTCAAATCTCCTTTTCCCATGGGTACATCTCTCCTCTGGATTTTGCTGACAAAATCACATATATAAGGGATATCTGGAGGAATTTGTGAGCTGACAGCATTTCCTCACTGACTAGAGTGGTACACAAGCTGCATTAGTAATGTCTATCTGTTGTTCCAGAAGAGATTATCAGATGGCCAGGGAAAAATGCTGGGCAAGGCTCTTCCTTTGGCAATTGTTACAGAAATACCAATGTTTTATTCTACAGGGAAACTGGGGAAAAAGATCCTTTTCGTCCTGTTTAGGCCAGCGAGAAATAAATCTAACATTCCGTCTTACTGTTTTATTTCAAAATGTGAAATAATTGGTTTGTTTATATGAGTTGCTAGCGCTGTTGCCCTTTTATTTGACAGCCCTACTTGTAGTGCAGTACTGCAAATTCCAAGACATCGGAGTTTGTTTTCTTCTCCTGTCTGAGAGAGTTTCGTCTTACCTAAGAACATGACCTCTCACAACATATTATGAAGAGCAAAGAAAGTGCTTTCTTAAACAGAAAAATAGGCATCCCAGAAGATTCCAAGTAAATTCAAGCTTGGATCTGAAGATGTAAGTCTAAAACACTAAACAAAATGAGACATACCAAGACAGGATTTTTTCAGTCCTTGATGTTTAAGTTGCTCTTTCTGAATTACCTAAATATTTATTGACAAATGTAGAAGTGTCCCTGTGCTTGCTAGCTGGACCTTTACACCTTCTGTGGCAGGTGAGATTTGGGGATCTTGATTCCAGTGAGTTTGTCCTACTTTCTGCAACGATTACTGAGAAGGAAAGAATGAGGTCATCACTACTGCATTGTGTTTGAGCCAGTTTTCTGCAAGGCTGAAAAACAAAGTCACCTATGTTTTCTGACTGAGTCAGGACAGGCATATAAAGACAGTTTAGGTCTTGGTGTTGAGTCATTAAGGTGACAGTAAAGCATTATTTTCCTATGAGGATTCTAAAATCTTTTTCCTCCAATCTTCCTTCCTCCCCCAGAATTTAGGGGTGCTTGGATAGTGAATTTTGCTTTAGTCTAATTTTGAAGTAGTAGTAGTACTACTTCTTATAAAAAAAATTAAATACAGAATAATAATTAATACTGTATCATTTATCTCTGAAGATTTTATAACTACAGAAATAAAAAGTTACTGAACGTCTCCAGCTGTAGTCATTCCTTCTAATCTTCAGTTCAAAAATAAATGGTTCATTAACCGTGGAAAAAGCCCAGAACATTTGTATTACCCTACCCACTTGCCTTGAGGGAAGTTCCGTGTTCTGTTTTCTGCTAAATCTCAATATTGGAGTAAGCTTGTATGTCTCAGAACTAGTGAGGATCAGTGATCGAATTCATCGGCTCCCTCTACTATTGTGTACTATGATGATGCAAGGACCTAGTAACCTGCACAGTTAAATAAGATGTAAAGTAGATTTCTGTTTCAATGCTAAAAAAAAGGAGCTAATAAATATATTATTGGATCTGAACCACAATGTAATGAATTTATAATTATTCTTATACACACACTATAGATTTTGTTTCTGTAAAATCTGATTCTTCTTTCTGGTCCCCTAGGATGCCATTCATAAGAGGTTGAAACTGAAAACAGCCCAAAAGTTTTACTTCTACCTGCCTATAAAGAGTAGAGACTCAGGTAATTTCAGTTACCCAGCAGAAATTACATTGATGAAAAGAATAACAACTATACGAGGTTAAAGACCAGGCTATTTAAAAAAAAAAAAAAAAAGAGATCAAATACAGTGTTGAATAATGAATGAATTCTTTGTAAAGCATACATAGTTATAACAAATTATAGCACCAAACACTAAGAAGCAGGTGTACGTTAACAATTGGCACCCAACATCATCTCAACTGTCACTTATGTTTAGATCTTTTAGCCATGAATCCCCCTTCCATACATTTGGAAAATTATTAAAATAGGCAATCAGAATTCCAACAGTCTCATGCTGGAAAAGCAGCTTTTCTAAAACATTTCTACTTTGCAGTCCCAACAATTTTTACCCAGTAAGATATCAGCATTTGCTACTGCTCCTTATGTAAAGACTATGTTCAAAAGCCTGTAGAATCATAGAATCATAGAATAGTTAGGGTTGAAAAGGACCTTAAGATCATCTAGTTCCAACCCCCCTGCCATGGGCAGGGACACCTCCCACTAAACCATGCCATCCAAGGCTCTGTCCAACCAGGCCTTGAACACCACCAGGGATGGAGCATTCACAACTTCCCTGGGCAACCCATTCCAGTGCCTCACCACCCTTACAGTAAAGAACTTCCTCCTTATATCCAATCTAAACTTCCCCTGTTGAAGTTTGAACCCATTACCCCTTGTCCTATTACTACAATCCCTAATGAAGAGTTCCTCCCCAGCATCCTTACGTGCACCCCTTCAGATACTGGAAAGCTGCTATGAGGTCTCCATTCAGCCTTCTCTTCTCCAGGCTGAACAGCCCTCACTTTCTCAGCCTGTCTTCATATGGGAGGTGCTCCAGTCCCCTGATCATCCTCGTGGCCCTCCTCTGCACTTGTTCTAACAGTTCCATGTCCTTTTTCTGTTAAGGACACCAGAACTGCACACAGTACTCCAAGTGAGGTCTCACGAGAGCAGAGTAGAGGGGCAGGATCACCTCCCTTGACCTATTGGTCATGGTCCTTTTGATGCATCCCAGGATATGCTTGTCTTTCTGGGCTGCGAGTGCACACTGCCAGCTCATGTTCATTTTCTCATCAATCGACACCCCCAAGTCCTTCTCCACAGAGCTGCTCTGAATCTCTTCTCTGCCCAACCTGTAGCTGTGCCTGGCATTGCTCCCACCCAGGTACAGGACTTTGCACTTAGCATGGTTAAACTTCATCAGGTTGGCATCAGCCCACCTCACAAGCATATCAAGGTCCCTCTGGATGGCATTCCTTCCCTCCAGCATATCAACTGAACCACACATAAACACAGAAATAAAGCAATTCATTTGAAGAAAGATACTAGCTAACTGTAGAGACATTTGTATTCTTCTATGAGGGTAGGCTGAGAGACTGGGGTTGTTTGGCCTGGATAACAAGCTCCACGGAGACCAAAGAGCAGCCTTCCTGTCCCTAAAGGGGGCCTACAAAAATGCTGGAGGGGGACTCTTTACAAGGGCATGTAGTGATAGGACAAGTGGGAATGGCTTGAAACTGATAGAGAGATGGTTTAGATTAGATATAAGGAAGAAATTCTTCCCTGTGAGGGTGGTGAGGCACTGAAAGAGGGTGCACAGAGAAGCTGTGGATGGCCTCCCCCAGAAGTTATTCAGGTCAGGCTGACTGGGCTTTAAGCAACCTGGTCTAGTGGGAGGTGTCCCTGTCCATGGCAGGAGGGTTGGAACTAGATGACTTTTAGGTCATCCATTCCAGCCCAAGCCATTCTATGTTTATATGACAGAATATTCTTTCTTACTTCATGGCTAAAAGTGCCACGACTTATAAGTTAATAAACAAGGCTGTGTGTGTTTCAGATAAACCACCTAAGCTTAGGTAGTGTGAGCTGAAGGAAGTGGAAAGCAGAAGCAGAACTCTTCAATCAGTTTAATTTCATTATGAAGAATGAAAATGTTAGAGCCCACAATGCAGGTGTTAAAATACACAGAGATAAAGGAATTAGGTAATCACAGGAAATATAATTTCCACTAAATGTTCCAGATAATAACACCATTCTGCAACAAAATCCTGTTTTCATCTAAGGGCATCACAGAAATAAAATAGAATTTAAAAAAAAAATAAATAAATAAACAAAAAGAGAGTTGAAGAAAGAGATCATTTCAATAACTTCCTGTACCTGACAGCTGTGTCAACTGATAGTAGTCACCATTATGGCTGTAAAACTGGAAGTTATTTCTACGAGTAAAATTGAATAAAGGTAAATTATGTTCTACTAATTAACTTTATTTACCAATGTTACAAAAGCATATTACATAGGATAACAAATGTATTTAAAGATGCAGTTAAGATAATTACCAGCAGTAAAAGGTCTGTGACCAGAACCCGAGTTCAATAGCTCTGCTTTTGAACTTTCCATTTTCTTTGCAGAAATCATCCTTCTGCAGATCAGTTAATGGCCTGAATAAAATTTTCAGCTAGGAATATGGCCATATACATTTTAGATAAACTGGTTTAGAAAAAGAAGGTAGGGAGGTGTTATGTCAATTTGTCTTTCAATCAGTCTTGGCTTGTAAACGTGCCTGCAAAGACTGACACACCTGAGGCAAAAGACAAAACTGTCTTGTAAAGACAGAAACTGAATTCTGTCCATCTGCAGAGGTCAAAACCACCCTGAGACTTAGTTCTACAACCCAGTTACATGGGATGTAGCTCATTTTATCACACCAGAATCATATAAATATAATAAAAATGTGCACATCCACAAGCTAGTTAATCTATTTCATCTCTATTGGCTACAAAGAGGATAGATGGCAATTTGCTCATAGCCTTGTAACATCTAAAAATCTAACTTAGGCAAATTTCCTAAACACAGTCATAGAAAGCTTAGAAAATTACTTTAAACTTAACCAGATAAAGAAGCACGGCATTCACCAAGCTAGGATTCAACCAGATTTGATTTAGGGAGCATCTGACTGTCACACATATTTATATCATGAATAGTTCATATATATTTTTATATATATCCTAGTTTCTATTATGGAAGAAATTCTTTACTGTAAGGGTGGTGAGGCCCTGGAATGGGTTGCCCAAGGAAGTTGTGAATGCTTCATCCCTGGTGGCGTTCAAGGTGGGGTTGGACATAGCCTTGGATGGCATGGTTTAGTGGGAGGGGTCCCTGCCCATGGCAGGGGGTTGGAACTCGATGATCTTGAGGTCCTTTCCAACCCTAACTATTCTATGATTCTATGAGTCTATAAGAATGTATGTGGCATACAGTGCATATGTAAAATAAATACATATGCACAGATGCTTACACTATGGATGTGCATACAAAAGTAAAGCAGCTTTCTGGGAAGACCAAACAAAAGGAAAAGATTTTTTTCTTGTTAAATATTTGCCATCTAAAACTTCTGTCAACATTTACAACTGTTAGACAGACAAGAAACAACAGAGACGATACAAAATTCAGATATCCAAAGTTTTCTTCTGATTTATGTGACATGCAAATAAAGTACTCATCCAGTACACTACTATGCAGACATTAAAAATAAAACAGAGTTACTCTTGCCAAATAGAAAGCTATCAAAAGCCCAGAACATAAAGCTGAATTTTACATAGACGGTCAAGTTAAAGCTATTAAGTCAACACTGGACTCAGAAGGAGATGAACTCATTTTCCAAAGAAACTTTGCAGATCTAAACACAAGAAAACAAATTTAAATTAGCATAGAAAATTTCTTTGTTCCATGCCTAACTTCTTTTTTGCTATTACTTAATTTAAATTTTGTGCAATTCATAAGACTTACATAATAGCTCAAGGGATTTGTGTTTAAAGTTTCATTGCTTTGAACTCCTTTTAGTAGAAAAGGATTTTACCATGGTTTTTGAAGTACACAGATAATGAAATTCTGAATACCTCTTCTAAGTTAGAGATGCAGACTTAAGAAATGAACCCAGGCCTGAAAAATAAACTATGCTGAATGTGTAGGGGACTCTGACATGCAAATGAGTTTAGTCACTGCTCCTAGCTCCAAGTAGAAACTTGGAATAAATCAGTATGCCGTATTTTTAACGTTTGTGTTATCAAATAAACCAGAGATACTTGAGTCATTAAACTAACTATGAGCTGGAAGGCAGTTTCTGACACGAATATTTCTAGAACAGGTTTTCAGCTTTATTTCGCATGTGACATTATAGCAAAGCATATTGTATGACACTAATTTAAGAAAGATGAACATAAAAGAAGCAAGAAAGGCAAAACTAGAGCATGAAAGCTAAGACTATCAGGTCAAAATGTGACTGCAGTAATAATGCTAAGGTAAGTAATTCTAATTCAGCTAGTTATAGCTACCATTTGAGATTTTCAGGACCCTTTATCACAACAATGGGAATACGAAGGTGGACCTATGTATTCTCATAGATTAGGTAGGGGTCCTCAAGTGCTTCTAAGAAGTGTTGAAAGTATTCCCTTGGTCCTGTTGCACTGGTATCTTGTCTTCATTGACTCTGCTTCTAAATTGATTTTTATTTGGTCAAGCTGAGCAACTGGTGAAGTAAGTTCATGTCACAATGGACTGTATCCATTGCACAACACTCTGTAATGCCAGATGATGGACTTCATCTCACCTGACAGTAACTGCTTAAAAAGTCAAAACTAGATATTGAGGCTACTATGGAGACAATAGAAAACAACAAGCATACCTGACAGCTGATAGAGCCCAAAGGAAGATACACATAAGAGATTCTTATCTTACCTATCTCTCTTATCTATCTCTCCTCATTGTTTAACATAACTAACTCGGACACCAACATTATACATGGCAAATGTATATGTAAATGGATGAGATTAATTGCCCTCTTAAGGAGAAGTGCCTTTTAGGAATATCTGATAGGACAGCTTCCTTCTCAGCTTCAATTATGTGGATGATTTTTCCTGTTAACAGTGAGATAGCATGCCAGTGCACAAGTGAATAAGCTGATATTATGAAAGTACTGAATGCATTTAGCCATCTTTGAGTGCAGTTTAGTAGGATTTAGAAATAGGGAAAGACAGCATAAAATGAGAATAAATGGATATGAAACGTGAATGTCCTTAAGACCAGTAATAATTCTAGCACAGCAGTATGAAAACCTCTGTTCCAGGCAGTTTCAGAGAAATGCTTAGTTTTCCCACTGCTAAAATCAGCACCTTCCCTTTGCCAGTTGTACCAGTTTATTCCAACATTTCAGCTCTAAAACTCTGCTGCAAAACCCTCTATTTTGCGATTTTTCATTTATACACTGCAAATTGCACAAAACATACAAGAACTTACAGGGTACACTAACAAGAGTCCTCAGGATAATCAGAAATGCACTGATGCAGGAGAAAGTCATGCTGAATTAGCAATAAGTCATGCTTACGTAATGCATATAAAATGCTACATTGGAGATGATTGCACTTTGCTGGACTCTATAACAGTTATGCAACAACTAAGCCAAAAGTCAGTATAACGACTTCTGGTGCAGTGACTGTCAAGTCAGACTTGTCTTACTGGGGTTGCCATTTAGTATGCTATATTCATATTTTGGCTGTTCCACATCAATATCAATTCTTACTCTTTCATTGTTGAGTCTGACGATTTTTGACCTGAAAAGTCTGAAAAAATATTGGTAGACTATATTTTAAAAGAAGACGAATTTTAAAAATTATTTTGGTTGTCTGCATTTGCAATCCCTTTAAATTTCAGTCATCTTCATGACTGAAAGTCCTTACTCCTTTTTTCTGAATATTTTAGATTTGCAGTTTTGATATCAGGACATATTTTAAGTTGCTTAATTTTTCCAGGATCCTGACTTAATCTGTACTGATAAATCCTAGACTTTATGCTACAGGACCATACAGGCAAATGTTAAAGTGAGGTATTATTGTCCATGTGAATAAATGAGCTGGCCACTAAAGAGCAGCTTTCTTCATTTATTTAAAAGAAAAACAAACTAATAGTCAAAAAAAAAAAAAGATATATATCAAGGTAAGACAACGCGTGTTCACACTGGTTATTGCCTGTTTGAGACCAATACCATACTGTGAGCAGACCAAAATAAAAGACAGAATGATTTTTAGCTTGGCTCAGTGTTTCCCAAAGGAGATCTGCAGCTTCTCTAAACTGTGGGAAACGTCATCTGAGGAAAACACAGTTTTCAAATGTTTAAGAAAGGTACTGGATTTATGCGTCCATATCCCTACATGCCCAAGCAGAAAGACCACTGCTGCAAGCCCTATGTGTGCAACTACAGCTCCTCTCCTTAAACTATGATGAGTTAATCTCCAGGTAACCAGAAAAGACAAAGTGAGTGTCTTGTGTGTCGAAATCATTGCATAAGTAAAGTGAACAGTCAGACACAAAAATAAGCATGTACTAGTTTTCTTGCTGCTTCAAGCTCAGGCTAATTATCTGGGCAAAGAGATATTTTTCTTTTTTGAAAGGATGCCCCTTCTCTGCTCTACAATATAAGGTTCACATAAACATCATCTTACTGCCCTCCATGCCCCCCTGCCCCTCTTCCATTTCAGGCATCTCAGAATGCTGCAGGGAGTTCTGCTGACAACTTGGGACACACAGACGAGGAGCTAGTGTAGCTCAGAATTTATTTAGCTCATGACCTGTGAGACACACAGGGAAACAGACCCTCAGCTTCTTCAGATGAATAGAAAAAAAAACTGAAGAAACAAACAAAACCAACTTAAAGCATATTTTTGCCTATTAGAAATGGGGATGAATAAGTAAAATAGAAAGACGTCATTCTTTAAAAATCTACTTTTTTCAGTATGAATGTATGAAAAATATTTTAAGCTCCTAGTGACTACACAAAATAATCCTGTCACTTAAACATGGTGACACTCACATTGTAGTTAAAATCATCATGCTATTATTGGCATCTTTCTCTCTCTCCCTAAATCAGCACCCACACCTTGGAAACAGCATTGATCATAAGGGATTGCAGTATACTCTTCAGACTGCAGGAAGTGTCCCCCCAAATTAAGATCATGTGGTTCTTTAGAGATAAACATCACTGTAAAATAGTATAAAAAAGGGTGCATAAAATCTGAAGGCATGTTTTCTGGCTTGAGATAACAAAGCTCCCTTTTTAGTTCAAGCAGTGACCATGGATGCAAGCACACAGAGATCTGAATTCTTGTTTTGCCACTTACCTCGCTGCAAATGAATTTGTTAAGTGGAATGGATATCTGCTTACTTTGGACATATTAGCTGAGCATGTTTCCATTAAAACTATTATAATAAGGGAAGGTATTATTAGAACAGAGACTAGAGAAGAGCCAGCTGCATACTGAATGGAACTTAAGATAGGTGAGTGCTAAGAAATTTCACTTTATCCCTGTTTTCACAACATTTCTTTCCTGCTTCTGTTTCTGAAAACTGTTATGCAAATATCCTGCCACTGATGCTTGTCCTTAGCGATCATTTGCAGTTCAAAAAAGCCCTTAAAATTCAACAGTACCCCTTCCAAGTTACAGCAGCGGAGTATCTTTCAAATGAATCCAGCAGTGTAGCAAAGATGTAGGGCTCATGTTCAAGGCAGGTACCAAGTCTAAAAGTGATTTCACAGATGAAAGACAAGTTATCAACAGCATAACAGCTGTACTGGAATATTTTCTTTGGAAATTATCTACCATATTCTACAGGATAACTATAAAAGGGAAATCTTGTGAGGCGCTCTGCGTCTGCAGAGCGCCTCACTTCATCTTTGGTTACAAGCCATAAAATTATGCCCTGTACCTGTGCCTTCGCTTTGGTTTGTAGTGCTGAACTGAATGACAAAGCGATGAACTCATGCTTCAAATAATATGGGAGATAAGTGTTACTCTCTGGAATGGCTACAAGAGTGTTACTGTTGTTAAGTATATCTTTAAAATACATGATCTGCCTACTGAGTTTGTGTGCATCACAAGCAAATATTTTCATTATCTTTCAGTTCTTCTTCCAAGCCCTAGACAAAACATATGGCTTAGCTCTCATAATTCAAGACATAAATTTCTAGTACCAACAGGAAACAAGCAATACCATACCTGACTTCGTCAGTCAGTGGCATCAGCCAGATCTAACTTGACTGGATTTCTCTTCCTTCTTTCTACTTGAACTAAAATACCAATAAAGAGTGACTTGAAGAAATGGCATTAGTTTCTGTCTTGACTTCACATTATCTGATTCAAAGCCGAGAGCAAAGCCTGTGGAGAATGCTGGTCTTTATTTATAGAAAGCAGCAGTTATTACCCTTTAAGCATGTTTGAAGTGTACACAGAGTGCCTTGTACAACGATGGGGTTTATACAGGAGAAACAGTTACAAACTGAAGAAGTCCTCAATGTTTCTTCATCAATGCTATTTTTGCCACAGTAGGAAAATAATAAACATTATGCTCTTATTCACAAGGGACCAAACTCTGCTTTAACTTGCAAACACAGTAATGAGGTTTTGATGGAACAGTGCTACTGTCACTTGTTTAGAAGGTACAGCAGGAAAAACTGAGTAAGAAAGATAAAACAGTAAGCAAATGATTGATACAGAAACCTTCACTGAATGTGGAAAAGAACCCTGGCAATTGCTGAAGAGAACAGTCTGGCTCATATATGTGACTGAGGACATCTGACTGATCACTGAAGAACTTATTCTAAATATCTTAAATTTCCTATTATGATTGATAATATTCTCAGATTTCTGCTTCAGAAATCAGGAGACAAGACTATCAAGGTGCATTAAAATGTATTTTTAAAATGTATTTCTCTGCCATACATCCCCTTTTCCAGAGAACAGAAAAAATCCATGCTCTGCCATCATTATATATATAAAAGAAAATAAAATCAGTCTGCTTGCTAAGTGTGGGAACAAGAAGACTCATCTCTGCATTACCATTCATCCACCTTCTATTGAGATATCAGTACATTTTTAAATGTACTGCAAAAGGTAAAAGGTTAGTAAAGGTCAGTAGAACAGCAGATACGAATGAAACTGCCCACCCTCTCATTCTGTTTCAAAGCTCTCCTCCCCACAAATAAAAGGTTACAAAATGCATCACTGGACTTGCAAAAATAGACTTCTGCGAGAAACTAAATAGAAAAGACAGGAATTAGAGGACTGATTTTGCAAACTGGAGTTTGCACAGGCAATGAGTACCCAGAAGAGCACTTTTCAAAGGAGACATCTGCCTAAAGCTAGGCTTATGAATGACAGTCCTGCTGTAACAGACAGAAGGAAACATTGCATGTTGTAGGTGACTTGAAGGTGTTCCTTCAAGTTGCTCCTACTTTTTAGGCAGAATTATTTGGCCTTTGCTTTCTTCGTCATATCTGCATTAAATGCACTTCTGATCTCTTCCACAACCTCCTTTCCCTGCTGTTTCACACATTTTTTCAGTGACCTCCTTTTCATTTTCTTCCTTGTGTATTCCTTAAGTGTTTTTACCAATAGGTTCCATCAAAGAGGTTCAGGCATCTTCCTTCGAAGAAGTCATTTGCTACAGTTGAACTTATCCTTGACTGGGTATCAGGTCATGTTATTATTTAATAACATTAATAGCATTAACATCAAGCATGAACACCAAACACCATGCACAGATTACTAATTTTGAGTTGAGAATTTGTAAAGTTCATAATCAAAAAAAAAGTTTGTAGTTGAAAAAAATCCTTAAAAACTGAAAAAGGATTGTAAACAGGCTCAATGAATCATCAAGTAGGGACTAAAATGGAGCTAAAGGATTGTGAAAACACAGAGCTTTATGAATAAATAAGCACCTAGCCTCTAACATTGGACTGTTTGCATTAAGTGTAGACACTATGTTCTAAGCATTTTATGAAGTTCACAACCTTCATGAAACAAAGCTGTTTAATTAGTAATAGCTTCACACAGCAAAGTGTAAAATAATGTATCAGAGAAACAGCATTTTCAGCTTATGCAGCAACATAAACCACTCTGTTTTGTCTTTGAAAGGCAAAGCTCTAATAGGGGATTCAGGGGCACCCTCCCAGGAGGAACTTTCACAGACAGGCAGCCATAATACAGGAATGCACAGCACTAACTTGAAAGGATAAACTTGTTTTCCAAACACTGGACTAAATTCTTGTAGTCACTATGAGAAAGCTATAGCCTGTTACATGACTGGTGTTGGGTTTGGGATGATTTTTTTTTTTGCCTTTCTGAGAATTCTGAAATTTTCTGCAATTAGGAAGATCATAATCCTTAATGCTGGAATAAAAAACAAGAGTGTTCATCAAGACTTTTTTTTGCCTTGTAATAAACAAAACCCAGCTTATTCTGTTCAAGAATTTTAAATGAAGTGTTTGCTTCCCCCATTAAGTTTGTTTGAAGCCCAGCTGTCTCTTTAAGCTCCAGAGAATGAAGAAAAATAATTATTCCCTGCCTTTTTCAATGTTCAGAAATTTGGGTATGTGTGGTTTGGGTACAAATCCCTTGTGATTTTCACTTTAGTCTTGTTTTGTAAATCAAAGTACTTCAGATCACCAATACTTTCTTCTTCAAACAGAAAATATCTTAAAATTATTTTCAGTTTTTATTTTTGTCATTTTCTTCCCAAGAGTGAAACATTTTTGAGCAGTGCCACAATAGAGCTGTAATAAAAACCAGAACAAGAAGTAGAGCATTGTATTTCTTTTACAAAACTCACGTTTCCTAAAAGAGGCTTGCATTAGTCTCACTCTGCAAATGATGAAACAGGTCTATGAATACAGAAAACAAGATGTATAACTGGAAAACCTTATATGACCTGAAGTAGCTCTAGTCATGCCAGTAATTAAATAAAATTGTGATTTCATACCAAGGAAGAGCTTAATATGCAGTCTCCTGACCACCTGCTCCTGCTCCTAACTGTGGTTAATTGCCTGCTAGTGGAACTGCTGTTTCTGATGTAATTCTCTAGCACTGCTTCATATTTGAGCACCCAAAACTAAATGGGAAGCTTCTATTTCAAAATGAACTATTTTTTATTCACAATTTAAGTTTTTTTTTATTTATACTTAGTCTCCTAAAAATCATCTTTATAATTTTTTTCTCTATTCTGTGATCCCTGTTAATTCTCTTATCATTTTAATATGATTTTGTTCTCTATCGAAGAATTGCTGCTGCAGCTTCCTTGATGATCAAATGGACTGGATGATATAATTCATCTTTATCATCTTTCTTTTTACTTGAAGCACAAATTACATCTTCACTCATAAGTATATTGAGATCTACAGCCAAAAGGTTATAGGATTAGTGTAGGAGATACAAGCTTCCTCCACGCTTTTCTCAGCAAAGATTGTTCTACTCCATCATTTTTCCTTCCCCCTCCCCCCTCAAAAAAAAAAAAAAAAAAAAAAAAAAAAAAGATTTTTTGACTGCTATCAGCAATTTAGTCAGAAACCAAGGAACGAAAATAACCTCTTTTCTTATTTATTCAGGAAAAACACAGAGCAGAAATTCTCTAAGCAGACTGTACAGGGCAACAAGAGTTTTTAGATGGGCTATTCCTGCAAAGAAGAAACTCTTAATGAGACACATCCTAGAATCATAGAATCATAGAATAGTTAGGGTTGGAAACGACCTTAAGATCATCTAGTTCCAACCCTCCTGCCATGATCAGAGACACTGCACACTAAACCGTGCTACCCAAGGCTCTGTCCAGTCTGGCCTTGAACACTGCCAGGGATGGAGCATCCACAACTTCCCTGGGCAATCCATTCCAGTGCCTCACCACCCTTACAGTAAAGAATTTCTTCCTCATATCCAATCTAAACTTCATTAGATGCAATTTCACACATTGCATAGTAGAGCCTCAAATATATGATTTTTTCCCCCATAAAACCAAAATGTAGTTGGTCTAAAATGACAAGCTCATGTCTAGAGATAAGCAGGCTTGGTCCTGTTCTTACTTCTCCCTCTGACTGTATCATACCTTCTCTGTGTATAAAATGACAATGGGAGTATTTACACTTCTTCATAGTTCCCTTTGAGGTGTAAGAAAGGAAAGAGGCATGCAAATGTCAAGTATTATATTTAACTGCATATATCTTTTCTTGGTAACACAGCTGTGTTGTCAAAATACAATTTTGGAGGCAACCATAGACAAAGGAAAACAATTGAAAAAGAAGATTCACTTTATTCGATGAGTCTTTATCATACAGTTAGAGCAGAGGCGGGGACAGAGAACTAAAGTAGTGGATGTTGTTTATCTGCTAGTGTGAGGGCTAAAATCATACATATTGTCCCAGAGTATCCTATGATTTCAAAATGGGAAGTCACATGAAACAAATTTGTGTAAATTGGATTGTAGCTAAAAAAATATCAGGAAGTGTTCCTAACTTACAGCTTAAAACACATAACTCATGCCCAAAGTTCTCACTGACCTGGAAAATTTCCATTCTTTTGTAAACACAAGTACTTTGAATCAGCAAGGAGGAGTTTTTCTTTCAAGCATGTCTCCCCAGTGCTTGCACATACTTCAGGAGATTTTGTATGCCTGAGAGTTTGATTTTTCTTTTCCATTTTGGCTAGTTGGTTGAATAAAATCTCTTACGTCCACCTGAAAACTTTCTTTCTTCTGTCATCAGACTATCACATCTGTAATAGCCACAAGTTTTTTTTTTCTCTCCCATTATCAGAGTGCAAAAAGGCCTTTAAATGCATAGAACTTTGCCTTCCCTTCATGGCTATTCATTTTCCACCCAGCCTGTGAGTCAATCAGAGGCAGGATTTTATTCAGTTTACTAGATTACATCTGCCCTGTTTTAACAATAGATCTTGAAGACATGATGCGGCAGGGCTGAAATCATCTTGATGCTTTCTCCATAAAGTTTACCTCAGAGAAGCAAATTAAATAGTTGCACAGCAAGCTTTACAGATGGTCAGGGAACTGGCCAAGCAACTAACGGGAGAGGAGAAACTGAGTCACAGCTTAATCTTAGTCCTGGGGAGTCCTTGTGAGTTATAGAATCACTGTGTCCACTTCCTGCTGTAGAAAATACTGCGGTATGTGAGGCACATACTGCACAACATCAGTTCCAGCATGGCAACATGAATGAGGTTTTGAGTCAAGAGTGAAACCCAGCTGACACAGACCAACCCTACTTGTTGAATAGGGAGCATTTTCCAAAACTATATCTCATTTAAAACTCTTCAGTGCTATCTTTCCTACATCACAGCTGTGAGCTGACAAAGACACAATAAGGCCTTTATTAACAAAAAAAAAAAAAAAAAAAAAAACACACACACATGCAAAAAAACCTTACATGGAATTCCTTATGTTTTTAAAAAACACAAGGAGAAATAGGAAAGTATTGGTGAAGAATGTCACTTTTGCTGCACTCCAGCTAAAATTCAGATTTGCTTTTTCTTTCTTAATCTGCCCTTTTCATTTATTTGCTATCTTTGTTGGTGAGAAGTAATTTGTTACCTGCAGAATTAAATAATTCTTCCATCTTGTTTTAGAAAACAGTAATAATATAGATCCCCTGGCTTAGTTATGCACAGTGCTTAAGCACTGTCTTCAAGGAGCTAAGAACCATAATTTATCATTTGTTAAATACGCAGCTTCTCTCTTCTTGGAGTTCCAAGTTCATTTTAGTGGTCTGGTTATCTTGCGTTGAATCTCTCCATTTCTATAAGCAAACAGATCTGAATCACCTGGCAAGGCCATTCGTATGTCAGGACAATGAATGCAGATCACTTTTTTAAAGCTAGAAATGGTAATATGGGAAAAAGGACAATAAAAATGCAGTGACAAAAAACATGTTACCTGCCCTAAATATGGATTAGCAGAAAGGTAAATCCTATCTCCTCTAACAGACAATGAAGAGACGGCCACTTCTAGAATGGAATTCACCTCCTCCAGAGAGAGTTATCTAAAGTGTGAAGCATAGAATGACTCACCTTTTGAAGATGTTTATTGTTTGGCTACAAAAGAAACCTACCATCCCTAGCCCAGGCACAGCTATTTCACTCCACATATCTAAGGGAAGGCGAATCCCTTCCTACATGTAAGGAACACCCATGTCATTACTGCAGAACTGCCAGATATGCAACCCTGCAAAAATCAAAAAAGAAGCAAGGTGGTAGTAAAATCCATAGCTTCAATTATATTATTCCTCATATAACATTCCAAATTAAAGAGTATTATAAAAGATGTTGAAAATATAGAAAGCTTTGAAAGAATGACGTGGGCACTGGACTGCCTGACATACAATGAAAGCTCTGTGTAAATTTGCAGCTCGTTAACCACATACATTATTAGCTTCTTGCATGTCATGAACTCTTGGAACCACAAACTTAGACTAACTCTTCTGTGAAATGAGGAAGGTAAAATCAACCAGAGGGTCTCTGATTATCTGAAAACAGATATAATACTCTACCAGTGCTAATAGCACTGTTCAGTGTGATTACTCCTGACACTGGGATGCAACAATACATAAATTTCTGCATGATTTAATGTAGCCATGTCCTGTGTTTAGCTGTAAGTTATTTTTCTCCTTATGGTAGTTGGCACAGTCCTGTGTTTTGGCTTTCGTCTGAGAACAAAGCTGATAACACACCAATGTTTTAGTTGTTGCTAAGTAATGCTTACTTTGATCAAATCCACAAAACAGATCCTCTTATCCCTCTTTATCACCTTGAACACCATTTCAGATTGTGATTTTGCCTTTGGGATAAGAATCATGCCTTTAGATTAACCTTAAGAAGACCAGTTCCTCAGAGGATATAACTTGGCACAGAGTCATGCAGTCTGGATATCTACCAAAGCCTCAGCTGAGAAGTTCCTTCTATTACTCCTCCCTGAATCATAATTACTCTTCCCTACAAAGGACCAATATTCCCAGTCTGAGTAAGTGAACTTTAATTCAGATATCTATTTTTCATGCATGTAATGTTAGGATCCATGCTGCCATCCATGCTGCCAACCTAAAATGCCCATGCAACAACTCCACTGACATGACTGGAATTCTTTATGAGAGCAAGAATTTATTGCAACATGATCAGACCCTCATGAATGCCTTGTGAAAACAGTCATACATACTCACAAACATGCTCACACAAACCTCACTGCCACCTTACATGATCATCTGTTTCTGAGTCAGGCCATATGCCTTTTAATCAGGAAAACAACAAAACAATATCTAGCTTGTTCGAGAATAACTTTTTCACTGCGAAGACAGTCAAGCATTGAAAGAGTTTGCCCAAAGAGGCTGTGTGCTCTCTCTCCTTGGAGATTTTTCAAGACTAGTTTGGATAAAGTCCTGAGCAATCTAGCCTGACCTTGTAACTGGCCATACTTTCAGCAAAAGGATGGATGATATCCTAAGATGCTTTCCAGCCTAAACTGTTTTACAATCCCACAAGCACAGAGACACAGCCCAAAATCAAAAACTGCCTAACATCTACTCTTCTGATATGGTGAAATACCCTTCTGTCTGGCTCCAGGCACTGCAAGAAACAAAGCCTTTGCTGCACCCTAATCTTTGGAGCCTGCATTAGGGCATATTTTTGCCACCATGAACGGATTGTTCCTAGGCAAAAAAATGTCCATCTGTCCCATCTGCCTTTGATATATGAGGTCGTATTATCAACAGCAACTGAACAATGCAGAGAACTGTAATAGGAATATTATCATGTGTGAAGGATGAAATGTAACATCTGGTTTGGAAAGAATGGAAGAAACAAACACAAAGAGAGGGTTTGTGACAGTGGCATACGCTTGTGTCCACTAGATTTACCGGTCACCAAGAGCCCAGACACCCAAATCAAGAAACAAAGTACAGTGAGTAAATTCTGACAACTCAGACAGCTGGTACAGAATAGAGAAACCAAACACTGTCAGCATCTAGAAGGTACGAGAAAGGTTACCTAAAACAGTATGGCAGCCAAACTAAGTGACAGGCATGAGATGTGAGGAAGACTTGATAGCTGGCATCCTTTGTCATCCAGGCCGCTGAAGGGAATCCTGGACAGACAGACTGCCTGCATACAAGCATCCTTGTGCATATGGGTAGGAGAGTGAGTGTGAATGAGTGAGATCAATTTTGTTTAAAAACAAAGCCACCTTCTTCTGTAAAGTCTGGCTCTGAGATTTGCTATATTGCTGTTCTTTCCTGCAACAAGACAGACTGAGCAACCTGCAGGCAGGACTGGGAGTGCAGTGCGTTTTAGGTCACTACCCTTGGAACTGCCAGGTGAAGGTAGAACAGTCAGCAAGACTTCCAAGGCAACAAATGAGCAATGTTCATGCAGTTTTATTCTCAGTACAGGGAGCACGGTTCACACCACACTGATGCTCTGTGATTCTGTACAGAGGGAAAAGGGGAAAGAGATTTGTTTATTCTTTGTAATTCTTGTCCTCAGACACTGCTCAGAATTCTGTTGTGTCTGGTCATTTAAATTTTGTTTTCTTGTTTTCACATGAAATTCCCTCTCACTACAGGAGTTTAAAATTTTCAGTATCAAACTGTATTTATCAGTTCAGGCAATTAGTCCAAGTAATTTGTACTATACTTTCTTTTTCTGACAATGACTACTATGCCTCTCTAGTTTTTAGTATCAGGAAATTTTATCTCTCTACTGAGTATCTCCTCTGAGTCACTGCTTTACAAAGTGAACAGAATGGCTTTAGTACTCATTCACTCCCTTTACACATTTATTTAAAACATCTTCTCTCTCTTGGAGTTCCAAACCAGTAGGTCATCATTGCAACTTTATAGGTGCATCTCTATAGTGGGAAATAAGGTTTCATTTGCCCTTTCTGATGGGAATTGCTTAGCTAACAGCCTATGTAGTACTTTGAAAATGTAGCTGTAAATTAATGCATGGACATATTATGTCTATGACTTTCTCTCATCAGCTTGTTGTTAAAAAAGAAAATAAATCAGATACTGGCTATAATCTCATTTTTATAAAAACATGCTGACTAAATTAAATTACTGCTTACTGGAAAGTACCCTACAGACTGTAACTGACTAGTTTCTGGTGTATTCATTTTCAGCTTAAATGTTCACTGTTACTTGAAATTTCCTTAAATCCTTTTTTAAAATGCAGACAACGTGTAAGACTCTTTATCCCACTGGTTCAACCATCTGCTTCCAAATTTACCTATACAAAGATGTAGTTTTTTTCAATCAATGACAACTGACTTCCTTGAAATAATCTGGTTTTGGTAATAAAGAAAAAAATAAATCAAAAGGAAAGGACAATTTGGTCAGATCTTCCCATCATTCAGTGCCTGGTGAAGTCAACTCAAGTTTCTGATGTTAAAATTCCAGGTTAACACAGGTCTCCTTGCGGAAGGCCTGTGTGGCCTCAGAGAGCTTCTCTACATACGTGCTGTTAGAAGTATTTTGTTTCTACAGACCAAATGTCAGAAGTTTCTTTTAGACCCTTATTAACTGAGACTCTTCATAATTTACTCTTTTGCATTTTTCATCAGCTGAGCTCGTTTTGATTTCAACTGCATAGGTTGTGTAATAGATTTGGCAGGAGATTAATGTGACAAGTACCACCCATAGGTTTTCTTAAGGAGCTATTATCTCTACAAAGTTAGCAAACAATATGAAGTAGTTTCTAGACATTGACCTCCTTGCTGCTTTGCCCTGTCAGGGGTTGAAATCTCCCCATAAGGTGAGAGGCTCAAAAGGGATAAATGCCACTAGTATCCTCACCATGCAGAGTGTGTTAATTGACTGCAAATGCAGCTATTGCCTTTCTTTTCCATGAGACATGGTATAAGTCTATCAATTTTATTACATTTATATTTTGTTCTACTTTTAAAGTACAAGTAAACCACTAAAATTCTTATGATATATAGGTTCCTACTTCATTTTATAGTCTGTGTTTGCCAGCAGTCTTCCTGTTTGCATGTTATCAAAACAGAGGGGAAAATGTACTTGAGAGTTTTGACTTGGGCTGACTATATGCCGCCTGATTTTTCAAACTAATTTGCATTCTTCGAAAGCTAAAACCCTCTCATTTTTCTGGTATTAATGTTTCTTTTTTTTTTTTTTGTATTGTGCCTTTAGTAGCCAGTATCACATATAAAACCAGTACATCACATGCAAAAACACAGTAAGGCAAAACCAAGAAATACTTCTAGATTTGCCTGAAAAGTGATTGTGTACCTTTAAACTGTAAGACAAGTTATAAGCAAAGCAGTACAAAAACCAAAGCAAATCAAAAACCAAACCCAAAAGTAGTCTGCAGGATAATTATACATTCTTCCGGTTGCAGTCTATTGCATTTCATTCTGAGTGCAGTATGCTCCTGGAGGGCTGAGTATAAAGGCAAGAGTACTCACTTTTTCTCTAACTTTAGCTCCAAGAAATGAGAGTTACTGATAAGCCCCAAAGAATTCTGCTTCCTGAACAGAATTTCTCAATACTTTAATGTAAGAACACCTAGCCTATTAGTAAAAATGGAGTTACATGGACTATTTACCTTGCAAATATTTTTTGCGGACTGTGGGAAGAAGGAGACAAGGAAAGTACATAAAGTGCTCTGTACCCTTGTGAACCCAATTCTTCAGTTTTCCAGAGCTACAATATAACTAGACATAAACCAATTAAAAAAAAAATAAAGTGAAGGGTACACCTACTCTGTCAAACAACTTTGCTTTCAAACTTACCCTTAAACCCCGGTCTCTTTTTTTGAGTTGAGCAGTATGGATAGAATAATGCAGCAGACAAGTTTTATTCCTCTCCTACGCTGTTTTTTAACAACATCCCAGCAAACTTTGTCTTCTCAAATGCCATCGCACACCTTCATGTCAGACAATAAGCTAAGCAAAACACACCTTCAGTTTCATGTTAACAATACACCACCCTGGAGAGCTGTGTTGCACTTTGAGAAAAAAAAAAAAAAAAAAAAACACACATGTAAAAGGTGGGGATTTTTAGTCTCAGAATTTACAGTTGAGACCCAGGAGATGCACAACCAAATCCTCTACAGCGTGGATGTGTCTAGCCTGGTGGAAGGGAGTTAGGGGGGTACTCCCTTGAACATGTGGACAGGAGAACTCATTTCCTCCAGACTGGGTTCCAGAGCTCACTGTCCATGGGAGAGGTAGTGGAGATATTTCCAGAACAGCACAGGATCCCAAAGATCAACCTTCTCAGCAGGGGCGAGCACTCACACAACAGCAAAAAGGGAACTGGTGGTGTGCGCATGAGGGTTGTGTTTTTTCTCTATTTCATGATTATTTCTAGTAACCACTTTGTGGATCACTTCCTACTGTCTTAGAATCAGTAACAGTGTGGAAAACCTCAAGGTCACTTTATCTTGTCAGAAATGAGAGGCAAAACAGCAGAAAAGCCCCTGACAGACCAGGGGACAGGCTTCACCTCATAACTTTGCTTTACGGGAGCTTGTGTTTTGTCTCCCCATATGAGAAGCACTTTGCAACTCACAAACCAGGATGACTGGCTGGGAACATCATGCAGGGTCTCAGGCTGGAAAAAAGCATGTAGCACAGCAGGGCAAGTAAGAGATGATACATGGGCTTACATTTGGATGCTAAAAGGTGAGACTCATGCATGAAATTCTCACCCTTACTGTGTAACACTGTGACAAGTCTAATTACAGACTAGAGATTTTGAAATGTTAAAGAAACATCAGGTTAAATCTAACAAGTGTTTTTAAGATACTGTTTTGACATCATGTATAAAGGGATCATAGACTGACCTTGTTTTCTGTACATTTGAGATTTAATATTATTTAATCCCAAGGGAGTTATTTACTGCATTAGCACTATGCTGCAGCTGCTTGTGAGTTACTGATTAAATGGGATATGTGAGAAACAAAAGGTGTCTTTTGGAAAAAGCAGGAACAAAAAAATGTCACTGAAACACTATTGTGTATTCCCTTTGCAAACATTCATTTAAAGCAATAACACTTCTTCAGGAGTGAGCAATGCTTTTCTAATTGCTTGTATTATCTCTTTGCCGGTGTTTCACAACACACAGTAGATAGATTGTAACTGGCAAATATCTAAAGCCTCCAGACAGAATCATAAACATGCAAGAAAAAAAAATAAAAATCAGTGATTACCTTCCAAGCCTTTAATAAAAGTAGTTAAGGCCTGATTTAAAAGCCTCCCCTCTGACGGTAATAGCCTATTCATCAGATGTTATTATACAGTGATGATAGTCATTGTGCAGCAAAATGCTTAGCATTTAGCGCTAAATGCTGATTATCTTTTTTTTTTCATATTTTTTCTTATCATGGCAAGCAATGGAGAGGTTTGCCTGAAGGCTGGTTAGCTAACCCAAACAGAAATCCAGATTTCAGATAAATTTTTCAAATACACACTTATTTACCTTTGAGAGGAAAACTACTGCACATTAACAAGTAAGAAATGTGACTAAACAGCAAAACAATATAATTCTTAAAATTAAAAGGATTTATATTAATTCTATATGAATGCTGATTTAATGTTTAATCCATCTAAGACTTTCCCTTTGAATTGAAACAGCCTTTTCATTTTGCCTGAAATGGGAATTTCATGAATGGATATGTTTTTTTAAATTCTATCCCTTAGGTATGCTATATCATGTGCATTGTATTTAAAAATTAATTATTATAAATTTTATTCAGATATATTTAACAATGGTGCCATAAAAACAAAGTATTACAAACCTTTGAATTCTTGATAGCATCCAGAAGAAAACATCAAGTATTCAAGTTATCTGATATGATTTTATATTTGTATTAGCTTTCAGTCAAAGGAGTAATGCAGGCACAGAACTTGGGCAGGAGAAATCTTCTTTTCACTAAAGCACAAGAGAATTGGATCAGATTCTGCCTTTCGAACAATATTTTCCAGTTGCCTTTTATGGAGTTTTATTACATCACTTTGTCAATGAGTCAGGTCTTGTACTCTATATATTTCTATTCTATTTCATAGAACATATAATATGAAGATCTGATCCCTAAGTGAGTATGCATTAGAGGAAAATGACTACGAGCCCTCTATATGGTGGTAATGTTATAGTATTTAAAAATCTCTGTGCTTTTCTCCCATAAATTTACTTTAAATTAGACAGATCATAATCTAATAGTGGTGAATGAAAGAAGACTAAAAATTTAGGTTCAGAACACAGAAATTGTAGTCGGGTTCGAGGTCATTTTAAGAACCTGAATGTGCACATGTCCATGGGACCTGATGAAATCCATCTGCGGGTCCTGAAGAAGCTGGCAAATGGAGTTCCTAAGCCACTGTCCATCATATTTGAAAAATCATGGCAGTCAGGTGAAGTTCCCAACGACTGGAAAAATGGAAATATAACCCCATTTTGAAGAAGGGGAAAATGAATGACCCAGGGAATTACAGACCAGACAGTCTCACGTCTATGCTTACCAAAATCTTAGAGCGGATTATCCTGGAAGGCGTGCTAAGACACATGAAACCAACAAGGTGCTTGGTGACAGCCAGCGTGGCTTCTCCAAGGGGAAATCCTGCCTGGCCAATTTGGTGGCCTTCTATGATGGAGCTACAGAACTGATGGACAGGAGCAGAGCAGTTGATGTCATCTACCTAGACTTGTGCAAAGTGTTCGAAACTGTCCCACATGACATCCTTGTCTCTAAATTGGAAAGACATCAATTTGATAGGTGGACCATTGGGTGGACAAAGAACTGGCTGGATGGCCACACGCAAAGAGTTGTGCTCAATGGCTCAATGTGCAGCTGGAGACCAGTAACAAGTGGTGTCCCTCAGGGATTGGTGTTGGGACCGGTCTTGTCCAACATCTTTGTCGGAGACATGGACAGTGGGATTGAGTGCGCCCTCAGCAAGTTTGCCGCTGACACCAAGCTGTGTGGTTCGGTTGATACGTTGAAGGGAAGGAATGCTATCCAGAGGGACCTAGACACGCTTGTGAGGTGGGCTGATGCCAACCTGATGAAGTTTAACCATGCCAGGTGCAAGGTCCTATATCTGGGTCGGAGCAATGTCAGGCACTGGTATAGGTTGGGCAGAGAAGAGATTCAGAGCAGCCCTGCAGGGAAGGACTTGGGGGTATTGGTCGATGAGAAAATGAACATCACCTGGCTTCAGTGTCTGCTTGCAGCCCAGAAAGACAACTGTGTCCTGAGCTGCATCAAAAGGAGCATGACCAGCAGGTCAAAGGAGGTGATCCTGCTCCTCTACTCTGTTCTTGTGAGACCTCACTTGGAGTATTGTGTGCAGTTCTGGTGTCCTCAACAGAAAAAGGACATGGAACTGTTAGAACAAGTGCAGAGGAGGGCCATGAGGATGATCAGGGGACTGGAGCACCTCCCATCTGAAGACAGGCTGAGAAAGTTGGGGCTGTTCAGGCTGGAGGAGAGAAGGCTGCATGGAGACCTCATAGCAGCCTTCCAGTATCTGAAGGGGGCCTGTAAGGATGCTGGGAGGGACTCTTCATTAGGGGCTGTAGTGAGAAGACAAGGGGTAACGGATTCAAACTTAAACAGGGGAAATTCAGATTGGATATAAGGAAGAAATTCTTTATACGAGGGTGGTGAGGCACTGGAATGGGTTGCCCCAGGAAGCTGTGAATGCTTCATCCCTGGTGGTGTTCAAGGCCTGGTTGGGCAGAGCCTTGGGTAACATGGTTTGGTGTGAGATGTCCCTGCCCAGGGCAGTGGGGCTGGAACTTGATCTTAAGATCTTTTCCAACCCTAACTATTCTATGATTCAGTGATTATTTCTTTACCTTTAATTTATTTACAAAGAATTTTTGTATATATTTTTTATCTAAAACAGCACATAAATCGGTACAGTAGTCATAACTATTCTGGAGAGAACTACAGTTGATATTTTCCTTAATCAGCTGTTCTGTATAAATAATATGGATGCTTGATATTCAGTGCATGCAATGCCATAGACACCTCATGTTATTTACTTAGTGCAAGCCAAAGACTTATTCTGCTTCACAAAAACCCTTGCTTACATTAATCAGATTGATGTCCAATTTCCTTTGAAACGTACTAACATTTTCTGTCTGAATGACAAGACATGCATCAAATTGACAATGGATGAGTGCAGAAAAAGGGGAATGTGATCACTGTATAGAAATTATAAAATGGATTTTTTTGGGTTTTTTAAGAAAAATACTGAAGCATGGTTAAAAAATCAGTAATGGTCCCCTGTTATCCTGGGATTAGGATCCTTTCAGTGAAAATGTTTTATTGTATTTGAGAAAATGTTTTAGAAATATATTAGATTTTTTTACCTACCTCACCCAAATTTGTCAAGACCTTACTAGGTTATATTTGTTCAAAATATAAAGCACTATTAATATGAAATAAAATGTTTAATGGCCTCATTACTGTAGAAGGTACTGGTTCGTTGTTTTTAACATATTACCCTTAATGAGTTTTCTCTCTATCATTATTTCTAATTTAGTCTTCAGTAATTTGCAGTAAAAGATTAGCTTGCTACCAGGAATAGAAATGTGCACAAAAGCCATGTTTGGATTGGCCACTGAAGGTGCAGAAGCAGTGGTTTGGAAATATTCCCAGATGAGAAAAGGCCTTCTGCTGTTGGACTGACAGCAGAGTTGTATTCTAACAGACTTACATTCCTATGTTAGCATCTTTCCAACAAACTAAGCACCCCGTAAAAACATTTCCAGGTAAAATCCCAGTGCAAAACAGATGATTGACATAATGTTTTTTATCTGATTATGCAGAAAATTCCTCATGATTTTACAATAAATTCCATTTTTTTAATTCTGCAATAAATTCAGCATTATATATTATACTTAAATGTAATAAATACCTGAACTATAAATAAACTGCACTGCATCACCTCTATACATTTCTTCAACACATATGTTTACTACACATGTAAGCTGCTGAATATGTCCACTGTCGGATCCCAAACCAAGAAGGGCTACACAGACTTTTGTCCAACCTGCTCATGGGTGGCCCGATCTATAGCAGGTTGGCTGCATCAAGACTTCATAGATTTCAACTTTGGGTCTCCTGGTTTCATATTGTTCTTTTGTTGCTATGAGACAAAACCGGGTGAAAAAGAGAGAAACAGGATGTTGTTTTCAGTTCAAAGTATCTGAAATAATTTGAGGACTGTGCTGAAGCTCAGTAGAGTTGTTTTCTGAAAATACAAAGATGTGAATATATTGCAATAACCAACTCATTGCCTGTAGTGTATCTAGTGGCATTTGAAGGTGTAAAGACCTCTGGGGTAGGACTAAAGAGCAGAGGGTGCAAATGGGGGCAATCTCATGCACACTGCTTACTTGGGATGGGTCTCTTACACTTCCTACACTATCCAGGAGAAAAAGGTCTTTGTTTCTTCTAAATTGACTTTTGCAGGCAGCACTCCTTATTGAATGTATATGGGTACCATGTCTCTAACTTAGCTGGTTAAATTCACCTTGTTTGCCTAGGTTCTTATAGTTACGGAAATAAAATGCAATTAATCAACTTCTTTCAAGTACCAGAACCTGATGATTTGGGACCACTTCTTCAGCATTGCCCTTTAACTCTCACTGTAGGCACAAGTGTTCTCAAAAAACATGAGGTGTTTTGAAAAGCTAATAATTTACGTTAAGCACTTAATGGAAATAGGGCAATTTGAAAATCTGCCTTTAACTTACAAGAGGTTTGCCACAGTTTCATTAACTATAACATGCTGATAACATTATCCACTTAATGCATCTAAATTTTACAAGGTTTATCTAGATAGTAATTATTAAGCAGATTGGCCCCAGCTGAGAAAAGAATCAGGAAACCCTCTAGGCTGTTACTTGAAACCTTTCCCGACTGAAGGTCGCTAAAGTTTAGGAGACTCATCAGGACATAACTCTGGAGCTTCCATGTATTTAAGATGAGAGATAGACTCTGATGATTCTTTTGTTTTGACAGCAGAACCTGAATTTCTTCTTTAACCTATGTGAAAATATAACCACAAACTTAAATCTGTATATAATCTCTGTTGCTGAATTAAATACTGTTATACTCAAAGGATGCCTGTGCTTCCTAAATTCCCATCATATAAATACGAGATTCAATTTTCATCAAAGATATTAAATACAAAGATTATTATTTCTGGAAACACAAATGAGCATATTTCCAGTTTTCTTCTGATGATATAATATTTTTAGGGAAGATTACCCTTTTATTTTTTCTCTTAACACAGTCTATGTCCTGAGTTGCTTATTGAAACAATAAGATGTACAATCTTTCATTTCTTTTCTTCTGGACAAAACCAATTAATGCACTATACCTCCATAAGAAAAGCAAACTGAAGTATGGTGTTGAATTTGCTGTCTCAAGAAATCTGATAGCAGGTCAAATATGTCACCCGCCAGAATTTTGGAAAAGAATTTAGGAAAAGCTTTCTGCATACGTTGAAGTGATTTTCAAAACAAAAATAAAACAACTAATGACTGTTCAAAAGGCAGGCTCATTCATTTCTTGCTTATGCATTCATTATTGCTATCATTACAGCCACGATACAGTGCTTCACTGTTTTTTAGTGCTTGATTTAGTGTTAGTGTATAAATCCCACTATACATTTAAACTGAATTTAGCAATGCTGCAGACTGCATTGGAAAGCTTGAAAAAGCTGATGCACACTGAGCTAAGACCATCATACATTCATCAGATAGCAATTTTTCAGTGTTTTGAGAATGAAAGTTATACCACATTTTACAGCTATTACTGAATTGCTTAAATAATAGCAACCTCTCAAGATTCTGAAATTGCAGCCTGAGATGTACACAGTATTTCTCCACTTACTTTCATCTTGTTAGAACTTCTAATTACTTTTCTGTGAAGGCAGAAGCTACCACAGAGACTCAGATACTTTATAATTATAGATACTCTCATGTCTTTTCCAGGCAGTGTCAGGCCATTTGCAATTTATTCCCATGACTCACAAATACACTTCTGCAGCAAGTCCACATATTAAAATGAAAAGCTATTGATGAAGTAGTATTTTTTGCCAGCATTATACAACATACTACATTTTTCCAAAATCACTGAGTGAGAGCAATGCTTCATCACAGTTCTTAGCTATCCAAGACTGATGTCCAGATGTTCAGAGGGGTCTCTTCTAGAATGCTATGAAATTTCCTGAAATGCTGTTGAACCATATTGCCTGTTGGGATGTAGAGTTATTCACTTAAACCATATAACTATTACACATGTGGGGAAAAAAACCTGTTTTGCAATACTGACTAAGAATCCATCTGAAAAGACTGAGGCTGCATTTCTTGCCATTAGATATTTGCTCTCCCAAAATGAAAAAATACCACATAAAATTAGGCTTGTAGATAGCATTTGGGCATTTGTTGGGATTAAAGTTGTATGTGCTGCCGCGACAAACTTTACTGTGTTTGCAAAGTATGCATGTATGGAGGTCTCATCAGAAAGAAGCAACTTGTATTGAAAAATATTCTGAGACCCTCCTACTTCATACCAATAGGTAAAAATGAGAAACTGAACCTCAGTTCATCTGATGTACTAATTCTTAAGTATAGCAGTCTTCTCACTCCTTTTCAGCCCTCAGACATGGGTAACCATGACTGTTCCTACACTGTGACATTCCTCACAGTGCAAATATACATTCTGTCTCTATCTCTTACTATTTTCTGGTTCTCACCGGAAGAAAACCCTAGCATGGGTAGACTGGAAGTCACAGTGCTTTCCAGCTGCTTTCCTGATCAGAAAGGACAAGCATAAATATGGAATATAAATGCTGCACAGTCTAACTTCACCCACAGGTACAAAGTCAAATGCCAATTCCATGCAGACACACAGTCTACCTAATCTTTAACTACATTTCCACTACATCTGAAATCTAGTAATTGCAATATTAGAGTGCTGGGAGAGAGTTACCTCTTGAATGAAAAGGCTGGATGAAGATTCAGCTGTGACCAAAGCTAAATCCAATCAGTTCAGCAATATTTCTACCATCTATATTCAGGTTGCCAGTATCTCTGCTGTTACCTGACAAAAGGTGCTGACCTATCTTGATGGAAAGTGATCTGGGCTCATTTATTTTTCTCTGCTCAGCCAGAAAGTGCCAATGACATTTAGGAAACAGTGGCACCTTCAGTGTTTCAGTATTCTGAACTGAGATAGAGTGTTGCAGCTCATCACACCTGACCTCCAGTAACCAGTGCATTCTCACAAAATTAAAAATCTAGTTCAGTGCCTCTAAATGCTTGGTGTAGATAAACTAAGATCTCCAGCATGGAAAAAATGTGGGAGAAAATTATGGAGATATAATAGGAGTCAATAAAGTCACGAGTGAAGATACAAGTGTTAAGAGGTAAGTAGGAATTGACTATTAATTCTTGCTTTGATCAAAAGCACTGCAGGCTATCAGGCAGAGCTAGGTGTGACATTCAAAAGAAGAGAAGGTAAAAAGCGAAGGTGAAGCTCCCCACACTGTGTAAGTAATCTGGAACTTCCTGCCAGAAGACACTGCAAATGCAAAATTGGTTTTTAAATTCAAGTGGAGACTATACAATTCCGTGAAGCAATTTTCATCAGCAGTTATTAGCTTCAAACACATCCGCATATCTTGTCCAGAAATTCCTTGTGCTGCAAGTTTCTAAAGACTACAAGAGTATGCTGAGAAAGTTTAACCACATTTGTTCCATTCCTATGCACCTTCCTAGATACCCACTTTTGGTTAATATTAGAAAGACAACACAGGATCTTTAGGCATGACTTCCTACAGTAATTCTACTTTCATGTCTTCTTTATCATGAAAGCACTCCAAAACTATGACCACAAATATCTGAGTTTTGTGTTAATGAAATAAGACTAGTAGGTAAATTTGAACAGCAAACAGCCCCTTTATCTTTCATTTTCCAAGGTCACTCCCTGGCCATGGGCTCATTTCCTATGGAAGATATTTCTGGGCAAGAGCATTCTGAAGAAGTCAGGGGGTAAAATCTGCTGTCTATGAGGTAAATATGCTGCAGCCTTTGGCAGTGCAAACATAACTCAGCTGATGCCCCTTGGACTTAGGGCCATGGATTTGTTTCTGACCCTTACAATTTAGCAACATGGTTAGACACTCCTCTAAATAATGCCCTCAAGACCAGATTTACATACCTTTTCTGTTGTAAACTTACAGAAGCAAAATCAAAATTTGTCATCTCTAGTATGCATGAGCCTGAATGTCAAAGCATGCTTAAAATGCCTGTATCTCCCATGAAAACTTCCATGTTATATTTGCTCCAAAAAATATTCCTTCCTAGTAACAGAAAACTTCACATTATTCACAGAATTTCACAATAAAAGGAAGTGAGATGCAGACAGAAGCAGCGACCTCCACATGTGGAGTCATAACAAAAGTTTCTGTTAGAACAAGAAATAAAACTTAGACCTTCCAGTCCAATGCTTTTATCATAAGATCATCAGAAAAGGAGAGTCCTCTCTGGTTAACACTGCATGTTCTATTCCCAGAAGTACCATATTCTTGGGACAGTAGCTATCAAATTTTACAAAGCAACTTAAGACCCTTTATTACAGCAATAAGGCAACCTTTCATGGGCATAAAGCTAAACCAAGATCTTGATTGCTAGTCTGCCTTTATTTAATAGTTCCACAGAGCAAATATACGAATGTTGTTATCGTGAGAACCCTTTTGTTTGCATCAGTTTGCTATAGCCCTATACCTAAGATTAATGGCATTCTGTGTTACTGAGGAAAACTGATACTAACATACTTAATGTACATATGCAAGTTTAACCTCTAAGGTGAAGGTTTCCCAGTGTAATTTTCCAAATGTCAGAAGTGCGATTGCAATCTAGCCATTAAAGCCAAAATTTGAAAGAGGCAGTCCTATGTTCTACCTCTGTTCTTCATCTCCAGCTTTTCGAGTAGGAATAATTCTCCTCCATTTCAGAGTATTACAACAACAAATACTATTCAAGAAGTAGATCAAAATCATTTCAGGGAAATCACTGTATGGGCTGAAAATATTGTTAGGGCATCTCTTTTATATTCATACTAGGGCTTGTCCAAACAAGGAGATTATTCTGTGCTGAGATGTGGTACTCTATTCAGAATGGAATAAAGGTGCCAGAATTAAATTCTATGGCTGGGTTACTCAATGCAAATTTTGTACTACATAGGGCTACTCTCTCCTCAATATTCTGTACAGGTATTTTGGTGGCCTCAGATTGGAAGCCATAAATCAGTAATCTAGATGTCTACATCTAAGCTAGACACCCCGGTTTCTTTCTCCCTGGTCATTGGAAAGGAATGAGCAATTGCCCAAGGAGGTTGTGGAGTCTTCATTCTTGGAGAGATTAAAAAGTCACCCAAACTTGGTTCTGGACGACCTGTTCTAGGTGACCCTACTGGAGCAGGCGTGCTGGGCCACGTGACCTCCAGAGGTCCTTCCAATCTCAACTGTTATGTGATTCTGTGAACAGTTCTTCTGGAACATTCCATGACTGGATATTTCATTTCATGTGGTATTTCACTGTAAATCACTGTACGGATACATTTTTCTGTATACATTGCTTAATATTTAATGAAAATACCATAAATCTCGTGAAAATTTCAAGGAGAGTTCTCATGAGTATTTCATGAATATTTCCGGAGCATTTCTATGACATTTCATGAGCTTTCTTTTGCTTGAAGACAAAATATATCATCAAATATTTAATGAATGTTTCCAGAATACTATAAAGTTTTTATGGAAATTATGATATTTCAGACATAGTTATGCTAAATACTTGTTGACTACTTTCCAAGTAAACTTCTTTTGAATATGCAACTTATAAAAACAGATGAAGCACCAAAGGATAAACATTTGAATTTCCTTGGGTTTTGCAGATGGCAGTTTGACACAAGAAATGTGACAGTGTAAATGCATCCAAGAACTTTCCTAGCCATGCACACTGTCAGAACGTGTGTCCTGGGTTCAGCAGTAACAGCCATTTTACTCCTTAGTAGCTGGTGCAGTGCTCTGGTTTCTACTTTCAGTCTGGGAACAGCACTGGTAACACCAATGGTTTTAGTTGCTGCCCAGTACTGTTTACTCTCACCTAGGACTTTCTGAGCCTCATGCTCTGCCAAGGAGGAGGAGAAACTAGCAGAAAGCAGAGACAGGACACCTGACCCAAACTAACCAAAGAGATATTCCATACCGCAGCACATCATGCCCACTATATAAACTGGGGGCAGTTACCCAGAAGGGCTAGATCACTGCTCAGTTTTGGCTGGGTATCAGTCAGTGGGTGGTGAGTGGTTGTATTCTCTTCCCTTGTTATTTCCCTTCTCATTATTATTATTGGTGGTAGCAGTAGTGGTTTGTGCTATACCTTAGTTACTAAACTGTTCTTATCTCAACCTGTGGGAGTTACATTCTTTTGATTCTCCTCCCCATCCTCCTGGGAGGGGGGGGAGAAAAGTGGGGAGTAACCGAGCGGCTGCGTGATTCTGAGTTGCTGGCTGGGCTTAAATCACAACAAGGTGAAAATTCATGTCTGTCTGGAAATTCAACTTGCATCCAGGAAGGGTGCTTAGAAGAATGTCTCCTTTGCTTATTTTCCTTTCACCACCATCACTACTGTTGTTACAACTGTATGCCACCAAAAGCACTGCTTTGTGTATTTCTTGGTTTATATGTGGTCCCTTTAAGCTTGTGGAGTGACTCACCTTAGAAGAATATACTTCTTGGTTGTGAAGTCACTTTCACACTGTCTGATTTGAAGTCAGTGTGAGATACAGTATGTAAGATTTACCAAGAGGAATAGGCTGGCTGGGTTGCCTCTTAATGGTAGACAGGAAGGAGACAGCTGCAACTGTTTTCAGATAAAGCAGTCTTCAACAGATGCCTCCATTTGTCCTTGGCACTTTATAATGTCTTTTTTAGCTCTATTGAATCAGACTTTTCTTCTTCCTTCCCTGAGCTCACAGGAACTTCATTACAGAGATACCTCAGTCATGTCCTTTGAAACTCAGAAAAATCACCAAACACATTCATTTTTGCTTCCTCTAGCTACCTCGTCATGGGGGTTGGAAAACCAATAATACACTTTGAGTACCAAGACCAATTAAGTTTTTGGGCTTGTGGAGGATGAGAAAAGTAACAAGAAGCTATTACTCTTTACTATTTTACTTGGCATAAAAGATAAAATATATCACCGTAAGTTTTGGTACAACATTTCAGCTCTTCTTCCTTCTCAGTATTAGAATAATATCGAAACAGTAAGGTATTTTCTGCCTTACTTATGCCACATTCTAGAATCATGCTGTAATGAGCTTTTTTTTTTTTTTTTTTTTTTTTTTTGCACTATTTGATAATGCTTGAAAAGTAATACAAGTTCTGTACACTGCTGTTTGGGAGAGCCTGGAAATAGACACTTGACTGGCTCACAATAAATGGTTGGTTGACCAGCAGGAGTCACTCCCTGTCTGTCAGCCAGAGCCAGTAAAGGAACTCATAAGCTACAGAATGAAAATGTCTGATGTGGTAGCTCTGGAAACCATTGAGGGGTTGTGGAGATCAGGTTATAAGTCACATGTGCCTCTTCAGAAACTGCTGCAAGGGATCAATGATACAAGTTCTCACTAAGACCCAAAACATACTTGCTTATTTATTTACCCACAAAATACCTCAGAAGGGCTCCAGTCAAATCCCCTATCCCAAGAAGGGTCAGCTTTGAAATCACACCATGCTGCTCAGGGCTTTAACCAATCAGGCTATGAAAAAACCTCTAAGGATGAAGAGTGAACAACCTGTCCATTATTCTTTGTCCCCATGTTGAAAAAGTTTCTCCTTGTAATATGCCTGAAACTTCATTGTCTCAGTTTATGCCCGCTGCCTCTCATACCGTTCAGCACTGTGAAGAGGCTGGATCCATTCTCTTGGTACCTTTCTCGTAAGTTTGGGGAGGAAGCTGTTAGGTCCCTCTGGCAATCTTTTATTTTCCAGGCTAAACAAGACAAGTTTCTTCAGTCTCTCCTCACAGGGAACATGCTGTAGAATATTAGAAATTATAACTGCATATTCAGACTCAGAGACTCAGGTATCAAAAAAAATCTAGAAAAACAATGATGACCAAAACAAAAGCCTAGTTCTGCGTAAGGATCATTCTATATCTTGAGCAATGCTTAAAGTACAATTAATAGATTTTTGCAATTACTGCTTAAACCCAGGAATTAAAAATATTCCCCACCATTTCCTGCCCTAGTGCCCCCTAGTATCACTGTAAATCTTCATCGATATGCAAAGTTTAAGCTGTGAAATGTTTTCGCGGAAGAGTTTATCTACAAATGAAATGCTAGTCTTTGTACCAGATAAAAATTCCAGATAAAGTGCCTTGCAATAAATGCCATGGTAAAATATTGTATACTGAGTTATGAAATGTGTCTCAGAAATTCTATTAAGTCTATATAATTTCAGCTATAGCACTAACCGAACACTGAATGAAATTAATTTAGATGGTGTTTTCTTTTTACAGTAACAAATCCAATTATGTTAATAGCATGTTGCAACTTGGACACATGGTAAAGAGAGAAGGTGTTACAGTGATAGCAAGAAGGGGACAGAATAAGAAATGACAATGAGCAATAAATGTTTTGGAAGGAGTTAAAGTTGGCTGCAGGCAGAGAACATGAAAATTCCCAAACCAAATATGCTTTAGAAAAATCCCTTTGCTCCCATCCATGTTTCAAGCACAGAGTTTGAGGGGAAAAAAACCTGAACCTCCTCCTATATTTGCACAAAATGATGATACACAACCACCATTTCTCAATGACTGTGTCTCATAATACTTCAAAAGTGTTCTGAATAATATTTCTGATAATAATAATAATGCCTCTTCACCATCATACGTCACAAAAAGTTACCTACTTTATGAGTACGTCACCATCTTCTGAATTGCTTTAGACTTTTCTCAGATAGTTCAGCTCCCTAATAAGATTTCTTTCTTGTCAGATCTCATCGTTGCATAGGAGAAGGATCTAAACTGCTCCATATCTATCAGCAAATAAACCAAATCGGAAAGTGCTCTTAATGTCAGCTACCATTGCATGTCATGCCCTCATAAAGCTAAACCCTTTTATCTCACCAAACTGTGTATCTGCATCTCAAACCAACAAATTGGAAATATTTCTTGGCCACTGCTCTCCCCCAGGCTATTCCTGGCCACTGTCTGCCAGGGCTTTGCTTTGTCTACGTTGAAATTTTCGCTCACAACATGTGCAGTCACTGTACAAACTGTCGCACACTGGTGCAAACATCTGTGCCCCGCGGAAGTTTACTTGCACAGACAGAGCTAAAGACTTCTTGAGGTCTCCTACAACTCTGTTTTCTCTTTACTTTTAGGAGAGCCCTAGGTACGCTTAAGGTCTTTGTTCATCTCATTGTTCTCCATAACAAAAGCATTTTTTATCCACAACATGTCTCCCAACAAAAAAAGAAAAAGTAACTTATCGGATCTCCTTATGAGCAGACAACACAAGCAGGAGAGGGTTGACTATCATGCTAGACTTTTTTTGGCCATTGCTAGATCTTCCAGGAATCTCCCCTTTTTCTGAGGTGATGTCCTCCTCATTCCATTGGTAATAAAGTTTCTTACTCTGATGAACAAAGCAATCTGGTGGACTAAAACCAACTCCCCCGGAAGGTTACATGGGGGTATAAGAAACAGTAGCACATTTTAACATTGTAAGGGTGTGGATCAATGCCATTGATGCCTGGAACACGCAAACGTATGTTCCAAATCTGGCTGTCATACAGTATTTAAAAAGGAAGGTGATACATAGTCCGTATGAACCTGAAAAATAAAAGTCACATGGAAATCTGCTTTGATTCCTGTAAGATAAAAATGAGCAAGTGATGGCTGGAGGACTGCCAAGCCTGAGCATGGTAGCAGAGCATCTGCACAAGTATTAGTCAATCCTGACACTGCAAAGTAGATTTGGTTTCGAAGAATTCAGGCTGCACATTATCTTGCTCTAACAATCACATGATATGTACACAGATTGTTTCTAAAGGAATGAATGAAGCTTACTGAAAATTATACCATGCCTAAAACATTTATTGAATTGTGTGGCAGTAGAACTCAATCAGCTGGCCCTGCTTATCATCACCTATCTGAACAAGCCATTAAGCAAAACGCAGGAGAGTGAACTACATTTTGGAGGGAATTCCACTGAAATTGGCAAACATTTTCTGGACAAAGAGGATGATAATATGAAATTATACCTGCTGTGAACTGAATGAATAAACCTAAAAAGCGAAACAGTCTGTGAGTAATGCAAAAGCAACTTCGTCTGGTTAGATCTCATTCCTAGTCGTCACACTTGGCACTGACTCCACTGGTCTTGCAGCTCTTCACAGCTGTTACCTGCCACTTCTTGAAGGCTGCTCACAATGTCACAGTCCTGGAGACTCCAGCTCTGTGGGCTCTTTACCCCTTTGCTTTAAGTAGAGAATAGTAAATTTATGACCTTGAGGTTTTTCAAGTGTACTACTGCTGTCACATGTTAAGAATTTACATTCAAGAATAATATGCTACCTTTTTTCATGAAAAAAACCCTTCATCTAGTTTTTTATTTGTGCGACTGCAGCAATAACGTGAAAAAATAGCACCTCTCAGACTGTGTATAATTTATGGCTTTACACACCCAAGCTTTCTGCTAGTTATCTTCTTCACAATTTTTTTAATACTTAACCTTCTCAGGTTCATTTTTCCTACCTCTAGCCCTAGTTTGTGAGATATTCTTTATAAAAAATGCTGGTAAATACATTTTCTATAGAGTTAAACTTTTAACGAGTGTACTTATGCTTTAATTGCCTTTTATACTGGTACAATCAGGCAGCTGTAGGTCCTACATATCATTACAGTCTTGTCCAGCAACTTACTTTCTCGAATCATGCCTTGTTTTAATTAGAATCATAGAATCACAGAACAGTTTGAGTTAGCAAGGACCTTAAGATACCTAGTTCCAACCCCTCTGTCATGCGCAGGGGCGCCTCGCACAGTACCAGGTTGCTCAAGGCCCTGTCCAGCCTGGCCTTGAACACTGCCAGGGATGGGGCATCCACAGCTTCTTTGAGCAACTTGTTCCAGTGCCTCACCACCCTCACAGTAAAGAACTTCTTCCTCACATCTAACCTAAACTTCCCCTGTTTAAGTTTAAAACTATTACCCCTTGTCCTATCTCTACAGTCCCTGATGAGGAGTCCCTCTCCAGCATCCTTTGTGAATGTTCAAGTTAATCAGGTAGAAGAACAAAAATTCTAGGCAGTACTGAAGGGTGACAAGGGAGGCAATAACCCAGCATTTCCTGACAGAGAGTATTATGCTGCTAGAATAATCACCTTTCCAGTATTACCAGTGCTTGTGAAGGTGAGCGCAGCATGAAATTCATTGGTAGTAAATGCTGCACGCTAACACGGAGGAGGGTTTCATGGACAGAGAGACTACTGTTAAAACATGATAGACTACTTTAAATTTAGAAACTGGGAAGGCATTAAGTAAGATTTACAAGGGCAAATACTGTAAGTTAAATATCAGGTGATCATTTGAAGCATTGTAAAACATAGCTATAACAATACTACTTGCAATATAACTAAGCCTTGACGTCATTTAAAGCACAAAGAATTTTGCAGCTTTGGTCACGGAAGATAAATTAGCACAAATTCTTGCTGCCGTCAACAATGGGTGTTTACAAATTTCAGACATTCCTGACCCAAAGGCTATAGGAGACTTCACACTCTTTAGGGAAGCTTTCAATTCGGGATATTAAGAACTAAGTATTCATGCAGTGAGATACAAATGACATTAGAACACTGTACTTCATGTGCCAAGAGATTGCGTATGCCACTTCTTCATGAAAATGAAAAGCTATGATCTGAAGCAAGGCTCAACAAAGGCCTTTGCTTCATCTTCATGGTATTAAGCCTAAGAAAGGAAAGTTTTGTGCTGCAGTCACTAGTTTTTCACATATTGTACTGAATTATGATTAAATAATTACTCAGAGTTTTGCAATATGTTTGTGAAAATATAGTTGGCTTTCTGAAATGTGTCTACACACATACTTGTATTGAAACAGCAGAACAAATAGTCACTCAGCTCATATTTACTGTAAGCTGCAGTTTAACTTAATATTGTCAAGTACAATGGGCTGCATCTGCATATCTGGGATACCCCATCCAGTCCTCTTTCTAGAAAATACACTTTTGAAAGCAAAAGGGAGTGTATTTCTATACCTTTCAGCTCTGTGAAAACTCAGCTGAAATGGCTAACATACATTCACAAGGATGAATGAGGCTGGTTGGCTTGACTTACCTCTTTTTATCCTGGTGAAAAATATGTGAGCTTACAAATAAGCTCATTTTCCATGTAAGGCACAAAAAAACCCACATAAAAACCAATATTAATTGTTGTAACACTTCTTGTGAGAATTTTTTATGCCCATTAGATGAAAAATTGGAAACAAACTGATCCACCAAATTCCTTTTACGTACTTTTTCCTTAATTGGGCTGAGTTTGTGTCCACTGTAGCCCATTTTTTCCTACCTGAGAACTGTGAATAATTTCCAACATGTCAACATAATACTCTACTAGCTGCATAGCTATTGTTATATGCCGCAGTCTCCTTGGGTGGAGGCAATTATGTTTGTCCAGGTTGCACATGATGCAGTAGATAAATTGAGTGAGGCAGATAAGCTATGTGGCATCGTATACTTTTAGCCTGATATGTCATAAATTCATTCAAGGGATCTTGAGTATAATGCTTTCATGCACACAGACACACAAAAAACTCATATTTCTAACCAGACTGTTTGCATTACTACAGTCATGAGTAAATAGACCAGAGTTCCTCCAGCAAAGTATACACAGTGAAAAGTTTCTAGCATTTTCTGCTGTAGCCAATTACTTTCTATTCTCTGAAGCTGTAGTTCTGCTCTAATTCTACTGGCCTGAAGAGTCATTCCAACAAGAAGCAGAGCTTGATCACCACATGTTGCAGCACCACAGCTCCCCTCTAGAACTATATTCTATTTCTTGTCATCATATGGACATTGTGACATATTAACCAGAGATCTTGTTGTTGATAAATTGGGGTTATGCCTTATTGACCAGTACACTGACTAGGGCCAATAGTGTGCAGTGATCTGTGACATACTCACTCCTCTGTAACTGAGTTTGCAGAAATGAGATGGTGAAGTGACCTTGTTCTGTTGTTACTGACTTAAATGTGACTGCCAACACATGAAAGGTCTCCTGGCAGAATTTTTTTGTTGCATACCTTTTGCCATTGTATTTTAATTTGACACAGTCATATATGTCATCCTAATTCCAGGGTGCCCAGTTTTCAACACAAAAATATGCACTGAAGAGTAAGGGTTAAGTCTAATTTATTTATAAATTCAGATACTTTAAAAAAATTAAACAAACCAAATTTTGCTACAGTATTTCTTTTCTTTTCTTCCTGTTTTCCTTGATAATTGATAAAGAAGAGGTGATTCTGTTGTTTTGTTTTATTCTGTATATTCCCCCTCCCTGTTCCCAGTGTTTATTAGAGGCTACAATTAAAAAATGTTTTCAGTTTCTTTCACTAACAACTGTTACTTAATGATATATATCAATCCAATGACTTTGTACTTCTGAAAGCCAGATAATTGCTTCCCTTTAAATAACCAAAAATTACACTGTAAGTGAACTTAATGCTAAAAAGCAAACAGAGCAGCGTGCAATGTGCCTTTAAAATATGACATTTGGCTTTCATACTGCTATTCTCAAATCGCTTACACTTCCCAGAAAAATGAAGTTAGAAGTGTTAATTCAAATTTAAAAAAGAGGTTTAGCTCATTTTTATTCCACCTCAGCACTTGCTTGGTGCAAAAATGTTGGTCATTCTGAAATCTGTTACTATTCTCTGATCCTGTGCTAGTTTAGCTCATGCTGCTGTGCCTTTCAGAAAAGCAATACAGAGTTTGCAGCAATGTCACCAGCTTGACCCAATACTCCTGAACACCATTCTCTGCCAAGAACATTCATGATACCTCAGAACACAGTGTTTCTGATAAGCTGAATTTTTAAAAACTTGAAAATCCATCAGTCATCTATACCATGAGTCCAAACCATGTTTTCTATTTAAGCAAAGCTTTTCGCAAATGCTCTCATAGTTTGTAAGTATTTCTGAAGTATGTCTAATCTCAGGACTTTGTGCTTTCTTGTAGTGAAAAAATTGGGCACAAACAACAAGAGGCCTTGAATCCAGATTGGTATGTTTTCTGTTGCCATATAATTTTTATTGGATGTTACACAGTCTGGTAATTTTCAAGGAATACTTACATTGAAAAGTTAGTAAGAAAAAACACAAATTCATGAACTATGAAGACAACATATTGAAATAAATCACATTAATTTGACACTAGATTTCAAAGCTGTCAGATAAATCCTGAGAACATAATAACAAAAAACCAGTAGAAACATGACAACTTGCACTATGAATAAGCCTTTTAAACAGAAATAAATGACTCAATCAAAAATAGGCAAAATTTTACAGATTACATGCTTTCTGAGCTGTCAGGAAAGATTGAATTCAACCAGTTATTCTTTCATTGAGGAGAAAAAATGAGTTAATATCAGTTCTGTACAACCAGTCACCAATTTAAAGCAAATCAGTTTAAGACACAACTTAGTTAAACCAGTCAGTGCCATTTGTAGTCAGAAGCTAGTTTCATACAGCTCAATAAAAGAGGTCAAGGTTAATGGTCACTGACTTCTTTTCCGTCTTTCAGGACTTCACCCTTTCTAAAGAAATATGTTCTTAGAGAAGGCTTTTTTTGAGCAATCCACAGACCACCCTCACTTTTATTAAACGTAGGTTTAGACTTAGCTGTATTATCAGTTCAAGACTACCCACAAGATCGACCTATTTAATTTGAAAATACGCTTCTACTAAAACCAGTATAGAACCTAATTTCCTGGATGTCAGAGCTGCAACTGAATTGTGAACATTTACGAAATTGTTCTGTCAGAGGAGCATCTCTAAATTATGGGTAATCTGTGTGCATGATTTAAGCCTCCCTGAAAAACAAGGTAAAAACAAACATTTAAATTTAAACTAAATTTGCAGGTACCCCAGATCAGTAAACAGCAGCTGATAACTTGTTCTCAGCTGCATACCCATATCCACAGATTCATTTAAAGAAAAGTAGATATCATCAACTAACTCATTTTTAAGCAAAACTCATTTTAAGCTCAATATAATGTGCCTGCATTTTAAGCTATTTAAGTCATCAAGTCTATTGAAACTTTTCTAATTCAGACAAAACCTACACTACACACTGACCTGTTCTTTTTACAGATGTTGAGATGTTTGACCATGTGGCATCTGTGCACTGAGTAAATCTTCCCATTTTGCGCAGCTGCTCTGTGAAGACGAAGAATGCCTAATCAAATTCAACAAAAGTCATTCGGTCACTATGACCCTAGTGTCTACTTCCAAATTCCTGCTTCCCCTTGTCACTTACCGGTATTTAAATAACTTTCAGCACTTGGGCTGTTGGTTTACGTGATCAAGAACAAGATCCAAAAAGACACCTTCTGGATACCAAGCATAGGACATATTCTATCAAGTGGACATCTCTGTCTAAACCTGTCACATAGGTTCACTTCCAAGGCAGTGAAGGGAAACAGTAACTTTTAGGGTATGGTTAATCTAATTTAAGGCATGTGTATTAGGAAAAGATCCATATCACCCATTTTTTTTCTCGTATAATTACTTAGGTATTGAAAGGTTTATGCCTGTACAAGGAATCTTAGACAAGCTGACCATTACAGCAATATAAAAATAGAGGTTCACACATCTCCAGAAGAGACTAAACTGCTGTGTGCACTGACAGCCACGAGTATACAACTAGTCAAAGAATTCAGTACAAAGCATATTCAATTATGCCATTTTATGCAAAACTGTGAAAGGAAGTAATGCCAGTTCCCAGCTTTCAAAAAATCATAGAATCATAGAATCATAGACTCATAGAATCATAGAATCAAAGAATAACATATAGTTAAGGTTGGAAAGGACCTTAAGATCATCTAGTTCCAAACCACCTGTCATGGGCAGGGACACCTCCCCCTAAACCATGTCACCCGAGGCTCTGCCCAACCAGGCCTTGAGCACTGCCAGCAATGGAGCATTCACACCTTCCCTGGGAAACCCATTCCAGTGCCTCACCACCCTCACAGTAAAGAATTTCTTCCTCATGTCCAATCTAAACTTCCTCTGTTTCAGTTTTAATGTGTTACCCCTTGTCCTCTCACTACACTCCCTAATGAAGAGTCCCTCCCCAGCATCTCTATAGGCCCCCTTCAGATATTGGAAGGCTGCTATGAGGTCTCCACACAACCTTCTCTTCTCCAGGCTGAGCAGCCCCAAATTTCTCAGCCTGTCCTCATATGGGAGGTGCTCCAGTCCCCTGATCATCCTCGTGGTCCTCCTCTGCACTTGTTCCAACAGTTCCATGTCCTTTTTATGTTGAGGACACCAGAACTGCACACAATACTCCAAGTGAGGTCTCACAAGAGCAGAGTAGAGGGGCAGGATCACCTCCTTCGACCTGCTGCTCACGCTCCTTTTGATGCAGCCCAGGATACGGTTGGCTTTCTGGGCTGCAAGTGCACACTGCCGGCTCATGTTCATTTTCTCATCAACCAACACCCCCAAGCCCTTCTCCACAGGGCTGCTCTGAATCTCTTCTCTGCCTAACCTGTAGCTGTGCCTGGCATTGCTCCGACCCAGGCGTAGGACCTTGCACATGGCATGGTATAAACTTCATCAGGTTGGCATCAGCCCACCTCACAAGCATGCCAAGGTCCCTCTGCATGGCGTCCCTTCCCTCCAGTGTATCAACCGAACCACACAGCTTGGTGTCAGTGGCAAACTTGCTGAGGGTGCACTCAATCCCACTGTCCATGTCACCCACAAAGATGTTAGACAAGACCTGTCCCAACACCGATCCCTGAGGGACAACACTCATTACTGGTCTCCAGCTGGACACTGAGCCATGGACCACAACTCTTTGCGTGCGACCATCCAGCCAGTTCTTTATCCACTGAGTGGTCCACCTATCAAATTGATGTCTCTCCAACTTAGAGAGAAGGATGTCATGTGAGACAGTGTCAAAGGCTTTACACAAGTCCAGGTAGATGACATCAACTGCTCTGCCCCTGTCCATCAGTTCCGTAGCTCCACCATAGAAGGCCACCAAATTGGCCAGGCAGGATTTCCCCTTGGAGAAGCCATGCTGAGTGTCACCAACTACCTTGTTGTCTTTCATGTGCCTTAGCATGCCTTCCAGGAGAATCTGCTCCAAGATTTTGGCAGGCACAGAGGTGAGACTGTCTGGTCTGTAATTCCCTGGGTCATCCATTTTCTCCTTCTTGAAAATGGGGGTTCTATTTCCTTTTTTCCACTCCTACAGTGGGCGTAAGGTCTTCATTCTCACAGTCCCTGCATCTGCCTTCCAAGACCTGGGTGGTGTGATCAGAGCATTTGCCAGGGAAGGCTGAGGCAAAGAAGTCATTAAGATCCTCAGCCTTCTCCAAATCCAGGGTAGCCAGTTCTCCTGGTAGCTTCCAGAGGGGGCCTACGGTGTCCCTAATCTGTCTTTTATTTGCTATGTACCTATAGAATCCCTTCCTGTTATCTTTCACATCCCTAGCCAAGTTGAATTCTAAGTGGGCCTTAGCTTTCCTAACCTAGTCCCTCGCTTCCTGGACAACATCCCTGTATTCTTCCCAGGCTGCTTGTCCTTGCTTCCATCTTTTATAAGCCTCTTTTTTCCTTTGAAGTTTCCTCAGCACCTCCTTATCCACCCAAGGAGGTCTCCTGGCCCTCCTGCTGCATTTCCTTCTAGTTGGGACTCAACACTCCTGAGCTTGCAGCAGGTGATCCTTGAATATCAACCAACAGTCTTGGGCACCCCTGCCCTCTAGGGCCATATCCCATGGAATCTTACTGAGCAGGTTCCTGAAGAGGCTAAAGTCTGCTCTCTTGAAGTCCAGGGCAGTGAGCTTGCTGCACACTCTTCTCACTGTCCTGAGGATCTCAAACTCAACCATCTCATGATCGCTGCAATCAAGTCTGCCCTGGAGCGTCACATTTCCAACCAGCCCTTCCCTGTTGGTGAGGACGAGGTCAAGCATGGCACCTCTCCTTGTCGGCTCCTCTATTACTTGCAGAAGGAAGTTGTCTTCCACACAATCGAGGAACCTTCTGGATTGCTTGTGCCGGGCCGTACCATCCCTCCAACAGATATCAGGGTGGTTGAAGTCTCCCATGAGAACAAGGGCCTGCAAGCGTGAGGCTGCTCCTATCTGCCTATGGAGCGCTTCGTCCAGCAAGTCCCCTTGGTCAGGCGGTCTGTAACAGATCCCCACAATAACATCACCCATCGCTGTTCTCCCTTTAACCCTGACCCACAAACTCTCTGTCGACTGCTCACCTGTCCCCAGACAGAGTTCCATACTCTCCAGCCTATCCCTAACATAAATAGTAACTCCCCCTCCCTGTCTACTGGTCCTGTCTTTTCTAAAGAGCCTGTAACCTTCCATTCCAAGACCCCAGTCATAGGAGCCATCCCACCATGTTTCTGTGATACCAATTACATCATATCCCTATAGATGTTCACACATCTCTAATTCCTCGTTTGTTCCCCATGATATGGGCATTTGTACGGAGGCATCTAAGTTGAGCTTCAAATATTTGTATATTCAAAATACTTTCTCAGCAAGAATGGGTGAGACTTGATCTGCACATATTAAGATAGAGCACAATCGATGTGCATATTGTGACTTTGCAATAAGCCGAACATTAAAGCTAAAGGGCTGATAATGTTCCTGTGGTATTTGCTGTATTTTGTTCTTAGTGATCCAGGGTTGTAATGGAATACTTCTGTCAATTATACACTGACAGCAAAAAGATGCACTGAAAATGGCTTTAGCCCCACTAGTTTAAGTCAGAGAATTAGATGTGTCCTCTCTGATTAAATAAGAAAAATAAAAATAATAAAAAAAAAAACAACCTAAAAAGGATTGTCATATTAATCTTAGAAAAATATCTTCATATATCCAGCCTAAATGGCAGCATATTGTGTAACTAGAAAAAATAGCTAAACCTCAGAGGAATCAGCTACATACATCACCTATCTAGAAGCGAAACTTCTGCAAGAACATGCTTGCTTTTACCTGATGACTCCCTATCCTTTTCCCCAGTGATCTGGATGCTTTCCAAACTCTGCCACTGAATTGCATTAAAACAAAGCCCACAGTGCACAATCTAGCCCTCATTTCATCACAATAAAGATGTAAAATGTATTATGTATGCAGAAGGCAATCTAAATAAATCATAACTTAAATGCCTGCGATCTCCAAGTTAAATAACTTAATTTATCTGGAAACAGTGTGTACAACTGAAACATAAATTGCATAAATCCAGAACCAGGGATATAAAAAATTCATTTTAGTTTATTTGAGCAAATATTTCTTCCCTTAAATCCAAAGAAATTAGACTAAACTTCACCTTTCTGCCTTTTTATTTCCAAAATTACTTCATGTTTCTCTGATTCCTTTTGTGCCTAACTAAAACTTATTTCAGCATTTATTTCCTCAGATAAAACTCATCACAAGCACATTCCTGAAAGCATTCATGCTTGCTTCTCCATACCCCATGTCCTACCAGTAATTCCGTCAAATTTTCATGTCTTCTTATCTGCCAGCCATCTGAAACCAATACGAAGGGGTCCAAAGAAATTGTTTACTTGAATTCTGTATTTTCCCATTGAAGACCCAGTTAAATCACATTCATTAACTTCAAAATGTCTTGCAGCAGATCCTCAATGATACATGAGATATACAGATTTGGTTTCCCTTTTTCACATCTGATTTCTTTTTCTTAATCTGTCCCTTTGGCTAGCTCTCAGTGTTACCTTCTCATGCTTCACAACCTTTTTCCCAAATCATACACTCGATGTGTTCTCCCGTTTACTGTCGTGTATCTCCATCATTTTCTTGACATCACTTTCTTCCCATCTGTGTTTCAAAATGTTTTGACATGCCATACCTTGCAGCTAGTCCTCCTGATGCTATCTATCACTGTTCTCAGCTCCCCACTGAAATCTGCTGCCCTTTCCAGAACACAGTGAACAGCAGATTAGAAGCCATGCAAAAAGAACAGGAGCTGACTGCATTTGAGTGTAATCATAAACAAAGTACGGGGTGAGCTGCAACCACATTTGAAGCCACGTCCAAATTTCCAAACAGGTCTATGCTACAGTATTGTTCACTGATAACCCAAGAGCATGTTCGCTCCCATTCTGGGGTGTTGGGCAGAAAGTCAAGGCTGGTACTTCAGGTTTCTAGTAACATAAAACATGGTAACACCTAATCTGAATACCAAAATCTATTGCTAAGTTTTGTATAGTTCAAATATTAAGAAAAAATATTGATTCCATAAATGAAGGAAGGATAGCATAGGTTATTGGTTTAAGTATGAAATCAAAGTATTTCATATTAACACCACTGTCTGTCATTTTCTTTCTCAGTAAAACAACAAAAATACTATGCATATTAAATTCAGCATCTGCTTCACTAAGATTTCACAGTAATTTTACATATTTCAGTTATACACAACCCTTGAAATCCCCATTTTGAAAATAAAAAGTTAAAAATATATAAGTACTGACACTGCATATGTAAGCAATAAAATAAAAATGGAATCATAGCAAAGTATTGTGTTTCTGGCTACAGAAATGCCTTTTCACTTCTGTTCAGAAGGATAAATAGGCAAAGTTTATCATTGGATGCATCACTCTTCATTTGTGTCCTAAAAAGCTTTCTCTACTGTTTTCAGTTAGCAGCACTGATATATTTCAAGCCCACTAAAAGGGGAAAAAATTAGGTGGCTTATAGCTAAACCATGCCACACTGACGCTATCAGCTTGGTTCAGTGACATGAAAGTAAAAAACTCATATGGCTGATGACAAAATGCTGAACACTGGATTGAATCCCATCCCTGGTTTTGACCAGCAGCATTGCACTTCCATGTCAACGGATTCTGTCCAAAAACCTAGCGCAATTTGCTGTAGGAGGGTCATCTCAAAGTAGAAGCATTCTTTGGTTGCGTAGTACTTTGGTTGCATGGCAAATGAGACATTGTTGGACCATCCCCAAGATAGTCACCGTATCCATTGGCAGTACAGTCTATCATCTCCGTCATTTTCCTGACAGCACTTTCTTCCCACCAGTGTTTCAAACTTTCACAGTTATTTTGGTTTTGCCAAACAATGTTTGGATTTAGGTTTTTTTTCCTAAAAAGCGTGTCTGGATACTAAAATAGGTACCGGCTTCAAGCCTGGTTGTACTTTAATACAGCTGGACAGCTCTGCAGGACACAGAGCCACACCCAGAATAAAGACTCATGCAAAAAATTACCTGTAACAGAGAGAAGAAAATGAAAATCATCATAGAACTAAAGCATAATGGTGTAAGCTAACTTCTGGGACACAGAAGATTCATAGCTGGTTCTGCCATGCTACTCCTGAGATTAGCATTTTAACGTCCCTAGGCAACCAGTGGAAAGAGGTGACACTTCACGACATTTAAGGTGACAGGGAATCATAGAATCATGGAATAGTTAGGGTAAGAAAGGACCTTAAGATTGTCTAGTTCCAACCCACCTGCCATGGGTAGGGACACCTCACACTAAACCATGCCATCCAAGGCTCTCTCCAATCTGGACTTGAACACCGCCAACGATGGAGCATTCACAACTTTCCTGGGCAACCCATTCCAGTGCCTCACCGCCCTAACAGTAAAGAATTTCTTCCTCATATCCAATCTGAACTTCCCCTGTTTAAGTTTGAACCTGTTACCACTTGTCCTATCTCTGCAGTCCCTATACAGTCTCTTTTTCTTTGTTTTGTTTTAGGTGAACTGTTTCACATTGCTGTATAATTAGTTGTCCCACAATTTAAACAAACAATCTCAACTGACTTTCTCATTTTAGAAACCAACAATAATATCAGGTGACATTATTTATAAATTAAGTATCCAACTATTTACAGACACTGTCTGTTAAACTACAAATAATGCAAATAAACATACCCTAGGTCTTCTATTTCTCAATATTATTATGAAATAAATAAAATATTTTAAACAACATATTTTCCAGCACACCTTATTTTCCTGAATTTTCCAAAAACACTCTGAGGGGTTTGTAAAAAAAGTCTTTTTCATTAAACATTTCCTAAAACTTTCCATATTAGGTAAGAACAGAGCATTTTGTGAACAAAGAAGGGCACACAAAAAGGGAGGAGAAGAGACAAGTTTCTTGTCTCAATGTTCCATAGTTTTAGAAAATTCTACACTATACATTCTTCATCTCCGAGATCCCACTGAAGTAATGTCATTGCCTGGCCATTTAGTAAGCCATTGCTCATGGAAATTTGCTTTCCAACTAAATTTGAAAGGCAGCGATTAACAGTTGCTTTACCATAACTCACACTTAAAAGTTCTTATCAAGTACTGCATATAAAATAAGTATGCATTCAAATATTCAATTCTGTCACCCCGCAAAATAAATTGCACAAACTGCTTCAACTAAACAGAGATTGCAGAACTGCACTCTAGCAATTGCAATTGGACCAGTAAGTCAATTGTATAGATTTATGAGCCAGGAGGACATATTCTTTGTAAAGCTCCACATCTTTCTTGCATGGGAGTTGCTTTCAATTAGGCGAAACACTCTCTTCACTAAAACAAACAGCTATAAATAAATATACATCTACTCTACATGCAGCCTGTATATAGGTAGGGTTTTTCACTTTTAATAAAGGTTGCAAACAACCTAGGTGTAGCAGGTACAGCAACCTAGCATGACAGTGAATGTAAGTTTTCTATTCTCCACATCTGTCCATGCATGGGAGAATACTAAATTATGTAACATTTAAATACACTTTCAGTGGCAAAGTCTGTATTTTAAGGCATGTAACCAAGGCACAGACAACACATGTGCCATCACTATGGAGAAAAGATCCCAGCAGTCATGAAACTTGCTGAAAATATCTATATGAGTATATCAAGAAATGCCAAGGGCACAGACAGAGCATACTTGCTACCCCTTTTCCAGTGTCAGAAGCAGATCAAGGACAGCAGAAGACAATGACTGCTCCATTAGGAGGTTTAGGTACAGCCACCGTGCTTTGGTATAATCTTTGGTGTGCAGTTACCACAATGTGCCACGCCATTCGCATTTGACCTCAGAGCTAGACAAAGGGGCCCTGGACTCACTTATTTGCTAATACAGAGGAGTCAGTGTTTCTCCCTCCCTTCAGCTTTCCAGCAAATACTGGAATCAGAATTTGCTCATCTATTGCAGACTACTTTGCTTGTCAAAGAAGGCTTGCCTTGTCTGCTTCTGTACCACGCCTTCCATGGATGAGTGGTTTTCAATCACTGTTAGGCAGAAATTGTATCTCTGAATACAACTGTGCTATGTGCAGCCACCTGACAAGAAGTTTCAGCAACATTAAAGCATTACTAGCCTGGGATCTACAGAAAATGTCTGTCTCTTCTGCTGAGACGAAGTAATTGGCCCATCAGTGTATGCCTGCCATCAGGGAGAGTCTGCTGATACGTTTGACGGCTTCCATTCTCCCCTCTGCCTCCTTGTTTACTCTTAGCTCTTTATCCCAATCATCCCTCTCTTATCTCTGTTTCCAAACCCAGCATGTCACCCTGAAGTTGTTTCTACTTCAGAGTTGTTTCAGACAAGTGCTCACCAGAAGAAATGGAACAGCTAGATTTCTCCCATCTCTGCACCAGGAAGGAAAGAGACTGAAAGACCGCACCTGGACATCTCAAAACTCCCAAATGCATTTTGAACCTAACAGGAGGCTTCAAAAGAGAACGGAAAAGTTTTCTTTTGTCCAAATTAGTTTGGTTGTCCTCAAAGTGGAAAAGAAAGACCTAATTTTATATTAATTATGAACTCTAAGTTTTTGAATGAAAAATACCTCATCTGGTGCTAGCATTTGGAAGCTCCCCAAAGCTTACTGGATTACTTATTTACAAAACTTAAACTAATTTGTGTCTGCAAGGAGAAATATGATTAAAGCTGAAAGTAGCATGAAGTCTTCTTAACAGCTATCTGCAGAACAAACATATGGGGTGCAAGAGATTACTTGCTTGAAAGTGCCTACAAACCATAAATATAATTTTTCAAGAATCATATTTAGAATTCTTCAGATTTCATTACTTGTAAGTATTACTCTTAGGCACCAAACTTATTTTTCTGTATTAGGCATTGCGGCAAAAAACCAGAACTCAATATACAAACGTACAGATTTGACATCAAGGATTATTTCCCTCTCCAAATTTAGCAACAGATAAAGTGAAAATCTTACTGCACTTTTGTTTCTGTAACATAAAAATATCCCAGGCACTAATTTCATGCTGTCATGGGCTGCATTTTCACTCTACTGTGGCAGCTCTGTAGGTACATGCAGAAGCAAAAGCCCTCTACAGCTCTCAGAATTCAGGAGGCGGTGCAGATCTTAAGAGAAATTCTGAGAGACAACAGTGGGTATGTGCTCATGGTATGTGTCTTTTCTAATATTTGAACTACATCCAGCCATGTATAAGGTTATCACAGGGCTGGGAGCAGTAGTGTATCATCTACCCGGTAGCTAACCTCTGAACTGATTAAAAAATGGACATCATGTTACAGAGGCATTTATTACTGTCTTGACCTTATAGACAGCACTAGCAAGTCTTGAATTACTAGAAGGTATATTTAACAGCTTGCAGGAAAGAATGGTTGAACTCCATATGAATATTCATGTCATCGAAGTGGGGACACAGAAAACTTGGATAGCTAGATCATATAATGATACAGGTATCCCTACTCAATCAATGTTAACAATCTTTGCTGGGAACACAGCAACATTTTTGCCCTGGAGACAGAGGCTGCAGTTTCAAAACATTTGGCCATCATGTGTTAAGACTGGTGTTCACAGAGTTCATGTATAAATCAGCTACAGTCATTAGTGAGGTTTTGAAGTATGATAAAACAGAGTATATCATGAGCCCCTCTTAATGAAGATCCTGCAACAGACCTGGGGAAAACAGGTCCAGTGGGAATGCTGCTCTAGCAGGTCTCTGCTGCAGATGCCACAAGTTTTATGGGCCACGTCTTATGTCCAAGACTGCTCCATGCCCGTGGGCAATACTGGAACCGTCAGTATTGCAGGGTAAGCATGAAGGAAGCAGGCTAGAGTACCATCCTCACTGGGCTGTAACTCATCCTACAAGAGTGGCTAAACACAACAGCACAGCCATGAGAGGCTTTTCATTTTTAGTAGACTTATCACCATCTCAGATTAAATTTATAGGAGAGTTGCTGTTGATTTCAATTGAACAGTCAACTTCAGACACACAAATGTAAGTCAGAGAACTATTCTGTCAGGAACACATACAGAGAAATCAATAAGGCAGTGGTGTGGAATGGGCAAAAACACTGGACTGAATTTTGACCAAATTAAAATCACGTAAGTGCATAGGCACTGGAAAGCATATCAGTGGATTTCTTTTGAGTTATCTCCAAGAGCACATGAGACATAAATATAGTGACCCATGTCTCCACCAAATTCCATTTAACTAGGCAAATCTTGCATTTAGCAGTATTATACTCAACAGAAGAAGAAACAGGAGGGACATGGTGACTAAATCACTATGAATCCTCCCTTAAGGGTGCATAAAAGACTCTAGTCAGGTTATTATCACATACCTTCACTATATATATATAAAAATACACATTGAACAAAAAACCCTCTTCCCTCTGCTCCTGAGTAAATTACTTCTCATGAAAATTCAGCATAAATTCAAGCATTTAATTTCAAAAATCTTCAGAACAGGGTTCCACTTCCAGCCTTTTTGTTACTGGACGCATGTGCATGAAAACAGAGCTTTGCTTCCAGTTCATATGTTTGTTTCTCATTTTAAGCCATCATCTTCTAGGTTTAACTGCATAATCACAAACACTATATTTCTATTTTACAAAAGAATAAACTTCAAGCATACACAAACTCTTAAAAGTGGCAAGGGGACACAGGGAAATGGGTGCTGCAGGGGTGGCTTCTGTGAGAAGCTACTAGAATCTTCTCCCATGCCATACAGAATCAATGACAGCTGGCTGCAATATGGACCCACTTCTGGCCAAGGTGGCAGCACCTCTGTGACAATGCATTTAAGAAGGGGTAAAAAACATTGTACTGCAGCTGTGAGGGAGGATTCAGAAGATGCGAGAAAAATAACACTACAGGCACCAAGGTAAGGGTAGAAAGAGGGGAGGAGGTGCTCCAGGCACAGGAGAAGAGACTCCTCTGCAGCCCCTGGTGCAGACCATGGCGAGGCAGGCTGTGCCCCTGCAGCCCATGGAGAACTGCAGTGGAGCCCATATCCACCTGCAGCCCAGGGAGAACCCTGTACTGGAGCAAGTGGACATGCTCTGGAGGAATCTGCAGCCCATGGAGAGCCCATGCCAGAGCAGTATCCTGGCAGAAGCTGCAGGCCATGGAGAGGAAGCAATGCAGCAGCAGATTTCCTGGTAGGACTCATGGCCCGTGGCAGACGCATGTTGGAGCAGTCCATTCCTGAAGGGTTGCGACTTGCGGGAAGGTTCCATGCTGAAGCAGTTCATTAAGAACTGCAGCCTGTGGAAAGGACCCATACTGGAGAAGTTCATGAGGACTCTATCTCATGGGAGGGACTCCACAGTAGAGCAAGGGAACAGCATGAAGGAAAAGGAAAGGCAGAGACAAAGTGTTAGGAAGTGACTACAACCCACATTCCCCATCCTTTATGCCACACAAAGGGAGGTGGAAGAAGATTCAGGAGCAAAGTTGAGCCCAGAAATGTGATAAATGTTAACAGTTAATTTGCTGCTAAATTGTAATAATGATAAATTGCAATAAACTTGAGTGATTAATTTGCCAGTTAGCTTAGAGAAAAAGTTACAAGGCTGAAGTGGAGGTGGCCCTTTTACAATGTTACAAGTCCTTGAAGTGATAATAGCCCTTTTACAATGTTTGTGTTGTGGTAATGAGATTTAGTGGTTCCTCTGAGGGCAGTGTCTCCCCTAGATCTGATAGCTTTGTGTACTCCTCATCCTCGTGTCTGGCTTGTTTATCGCTTGTTTGACGTGATAATGAGATTTAGTAGTTCCCCTAAAAACAGTGTCTCCCCTAAATCTGATAGCTTTGTGTACTCCTCATCCGCGCATCTGGCAACTTGCAGACATGGCTGGAGGCCTTCGACCTGCTAAAGGTGAAAAGTGCAGCCTGAGGAAGACCACTTCATCTTGGAGACCCCTGCCCACAGGGGGAGGACTTGTTACTTCATCTTGAATACCCCGGCCCACAATTATCGGAAGGCAGTGTGCAAGCGCCAAAAGAGGAGGAAACTTATGATAATGAGTACCTGAACTAATTGTAATATCCCCGCTTGTGTAATAAATACCTGCTCGTTTAACCCACCCGGTGTGCATGTTGGTGGAGTGGAGACTCCCCGTGCACCCAGTGCTGCTTTGCACCCAGCACTGCTTTGCTTACTGCCTCTTTGTATTAAATTACAATAAATTACTTTATTTTTATAAATTGGGCCTTGATCATTTATAACAGAAAGAAGAGAGAGGTGGGGGAAATTTGTGGGGTTTTCTGTTTTTGTTGTTTTGTTGGTTTTTGGTTTTGTTGTTTTGTTGGTTTTTGGTTTTCTTATCTTTGTTCTTACTTCTCACTATCCTGAATTGTTACAAGTGACTGGCAATACATTAATTTCCCCAATCTGAGTTTGTTTTGGCTGTGAGATCAACTGCTGAGTGATCTCCCTGTCCTTGCCGTGATCCACAGGCTTTTTGTTGTATTTTCTCCTCCTGTCCTCTTGTTGGAGAGGGAGTGATAGAGTGGCTTGGTGGGTACCTGATGTCAATTAAAACTCAAAAATCATAAGCCTCACTATTAAAAATCTATTGGAGTTTTTTATTCTTAAAGAGCAAAATAAAATCTATGAAATCTAAGCAATACAGTGGGTATTGTGGGTACAGCCTTACAGGCTGTAGTTTCTGCTTGTTCGATAAAATCATAACTCTGGAAATAGGCCTAATCTTTTTTATCACTCTTAATTTATTTGTGGATAATAACTCTCCTGCAATAAAAATACAGACAAACACTTCTACATTTTGCCACCTTTTCAAATGCAATTTATAAGAAATCCGTGAGCCTGGCTATGAAATGTGCATTTCAGACTATTTGCTTGCTTGTTGTACTCCCAATACCAAAGTATACCTGTCTGTTACACTTAATTTAGCAACTTGAATTTCATAAAAGGTTAGATATTCTTGGCTCAGAATGTTTCCAGAACTAAATTGTAAAGGTTAGCATCATCCTACACTCATAAGAATTTCGTCATTGCACGTTATGAGTAATTTTAGTATTTGCCCAAATTAAGGATGGGTGGTTGGGAGCAGAGACATCTGAGGGAGAAGGAAGAGGCTCTCAAGAAATTTCATCCCTTTCTCTGCATGTAGTTTTGCAGAAGTAGTGACCACCACTCTTTTACAGGCAGATGGCAGGATGTTCAAAAGATGCTTAAACAAATCACTGATGTTAAATACATGATCAATTGCTGGCTATATTTAGACAACTCAGGACCTTAGGATTTGCTTAGGAGAAGTGGAGCTTAAATATTCTTTACATGCTCAAGGAATGGGGCTCTCCCACTGTCAATCCTGTTTTTGAGAAAAGTGTTAGCAGCTCATCAGCTGCCTCAACCATATCCAAACAGGGACCTTCTACTACTGACTACCTTGACTGCTTTGAAATATTTTGCAACCCCTACCCTCCTTCCACCTTGCCCAGTAATTCAGAAAATATTTATATATAGTGATACCTTGATTCTAGATTTCTGCTTGTATTGTGTGCAGTTTGTGTTCACACTTCTGTGAGGTATTAAAATCTACAGGGTATGGTTATAGCTACTGATCTTATTGCCTCCTGTGACACTCACAGCACTTCAATAACTTAACTAAACTCTTGCAAAGTCTCTGAAGGCTAATAAACATTTTCTCATTCCTAGGATTTATTTGTTTACACTACTTTAAATTGCTGGAGATCATAAAAGATAACCCTTCATCCTCCATGCCATCGTGACCTTTCTGAATGAGAACTGCCATGAAATAAAACAGTGCAGCATTTCAAATCTTTATGACACTGTCTGGCTGACTTCTTCCAACAGCTTGCTGGTTTCCTAATGATCCCTCTTTCTGTTTTATTTCTTCAAAACCATTTATTTTCAGCTTGATATTATCTGCCAAGGACGTACAGGCTCTCTCAATATGCCTCCTTTCATTTACTAAATAAATTGAAATGGTAACACCTTCCACTAAACCGGGTTGCTCCAAGCCCCATTCAACCTGGCCTTCAACACTTCCAGGGTTGGGGCATCCACAGCTTCTCTGGGCAACCTGTTCCAGTGCCTTATCACCCTCACGTTAAAAAATATCTTCCTAATATCTGCTTGAAATCAGCCCTCTTTCAGTTTAAAGCCATTACCCCTTGTCCTATCACTAACTGCAGTTATAGCAAGCCCCTCTTTAACTTTCTTGTAAGCTCCCTTAAAGTACTGGAAGGCTGCCCTAACTAAAGTCTTCCTGTAGCCTTCTCCAAGCTGAACCAGCCAGACTCTCTCAGCCTGTCCTAATAAAGGACGTGCTCCAGGCCCCTGATCATCTTCATGGCTCTCCTTTACAATAAATATATTTTTAAATATAGAAGCACTTCCCTTGGTAACAGGTAAGCAAACTCCCATTTGGCCAACACATTTTTCCAAATATTGCCCAAGGAACTCAGATGTTCAACCACTGAAGTACATATGTAATATTTTCTTTACAGCAGAGAAATTCAAGATAGACTATGATCCATAGTTAATAGTGGGATACATCAGGCTTACTAAACTGAATCTAGAGTTCGCAAGAGGAATGTATCTCTGACTTGGAAATTCAGTACACTAACCAGCCATACCTAGGATATTTGAAGGAAATTATTAGCGTATTAAGAAACAATCTAGAAATGTTATTATAACTGTTTTTAAAGGATGTAAGTAAGGCCAGATTTATAGGAAGAAATAACCTCTTACATTAGATCAACTGATACAGGAAAACAGATACATAAGCTCTTCTTTAAATCCTGAAATCTGCATGCTTGGAAACATGTCTATGCTTTCCAGCTACATCAGCTGCTTTGCTGAAGTTTCTTACCTTTTCCAAGACAAAATAAAGCATAGGTCAGAGATTGCTGACATCTCAAAAGGCAGCATTATATAATTATGCAGGTGTTATCTGCATTTACAGGTTTTCTATATATATATGCGTATTTTCCAAACAGCTTCCTGAACTATACTCCTGCCTGTCTTCAACGTTCAACACAGAAGTACTGTCAACAGTGCCAAGAGCAGGGAAAACAAATGTTTTTGCATTGGAAATACTACAATGTCCTTAAAGAAAGAATCTTCTAATTCTTTTCCTCTGGTATCTGTGGGAAGAGAAGGTTCCTTTCTATGACTGTATTGCCTTGTAACACATACCAAAATAAGGCCCTGATTTCCTTTGGAATGTACCGGGTGAAAGAAACAGCTATGCAAATTACACATGCATTGCAGGATGACGTTTACTTTGGATGTCTGGCCTCTAATTTTCAAAAAGAGTCCATTCAATTAAGTGATGTTATTGTTGTACTCCTAATTAGAACCATACTCCTAAAATAAAGACTGTTCACAGAGCCCCATCTGTTCTATTTGACTTCCTGCTTTTCAATACTATTGGGTCTATCAGCTGTTCACAGAACTACTTGATTCATTTTGGCATACTGTCCCAAGGAAAAGTGGAGCCCTCGTGTAAGCACATAAGAAATTTCAGCAGCCGGCTTCCATCTTTCTTTTTTTCCTGATAAAATATAAAAACCCAACAGTAGCAACAGTACCAAGACGATATTTTAAAATATGAAAGGAAGTCTTTATTTTAGAATAATGTGGCAGGTCCAAGTTTAACTTTAACATGCTGTCACTTATAAAAACTACATACAAAATTTTACTTCATTATGTTTCTGGGTCCTACATTATCCTACTGTTTTTCTTCTGAGAAAAATCAGAAGTTATGTCCTGGAGAACTTTTACTGGGAAAATTCTGACTTTGAGTTTTCTCCCAGTATCAGGTAAAATCTGGAAAAAAAAAAAAAAAAGAAAAAAAAAAGTACTCTTTTATACATAATCTCAACAATGTGATTGAAATCATGAGCATTCCATTTCTGACACTTCTAGTAAAAATAACTCTTACACCAAAAGGAAAATGTTCTTTTCTTCCTTTCTTGTCAGTTCAACCTGAAATATCATTTAAAGATTCTGGTATATTTACTCATAAGAACTTAAGTACAGAAACATAATTTCTCCATGCTCTTTGAAAAACCAGGTTCCAAATGTGCCAAGAGTTTCATGGATATCCTCATTTCCCCACTTTTGAAAAGAAAGTCTGCATTCATTATGGAGGGATACTCTTTTTCAGAGGCTACAGGCTCTTAAAAAGAACTCATGACCAAACTACAATCTGATTGAGATAATTACTAACAAAAAATGCAGTTTAATGTTTTGATTAAATAATTTGAAACAAAATGTTTTACATCAGTTCACATTTTTCAGACTAGTATCAAATTGACTGGGAAAAAACATTTTCTAGCCACTGTCATGGTGGGAAGTTGCAATCTGCTTACCATTTGTGTGTGTGTATATGCAGAAAATTCATTTTCTACTAAAATACATTCCTGACCACCTGCAATAATGAAACTATAAATTTGCATAACATTATAATGCTGGCAACAGCCACATGAATCCACAAAAAATCACCTGTTATTGGTGCAGAATCCTCTGATGTGTAACATTTCCACTATATTTTTCTCTTCCCAATACTGAATCATCACCTAAGAAAGAAATGGAGCTACCAAGAGCCAAACCTAGGAAAGTAACCTCATATGCACAGCAGCATATGCACATCACATTTATTTGGTCTCTGAGTCCTATGTAAGGTAACAAAACAAAGACTTCCTACCACTGTAAAGTATTCCAGGATTTCATTTCGACCAAGTTACTCATTATGTTGCAAGCAGTAGATAGCAGAAATAGTACTTCAGAGGCATCATATTTTGATATTTTTCATATTCTGTGTGATGAGAAAGATAATAGAAGTCATTGTTACATATTGAGTAAATAAGAAAGCAAGAAAAGCCGCATCACTACAGCAAAGAGACGGCAGCACCAAAACTATTAGTTTTTGTATTGGTTTTCATACTAATTACCTTCGTCATTTTCAATGCAGATTTTGCTGTACTGCAAATTTACATTTCCACATAATCTCAAATCATACCCAAACTTATAAGCACATAAAAACTATGTCTCTGTAGTAATTTCTGGGGCTCAATTTTAGAGGCCGATCTCAACCAAATTTCCACACCTGCAATGGTTGAGATATAAGTAAAATTGTCTCATTAAGATAAATCATTCACTTTGTTTTAGAGATCAGAAGAGTTTTTAGCTATTTTTAGATGTTCTGAGGAAATTATTGTATGAACTGAACTGCCAAGGCAAATCTCAACTCTTCCACACACCCATATAACCCCAATGGTATCAGTGCCTGTAAACTCACAAGAGAAGACTGCTTTTTTCCCTGCCCATGGCAGGGGGTTTGGAACTAGATGATATTAAGGTCCTTTCCAACCCAAACCATTCTATGATTCTGTAATTCTTTATTAGAAAACCTTTAGAGTGGTTGATCTGTAGGACTAAGATAGGCAGACCTTGAGTCCCTGTATCTAGGAAGAAATAGCAGAGAGACTACACAACAGAAATAATCTGAAGAACATAACAGAAATATTCTGAAGAAGACAGGAGCCAATGTTAAGAGTTTTCCTTAAGCAAGGGAAGCTTAGTGGGACACACAGAGAATAAACAACTCAATGAGTAGGTGAAGAGCTTAACCAAACCATCAAAATCAAATAGCTAATACCCAGACACCAAAAGTGCTTGTGAAGTCTGACATGCAGTCTGAAGAATGCTACCCCATTCCCTGGAAAATGTGTTATCATCAATCTAATCAAAATTTATAGTTCCTGGTGGATTACTCTGGGGTTATATTTTTATGCTCTGACTTCCAGTAGAGGCTCTCTTTACTGGAATAAAAGAATCATAGAATCATAGAATAGCTAGGGTTGGAAAGGACCTCAAGATCCTCAAGATCATCGAGTTCCAACCGCCTTGCCATGGGCAGGGACACCTCCCACTAAACCATGCCATCCAAGGCTATGTCCAACCCCACCTTGAACGCCGCCAGGGATGAAGCATTCACAACGTCCTTGGGCAACCCATTCCAGGGCCTCACCACCCTTACAGTAAAGAATTTCTTCCTCAGATCCAATCTAAACTTCCCCTGTTTAAGTTTAAACCCATTACCCCTTGTCCTCTCACCACAGTCCCTAATGAAGAGTCCCTCCCCAGCATCCCTATAGGCCCCCTTCAGGTATTGGAAGGCTGCTATGAGGTCTCCATGCAGCCTTCTCTTCTCCAGGCTGAACAGCCCCAATTTTCTCAGCCTATCTTCATACGGGAGGTGCTCCAGTCCCCTGATCATCCTCATGGCCCTCCTCTGGACTTGTTCTAACACTTCCATGTCCTTTTTATGTTGAGGACACCGGAACTGCACACAATACTCCAAGTGAGGTCTCACGAGAGCAGAGTAAAGGGGAAGGAGCACCTCCCTCAACCTGCTGGTCATGCTCCTTTTGATGCATCCCAGGATATGCTTGGCTTTCTGGGCTGCAAGCACGCACTGCCACCTCATGTTCATTTTTTCATCAACCCACACCCCCAAGTCCTTCTCCACAGGGCTGCTCTGAATCTCTTCTCTGCCCAACCTGTAGCTGTGCCTGGCATTGCTCCGACCCAGGTGGAGGACCTTGCACTTAGCATGGTTAAACTTCATCAGGTTGGCATCAGCCCACCTCACAAGCATGCCAAGGTCCCTCTGCATGGCGTCCCTTCCCTCCAGTGTATCAACCGAACCACACAGCTTGGTGTCATCGGCAAACTTGCTGAGGGTGCACTCAATCCCACTGTCCATGTCACCCACAAAGATGTTGGACAAGACCTGTCCCAACACCGATCCCTGAGGGACAACACTCATTACTGGTCTCCAGCTGGACACTGAGCCATGGACCACAACTCTTTGCGTGCGACCATCCAGCCAGTTCTTTATCCACCGAGTGGTCCACCTATCAAATTGATGTCTCTCCAACTTAGAGAGAAGGATGTCATGTGAGACAGTGTCAAAGGCTTTACACAAGTCCAGGTAGATGACATCAACTGCTCTGCCCCTGTCCATCAGTTCCGTAGCCCCTTCATAGAAGGTCACCAGATTGGTCAGGCAGGATTTCCCCTTAGTGAAGCCATGATTGAAAAGGACCTTAAGATCATCTAGTTCCAAACCCACTGCCATAGGCAGGGACACCTCACACTAAACCATGCCACCCAAGGCTCTGTCCAACCCGGCCTTGAACACTGCCAGCGATGGAGCATTCACACCTTCCCTGGGAAACCATTTCCAGTGCCTCACCACCCTCACAGTAAAGAATTTCTTCCTCAGATCCAGTCTAAACTTTTCCCGTTTAAGTTTGAACCTCTTTCCCCTTATTCTCTCACTACAGTTCCTAATGAAGAGTCCCTCCCCAGCATCCCTATAGGCCCCCTTCAGATACTGGAAGGCTGCTATGAGGTCTCCATGCAGCCTTCTCCAGGCTGAGCAGCCCCAAATTTCTCAACCTGTCTTCATACAGGAGGTGCTCCAGTCCCCTGATCATCCTCGTGGCCCTCCTCTGGACTTGTTCTAACAGTTCCATGTCCTTTTTATGTTGAGAACAGCAGAACTGCACACAATACTCCAAGTGAGGCCTCAGGAGAGCAGAGCAGAGGGGCAGGATCACCTCCCTCGACCTGCTGCTCACGCTCCTTTTGATGCAGCCCAGGATATGCTTGGCTTTCTGGGCTGCAAGTAGACACTGCAGCCGGCTCATGTTCATTTTCTCATTGATTAACACTCCCAAGTCCTTCTCCACAGGGCTGCTCTGAATCTCTTCTCTGCCTAACCTGTAGCTGTGCCTGGCATTGCTCCAAACCCAGGTGTAGGACCTTGCACTTAGCATGGTTAAACTTCATCAGGTTGGCATCAGCCCACCTCACAAGCATGTCAAGGTCCCTCTGCATGGCATTCCTTCCCTCCAGTGTATCAACCGAACCACACAGCTTGGTGTCATCGACAAACTTGCTGAGGGTGCACTCAATCCCACTGTCCATGTTACTGACTAAGATGCTGAACAAGACCTGTCCCAGCACCGATCCCTAAGGGACACCGCTCGTTGCTGGTCTCCAGCTGGACCAGTTGAGCCATTCACCACAGCTCTTTGCGTGTGGCCGTCCAGCCAGTTCTTTATCCACCGAGTGGTCCACCTATCAAATTGATTTCTCTCCAACATAGAGACAAGGATGTCATGTGGGACAGTGTCAAACACTTTGCACAAGTCAGATAGATGACATCAACTGCTTTACCCCTGTCCATCAATTCCGTAGCTCCATCATAGAAGGCCACCAGGTTGGCCAGGCAGGATTTCCCCTTGGAAAAGCCATGCTGGCTGTCACCAACCACCTTGTTGGTTTTCATGTGCCTTAGCATGCCTTCCAGGAGAATCTACTCCAAGATTTTGGCTGGCATAGAGGTGAGGCTGACTGGTCTGTAGTTCCCCGGTTCATCCATTTTCCCCTTTTTGAAATTCATCGCTTACAATGGGAGGCTGAGCAGTAGGACCACAGGGGTCTTTTGCATGCATCCACCTAAGTATTTTGAAATGTCATCTAAAGACACACATCACTGTAAGCGCTGTACATATTGGCAGCCTCCTTAGTAACAACTCAGTCTTCTGTACATACAGGAATATCTCATCAGTGTCTTTTCATGTTCATGGAAAAATACCATTTTCCTTCTTCTAAATGGAGATATATATTGCCTCAATCCTACAAAATCCACCATTTTTTCTCAATTCTAGTCACTGGATTTGCAATTTCATCAACAATTAAGATACATTCAAAGTAAAATCATATACATTAAAACAGAACATGGCTTATAGTGAGACATCACAGAATTTCTCAGAAGCAATTTCTCATATTACTTTGGGAGTTGAATATGAACTGAACAGTGTTGTTTAGGAAGATTCCCAAAATCAAAGATGCATATGCATTATAGCTCAGTTTCTTCCAGTCTGTTTTTCCTTTTGGTTCCAAAGGCCAGTGCCCACATGCCTCTCAGTAACAGACTGCACCACTTTCCAGCATGATTCACCAACTGCATGTGTAATTCAGACTTGCTAATATCTCATTTTTACTGTTGCAGCAGATATCTGTGTCTCTTTCTCCTTTCCTTAGAGGGAGAATAAGGGCCTTTTCCCCCATTTTCCAGCCAATTTCTCAGAATATTATTAAAATAGAATTTTTTTTCCTTTAAAGGGCAGAAGAAAAAAAAAGAATATTTTTGCATATTTTCTCCACATGAAGGAGAATTCATACTCTGCCTCCACTTTTAAATGAATTAAAATGAATTGCTGGAAGTCCTGAAAAATAACCATGTCTATGTTTTTAAAAGTTGCCTGATACTGATGCCCAGGTAGCTTACTTAAGGCGCCAAAAGATTCTGCTGTGTTCACAGCATAAGCAGCTAAAGAAGACTTGTGAGATCTACAAAATATCCTATTCTAAGTGGCAGAAGGAAAGGCAGAGGCAATCCATCATGCCCCACTGGTTTGAAGATTTGATAATATTTAACACTGAGATTATGACACTACAAGGGAATATTATCAAACATTTGGAAGAGTGTGATTTACCACAGCCCTACAGCATCCCCACCCAGTGCTCATTTGCACTGCTGAACTGCGTCTCATGACATCTTTGCTTGTAAGTCATAAGTGAGTTAAATAAAAGCTTGGGAGATATCGAACATGATGAGATTAGAGAAACTTGAAGCAGCTGTGATGTACCAAATACTGAGTAGTACTGTATATTTGACTGATTGTGAAACTTTGTTCATTTACAGCCAAGTTTCTGTTGCATTTCCTTCTCAAGATTTGCATCCTTATTTGCATGTTGACGCACTCTGTGTCAGAGACTAACTAAGCAGATACGGAATTACAGCCCCTTTAAAATGAGACCATGAAGTGCGCTGTACACCTGCTTACATAATCTTTAAAGATAATGCTGCAGACTGTACTCAGAACAAGATTCTGTTTATTTACGTATTAAATAGTCTTCAAACACAGCAATGTGATAATGCAAAGGCCAGTTCAAGCATTTTCTAATCTGATTCTCCCTTTTTTAGTAAGAATCATGAAACTGAGATTTGGTCCTCCAATGGGTTATGTATACATACCTTATCTGAATATTCAAAGTGGTGTGCCAAAGCCAAATTCAAAAGGCCAGGTGGCACTTCATTAAGAGAAATGACATAAAATGCAGCTAAATAAAAAAAGGTCTTGACAAGGATATGTGTCTTTTGGGAGAATATTAGATACATGGCAAGGACAAGAAAACAGGATGTTAGGAAATATTTTCTTTGTTGTTTTCTTCTACAGGATAAACTCTGAAGGTGTATCAAGAGTATCTGATTTCTGCTTTTGAAATAAAGCAGCATGGTGGGGGAGGAATGGTGGATTATCTCTTAGCTAACTGTAAAAATGACTTCTAAAACAAATGGATTGCTTCAAATGCCAATCTGATAAATACACTAAAATTATTTTTTAGTTTAAACTTTTCAATGCTAATTTATTCCCCTTTCTCTTCTCACAGATCAATTGCATGTCTCGGTTTTCTCTGCTGTTTAATTAGATTTAGGCTTCGCAGCCTTCACAGAAGAAAAAGCAAGATAGCTAAACTGGTCTGGCAGAACAGAAGAGTTATTCAGTACAGCTGTGTCAGAGTCTGGAGTTTCATTCCTTGTCAGATTTTTTTGCTGTGTACTTGTACAGACTGAGAGGTTGTCCTCTAAATGCTAAATTAGCTGTAGTAGAAGACAAAGCTGACTGCAGCCAAAGCAGAATAAGAGTTCCCAAGTTTTTTGAAATGGAAGTTTCTATTTGTAGAGGAGAGAGTACTTTCTTGGAATTCTCTTGGGATTCTTAAGATACTGGAAATAACAACAAAATATAGCATAGCCTTCTGAAGGCAGGCAAATCTTTTTAAAGGAAAAACACTTATAACCACTGTAGGAATATGGTGATGGATAAATCTTTCCAAACAGTAGATAAATCTGCATGAATAATTAATCTACAGTCACTTTTGACTGAAAAAGAGGATAGCTTCTTTGGCACTGTGATAGAAAAGAGGCCAAATTCAGAAGACAGAAATAGAATGAGAATTGTCAGGGCTTTTAAAAGAAACTTGGGTACTTATTCAGAGAGAGTAAACATCTCTGAGATTCTGGGAAATAAAAAGCACAGTCTTAGAAGACATTTACTGTTCACTCTGAAATGACCCACCCACATAACGCAACCAATAGCAGCCCAGATAAATCAACAGATAAGCAGTTCTTTCCCATCCCATCAAGAAAACATTTCTATCACTGGGTATCAGGTCCGTAACATTCTCAGACACTGTTTTTGGTTTCTGTCAATAAGATCTTAAACAAGATAAACTTATTCTATATGCCTGGGAAGTAGCCGCCTTTATGTTTTCTGATGAATGGTCTTATCAAGCTACATGTAAACAAACGTTCAGTTTCACCCCTAGGAGAGAAAAATTCTGCACATTCAGGTGCTGGGAGCTGTCAAGAAGGTAGATTAGATGCAGCACACAAAATGAATTTTTGAAGACATCACCAGCTAAGGGCAAATATTAACCACTAGAAAAACTTACACCCTGCTTCAAAGAATCACGTTAAACTTTCTCTGCTGACAGCCTCATTGGCTCAGAAAAGATGAAATCATAGCCTAACCATGAAGCAATGCCAAAAATTCTCTGAGGGTATTATGGAAGGCCGCACCTTTCATCTATCCTTAATGTGCATTTCCAAGTATAACCTCAGCGGTAAGAATTCTGTGGACTACAAGACAGTGAACCTGAGTTGTTAGGTTTGATTTTCTTTACTTGTGTGGCTATGGTGCTCTCTTCTCTCTCCTCAGCACTGTTGGAGCAAATTGGTAGAGACCAGTCCCTCTACGCATATAAATCTTGGATTGCTTCTGGAGATGCTTCTAGTGAGTTTTCCAGAGTGCTGGAACAGATGTACCAAGGACCAATCCTATAAATAGGTTGACATACTTAGCTGTGTAATTAATTCACTACAGAACACTGTTATATGACAAAAGCCCTGTTGGGATGGCTGCTTCAGGCTGTATAACTTTCTAAATAATGGCTTTTGTGCATTTTCTGCAACTGTACGTACATTTTACTGCTTGTGATTCACACATGCATCAAATGCGATGCCTAAAAGGCTTTTCTGTTGACAATGACAACTTGATTAATCAAGTCTTGTTGATTTTTCAGTCCTTCAAGTTCTGCCACAGAAGAAAAAAAATAAAAAAATCAAGTTTAATCTTTCAATTATGGATGCTTGCTCTCTAAATGTCACAGCAACTTCTCTGTCACACCAAGCCAGCACTTTAGAACACACTACAAACTGATTTGAAACCAAATAAAAATGCTGAAGTTCATATATTTTTTTCTCCACTTTCAATATTTTTTCACCATTTAGAACTTTCTACCATGACCCAGAAATTCTTGCTAGATCTTCTGGAATTCATATAGTACTGCCGCACTTAGTAACAAGCCACAGTCTTTATAGGTGGTTTGCTGCTCCTTAGGACTGAGGTTTGTCAAGCTTTGTCTGAAATTGTTTTGGCCTGTCAGCCACTTTGTTCTAGCTTGTTCAGAGGTAGTAGGTTTTTTTCTAATGAACAGGTGGCTAAGCCTAATTTATTTTACTTTTGTTAATTTCTCTATGGTAGAATTATAATTTTATAAAGGCAGTAATAACAGGTAGTTATTCTGTGCAGAATGAAATATGTATGACACTGAGATAATGATGGACTGTAGAGGAATATGGGCCTGGGATGGCATCAGGGACCTTGAATTAAGGACACGATGTACTATAAGGGGCTATAGGGATATGATGACAAGAAAATGGGGACAGACTGGCACTGGAGATCTAGAAACTGGAAGGCTGAAAACAATTTGGCAAGAGCTACTTTAGGAAATGCAGACATGAAGCGGGGCAAAAACAGTTTTAGGGGTAACAAAGAGAAGAAAAAACATCTATCTAGCATATATAAAACCCTACAATATAGAGAAAATTCAGATAAAAGGTGAACTTGAAGACAAAAGAGCAAGGTGAAGCTGTGAATTATCCATCCCTGGCAGTGTTCAAGGCCAGGTTGGACAGAGCCTTGGGTGACATGGTTTAGTGGGAGGTGTCCCTGCCCATGGCAAGGGGGGTGGAACAAGATGATCTTAAGGTCCTTTTCAACTCTAACTATTCTATGATTCTATGATTCTTAGCAAGTAAATAAACAAGATCCCAAATGGCCCCTAGAGTAAAGAAGAAACTGTAACTATGTTCATACTTCTCCCAGTCAAGGGTTTGGGATGCTGAGAATTGACTATAAAAATCTCACCCTCCCACACCCATGAATCGTTCATCTTAGGATCCAGAAAAGCATGGAAGTGTGACCACACCACCAGTATGAAGTCAAACAAGAAAACCCTCAACCAGCTGGTGACACCATATCTAAGTGCTAGGTCCAGTTCTGGGATCCTCAGTACTAAAGGTACAAGGACCAAAAAACAGGACTGAGTACAGCAAATAAGCATGAAGATGATGGAGAGGATGGAATGTCGATCCTGTCAGGAAAGACAGAGAGCTGGGACTGCTCAGCATGGAGAAGGCTTAGGTGGATCTTAGCAATCTGTACAAATACCTCACAACAGAACCAGAATCTTCTCAGCAGTGCCCACTGACAGGAAAAGAGACAACAAGCACAAACTGAAATATAGAAAATTGCACTTAAACATAAGAAAAAACTTCTTCACAGCGACAGAGGAGAAACACTGATACAGGTTGCTCAGAGAAGTCTCCATCCTTATAGATATGCAAAGCCCAACCGGACAGGGCCCTGAGCAACCTGTTACAGTTCACCCTGCTTTGAGCAGAGGGGTGAACTAGCTAATCTTCAGGGGTGCTTTGCTACCTCAGCCATTCCATGATTTTATAATTCTGTATGCATCTATAATACTATGTATAGGTATAGTGTGTGTAAATTTTTATCTCTTTTCTTTCTTTATTACTCTTTTTTATTACTTTTTGACTTTAAGAGTTACATCTGGGCTAATAGTTATTCATTGATGATACTGTCAAGATTTCAAATATGCTAACAATAAATTAGTTTACATGAGGTGTGTTTCCTTTCTATCCACAGCAAGATTTTGAGCATAACACTCTATATTCAAAAAGTTCTATTAACACATACTAAAGTGAATACGTAGTGTATGTGTAGCGCAGTCAATGTCTAGGCAGTGCATTCACTCATTTTGTCAAGGACTGTACATACCACTGCTTCACTTCTATAGAGCGATTACATATTTTTTTAAAAGGGTTACATTTTATTTTGTTGAAGGTCAGCCCAGTTGCATAGTCTGTTCCACCTGTAACAGAATTTGACTAGCTGGCTAAGAGGTTTTAGGAAAGTTCAATACCCTTATTCAGAACTAAAGAGAAATCACAGTGATTCTCAGGTTACAGGAGTAACAGGAGCATACTTTGTAAGATTTCTGTTGCATGCATAGTAGCCACAGCTTCCAGACTGCTTGGGATTTTTTTTGTGGGAGGCTTGTTTTGTTTGGTTGTTTCTCTGTCTGGTAGGTTGCTTGTTTTATTGACTTGTCGTGGTTTAAGCCTCTATAAACTCATGCAGTCGGTCTCTCACTCACTCCCCACTCTTTCTTTCCCCAGTCCCGGGGGGATGAGGAGGAGAATCAAAAGAATGCGACTCCCACAGGTTGAGATAAGAACAGTTTAGTAACTAAGGTATAACACAGACCGCTACTGCTACCACCAATAATAATAATTACAAGGCAAATACAAGGAAAGAATACAATAGCTCACCATCAATCGCAACCCAACCAAGCCGTGCACCCCCCACCGTGCACCCCCACCCTTCCGGGTCTCTGCCCTTTGTTTTTACATCTTGGACATCACGTGCCGTGGTATGGAATAACCTCTTTGCTCAGTTTGGGTCAGGTGGCCTGTCTCTCCTTCGTCCCAGTTTCCCTCCTCCCTGGCAGAGCATGAGACTCAGAAAGTCCTTGGTCAAACCAAAACATCACCAAGCAGTAACTGAAAACACTGGTGTTCTCAGCACTGTTCCCAGGCCCAAAATCAAAAACACAGGACTGCACCAGCTACCAAGAAGGAGAAAAATGACTGCTACTGCTGAACCCAGGACATTACTGGACATGAAAATGTTAGTTTCCACTTTAATTTTACAGATTTTATTTTGTTGCCGAGTTTCTCTACTAGCAGTAATACTCCCCTAGTTTAATACAGACTATTACGAATCAGCTTTGAGTTGCTCTGATTTGTACCTCTGGCCAGAAGGGTGGATGACACTGAAAGATCTTATAGAATCCTCAATGAAAGTGTAAATGCAGAAGAAAATGAGAACTTGTTAGTGCTACAGAAAGAACAGAGAGACCACACTGAACTGGAGAAATAAAACATTTACAAAGCCTCAGAAAGAGAGACAATTTTACTTATAAAATTGGGAATAGATATCAAAAGCATCACCCAATTTCTTTTTCAGATTTACAGCGAAACCAAATGGATTTGTAGCACAGCAAATATTAGAAGATTGTGATTATGGATGGAAATTCATGATCAACAGGTATTTTGTTGAAAACTACCATAAACCTCAAAGTAATTATCACATATAATTCCCGAGCCATACTGACTAATATAACTGCCTTGGCAATAAAAAATAAGAGACAAGGTCAATGAGGATGAAAGAATAGCTCCAAATACTTACACATCTTGGAAACGAACAGTTTGGAATTGTTCCACTACGAAGCTCAGCTGAACTGACCACAGTTGGCAATTTATGATTTAAAAAGTCATGTCATCATTTTGCCAGCCTCTGCTTGTGTTGATGGTTCCAAATTTAGATATGCCTGTGAACAAGGAACATAAAGGTCAGGGAATTATTTACCAGTCTCCGAGCTTTTTTTAGTGTTTCATGCGTGTATTTTAGATTACAGTTCACATTTTCTATTCAGTATACGCATATAAATGAACAAAACATATACAAAGGCTTGTAGAAGAAATTTGATGCTGTGTAACTTAGGACTGATTATGGACCCTGGTGCTGAACCATATACCAAAAATCTGTCTGACAAGGGAGGAATCACAACATTTTCCTGGGATTAAGTGAGCAAAGACCCATCTGGTTTTAAATACAGCAAGACAGTAAAATTTGCTGCTTATATTGCCATGGAAGTAAAAGCAGCTGCAGTGGAAAACACAGGTATAATGTTTGAGACAGAGAGACTAATTTGGTTGTACAGTGTTTGAGTGCTGCTGCTGAGTCTTCTGAAAATAAAATCAACATTAATGCAGAAGCAATTTCTGACTCTGTCAGTCAGCTTCACCCTGGATAAAGCCAAGCAACATTCAGAATACTTGCTATTGCTTCTGTCAAAACTAAAAAACAACACTGAGAGTCAGAGTCAATTCTTGCATTTAGTGAAATATTACACAAGTATACCTACTAGCAGCAACAGGCAAAGATATCAGCTTTGGTTTCTTTCACTGCTGGAATTTTTGTCACATCTCATCAAAGGGTCCACAACGTCCTTGGCTCCTCTGGCCTTCTGCTATAGCTTTCATGATGGCTCTCACATACTCTGATCAGTATCTGTTACTGCTGCTTCTAACTGCAGAAATAGTTTCCCACATCATCTGTGTTCCTGGTAATTAAAGTGGATCCTACTTGTGACATTGAAATTACAGATTAATAGATAATGTAAAAAGAAAAGACTTTTACTGACCTGCAAATTCTTTTAGCTCTTCAACATGGGAATTATCCCTAGTTCAATTGTTTTACATACAATAGGATAGCAATAGCAAGGATAATTAAGCTTTAAGAAAACTAAAACTCCGTCAACATGACAACTGCAAGACCACATACTGATCAGAGTGTCTCCTCAGAGCTGGCCAAATAGAAAGAGCTCCAGCAGTTTCTCTTTTCCCAGATTTCTTTAAATCCCTGAATTATGCAACTTTGTCCACTGATGCTGCTGCCTACAAAAGTAAATGTCCAGGGCTGATCTCTGGCATCCAAGTAACTAACACAAACCAGCCCACATCATATATCGAACATCTAAACTCTTCAAAATAAGACGACCTCAGTATACAGGCTATTTCAAATGGCTCCTAGTCTGGCTTTAATACTGGAAGCTGGTACAGTTAACAGTATGTGAAATAGAGATCTAAGTGTACAGGAAGATTACCTGGCATTTATTCACTAATACAATTAATTACAATAAGAACTATAGATTACTGTCAGAGGATACTGAACTGTTTTGTTTGTTTTTTTTTTTTTTTTCAGAGGGGATAGCTGTTTCTCTTTCTATTGATGGTAGCACATAACACCATAAAGAATACAAAATCTGAGGTTAGGAGAACTTAGCGTTAGCCTCCATTTTTCACACTGATGAAAAGTGGTAAACCTACATACATCAAGTTGTCTATTTCATACAGATAGCACAGAAACTCACAAGTTTCAACCATTTTAAGAGATGTGTAAAAAATAAAACAAATTGTAATGAAGATGCAGTTTTGCACCTTAATTTAGAGAGTCTCAGACTTGTTTAATGCCAGTGAAACTGAAACTAACTGAAACTGAGAAGTTGGCTTAAAACTTCTAATGAGACTTCACTGCAATGTTAGGTACACTATAGCTTCTAGGTGTGCGCATTGTGAATCAGACACTTTCAGACATGTGGGGTGAGCAAAACTGAGCTGAGTATTTTTATGAGTTCTTCTTATATGCTGGGTCCCTAACTGCTTTCTGAACATAAGGACCCTTAGGAAATAAGTTATTTTTAACAACTTTCCTAATCCCACTTGCACACTTATTGAGCTCAACACATCAAAAAATAGCCAGACTAAAAGGCAACAAAAACAAGCAAACAAAAAACCCCACAGATCCATGAACTATCTACACTCTACACCTACAGACGTCCTTCTGTGGCTAATGTGACTGATACTTTTCATTTTCTGATGGTGAAGCATTAACCCCCTCTCACTGCACCCCAGGTGCTGGCATTTTCAAAAAGTTGTTAGAACCTCATGGTCCTGGATCAATTAACAACCTATGATGAAGGCTTTTACCATTGTGTTTCTTCAGATGACCGAAATCTGCATTTAGAATCACAGAAACATAGAATAGTTAGGGTTCAAAAGGACTTTAAGATCATCTAGTTCCAACACCCCTGCCATGGGCAGGGACACGTCACACTAAACCATGCCATCCAAGGCTATGTCTAACCAGGCCTTCAATACCACCAGCGATGGTATACAAGTCCATGGGACTTGATGAAATGCACTCACAGGTCCTGAAGGAGCTGGCAAATGAAGTTGCTAAGACACTGTCCATCATATTTGAAAAGTCATGGCAGTCAAGTGAAGTTCCTGATGACTGGAAAAAGGGAAATATAACCTCTATTTTTAAGAAGGGGAAAATGGATGACCCAGGGAATTACAGACCAGTCAGCCTCACCTCTGTGCCTGGCAAAATCTTGAGGCAGATTCTCCTGGAAGGCATGCTAAGGCACATGAAAACCAACAAGGTGGTTGGTGACAGCCAGCATGGCTTTTCCAAGGGGAAATCCTGCCTGACCAATCTGGTGGCTTTCTATGAGGGGGCCACGGAACTGATGGACAGGGGCAGAGCAGTCGATGTCATCTACCTGGACTTATGTAAAGCCTTTGACACTGTCTCGCATGACATCCTTGTCTCTAAATTGGAGAGACATCAATTTGATAGGTGGACCACTCGGTGGATAAAGAACTGGCTGGATGGCCACACGCAAATAGCTGTGGTCGATGGCTCAACTGGTCCAGCTGCAGACCAGTAACGAGTGGTATCCCCCAGGGATCGGTGTTGGGACCGGTCTTGTTCAGCATCTTAGTCAGTAACATGGACAGTGGGATTGAGTGCGCCCTCAGCAAGTTTGTCGATGACACCAAGCTGTGTGGTTTGGTTGATACTTTGGAGGGAAGGAATGCCATCCAGAGGGACCTTGACACGCTTGTGAAGTGGGCTGATGCCAACCTGATGAAGTTCAACCATGCTAAATGCAAAGTCCTACACCTGGGTTGGAGCAATGCCAGGCACAGCTACAGGTTGGGCGGGGAGGAGATTGAGAGCAGCCCTGAGGAGAAGGACTTGGGGGTGTTGGTTGATGAAAAAATGAACATGAGCCGGCAGTGTGCGCTTGCAGCCCAGAAGGCCAACCGTATTCTGGGCTGCATCAAAAGGAGCGTGAGCAGCAGGTCGAAGGAGGTGATCCTGCCCCTCTACTCTGCTCTCGTGAGACCTCACTTGGAGTATTGCGTGCAGTTCTGGTGTCCTCAACATAAAAAGGACATGGAACTGTTGGAACAAGTGCAGAGGAGGGCCACGAGGATGATCAGGGGACTGGAGCACCTCTCGTATGAAGATAGGCTGAGAAATTTGGGGCTGCTCAGCCTGGAGAAGAGAAGGCTGTGTGGAGACCTCATAGCAGCCTTCCAATACCTGAAGGGGGCCTATAGGGATGCTGGGGAGGGACTCTTCATTAGGGACTGTAGCGAGAGGACAACGGGTAACAGGTTCAAACTTAAACAGGGGAGGTTTAGACTGGATCTGAGGAAGAAATTCTTTACTGTATGGGTGGTGAGGCACTGGAATGGGTTGCCCAAGGAAGGTGTGAATGCTCCATCCCTGGTGGTGGTCAAGGCTGGGTTGGACAGAGCCTTGGATGGCATGGTTTAGTGAGAGGTGTCCCTGCCCATGGCAAGGGGGTTGGAACTAGATGATCTTAAGGTTCTTTCCAACCCTAACTATTCTATAATTCACAACTTCCTTGGGCAACCCATTCCAGTGTCTCACCACCCCCACAGTAAAGAACTTCCTCCTTATATCCAATCTAAACTTCCCCTGCTTAAGTTTGAACCCGTTACCTCTTGTCCTATCACTACAGTGCCTAATGAGGAGTCCCTCCCCTGCATCCCTATAGGCCCCCTTCAGGTATTGGAAGGCTGCTATGAGGTCTCCACGCAGCCTTCTCTTCTCCAGGCTGAAAAGCCCCAACTTTCTCAGCCTATCTTCATATGGGAGGTGCTCCAATCCCCTGATCGTTCTCGTTGCCCTTCTCTGGACTTGTTCCAACAGTTCCATGTCCTTTTTATGTTGAGGACACCGGAACTGCACACAATACTCCAAGTGAGGTCTCACAAGAGCAGAATAGAGGGGCAGGATCACCTCCCTCGACCTGCTGGTCATGCTCCTTTTGATGCAGCCCAGGATACGGTTGGCCTTCTGGGCTGTGAGCACAAACTGCTGGCTCATGTTCATTTTCTCATCGGCCAACACCCCCAAGTCCTTCTCCACAGGGCTGCTCTGAATGTCTTCTCTTCCCAACCTGTAGCTGTGGCTGATTCAAAATAGTAAATCTCTAATGGAGACAGTCCCCTTTGGCAAATGTGCTTTGTTTCTTGGAAATAAGGAAAATTGTTGCAACCACAATCATTTCCTCTCTTCTCTTCCACACCTAATTAGAAAGTTTTTCAGCAGGTGAATTAAGGGTCACATGCTTATGCATTTAATTCCTGAGAGCTTATCAGGCAAGGGTGCAATGTACCTGGGTTTTGCTATCATAAGTTCCTCTGGGGTTCTTAAACTTAGCAACTGCAAGGTGCCTGCTTCATGACTCATCTTTGTGGAGATTCTGGATCTCAGCAGAACTTGCACCAGCAAGCCTGGCAAACCACGGATTCAGAGGGAAGCTCCATCCTGTGCCTCTCTTCACTTTTACGGTATCAAGTTCATAACGAGGGCTCCCAGAATGAAAACTAATGATTCTTACTATATGAAGCTTATTAGAGACTGAAAACAAAAATCAAAATATCAATTTTTAGTAGAGTGGAGTACAAACCATGTCTTGCTTCAATTCAGGAGCACACTTGAGTTATCCATTTTCAGCGGACAAACTGCAAATTTCTGATGCAGTATTGACTGATAAAATTAAGCAGATTTTGGAGCACTTTTCAGTATTTCAGTCTTAGATGAACTTTACTGACTTTTCTTAAATATTCAAAAAAATTACTGAAAACCTGAATTAATACAAAAAAATACAAGCACTTCCTATCAGATGATAGTTATGTTAAGCTGAGATAATTCCTGTTTCTAAACCAAGCAGTAGGATTTTTTTTCTTTTTTGACTATGTTTTTATGTATAATGATTACCATGTATAAGAAAGAGGATACAAGGGAATACAGGTTTCTTCCCTTTGGGAACATTTGTTAGTCATAATAAAAAAGATGTTATTTTTGCACACATACCTGAAAATGCCACTTATGTAAATTTAGTCTGCCCAGCAATAACTTACCTCTGTTATTAAAAAACACTTCAAAAGGCAACCCCCAGGTACATGCTGCAGGATGCAGCTGTATGACTTTCCTATCACTCATATAAAAATAAGTAATTAAGATTGGAGTGATCATGAAACAAGTGTATGAACAAATTATAATACATATAAGCTGTCTTAATATAACCTTATTTATGCAGAAAGTCTACTTAATTACCATGGCAGTTGAGATTTCTGAGTTGGCACAAACATTCAAAATAAGGCAGAGAGAATATCTAATTAATGTTTAATTGTAGCTACGAGTTACTGTCCATTGTTCCAAAGTCTCTGGGCATTTGCAAAACTTCCAAAGTCTTACAAAAGGCTTTATTTTTTTGTAAGAACACAAAGGAAGTCAAGCTCAGAGAAAAAGAAAAACCCTTTTTGTTCTGCTAATCCACAATTCAAGGACTTCCAAGTCTCTGTTTGGTTTTATCTTGTCTCTGGAGTAGAGCTGTGCTTTAAACTTTTTAAGTCCTCTTCCACAGGATTACTGCGTTTCTTCACTAAGAATTCCAAACTAACTTTCAACCTTTTGCATTTACTTGTCAAACTGAGAGCACTATAACTTCAGAAGCTAGGACTTTATAACATCATGAAACAATTACTTCAGCAACTTGGACCATGTAAAAAAAAAATTAAATTTCACTGACTTTAATAATTAGAGGGCTTATTTTAAATATTATCAGATATTTTATTAAGTAGAATTTGGAAATCATTTTGGTTTAGCATGTTATAAGAGATGTTTAGGTTGTTTTTTATTCAATTAACTCATTACAATTGATAATAAACTATGGTTGAGCCAAAACTCTTCAGACAAGCAGTGGAAAGAAACTCATGAGAGCAAATTAGAAAACGAAGTTTTATTCTGGGCAAGATCTTGGCTGGTTAGTATTAGTGTTTCCCAGATGCACAAAGTTAATATAAATGGCTACAGAGCTGAGCTGCTGAGTAGTTATCTCAGGCCTGTACTTTCAGAGGACTCAGAAACTGCATTTTTCCCCCAGCCTGGTTATGCAGACCACGTACCTTCTGCACAGATTTGCAGTTAGCACCATGCTAAAGACCTGGTGGCCCACGACTTCATTTTAGAACAGTGTCAAGAGTGCACACAGTGCTTGAAGAAGGCAGAGGTTTAAACTCCTCTTTGAGATCCATAGCTCTGTTCCACCAGAAGGAAAGCCCAACACATATGCCCATGAGTTATTCTGAGTTAGGGTATTTTTCCATACCCCTCTATATGTTCCACCCTGGCAGAGCTGTTGTTTGATTTCTCAAGCATCTGTCCAAGGCAACCTCATACTCCCCATGCTCATACAAATGGCTGAACTCAGCAGATCAAAAGTCCATCTGGCACAGGAGCCTGCTTTCCATGGTAGATACAAACAGATATCCTGGGAAAAGAAACATTTAAAATGTACAGTACTTCTTTCTAATGCTTTCACAGCTCCGACTATTTTTGACATTCTAAAATGAATGCAGGAATTTAACACCTTTCACATCACAATCAGGACATTCACTCTTCTGGCTTTAGATCTCTTTAAGTAAAATTACATATTTTTTTTAAAATATGTCTTACAGGACCAAGCCATTAAGACATGGTTCAGTGAGATTCTCTTTGCTATTCTGATATATACATTTCTATGCTGCAATGGAAAATGGAAGCAAGGAGTAATTATTCCTCTCTATAAATGAGTAGCTTGAAGTACATAAATAATTACTGATCCTTTTCATATTTTACCTACAGCAGGTAAATTGCAAGAAAGGCAAATTACTAGAATGCCTCCTCTATAATCAAGAAAAATATTATTTGTTGACAGTGTCTATTGTTATAAAAACCACCATCATTGAACAACTAGAGCTCTAGTGACAAATTATACTTATATTGTTATTGATCACATTAACTATGACAACAGTAATATTATTAGTGTTAATCACGGCTATTTTTTTGCATTTATATGGTGCTTTGCAAACACAAAGAGCTGGGACAAGATTTATGCCTTTCATATACCCAGTAATATTTAACACAATCAGTCCAGTATCTACTCCAAAGAACTCATGAAGCAAGACAAAACAGGCACAGTACAGTAATTCAGACAAAAGATGATCTGAGGAATTAATGGGGAGAATTGGAAATTAGGGAGAAGTTGTGAAAGAACTGTGAAATTCAATAGAGAACAGAAGGGAAAAAGAGATGCTCAGTAAAAATAAAAATAAAAAGAAAAGGGCAGAAAAAAGAGAATGGTGGAAGCAACAAAGCAACAATACCAAAAAAGGAATAAAAGAAGGAAAAATAAAAATAAAAAATAAAAAGAGTATAGACTCTTTTTTTCTTCATATTCTGCAGGAATATGAATGTGATAATTTGCCATGCCAGCTAGCCAGTAACTAATTACTGCCACTGTCAGTTTAAACACTTAGCCCTAGCAAATGATGAGCACTTTTAGTTCATTCATTCCTCAGTGTATTCGCTGTAAGTTGAATACCCTCAGACAGAAAAGCTGATGCCATGCAGCAACTTGTAATTGCGGATTAGTTGTCCATATCTTGCATATATGTCTGCCCTTTCAGATGCTTCAGGTGACCCTTCATGCTGTAGATGACCCTGAAGCATGAACTGTGTGGCCACACACAATTGGTAATCAATTCGTTCAATCAATATTTTGCTGAGATATAGCCTACTGATCTCTCAGGTTCTTAAATTGCTTATATAACCAGGCACCAAACACAGCGTCTTTTCAAATAAAGTATTTGTTTATTTAAGTTTGGAACATGTTGTAGAATATAATAGTTCCTGTGCAATTTTACATTTCTCCCCTACAGAATCACATTAGCATAAAGTATGTTATACTGGAAGGGATTCCTATAGGCCATTCCCTTCCTGATCAAAGCAGGGCAACTTAAACAGCTAGCTCAGTGTCACGTTCAATGAGGCTTTTGAGGATTTCCATAGATGGAGACTCCATAATGCCTCTATGCAATCTACTCCACCTTCACAATAATAAATTTTCCTTCGATCTAGTAAGATTTTTTTCAGTGTTCCAACTTGTGTCCATTGCTCCTTCTGCTGTGTATCTCTGAGAAGAGTCAGACTCCATACTCTGTGTTCCCTTCATTAGGAAGTTATATGCAACAATAAGATCTCCCTTCTTCTCTAGGCTGAACCAGACCCTGCTCTCCTCCTTGTACTCCAAGCGCTGCAGTCCCCTGACCAGCTTGGTGACCTCAGTATGTCAATGTCTTTCTTGTACTTGAAAGCCCAAAACTGGACCATGTACTGAAATGTAGTTTCAGGAGCACTGAATAGCTGGAAATAATCTAATCACTCGCCTTGACCTGCTGCCTGTCCTCTTGCTGCCCAATATGAGGTTGACTGCCTTTGCTGCAAGGGCACACTTCTGAGCTATCTCAAACTTCCTACCTACTGGGACCCTCGGGTCCTTTTCTACAAAACAGTTTTACTCCCCAGCCGCTTGGGTGCAGGACTACACTTGCCTTGGCTGACCTTCCTAAAGTTCCAGCTGGCTCATGCCTCTAGCCTATAGACAGCCTTCTGAACAGCAGCCCTGCCACAAGTTTATAAACTGCTCCTCCTGGTTTGGTACCACACACAAGCTTCTTGAGCATGTCTCTGCCTCTAGAAAAGAGTGCTCCCTGCTCCTGGTAGGTGTTTGTCCTGCTTGCTCTTAAAGGCAGAGGAGAATGGAGGAGATGCCACAGTTCCCCAGGCAGTTTCTCCAGTGTTTTGGTATTTTCATTCTGGTTTATTATTTCTTGTTCATTTTTGCTTACACTCATCTCTGCAGAACTGCGCTTTATTTTTAAGGCCTCTTCTCCAGCACTGAAATTATCTGAATTCTAATCTTGTCATCCAGTGCACTGTAGATCCTACCCAGGCCTCTATTCCTATAAATGAAGTAAGCAGTCTCCATATTCCACCATCCAGACGATATGGAAAATTTTGAATAGAAATAAGTCAGGGAAAAATTCCTTTCAAAACAGCCTCAAGATACCTTTCCATTTTATTTAGATCCATTACAAATTAAACTCCTGTTAAATATTCAAATCTATTTTGCCTGCATTCAGTATGTACGACAAGATGCTTTTTCTTCAGGAGAATGTCACAACAGACAGCGCCCAAAGCATTATTGGATTCAAAATAGAATCTATCCATTCCCTTTCCCTTATTCACAAAGGCTATTATGTTGCTATGGAATAATATTATTTTGATTTGGAAATACTAACTTTTGACAGATTTCTTCTGAGTGTTACTTATGTATTCAGTTATCTTCCAGATGTCTTAATATAACTGGGTTTTTTTTACAGAATTCTAATAGTGCAAGTTTAACTGATAGGCTTGTCATTCTTAGCTCCTGGTTTTGAGCACTGGCACTACATTTACCCCACTTCTTTTCTTTCTCCAGAAGTTCTCAGATATTAGTATTAACAGTTCTAAAATTGCTTCAGAAATTATTTATTTTGGGATAGACTGCATTCTCAAATGGGTTCTTTATTCAGTGCTCTAGAGCTTGTTACGCTTTGATATTATACACATCAACACTGTATTCAGGGAACTTTAAGCTTTATACCTTCTTCTTTATGTCAGGTTAATACCATTACTTTATCTCAGTTTTTATCAATGAAAGCTAGAACAAGACCATCATGGTAAGTCAAGAAAATTTCTACTGAAGACAGCAGAATTATATGGACCTGCATAATTGGACTTCATTTCAACCTTGCAAGCTGACTCCTGTCACACATAAAAAAAACATTTGAATGCAAAGCAACTAAACACAATTTTATTACAGCAGCTTAATTACACCTATTCAAAATTTGAGTAATGCATGAAAAACATAGATGATTTACATTTTCTAAAAACTGAAAGTGCATTCTATAACGGAAATTGTTCAATTTTTAGGCCACCTACGCAATGATTAGATAAATTGGTCTCTCAACAGTTAGCAAATGTCTGAAAGAAAATAGAAAACAAGTAATCATCCAGAACTCACCACAGAATTGGCTAAGTACTTCAAGGCAGTCATTTCATACTGTTTTGAATTGAAAACTACACTGCCACGAGTTCATAAGCAGGAAAGAAGTATTTCTAACGTACAATTTTCATGCCATTAAAAAAACAGCGGGGTATTAAGAATGTTTAAGGGAATATTTCAGCTTAATTTTCCTTTTAGCACTGTAGTTAGAAATGAAACATCAGAAATGATAAATGGTATCATTAACACACTGTACACTGCCATCATTGCCAAGGACTTTCATGTCTGTATAAATGCAAGTCAAAAAAACCCACAACTTTAGGTGTCTCCAAAACCAAGTTTCACACAAATATATATATATATATAAAAATCTGTCAGAGGGAAAAAAAAAAATACCCAAAGAATAAAAAAAAAAAAATAAAAATGCATCACTTCACCTACCAAAATTCTCAGGCCTGTCCAAGATATCTCTCATTTGCTATGCTCACTAGGTTCAAGATTCTGGTGCAGCTCTTGAAAATTCTTGAACTGAAAGTAGCATCTACATAGCACCAATAATGCTACCCATCCCTGACACTCTAAAGATCAATAGATCTTGACTGAGTTATAAATTCACAAAAGTTGTATACTTATGAGCCCTTTAGCTTTTCTATGAAGGGTTAGCATGAGTCGTTGCAACCAGTAATACAGCAAAGTAACAATGAATGTGCTCCCAGGTCCATTTTCTTCCTTTCTCATTGATTTGTTTTTACTGTGAAAACTCTTAAAGTTCTTCAGCTGGGAAGTAATTCCATTTCCCCTCCACCACATCAAAATCCTTAGCTTATATATATGCTATTCAACTTTTCTAACACACATTTTTGCCTAAATTGTTATAGTGTCATAGTGAAGATTCAAACAAGAGTCATAGAAAGGTATATAAATTCATTTGTCAGGCAAAAATAGTTCCTAGAGTGATACATGTGTCACAACACGGTGCAAAAATATTGTATAGCACTTATACCTCACCAGCATCCAAATGCTAAATTGATGATGATCATCTTCCAAGAACCTTTCTGTCTAGCACAAGTTATTATTTACCAAGCCAACAACATGTAAGTGTTCCAAGCCTGAGTGTGAGCAAAAAACCAAAAACAGTCGTTCATCCATCTACTAGAATTAAATCACTATAGCAATGAACTATTACTGTTATCTTTAGATAACCACTACAAAAATTTCGCTCTAACCATATTGAGGCAAGAATTCAATTTCATGTTCAGATACTTAAATGTACGTACATACCATCCGTTTCTATGGTGTCGAGGCCTCCATTATGGGAAGTGAAAAGAGAATTCTTAAGAGCTCAGCCTAAAGAAGTCATATACATCTGCCCAGCTGAACAGCTGCTTTAGCTTCACTAACTGTATCAATTAGAATGCAGAACTGTAGAATCATAGAATGGCTTGGGTCGGAAGGATCCTTAAAGATCATCTAGCTTCAACTACCCCACCAAAGGGGGGTTTGAACTGCCTTAACTGCATGGTATTTTATATACATAGCTCACATACAGATATCTGTACTGCAGAGACCTTATATTCGGTAGTCTCAACCTGGACTTGAACTCCTTTTGTCTTCTCTAGCTAATTTTTTTCAAGCAAGAACCAAACACCAACTTCTTGGCACTCTTCTACATAAAAATGCTACAGTAGGGAAACCATCCAACACTTAAGCAACAGATTAGACTAGGATCCACCTCTCTTAGTTTTCAATTTATGTGATTTAGACATCAAGAGATGAGCTATTAAAAGTTAGGTTGCCTTGGTACTCTTATATCACTCTTCACTTGATCTGCTTTAGACAGCCACTTTAGGATGACATTAATTATGCCCTGAGAGTACTTATTTCTTTACATTAACTATATGTGAGTTTAGGATACCTCACTCAAATCTGAGCACCTATAATAGGGGTCTGTCAATCATAAATATGAAATGGCAAAGCCATGCTGTAAACATTTCCTTGGTTCTCTGAAAGCAACAAAGCTTTGAGAGCAAGATCATATAAGGAATCCACAAAAAGGTTAACCATAGTCATTGTCTGATTCATAGTGGAAAATAGACAATCCACAGCCCTCTGCAGACTTAACCTAGGAGACAACTTCCCTACAAGTTCTTAAGCATAGACCAAGAGGAATAGTACCGTGAAATATTGAACAAGACATGGTAAGACATGCTTTGTACCCTTGAAGAGAGCTTTCAACCACAGTTCTTTAGTTAATCAGCCATCAATTTGAAACTAAAAACCTTCATTAAAAAGTATTGCACAATAAATCTAACTAAGGAAGGGCAATACTCTCCCAGCTAAGAAAAAGGCAAGAAATAAAGCACAGCAAGCTCTCAGCCAACAAATCTTAAGACAACTCAACACTCTGGAGTTGCTGAAGAGCCTTACAGAAACAAAGTAAGTGGCTGCCCTCTGTGAGAGCTGTTACGTTGTCTATTGTCAGCCCCGGGGCTCTTATGACTTCATGTGCTTCTCCCGGGATCGGGGGGGGGGGGGGGGGGGGGGGGGAGGTGGGGTGGGGTGGTGGAATGGAAGAATGTGCAAACAGAAAGCAACATTGCTCCCAAGTCTTACAACTACTTTATTTTAGACAATCATAGAGAAAAAAATCTGCTTGAAAGCTACAGCATCAAGCAGGCATTGTTTCACCAGGAAGAGTCCAGAAAGAAGTCATCTGGAAAGCTGATCAGGTAGTTGCCTACAAGTGGGAAAGCTGCTGGACCCTACTTTCTGCTGTGCCTGCCTCACAGTGGGCACAGTTGGTAATAGGCATCAAAGATAAACTTCACAGCATCCTGACTCTGTTCTGAGGCCAAACTCCAAATGTGGATCATAGTGAAGCCTGGAGGCAATTCTGGCAACAAGTTTAAAATTATAACAGGCTGCCACCAGCTGAGTACTGCCAGCCTATACAGCATGTCTGTTACTTTTTCCTCTCCATCTTTGACATGCACCTTATGCTGAGTACTGCAGGAAGGAACATACTTATTTAACACTGTCTGGGTAGCAGCCAGAGTTTTTGCAGGGAAGCAAAATGGAGAAAACATGACAGAAAAAAAGCTATGATTCACCATGTATGGTGGACAGCGACAGCACTAAATGGACATTTAATGCTTTTTGCTTGAACATGCAAAAAATACCTGGATTCCTGGTACCACACATGATCAAATATTACTTTGCTGTGCACTTTATGTCCTCAATATGTCTTTGTCTTTTATGCCTTTGATTCTTGTCACATAAGGATGTTCAACATATTGTTTTAAAAGACTTAATGTATCATGACAGCAAAATTGTGAGCCATGGACATGTCTTTGGAAAGAGAATGTAAAGATGTGTGTTATTTTTCAACCCACATCTTGCACCTCCCCTTCAGCTGCTGAGTTGAGTGCCATTTAACAAAACAGCAATTCTGAAACAGTGTCAGTTGCTATAGAAGGTATGAAGAGGGAAAAATGACTGCCTTTGATAGATTACTCTATGATCTCAAAGACTTGCTCCATGCGTATTTTCTCCTATTCCAATGCAATTTGTTTGACCTTATGCTTTTCTGAACAAAAGCAAGAAATTTGATCTGAAAGATTCTTATGTCTTACAAATACACGGTCTTCTCAGCAAAACCCATCACATTTCCTAAGCCACAGGCTTGAGTTTTATTCTTGATTGATCCAGTCTTTAACTGTGACATGATCATCTACTCCATTCTGGAAAAAGAATAAATAACTGCTTTTGCAAGAACAGCAAAGCAATCACAAATGGTTGAGAAAATTTCTTTTCAAATGTGTTTCAATTTAAATTTGAAATACTTTTATGTAAGTATATTCCTATGCATCACCAGCAGCATATTTCTTAGGACTAATATGTTAGATTAATAATAGATTTCCCCAAGTTTTCAAGGAGAAATTCAGTTCCTTTCTATTTTACCTGAGCAAGCAATTCAGATATATGATCCCTTGTACATTTCTATTCTATTCTGTATTTAGTTTTGCCTTTGAACTCAGGCATTAGTGTCAGAAAAATGTAGTCAAACTGACCATACTTTTCAAGCGAAAGACATGTAACATTGCTTATAAATGTCACAGGGCTGTCCAGTCATTTTTAGATGATAAAAGTAGAAAGAGTATTGGCTAATACAGAGCTTCTTTTTGAATATCTTTAGATAATAGTCACATGTTTTCAAGACAAAGTGGAACATCACATACTTTTCTCAGTACAAATCACTATAAATTATATGAGGTTTTCCCTGAGAATAATTATGCACACAAAAAAAAATCCTTGCAATAGCTTTCTGGAAAATCTAGTTCAATCTCTGTAGTATTTATCAGCTTGGTTGATATGGAATAGTATTTCCCAAGAGTACCCTATGGCTACTATTTCATCCACTGACTCTTTACAGGGAGTTGCAGATTGATGAGCTTGAACTAGTTACCACTGAGGAAAAAAAAAAAAAAAAAAAACCAAAAAAACAAACCTTTGAATTAGAATAGATAATCTAAGAAAATTATCGGTAGCTGTCAGAATGCAAAATGATAGAAATTATTAGAAAATTAATTGATAACACAACTGAGGACAAAGTATTTCACCATCCATTTCCACGATGCACCTGCAACTTGCAAACCATGTGCATGCAGTTCTAGTTCTCGCATTTCAGGAAGGAATATAGTAGCCTTAGAAGATTCATGAAGAAAGCACATTTTTGTCAAAAGATAACTGTGGTGGGTTGCTGCAGACAGCAGCCAAGCAGCCACCCAGTCACTCCTCACCACCGCCAGCATGATGAAGGAGAAATTCCCAAGAGCAAAAGCTGAAAACTCGTGGGCCAAGATAAAGCCAGTTGAACGAATGAAGCAAAGCTGTGTGCACAAGCAAAGCAAGGAATTTGGCTGCAAGTAAGCAGGTGTTCAGCCATCTCCAAGAAAGTGGAACTTCTGCAATTGGTTACTTGGACGGACAAACAACATAGAATCATAGAATCATAGAATAGTTAGGGTTGGAAAGGACCTCAAGATCATCGAGTTCCAACCCCCCTGCCATGGGCAGGGATACCTCCCACTAAACCATGCCATCCAAGGCTATGTCCAACCCCACCTTGAATGCCACCATGAACAATCCCCTTCTTTCTCATCTCCTTCTTACCACAGGCTTTTATTGCTGAGTATGACACCTATGGCATGGAATATGCTTTTGGTCTACTAACGTCAGCTGTCCAGTCTGTGTGTCATGCCCTCAACTCCTTTTCCACCCCCAGATACTCACTGCAGCTTGAGAAACAAAAACATCCGGGTCTGTGTAAGCACTGCTCAGCAAAACTAAAGTGTTGGTGTGTTAGCAATATCATTTTAATCATAAATCCAAAACACAGCTAGAAGAAAATTAACTCCATCCCAGCCAGATCCAATAAAAAAAGGCTTCAGTATATGGAATGACCAAATAAACTAGGCCACCAAGTTTAATGATCAAGTAGGTCATTCAAAACAGGTAAAGAAGGGGTGTTTTCATGCAGTATGTAATAAATATGTGGAATTAGTTGCCACAGGTTGTTATGGATTTCAAACTTGACATTTAATCACAAAACAATTTAAAAAAGATCACTGAAGAAATGTAAATCCAATAGCAGTCAGTAAATGCAAAAGTAACTTGACCAGGTACAGATTTCCCTGTACTGGCAGATCTGTGGAGGTAAAAGGAATATACCTCTCATGGTTTAAATCCAGCCAGTAACACAGCACCATGCAGCCACTCACTCATTCCCCCCTTCCCTTCACCTCTGGGCAGGATGAGAAGAACTGAAAGAATGCAAACCCCACAGGTTGAGATAAGAACAGTCTAGTAACTGAAGTATAATATAAAACTATTACTGCTACCATCAATAATAATAAGGGGAGAGAATATAGAATTAAAAAGAGAAGGGAAGAAAAAAAAAACAACAATAACCGCAAGTGATGCACAATACAAATCACCAACCGAGTCCCAGCCTGGCCTGAGCAGCTATCTGGGCCTTCCAGGTGATTCCCCACAGTTTATATACTGGGCATGATGTACTGTGGTACGGAATATCTCTTTGCTAGTTTGGGTCAGGTGTCCTGTCTCTGCTTCCACCCAGCTTCCCATGCCTCTCCTCACTGGCAGAGCATGAAACACTGAAAAGTCCTTGATCAGGGTAAGCAATACTGAGCAACAACTAAAATATCAGTGTGTCTCCAGCATTTTTCTCAGACTAAAATCAAAAATACAGCACTGCACCAGCTACTAGGAAGTAGAAAAATGACTGCTACAGCTGAATCCACGACAATACCTGACAAGAACTGTCACATAATGTCCATATTCATATATGGACTATAGGTATCTGCTTTTGACTATTTTTGTATGTAAGACCCTTCTCACTTCTGCATACTGAAGACTTTAGTTTCCTTTGAAAATGTAAAGAAAAGAAGAACAGTTTTTAAAAAGTAGTGAGATATCCATTGTAAAGACCTTTTAAAATAGACTAGGCTGTTTTCCTTCTCACCTATTTAGCCAATTAGTCTGCAAACTGAAGCAGGAACAAGAGAAAACATGTTCATGCCATTCCCCTACTGACTTATTCCTCTTCCTCTCTCTCCCTTTCTCTGTGGAGATATCAGCTTGTTATCATTTTTATTTTCACAGTTACCTGGAGCTAATAGGAATTATACTCTTGCAAAGCCTAGATGAGAAAGGGCACATGAGCTCACTTTATAGCAACATATGACATTGATGCAGTGGATTGCAAACAACATTGAAAAGTTTGAAGGGAATTAACTGAAAAATATCTAAGATTTATTTCTGATCTAGTGATTTCAGCAGTTACATATAACAGGGAAAACCCAAATAAAGGTCTTAGTCCTACAGAAGTCAATGTTAATCAATTCATGAAAGTCATATGATATATATTAACTGGGACATCAAACTGTGACTTCTGACCTTAAAATATGTGAGATTTGTGGTATTTTTTTATGAATTAAATCATTGTGATTGTTTTGTCCACACTCTGTTTCACCATAGATCTAATTACAGCTACATTCCATAAATACAGCTAATACATTCTCAATTGACTGAATTTTTAGCTGCCTGAAGTCCATCTATACTGACTTTGTTATTGATGGCACAGATTGAACCCTGGTTACTGGAACAAGATTGCACACTGGCTTATATCAATGCTCTTTTTGTATAATGCAACCCCTAGCAATAAACTACTCTGTCTTCCACACCCAGATTTCTAGTGCTCAGTACACTGCTTGGAAACCATGACTGAGTTAATGTGTACACTGTGCAGATTATTGACAGAGCTATGCTCATGAAGTAAAACAAGAAGCAAACCAATTTGGCAGTATATCTGCACCTTGTGCAATGCCACTCCTGCCCAGGCTAAGAATATCGTGATTGATTTTAATAAAAGTAGACTATCTGATTGCTAGTGATCATTTGACAGATCTGAACAATACTGACATTTGAACACTAGCTTATTGGTTCAAGCACAGCCTTGAAAAATAATGACCAAAAAAGATTAAGTGTATGTTATTTTTAAGTCAATATGCTAACTGCAGTGAAGTGGGGCTACCAATGCAGTTCCATGCAAGGAATGCTTGTATCCCAAAAATCGACACTGCACAACATGCCTCTTCTACTAGATTCAGCATACAAGTGAGAAATTAAGCATCTAATCCAGCAGTTCCCATCTCCAGATCAGGCACAGAATGTATGCTAAATAAAACCCAGCCAATAATAGCTATTACCTTAATCTTAGTGTAGGAAAACCCCTCATTTTTGCTGTTGTCAAGGCCATGCTTTCCAAAAATATTAAATATCTCCTTAAGGCACTAGGTGTGAACACAATAGTAATGCAAATATTATTTTTAGCTCTTCATATATTTCTATGTTTCACCTGTATTTCACTGTTATCTAGGTCAATGCAATGTAAATCTTACATAACTGATGCACTTTATCTGCTGATTCCCAGTTAATATTAATGATTTGACATATTAATCCATAGAAATAAAGGTCAACAGGGATCTGTTAGGTCACTTTAACTCTCTGCATATGACTGATGATTATACTTCAGCTGGTCCCTTTCTTAATCAAAAAAAAAGATTGCATGTGACTGCAGCGTATCTTCTTGAAGTGTCTTCATCTGAAGGTACAAAAGGTTAAAATTTCAGTACTTCCACTGGTAGAGTATCAATCTACTCCTTGTTTCTTAAGTTGACTATTAACTGTTCATATCATACTTAATCTGAGTTCATCTGGTTTCACCTCCAATGACTGTTTCTTGCTGTGCCTGTTTTCACTTGTTTGTAAAGTCTTTTATACCAGTCTACTCTCCTTCTCTGGGTATTTACACCTCATAGTCACATAATTTTCTCACATTCCTTTTAAAAAAGCCAAATAAGCTGATTTTCTCAAGTGTTCCACTGATTTTTATTATTTCTGGCTCTCCAATTACCTGACACCTTTTTGAACTGTCCAGAATTATCCTGCACCTTTTTGAAAATACATGCACTAAAATCATCTCACTATCCTAATTAAGGTCTGAGCAGGTGCACCTATGCACTGCATTACAGAAAGGAGAGCCAGGGAATGAGCTTGAACACCAACCATCCAGCCTGATGGCTAATTGCTTTCTTGTCTGTACTTTCTAGTGCTCCAACCAGCCCTCTTCAGGACAAACCTGCTGCAGAAAAGGCTCTAAACATCATAGATGTGAATAATCAGCCCACCTTGACCCCAAGGCACAAGCATAATCACCGGCCCTCTTTCATTTATCTACTTCAGACATAGGCATTAAAATCATGAACAAAAGTAAAAAAAAAACAATTCAGAGCATTCCAGGCTTATTGGCTTTTCTCTCCAGAGCTTCATAATGGGAGCTCAAATTCCGGTTTTTATTTATTGCTAGGAGACCTTTTAAAAGGTTATATTAGAAACCTTTCTAAAGTGTAGTCCACCAATTTTGGCTGAACTCTTCATCTGTCATTTTGAAAGGGCTACATTTGTACGCAGCTGTACTGAGGCACATATTGATGGAGAGGCCACAGATCAGAATCTACAACTATCACATTTCTGAGTTTTGAGCATTATTTTTGACTCTGGCAGATGATTCTGCAAAGTTTATAATTGTGGAGCTTTTTTATTTCATTTCAAATTATTGATGGAAATGTTGAAATGCCAGTCCTATTATTAATGCTAATGAAGTAATTAAACCAGTCCCTTTCACTGATCTTTCCACACTGACTACAGCTTTACTCAACCTCAGAATCCACATAAGGTGTATTTTGGTGGCTCGGGATAATGATGTTTATTTAGTCAGTATGCCAGTAATACTAAGTAAATAGTTACAGACAGTCCTAACTATATTCTATCATGTAGCTACAAATTTCAATCAAGTACATTCATCTGCTGGAACATGAAAGAGCAAGACCTAATTCCCATATCATCATGTGGGCTTAATAACTATTTCCCCTCTTTAATGTCTTACTGTTTCAGAAGTTAAATATTTTATCCATTAACTGTCCCATGCAAGTATTTCACATGAAAATAGAGCTCATAATCTTCCTCTCTCCTTTGTATCTGACAATCCTGACCACTGGATGATTGTTATGTTCTTCATCATAGGGACACTAGATTTTACAGAGCTTCAGTGTGATGGCTGGAAAGCATCCATAGCCTCCTATGGGAAAGGAGATTATCCCCTCAGGTACTACAAAGAAATTAATCAGTCCCTTGTTCTCTTGATGTGTGCTCTCACCACAGATTTTGGTAGAGCAGCAGAATGCTACTGTTCCTGCCACCAAAAATGTGGGGGGTTTAGAGAAATTGATGATCTTCCTGTTATCACCTGTGACTCTTCAGTGGACAAAATTATCTTTCTGCATTGTTAGTGAGATATGCAGCTGATGACATTTGGGGTTTGTCCCTGTCCTTGGTTTTCAGTGGCTCTCTCAGGACAGCATTCCCATTACAAAGCTAACTTCAGGCTACAACCTGTTCAAGGTGTTAGCTGTGTGGATTTCTTTCCAAAGTGACTCTTGAGGGTGAGTCATGTTATCATGGGATGTGGGACTCTGTAGGACTGTGTAACATGTCTAATGTTATGAATGCCTAACAGCTAGGCATTCCAGAGGTAAACTTGAAGGCCCGCAGCCCTGTGTGATCTTGCACGGTGAGCTTTTGTAATTCTGTTTTGTAAAAACAGGACGCATACAACTAAAGCTATGTTTGGACTAGGAAAAATTCAGCCCCAACAATATTCTGTATCATCCTGACAAGTCAGTGCCTTCCACTAATGCGATCTCTTCCAGCTTTTTCAAACAAAATTAGCTAATTCATCAAAAGCTCAGTTTTGACAGTACAACTGCTTGTAAAATGGAAGTTTCTGCTGTTGACCAAAGGTCACGTCCTTGATGACAATCACTATGATGGCAGATGCTTTTATAACAGATACAGAATAAATCATATAGAGTGTGAATTGCTCTGACAAGTGTAGTCTGGGCCTAAATATCTGTATTGCTATTGATGACTGGAAAAAGGGAAATATAACCCCCATTTTTAAGAAGGGAAAAATGGATGACCCGGGGAATTACAGACCAGTCAGTCTCACCTCTGTGCCTGGCAAAATCTTGGAGCGGATTATCCTGGAAGGCATGCTAAGGCACATGAAAACCAACAAGGTGCTTCGGGACAGCCAGCATGGCTTCACTAAGGGGAAATCCTGCCTGACCAATCTGGTGACCTTCTATGAAGGGGCCATGGAACTGATGGACAGGGGCAGAGCAGTTGATGTCATCTACCTGGACTTGTGTAAAGCCTTTGACACTGTCTCCCATGACATCCTTCTCTCTAAGTTGGAGAGACATCAATTTGATAGGTGGACCACTCGGTGGATAAAGAACTGGCTGGATGGCCGCACTCAAAAAGTAGTGCTCAGTGGCCCAGTGTCCAGCTGGAGACCAGTAACAAGTGGTGTCCCCCAGGGATCGGTGTTGGGACCGGTCTTGTTCAACATCTTTGTGGGTGACATGGACAGTGGGATTGAGTGTGCCCTCAGCAAGTTTGCTGATGACACCAAGCTGTGTGGTTCGGTTGATACATTGGAGGGAAGGAATGCCATCCAGAGGGACCTTGACACGCTTGTGAGGTGGGCTGATGCCAACCTGATGAAGTTTAACCATGCTAAATGCAAAGTCCTCCACCTGGGTCAGAGCAATGCCAGGCACATCTACAGATTGGGCGGGGAGGAGATTCAGAGCAGCCCTGCGGAGAAGGACTTGGGGGTGTGGGTTGATGGAAAAATGAACATGAGCCGGCAGTGTGCGCTTGCAGCCCAGAAGGCCAACCGTATCCTGGGCTGCATCAAAAGGAGTGTGACCAGCAGGTCGAGGGAGGTGCTCCTGCCCCTTTACTCTGCTCTCGTGAGACCTCACTTGGAGTATTGTGTGCAGTTCTGGTGTCCTCAACATCAAAAGGACATGGAACTGTTAGAACAAGTGCAGAGGAGGGCCACGAGGATGATCAGGGGACTGGAGCACCTCTCGTATGAAGATAGGCTGAGAAAATTGGGGCTGTTGAGCCTGGAGAAGAGAAGGCTGCGTGGAGACCTCATAGCAGCCTTCCAATACCTGAAGGGGGCCTATAGGGATGCTGGGGAGGGACTCTTCATTAGGGACTGTGGTGAGAGGACAAGGGGTAATGGGTTTAAACTTAAACAGGGGAGGTTTAGATTGGATCTGAGGAAGAAATTCTTTACTGTGAGGGTGGTGGGGCCCTGGAATGGGTTGCCCAGGGAGGTTGTGAATGCTTCATCCCTGGCGGCGTTCAAGGTGGGGTTGGACATAGCCTTGGATGGCATGGTTTAGTGGGAGGTGTCCCTGCCCATGGCGGGGGGGTTGGAACTCGATGATCTTGAGGTCCTTTCCAACCCTTACTATTCTATGATTCTATGATTCTATGAAAGAGTACTTGGCCTTGAAAAGCATTTGAGCATTGGCAAAAATTTACCCGGTATCTCATGACTGAGTAAACAATAAAAGACTGTTAACTTTACATTTTCATTTTAATAACTTGTTAGAATATGCAATTGATTTTTCTTGATTGATTTTCATCCTTAGCTCAACAGGCACTCCTACCTGCGTAAAAAAGCTAGGGTTTCATTTATCTCCTGCCCCACAGGCACTTGATAATGACCCAGCTGGTGATTTGCAACTATGCAAAATGTAAGTAAAAAGGTAGTCACAATACTTGCTGTTTGTACCTGCGTTAGCTACCATAAATAACAGCATCAGATTGTAAGCAATAAAGAATCAGATCCCAAGTATCACGCACTTTCTTTCTGTAAGGCAAAATAAAAAGGTTCAGTCTAGCATGCTCTCCAGAATCTGGGAAGTCTTACCTTCATTCTAATTACTCTAAACCTCCCAGGAGTTAACTACGATCAGCCCCACAGAATTTTGTGGTTTCACGTAACAGAAATTATTGACTTTTTTCCCCTCAAGGGTGTTCTTATAACCTCAGCTTTATTAGCATTTGATCCTAGTTATTTAATGGACCTTGCATGTGTTACACATAGAGGAACAGACCTTTAACCCAACACTTACTTTACTGATTCTATAAAAGTAAAGGAGGAAAGAATGTGACTTACCACAAAGGCCCCGTAGACAGTATAAACACGAGATCACGTCAAGCCAACACATTCTTTTTACTACTGGAAAAAGCTGTAGGCAAGCATCTGGGAGACATTACAGGATAAACACTCTATTAGCGTATAGTGCTATGTGTACATTCCATGGCCTTACCACTTTATGACGTGATCAAACAAAATGTCACAGCTGGCCAAAATAACTCCAAGGAGCCCATAGCTACTGCAAGAAGTGTTGTTAGCAATTCATGGCATAGTATTTTTCTTCAAGCAAGCATTGTAATGTAATCAAAGTGGTGACTGCTTGCAAGTTGCCATCAGTATATGAAGCAAAAATTGGTTTCTGAGAACTTACTCAAAGCAAGAGACTTATTTTAGCACTATCTTCGCTAATATTTCTGCCTACGCAAGTTTACACGACTTTCCAAACAGGCATCAGTTCACATTGGCTCTGATCAAACTATTCATGTGCAACAGCCAGTTGCCCTTCATGCTCCAGCACTTCAATGTCTTCTTTCTTGCAGTGAGGGGCCCAAAACTGAACACAGTATTCGAGGTGTGGCCTCACCAGTGCCAAGTACAGGACAATGATCACTGCCCTGGCCCTGCTGGCTACGCAATTTCTGATACACACCAGGATGATGTTGGCCTTCTTGGCCACCTGGGCACACAGTTTGCATTTTTTTAACAATCGTATTGAAATTTCCTAGCCAACTCATCAGTTGCGTTTGGAAAAAGCTTCTGTCTTTGAACAATAAAATAAGGAAGACAAACTAGAAAGAATTATTAATCAATATACAAAGTAAAAGATTAGACCAAGCCAACGGAACAAAGAATCAGCTTTTGAAAGAAGCTGTGTGTCCTGGTTGGTGTGGTGCAGTGCCGTTCCCAGGCCAAAAGTCAAAACCACAACACTGCACCAGCTACTTAGAAGGAGAAAAAATGACTGCTACTGCTGAACCCAGGACAGTATCCACCCCTTATTCCATGCCATTCACATCATGCTCAGATCCCACATTTCCAATGTACCATCATTCTTATGTCATATATATATATGTATGCATACACACACACAACAGAGGGAGAGAGATCATTCCTTAGTGAATGGACCAATCCCTATTAAGCTGCTGAGTCCATCCGGCCCATGATGTCGGGCTCCATCTCTTGTAACAGTGTTTCAGAGCAGGAGAGGCTGTGTGCAGTGTTCACGCTCATGAATAACCTGGGCAATAGTGTCCATTGCTAAGTCCACCCCTCGACCATGAGTCCATCTGTATGTTGCATCTCTGCCCTAATGGCCTGAGGTGTCATGGGCCCACCAGGCTCAAAATAATTCACCCTTCCCTTCACCAGATTCTGCAGCTTGTCGCTGGGGACTCCATACAGCTGTCTTCCATCTCCGATGCTTCCAAAGCACTGGAGGGGCCAAGTAGACTATATACTTGCCCATACTGTCCCACACACCCTGCCACTCATGACTGTCCAGCCTCGGGGAAAATCTCTTGGTCCTTCTACACCGTCGTCTAACTCTAGACAAGGCCCAAACCCGACTCCTCTTACCTCTTGAGATCAGATAAAATGGTCATGGGTGAAACACACTCTGTATGCATGCCAACATGGCGATCACCATCACAATCAGCAGGCAGGTCTCAAGGGTACCCAAAGGCCACTCAAAACCTTTATAACTCTCAAATGAGGCTGCTGTACTTGTCACTGGGGCTGGTGTAGCTGCTGTTCTTGCCGGCTCTCTCACCACCAGCTGCCATTTTTCTAAGTCCAGACCTTCTTCTTCTGCTTTGCTGGGAAGTGCTGCATGGTCTCCTGCATCCTCCTGGGGCTCAGGCTCACAGGGTTTGATGGGCGGCTGCTGCGGAATGCTCTCAACCGCTGTGGGGCTGGGCTCGGCCTCTAGGCTCAGCTCCTCTACTGTCTCCTCCCGCTGCTTGGCAGCCACCTCCTTCCTCTCCTTGACTGCCCTGACCTCCACCACCAGTAGCCACTCCCTCCTGGCCTCCTGGTCCCCAGGGCCATTCTCCCAGGCCGGTTTGGCCTCCAGTGGATCCCGGTGCCGCTCCCCCTCAACTCCCCACAGCTTCACGAAGACGGAGGCAAGGACAAGGGCCAGGACAGTGAAGAGCAGCGGAACAGCCAGGTACAAGTCCATGGCAACATCCATCTCGCCCTGCTGCCGGAGCCTGCCCATATTACAAGTCATTATCATAAAGTACAATGAAACAAGAACCTTAGCCCAAGCACCCCATCTGATAAACACTAAGACAGCAAATACTGGCTGTAAGTAAGGTACCACATGTTGAACCTGTGAGATCAAGAGCAACAACTTTGAGAGCCAATAAATCAGCATCGTGATAAGTGATTATTAATCTGAAACAATGAATGCATATCACAAATACGATTAGACGCACTCCAGTCAGATCTGTCATTATCTCAACCCTTCATGCCCCACGCTGGGCACCAAAAAGAACTGTTGTGGTTTAAGCACAGGCATAACTTATGCAGTCACCCTCTCACTCCCCTCCCTTTCTCCTCTGCTGATCCTGGGGCGATGGGGAGGAGAATCGAAAGAATGTAACTCCCAGGGGTTAAGAGAAGACCAGCCCAGTAACTAACGTATAACCCAAACCACTGCTGCTACCAACGATAATAATAATGATAAGGGAAATAACAAGGGAAGAGAATACAACAGCTCATCACCCGCTGACTGATACCTACACCGACTGAGCAGTGAGCTAACTCTTCCGGGTTCCTGCCCCTAGTTTATAAAGTGGGCATGACGTGCTGTGGTAAGGAATACCTCTTTGGTCAGTTTGGCTCAGGTGTCCTGTTTCTGCTTCCTCCCAGCTTCCCCTCCTCCCTGGCAGAGCGTAAGACTCAGAAAGTCCTTGGTCAGACTAAACATTTGAGCAGCAACTAAAAAATCGGTGTTATCGGCTCTGTTCCCAGGATGAAAGTCAAAAACACAGCGCTGCACCAGCTACTAAGAAAGGGAAAAATGACTGCTACTGCTGAACCCAGGATGCTGTGACAAAGAATTAAATGAAACCATGTATATGCCGTGTATCCTGACTAAAAATCAAGAGGAATCAAATCTTTCAATTTTATGTGAGCATTTGAACTGTATCCAAAGCATTAAGGACAAGCTATTTGCATTCATCTATGATAAGGTAGAAATGGGATTTATCAACAAGTCATAGAAAAACAAATTAGTGTGTCATCACATAGTACAGATGGCTGTGCCCTACAAGAATAACTTATGCTCAGATAATAAGAGCAGAAAACAGTGCATGAAGAGAACTAAGTTCTGTGGAATACTAGTAATAAGAATTTTGTTATTAGAAGTTATTAAAATACACAGAAAACAGAAGTTTGGCTGTACTTTACTGACATGATAACGAAAGCTGTACCTGTAAGAAGAAACTGTATAAAAGACCTGAGATGGTATGAGTATTAATAAAAATGACAAGAATCCTAAAGACAGAAAAAATACAATTTGAGGAGAAGAAAACTGTGATTAAATGAAAGTAAACAAGCTGGAAGAAAGCAGAAATGTCTTTGTATAATTTGCTTTAGTTTGTGAGTATGTTCTGAACAGATAGGATGGTTACATAAGACTGCTAAAGGTACCATTAAACCTAGTACCAATAGACTGCTCAGCTACCATATAATCAAAAGGATTCTTTTTGACAGCAATGCTATTAAAAGATATCATAAGACTCAGCTATTATTGTCTTTAACAGAAACACAAGCAACATGAGGTGAAATATGCTCTGCAAGGTCAACATGTTGCTCATCATTGCTGAGGTTGGCTCTGTATTGTTGTTTTTAAACAGACAATTTATAGTCATAGAGAAATACCACATAACAAGAAAGCTTTGATTTATGCTCCAAATAGTGGACAGATCACGTGGAATTAAGCCAGTCTTCATCTCTCAGCTCTTTATTTCATCTTTTGTTAATATGTCAGTGAATAGACTAATAAAAAAATTCTAATTCAAATGCAGGTTCAAATCCAAGATAAAGTGCCTTCACAAGCTGTCATTTACTTCCACTAACCATATTAAGCACTGTATCGAATTGGTCTTGTTGCTCACAAACCCTAGAAGAAAATGAAAGCTAAAAAAAAACAAACCTCATTACAAGGTTAGGGGTACTTTCAACTGTATTGTTTCAATTGTGAAAATGAATCCATAGCAATTAGCAATGAAGCGTTAAAGAATTACAAGAATTTCATCCAAATTACCTTTGCAAATAGATACAAAGCTGAAGATATTGAAACCAAAATACAGCAATCTTTTGAATGAATTGGTGCAAATAATGTGATAATGGGAAATCTTGAAAGATAAATGACTGTCAAGAACAGTGGTTGATAAGTAATTGATTTTCAGTTGTGTAATCAAAGAGTTAGCTTGAATAGAGACAAAAAAAATCTCTTCATTAAAATGTAGATGTTAGATTTGGAATACAATGGGGGTATTATTACATTGGGGATGTATTTTGAAACATGGTGAAATAAAACTATTAGTCTACTTTAATTATCTCTGAACTGCAGTAGAGGTTTATTTTCCATATTAGCTATAACCTCCTTTGAACTGAGTGGGAACTTAAGTTCCTAGCTGAGATGTTGATTTACTATTTAGATAATAAATTGTAGGTGAACTGTATCCTCTTCTTTTCATGAGACACAGTTAGCTCTAGTAGGATGAACTGCGATTCACTTCTACTTTAAGATGGGATGAACTGCCCTGTGGAGGTACCCTGATTTAATTATATGGAAAGATGGCAGTTGATATCTCACAAGTGACTCTATAAGCATTCCCCTTTTAGACTGTACATATTTCCCTATTAAGACAAGCATTGCAGTCATTTTCTTGCTTCAGGCAACAATGTAATTACTACTGACATGAATTCATTTTGTACATAAGAGAAACTGAGCACAACCTTTTGCAGAATATTACGAAAAGCAGGAATACAGGCATGTATCTGAATAGTAGGTCCAAACATCAAGAAGCAAGGAATTATCCTGGACTTGCATATACTGGCTGAAAACTTGGTGATTGAGTAAGTGTGCAAAAGACTGGAACCATCATATCAGTATCTTTAAACATATAATTTGGGGGAAAAACATAAGACTGTTGACATTTATCAGTGAATCCAATCCATCCTCCCTCCCCCCAAATTTCTAGGTGAAGAAGCACAAGGAGGGAAGCTTCAGAGATGGTCTTGAATGCACACAGCCTATCACCTTCTACAGATACAGAATCCCCAGCCGTGAGAGACAGGAATGCCATTTCCAAATAGTGGTGAGAGGAACCTTGAAGTTAAGGCCTTTCTTTCATGTGAGAACTCAGCAGACAAGGTACATGCCATAATGTCAGCCACTTCCTTTCCTAACAAGACCAACACAACTTACTGTTACCTCAGACAATTCTTCTGCAACTCACCCCACCAATAGAGCTCCTGTACGAAAATCAGTAGAGCTATGATGCCTTGTGGCCATTTAAAAGCCACTTAACTGAGTATACTCTATCACAGTGTTGTTCAAGCCATTTAAGTAGGGCATACAAGGCAGACAACGGTGGTTAGACTGCTTGGGCACTGAGAAAACATTGCTATAAAAGGCTACATCAAAAAAATCCTTTCATTCAGCATGGAGTCCACATTCAGGAGGACAGCATCCCTATGGCAACAACATTCAGCCTTAATCATCACAGAAACATCACTACTTTCCCACAAAATGAATGTGTATTGATGTAGTTGTTAGAGCTGTGAACTGTCTTCAAAAAGCTATAGAAGACCATAAAGCATTCAGCATTTGAAATAAATCTGCACCATGTATTTTCCCTTTCGTAACTAGTTATCCTCAGGAACTGCTGCACTGTAATTTCGCATTTAGAAAATTCAGCACTTTGTTGTGTTTAAGTGAAATTTGAGTGATAAGTTTCATTTGACAATTTACAGAGAGCCTTCCGGCCAAATCCAGTTTACTATTTATCAGCTATACCAATGATATTAAGAGTGGTCTGGGAAGGGTGTTGCAAAGAAGGAAGAAATAAAAACCACACTTGTTTGTGAAGGAATAATGTATCATCTCAACAGCTGGTACCATTACAACATTAACTAACTTACTTTAAAATAGCTGTCTGGTTCCTTAAGCATTCAGAAAGCATTAAAAGAATCACACTGGTATAGCTTATCTTCTTCCTTAGAATGCAGAGGATTAAAGAGCAATGATACTCCCATCTAGCTTTTAGGTACTCAAAAGCAGCTGGGGTGAGCACAGCCTTCGTGAAGTTTCTCTAGATTTAAAACAAAACAAGTGTCATTGCTTTTTTATCATATTTTGCTCACTTTTCTTAAAAAATCACTGGCCATACTTCATTAATTTTACAAGTGCTACGCTACAGAAGAGTTCATTATCTGCTCACTATTCTCTCCAGCTCTTTGCAGGAAGATTTCTCTCATCTAAACTTTGTTGTCTAAACAGTATAATCTGGTGTAAGTAATCATTTAAGCAACACGAAAGAGATAGGTATCTTCAGACTGTGATTCATCTCTATGATAAGCAGAATGGACACCTACCTTTGCCATGTGCAATAGATGAATTTATGACTTACAAATTACTCTGAACCTAAGTAACCACACCATGGCTGTACCTTCGCCGCCTGTGCCTATAGAGCATAGCTACTCACCAGGTATACTTATTTTATGTTCCTACCAGAAAACCATTTGTAGGGGGAAAAACAAACAAGGAACAAAACCCCCAAAACCCCAACATTTCCTTGCTGTAAAGTTCACTCTGTTGAGGTTTTTAAGCCTTTCATAGGATTAAATTAATTTAAAATAAAAAAAGATTCGAAAAATAAGCTGCCCATACCACAATTTGCTGTCTGCTGCTGTCTTTTTTACTAGGATTGGTTTAGATTTTGTGTGGGAGAGGGAGCTAAGTATTTTTTCTACTGAATATAACTGAATAGGAATCATGGATACAACATCTGCCTACTCCAAAGTCTTTTTAATACAAAGAAGACAGCCTTGTTTAAGATTCACTTTTAAGTATTTTTCAAAAGTATGCCTTTAAATAATGATGGCCTCTTTCAGTGGTACAAATTTAAGCTCAAATTTGCAAATGTGACCATCTGTATCTTTATACAAACATGTTTAAGTGCATCTTAATTTTAAACAACTTTCATCTGTTAATGCCAGTTCCCATCTGGAATTTGGTTACTAGAGATTTTATTGAGTTGTTCATGAATCCGAGAGATTTCAGCAAGCAATAGATGCATCTGCAGCTTTCAGTGCATTAACAACGATTCTGCAGAAGACTTTCATCAGAGTCACTCATCCCTCAGGGATCTCTGTGGTATGACAAAATCACATTCTGCTTTGATGGCATGATATTACTTTGGCTTCTTGCTTTCCTGTTGGGACTACTGATAAAAGCTACTGAAAGAGAAAGGGTTAATACCAGATGCGAAAACAGCACACAGCTTAAAAGCAGAACTAACAGTTCCACTTGTCAGCTGCTGTAAATCACTTTCTACCTGTTGGTGTCACACCCTTTTTAACTTGAGCCCAAAATAAAGCTTCATTTATATTTCCACTTGGGGATTTTTTTTCCCAAAGCCATTACATTCTTGAACAACTCAGTTGAGACTTCAGACAAAGAAGATGTATAGTACTGTAGCTTAAATACTTGCAGCCGTGACAGATTCATGTGAAGAAACCTGCATGCATCAAAAAAACCCAGTCATTAAGCTTTCTGCGCTTTTTTTCCATTCATATCATGGAAGCATCTATCTCCCATTTTTGATGTTGAAGCTTAGAGGTTTTGAAATAACAAGAGAAAATAAAATGCCTTTATCTTTCTGGTTCTGAACTTTGTTGTTTAAGATAATGGAAGTCTTTTCTACACAGAGTTTACTATATATAGTTCAGCTCTTGCTAACTGTGCCTGCTGCAGTACATGGTATGGCATTTTCAATGAAATACCTTATCTAAGTACACTAGTCTGCCTGCCCAGAAAGTCTAGAAGATGACTGGTGTCTAGTGAAGTTACTTACATCGAGTACTCTGACCATCATCAGAATATTTAAATCCTAAGGCCAGCATCCCGCTTTGCTCAAACTCCACTGAAGCCAGCCCATTTCACCTGAAGTGCTGGATCAGGTTTCCACAGAATCGCGCTGAAGAACTGGAACAGAAGAAAAAAGTTTACTCATTCACCTGAAATGATATCCCATGACATGTGACACTCAAGCACTCAGTGATAACTTTCAAAACATGGAACAGTCTTGAAGAATAGTTCAAAATAATAGTTAGTCAAAAGCTGTCATAGTTCCTAGAGTTCCTATTGTCATACCTTGACCATAGCATTGTCATATCATGTTGACATAGCTCCTATCCTCAACCTTGACAATGAAGTAAAATTCAGAATAGCTTTAAAACAAGCAATTCTGAAAATAATGAATCCTGGTTACTACTCATGACTGTAGAAGATACCAATAGGTTCAAATATTTAAGGGCTGCAATTAAAAAAAAAATTCTATTTTAACACATCTATTTCTGTCAAACCAATGAATCAACATGCAGATTCACACAATAAACATACATGCCTACAATAAAATTGGAGCATAAGCTTTATCTCTTAGAAAGTTCAGTAATTAAAAAAAAAAAAAAAAAAAACACAAAAAAAACACAACAACCCTGAAGTAGCACTCTCCAGAGAAATGCCTGTAAGCTCTTCATGCAAGACATTGTTGGTGATTAAATGGGTGGTATGTAATGCAAAAATAATAGTACATAAACGTGAATGGACTTTGCTGTTGACTTCTGATTCAAAGGATATGTGAAAATTCTTTGGGATATGCTAAAATTCTTGGGGAGGGGGAGGAATCTAAAATGAGAAAGACTAGAGAATGATCACCTATGAAGTTCATCAGCAAAGACAACACTTATTTATTCCAGCAAGGTTGCACTTGCTTTCACTGCACCTGTAAAGTTTTGGCAAAGTGCTTTACATAACAATTATTCTTTGAAGAGAATAAATTTGAAGTGTTCTTTCTATTCAATAACAAAGCAGCAACTTCTGTAAACTTGTAGAAAATGTATTTAATAAATCACCAGATGAACAAAAAAACATAGACTATGTTCAATATATACTATGTTCAACTACTGCCAATGAATTTTTCTGTCTAAAAAGGAAAGTACCAAAACTTTTGTTCATTCTTCTTTTACTAGAAATTTTTATGATATTTTGTAACAGCAGATATCAGATAAACACTCATGGGGATATGTGAGCACTTGTCAAAGAGATCTGCAAGAAAAGTCCCCTAACACAGACTTTTTTTTACCACTCCATAGTGAAGTGCATGTTGGCTATCAAAATGCTAAAATTGAACCTTGTGTGCACATCCTGAGTTACTTGAAATATCTGAATTTTTCACCTATGGGCTAGAAACTATCAGTCATTTTAATTTCAAAAGATAGATAACACTCAGAAAATTACTGTTGCCCACTAGATTAGATGAACACTCACGCTGCTATACCTTTGTTTTGGTTTGTTTGTTTTTTTTTCCATAATGTAGAAGTGTAACTTTGCTGCCAGGCACTTACTGATAGAAGACAGTTTTTCAGTTTTGCTAGAACTAGTAACCAAGTCACTGTCCAGAACACAAATAATAGAAACTACACTGTCTGGTCGCGCAATAAACAGTATTTTGTACTTCACAAAAAATAAACTAAAACCAAACAAAATATTTATATATATATATGTATATATGAGGGGAGGTGGAGAGAAAGTACAATGATATGGCATTTTGGTAAATGTGCATATTCTCTGAAAAGAAAAATATCTTTAGAATACAGGAGGGAAATTATATTATTAGACAATCTCTTCTCGTTTAGCTGTACGTAACTGTACATAGTTTAATGACTAGCGACCACTTCTGTGCAGACTCACTGGTATCTACCTTTTATCTTGTTACCGATAGGGAGCGTAGGCGAGCGCCACTGGAGCGCTAATGTGATTTAGCTCTGCGTCAAAGTCCTAGTCACTAGTACTAAGCCATTGCTGAATATCAGGCTCTCACGAGCCTAGATGACTGTGTTAATTACGTTAAATACAATGTACTCTGGGTTCAGGCTATCAGGTTAAGAGGTCCCACTAGAGTCTGCTCAATTCGACTGTGTGTTGTCCCACTTGTTCTTCCCCTCTGACCAGCTTGACTAACTCACCCATGTATCAGCCGTGATTAGCGAGGAAAATCCCCCATCTTATTGTCTTGAAGCTAGTCCTTGCTACTAACTGCTTCCTTTGCCAGTCCTTCTCATGACCAATTTCCCAACCACATGTGTGTGTTGCCCAGGCCTTATGAACCAAACTATGTGCTCACCTTCAGAGTTTTTTATTTTTTAACAGTAGTACAGTAATGAAGGGGGGTCAGGGAGGCCTTCTAAGCAAATCTTTTCTTTCCTTTCAGAAAAAAAACAAATCAAAACCAAGCTTTCCTAGCCTAAAATTTCTCACATATGGACAACAAATCTGTGTCACCAGGTATAATGTTTCTACCATCACAAATGCAGAGTAGTTGGCTTGTCTGTATTTCTGCAGTATAATTATAAATCTGCCGTGTTTTAACTCCAGTTGGCAACTAAGTACTATACAGCCACTCACTCACTCCTTCCTGACACCAGTGGCATGGGGAGGAGAATTGGAGAAAAGGCAAAAACCTGTGGGTTGAGATAAGAACAGTTTAATAATTGAAATAAATTAAAATATAATAACAATACAAATAAAGAGAGAGGAATGAAATAAAAGCAGAATATAACAAGCAATGCATAATATAACTGCTCACCACCTGCTGACTGATACCCAGTCCTTCCCCAAGCAGTCATCAACCCCTCCCAGATAACTCCCCCCAGTTTCTATACTGAGCATGTTATTCTACAGTATGGAATACGCCTTTGGCTGGTATGGGTCAGGTGTCCTGTCCCTCTCCCTCCTGGCCTCTTGTGCTACTCCTCACTGGCAAATCAAGGGAAATTGAAAAGTCTTTGATCAGGGTAAGCGCTACTGAGCAACAACTAAAATATCAGTGTGTTATCAGCATTACTCTCAGACTAAAGCCAAAACACAGCACTGCACCAGCTACTAAGGAGAAAATTAACTCCATCCAAGCTGAAACCAGGACAAAATTGCACATTTTCTCCATCTTTTAAAATAATTGGCTTTAACAGGTGTTTCAAGACCCATAAATCAACCTTTCAGTGGTTCAGTGTGCCACTTGGACCATACCAGCCTGTTTTCTTAGCAAAGGCTGATGAGGGACTGTAGTGAGAGGACAAGGGGTAATCGGTTCAAACTTAAACAGGGGAAATTTAGATTGGATATGAGGAAGAAATTCTTTCCTGTAAGGGTGGTGAGGCACTGGTATGGGCTGCCCAGGGAAGTTGCGAATGTTCCATCCCTCGCGGTGTTCAAGGCGGGGCTGGACATAGCCTTGGGTGGCATGGTTTAGTGGGAGGTGTCCCTGCCCGTGGCAGGGGGGTTGGAAAAAGGTGATCTTGAGGCCTTTTCCAACCCTAACTATTCTATGATTCTATGATTCTATGATCTTGAAGGTGTCCATTTCAATGGAAAAGATCAACCTTTCTCCTCAGGCTTCAACCTGCCAGGTTCACCCAGGATTATTCTTGTTCTCTGTGGAAAAAAATGCAGATGATCACTCCAAAACTCATGTTTTCTATGAAGTGAAATTAACAGATAACAGAAGGTATTCATCTGACTTTAGCTCTCAGTTGGCTGGAGATACACAAGTACTTTCCTGATTCAAAATTCAGAATGCACCTCACCATAGAAAAGCACATGGAAGTACAGTGTCATGGGCTCAGCAGCAGCAGCCATTTTTCTCCTCCTTAGTAGCTGGTGCAGGGCTGTGTTTTTGACTTTCTGGCCTGGGAACAGCACTGATAACACTGGTGTTTTCAGTTACTGGTTGGTAAGGTTTTGGTCTGACCAAGGACTTTCTGAGTGTCATGCTCTGCCAGGGAGGAGGGGAAGCCGGGAGGAAGCAGAAACAGGACACCTGACCCAAACTGACCAAAGAGGTATTCCGTACCACAGCACATCATGCCCAGGATGCAAAAAGATGGCAGAGACCCGGAAGGGTCTGGGTGCACTGCTTGGTCGGGCTGGGTATTGGTGGTGAGCAATCGCATTCTTTTCCCTTGTATTTTCTCTTGTCATTATTATTATTGGTGGTAGCAGTAGTGATTTGTGTTATACCTTAGTTACTAAACTGTTCTTATCTCAACCTGTGGGAGTTGCATTCTTTCGATTCTCCTTCCCATCCCCCCAGGAGCAGGGGGAAGAAAGAGGGAGGAGTGAATGAGCGAACTGGGTGGCTGAATGGCTTAAACCATGACATACAGTTATGATGAAAAGCTGACTTTTGATTTATAACCACTGATTCTTGCTGAGTAGCCATTCTTTTCTCACTGCTGTCTTAAGAATAAGCATGTGAATTTAAAGTGAAGACAATTTAGTTTTACGAAAACAAACTGAAGGCTATATAAAGCAATATACAAAACATGCACAAAATATTAAATCAGTTTCTTGCATGAAAGATGAGTAACCTAGTGACTAAAGCAATGAAGCCATACACTGTTGGTGAATGATGGCAAAAACAGAATGAACTTCACCATACAGAATCATACTTCCCAGATGGCACAACAGCAAATAACATTCTTTTCTTGCACTGAATCTATCTAGATACTCCATGAACATAGTTGGTGTTGGTTTTGTCTTGGCTTATGTACATTTTTGTCTTGGTTTATGCTCATTATGTGTACAAAAATATTGTGTATGAAGTCTTTTTTCTTTTTCTCATCTCCTCCCTATCTGAAGAGCTGTGAAAAAATTGATCTTACTGCTTGGCAGCATCATGAGCAAGGATATAATTGACTACTCCTGCTACACAGGAATTTGTAGTCAGGGGGTAAAATCGGCAACAGGGAGAATACTGGACTCATGGCAGGAAGTGTGCATTCAGGTCATAGTAACAGAAGCTAAAGGAGTACCCTGCATCACCCACTCTGATTCCCAGAACAGACTTAGGTAGTTTGTTTCAGTTCAAATTATTACTAATAGGGCGAGGACTCTAAACTGAGGAGCTGCTTTTGTCCTATGCGGTAAAACAGGGAAAGGATACGCACTCTGCCAGCGTGTTTTGAGGATACCTGCTGCACTGTGGGAAAAAGCCCTCTGAATCCTGTCGTGCACTCACACTTTCATACAGGCCATGGCTCTGAATCTCACCTGCCTTGAAAGGTAACCCCTGCCTTCAACATTTACCCTACTGAGTTCCATTTGGGGTTGTGTTTTGTGCAATTTTTCAGGGTGAGGGTAGTACGGATTGCCTAAATGAGTTGAAGTTGGGCCCTGAAATCTCTTTTTTTTTTTTTAACAGGCAAAGGGAATTGAATCAGTGATTAAGAAACAGCAATTTTAATGCCAGTTGCCCAGTGGTAACGTGCCTGGATACTTTTCAACACAAGAAATAATTTCAGCAAAGACTGTGCTGCTAGGTGAAGACTCAAGTTGACATGACGAAGCTATTGTATCAGCTTAGCCACCAGCTTTAGGAGTAGTATCCAAATACGGGTGAGACAAATACCTGGCTGCACATTTGATCTGAATCTTTCCCTCTCCCTCATCTGTCAAAGCACAAGCAAGCAAACCTTTTAAAACACTCTGATGAAAGCTTAAATAACTACTTTCCTGAAGCTTTTGGCAACCTTTCAATGAATTGTACAGGCGAGCAACTGCACAGGTTTTGTTGTCCCTTTCCACAGTGTGCCATTACAATATTGTTTCTTTCTTCCTTGACACTAAAACCAAGTGCCATTCATGACTGCAAGTGGAAAAATATTGGCAATAAAAACTGACTTCAGGGTTTCCTGCCATCTCAGGTATACATTAAATCTGAATAAATCCATAATTTTACATCTAAGAAAAACATACTTCCTTGTATTTTAATGGAGTTATTATGATTGTGTCCAATAGGCTACATGGTAAGTTTGAAAAATCAAGTTATAAAACTGGTAACACATGATGTGTCATTTCAGAGAAAGAATAAGAAAAATATACAAGCAGATAACCAACCTTCATATCCCCTTTTCTCTTTTTCTCCAAACTTCAAATTTTTGCTTCCTTCTTTCTCACTGAAATTCTGTTAGAGAATACTTTCACTAAAGTTTGAAAACTAGTAACTCAACATTCATTATCAGAGTGAAACTTCTCCAAATATCAATATAATAATATTCAATTTTGTGTTCTGTTTTGTATTTATGAATAACCAAATAAATAAATAAGACAGACTTGTGCAGAAATTTTACCTCCTGCAAACACTATGTGCTTACCTGCCACATCCTGCAAAAAAGTGAAGACTGAAAAAAAAAATATTAATCAAAAACCTCAGAGGAAGGAATTGCTGAGAAGAAATATTTGAGTTCCAAATTAGACAAGGGTGTTGGGCAATACTGCCTTTTCAGAACTGATCTTTGTTTACATGGATTACAGAGGGGTTTGGTGTCCTGGATGCCTCAACAATAGACATGCAATTGTTGTCTATCCTTTCCTATTTAATAGAAAAATATATTGATGCTTAGCTCAGGGACATTTACTCCAGAAAAGTTACAGTAGACAAGATAAATCACTGAGATTTCTTTTCTTATTCAAATCCAAGCTTTCTGTGATTATTACCGAGAAGCAAGAACTTCTACCTCCCAACAGAAGTGTCTTCAAAACCTTCTGGACAGCAAAGAGGCCCCAGAATGTGCAAAGGAAGTACAATCAGTGTTATTCCTCTCTCATGTCCACTGTTTGAGTTACATGTCTCTGGGTGGCCAGAGCCAGGCTATAACAAGTTCTCATCTGAAGAGCAGATATAAGAAGTTTCACTATCTCCATTTTTCCTAATTTGCAGAATATTCTCTACAGAGCTGAAGTAAAACAATTACACCTTGCCATGGAAACAATAAATTGAAACTAAACAAAATTAATTGTTCGGTTAAAGTTCTACCAACCTCAACTACAGATTCAGGATGTCACAAGGATTCATCACTAAGCTACTGAATTTTAAAATTTTTGGCAAATGAGCCGAAATGCACAATCACTCATCAAAAGAGGGAAGGCTCTCAACCTTGAGAAGTTACCTTGGATGGCATCCCATCCTGATTGCAGGCCTGCTGCTCTGAGGAGGATTGACTCCAAAATAGCTGTTAGGACTCCATTTATACCCTAGCCAAATCTGATCTGTGGTCAAATATGGCCATGTAGGCACCCATGGGCTCAGGACCCCAACTTCCTCACCTCTGTACCTGCTGATTGCCTCTATGTCCCGAAGTGACACATTTAAATGTCCCTTAAAAACCTCCAGGGATGGGAGCTCCACCACTTCCCTGTAAAGCCAGTTCCAATGATTATCTTTCCAGTGAAGAAATTTTTCCTAGTATTCAATCTAAACCTCCCTTGGCACAACTTGGGGCCGTTTCCTCTGATAACAGAATCACAGAACAATAGAATGGTCTGGACTGGAAAGGATCTTACAGATCATCTAGTTCCAACCCTCCTGCCATGGGCAGGGACACCTTCCACTGGACCAGGCTGCTCAAAGCCCCATCCAACCTGGCCTTGAACACTGCCAGGGATGGGGCTTTCAAAGCTTCTCTGGGCAACTCACTCCAGCGCCTCACCATCTTCAGGGAAAAATAGTTTGTTACTTGGGAGAAGAGACTGACACCCCCCTTGCTACAACCTACTTTCAGGTAGTTGTAGAGACCAATAAAGTCCCCCCTGAGCCTCCTTTTCTACAAACTAAATAACCCCAGTTCCTCAGGTGCTCTTTGTAAGATTTCTGTTGGCCTTCTTGGCCACCTGGGCACACTGATGGCTCATGTTCAGCTGGATGTCAACCAACACCTGTAACTTCTCCATTTCTTTTCCTCTACTGTCTCAGATTTTAAAGAAAAGTAAAGGGAAGGGAGAGTCTTCTATGACTAAGTTTTGCTGTTGCAGTTGAGAATGTTTAAAAAATGGGACTCCTGGGAAGATAAGAAAAACATAATGTTCACAGGCCTTGCAAGAGCATAATTACAGTTCCTCTCTGCTACTCTAAAACATGCACACCTTCCACTTCATGGCTGCAGATCAGACACAGAAATAGGAATATTTTAAAGTGACAGGGATGGAAGATGTTCTTGTTCCATGCACGTTTGCTTTCCTCCTTACCTGTTGATTGTCACTGTTGCTGGAAACACTAAACAAGCCAGGAGATTGCGGCTTGTTTGTGCCAGATTTTGAAGCTTAAGCTATTTCTTTCCTGAGTTTTAATCTGAGATGTGTATAATACTGTTCATCTACTCCATTTCGTTGTGTCAACTTAGGTTGTCAATGGTTTGTTAGTTTGAGTTTTTTAAACAACTATACTCAAAGAGCCCCACAGAGAGCAGCATACCTTTTATAGTTTGTGCATAACTCTCTCCAAGAAGAGAGGAACTTTTAAGTTATTTTAATGCATTGGCTCAGCAATATCTTCTATTGCTGAACAACAAAACAACTTTCTTGAATCTCTTACCCTGAGGCAAGGACAAAAAACTAGTAAGACTATGGGATTCAGGTGCCACTGTGCCAGCAGAGCTTAGCAGAGCACAGGGTGACTAATGAAATGCTCCTTACACAAGGAGGAATTCAAGCCACATGAAACATTTCTCCTTTTGTTACCAAAGCTTATCAGGTTCCAGAGGCTTTAAAACATCCACATGGAAAATTCAATCTACATCTAGGCACTGTAATCAATAATGTAAAAAAAGATTCCAAAACAGTGAAAACATATCCAAATGAACAATATCCTACACAGAACAATGCAGGAAACTAAGTATCCGTGAAGCTGCTGGGGCAGAGCTGAAGGTCAAAATTCCTTTGCTATTGTGGGTAATTATACTGTTTACATAATGCAGTTATGAATGCAGTCATCCAGGCGTGATTCCCAAGTAAACAGCAAAGAAAACTGGGGGCTAACTGAAAGTTAGGTGTTTGAAACAGAATGATAAAAGCTCATCATTGCATTCAAAATCTTTACCATAGTTAATCCATTAATAAGCTATACTGCAGTCACAGAAAAGTAAAATTTATCAACATTTAGTTCTGGTCTCTTCATTGGACTAACAGTACCAAAGAAACTGAATCCTATTGTTGAAAACAGAAAATAAGTTGTAGTGAAACTGCACACAACAAAAGAAAACTTAGACAATAACAATGAAGTTAACACCAGAGAAACAACCTAAATCCAGTGTATTAATTTTCTGTTAACTGATTAACTGTTAGAATAGGTGGGCATTTTTGAAATATTGTTAAGGAGAACAAAAAGAATTGTAAGAGGATTTCATGCCACAATAAGAATTGCAAATGGAGAGAAGATACAGCATTTTATCTTATACGGAGCCCAGAACAGAATATTGATAAACATTTAAATCATCTCCAAGAAGATCAATACATATTATGAGAGATGTTTAGTTCATCATTCCTCTTGACCAACAGGAGTAATGAAATAAAGGATAGATAGGTGTAAACATTGAAATACTATGCTTTGAGGGCATAAATATGCCTCTGATAAGAGAAGAGGTCCTCATTTTAACAAATGTGGTATCAAAAGTAAATCCATTCACTGCAGCAAGTCCACTGTAAATAAACTATGCATTTTAAATGAGGAGAGGAAGCTAGCAGACCTTGTCTAAACAGGTGCTGGGCCACCAGAATAAAGTCCAGATCAGCATATATGATTATTTCACTTAATTAGTACAAATCTGAACCGAACACCAATTGCTGGAATAAAATAGCACATTGGAGCGATACTAATCTTAAGTATCCTATAGTTATTCCTTCCTAAACCTCAGAAGAAGCACTTGCACTGCATCAGGTATACCCTTACCTCCAAAGGCTTACAGCTTTACAACTGCATATGAGCATTTACAAACATAAAACAAAGATTTTCGAAGGAAAAAAGAGGCTTATAAAAGGTGGAAGCAAGGTCAGGCGGCCTGGGAAGAATACAGGGATGTTGTCCGGGAACCTAGGGACCAGGTTAGGAAAGCTAAGGCCCACTTAGAATTAAACTTGGCTAGGGATGTTAAGGATAACAGGAAGGGATTTTATAGGTACATTGCCAATAAGAGACAGGTTAGGGACACCGTGGGCCCTCTGCAGAAGCTATCGGGAGAACTGGCTACCCTGGATTTGGAGAAGGCTGAGGTTCTTAATGACTTCTTTGCCTCAGTCTTTACCAGCAAATGCTCTCACCACACCACCCAAGTCTTGGAAGGCAGACGCGGGGACGGTGAGGGTGGGGACACGGGGCCCACTGTGGGGGAGGATCTTGTTCGGGACCACCTTAGGAACCTGAATGTATACAAGTCAACGGGACCAGATGAAATTCATCCACGGGTCCTGAAGGAGCTGGCAAATGAAGTTGCTAAGCCACTGCCCATCATATTTGAAAAATCATGGCAGTCAGGTGAAGTTCCCGATGACTGGAAAAAGGGAAATATAACCCCCATTTTTAAGAAGAGAAAAATGGATGAGCCAGGGAATTACAGACCAGTCAGTCTCACCTCTGTGCCTGGCAAAATCTTGGAGCGGATTATCCTGGAAAGCATGCTAAGGCACATGAAAAACAACAAGGTGCTTGGTGACAGCCAGCATGGCTTCACTAAGGGGAAATCCTGCCTGACCAATCTGGTGACCTTCTATGAAGGGGCTACGGAACTGATGGACAGGGGCAGAGTAGCTGATGTCATCTACCTGGACTTGTGTAAAGCCTTTGACACTGTCTCCCATGACATCCTTCTCTCTAAGTTGGAGAGACATCAATTTGATAGGTGGACCACTCGGTGGACAAAGAACTGGCTGGATGGCTGCAGGCAAAGAGTAGTGCTCAGTGGCTCAGTGTCCAGCTGGAGACCAGTAACGAGTGGTGTCCCTCAGGGATCAGTGTTGGGACCGGTCTTGTTCAACATCTTTGTGGGTGACATGGACAGTGGGATTGAGTGCGCCCTCAGAAAGTTTGCCGATGACACCAAGCTGTGTGGTTCGGTTGATACATTGGAGGAAGGAATGCCATCCAGAGGGACCTTGACACGCTTGTGAGGTGGGCTGATGCCAACCTGATGAAGTTTAACCATGCTAAATGCAAAGTCCTCCACCTGGGTCGGAGCAATCCCAGGCACAGCTACAGATTGGGCGGGGAGGAGATTCAGAGCAGCCCTGCGGAGAAGGACTTGGGGGTGTGGGTTGATGAAAAAATGAACATGAGCCGGCAGTGTGCGCTTGCAGCCCAGAAGGCCAACCGTATCCTGGGCTGCATCAAAAGGAGTGTGACCAGCAGGTGGAGGGAGGTGCTCCTGCCCCTTTACTCTGCTCTCGTGAGACCTCACTTGGAGTATTGCGTGCAGTTCTGGTGTCCTCAACATCAAAAGGACATGGAACTGTTAGAACAAGTGCAGAGGAGGGCCACGAGGATGATCAGGGGACTGGAGCACCTCTCGTATGAAGATAGGCTGAGAAAATTGGGGCTGTTGAGCCTGGAGAAGAGAAGGCTGCGTGGAGACCTCATAGCAGCCTTCCAATACCTGAAGGGGGCCTATAGGGATGCTGGGGAGGGACTCTTCATTAGGGACTGTGGTGAGAGGACAAGGGGTAATGGGTTTAAACTTAAACAGGGGAGGTTTAGATTGGATCTGAGGAAGAAATTCTTTACTGTGAGGGTGGTGGGGCCCTGGAATGGGTTGCCCAGGGAAGTTGTGAATGCTTCATCCCTGGCGGCGTTCAAGGTGGGGTTGGACATAGCCTTGGATGGCATGGTTTAGTGGGAGGTGTCCCTGCCCATGGCGGGGGGGTTGGAACTCAATGATCTTGAGGTCCTTTCCAACCCTTACTATTCTATGATTCTATAATTTGTGCAAACAAGTTATTCAGAATTCATGTATATTTTTGAAATTGTACCAACCATTACGGTTCCTGCTTTTGACCATAACATAATGATTGAAATAATAAAATCAAGCAGCCAAAAAAGAACAAACTGTGGGGGGGGGGGGGGGGGGGGGGCAGGGGCCACAGCAAGCCTGTGGATTCCCTGACTGAAGACATGAAGTTAGAAATCTGTCTCAAAGATGTTAAAGTGTATTCCTGAGAAATGAGGTACCAAAGGCATCCGAGTGGAGAAGCAGAAGGCACCCAAGTGGGAAAGTAAAAGGCCTCTGGAGGAGCAAGTTTTGGAATATGACAGCAAATAATAGTTCATGGTGTTCAGTTGTTTTGAAACTATTATCAATAGCTTACCAAAAGCATAACCTAGATGTATATTCTTATTGTATGGTGACAAAGCATATCCCGGTATTCCATGGAAACCAAGAGGATGTCCGTGTACATTGGGGCAGCTATCATGACTTACACCCAACATAAGTATGATCTTAAATCACACACAGTTACACAGAGGTCTTCAAAAATGAGCAACACTTGACTCCAATTGTAATGATAATGTTGATCTCTGGACTAGAGGGGAAATTATTGTAGCTAGCTTCCTTACTCCAGGAGTTGCTGCTGCTAGAGCATTAGCGCAATTAAATAAGCTTGCTTGCAGGTTAGGAAATAAACTAATGAGACGGCAAAAATCTTAAGTGCCTTAGCAATAGACGTTCTCTCTATAAGACATGCTACTCTTCAGAATAGAGCAGCCATTGATTTTTGACATGATCTTATGCCACAATATCTATCTGTAGACAGCAATGTGATCATGTGTACTCAACATGTGATCATATCAATGTTATTCATTTTTTTTTCTGACAAGGTTTTTCCGTCAAGGCAGTTGAACCTCCTCAACGGTGCCAGACACTATTTTCTAAAGTGTTGGATGATACAGAAGCAATCTGTGCAAATGTAGCAATTGGACATGATTGCCAAGAATTTGATGGAATGTATTGCATGAACTTATCAGATCACTCTCAGTCCATTCATGCTACCATTCAGAAATTGATGGACCAGACTCAGAAATTGCAGGAAGATGATGGATTTCTTGGACTGGGAAAATGGTTGAACTCTTGGGGACTGGAAGATTGGATTATACCTGTGATAAAAGATGGGACTGTGATGTTATTTGTTCTTTATATTATGCTTGTGGCACCGTGTTTATTATCCTATCTGTGAAGGGCCCTGCAGCGGATGATAAACACGGGCTATTTTGTCGAAAAACAAAAAGGGAGAATTGTGGTGGGCAGCTATGGCAGGCCTGTGGATTCCCTGACTGAAGACATGAAGTTAGAACTCAGTCTCAAAGATGTTAAAGTGTATGCATGAGAAATGAGGCACCAAAGGCATCCGAGTGGGAAAGCAGAAGGCATCCGAGTGAGAAAGCAAAAGGCATCTGGAGGAGTGAGTCAGTTAAGGGAAGTAACTAACTACAAAAAAGAAACTTGGCAAAATAATGGACTTTAGTCGTGCGATAAAAGGTCATCCAATAATGCACCATTGCTAACTAATATTAATCAGTGCCTGAAAGACACATGTATATTACAAACTGTACATAAGTAAGGGTTTGTGATAGTAAAGGGGAACTTTCTACTGAGTCACAGAAGAAATGTGTGTGTGGCGCTTTTCTGTCTCAATTGCGACAACAAACCATCGCATCCTGGTGTGGGAGCCAGTTACATCCTTCAACAAAGTATGTAATATGCATACTGAATGAAATTTAGTATCTTTTCAATCTCTTACAAAGGCTTAATAGCATAAGGGATCATAAAGCCAAACTGATGCTACCTTGGTGAGGTCAAGTTGCCACTGAGGTAGCAATGCAAACTGGAATAAAGTATCTGAACGCTCTTCGTCAAGGAGAAAAAGAAGTCCATGCCACCTTCCATAGCTGGGTTTCCAGCCATGAGAGGGACATCCTCTGCAAGTTCTACATGGCAGCATGGAGTATGTGCCAATAAGAGCTCCAGGCTCCTGGGAAAGCCCTCCCTGATCTGGAAGGTGGTGAGGCAGAGCAGTACAGGGCTGAGCTAGCAGCCTTGCTGGAAAGGAATTGTCTTAGGACAGAGGCTCGGAAACTGATTCCTTAGACCCATTTCCTGATGAAGTTTAACCATAACAAGTGCAAAGTCCTACACCTGGGTCGGAGCAATCCCAGGCACAGCTACAGGTTGGGCGGGGAGGAGATTCAGAGCAGCCCTGCGGAGAAGGACTTGGGGGTGTGGGTTGATGAAAAAATGAACATGAGCCGGCAGTGTGAGCTTGCAGCCCAGAAAGCCAACCATTTCCTGGGCTGCATCAAAAGGAGCATGACCAGCAGGTCGAAGGAGGTGATCCTGCCCCTTTACTCTGCTCTCCTGAGACCTCACTTGAAGTACTGTGCGCAGTTCAGGTGTCCTCAACATCAAAAGGACATGGAAGTGTTAGAACAAGCGCAGAGGAGGGCCACGAGGATGATCAGGGGACTGGAGCACCTCTCGTATGAAGATAGGCTGAGAAAGTTGGTGCTCTTCAGGCTGAAGAAGAGAAGGCTGCATGGAGACCTCATAGCAGCCTTCCAGTATCTGAAGGGGGCCTGTAAGGATGCTGGGGAGGGACTCTTCATGAGGGACTGTGGTGAGAGGACAAGGAGTAATGGTTTCGGACTTAAACAGGGTAAGTTTAGATTGGATATGAGGAAGAAATTCTTTACTGTGAGGGTGGTGAGGAGCTGGAATGAGTTGCCCAAGGAAGTTGTGAATGCTCTATCTCTGGCAGTGTTCAAGGCCAGGTTGGACAAAGGCATGCATGGCATAGTTTAGTGGGAGGTGTCCCTGCCCATGGCAGGGGGGTTGAAACTAGATGATCTTAAGGTCCTTTCCAACCTTAACTATTCTATGATTTTATGATTTCCAATACCTGAAGCACATAAAGTAGGAGCTGTAACCATGCCAGCCCACTTCGACACAACCTCTTTGACTCATGGAGGACAAGTATCTCCAGGAAAAAAATCACTCAGAGCTTAACTGCTCTCTGAACTCATCTCTCTCTCTCACTCTTCCTTTTCTCCTCCTACTCAGCCTCTGGGAGACATGATCGCACTTATAACAAAGATACCTAGCTGAGGTGGGATAAACCTGAACCTTAGATTTTATTATCAAATCTGGGAAAACCCCACCACACTGTTTATATCCAGTCTTGGAGGGAAACGGCCACTCTTTTCAAAAAATCCTCGCCTATTGGCTCGAAGTACACACTGAGGGGTGCTGGCCCACTAGGGCAGCAGGCAAATTACCCTTGTGTGACTATGAAGCAGCAGCTACTGCTAGTACCAATTAAAACCAAAATAAACTAAAAATCATAATGTGCTTCTTATTTAATCAGAAGACATACACCTTGTGTTGACTGTGCATCACTGATCAACAAATGAATGCTAGTTTTGCTCTGAAGAAAGCAATGAAGTGGGATATAAAATTAATATTGAATGTCAATGCCTATGAGTAAGACTTTAATGTTTTCAACTCCTTAGAGAGAAAAAAAAATAAAAAACAACTTCTGTGTAAAAGTTTGATACTTTCATGCAAAGCTCATTCCCACAAAAAACCATCCAAATATTTTAATCTAAGAACAAACACCACCAATTATTTTTTCATCTAAATTGGACTAAAATCCTGTTAGAGACTTTTTTCTGAATCCATTCTTATAACTTCAGTTTAGCAAAGAGCTAACAGCCCTGTAATCAGATGACCTATAAGTGAATTAATGAATTAGTAATGAATTAATATTTTATTTCTTCAATGCACTGCCTAAATACGAAGGATGCAGGTGTGGGTTTGAGTTTGACTTGAATCAAAAAGCTTACAGATATGGAGCCAATTTACACTTAGAAAAAAAATGTCTTGGCAGATTGAGAGTGTGCCCTGGCAGTACAGCGTTCCACTATGGATGCTATCAATCTGCTCTGTCTTTTGTTTGCACTGCATCCATTCAATATAGATCTATCCTGCTCTCTAGCTTAGGTATGCACAACACACTTACCATCTTCGTATCTGAACTCCTCAGATCAGGAACCTTGTCCCACAGGATATCTAATCCAGCAAAGTCATACAAGCAATGTAACTTCTGAATCACTGTAATTAAGCAAAGGCATCCGTTGATTGTGACTACTGACATAAAGGGAATAGCAAATAGATGTAAGGCAATAGAGACCTACAAGGGCGACTGAACAGGAAAGATAAGCAGGCAGGTGAAATCTGCCTCTCAGAGACAGAAGGAGGGAGACACCAGGCCCTGGAGGCTGAAGGGTTCAGTTTTGAAATCAGAAAGCCTGAGACAAAGAGCATTTCTCAGTGATGCTGCCTTGGGAAATCTGTGTTGAATCTACCCAAAGGCCTTTGAAAATTGAAGAAAATGTTTCAAAACTTTCATTATTTTCCTCGCAGAACAGCTGCCAACAGCTGTCAACTAAAGCTCTACAGATCCATTTCTGTCCAGTTTCTGTTAAGCCGCATGTTGCAGCAGGACTTAAGGCCAAATGAACTACTCTTATCGTCTTCCTTTCTTTCCCAATTATAAACAAGCATGAAAAATCATTAGGAAAATACATTTATAATTTACGTATCTGATGGACGTGAGACTCTGTGCTTCCCTATCATCTGAGAACACCAGTAGCTTACCATCTCATTCTGCAGTTAAAAAATGTACCAAGGAATGAGACAAAGACTTGTAGAAAGAAAACAGCAGGAACACTAGCATACAATAAGGTTTTAAAAAAACAAGATAACAATCCTCATACATGATGAAAAATCTGGTCAGTTGTAGTGACAAAATACCTGTCCTTCAAGAAAAATCTTTTGGAGAGCAATGGTTTCATAAACTCTTTGCAGAACAGTGTGGCATGACTTACTGAGCAGGGCTGCTATACCTCAATTTTTGCTTAAACTGCTGGTTACAGTGTACTTTCAAGGAAGGATCTGATCTGATCACTTCTCATTTGATGACAGAATTTAAATGTGCCATTTAAAGTGCTTTTGTTTTCTCTGGTGAAATTTGCTCAGGAGGGAAGATTTAATTTTTGGTTTAGAAAGTTTTTCAGTAATAACTTGCTTTACAGAACACTCTTTCCCTGAAAAATCTGAGCTCTTTCACGCCTCCTCCTCCTGCCCCAAATTCTTCTGTATAAAAATAGTGAAATAACTGATCCATACAGGCCACGACATTTGAAGACATGTTTAAGGAACTAATGTCTACAATAGAAGGAATGGCTTGTAATTCTTACTTTTTCAAGCGTAATATATCCAACAGGCTGAACTGGTGGCAAAGGGGCAGACTTTATATTTGTAGCAGCAGAGCTGCCCATCGTATATTAGATTGAAACTGATCATTACTCATCCATTATAGTCAGTATATAATCTGTTCACTCCTTGCCCCTGGATATCTAAATACATCAGAATCCTTTCCTGGTAAGACAGCAATGAACACAGTGATAGCTACAAACCCAGTGACTAATCTAAACTTAATCAACACCTTCCCCTCAGTTATCAAGGTAGCAGGATATAACAGAATGAGCTACATGCTTCATCAGTGAGGAACAGCGACCAACACCTGTTTTTTCTGGATGAAATGTCATCATAAAACAAGAAAAACCTCAATGCACACAGACAGTAGCAAACACAGCGAAAACTTGACAGTATATCATTTTCTTCATACAGCTGATCCCCTGAATTTGTGAATGCACTCAAAGAACTGATTTAACCTGACACTATTCTCAATTTGCGCGTGTTGGAAGCAAAAAGGAAAGTCAATGTATGAACGTGGTTGAAGCTGTGTTTCGAATGCAGTTCTACATGGATATTTCCTTGGCTTAACGTTGTTGAAACTGTGACGAACTAGGTAAGATTCATATGGACATGCGACATGCTTTAAAAGGAATGAAAAAGTACATCGCTGGGTGAAGAACTTCTGCACAGAAGCATCTCTTCTTCTAGGTGCACCTACTGATCTAACATAAAACATTACTTGTCCTTGTAAATTTCACTTCCTGCCAGGTGGATACCACTGCTCCCTGGTCAAGCTGGTAGGGCTTCAGTGCCCTTCCCGAAGTCCTGCTGTGCAATTGCTGTGCCATGCCCTTGCTGATGCCTGACAGTCCGTTTGCCTACCCTGATGGCAGTACTCCTGGTCGCTGGCACTCCCTAAGGGATTACTTTGTACAGGGAGGAGGCTCGGCTGCTGTTGCTCCTGCCCCCACTTAAGTCCCCTCTGTGGTCTCCTGCCAGCTCTCTCAGCTCTCTGTGAGGTTCCCCCAGTTTGGGAAACCCTCATGTAACAAGTGACAGGACAAGAGGTAATGGCGTCAAGCTGTGCCAGGGGGGGTTTAGACGGGATGTTAGGAAAAATTTCTTCACAGAGAGGGTGATCAGGTATTGGAACAGGCTGTCCAGGGAAGTGGTGGAGTCACTGTCCCTGAAAGTGTTGAAAAACATGCAGGTGAGGCCCTCAGTGGCTCGGTTTAGTGGTGGTCTTGGCAGTTCTAAGGTAATGGTTGGACTTGATGATCTTAAAGGTCTTTTCCAACCTAGCTGATTCTATGTGCACTGCACTAGAGCACTCTGCTGAGGATTGTTCTGGCACCAGAGCTACTCATCTCTAAGGGGCAACTGAAGGACTAATCATTACATGAATTTTATGTTCATATAAGTATGTATGAATATGTAAGCATTCATATATGAATTCATATGTGAATTATATTCATTTCAGAAAGTACTTCTTTCTTCTGAAATTTAAGAATGCTGGGTCTGAGTAAAACTGATGTAGATTTTTATAAATTAAACTGCTCAACGAGTCCGGTTGCATCTGTTGCAAGCTATAAATTCAAACTGATGCCTCATTGTAGATTATAGGACCAAGTAATCTAGGATGGCACATCTACCTACTGTCCTTCCTTTACACACTTTGATCTTTGCAGTAGCTGGCAGTTATGCAAGCTACAGACAGCTGAAAAATTCTTTTAAATCCTCTGGGACACAGATACTTGAGTGCACAACTAATTCAACTCAAACCTGAAACTTCTATGTTAAATCTGCTACATTTTTTACTGATTCAGTTAAAATTTTCCACAGATTTCACCCTGTTTGAACCAAACATCCCTTTCATGAAGGGCTAAATACGGGATAGTCCTGCAGATCCCTCCATATGGAATGACAACTTTTAATTAGTAGGATTCTAAGTCAGATGTGGTGCTGGGCTTTTAGCACGGAGATGACCCCGTTTGCTCATGCTACAGAATCTCTAGGTGCCTGTGTTTTACCACTCTACTCACCATATGGGACTTTGGTTCTCTGTAAGAACAACGACAGAAAAAAAGGTCATCCATCTATTATTCAGGTCAGATACATCTCAATAACTGTCTTCTTTTTAATTTACAAAAGAATATTTTGTAAAGGCTTTGTCTGCATACAGAATGAAAGGGAAAAAAATGAAATCCTAGCACGCTGAAAATTTCTGAAGTGAGGGGCAAGGTTGTTTGCTGGTTCTTCTCAACTGCCCATTGGACAGACAATGTATTACTCAAATCTCTGTGCAAGTGGATCTTCAAATATTAGTCCACAGGTACTCCTCCGTTCCATGTTGATTGCATTTGATTGTTTTTACATGCTTTAGGCCAAAAATACAAACTCCTTCCCTACTAAGCACTGTGTAGCTCTAAGCAGATGTTGTTTTAACCTTGTTTCTAACATAGACACTAACAGAAACTTCCCAGAATTCCTGTTTTGCCTTATGGCTAACTTAAATGACTGCAATATAAATCTCCATGTAAGCTTTTTTTCTGAGCTTAGTTATTCATTATTGTTTTTTCTTACAGGAGCCCTCTTTTCCCTCTCCTAACTCACTTTACTACACTGTAACTTCACTGTCACCTTCTACCCCTGCTAATAAACCACACCTAACTACATGGATTATCAGACTGAGACAGAGATTTCTGCTTTTCTAGCATCTTGAACAAACTCAAATCCCATTGTCTTATTATACAGTTCATTAATTCACATTTCTCACTCTTCAGCTGTATAAATTTGACATCATTAGAATTTGGCATTACCAAGTGCAATCAGCATTCTGATAATTAAATAGTATCTCCACTGACTGAAGATATCAGCATGGAAGGACAGGAATAATATGTTATTGTTATTGATACCAACTAGCAATCTCTTCAGAGTCTTCATTTTCATAGCATTTTCTTTCCTCTTTTTCTAGCTCAAAATGCTAGCCAATTTAAATAGTGATGGAAGTAACTTCCAGAGAGGTATTTGATAAAAGAATAAAGGAATTGGTAGCTCCTCAGGAAAGTATGCAGTTAAGAGTTATACAGAAATGTGATATTCGTACCTTCAATAAGATTTATGATCTAATCTCTTTTTGTAGTTAGATTCCAAACAAAGTGAGGTTTCCAAAGAAAAAATACTCAACCTAATTTTGCCTTAAAGAAGTGAACTCTACTGTGATAGGGAGTCATGACAAGTCCTCGACAAGGCCTGCCCAGGAGCCTGCAGCTCCGCGGGGGCGAGCGGCTGACTCAGAGGGGGTGGCGCGGCAGGACCGGCGGCAGACCTGACTGGTTGAAAACCTGCCCCAGGGAGCGCGAGCGACCCAGAGAGCGGCGAACAGGGCGGGCTCGAAGCAGTTTGCGCGGCAGTCGCGCGGGCAGGCGAGCGGGGTGGTGAGCGGGATGGTGAGCACTCGCCGAACGGGCAAGGCTCGGTCTGGGAGCTCTGCTCTGGCTGCGCCGGTGGTGGCCAGCGTAGGCACCCAGATGGAGCCGACGGGAAGGGAGGCTGCAGTGCAGAGCTCGGGGTATCCTAAGGGAAGGGTGAGCAATGGGCAGGGCTGCACTCTGTGCACCCTTGGAAGCTGAGGGGGAGCAGCACTGCTTGCTCCGGGACCAGACTGTTCCGGGGCCTCGAGTGTCTACTGTTGCCCATGCAGGAAAGGAGGCTGCTAACCCAGGAAAGGAGGCTGCTAACCCAGGAAGCTGGGAAAAGGTAACAGAAAAAAACAACAAAAAAAGAAGGAAGGGGGTAATTAAAAGCAGGGGGCTTCCTCCTACATCTGTTGTCCCCACCCAGAGCCGCTTTGCTGTCCTGCAGGGGGCTGATGAGCAACAGCGCTCCCACCAGGCGCAACCAGCTAGTGCACTGGTAAAGAAGGTCACTACTGGTGCTGCCAGGAAAAAGCGGCGGACCATAGTAGTCGGGGACTCTAATCTGAAAGGCACAGGGGCACCCATTTGCCGGCCTGACCCAGGCTCAAGGGAGGTGTGTTGCCTACCAGGGGCTCGGATCAGGGATGTGGCTGAGAAGCTGCCTGCTCTAGTCGGTCCCACTGACTATTACCCACTCCTGGTAATACATGTGGGTGCTACTGATATAGATAGCAGTAGCCCGGAGACCATAAAGAAGGACTACAGGGCTCTGGGAGAGGTGGTTAGGGGCTCTGGAGCTCAGATTGTCTTTTTGTCAATTCTCCAGGATACAGGGCAGGACCTTGAAAAGGCTAGGAGGATTGGGCAGGTTAATAAATGGTTAGAAGGGTGGTGCTATAGTCAGGGGTTTGGGTACCTTGAACATGGGACTCAACATAGTAGGCCAGGTCTACTGGGGGCTGGTGGAGCTGGTCTGACAAAGAAGGGGAAGAGTGGATTTGTTAGGAGGCTTGCCAGACTGGTCAAGGATGCTTTAAACTAGGTGTGTTGGGGAAGGGGGGCATCATTCCATCCCAACACACCCAGTCGGTTGCCAGCGCCTACAGTAAACGTTCGGAGCAATGTAGAGATATTCCAGCTGCTCCAGCCAATGAGCCGGCTTCAAATGGATCTCGACTCAAATGCCTCTACACAAATGCCCGTAGTATGGGGAACAAACAAGAGGAATTAGAGATGTGTGCACATCTACGGGGGTATGATATCATAGGCATCACAGAAACGTGGTGCGATGGCACCTATGACTGGTGTGTTGGAATGGAAGGTTACCGGCTCTTTAGGAAAGACAGGCCTGGCAGACGGGGAGGGGGAGTTGCTATTTATGTTAGGGATAGGCTAGAGAGTATGGAACTCTGTCTGGGGACAGGTGAGCAGTCGACAGAGAGTTTGTGGGTCAGGGTTAAAGGGAGAACAGCAATGGGTGACATTATTGTGGGGATCTGTTACAGACCGCCTGACCAAGGGGACTTGCTGGACGAAGCGCTCCATAGGCAGATAGCAGCAGCCTCACGCTTGGAGGCTCTTGCTCTCATGGGAGACTTCAACCACCCTGATATCCGTCGGAGGGATGGAACGGCCCGGCACAAGCAATCCAGAAGGTTCCTCGATTGCGTGGAAGACAACTTCCTTCTGCAAGTAATAGAGGAGCCGACAAGGAGAGGTGCCATGCTTGACCTCGTCCTCACCAACAGGGAAGGGCTGGTTGGGAATGTGACGCTCCAGGGCAGCCTTGATTGCAGCGATCATGAGATGGTTGAGTTTGAGATCCTCAGGACAGTGAGAAGAGCGTGCAGCAAGCTCACTGCTATGGACTTCAAGAGAGCAGACTTTGGCCTCTTCAGGAACCTGCTCAGTAAGGTTCCATGGGATACAGCCCTAGAGGGCAGGGGTGCCCAAGACTGTTGGTTGATATTCAAGGATCACCTGCTGCAAGCTCAGGAGCGATGCATCCCAACTAGAAGGAAGTTCAGCAGGAGGGCCAGGAGACCTCCTTGGATGGATAAGGAGCTGCTGAGCAAAATTCGAAGGAAAAAAGAGGCTTATAAAAGGTGGAAGCAAGGTCAGGCGGCCTGGGAAGAATACAGGGATGTTGTCCAGGAACCTAGGGAGCAGGTTAGGAAAGCTAAGGCCCAGTTAGAATTAAACTTGGCTAGGGATGTTAAGGATAGCAGGAAGGGATTTTATAGGTACATTGCCAATAAAAGACAGGTTTAGGGACACCGTGGGCCCTCTGCAGAAGCTATCGGGAGAACTGGCTACCCTGGATTTGGAGAAGGCTGAGGTTCTTAATGACTTCTTTGCCTCAGTCTTTACCGGCAAATGCTCTCACCACACCACCCAAGTCTTGGAAGGCAGACGCGGGGACGGTGAGGGTGGGGACACGGGGCCCACTGTAGGGGAGGATCTTGTTCGGGACCACCTTAGGAACCTGAATGTATACAAGTCCATGGGGCCGGATGAAATCCATCTGCGGGTCCTGAAGGAGCTGGCAAATGAAGTTGCTAAGCCACTGTCCATCATATTTGAAAAATCATGGCAGTCAGGTGAAGTTCCCGATGACTGGAAGAAGGGAAATATAACCCCCATTTTTAAGAAGGGGAAAATGGATGAGCCAGGGAATTACAGACCAGTCAGTCTCACCTCTGTGCCTGGCAAAATCTTGGAGCGGATTATCCTGGAAAGCATGCTAAGGCACATGAAAACCAACAAGGTGCTTGGTGACAGCCAGCATGGCTTCACTAAGGGGAAATCCTGCCTGACCAATCTGGTGACCTTCTATGAAGGGGCTACGGAACTGATGGACAGGGGCAGAGTAGCTGATGTCATCTACCTGGACTTGTGTAAAGCCTTTGACACTGTCTCCCATGACATCCTTCTCTCTAAGTTGGAGAGACATCAATTTGATAGGTGGACCACTCAGTGGATAAAGAACTGGCTGGATGGCTGCAGGCAAAGAGTAGTGCTCAGAGGCTCAGTGTCCAGCTGGAGACCAGTAACGAGTGGTGTCCCTCAGGCATTGGTGTTGGGACCGGTCTTGTTCAACATCTTTGTGGGTGACATGGACAGTGGGATTGAGTGCGCCCTCAGAAAGTTTGCCTATGACACCAAGCTGTGTGGTTCGGTTGATAAGTTGGAGGGAAGGAATGCCATCCAGAGGGACCTTGACATGCTTGTGAGGTGGGCTGATGCCAACCTGATGAAGTTTAACCATGCTAAGTGCAAAGTCCTCCACCTGGGTTGGAGCAATGCCAGGTACAGCTACAGGTTGGGCGGGGAGGAGATTCAGAGCAGCCCTGCGGAGGAGGACTTGGGGGTGTGGGTTGATGAAAAAATGAACATGAGCTGATAGTGTGAGCTTGCAGCCCAGAAGGCCAACCGTATTCTGGGCTGCATCAAAAGGAGTGTGACCAGCAGGTCGAGGGAGGTGCTCCTGCCCCTTTACTCTGCTCTCGTGAGACCTCACTTGGAGTATTGTGTGCAGTTCTGGTGTCCTCAACATCAAAAGGACATGGAAGTGTTAGAACAAGTGCAGAGGAGGGCCACGAGGATGATCAGGGGACTGGAGCACCTCTCGTATGAAGATAGGCTGAGAAAATTTGGGCTGTTCAGCCTGGAGAAGAGAAGGCTGCGTGGAGACCTCATAGCAGCCTTCCAATACCTGAAGGGGGCCTATAGGGATGCTGGGGAGGGACTGTGGTGAGAGGACAAGGAGTAATGGGTTTAAACTTAAACAGGGGAGGTTTAGATTGGATCTGAGGAAGAAATTTTTTACTGTGAGAGTGGTGGGGCCCTGGAATGGGTTGCCCAGGGAGGTTGTGAATGCTTCATCCCTGGCGGCGTTCAAGGTGGGGTTGGACATAGCCTTGGATGGCATGGTTTAGTGGGAGGTGCCCCTGCCCATGGCAGGGGGGTTGGAACTCGATGATCTTGAGGTCCTTTCCAACCCTTACTATTCTATGATTCTATGATTCTATGACTATTTACAAGAGCACAGCAGTGCTGACAGTGGTGCTTGCAAGGGTCCACTGATGTGAAGAAAGCAAATAGACCTTGACGTCATTTATGAAGCATGTGTAAAACCAAATTCATTACTTTTATTTTCCCTTTACATACATTTTACAGGGGGAATTATTTTCTACTATCTAAACCTCAAAAAAGTAAAGTCATAGAATCATAGAATCATCGAATATTTAGGGTTGGAAAGGACCTTAAGATCATCTGGTTCCAACCTTCCTGCCATGGGCAGGGACACCTTCCACTAAACCATGCCATCCAAGGCTATGTCCAACCCCACCTTGAACGCCGCCAGGTATGAAGCATTCACAACCTCCCTGGGCAACCCATTCCAGGGCCTCACCACCATGCATGTAATGTGGAGACAGGGTTTACAGAGTTCTTAAGACTACTTATGGATTAATGCTGCACAAGAAAATCACAGTATAGGTAAGGTTCTTTCATCAAATTAGTGCAATGGATCAATATATTGACCTCTTTTAATACTATCTAATCTACAATGTCAGATAAAAATCAAGACAGACTGCTGAGATTTCAAAAAGGATTTACAGGGGAGTGACATAACCAGAAAAGATAACACACTGGGTAAGATGCAGTAACTTGTGTAATGTTATGATTTAAACTGAGTTAAAGCCATCTGTCATTTGCCCTCCCAACCACAAAACCCAACATTCCATGAAGTCAGAAACAAGAAGTGCTTTATAGTCCAGAGCCCCTTAATGATGGACTCAGCAAGCCACAATGCAATTCACCCATAAGAAAGGCAGAACAGTTTGAAATGGGTTGTTAATTAAAAGCAAAGCACCTGAAGATATGTGCACTGAATCTCACCAGCACTTAGTGATAAGAAAACTCTTAAGAGATGTGACTCAACTGATAATGTCACAACTGAACTTACAAATAAACCTGTGGTACAAACACAGTGTAGGAGACAACAGAACTCTTCTAAAAAAAGATTAAAATTGCAGCAGCCAATGATGAACTTTAATTGAAAACAAATAAGGATAATTGGAAAGGGTATGTTCCTAACTACTAAAAAAAGAAGTTTAGGATTGATCTAAGGAATCCACAGACTCACACATACATATAGAACCAGTCAAATAAGGTTTGCAAGTGCAATTTCTCAGAAGTACCACTAATACCTAAATGTTGCACATTCAAGCTTTATCTGGTTGATGTCTCCATATGTATCACCTCAACCATTCTGTGATTCCATTAAACGAGACAATCACCCCCCAAAAAATTGAAGAAGGTACATGAAGCCTACTAATAACAAAGTGATAAACACTTCCATTAAGACTTTTACTTCGTCTGGTACATCCCTGCCAGCCTATATGTGTCTGTTTCATCTCTCCACTACTAAATTTAGTAAGTTTCCATATGTACATAAAGCTGTCCTATTGAAAACACGTTACTGCTAACTCTCTTCGACATATTATATACATCTTGAGGCTGCATGACCATGTTTTTGTAGCCTTGTTACCATTTTTTTATGTGACTGGCAGAGCTCTTTTCACCATCCCCCTACGCTATTTACAGCACTGACTGCTCCTGAAGATTTCCCAAGTGATGAGGTAATTTTCAGAGTGGATGTGCTCAAGTGGTCAATCTGTCTGCTGAGGCAGACACAGATGAATCAAAGACTCAAGGCCATTATCAATACACTAATGTAAACAAAAAAAAAATAAAGTATTAGAGCCTGACAGGTACTTCTCATCAGGTAAGCTACGTATTCATTTTCATTGCAAGCTGAGGACCGCTGAGTAGAAACTCACTAAAGACAATATGACACATGATAGCTCATCACAGTTAGAAAAGTAAGAGAAGGTGAAACCGAACACAGTTCCAGTGTCACAGGAAGAAACTGCTAGCACGTTACAAGTTTATGGCTGTTTTTCCAATTAAGAATCAACACTTACCACCACTGGGCAGAGAATTCAAGCTGATTCCAGCTCAAGAATCACCTGAAGTGCATGAGAGGGGGAGATGGGGAGAAAGTCCCCCAAAGCATCAGAGAGCTGCTGTTCTAGCTTCATCCTCTTGGACTGGTTGATGATAATCTTTATTGGAACTAAGAGAACAGAGGGATATTAGGACTTCAGCAGAGCTCACAGAATGTCCTACCCATGTGAAAAGCAGCTACTGCCTCTGTATGAGATTATACAGAGATAGGAAAGTTGCATGTAACAGGAGTGTCACTGAAGTGGCAGTGACTTTTTGTTTGTTTTTAACCAGTAGGGATCTGTGATCACACAGCTAACATGTTCCACAAGAAAACTCATATGCCTTCTGTGCAGGGCTAGTCTATCTCCCCACCTTCCCTGGAAGCAGATTGGACCTGGACAAAGATGGCAGAGGGAGCCCACAGCAGAGAGAAGGAATGAGCAGCATGGACGATCAGGAATGAAGCTATTGAACGTGCTTTCAGCATCTCTTTTTTTATCAAAATGGACGTACTCAAATGTGTGGATTGGCAGCTGCTGAACATATAAAATACCTATCCAGCCTTGAAGGTGGTCAGAAAAGTACAGGGGACTGAATGCTTCCCACATTTTTCTTCAACCCGTTTCAAATCTGTTATGATGGGACCACTCCAGGAGGATGTTGAAGACATTCACTTTCAGAATTGCTCAGAGAATATCACTTTTCTCTGCCCTGTAGATACAAGAACTTCAACAAACACACCCGGTAACAGCTGTGAAGGCAGTTTTATGATGGAGGTATCTGTCCCCTGGGGAAAGGACTGAAGCTACCAACTCAACTTGCATGGACTACCATGTGGTCTTCAGGTGGTAATAAATTAAGGTGACTACAGCCAGCTAAAGGTTTCATGTTCCTCCTACAAAACCCCTGAGCAACACAGACAGTGTATACCCTTCGAGACTTGTCATGGTGTCCTGGGTTCAGTAGCAGCAGTCATTTTTGTCCTTCTTGGTAGCTGGTGCAGCGCTGTGTTTTTGATTTTGGGCCTGGGAACAATGTTGATAACACCAGTGTTTTCAGTTACTGCTTGGTGATGTTTAGGCTGGCCAAGGACTTTGTGAGTCTCATGCTCTGCTAGGGAGGAGGGGAAGCCAGGAGGAAGGAGAGACAGGACACCTGACCCAGACTAACCAAAGAGATTATTCCATACCACAGCACGTCATGTCCAGGATGTAAAAACGGAGAGCAGAGACCCAGAAGGGTGGTGGGGGTGCACGGTGGGGGGTGCACTGGTGGGGGTGCACTGTGTGGTCACCACCTTTATACTTTGGGAGGTATATAATAGAAATGCTTAGCAATTACACATCTCTTTTCACCTCCTCGGGTGGTCAACCTGTGAAGGAGACATTCTTTTATGCTCTCACCCCCCCCCCCCCCCCCCCCATCAGACCATTTACAGCATCATTTGAGAATTTTGAAGGTTTTGAATGGCCTTTAGACACTCTTGAGACCTGCCTGCTGATTATGATGGGGATCTCCATGTTGGCGCACATACTGAGTGTGTTTTACCCACGACCCTTTCTTCTGGCCCCGAGAGTTATGCAGAGTCGGGTCTGGGCCTTGTCTAGGGTTAAACGATGATATAGAAGGTCCAAGAGATTTTCCCAAGGCTGGATAGTCATGAGTGGTAGGGTGTGTGGGATAGTATGGGCAAGTATCTAGGCCAGTGGGCCCCTCCAGTGCTTTGGAATTTCACCAATGAACAAAATGCAAAATCCAAAAAAATTAGTAAAACACTTAAGGGAGGTGTGTTGTCATTCTGGTCACACCAGAGAGGAACAAATCATGGCAACATGCTGGGGCTTGGCCTATGCTCACAGAGACCAGTTCAACACTATCCAGCACCTTCAAAAGGAAAAAAATGCCCCTGGATCTGAGGGCGGAGTAATGGACAGCGCAGCTACTCCAGCTCCAAGCACAGCAGCTACACCACCCCTAGGGACAAGTGCGGCCAAACAGTAACGGGCAGCGCAGCTGCTCCAGCTCCAAGTACAACAGCTACACCACCACCAGCGACAAGTACAGCCACTACTCAAACCCCAGTGACAAGTACAGCAGCTACTCAAACCACAGTGATAATCACTGCAGCTAAACCAGAGGACCAACTCATACCAATACCGGTTGCCCCTGTACGCAAAAGGAAAGCAAAAAAGAGGCAAGAAAGATGAAGAAACAAAGTACTCGCCTCCTGGGACAGCATCTGACCAAGAGTCATCATCACATGACGAAGAAGAAGAAGAAGAAGAAGAGGTGACTTCCCTATTGCAGACCTCGACTGAGCTACGGAATATGCGAAAAGACTTTACCCGTCAGCCAGGGGAGCACATCATCACCTGGTTGCTCCGATGCTGGGACAACGGGGCCGATGGTCACGAACTAGAAGGTAGTGAAGCCAAACAGCTGGGATCACTTGCTAGGGAAGGGGGAATTGACAAAGCAATTGCAAGAGAGAAACGGTCCCTCAGCCTTTGGAAGCAGCTCTTGGCAACTATGAAAGAAAGATTTCCATATAAGGAAGATGTTGTGAGTCGTTCGGCCAAGTGGACTACTCTAGAGAAAGGCATCCATTCACTGAGGGAATCGGCCATTGTAGAGATGGCCCTGGAATGGGTTGCCCAGGGAGGTTGTGGATGCTTCATCCCTGGCGGCGTTCAAGGTGGGGTTGGACATACCCTTGGATGGCATGGTTTAGTGGGAGATGTCCCTGCCCATGGCAGGGGGGTTGGAACTCGATGATCTTGAGGTCCTTTCCAACCCTAACTATTCTATGATTCTATGATTCTATGATTCTATGATTCTATATCAAGCCAAATAATGGGGATATACCCATAGATCCAGATGAAATCGAATGTACATGGCCCATGTGGCAGAAGTTTACATGGAATGCACCCCCATCATATGCTCATTCATTGGCAACAGTAACCTGGAATGACATAATACCACCAACAGTGGATGAAATGATTCATAAACTCTGAGAGTTTGAAGACAATCTCCCCCCTTCCATCATCTCAGCTGTGGAAAAACTGTCCCAGGACCTCAAAAAATTGGGAGACGATCTATCCAGCTCCTCATGTGCACCAACACACATCTCAGCTATTAACGAAAGGCTTCCAACTGAGAGAGAAGATATAGAAGGTATACACCACGGGCCACCCTATGGTTTTACCTGCAGGATCACGGAGAAGATATGACACAGTGGGACAGAAAGCCTATTTCAGTTTTGGAGGAATGGGTGCTTGAATTGAAAAGGAGAACAAAGGTCAAGGCTGATCACCACATGAAGGCTGCAGCTTCAGTCTCTGAAGAGCAGGTTCTCAGATGGAGTGGAAGAGATGATTTTACTTCAGCTCCTGTGATAAGGAATAATTCCTGTCAAAAAGACGTGAGTGACCAATGTGATGACTATTAGAGGGGCCCTACCTCCAGCCAGGTGGAGGTAGGGGACAATCGGATTTACTGGACTGTGTGGATCAAATGGCCTGGCATATCAGCCCCACAGAAGTATAAGGCTCTACTAGATAATGGTGCACTGTGTACCCTGATGCTATCAAGCTGTCAAGGGGTAGAAACCATTTCTATTTCTGGAGTGACAGGGGGATCCCAAGAGTTGACTGTGCTGGAGGTTGAAATCAGCCTGACTGGGAGGGAATGGCAAAAACACCCCATTGTGACTGGTCCAAAGGCTCCATGCATCCTTGGCATAGATTACCTCAGGAGAGGGTACTTCAAAGACCCAAAAGGGTACCGATGGGCTTTTGGTATTGCTGCTTTGGAGACAGAGGAAATTGAGCAGCTGTCCATCTTACCTGGTCTCTCAGAGGATCCTTCTGTGGTGGGGTTGTTGAAGGTCGAAGAACAGCAAGTGCCAATTGCAGCCACAACAGTGCACTGGCGACAATATCGCACCAACCGAGACTCCCTGATTCCCATCCATAAGCTGATCCGTAGATTGGAGAGTCAAGGAGTGATCAGTGGGACCCGCTCACCCTTTAATAGCCCCATATGGCCAGTGCGAAAGTCTAATGGAGGGTGGAGACTAACAGTAGGCTATCGTGGCCTTCACAAAGTCACACCACCCTTGAGTGCTGCCGTACCGGACATGCTAGAACTGCATTATGAACTGGAGTCAAAGATAGCCAAGTGGTATGCCATGACTGATATTGCCAATGCGTTTTTCTCAATTCCTCTGGCAGCCGTGTGCAGGCCACAGCTCGCTTTTACTTGGAGGGGCGTCCAGTACACTAGGAACTGACTGCCTTAGGGGTAGAAACACAGCCCTACCATCTGCCATGGTAGATCCAGCCTGCACTGGAACAGGGGCAAGCTCCAGAACACCTGCAATACATTGATGACATTATTGTGTGAGGGGCTACAGTGGAAGAAGTCTTTGAGAAAGGGAGGAAAATAATCCAAATCCTGCTGAAAGCCAGTTTTGCCATAAAACGGAGTAAGGTCAAGGGACCTGCACAGGAGATTCAATTTTTGGGAATAAAATGGCAAGATGGACATCGCCAGATCCCCACAGATGTGATCAATAAGATAACAGCAATGTCGCCACCAACTAATAAGAAAGAAACACAAGCTTTCTTGGGTGTTGTGGGGTTCTGGAGAATGCGCAACCCAAATTACAGTTTGATTGTAAGCCCTCTCTATCATGTGACCCGGAAGAATGATTTTAAATGGGGCCCTGAGCAACAACAAGCCTTTGAGCAAATTAAACGAGAGAGAGTTCATGCTGCAGCCCTCGGACCAATCCAGACCAGGCCAGATGTGAAAAATGTATTGTACACTGCAGCCGGGGAGAATGGTCCTACCAGGAGCCTCTGGCAGAAAGCTCCAGGGGAGACTTGAGGTTGACCCCTCATCTTTTGGAGTTGGGGATACAGAGGATCTGAGGCCAGCTAGATCCCAACTGAAAAAGAGATACTGGCAGCCTGTGAAAGGGTTAGAGCTGCTTCAGAAGTGACTGACTCTGAAGCACAGCTCCTCCTGGCACCCCAGTTGCCCGTGCTGGGCTGGATGTTCAAAGGCAGGGTCTCCTCTACACATCATGCAACTGATGCTACATGAAGTAAGTGGGCTTCGCTAACTGCACAACGAGCTCAAATAGGAAATCCCAGTCGTCCAGGAATTCTAGAAGTCATCATGGACTGGTCAGAGGGCAAAGATTTTGGAACGTCACCAGAGGAGGAGGAGGTGATGCGTGCTGAAGAGGCCCCACCATATAATGAACTGTCAGAAAGTGAAAAGCAATATGCCTTGTTTACTGATGGGTCCTGTTGCACTGTAGGAAAGCATCGTAGATGGAAGGCAGCTGTATAGAGTCCTCGATAACAAGTTGCAGAAATTGCTGAAGGAGTGGGTGAATCGAGTCAGTTTGCCGAGGTGAAAGCCATCCAGCTGGCCTTGGACATTGCTGAATGAGAAAAGTGGCCAGTACTTTATCTCTATACTGACTCATGGATGGTGGCAAATGACCTGTGGGGGTGGTTGCAGCAATGGAAGCAGAGCAACTGGCAATGCAGAGGTAAACCCATCTTGGGCTGCTGCACTGTGGAAAGATATCACTGCCCGGGTGCAGAACCTGGTGGTCATAGTACGCCATGTAGATGCTCATGTACCCAAGAGTCAGCCACTGAGGAACACCAGAACAACCAGCAAGTGGATAAAGCTGCTAAGATTGAAGTGGCTCAGATGGACTCAGATTGGCAACATAAGGGTGAATTATTTTTGGTCCAGTGGGCCCATGACATTTCAGGCCATCAGGGTAGAGATGCAACATACAGATGGGCTCGTGATCGAGGGGTGGAATTAACAATGGGCACTATTTCTCAGGTTATTCATGACTGTGAAACACGTGCTGCAATTAAGCAAGCTAAATGGTTAAAGCCTCTTTGGTAAGGAGGACGATGGCTGAAGTACAAATATGGGGAGGCCTGGCAGATTGATTATATCACACTCCCACCAACCTGCCAAGGCAAGAACCATGTGCTTACCATGGTGGAAGCAACCACCGGATGGCTGGAAATATATGCTGTGCCCCACGCCACTGCCTGGAACACTATCTTGGGCCTTGAGAAACAGATTTTGTGGCGACACGACACCCCAGAGAGAATTGAGTCAGACAAGGGGACTCATTTCCGGAACAGCTTTATAGATATTTGGGCCAAAGAGCAGGGCATTGAATGGGTATATCACATCCCCTACCATGCACCAGCCTCTGGGAAAATCAAACAGTACAATGGGCTATTAAAAACTACACTGAGAGCAATGGGTGGTGGGAATTTCAAACACTGGGATACACATTTACCAAAGGCCACCTGGTTGGTCAACACCAGAGGATCTGCCAACAGGGCTAGTCCAGCCCAGTCAGAACTTCTACATACTCTGGAGGGGGACAAAGTTCCTGTGGTGCATATAAAAAGTTTGCTGGGGAAGACAGCCTGGGTTATTCCTGCTTCAGGTAAAAGTAAACCTACTCGTGGGATTGCTTTTGCTCAGGGACCCAGATATACTTGTTGGGTAATGCGGGAAGATGGGGAAGTCTGATGTATACCTCAAGGGGATTTGATTTTAGGGGAAAACAGCCAATGAACTCAATTGTATGCTGTTGCCTGCTATGTAATACTTTTATAGCCCACCAACTAGATGTCTTCAAGTCATCAGTGACTGGCTCTCTGACCGTCATCCCAGCAAAGAATGAACTTTAATGAAACCGGATGAGTTCTGCAGAAAAGGAACAATCGGCATCAGTAGGCAACGATCCAACACTGCACACGGCCTCCCCTGCTCTGAAGGACTGTTACAGGGGATGGAGCTTGACATCACCGACCGAATGGACTCAGCAGCTTTGTAGGGATTAGTCCATGCACTGAGGGATGATCTCTCTCCCTCTCTGTGCGTCTAAATCAAACCTGCAACATATTGTGAACATAGGTCATGGCATTTTGTGCTTGTGTTGGAGAAAGAAAAGACAGCAGCTTTTAGAATGTGCTTGGGGATGGGGAGCATGTCAACCGGTATGTTAAAATTTGGCTGAGCATAACACATTATTCTTAATATGCATTCGCAACACACTATAATGACCAAGAATGCTGAATGCATGTAAACTTTTGATAATGTGTCTTACAGACCCACACCACTGAGCACATTTGGTAGTGCTTCAAGTCTCAGTTGACAGATTGACAGATACCAATTGACAGAACACACTACAGTGAAATTCTAGACATTGCTGTTATCTATCATCAAGTGTAGATGCATGATCACAGGAGGACACATTTCTATTTGAAAGATTAGTCATAGGAAGCGGCGCATTACTTTGTTTCAGTAATGCTGGCTTTATGGAAAATTAAGGATGATGAAGGTACAGCAACAGCTTCCACTGCTGCTTTATAAAATACTCCTTTAAGAGATGCAAGCAGAAATTAAAAGAAAAATACTGATATTAACTAATAAACTGAAATAGCTGATTTACATAATCCATTTGTATCTGGGAAATCAACCAGATGAAAGCAGAGAAGCCAAAGGCATGTTTAGACCTCAGCTCTTAAAAGTACACAGATCATTTTAAATTGCAAGGAACTCATTCTAAAGCCTTATGGCTCCTCCTACTGAATACTGACAAAGTAAAAGCTTGAATTCATGAATGTGGATAGGAATTAGACAGTCCTTTAAAATGGAATACTTTCAGGTATTCAGATACACATGCCTCTGTATATGCATGTATGCATACTTGAACAAAAATCCTGAGAACAAACTCACCATGGTTCTTATCAAAACATAGGAAAAAATTCTTCAATGTTTGATTAAACGTAACATTCATCAGGCAGCATGACAGCATGAGGTGCTAAAAAATGTCTGTAAGAACTGTTATTCTTTTCACATCTATTACATGCCATGTGACTTCTTCCTTTCTAGATGACTCGTATTCATATTTGTTAACAAATTCTCAGAAACAAATGCCACAGGAATGAATCAAAAGGCTATTTCATGAAGGACAATGTTAGAGGTAAAATAAATAGATTCAGGCATGAACAGAGCATACAGTTCTCAAGAACATTCCCACAGGAATGTCACAAATACAGATAAACCAAAGGTTTTTTGATTTGCAGGAGAATGAACTTCTAACAAAGGAAAATTCAGATAAAACTAAATATACAGAAATTGCTTTAATAACTATTTCAGCAGATTGAAAAATCTGAATTTTTAGACACAAAAAAAAAAAAGGGAATTTGAATTAAAGTATCATTACATTAACAATCGAATGATATTACTAGAATATAAATCAAAATAAGCCATAGATTTCTTGTTATTTGCCGCACATAACTAAAAATCATTCTGTGATCCACACTTGTATAATTTCCTAGGCCTCCTGTGGCTTCCAGTGACAGTCTACAGCTACTATAGGGAATCAGTTCACACAACAGTGCATACTGATGAAGAAACACATGCAGCATTCTCTGTCAGCACAGGAGAAAACACAAAAATGTTGCTGCCTTAATTGCACCGATCACTGGGAATTTTAACAGGATTTTTTTCCTCCCTGTACTATTAATATATACTTTAGTGTTGAGCAAGCCACATCAATGTGTTAATTCCTTGATGCAAGTTTAAGCACTTCTCACTGACAAAAGGCCAAAAGCTTCTAAGCTGCTTGCACTGCTATAATATTTATTGTTGCTTTTCCTCCTGTCTTCTCTTTTCAGAGCACGGTTTAGCACAGTCTAAACCTCTGTGAGTTATGGGGGAATTATAGATCTTGATTTAAAGGAAGAATATTCCTTGAATCATCCTGGGGGAAAAAAAAAAAAAAAAAAAAAAGAGAAAGAAAAAAAGAGTGGCATAGCTAGACATGTACAGCACTCTGCAAAAGTCAACAATGAACTTACTATCTGACGAAGAGATAAGTCACTTACTACACCTCTGTAACTTATGACTATATGCAGTTTCATCTCTGGCAGTTTCTTACAATAAGGTGGCATCTTGCTTTTTATACATAAAGTACCACAAAAAATCCCCAAATGTCTATCAACAAATGCTTCAGCTAAATGACATATTTCTGATTTCCAGCTGCAGCATGTCCTCACTCAGATGCTGGACATAAAGCAGTTTGAGAAGATGGAATTTAAATACTCCAAAACCAAAACTCTATAAAGGGAAATACAGTTCTTCCTGCAATTTCATGGCAAAACATCTGATGTTCTAGTTTATCATTCAAATCAGACAGATCACTTCTGACCTCCTCCTAAAGTGTGCACAATCCAGCTTATTTAATACCTTTTTATGTCAAGGCGAGAGACAATAGAAATGCATCTCTAGCACCAGCCAGATGTTGAAAGATGCAAAACAAACATGGTGCTTAGGGAAGATAGATAATGTTTTGACAGATTCATTCCCCACTGAAGTTTTACTTAAGACATAACAGTTCCTTATGTGTGGAGCAAATGCAACAGAGCAGAGGTTACTGAAGTGTGGACAGTGGACCAAACAAGCCCATAAAGCTGTTTTAGATGGCCTCTGGGAATGTGGCTGCTGGCCAACCACACACTATCAGCTGACCACTCCAGAGACAAAGCTAGTGAATTTTTAACAATGCCCAGGCAGGATTTTAACCCAGTTGTGTTGGAAAATAAGACAATTCTTCTGCTTCTGATTGTGTCTGTGAGGCCCTACGTAAAGCAAAAGAGCTACTTATGAGGAAGTGATCAGTCAAAGAACCGAAGCTGGGGCAAACCTTGGCTTGCATTCTTGTTGCTTCTCAACCCAGAAGAGGACACCTGGTTGAGAGAAACAAAGACCACACCTTAGTTTGCCTTCTACTCAAAACCTGAAGTAAAAGCGAAGGAAATGCAGGTGTCTCTATACACAGCTTCTGTCTACCCGCACTCAGTAGGTCTGCTTAGCCACATACAAGCACAAGGGTCTCCTTGAGCTGTGTTGAGGCAAGTTAGGAATGATCAAATCCTCCAGCCACCCTGGCCCAGGACTAATCCTGTCCAGCCACTGGAGCCCAGCCCAATACCCTGGGGACCTGGGGTCTCTGGGAAGGCTGAAGGACATGGTTTCTGATGTCCCGTTTGCAGGCTCAGCCAGCAGTGAAGCTCAGCATGTATCCCAGGCACATACACAGGACACAGACATGGTTAGTCACACAGAGCAGGCACTGCCTCCATCAGCACCTGCATTCGGGATTCACACCAGACACAGCACAGCTGGCCACATCCCCTTCTCCTTGTGGGTTGGCAGAGACAGAAGGTCACTAGTGCAGCTCACACACCACACTGTCCAGGTTCACAAGCACACCCACATTCATGGGTCCCATAAAAAACCAGCATGGACCCTCTGCCTCTCCAACACCCCTGCACAGATTCCAGCCCTCCCTTATGGCTCCCTGACTTGCTGGGTGAAAGTCCATTAGCCCAGCTGGGTGCTCGCAGCACAACGCAGCACTCGCACACTTGTCCCACAGCACCCCATATTCCTGAGTGCCCCTCTAATATAAGCACAGACCCTCCACCTGTCTGATACTCCTGTCCAGACCTGGGGCCTCTGGCTCCCTGGCTGGTCCAGTTTGGAGTTTGCTAGACTCCACACACACTGAGCACACTGCTGGCTCATTCAGCTGGCTGCCGACAAACACCCCCAGGTCCTTTTCCACCAGGCAGCTTTCCAGCTGCATTGACATAGCAGTGACTAGAAACACCAAAATGCCAAAAGAGCACTAATAAAACAATAAGTAGAAAGTGCAAGGGACTTAGTAACAGTGGTTTGCATAACTTAGTAAAGAAATTGAAACAATGCATAGGTGCGACTGATAGCCTTTAAGTTGCATTTTGCAACTACTACATTTTTTATATCACAAAGTCACAAGGCACTTCCTGTCTATTTTCCAACAATTCTTTCTCTTGACAGGGTAGCTTTTTCAGTGGGACACTCATAGATGAACATTATCAAGTTTATAGGTGTTTAGAGAAAAGGTATAATTACCGAAGAAGTTATGTGCATCTTCTCCTGTCAACATCACCAGGCAACTGCAGTATTATTGCTGCCTTGAACAGAGGTATGCATCTCATCTCAAACTTTTATTTCTAAGTGTCTTTGATCAGCTCATCCTAATAACATATCCCAGCCAAAAAAGCCCGCCTGTGGGACTGAGTGCTTTTTTTGGTTTCCTACCAATTGCACAGTGATTATAAAGGGCAGTAAGGAAACTAAAGCTGAAGAGTAAAAATGTGACAACAAAAATAGCACATATGCCATCTGCAGTATCAGACAGCATAGCTAAATTATAGCATGGTGTTGAAAGTCAGAACAAGGCTCAACTGTACTTGCCTGAACTTTTTCTCCTACACGGATTAATAAAGAAAAATCAATTCAGTGTACTGCTTTTTCAGTAGACAATGTACAATGAATGGATAGTAATTAAACTTCAAATTTCTAAGTTGTCATTATGTTATGATTCCCCCTTTTTTTTTTTTTTTGTACCACCTATAAATTACACTATATGATTAAAAAGATAAAGGAGGCAGTACTGAGATTAGGATAGCAAAGTACTAGAGCAGCAATCAAGGAGGGCTCTGCTTTCAAATGAAGTGCAGCAAAAAAAAGAGCACATAGTGTTTTGCTGAGAGCAGAGAATAAAGTTATACACCAATAAAGTACTTCAAATGTGCACCAAGAAGACAATTTACTTCTAGGCAGTACAGCAGAATCAGATGAAGAACTTCAGACATGAAGTCATGAGTTACTACAGAAGAAGGTAAAAGCTAAGCTTTGGTCATTAATTAATCTACTAGTGGACTCACATCCTGTAACAAGCACCCTGGCTACAATAATTAATGTATTTGATAGCTTCCCATTCACTGTCACAGCCAATATCCCATCTCCCTTCTTGCCCACACGTATTTATGCCTAATTTTAGCTAACACTCTTCGATGTCCAGGTCAGTTTTCCAGTTTCCTTATATTCCCTTGATTTGCAGTAGGAAAAGGTAGTCTTCTACAGAATAATTTGGAACAGAAACCTAAATGCAAGAAATCCAAATTTCCCCTGAGCAGATTAACTCACTGTGCTGACTGGTAAGAAGCCAGTGGCAATGCTTCTAATTTAAGTATCTAAACCTAGACAGCTCAATCCAAGTCAGACTGACCTAAAACACCTGTACATTATTTATTTTTGAAATGATAAATGACAAATTCCACTATCAGTTTCTCCGCTCAGAGATGATTCTGCTCTGGGAAGGAATGAATTGGCTTTGAATCACAGCAAAATAATCTGGTCTCTAACAGGGCTGGACCAGCAGCTGGCTCATTTCTCCTTCAGCTGCCCAGGAGATTTCATCCAGCAGCTGATAGACCCAAGGCCTGCAATCTGATATGAACAGATTTGGACAGACAGAGCAGATTGAAATTGATTGCTGGCCACCAAGCATGGCGAATTTTTTGTGAATAGTATATGGGGAAGTGATGTGTGAGAACATGTGTGTGTTTATAGATGGCAGCAGTAGAAAGGAGTGTTAAAATTGTACCAAAAGATGAATTGCTAACTTAGAATCATTGTATGGTTTGGGATGGAAGGAACTTTAAAGATCATTTAATTCCAACCTCCCTGCCAGAGCCAGGGACACCTTGCACTAAACCAGGTTGCTCAATGCCCCATCCAACCTGGCTTTGAACACTTCAGGGATGGGGCAGCCATAGCTTCTCAGGGCAACCTGTGCAGTGACTCACCACCCTCATAGTGAAGATTTTTTTCCTAATATCTGAATCTACCCTCTTTTAGCTTAAAGTCATTTCCCCTCATCCTATCACTATATGCCTTTCTAAAAAGTCTACCCAAGATTTTTGTCAAGAGAAGGGCTGGTTTAAACTGCAGTTATCAGAATGAACCTTCCTTTTACCTCCACTGTGTGGCCCTGTAGAGTAGAACTACTCGTTAGTGAGGGTTACTGGTGCTAAAAATCTACGTAGGCTCAAAACTGACAGGACATCATGGGAAAACATAACACAACACAACACCCAGGGCTGTTAAATGCAAAATCCATCCATAAGTCCTTTGGTCAGGAGTAAGTGGAATTTGTGAGAATATTCTGAAAAATACCAAATGCTGACTTTCTTCGAGGGAGGTGATCCTGCCCCTCTGCTCCTCTCTCCTGAGACCTCACTTGGAGTATTGTGTGCAGTTCTGGTGTCCTCAATACAAAAAGGACATGGAACTGTTGGAACAAGTCCAGAGGAGGGCCACGAGGATGATCAGCGGACTGGAGCACCTCTCATACGAAGATAGGCTGAGAAAGTTGGAGCTGTTCAACCTGGTGAAGAGAAGGCTGCGTGGAGACCTCACAGCAGCCTTCCAGTATCTGAAGGGGGTCTATAGGGATGCTGGGGAGGGACTCTTCATTAGGGACTGTAGTGAGAGGACAAGGAGAAACGGGTTCAAACTTAAACAGGAGAAGTTTGGATTGGATATGAGGAAGAAATTCTTTACTGTAAGGGTGGTGAGGCACTGGAATAGGTTGCCCAGGGAAGTTGTGAATGCTCCATCCCTGGCAGTGTTCAAGGCCAGGCTGGACAGAGCCTTGGATGGCATGGTTTAGTGGGAGGTGTCCCTGCCCATGTTAGGGGTGTTTGAACTAGATGATGACTATTCTATGATTCTATGATTCATGTACTTTTCCTTAGGCTATTGTAGGATAGCAAATACCCTGACAAAGTAGCAACATTTCGTACTTCTTGTCATATTCTTACATACCCTTACCAGACAGAGGGTTCTCCCTCACTTCCTAGAAAATCTGTCACTGTCTTCCTCTAGAGTAAAACTAGGTAAGAATGGTAGAAAACTAGGAATATTCAGAAGAAAAGTCTTCCTTCATCAAGCAGCAAGCAGACAGATCAGCAGAAATATTTAGTCTGTATCTCTTAGAGTTTTTTTTATAATCTCAGTGAAGATACAAATCCAAATCTATGGATTCAGGACTACCCACGTAACTTGTTCAGTTCCCTGCTATATTTTTCACCTGGTCACCTAAAATGCTTTAAGTAAAAGCTCAGACGTCCCAAAAAACTATCAAAAATACCAAGGGATTTCCACATCTGTTAACCTCCTTATATAGCTCAATAAAACGTAAGCACATCCCTTCATCTTTTTCTATTCAGCAAGCATTCTACTATACACGTGTTTTAGAGATTTGCAAAGTAAGGGTGGTGGTTGAATCAGGGCTCAAATATCCATACCACTTTATAAATCAGAGTTTTACATAAGCTCTGAGATTCAGAAGAGTACAAAAGAGACACTACTGCTACAACGAAGTCCACTGTGCTGTGTAACACAGGTCACAGATATTAAACCCTGCTTTGGATTCAGTAACAGTGGTTGAAACACAGCTTATCAAAAGGTTTTAGCAAGAAAAAATTAAAAAGAAAATGGGGCCATGTTGACGCAGAAGTCCCGGACACAGCACACAGACCAATATGATCAGGCTTGTGCCAAAGTTTATTGCGCAGATAGCTCAGTATATATAGGCACTCTACTTGTCTATCATTAACACACACAAGTCTAATTGGATACATGTATTGTTCACACGGCTAAATACCAAATAGGATTCACTCAGTAACATCTTAATGATTGGTTAACTATGACAGCATATGCTTCAAGGTTACAGTTAACATTCCTTCTCTGCGTATCTCTCTCAGTAGTTTTCCGTGCTAACTTTTCCCAAGGCTTCTGCACGTACACGAACTTTAGTAACCCTCAGGCGAGGCCTCAATGCCTGCGGGTCACTACCTTACAATTGTCAAGCAATTGTCTGGATTGCTCACATGCCCATTCACAGTCAAATAGCTCTCCACAAATCCCTCTTTTTGTTTTTGAGCAATCCAGACCCGATTCACAGCACGAGATAGCATACTGACAATACACTTCCATAAACAACAAAAGATCTAAACAATAATGATCAATACCATTAAAACTGTTAAACCTTGTTTGATTAGTACTCCTAGCCAACCACCAATACCCCAAACCCTGTAATAATCTTTGAAACCAATCCCAATCCGAGAGCACTTGTAACTTTCTATGTATAGATTCAGAATGATCAGAAAGATTCATACAACACATTCCTTCAAAATCTTCACATCCGTGACCTTGGGCTAGTAGTAAAAAATCAATTGCTGCTCTATTTTGCAGAGTAGCATGCCTTATACTATCTACATCTAATAAAAGATTACTTAAAGCTTCAGAAGTAGCATTAGTTTGTTTTGCAAGCCAACAACCTAGTCTATTTAAAGTAGTTAGTGTGTGAGCAATCCCGACTGAGCGGTCTATTCCAAAATTCTATGTGATCATTACAAAAACTACTAAAAGCATGTGAACTTCTTTTTACACGATAATTGCTTTTACGTCTGATTTGCAAAATTTGTGATTGATTTGGCATTAATAGGGTCAGTCGTGCTAAACTACATGGTCCTCCTTTTATGTGAGAAGGGATCCCTGGCCAGACACGATCCCCACAAACCAAAAAGTGACCACTAGGCAAGCTAATAGGATGGTTAGTAGCTTTAGATATGTTGCTGGAGGTATAATCACACCAAGAGCTATGGTTAGCATACACCGGCAAGGTGGCATTAACCCACCAAGCTCGTGACTGATTCCTCCCAACATAATTGAAATATAGACAATAGTCCATTTTTACAGACCCTAATAATTCCAATTCTTCTGGTTCCAACGAACTCTTTGGCAGGTAAGGTATCCAGCCATCCCAGGCATCTACCTTTCCCGTGCCTTGTGCAACAGCCTGCTGAGCCGTTGGAACAGGCCAATTATCTATGGGCACAGCCACCAAACAAGTGGTGAATGGATTCTCTGGGGTACAGTTAAAATCCACATGATGATTATCAAAGTGGCTGATCTGAGTGGTCCATATGTTCTTTCCATGGCCTCACCCACCGACTCGGGACCCATCGTGGTCCTTCACCTGTCGAAACACAAACATATCCTCTGCCAGTCATTTTTACCTCTACTGGGCCTTTCCATTCTCCTGTTCGCAAATCTTTAAACTGAACTTTTGCTGCCTCAACCTTTTGCACCTTTGATTGTAATGATGTATGATGGATTACAATTGGTGGAGATTCTCGGTTCCCTGTTAAACGCAGATAATTTAATACATACAGAGCTTTTGCAAGACGTTCAAATGGCATCTGTTCTCCCTCTTTTTGTTTTTGCAAAAGCGATTTCAGGGTAGCATGAGCTCGCTCAACAATGGCTTGACCTGTGGGAGAGTGTGGAATACCAGTGACTCTACGGATTCCCCACACATTACAAAAATGTGCAAATGAATGTGACACATATGCCGGTGCATTGTCTGTTTTGATTTCTAAAGGAATGCCTAATGCAGCAATAGCAGCATGCATGTGTTTAATAACATGTTTAGCAGACTCACCAGTTTGAGCTGTGGCCCACATAGCATGAGAAAAGGTGTCAATGCTGACATGCACATATTTTAAACGGCCAAACTCAGCAATGTGTGTGACATCCATTTGCCATAGTTGTAAGGCAGCCAATCCTCTAGGATTGACCCCTAAGCCTAGACCAAAACCAATTTTTTGGCAGGAAGCACAAGACTGTACAATGCCTCGAGCGTCAGTAATAGGCAAGTTAAATTGCCGAGCTAACACCCTCGCTGATTGATGGAAAAAATCATGTGAGAGACGTGCCTGTTCAAACAAATTAATTGTATGATTTGTCCATGTTGCAGCAACAAGTTGGTCTGCATTGTTGTTACCGATAGACAGACCATATTGGAACTGATGGCTACGAATGTGTGTGATAAAATATGGTGTTAGCCGCTGGTTTAACAAATGTAGCAACTGCATTAAAAGCATATACAAGGTAGCGTTTTTCACAGTTTTAACCATGGCTCGCTCAAGGCCTTGCACTGTCCCAACAACATAGAGAGAATCTGACACAATGTTTAACGGTGTTTCTGGCCATTGCTGGAAAACCCATAATACTGCTCTTAACTCCAGTGTTTGTAGAGAATCACCAAGATGACCCTGCAAAATATGATGTTTCCACTGGCTGTCTGTGTACCAAGTGGCAGCAGCTCGTTTAGATTTTCGCCCAGCATCAGTAAAAACTGTAAGCCCTTCTACTGGGGTTTCAGACCTGACTGGAATTTCTTCAAAAGTCTGGTCCTGTAAGATAGGTAAAAATTTTGTTGGAGGATAAGCGTTACTAAGTGTGCCTGGATAATCAGCAAGTGCAATTTGGAATGTCTCTGAAGTAGTCAGCAACCAGTTAAGATAATCCTGTACAATTGGAATGTAAATAACATCTGGTTCCCGACCCGCCATATCTATGATTCTTTTTCTGCCTTTTATTATCATGTTGGCAAAGAGTTCAATGCGGGTGCAGATGGTGTTTTTCGGCTGGAAGGATAAAAAGATCCACTCCAGTATTTTAAGGTCGTTATCATTTTGCTGTATAATGAGACCAAGTAAATGTTTTCTTTGAGCTGAGGAATTGACAATTAACAGGCGCAAAGGTAATCCTGTTATTTGTCTTTGCACTGTAGCTGTTAAAATTTTGTCTGTTACCTTTTCTAATGCTAATTTTTGTTCAGGTGTTAACTGTCTGCGGCTATTAGCATTAACAGAGGTGCCTAACAAAGACATTAAAGGAGCTAAATCATCATTTGTGATTCCTGCAATTGATCTCACCCATTGTATGTTTCCCATGAGTTTTTGTGCATCAGTAAGAGTGTTAATTTCAGTGTGCAGTTTGATTTTTTGGGGACGTACGGTACTACCCGTAATTGTCCAACCTAAATATTGCCAAGGGCATTGCCGCTGTACTTTTTCTGGGGCTATGTGTAAATTTTTTGATCTCAGAGTATGTTGCAGTTCCTGCAAAGTTTCAGTGACATCAAGTTTTTCTCCTGCTATGAGAATGTCATCCATATAATGGTACACTAAAAGGGATTGATGAGTCTGTCTAAAGGGTTGCAAAGCCCAGGCAACAAAAGTTTGACATAGAGTTGGTGAATTTTTCATACCCTGAGGCAAAACTACCCATTGGTACCGTTTTGCAGGTTCCTGCTTGTTTATGGCTGGCACAGTAAAAGCGAATTTTTCTGCGTCGTCAGGGTGTAATGGTATTGTAAAAAAACAGTCTTTCAAGTCAATAATTAATAAATCCCAATGTTCAGGAAGCATTACAGGAGAGGGTAATCCTGGCTGTAAGGCTCCCATGTCTTGCATTACGGCGTTTACAGCTCGCAAATCATGGAGCAAACGCCATTTTCCTGATTTTTTGAGAACTGTAAAAATAGGAGTATTCCATGGGCTCGTAGATGGTGTTATATGTCCTGCATCCAATTGCTCTTGTACTAAATTCTGTATGATTTGCAGCCGTTCCTGCTTTAGCGGCCATTGGTCCACCCACACAGGAGTGGTGGTGGTCCATGTGAGTTTTAAAATAGGCTGCTCTACCATGGCCGCTGCTAAAAATTTTTAGTTATGAGACGTGCTCCCATTTGTGACAGGACATCTCGACCGATTAGTGCTACTGGTAAGTGCATTACATATGGGCGAGTTGTCACCACGGTGCCCTCAGTAAAAGCAAAAGAAACTGGAGTTTTACTGATCATGGTTTGCTGAGTTCCCCCCACCCCGATCACGCTAGTGTGTGCCGGTAATAGTGGCCAATTTGCTGGCCATCTGACAGTCGGGATGATAGTAACATCCGCCCCTGTATCAATTAACATAGAAAGGGTTATTGATTGTCCGGTTTGATGGGTGATAATTATCTTTTCCTCAGGTTTCCCCTTTGCTATGTCGATTGCCAACATAATCTCCGGGGTACCTGTTGATCCAAATCCTCCTTGTCCCCTTTCACGAGTCTGGGCTTTTGGCACACAGGCTTGAAATGGTATTAATTGAGCAATTTTTGACTTTGCCGGTATGGTAAGAGGCGGGGTCAAGGTATATAACATGATTTTTATGACGCCGTGATAGTCCGAATCAATAAGTCCTGGCACCACAAATATACCTTTTCTAGAAACAGATGACCGACCAATAAGCAATGCACTTAATCCATGCCCTAACGGTCCCTTCTGGTCAGAATCAATTACTACGACTTCCGTGGAAGTCAGAGTAATGTCTACTGCTGTTGCCAGGTCCACTCCTGCGCTGCCGACTGTGGCGGCTGCGCAGCGGTCCAAGCACCCTGCATTTGTGTCGTCGCGCGCGGGTGAATCGCGCTCGACAACTTGTTTCCCGAGTTTTTGCACTCATGGGTATTGAAATAACTTCTCTTACAATGTATGCACCATTTCCGTGCCCGTGCAGTAGTTTGTCCGATCAGATTTGGATTAGGTGGACTCTTACAATTCCTTCTAAGATGACCTTGTTTCCCGCAATTAAAGCATTTTCCTACCCTTGGTTTTACAGCAGCTCCCACAGCTGCAGCCATTACAGTAGCTTTTTCTTGTTCGAGCATACGTTCAGCTGCCTCCAACAGATGTGCTGCATTTGACCCTCTTGGCAAATGACTGAGTGCCCTTTTCGTTTTCTCATTAGCATTATCAAATGCAAGCATATCCAAAAACTTAGTTTTCATGATTTCATCTAAATCAGGATGCGCCATTATAGCGATGTGCAAGCGATCAATAAATTTGCTGTACGGCTCTGTAGGTCCCTGCTGCACAGATGTAAATGCAGGCCGAACCTTATCATCAGGTATGCTAAGGATGGCTTTAAAGGCTAAATCTTGACTCAATTGCAAGACTTCATGGGCAAATCGCACTTGCAAATCAAGCCTCACAAATGGTCCCACTCCCATTAACATTTGCGCTTGCACCCCGCATAATGGATCCCCCTGTTGTCGCGGTATTGCGGCAGCTCTATCACAAGCAGTTTGCCAGTTTTGATAAAAGTGCAACTGTTGTGACGGAGAAAGTAACATTTGTGCAACCATTCGAGAATCATACGGAGTGAACAAATGAGAAGAAAAAATATGCTGTAACAGCGATTGCGAGTACGGTGACTTCAAGCCATACTGTGAAATGGCACTTTTAACTTCTTTTAAAATTTTCCAATCTAACGCTTCCCACGCGTATCCCCCATTATCAGCTACAACCGGAAAAGCCATAGGCAATAATTGCCCCTCAACCAATGCATCACGAATTACCCCTCTCCACCTCGCGGATGGATTCCCAAGGCCCCCCAGACTGCCCCCCGCCCCAACCCCGATCCCTGCCGAAGGCACTGGCGGCGCAAGGGGAGGGGGGGGGTTAAAACCGGGAAAGTTAGGCGGGCCGTCAGGCGGAGAAGGCGTCGACTTTTCCTGCACTTTGTCCAGCCGCACTTCTAAGGCCTCCAATTTTTCCAACAACTGGTGTAGCTGGACTTCTTTAAGTCCGTTGTCGTGGTCGTCGATCCGCTCGCAACGAGATGGCGGCTCTGATGGTGGTAAAGGTGGAAAAAGTTGCGATGGTCTCACCGGTGACGGATCCCGTGAAGCGGCCACAGAGGCCGTGGATCTCTGCTGAGAAGACTGCAAGTCTTTGCTGGTAGATGAAGGTGGCGGCGGCAACGAATCAGCTACTTGTGTAGATGTCTCTGCGCTGGTTTGAGTCGGAGCCGAGTGACCCGATATTCCCCGGTCCCCCGCAGCTGTACGTCTTGGCGTTACAGCGGGTATGAGAGGCCCCGTAAAAAGCATGCTAGTAGCCGATCCCGACTCCCCCGTCGGAGTCAGCGCTGCAAACGCAGACGCCGCAGCTTTTCGCTCTGCTTGCATGTCTTTCAGAGAGTCAACAACCGATCTCCACACAGTGGGGTATTTGCTTGCCTCCTTGGACCCATTACTTATCTCTTCCCACAGCACTGCCCCAATTTTCTCCCAAATTGCGATTTGAAAGGCAGCATCCGCTGAGGGGATCAACTCTTTTCCCTTTGCCCAGTGTAGCAAAGCTCTCAAGGCAGGCTCGTTATAATTCGTTCCTCTCACAGAAAGGATGTCTTGGAGGAGTTTCACCACTGCTGACTCTTCCCTGGACAGTGTGGACCCCATCTCCTCCCCGGCCGCTCACCTGATCAGGGCGAGATTCCCAAACTTTTTGCGCTAGCGACTTCCGAGTGCCGGGGCAGCACCCGATATCGACCGGCTTCTGCCCCCTCCTTCTTGTCGGTCTCGTCGGTTTTATCCAACGCCGATCTGAGGGTCCCTGTTCGGGCGCCACTTGTTGACGCAGAAGTCCCGGACACAGCACACAGACCAATATGATCAGGCTTGTGCCAAAGTTTATTGCGCAGATAGCTCAGTATATATAGGCACTCTACTTGTCTATCATTAACACACACAAGTCTAATTGGATACATGTATTGTTCACACGGCTAAATACCAAATAGGATTCACTCAGTAACATCTTAATGATTGGTTAACTATGACAGCATATGCTTCAAGGTTACAGTTAACATTCCTTCTCTGCGTATCTCTCTCAGTAGTTTTCCGTGCTAACTTTTCCCAAGGCTTCTGCACGTACACGAACTTTAGTAACCCTCAGGCGAGGCCTCAATGCCTGCGGGTCACTACCTTACAATTGTCAAGCAATTGTCTGGATTGCTCACATGCCCATTCACAGTCAAATAGCTCTCCACAGGGCCAAAGTACTAAACATTTTAAAGCTGCTTGGAAATGACAGTTTCTTAAAGACACAGAAGACAACATACCTCAACAAAGAAGTCTAGAACATAAAAGAAACCAAAACTGGAAAACTGCAAACATACTGTGTTCGATCAAACAGAAGGCAATAAAATATACTAACTTTGCTAGACCTAGATATTTCATTTTAAATTATAATTCTAAATTGGAAATGTTAGTTTCCTTCAGAAGGCAACCAGAATACCCAAAGCATCTGGCTGCTTTGAATAATACATGAAGAGGGAAAGAAAAAATAATTTTAACCTTCTTAGGAAAAGAAGCAGGATTTTTGCTAGAATTCTAAACTTTATAGCCTCATTTCAGAAAAATAGAAATGCCTTGAGACACATAAAATATTCCTAGGCTAAAGCAATATATATTAAACAATTCATTCTTGTTTTATTCAGAAATCATTTAAACACCGTATATAACTAAGATAAACTAAACACCTGTTCATCAATGGTGTTAAGAGAATTGAAATTTTTTATTATAACATTACTTTTAATCAAGATTCATTTTAATAAAGGCTTGATATCAAGAAGATTTGAATGTATGCTGCAATTTATGTGCTCTGGGCAGCCTTATCCTCTTAAATAGGAATAGTCACAAACGATAAAACCAGGCAGTTGCATAAGTCTCTGCATACAATTACAGTTTAATACATCCGGGGAAAATAATTTAACTGTTAGCCTCTGGGTAAAAAGAACCTGAAAGGCACTGATCCCAAAAGAGATCTGGAGATTTTAATTGGGAATGAGTTAGATTAATATGCAATATGACAGAAAAACAAAAAAGGCAAATGGAGTGTCATGTCACAGAAGTATGGAGGAAATAATCCTCTCTGGTTTACTCAGATAAGAGAAATAGTAGCTATAATTTGTAAAAAATACATATAATTACATTATTGAAAACTAAAACATTGAATATTTATTAGAAAAATAATATTCTACTAAGGGGAGCTATTAAACTGTGACATAATCATTCGGAGAAAAAGAAATGAAGAGCAGAGGAGCACTTTGGAGTTTTAAACCCCATCAGAAAAAGTACTCCCAGGACAAGTCTTTATAAGCTGGAAAGGCAAAGTATATAGCTCCTTTTTCATATTTCCATCACCTGTCATTCCATAAGCTTCCAGCTGTGGGAATAGCACTAGAGACTCTGAGCCAGTTTTGGATGCAGGGGCTCACACAAGACACACATACTGTATCTGAGAGTATTTGCTCTCCACAGGCAAGGCATCAAACATGTCTCATTACTAACTGTGCTGAATTATGTCACTACTAAACATTAATGATTACTTACATTAACCATAATTTAATTACCTAAATGATCACTGTAAGTTTCTGTCTCAAATTAGTGACTTTTTCTCTCAAAGACAGTCTTTTGTGGTACCTGTCAGTGCGTTTGTTTGTTACAACCTGTCTTCCCTTGCCAGTTTAACTGAGCAATGGTACCTGCCTGTTGGAGAATTTACCTCATTAGTTAAAGAATTCTGAATCCAACTGTGTCTTAAATAGACATGGATTTATAGCTCCTTCAAGACTGTAGCAGTGCAGAGGACTCAGGTTTGCAACACTTTGTGAGGGGTATGACTTCAATAAATTCAACAGTTCAGGCCAGAATTTTCTATGTGCTGTGAATAGAATTTTAATGTTTCAAAACATTAAATACTCTAGAAGCATGAAGAAAAGTCTGTCACAGTTTCTAAGCCCAGACTTTGCATTTGTCATCCACATGGAAACATTAACTTCCCACTCAGGAGCAGCTGGAGGCCGAAACAGTTCCTTCTAGGAGGGTTTATGGCATTTACTAGTAGAGAAAGCAAAACTAAGAACAAAGAACCTGGCCCACCTCTAGTATGAAGTGACAACCAGTTAGTTTGCCCTTGATTCAGGAAAGCATAATGGGCAAAGAAACCATCTGATTTCACCTCAAAAGTAAGCAACCTGGGGAAGGAAAAGAACAGATGTCAACTGGTCAGGCTGGAGGAAAAGAAACTGGCAGCTTAACAAGAGAACACAACTGGCCAGTTGATAAGTTTATTTGGCTGGAAGAGGCTGGATAAGAAAGCTATGACTAGGAAAACAGAAGACCGAGGCAAGGAGAATCTGCCTCAGTGGAGGTGGTTAAGCATACAGTGAAGCCCGGAGTGCACTGCCATGATTTCCATGCTAAACAACTTTCAGCAAGAGGCAGGCTGTGTTAGCCCAGCATGTAGCGCTAGTGGAAAAAACATACAACAGTGGAGTGGTCCATTAAAATGAATGTAAATATTTCTTCTGCCCCTTGTAATGGGGGAAACCAGTATGCCACAGGGCAAAAGTGAGAAAGGATGGCTTTGGCTTCTCATACAGGTTAATTATTCCTATACAGAAAGGTTCCAGTAGGAAAGCATGTTATCTTCAGACCTGTGTTTGTGCAAAAGGGATGAAACATATCCCCCTGGGTGCTCAAAAAGAAAAACCCTGGTATGCAACAACAGTATTCTGGAGGGGACCAAGGCAGAACAAATGCAAGTTCTGGGCAGGGGAGTCTTGAAACGAAAACCAGACCAGGAGCTCTAGACCCTACTAGGAATGCTCTCGTTTGGCCATGTAAAGCTTTCTTTAACATCTTGTTTTCTCTAGTTCATGTGGTTTGCTTAATAAACTAGATCAATTGGTTACGTCATCTAACGAGCACTACATAGAGCAGATATCATGTGTAGAACCACTGCAGATATGATTTAAAAGTGCTTTAAAATTATACAAACTCACACTACTGGGGAACAAACAAAAGGAATTAGAGATGTGTGCACATCTACGGGGGTATGATATCATAGGCATCACAGAAACATGGTGGGATGGCTCCTATGACTGGTGTGTTGGAATGGAAGGTTACCGGCTCTTTAGGAAAGACAGGCCCGGTAGGCGGGGAGGGGGAGTTGCTGTTTATGTTGGGGATAGGCTGGAGAGTATGGAACTCTGTCTGGGGACAGGTGAGCAGTCTACAGAGAGTTTGTGGGTCAGGGTTAAAGGGAGAATAACAATGGGAGACATTATTGTGGGGAAATGTTACAAACGGCCTGACCAATGGGAGTTGGTGGATGAAGCGCTCTATAGACAGATAGGCGCAGCCTCACGTTCGCAGGCCCTTGTTCTCATGGGAGACTCCAACCACCCTTATATCTGTTGGAGGGATGGTACTGCCCGGCACCTTTAATCGTTCACCTTTAATCGCTTTCTTTCCCCACCACACAGACTTGTTTCTGTTTTCAGACACACAGCAGAGCCCCCAAGGTCTCACGCTATTTCTCCAGAAGATATTGTAGAGATTAACCTCACAGCCCCTGCTTTTCTCTCTCCTTCACCCATGAGATCGAATACGTTAGATAAATAATAACCAAACTTCATGTTGCAAAGCAACAAGGCACAAGATTTCATACCCACGGCTACCTAAACCATTCATGCTGGGTACTCAGGCAGATGAGGCCTTTTAGCATTGAATGGAAAGAGGGATGAACTATTAGCAGAAATTATTAGTGCTTAATCATTTTCTTTTTTTTTTTTTTCACCCTCCTTTGAAAGCTGAGTTTTCTGAGCATGTATCATACACCATAGTGTTAAAGAGGAAGGAGAGACAAAGCTCCCTCAGTCCATCATCTGAACCCTCCTAGGAAATCATCCTCCAAGTCAGTCAAGTGAAATGCATCAAACACATACTAGACTATCGATGCTGAGCAGCTTACAAATCCAAAAGATCTCACAGGATCTCCTACAGGTGCATAAGACAATAACAGAGAATAATATGAAAAACAAGTTACTAAAAGTTATTAAGGAAGATATACTAGAATTTTAAGATAAAATCATAACAGTTCACATACAGTCCTCAAATAGAAGCCCCCCAAATAATTGTATATGTACAGTAAATGTCAAAGCATCTCTTTATTTTGAGGTAATTAAAAAAAAATCATGTCTCTTCAGTATTTTCCAAGCAATGCTGCTTTTCAAATAGCAAATAGGTTCTTAAATTCTGTTTTAGATTTTTGTAGCTTCAATTTCAGATTTAAATTTGTTTCATTATATGATTTGCACAATTTTTTAGAACAAAATTGTTTTAGAACACTTTGACCATAATATGAAGGGAAATATACACACTTCTATATGTAAGAGTGTGTATAAATATATATATACACACAGGCATTTAGAAAACATACACTTAGATGTGTCTGTGTATATTTATGCACATTGTTATATATATGTGTATATACACACACATATATGTACACACACACACATACACACACAGAGTCTCTGTGGTTCACATAATTCAAAATTTCCTCTTCCCTTATGGAAAGAATCTATCAAAAGCTCCATGAAACCGAATTATGAGACAACACTTTTAAAGAAAACCAAGCAAACCCTCAAATATTAAAACAATAAAGCTCTGCTTCCTGAAAAATGCTAAATCATCTTTCATCATCGTAATGGAAGTTTTAATCTACTATGGTTTTCTCCGAATTTGCAATAAAGCAGTACACAGCACTGCCTTTTCCAAAGTCAGCTAACAAAGCTTATCTGGAGTGTTCATTGTTTTAGTATTATTTTCCAGACATTGTGGGCAGACGATGGTATCCATGGAAGAGCTGCATCCATTTTTAGGTCATAGAAAATAGCTTCCAGCAATGTACACCACGGCTCTGTAAATCCAGAAAGGAACACATAAGGAAACACAGCTTTTCTTTCAGCCCAGCACATCTCTCAACAGTTCATTCTGCAGACGATTTCAGAGAAAATCAGAGTTGCCTCAGTTGCTCATTTTATTCTTTTTCAGTTCTTAACAGATCACATTCACTCAACCTCAGAAAAGCCTTTAGAGACCTTTGACACTTCCAGGATGACAGTTTGAGAATCACTGCTTCCAACCATGATTTTCTCCTTGGCACTCTGCTCCTATAATGTTCTGAAATGCATTACGATGTTGTTTGGAGTGTATAGCACAAAACTGAGTGACAAAAAGGATTAGGGAGAAAAAAAAGTGAGATGTGACTTTCAGTTGGAAGGTTGAAGCAACAGGAACAGACAGCTAGATTTGAAGAACCTTGATTTTTTTCCTGCACATCAGCAAGCTTTCAACAGTACGAGAGGAAATATTGTCTCTTCAAATGGACTATTGCCTAATAGCTAAGGCAATCTGTGAGAGCTGAAAATATGATTCCCATCAAATGGAGGAGGGATTTTCAGGTAAACTAAATGCCTTCACATGATTACCACCTTCTCCTGCTTCTGCTCGGTAATGTTTTAAAAGCGGAACATTTACAGGAAGAAGGTGAAGTGTCTGGAGTGCAGTCCTACTTTGGCAATTGGTAGGTACTAACCAGTGCAAAAATCAAGACTAACACATTTCTGGGCATTTTTGAAATTAAAACGCTGGCCAAAACCCAAAGCCCTTTCACATCAGACAGCTGATGAATGGATTATAAGTTTTCATTTCAATGCTTAAGTTTCACTGCAGCTTGCATAAAGGTTTGTGGCTTTTGTTTGCGTCTCAGCCCTTGGGACTCTCACAGATAGGTAAACCGCAGCATTCATCAGAACTCTGAACTGAAATGCACAACATCAAGACAAGGAATCAGGACAGATAAAAGCCAACCATACAGTCAACAAGTTTAGGTAGTGATTTTTTAAGTTGTTACCTTTCAGTGACATCAGATGCTACATATCTGAGTGTCCACTGAAACTGCCTATAGTTTCTTCACACACTTACATATATCAATGTGTTGGCAACCCAAATGCTCTGTGGCAGCTAACCGGAGTTTTGCCATTCTGCTGCCATGACAATGCTGGTGTTTAATACAATCAATACAATTCTGTATGCAACCTTGATCTAGCTTCAGAAAGGCATATAATTGGATTATCTATCGAATTGTAACCTCACAACAAGCACATGGGGCTTCCTGTATTTCACACAGCCAAGCACAGGTGAAATATTAAAGCATGTTATTGAAAACAGAAAATTCTATTAATAAGTCAATGTTTAATTTGTTTCAGTATGGCTTGAATCTCCCCAAGTCTGGAACCTTAATCTTTCCAATTTATTAGCAGAATAGCTCTGAGGATATGAACAAAGGAAACAAAATTATTGGAGAGAATGCAATCTAATAGCAGTCTTCTTTTTCCTACTCCCTCATCCCCACCTACAAAAATGAGTTTTTCCTTCCATGCATCTTGCTAAGGACTGAATAGCTCATTAATTATCAAGTAACAAAAAACAAAAAAAAAACAACCGCAGACATTTAGCCTTTGGCACATAAAAAAAATTAGGAACTGTGTCAGCACTACCAGCCTTTGTGGATTTGTTGGACTAGTAGGACAAAGCAAAGCACCCAAACTTTAACTTGCTTTAACAAGCAACAGACTTTAACAATATTGGCAGTCAAATTATTTATGAACTATTCCTGGCTCCTGGGCTGAGTACAATGACCCACGAGTAAAACCTTTATCTTTATTCAGTGTTGCTACCTTTGTTTAGGGCTGGGGGAAACCAGAGATCTACTCTCTGATGAAGGGCAGTAGGAAGTGCCATGCTATTCCACAGGGACACTGATCTTAATAGTAACATGTACATGAGCTAATTATGTAGGACTAGACTTTCCCCAAGTACTTTAACTAATGCATATCTAACTAGGAGAAAGGCAGTAACAATGGAACTCCTACAAACATGTTAAAAGAAAGGCCATCCTCAAAGCATTTTTGCCCCCTGAGCAGCTGAGATTAAAAAAAGAAAAAAAAAGCTCAGAGCCCGTGGTCTGGAGAGGAAGAAGGAGAGCACGAGAGGCTTTTCACAGACCAGAAGATGACAGCCAAACGCTAAACACAGTCCCTCTCTTTTGTATCTTTGTTCCCTTCTAAGAAAGCTTACTGGGTTTTGAGAACCTCATTCTCAGACAGTTGGCTGCACAATGTGCTGTACAAGGAACCCAGATACCTGGTTTGGGACTGTCTTTGAGTAGTTATGTGTGCATCTAGTCCAATGTCCTTTCATTTCAAGACATGGGGTTCAGGAAAAGAAAGGGGATTGTGCTCTTCTTTAAGCTTCACACTGTGCCTCAGCACACAGATGGCACTGTCACACCTCATGCTGACAAGGCTCAATACCACAGCACATCGCAACCACAGAACTACCTGGTTAGGTTTAACTACTACCTTATCCCACAGCCAGCTTGGGTTTTCTACATTTATTCTGTTACAAAAGCAAGAGCAGTTAACATTCCAGTGTGCATTGTATTTCTGGGTTACAGCAGGAGTCTTCAGATGAATAACTGTAGCTTTTGGAATATCCCAGGAGGTACTGCTGTGAAACAGCCAAGCAAGCAATTGGACAAGAAATGCAACAAAAGACTGAAATTCCAGGATGACATTCAAATCTACTCTGTTATTATGTTGTTTATACCAAAACCCAGGGCTCTGCTGCTGTTAACAGTCTTCTCAGCTATTCCATTATATGTTCTGATTTTCAGGGATTTGTTGGACACAGAGATTCACTCCAGGCAGAGTGAAAACACTAGACTAAAATTTAGCCAAAGGCAAAGAGCATTGTTTACAGCTGATAAGATTCACAGCTGGACCAACTCTGCTTTAACAATGTCAGAAATAAATGGAGAAATAAGCATGTCTTCCTATAAAAGGAAACTCTAATAAGAACAAAAATCCTTAACCTGTTTTTTACACCATCAGAACCTATTCAGCAAAAAAATATTGGTGAACAACTCTAGACAGAGCTTTCCAACATGGTGACATGCATTTTCATACTCATCCCAAACTCAGAATTGCAGCGTAGGAGTTAAGAATACTTTCACATCTACACCCACATGGTAAGACTGCCAGCACCCTAGGCTGGATTCAGTTACAGACCTGAAAGCACACTTTGACCACCTCTAAGAATCTGTTGCCAGGTCCTCTGAAACAGCGACAATCAAGGTAAAATAGTGGGTCCTAAGCTGTAAACAGAGATCCAATACACATTTTTAGTCCATTAGTACATGAATGAGCATTTTCCCAAATATTCTGATTGTAGTCTATTCCTGCAATATTTAAAGAGAGAAGCTAAATCAAAGCTTTTATATAGAGAGTGGCAAATCCTCTTGGACAAGTGCAGCAGTATTAGAGCACCACAGTAATCCTGTGAGATTTGAAACCTGTGCACTTATTTACAGCAACTTTTCATCTCACCTCCAAATTCTAACCTGAAATCTATGGTTACTGCAGAGATCTGCAAACAGTGGGAGGTTAACACTTTTGGCGCAGCAGCAGGAGACACTAATTGCCTCAGCAAAATTCCCTCATTTATGTTTCTACTTCAGTGAAGAATTTGCAATTATTTTTAAATATTTGCTGGTGGGTCTTTTAAAATGTATTTTTAGAGCTAGCATTTTGTGAAGCTCAGAAACTATAAACTGAACTGTCTGTTCATTACTGTTTTGTGTGTTAACACACTCCACTGTCACTACAATGTCCCTAACGGAAAGGAATCCTGATACCTTTATTGCCACATGAATTTTAACAGGGTTTCCAGACCACACAGGTATTCTTTCTCTGACTCTGTTAAGGGTCAGCATGAGCTGTTGCACTTTAGTGGGCTATTAGGATGAAAAAGAAATTACAAAGCACACAGGGCATATAAACAAAAAAAGTGCTCTAACGTCCTCAGATGATCCTCATGAGACAAGCCACGGTGCTACAGCTTCCTTTTATTTAATACGTAATCTTAATATCTCCATGCTCAGTCTTTTGCACTGCTCATTATCTTTTACGCTGCTGTCTCTAAGTGAAGAATATTAAACATTTTGATAGCTTTACTGTACCTCACAATGCATATTTTCCTTTGACAAGGCAAATTAAAATAAATAATATCAATAGAGCATTAAGAAGGATCAACAAAAATTCGTTCACATCAACTCACAAAATATCCCTTGGCTAAGAAGTAGACTGAGAAATTTTCACCAGTAACAACCACCATTCTATGACCCTGATTTTCCTCACAGCTGAAAACTCCCAGTACGAGATTTTTTGCATATGGTTTGAAGCCCCTTTCAGGTAAAACACAATGAACTTAAAAAGGATAATTCTTTTAAAATCCCAGAATAAGCCTCAACATTACCAGCAGGCCGAAGGAGGTGATCCTGCCCCTTTACTCTGCTCTCGTGAGACCTCACTTGGAGTACTGTGTGCAGTTCTGGTGTCCTCAACATAAAAAGGACATGGAACTGTTGGAACAAGTCCAGAGGAGGGCCACGAGGATGATCAGCGGACTGGAGCACCTCCCATATGAAGATAGGCTGAGAAAGTTGGGGCTGTTGAGCCTGGAGAAGAGATGGCTGCGTGGAGACCTCATAGCAGACTTCCAGTATCTGAAGAGGGCCTATAGGGATGCTGGGGAGGGACTCTTCATTAGGGATGGTAGTGATAGGACAATGGGTAATGTGTTCAAACTTAAACAGGGGAAGTTTAGATTGGATATGAGGAAGAAATTCTTTACTGTGAGGGTGGTGAGGCCCTGGAATGGGTTGCCCAGGGAAGTTGTGAATGCTCCATCGCTGGTGGTGTTCAAGGCCAGGTTGGACAGAGCCCTGGGTGGCATGGTTTAGTGGGAGGTGTCCCTGCCTATGGCAGGGGGGTTGGAACTATATTATCTTAAGGTCCTTTCCAACCCTAACTATTCTATGATTCTATGATTTTCAATGGGTTGGGTAGAGGAAAAGGCTGCAGAAAGCTGCTTTGGGAAGCAAGAAGAAAGATGTACCACTGATAGCTTAAAATTGTCAGAGTGGTAAAAATATGCCTTTGAAAGCTTTTTCTGGATACCTACAGGCAAATTGCAGTAGTGAATTTCCATGGGAAAGAATCATGATTTAAATTCAACAGCCCCAGGAGAATTCCTTTTCCTTCAATTGGCAGTCAGTAAGAATGTACTGCACTCAGATGATTATTGCTGTCTTAAAGACAAGACCAATGATGACCCAGCATGCTACATAACATAAATTGACTCTCTTGAGGAAGCTGATAGTTGCATCCAATTTAACATGAGACTTTTGAAATACTCTGCAACTGATGCAGGAAAAAAACAATCATAAATTCAAAAGTAACTAGCTATATTAGCTAAATTACAAGGTAAGCCAGGATAAAATGAAGTCTGAAAACAGAATAATGTATTTGTAAAGAAAATACAAAATGGCAGAGAACTAACATTAAGGGCAGCCGAAAAGTCACAATAATCACAAAAGTTCATTTACAATTACTAAAATTGTCTAACATGTCTTGACACATCTACCTCATCTCAGATGAAATGGAGGGCTGCAGAAAGCTATTCCCTTGCTACACACAAAACAGACCACTAACTTGCCTTCAAACACTTTCCTGCAAAACCACTTGAATTTTCCCTTCAGAGTGTCATTCTAAAGCACTTGACTCATCAAGACTCGAAAACCACCTGAAGTCTCAACAGAAACTTGAAATTGTTCATAAATTGAGCAATGATTTGATTTAAGCCTAAATGAAATTAAAAGCAATATGACTGACAAAGAGCAAAGCAGCCAAATTCAAGTGTAGTCACCTTCCCCTTAGAGCACTTCTAAGTAGCTCGATTGTACTGAAGGCATCTATTAGAAGTCGAAGTACAGTGTAGGTAACAATTCCACAATACTTGTCATTGCCTTTCTAAAGCTATAATCAGTTGAGAAGCAGCAAAGATATTTAGTTAACCTCACCCAGAAATCAACACAAAATTCAAAATATAATGTGCAACACTACATTCTGAGCTGCATTTATCACATCATTTGCTTGTAACAGTACTGAGGGCAGTGATTAAAAATACACACAGGGGGTACAGGAATGAGTCCCTCACTCCCCACATCTCTAAACCCATTTCTTCTGCGGCAAGGGAGCAGCTCTGCAACGTAGAAAGAAAGACCACAGAATAGTTAGGGTTGGAAAGGAATACAAGGTCATCTAGTTCCAAACCCCCTGCCATGGGCAGGGGCACCTCCCACTAAACCATGACACCCAAGGCTCTGTCCAACCTGGACTTGAACACTGCCAGGGATGAAGCATTCGTAACTTCCTTGGGCAACCCATTCCAGTGCCTCGCCACCCTTACAGTAGAGAACTTCTTCCTTATATCCAATCTAAACTTCCCCTGTTTAAGTTTCAACCCTTCACCTCTTGTCCTATCACTACAGTCCTTAATGAAGAGTCCCTCCCCAGCATCCTTACAGGCCCCCTTCAGATACTAGAAGTCTGCTATGAGGTCTCCACACAGCTTTCTCTTCAGGCTGTCGCACTGCAGGCAAACGACAGCCCTAAAACTGAGATAGCCATTGAAAAGGAGGATTACTTCAAGTGCTGGGGAGCCCTCCAGTGGGACAGAGTTATTATAACGATTTCTTCACTGCCTCTGGCTCCAACTTGGAGCGAAGTACTCTGCTGTTTGCTGAACAGATGAACTCCCTGCGGAGTCAATGTCATTTGGAACAATAAACATGTTGTTCCAAATCACACGGGAAATTGCCCAGCACATGTAGAAAACAGCATCAAAAATAACGAAACAAAACCACCTGCTTTCTTTCAACCCGTGGGCCTGCCCATTAGGAATGCAAGCTCTTCGGTTAGAGCATGCCTTTAGTTCATGAGAGCCAAGTTGAAGTCCCTGTTCTACCATGGGGTTAAGCAAATCACTGTGTGATCTACTGTGGGGTCAGGCCAGGACATCCCCTCTCTGCTGAAGCGTGGAAACCAGCTGTACAGGAGAGTCCATTCAAGACAGTTGAAGCCAGACTGCTATGTATGTAACTATGTAAATAGAATCATAGAATCAACTAGGCTGGATATGACTTTTAAGATCATCTGGTCCAACTGTTAACCCAGGACTGACAAGCTCACCACTAAACCATGTCATTGAGGGCCTCATGTACATGAGTTTTGAATACTTCCAATGACAGTGACTCCACCACTCCCCTGGGGAGCCTGTTCCAATAGCCTGACCACACTCTCGGTAAAGACATTTTTCCTAATATCTGATCTAAACCTCTCCTTGGTAGAGCTTGAAGCCATTAGCTCTTTTCCCATAGCTTGTTACTGGGAAGAAGAGATCAGCCGCTATAAAAGTTTCGAAGAATAACAGCAGTTCTCCTCTGGTTCATCTGTGAGTCCTCACCTCATTTCTCAGTTACTCCTGCAGCATTTCTCAGAAAATGTCATTAAGCATAATCACCCAGAACAGCATCACAGAAGATAAAACTTTACTGATAAAAGTGCCTGTGGATTAATGCCAATACTGATCAGCGTTGATCAAAGCATGTATCAGATGCTATTACTCTTGTCTGGGCACTTTACGAAGTCTAAGTTGAGGTCCTAAGCCAAAAGAGAGATTTCCATCAACAAGGGAGAATTCCAGAAGAGCAAGAGATACCAAAAGACTGTATCAGTCAGCTGGCATTACCAGGGAAGTTGACAGTGTTCACAGCAGAAGGGAAGAGCCTCTTTTGAGGGTATTTCATCACAAAGTAAATTTGATATTTCTGGTGGCTCAATCTCTTCCCACTCAACTTTGATTTTGCTTTACACTGACTTTGGGAAGGGGGCCTGTGTCTACATACCCAAGGGCAAACTCTGTCAAATAAATAGAATTTGAGATTGTTCACTTTTTACATGTTTGGAAGCATGCTGTTTTCAGAAAATAGCCCACGCAGTAGTGTCAAGATAGATTTTTTTGTGCTTCATTTCTTCTGTTATTCCACGGATTTCCATATGACCCAAAGTTCTTTGGTCCCTTCAGAATATAAACCTTTCCACCAGTGTGCAGCATCCAACTTTCAGTCCTCATGCAGACTTCCCCTTGACATCAATGCAAGTACAAGTACGTTCAAGCAGCAACAAAAATAAACCTCTAGTGTTTCAGTTTAAATTGAACAGTTTACAATGTTGAAAAGCATATTAAATTATTCCTGAATGCTGCATTTCTAAAATGCACAAATTATGAAGAAACTAGGTTTGGCTCAATCATTTGTAATTTTTTGTGAAGCACTGAAACAGTTGTTAAATTTTAATAGCAATTCTGGAATTTCAAAAAGAAGGAAAGACTAATTACTAAGTAGTCAAAGGAAAATACGGTTTTGTTCTGCACTTTCATTCTCTTCCATTTAGCAAGAACTAGAGTTGATTGTATTAAAATATTTCACTAAGTCTTGCATTTTAAAAGGTTGGAACAAGCTGTTCACTGTTTAAATGCTCACAATATAGGAAGAATAAAATGTAGCATAATCAGTGTAATTACAGAAAGAAGCTTTCCTTTCACTGATGCTGAACAAAATCAAACTTGTGCAAAACGAATGGTTGCATCATCACTTATCAATTTACTAATAGTGAACTAGAATAAATAAATAATCTTATCTATATAATTAATTTCTTCCAAGCTAAACCAAGCCCCAAGGAAATATAAAAATGTAATTGACATGCTGGGGGAGAAAGAGCCTTATTTCACTGTACAACATGAACTTTCTTATCATATTCTCACCACATGCATGCAACAACACTCCTGCCCACAGCTTTAATTTACAGAATAATTAATAGTTATTAATGGTTATGCTACATAGTTTCACACTGTTATTCTAATAAAGGACTACTCTAATACAGAACAGACTTATAACAGAAGATTATACTCTAATATAAAAGTTCTTGAAACAGAAATTAAGGTAAATATATGCATTATGAGAAGGAGAGATATGAACACACTATCTAATTTTTAAATTAACCTCACAGTAAGAAGTGCCTGATTAGGTTTAAAAAGTGACCTCTCTGAGGAGGAAGGGAACTAGGGCAGCCCAGCAGTAAACAAGCATGCATACTTACATGTAGACTCTGTACCCACGGGGCAAACCCCATCATTCAACTGGAGATGAAACATCAAAAATCTTTAACTCCATTAAGCTAGTGAGCACACGTGTCATATGGGTAGACATCAAGGAAGGGAGATGTGGCATAGACTGCTTTTCTCCTTTAAGAACCAACCTGGCATCCCAATGTTTTTCTTTCCAAACTTCAGCAGCACCAGGTGAAATAATGTTCTGACACACTCCTGAATGGTATTTTGGCTTTACCTGTTGTGGGCTCTGTACACAGACATATTCTGCCCCCTCAAAACATGATTACCAGAAGGAAGTAATTCACCACATGCTTCAGGTTCAGACTGTCTGCCTGCTGCAAACATCAGGAACAATCCACACCGAAACGTTCCTTGCACTAAATGGAGGAAATCACAGGCCTGATTCAGGTACATATTTAAGTTTTATAAATTGTTTAAGTGAAAATAATCATTTAAATATGACCTTGCTTTGAAAAAAAAAAACAGAAACAAAGTTTATAGAAGCCAATTTTACTTGCCAAAAAAACCCACCATTCTTTGACAAATAGTCTTGCCAAACTTTGCATCAAGAGTTTAATTTGACTGAAAGTTTGCAGTACAATTTTTTAAAATGTTTTCCAGACAGCAAAGATAAAAATAATTATGCCCTTTTTTATATTTTTAATAAGTGTTTCTGTTTTAACGTAACACAACATGCAAAAAACACCATGCTGGATTGGAAACTGCAGATGGCAGCCATCTGAAAAAGCAGAGAGTTCTCCATCCAGAAATCTGATCAGGACTGTTAATGGGAGCTAACTCGCTTGCAGCCTGAACAGTTACATCATACACTGTCTTAATATTTCAGCAATTTATTAATACTAAATTGCAGTCCTGTTAGTAGAAGCATTCTGGAAATGCTGGTACATTCAGCGGAAAAACTGTTCTCTGAAACTGCTTTCTCCTCTTGAATATGCCAAGTTTCCAACTTTTATTTTCTGAACACAGTAATACAATATATGCTACAGTGATCCTAATAACATTTTAATTCAGATCAGGGTCAGGCAGGAGCAGGAGAGAGGCTGCGGGGAATCGAGTTCTGGGAGTGCATGAGGCCATGATTAGGGTGTAACTCATGTGGAAAGAGCTTGAAGTTGATCTGTATTCTTATTTTATTCATGACCTGCTCTGACCCCAACAGAAGGATTTGGTCAAAAAGTTCTCTTGGAGACCTCTCATTTCAAAATCAGCAGCAAAACAAGAAAGGAATGCATAACCTTAGGGATTGTCAGTTGGTAAAAGTGCTTTTGCTATATTCACAACAGTAGACTGATGCTAATTTACACCAGCTGAGAATCTGCCCTGACGTGTTTCATTTAGGCTTGAAGTCTTTTAAAAAACATAGCAAGTTCACCTAGTAATTTCCCCAAAAATTTTCAGATCATCACTACCTACTTCTGAGCTCTTTGAATCAGAATAGGAATAATACAATTTCTCTGCATGGATACATTTTGATTCTTCCTAATTTACAAAGATTTATATGAACAAAGTGATGATTCCATCTACTGTGATATCTCATAAATGAGTGTAAAAGCAGAATCAGTGCTGTTGCCAGCTATTCCACAGTCAGCTATCATCCTTACTAACTACATGTCAATATGCTTAATTAAGGACTAGAAAGCAGATAAAAGCTCAAGTTCATGCCAGGTTCTCAACCTAAAGATCACAAACGAACATTTGCATCCCAGGGGACAAAGAAATTAATCAAAAGATAGCAAGCCACACACCAGAAAAACTACTGTAAGACAGACAGCGGTACAATATGTGCAAAACCAGCTTAAAAGTAGCAAGAAAGCATTCTACTAGTACATTCAGGAAATGTATTTTCCTATTGAAGGGTAAGGAGGTAAGCAGAGGATAACAAAATTATTGTAAGTTTAGAGACTTATACAAGCTCAGTCTCAGTGAGACTGACAATTCTCTTTATGCTATAAAAATACTTTACAAGTAGTTTGAAATTTTCAGAAGAAAATAGGAAATTATCTTAGGTCTAGAGATGACTGATTTAGGCAAATGAACATACTGAAAAGCTTTCTGCTGCAACAAAATATGATCTTGCATTTGCATCATCTGTGTTGAAGAATGGCATTTTACTCCTTAAATCACATCCCCCATAAAACAAAGAATCATCAGTGTATCAAAGGCAGGAAAAATCTCTCATACAGACCAACATGTCTTTAAACTGCAAAAGATTGTGGAGAGAGGTAAGAAATGCCACACACTGCTCCATACCCTTCTGTAACTCCCCTGGGTATGGACTAGAAGGACCTCTTGAATCAAGGCCAGTGTCTCCTAATGGAATCAAGCTATTTCACCTTTAGTAAATGTATCCAAAGCCTACACCCTTCTGAAGGTTAGCAATGGTCTTCCAGTTTCTCGCTTAACTTTACTTGTGGAAAAATTAACACATCTGGCTCCTATTTTACCATTCTCCTTTAAATCTTGTTTCCTGGCATTTACCCTGGAAATGTTTTTACCATGTAGTCAGACCTTCTCTTCCTACACTTGACAAACCTTTTTCTTTTAACTTCTGATGGAAAGATTGGCTCCCCATTTTCTGATCCTCCTAGTGTTACTTTCCCACAGCTTTTGCATTTTTAAATCATTTGAAGTCAAGGAGGTTATATGAGAGTAAATCTGTAGTAGAAAGAAATAGGAGATGCTCTATGGGATAGACTTAATGGTACCTGTGTGCCCTAGACTATATTTGTTACTCATGAGCGGGGAAATAACACTAGGTTAATAACTCGGCCTCTCTAGTCTCATTGCTTTCCTTTGTTTCCTCTCAAACTGCTTTATTATTAATTGCAAAGAGCAAATCATTGTAGAATTGAAATGCAGAAACTCGACTGTGCCAAAAAACTCTCCTAACCTCAAGGACATTTTGCCATTAGCAAATGCCTCATATAAAACTAAAAATAAATTCATGGACTCAGCTTACAAGATTTTCTTTCTACAGCTTCTCCACACTGTCAAACCACAACAACCAGACAAGGGCAACTCCTCTCCCCAAAGGTTATAATTGCTTACACATTAGCTATGTTCAAGAATTTATAGTGTAGAGTGAAACTCATTATTACATAATTTTTTGCCTACTTTCTTAATTTTTCCAATTGTTCTTAAGATTTAAATGGAAATGCATACCAATACATGTAATTTTATATTTCATAGGACTGATCCTGACTTACACTTTTATATTGAACCATAGAATGGTTAAGGTTGGAAAGAACCTTAAAATCATATAGTCCCAAACCGACTGCCATGGGCAGAGATATAAATGGAAACGCACATGTGAAATAGCCTCAAATGTCACAAAGTCTCAAGTCTCCTTATTTTTCTTGTCTTTTAGAAGACTGAGCTAATTTTTCTCGGAAACACCCAAAAGACCTGAATCCTGTTAACTTGGGTTCCACTGCTGGATCAAAATTTACCATGTAAGGAAGGTAATTTCAACAGCAGAGGCAAAACATGACAAGAAGATTTTACTGAATTCTTCTGTATTTTCACATACTGAAGGACTCAGATTTTAACTAGTCTCAAGCTGAATCTTTCCTATTTGTTCCTACCAACAAGTGACAGTACAGCCTGCATTCATCCAGCTAAGAAATAAAAACATTTTTTCAGTTCCCTCACCACACAGTTGCAAATAAAAGATGGGGTAAGACAAGACATTAATTGGCACACTAGCAGCAATGACTGAGGAGAAAGGGGCTACTTACATCGACTCAGACAGCCTTACTATGCAACAGGTAACAGCCCTGGACTTAGAAAAATGCCACACTTAGGTCTTTTTCCACTTGAAGAAACTTGCTAACTTAGATAGTGGCAGTACATCCTGAGAAGGACAGCTCTCAGCACAGGCATCTTCATTTCTTCTTAGTGAGGAGTTCAGAATCATATATTAATTTAAGCTGAAAGGGACCTCAGGAAGTCATCTGGTCTGATTATGCAACAAGAAAAGCTTTGCCATCAAGTAAGGTAGGTAGCTCAGGGCCTTATCCAATTGAGTTCAGAGTATTTTCAGACATCTTCCACAAGTTTCTGAGGCAACCTGTTCCAATGTTCGATTGCCTTTACTATGATATTTTCTTTTCCCCTAACATCTAAGTAGGATTTCCTTGAGGCAGCTTTCAGCCATTGTCCCACATCTTTTACCTGCATCCCAATTAAGAAGCTGGCTCTGTTTCCTCCGTAGAAAGCAAAAAAAATCCTTCTCCAATTAGACAGCTGAAGACATCACTTTATGCCCAGGAAACAGATGGGGAGAAAGAAAAATATCACTATTTTAACAGTTGTGACACTTCAGAATATTGAAGGATTCTGTTATAGAAGAACTGAGAAAGACATGTTCAACTCATGAATGAAAGCATGTGCTACTGACTGCTAAATTAACACCAACAAGATTAACCTTCTCAGGAATGGGAAATACTCTGTTGAGATTCGAGGCCCCGTAAAATGTGCTTTATAAATGAGTTTTCTGGTTTAGTCCTGCTACCTTGCTCTCTGTCAACTCCAAAATGATATTCCCATCACATGAGAAGTGGAAAACAATGAAAAAGATTTAAGCGATTCAGTGAACTTTGGCATGCACATTATTGAGATAAAACTCATACTCTTGTTTCAGGCAAGCTTTAATAAATAGAAAATTTTTCCCCTGAAAGAACAGTGATTGGATATTGATTCAGAAAAGGTAAAGGGTTATAATTAAAAAACAAACTACAACAGAATCAGATTACAAAAATGTGGACTCTCATTGTATGATGAAATGTAACCATCCTATAAACACTACTCAGCACGGGAAGAAAAAACCAATTGCACAGTTCTTTTTACCTCAGAGGAAGCAAAGTGCAGGTAGAAAAGTCATCAGACACTGCAGAACAGGCAAAAATCCACCCCTGGAGTGAGCTACCTGAGCTCTTTCTCATTCTCCAGATGGATTTTATTAAGCCTTCTATTTCATTCTTTCAAACTTTTCTTTATTTTTCTCTTGCTCAGAGGATGCAAGAAAAAAAATAATTTTTATTCCTTTCAAATGAGCATTATTCTAAAGCTTCCACTGTACAGAGTAACAAGATTCAGTGTGTTTTGTGTGCGTGGCCTGAATCCTCTGTCTATACTTACAGATGATTGGTTAAATTCAAAGAAACTGCTAATTGAAAAGTACCCTTAAATTACGGTGGTAATTAGGTTTTAAGCAAATATGCAAATTGAGCTGAAGTGGCATAAGAAAATCTACAGGAATTTCGCTTCATTTTCCTATTTCGTTTCAGCTTACCTGTCTCTTTAATGTCCTCCTCTCCCTCTGGATACCTCAGTACTTCAAAACACACAAGTGTTAACACGCCATGTTGTCCCCATCTCAAACTTAACTCTAATTTTAAATCAACATCCCAGAGCTAGATCTGCCTTACCGTAAAATGACTCCATCTTAACCCTGCAAAGCTCACAGAATCCACCAATACATCAAGCACTTCAGATTCTGGTACCCCTAAACTTAACCCCAACCCTGACTGCTAAACTATCACACCGGCACTCGCACAGCCCAGGTCTATTCAGAGGTCATGTGCATCCTATTTAAGCATTCTGAGTAGACAAAACTTCAGGCCACCATGATCCCAGGAGGGAGTGAGTGCTCAGTTGGACTGGCCCTTTCCTACTCTTCATGTAATAGCTGCATTTCCCCCTTCCTCTACCCTACAGAGAAGCCTCTCCCCTTCCCCTTTTTAAAAACGAAGTGTATATACACATCTGTCTTTTGCAGAAACTGAAATTTGTGTGCACATGTAAGCATGTACACAAAGGTGAAACTACATTTCTGGGTGCTGATCCATAGCTCTGAAGTCAAATGGCACTGACTGTCTCACAACTATGCTATGCAGGCGCATGTGGAGGAGAAGGTCCACACCTCTCTCACACCCATCCCTCCTGTTTTCTTTCCCATCACAAAACCTTACTCTAAAGTCACTTGGTAGGTCCACTCCTAGCAATCTAGTGACTAGGTTTTTCAACCTAGTTGCTTTTGCTTCTTCTTTATTCTGTAGGTTTAATTTTGCTACCCACCTCACTCTCTTCATTGTTGTTTTTCAAATGGTTTCCATTTACCTACCCTAATCAGAACCGATCTATTGATTTATCAACTCTAATGATTGATACATCCCTTGTTTCCTTTCTTGTTGATCCTTCCTCATTATCTCATTTGTTATCCTTATCCCATCATGCCTCCTTCAGTACAGCCAGAGGAGCTAGTATGCATTTTTCTTCTCCCTAAACCTTCGTGGCTATAACTACCTTATAGAATCATGTAATTTTTCATCAGACACAATTACCCCACTAGTCACACCTTTTTTCCAGATTATGTACGGCCATGTTAAAAAGTATAGATCTATTTTATAACGCTTGATCAGTGACATTTCACATCTTAGAAAACTGATTATTTCTGTTCTTCATTTCATAATCTTTTAACCTCTCCCAAAAATAACTTCCATTTTATCTGATAGCAGCTTATGATTTTGAAGCAGCTTTCAGTTAGCAAGCAGGTAAAAAGTCTGCCTGAACTCCATGCACACTGTGCAACAGGATGATCTTTATTTATGCCTTTGTTGATTTTTTTCAAAGTTACAGATTTATAAGATATGATTCATTAACGTAACAGAGAAGAATCAATTTAGATATTGTAGAGCGAGGTTAAGGCTGGGGCAAATAATGATGACAAGCGGAAGAAAGAGCATGAAAAGAGATTTATTGACAAACTTTTTGAAGACTAACAATGAATAACAATGAATAATGCAAGACCTGCTATCATACAGATGTTGACTTCCAGTTGACCCTGTGGCAGGTAGAGATGCACGGGTTAAGTATAGGGGTAGGGCTATCCAGGTCTTGAGACAGAAGAGTCTGGAAAACTAGCTTTAATGTTGACTATTTGTTGTAGTCCTCTGTTGTTCATAGCAGTAGTATATAGGTCAGAGGTGGCAAAAAATGATTTTTGGTTATTTATGAGGCACAACACATTCGCTGGACTATGGCTTTAACTCTAGCCTAGCCTTAAGCACAAATTCAATAATGGTTTCAAATAGGTGGAACTGGAGATCTGTTATTTGCTTGTGGGATATACACATCAGAGAATAGAGAACATGTGAACGGCATATTGATAGTTCCTGCCTTAATCCTAGCCAAGAAAACATGAGACTGTTAGCCTGTGAGGTTAGGCTTTTTATAAGGCTGGAATGAAAGACTTTAATTTCTTAGTGAATGATCCACAGCACATAGACGTAAAATTACTTACACAACCAACAGGAACAACTAACTCTGGGACACACCAATTTGTCTGGTCATAGCAGTTGTACTTAAGGAATAGTTAGCAACTTGCAGCAAGGTTCTTCAGAGAACTGCAGAATTAGGATATAAGATTACAAAGTTAGGATATTTAGATGTGGATAGGATTTGTGTTTGCACCAGCAAAGGGAAAGCTAAACTTCCTGCAAATCATTTATTTGGGCCAGAGAGCAGTCAGGAGTCTGTGTAACAAGAGAGGTGTTCTAGCCAGAAATCTACATACAATCAAGTAAAACTGAGATTAGAAACTGGGCCACTGGGAGTAAAAAAAAGTTAGATCTTTCAAGACCAACATCACTAGGATGAAAGAAGGTGCTGGCAGAAACAAGGCTAGGATTATCGATGTCCTCATCTATAGGGTAGCAGGTATTTCATGTCTGAACAGTCTAGGGGTTAATCTGAATGAAGATGAGGGATAAGGACTAAACAGCTGTGTTTTACTGACCTGTGCAGACCTTGAAGCTGCTGCCAGGGAGAGAGAATGGCTGAAATGACTCCTGAGGCAGGAAAGGCACAACAGACCCTAGTGTTAAGCCCTGGAGTCAAAATTAATTGTATATTTAACCTCCAAGACATTTGGGGGTCTGTGGTAGCTCTCCACAAGTTTCACAGGGGTCAGAATGAACCTGAGAGCAGTGTACAGGCTGTTTCAAACCTAATCTAGCCAACTCCCATTTTCCAGCCTACATATATTCATAACCAATTTATATTAATTTGTTGTTGCATTCAGTTAATGATCCAGAGATATAGAAATCACTATGCCCATGTTCAAATTATTATGCAATTAAAATCAGCTTCTCACACAAATAACCCTGTTGAACTCTTTAAACCAGATGGAGGGTCTGCATGGGTCCTACGGTTTGGGAAGGTGTCGTGGTTTAAGCTTCTCAGTCACGCACAGTTTTGCTCACTCACTCACTCCCCACTCTTTCTTCCCTCCGCTCCTGGAGGGATGGGAAGGAGAATCGAAAGAATGCAACTCCCACAGGTTGAGATAAGGACAGTTTAGTAACTAAGGTATAACACAAATCACTGCTGCTACCACCACTAATAATAATAATAATGACAAGGCAAATACAAGGAAAGAATACAATAGCTCACCACCCAGCTCGACCAAGCAGCGCACCCCCCACCGTGCACCCCCACCATGCAGCGAACCCCCACCCCCCTTCCGGGTCTCTGCTCTCCATCTCTACATCCTGGACATGACGTGCTGTGGTATGGAATAACCTCTTTGGTTAGTCTGGGTCAGGTGTCCTGTCTCTCCTTCCTCCCGGCTCCCCCTCCTCCCTAGCAGAGCATGAGACTCACAAAGTCCTTGGCCAGCCTAAACATCACCAAGCAGTAACTGAAAACACTGGTGTTATCAGCGCTGTTCCCAGGCCCAAAATCAAAAAAACAGCGCTGCACCAGCTACCAAGAAGGAGAAAAATGACTGCTACTGCTGAACCCAGGACAGAAGGTTATTTTCCAGCTGAGCCAGAGAGCCCTGCACAAGGATACCACACACTCATTGCTATCAAAGGCTGCAGGCAAGAGCTCATTTCGAGGAGCAGTTTCTGCCCTTTCTCTGACCGACCTCATTCTATATGTAACAAAGCAAGGATATGAAGGGACCTTCCTTTGCAGAGCAAGTCAAAGCGTGCTGAAAAGAGGAAAGTTCAACAGTTACTGAATCTGAGCCTTCTCTTAGCCCAAAAGTCAATCCCTTCAGCATCATTCAGCTAAGTGGGTCTTTCTTAAAAACAAACAAACCAAACAACAAAAACACACCAAAAAAGCATTTCTACAGTTCTTCTGAATTCCAAACAGAAAAAAGCAAGTAGTGAGCACCTGCCATCAGGAACAGCTTCTGGGACAGTTAATTAAGCTGCTCTCTGATAAACGGAATAAAGACCAGAACAGCTGTAAGGTAACTATGCTAGTCTTTACCTAAACATGACAGATTGAACCAGAGTCTGCCCATCAGACTGACTCCTTGCTGGCAAACTTTTGCTTTCGTAAATTGTTAATTTAAAATTGTAAAGCAAGTATTTACCCATCTATATTCTCCTCACTGCCTATTATCAGTTGTGCCTACTTATGTTATCCAGCAACTCCAGGTACTTCCCTGGATTTTTAAAGCATTGTGTATTCTATTATATGTATCCCAGAGGTTTCTTCCCTCACCTCAAAGAGAACTGAAGCATACATTACCTTCTTCCATGTTTGGACACGCCATGTTGCTTAACAGGAAGCATCTTGGAAGTATTTAAAGCTATACTGCAACATGCAAGTAGGACATGCAGCTTTGCAGACCACACATTTTTCCTCACGGTATTGATTAAAAACTGACAAAAACAATTATACACTTTCAGGTTCACTTCGGTCAATAACATGTGTTCCATCTTGCCTGGCGGGTGAGGGGAGAGCTGATCTTTTATCACACTGCACAGTTAGCCAGAGTCACCACAGGCTCTCCAGACGTTGAAACACCAAACAAACATTAATTTTATTGCAAACTTTCCTAAAACTGTGCCAGGAAGAACAAAAGTCTTGGAAAGTTCTTATTCTTAAAAGAGATCTGAAGTACAGGGAGAAAAGGAAAGGAAAAAAAAACCCAAAGTAAACAGGCTCACCACCCCGTGTTTCCAGTGACGTCTTCTCGGTCAGTGAGTTGAAATCCTTTCTGTTCCAGTCCATGATCCCGCCGGCTCCTGCCGTGCTGAGCTCACACCATGCATCTGCGGCATGTCCATTGCCCTCTCCATCAGATCGGAGTGTCTTGGATCCCTCCCGCAGGTGCAGACTCATTCCCACACCTGCACACGTGCCGTGAGCTGCTCTGGAACATTCCAGGTGGGGCAGGTCTGTGGTGAGCCCCAGGCCCGGTCACTCTGTGCCCTGAGGCACAGGGAGGTGGTGCCAGCTGCTGTCTCCAGCCCAGTTGATCTTCGCAGCCTCAGGGCAAGCACCACAGGAAAACCATTCCCACCTTCCAGGAGCGGATCCCCGCTTTACCCCTGACCAACAACACACTGCTCACCACCGACAGGCGCTCAGCCTCCCTCAGCTCCTTCTCTCCTTTGAGTTGTGAGACACACACAAAAAGGGTCTCCTTGACCATCACAACATTGGAAGCGCTAATGTCCTGATGCACTGGCACCACCTGGCCACAGACCACTTCAAAATGAATGTGATCTTTTCTCCATTTTGATTAATTCAAAAAGCATATTTAGCAGTGGAAAAGAAACATCAACCACAAGTGCATTCAGTGTCCATCAACTGTCATATTTGATGGAGCCGATATAATCCTTTATGTCAAAGAAAAGAAAGACTGCTCTCTCAAGATTTGCTTACAGATGCCCATGCACAAATAGCCTGCCTCAATGCCCCTCAGCCTGCCTCAGGATTTTATCTGCCGGGCGTCTGTCCATGGCTACAAGTTGTTGCTCTCACAAAGTCCCAGGATTGAGCTGCTCTTGAAGAAACACCTCCCTGGACTTCATTGACTATTGCAGAGCTTTAACTCCTTCTTCTATGCTGGGCCATATCACCTTGCAGTCTCACCACTCTTTGGTTTCTGAGGTAGGAACAAAAGCATGACCAGCCTATGGCAGGAATAGCTTCTAAACTTCTGTCTCTCCTTGCCAAAGGAGAAGGTATCTCTGAACTTGCTTCCACAGCCATATGGGGAAAAGATGTTTACCTGAGGGGAGAAATAGATGAGAAGGTCTCAATGTGTAAATTCTCTTTTCTGTAAGTAAAATGCTTTAGGGTCTGGACTCTACTTCTGGTAGTCTGCTGCCAAGGTATACTTGAAGCTCATTTGCTGCCATCTCTAGGCCTGGCTTGCAGTTTCAGCAATCCCATTTCCAGGCTCCCCTCGGGAGCACCCAGGAGAATTGCTCCAGGGTCACTTGTTTTGCTGTTTCTTCAGAGAAAAGTCATCTCTGGTTTCAGCTATGGGGTCCTTAGCCACTCCCATAGGGCTAAAATCTGAGGCAACTATTTCTGGCTTAATCAACTCCAGCCTTCACAAAGGCTTCTTAATTTAAACCAAATTTTAATAGTTACATAATCTTAAGCATCTCATGCTTCTATTAGTTAATGATGTATCCCCAGATGAGTAATCCATTCCATGGCTAGTTTATAGATATCACAGCAGGAAGATTTTAAATTATCCACTGCTCAAACACTCCCCCATTTGCATCAGGTTCCTGTGCCCTTGCCCCCACTTCAGGTCTCTCTTTCCCAAGAGCTGTAGCGCAGAACAAGAACTGCTCCTATAGTTGTTACAGAGTTCAAGAGTGGCTACTATTCCTGTCACCAGACACTCCTTATTCACTACTCCAGCCATTTTGATTACGTCTTACTCTGCATGAGTTGGTTCCATTTCCTGCTAAGCACTTCAGTAAGAAGAGTTCCAAGATACTGGTTTTTCTACTCAAACAGAGGGATAGGGGGAGGAGAGAAGAATAAAGAAAACTCCAGGATTTCTAGAGCTGATTGCTCAGGACAATGTCCAGGCAGTTTTGAGTATCTCCAAGGATGAAGATCCACAACTTCGCAGATGTGCCAGTTTTCAGTCACCCTCAAAGAAGAAGTGTTCTGTGATGTTCAGAGGGAGCATCCTGTGTTTCATTCTGTGCCCATTCACTCTGGCCCTGGCACTAGGTGCCACTGAAAAAAGTCTGGTTCTGACTTCTTTGTACCCTCCACTCAGGTATTTATGTACATTGATAAGATCACCCATGAGCCTTCTCCAGGCTTAAGAGTCCCAGCTTTTTCAGTCCTGTCCTCATATGTGAGAGAGATGCTCCAGTGCATCAGTTTCTTTGCCTTTAGCTGGACTCTCTCCGGTATGTCCATGTTTGTCTTGTACTGGGGAGCCCACAATTGGACCCAGCACTCCAGGTGTGGCCTCATCAGGGCTGAACACACCAGAAAGATCACCTCTATTGACCTGGTGGCAGGATTTTGCCTAATGCAGTCCAGGACACTATCAGCCTTCATTGCAGCAAGGGCACATTGCTTTGCTTCGGATGACACAACAATGCACTCCATATCTCCCTTCTCGACTGTCAGCCTCCTTTTTCTAAGATTATTTTATTCAGAGCGTTCCTCACCTAACATGAAGAACTCTGAGACTTCTAAATTGAAAACAAGCACCTCTGGGCTGACTGCAACCAGCTATACCTATTTATGACAGTCAAAAGAGCCATTCACCTTTCCAAGGCTCATACAATAAGCTCATATACTTTGTTCCATAACCCTAATTCCCTTCCATCATACATGTGATGAACAGACCTGTAACAATGTCCTCCCCAGCACCACCCCATTCTTAGTAAAGGGCTGTATTTTCTGTGCAGTTCAACGAGAATGCACTTTCCTCTTCACATAAATATGGAGTTTGCACATAGCAAAAGGGGCCAGGGTAGAGAGCGAGCATAGAAGAAGAAAAGAATAAAGGGTGGCAAGCAAGCAGGCCCAGTGTCAGCACCAGGGAGCTTGACTCCTCTCACCACAGAACTTAAGGTCATAATCCTCACTTTATTCATACAAGAAAGTGAGACTGTCTCTCTCTCACATACACACTCTTTCACACTATTTCTTTTTTCAAAATGCTCTCATAAACTTCTCCCTTTACTCAATCACCCTTACTGTAAGTCTTTTTAAATTGTAATTGAATCATATCCCAGTTCGGGGGGGCTCCTTTGCTATAGGAATTCCAGGGATATGGATCCTATTTGATGAAATTCTTTGTGTATTTGTGTTCTTGTATTTTATTTTCTGTCAAATTAGACTATGAATTTATAAGTACTGTGATCTGTGTGCACATCGCATTGGGAATTTGGATCTTAGCCCATGCACTTGCCATTCTCAACCTTAGAGATCCCAAATGTCTAGGCACTATTTGAACTAATTTTCAGTCAGTTTCTTCTTTTCCACACTCTCTCTGTGTACATATGACCCTTAGTCACACAGAAAAGCCCTACACATTATGAAACATTGCATTACTGAAGCCACCAGCACTGCATTAAACCCAGGTAGCTTCAAACTAATATAGCTGCATGGAGAAAATGCAAGATGACCGCCCTGTTTTCATGGAACATGTACATTATTTGATTTTTCCTTTCTGTATTTGCATTGTTATCCAGCACAGCATTAGGGGTGAACAGCTTTGATACGAGGTATGTGGTCTAGTCTTCTGTGTGGTTGCCTCTATAAAGAAAATACAATGCGTGCAAGGTGCTGCTTTAGAAAATGTGATACAGAGCAGCAACTGAACCATTAGTGTGTAGGAGTCCTACTGAGCTAAAAAAACACATTCCTGCATGTCCTCTCCTGTTCTTGAGAAGAGAGCGCAGAAGTTATTCCCCTGCACTTGCTGACATTTTGAGCCAAAGAGAGAATGTAAGCATTAGTTGTGATAAGCATCATGCTGCCTGGGCAAAAGAAAATAATCATGTATGCTTTTGGTATGCTAAGCAGCAGGGTGATCAAAGTGCATCTGTACATCCCAACTTTCAGTTTGAAACAAAGAACTCTATATAGTGTGTTCCCCAGACTAACAAGCACTGCCATTTGCAGATTTATACACCTGTTCGTTGCCTTGATCCTGAGATGACTGTGCTTCTGAAAAGAAACCAAATTACCTGGTAAGGGAGAACCCGGGCAAGAAATAGAGAAGCTGAAGTTGAGCTCCATCACATAGCAGCTATGGCCACTTCACAGAGCAGAAGACTATGCCTACAGCTGAAGAGGGTATGCTTCTAGAGGTACTAATTAAACATCTGAAAACCTATAGCAATTTGTGATAGTCATATTAATACAATCAACTTAGCCAGCCTTTTCTCTCGATTACTCAGTTCCACTTGCATGACTTGGTTCTGACTTGAAAATTTATTAAATTTTCTCTCTTTGAATGCAGACAGAAAAAGTAAATTGAATACAAGGTAAGGCTTTCCCTGCAATATAAAAGAAAACTTGAACGGAGATGAAAATGAGAGACAATGAGAAAAGCAGTCTTTGCCATTGAACTTCACTGGATTTCATAAAACAAAATACAGATTAATAGATTCCTTGTGCAATAAAAATGGAAATAGTACAGCTATATTTCCTCCTTGCAACCCATTTAACCAGAAACTTCTGTACTGTTTTGCTAGAAGTACCTTTTCTCTAAGGACAGAAAGAGAAGGGGCATAGAGAAAGGCAAATTATCCAAACTGTATATCGCTCCTGGAACTAATAATAACAAAGAAAGGAAAACAGTCTTGGAGTGATAGTTCTCTATTGCTAGAAAATTCAGAGATCTTAAATACCAGGTAGATAAAACAACTGTTACATTGGACTACCCTTCCTTTACATCACTTCACAAATAGAGTGAGTGGGTTTGGTTTTGTTTGCTTGGTTTTTTAATGGAAAATAAAATGTTTTATGAACACATAGTGACCACTCAACTGAGACCCAAAAGCAGTATTAAACACCTCAGCTGGACATGAAGACATTCCATTGCAGGTACTTATTCACCATTTTTCCCATTACTGCCTGCAACTACAGCCTTGCCTTTCGTAGTAAAGTACATCACTAAATAAGAGGTTAAACCATGATGGAAAGCCAGTTAGCCTCCACTGCTTCATCTCAGCTTTTAGGCTAACAACTGGCTCTGTGACATGAACATGGTGAGTGGGAAGCAGAAAACTCACCAAATCTCTTGTAAGACCCACATTGTGAACACTCACCAGACATTCTGCCCCAAACCAGAAATAGCCAGGGAATGCTCAGCCTCCAGGTGCAACCCAACTGGGAGCATAATCTGTACCAACAGCAGAAGTCATGAATCACCATATACTTCCAGTGTCCCTGGCTGGACTGTCAATGGAAACCACATTGCTAGAGCTTCTTCTACCTGGAACTCCCTTAAAAATCTGAGCGATTCACTCAGTATCAGGTTACGATCAATTTATGTGAGAAAATCCAAGCTCTTCTCCCCAAAGTTAGAACCCTACAACCAATCACCTCCACATGAATGCTTTAAGGATCATTGCTGAGGTGACTGTCTCGCGAGGGCAGGCCTGCAGCGCCTGATCGGAGGGGAGGCTCGGCGACTACGAGCTTCACCTCGGAGCAGCAACTTGCCCCGAGGGAGCTTCAAGTCCTCGACAAGGCCTGCCCGGGAGCCTGCAGCTCCGCGGAGGCGAGCGGCTGACTCAGAGGGGGCGGCGTCAGGAGGACCGGCGGCAGATCTGACTGGTTAAAAACCTGCCCCAGGGAGCGCGAGCGACCCAGAGCGCGGCGAACAGGGCGGGCAAACAGGGCGGGCTCGAAGCAGTTCGCGCGGGAAGGCGAGGGGGGTGGTGAGCGGGATGGTGAACACTCGCCGTACTTGCAAGGCTCGGTCTGGGAGCTATGCTCTGGCTGCGCCGGTGGTGGCCAGCGTAGGCACCCAGACGGAGCCGACGGGAAGGGAGGCTGCAGTGCAGAGCTCGGGGTATCCTAAGGGAAGGGTGAGCAATGGGCAGGGCTGCACTCTGCGTTCCCTGGTGGAGGTCCTCCTGCAGCAGGTGGCTGAACTGCAGGAAGCTGTTACCAGGCTGAAAGGTGTTAGGGAAGCTGAGGGGGAGCAGCACTGCTTGCTCCGGGACCAAACTGTTCCGGGGCCTCGAGTGTCTACTGTTGCCCATGCAGGAAAGGAGGCTGCTAACCCAGGAAGCTGGGAAAAGGTAACAGAAAAAAACAACAAAAAAAGGAGGAAGAGGGTAATTAAAAGCAAGGGGCTTCCTCCTACATCTGTTGTCCCCACCCAGAACCGCTTTGCTGTCCTGCAGGGGGCTGATGAGCAACAGCGCTCCCACCAGGCGCAACCAGCTAGTGCACTGGTAAAGAAGGTCACTACTGGTGCTGCCAGGAAAAAGCGGCGGACCATAGTAGTCGGGGACTCTAATCTGAAAGGTACAGAGGCACACATCTGCCGGCCTGACCCAGGCTCAAGGGAGGTGTGTTGCCTACCAGGGGCTCAGATCAGGGATGTGGCCGAGAAGCTGCCTGCTCTAGTCTGTCCCACTGACTATTACCCACTCCTGGTAATACATGTGGGTGCTACTGATATAGATAGCAGTAGCCCGGAGAACATAATGAAGGACTACAGGGCTCTGGGAGAGGTGGTTAGGGGCTCTGGAGCTCAGATTGTCTTTTTGTCAATTCTCCAGGATACAGGGCAGGACCTTGAAAAGGCTAGGAGGATTGGGCAGGTTAATAAAGGGTTAGAAGGGTGGTGCTATAGTCAGGGGTTTGGGTACCTTGAACATAGGACTCAATATAGTAGGCCAGGTCTACTGGGGGCTGGTGGAGCTGGTCTGACAAAGAAGGGGAAGAGTGGATTTGGTAGGAGGCTTGCCAGACTGGTCAAGGATGCTTGAAACTAGATGTGTTGGGGGAGGGGGGCGGCATTCCATCCCAACACACCCAGTAGGTTAGTAGCACCTATAGTAAACGTTCGGAGCAATGTAGAGATATTCCAGCTGCTCCAGCCAATGAGCCGGCTTCAATTGGATCTCGGCTCAAATGTCTCTACACAAATGCCTGTAGTATGGGGAACAAACAAGAGGAATTAGAGATGTGTGCACATCTACGGGGGTATGATATCATAGGCATCACAGAAACATGGTGGGATGGCTCCTATGACTGGTGTGCTGGAATGGAAGGTTACCGGCTCTTTAGGAAAGACAGGCCCGGCAGACGGGGAGGGGGAGTTGCTATTTATGTTAGGGATAGGCTGGAGAGTATGGAACTCTGTCTGGGGACAGGTGAGCAGTCGACAGAGAGTTTGTGGGTCAGGGTTAAAGAGAGAACAGCGATGGGTGACATTATTGTGGGGATCTGTTACAGACCGCCTGACCAAGGGGACTTGCTGGATGAAGCGCTCCATAGGCAGATAGCAGCAGCCTCACGCTCGCAGGCCCTTGTTCTCATGGGAGACTTCAACCACCCTGATATCTGTTGGAGGGATGGTACGGCCCGGCACAAGCAATCCAGAAGGTTCCTTGATTGTGTGGAAGACAACTTCCTTCTGCAAGTAATAGAGGAGCCGACAAGGAGAGGTGCCATGCTTGACCTCATCCTCATCAACAGGGAAGGGCTGGTTGGGAATGTGACGCTCCAGGGCAGACTTGATTGCAGCGATCATGAGATGGTTGAGTTTGAGATCCTCAGGACAGTGAGAAGAGCGTGCAGCAAGCTCACTGCCCTGGACTTGCAGCCCAGAAGGCCAACCGTATTCTGGGCTGCATCAAAAGGAGTGTGACCAGCAGGTCGAGGGAGGTGATCCTGCCCCTCTACTCTGCTCTCGTGAGACCTCACTTGGAGTATTGCGTGCAGTTCTGGTGTCCTCAACATAAAAAGGACATGGAACTGTTAGAACAAGTCCAGAGGAGGGCCACGAGGATGATCAGGGGACTGGAGCACCTCTCGTATGAAGATAGGCTGAGAAAGTTGGGGCTGTTCAGCCTGGAGAAGAGAAGGCTGCGTGGAGACCTCATAGCAGCCTTCCAATACCTGAAGGGGGCCTATAGGGATGCTGGGGAGGGACTCTTCATTAGGGACTGTGGTGAGAGGACAAGGGGTAATGGGTTTAAACTTAAACAGGGGAAGTTTAGATTTGATCTGAGGAAGAAATTCTTTACTGTGAGGGTGGTGGGGCCCTGGAATGGGTTGCCCAGGGAAGTTGTGAATGCTCCATCTCTGGCGGTGGTCAAGGCTGGGTTGGACATAGCCTTGGATGGCATGGTTTAGTGTGAGGTGTCCCTGCCCATGGCGGGGGGGTTGGAACTCGATGATCTTGAGGTCCTTTCCAACCCTTACTATTCTATGATTCTATGATTTTTTCTTTGTTGCCTGGAAGATATAAAATGCTGTCTCACACACTCAGTTTTACTTCCCTGGGATGGGATGCAGGGAGGAAGAAGGGATGGCCCTCACGGTACCAATGAATGCATACTCTGTAACTAAGTGATTAAAACTCACGTTTGCAAACAAACTGTTAAATTTTGCTTACTAAATGCAGTTCTGTTAACAAGCATCTGCTTATTAGTGAGAACAAAGGATATACATTTCTGTGAAAGTAAAAGGTTGAAATCAAAACCAACTGAGACAGACAACTACTGTATTTTAAATGATGCAATGAGGACAATGACTATGTTTTAAATAAACCATAAGCATAGACCACAAGGATTTGGGAGAAGCTTTCTTATACAGCAACAGATATAAGCCTGCTAAGGTCACAGATTGAACCTTGGGCATCACTGGTTAAAATAAACACAGAACAATTTTAGCCAGCATGGACAGAGATAAGACACATTGCATTTATTAATGAAGACAAACTTAATTGATATCAGAAATAAATCCAGTTGGATTTCTCTTATGTTTTGGTACCTTCCATTTCAAAGAAGTTTGCCCTACAAGTCAGATGCTTTTACAGAAAACCATCACAGAAATAAGGTGAAAAGGAAATTGCTGTTGCCAGTCACGTTCATCTCCATCTTTATAAGTAGCATCTGGTTGAAATTACCCCTAATGAACAAGCTGTATTCTTAAATTTCTGCACAATCTGAAAAACTTTGATTTAGACATCTTTTCATTCAGAACTGGAGGGATTCCGTTCAAAAGATTGCCTAGATATTTCTCATGGTAATTACCAGAGAATCACAAAACTCTGTCAAGAGGTGCTAAAAATCCAAGTAATCAACATAAGCACTTTGAAGAACATCCATCAGAGACAGCAATTTAGGTATTCTTAATGTGAATATCACTGAAGAATTAAGATCTCATTTTTACAGACTCCAGAAAGTCCATTAATTCCCGTCCATCGAAGATGGAAAACTGCAGAATACTGTGTTGAGGCACTTGAGGCAAAAACTATGTATTTGCCTGAATATAAGTGCTTTTTATCCAAATAAACATGATCGTCCCTTTCATTTATGCCTGAAAACATAGAAACATAGAATAGTTAGGGTTGGAAAGGAATACAAGATCATCTAGTTCCAACCCCCCCGCCATGGCCAGGGACACCTCCCACTAAACCATGCCATCCAAGGCTCTGTCCAACCCAGCCTTGACCACCGCCAGAGATGGAGCATTCACAACTTCCCTGGGCAACCCATTCCACTGCCTCACCACCCTCACAGTAAAGAATTTCTTCCTCAGATCCAATCTAAACCTCCCCTGTTTAAGTTTGAATCCGTTACCCCTTGTCCTATCACTACAGTCTCTAATGAAGAGTCCCTCCCCAGCATCCCTATAGGCCCCCTTCAGGTATTGGAAGGCTGCTATGAGGTCTCCACGCAGCCTTCTCTTCTCCAGGCTGAACAGCCCCAACTTTATCAGCCTATCTTCATACGGGAGGTGCTCCAGTCCCCTGATCATCCTCGTGGCCCTCCTTTGGACTTGTTCCAACAGTTCCATGTCCTTTTGATGTTGAGGACACCAGAACTGCACACAATACTCCAAGTGAGGTCTCACGAGAGCAGAGTAGAGGGGCAGGAGCACCTCCCTCGACCTGCTGGTCACGCTCCTTTTGATGCAGCCCAGGATATGGTTGGCTTCTGGGCTACAAGTGCACACCGAAGCCAGCTCACGTTCATTTTCTCATTGACCTACACCCTGAAGTTCTCCTCCACAGGGCTGCTCTGAATCTCTTCTCTGCCCAACCTGTAGCTAAGCCTGGGATTGCTCCGAGTCAGGTGTAGGACCTTGCACTTGGCATGGTTAAACTTCATCAGGTTGGCATCAGCCCACCTCACAAGCATGTCAAGGTCCCTCTGGATGGCATTCCTTCCCTCCAGTGTATCAACCACACCACACAGCTTGGTGCCATCAGCAAACTTGCTGAGGGCACACTCAATCCCACTGTCCATGTCACCAGCAAAGATGTTCAATAAGACCGGTCCCAACACCGATCCCTGAGGGACACCACTCATTACTGGTCTCCAGCTGGACATTGAGCCACTGAGCACTACTCTTTGCGTGCGGCCATCCAGCCAGTTCTTTATCCACCGAGTGGTCCACCTATCAAATTGATGTCTCTCCAACTTAGAGATAAGGATGACATGAGACACAGTGTCGAACGCTTTGCACAAGTCTGATAAGAACAGTCCAGTAACTAAGGTATAACACAAACCACTACTGCTACCACCAATAAGAATAATGATAAGGGAAAGAACAAGGAAAGAGAATACAACTGCTCACCACCCGCTAATGGATACTCAGCCCGACCAAGCAGTGACCTAACCCTTCTGGATCCCTGCCCCCAGTTTTTACGTCCTGGGCATGACGTGCTGTGGTATGGAATACCTCTTTGGCTAGTTTGGGTCAGGTGTCCTGTCTCTGCTTCCTCTTGGCTTCCCCTCCTCCCTGGCAGAACATGAGATTCAGAAAGTCCTGGGTCAGAGTAAACATTACTGGGCAGCAACTAAAAACACTGGTGTTATCAGCACTATTCCCAGGATGAAAGTCAAAAACACAGCACTGCACCAGCTACTAAGAAGGAGAAAAATGACTGCTACTGCTGAACCCAGGACAGTCCCTCCTCCATAACTCCTTCGATTAATCACATATAGATGGTGACTTTTATATTGTATTTTGGGTTATTTATCTTCACAGCACATCATAGTTTATAATAAATGAGTTCACAGTATAAATCTTCATGCAAAGGAAAGTTTCAAATATGCTAACAACTTTCATGTTTTGTATATTCAAGTAAGCAGCTAGAGGAACCGGACCTAAAAAAGGCTCAATAAAATTAGACTCTAAAAATTTATTCTCATATAAATTCTCAGGTGATGCTTTAATTCTGCAGTCCACAGGCAAATATAGTGGAAGACACATAATTAAAGTGATGGGGTAATCTAATAGAAAATAAGATATTCTAGTCTTTCAGATTACTCTGTTATCAGCAGTCTATTTCAAGTTTTATGGGATAAACAGATATATGTTACAGCTCATGCTAGTAACTACTAACAATAAAACATAGTCATTGAGAGCAAGTCCTGGAGGAAACAAGCATTTATTTTTCATTAAATGGGCACTTTAAGATATGTCTACCCTTATGATTTGTACATTTCCAAGTTTCCTTGAAGGCAGTTTGGAGACCGTGCCAGGAGCTCCCTGCTCCTCAGGTCCCACTGCTGGAAACAGACACATCAGTTCAGCTTCTCTGTTGCCAAGTCCATGCTCATCAGACTTCGTTAATCTTGTGCCCAAGGTTAGCCCTGCTCCTAACACACATTTCTATTCCCCATTGGAAACACAAGCAGCTAGCGCAGAGATTTCACTCTGACAGCATTAGACTGGTTTGCTTCTGGGTCCTAACACATCACACAACATACCGCTGTCAGCAAACGGCTTCCCTGCCCTATTTCAAAGCATGCCAAACAGCATTTTTAAGATAAAAAAGTTGCTTCATAATGGTAATATCAACAACATAATAAGCAACCCCTTCTCCCCCAGGCTCAGTTACTACTGTCTCAGTGTGTGCATCAGGTGTGCTCAACTCTTTGCCTGTCTATATTCAGGGTTGAGTTTAACAATCAGTCAGGTCAACACCTTGTCAAGAAACATCAGCAGGTTGACACTAAACTCGGTATCTGCTAGCAGAGCATTGTTTTGTTCTGTTGAGTGACAGTCACCCAGCATACAAGGAGTATGAGTCAAACTATTTTAGAAACATATTAGAGCAAATTCACAGTAGCAGGCTTAGAGACTGCATATTTGTTTTCAAAAAATTATTTTAAAAATAGCCTATTTTTGGATCTTCCTAGCATTTTACAGTGTCATGAATTAGTGGTTTAGGGCTACTCAAAGAATCAAAGGTACTAGCAAAAGCAGTTTTAATATGAATTTATAGAAGTGCAAATTAACAAAGTTCAGTGGTAGAGTTCACTGTACCACTTACTACATTGATGAAACATACAAAGGAAAACAAAGCTAGAATTTATTCAGAATGATTTACAGAGAGACTGACAATGCAAAAAAGGAGAGCCACCCACTGAGTCACGAAGTTCACAGTGGATCGCCTTGTCTTCTAAATTCCTGATGGAGCTTAAATGCAGCTTAATCCCATCTTAGTCCCAACTTGGTCAACAGTTTATGTCTAAAGCGTTACATGTGTAATCAATTAGGAATGGCCAAAAAATCACTGTCTGAGGTATTAGCAAAAGGTGACCTTAATAGGATGTAGAAGTACCAGCTTACCACAGATGAGATCACATTCAAAGGATCTTAACTTCGGGATTCTATCTATGAACACTGTACATTCTACTCAAGTGGCTGCATTTCAGGATGCTAAGGTTCTCTGCAGATGGTGTACTTTATTTGATAAAATTGTTAGAATATCATAATTTAAATAATTTTTTTTTGTTCTTGTTCAAGTATGCACAACTGCAGTTTGCAAAACATCAGTAGTATAACACTAATTCTGAAGAACTATTTGAACACACAATGTCCCAGCTTCTTCCATATTTTCCAAGTATAGACCACAGCTTCTCACATTAAGTTAGGAGGAACTCTTAAACCAACATTCCTATCTTAAACTATCTGTCAGTTCTCATCAAAGACTCTCAATTGCTGTCTGGCTTCTTGCAAAGTGCTCTGAGATACAGTGCCAGTGGCAAGTACAGCCAGGTTCCTCACAGAGCATAGAGACTGAATGAAGTGCTGGGCTCAGTTGTTTTCAAATACAATTATTATATATCAAGAACTGTTCCACTCTTTAAAAATGAACATGAGCTGGCAGTGTGCACTCGCAGCCCAGAAAGCCAACCATATCCTGGGCTACATCAAAAGGAGTGTGACCAGTATGTAGAGGGAGGTGATCCTGCCTCTCTACTCTGCTCTCCTGAGACCTCACTTGGGAGTATTGTGTGCAGTTCTGGTGTCCTCAACATAAATAGGACATGGAACTGTTGGAATAAGTCCAGAGGAGGGCCACGAGGATGATCAGCGGACTGGAGCACCTCCCATATGAAGATAGGATGAGAAAGTTGGGGCTGTTCAGCCTGGAGAAGAGAAGGCTGCGTGGAGACCTCATAGCAGCCTTCCAACATCTGAAGGAGGCCTATAGGGATGCTGGGGAGGGACTCTTCATTACATTAAGGACTGTAGTGATAGGACAAGGGGTAACGGGTTCAAACTTAAACAGGGGAAGTTTAGATTGGATATGAGGAAGAAATTCTTTACTGTAAGGGTGCTGAGGCAGTGGAATGGGCTGCCCAGGGAAGTTGTGAATGCTCCATTGCTGGCAGTGTTCAAGGGTAGGTTGGACAGAGCCTTGGGTGGCATGGTTTAGTGGGAGGTGTCCCTGCCCATGGCAGTGGGGTTGGAACTTGATGATCTTAAGGTCCTTCCCAACCCTAACTATTCTATGATTCTATGATTTGGGAAAAAAGTCAGATTCCACAGGCACAGAGTGCAAAGGTTCACGGCTGATCCACATGGTATGTTCTCACATTTCACAACTCCTGCAACTGTTTCTTTTTAAAGAAGTGGTAGGCATCAGCTTCTTGTTTTAAATTTTGTCACATTTTCAGTGTTTTATGTACAGCTGCAAGAATTTATCTTTTATTTTCCTTTTAAAAATGAGAGTTCACAGTTAAAGCAATTAAGTAAAATGGAGTAGCACATTCTCAATTGTGTTGTCATTTCTGCAGCTGTACTACACTGAAACTCAGCTGTACTGCCTATTCCTGATTAATGACAGCATGATATGTCTCAACTTCACCAGGTACAATGCTAAATCAAGTTCTGATACACATTTTAATATAACCAATTGCAGTAAAACAGCCACACTGTATCTGGCCATCAAGAATACCTGTTACGAGGGGCATTTGATCATAATATACCTAAAGAGACTGATACAGCAGTAGTGAAATGCTGGAGTATTTCATTTGTCTTATTCCACTAATTAAACTGGGATGAAACATTTTTAATTAGTAGGGGCAAAGGGGAATTAAATTATCAATATTTTACATTTAAAAAAATCAATTTTGAAGAAAGCTATTTTACTTACTCAAATAGCACACCGAACACTGACTTTGTATATGCTATTCTAGTCTCCCAGTACAAAACCCCCACTATTTGTGGCACATCAAAATTATACAGCATTTCTTATTTATTCTGCTTTTTACTTTTATTATTATTGTAAACAAACCAAGTTCCTTTGCTAAATAGCTAGAATAATCAGCACAAAATGGATGGTTGAGACTTAAACCTGTGCACAAGCATGTAAGATTACTACTGTTTTAGCAGAGGCATAACATTATAATAAAATATAATTGAGTTAAGACTATTTTGACTATAAACCAAATATAAAATATTATTTATGTTCCTTAGCCTTTGCAGTTTAGAAATATATAGTATAAAATAAAAGCGAAGCATCCAAGATCCCATGACATACTAAACTGCCTGAAAATGACATGAGTATCTTCTGCACAATACTTACCTATGCAACCTTTTTAAGACAGATTATTCAAGTTACATGATATATTACAAGGCACTATGACTGCAAACATTTTCCTTAGAAGCATCTGCAGAACCTTTTTTTAGGCCACCTATAGTTCTCTGTTGCTATTATACAACTAATCACTTGAGCACATGCAAGATTTGTTTTTAATGTATACTAGATTCTGGGTTCAGTCATGCCACCCTAATTTGCAGATTATAATTAGATCCATCAACAGCCCATGTGTTTGTATGAAAACTGACTTTTTATGGTCTCTCAATTTCATGGGAAAATTAAGTATTGAAGCAATTTCTTTACTTTTTAAATAGTTTGGAACCATTCTCAAAACAAAATAGCAATTTAAAGCCAGAATAGGCCAACATAAATAATTACATGCAGTAAATATCAGAAAAACAAAAAAAGTAATTATGAGTCTCTTCCATTGCCTTGAAGAATACCACAAATACACAAAGCTTTTCATATGCATGTCATGCTACAGGAAGGTCAGTGGCTACATGTTTGGAGTACCTTCCATAGGTTAGCCACTCTCCTGCAATATGTTGCTCTAAAGCATTTCAAGAAATAATAAAAAAAAAAAAAAAGCAAAACCAAAAAAACCAAGAGAAGACCTCAACAGTCGTACAATAAGTAGAAAGCTAAACTGAGTGAGCTAGATTGTGCAATTAGCCATTCTTGAGGCTTATATAGCTCTCAAGAAAGTTATGATTTTACTGCAGTTGGATCAAGTTATGTGATGAAAGGACAGTCAAAGTAGGATTCTTCTCCAAGAAAGCATCTATAGACAATCATTCTGAACAATACATTCTTGTGTATGCACAAAAACACTGGAGACTTTTCTGTATGAAGTCCCCTTCAATCATACTGCTAGAAAGGGACTGCTTACCCTACACTGCCAGATTGTTTCTGCTGCCTGGCTTACATTAGAACAACCTTCATTAGCTAGTTTTGCTGTTTAGGACTTCTCTTGTGAAAACCTCTTCAGATTTACCTAAAACTAAATCCTTATCTTCCATTAACCTTTTACTCATTCTGTATGTAATGCCAAATGCATCTCATGGATAAGATTTGTCCTTCCTGTGATATCAACCGTTCACCACCCAATGAAAATATGAGTTGTTAATAATGCTTTGGAAAGTCAGATTTCCAACAAGTTTTATCTGTATAAGGCTCAAGTCATTACAGAGAGATTCTGCAGAGACAATTCCAGCAGTGTTTCTTGGCAGAGGCAACCTTGACAAGTGATCCTCAAAATGCTTTGTACAGTTGCTACCAAAGACTTATAAACACCTGTCAGTGACAAAAGGAAAAGTTACATTAGCATATATATAAAACATAATACCTATCAGATTATGTTAGTCCAAGGAAGAATTTTAAATAAAACCATGACAATGTCAATCAGATTTTTTTATAAAACTCTGGAAACATGCAAGATAAAACCAGAACATTTCCACCCTTTGTTTCAAAATTATTTTATACCTCAATATAAAGGAAAAAGAATATATACAGTGTCAAGATTGCCACCTTGGCACATAACTTTTAGAATAATATAAATCAGAAATTCCAGTTGTTTGTTTTTTTTTTTTTTTTTTTTTTTTTTTATTTCCTTTAGGTGAAAATGTTGTATACAAGTCCATGGCAAGGAAAACATCTCCTTAGAATTGAATTCCTGAATTAGAGACAGAAATTCTCAGAAGCTGTATCTATAACCCTACTAAAAGGGCCACAGACCAGGGATTTACTAATTCACAGGTCCAACTGGCTCATGTCCAGCTGGCAAAGTGCGAAGTTTCTTTGTGACATGTTTGTCATAGAAACAGCCTGTCAAGAACACTCCAGAACAGAGTCAAAAATCAAGCTAGCAAATAAATAGGTTGGATGATCAGGATCCAGTGTTCCTTATCAACCTTTTTTGTTTAACTACACAGATACTGCCCCACAAAGTTCAGGAGCTTGCTTTTGCTGTTGTGGTTTTGACAAATTAGAAGTTAACTTTCTTATCAAAGACCTACCTAGTCATGGTAACTTTTTCTGAACATAAAAGGTAAGTAACGTTGTTCTTTTGTACGTAAACTTTACCATGTTGTAACTCACAAATAATTATAATTGTGGTATTGATGTATTATCCAAATCAATAAAATAATTTAAATATATAGGTAGTTTATCAAAGTTTTTTCCAGATATACGAATCAATAAGAATGAATATATGCATTCTTGCTTCTCAGAACAGGTTGACATGAATGGTTTTTATCTACTCAATCACTGGTTCTTCACACCCTACGCAGGCAGAGCTTTCAAAAGAAGTTATTTTTTCAGTGAAAATCAAAGCAGAAAAGAATCATAAAACACACAAAGACAAGAAGACTCTCCACCTGTATGCTTACTCTGGCTTTCCAGTCCCTCAGCACCAGTAAAAAGACCAGGCCATGGTCTTTTACTGTTTTACAAACAAAACCAACAATCTCAAATATATGTCCTTTGCCTACAGACATAACACACGGTAATTTCAGAATATCATAGCCACTATAGTGTAATGCTGCACTGTCGTTGTATGAACTTAGAATTTTCCTAAGTAGGCACTGTTTTTCACAGTTCACTAAATCAGATGGCACTTTTCTGAATTTTAAGATTGGTTCACAGCAAGAACAAACGCTCAAAAGAACATAAAAGTTAATTTAATATCAGAAATTACTTTGGTACACTGACTATAGGGTTAACTTAATGCACAGTCTATGCATAAACAAAAATCAAAACTGCTTCTTAAAAAGATGCCATAGCTGCACTGCTTTCTGAAGCTAAATCGCTGCTCTCAGCGGTCTTAGCAATAGTTCTGGAAGTAAAGCATCCAACATCCAGTGCATTAGATCTACAATTTATTTATTTACTGGTACAATTTAGCAGATCTGACCAGGATGATTCATAGTATTTGGAAAATTTGTTGTGTGGCAGTTGATAATGAAGAGCTTCAAAACTGGACAGCTCATGTTTTAAGTTTTTAAATTTTAGAATTATTAGTGGGCTGCATTATAATTCTTAACAAGCTGCTCAGGATCCATTAAGGGAGCAAAACATTTGGTTACTATTCTGCAAATGTTTGTAATATTTTCACTGCATTCATACAGTAATCCATCTTATGTACTACAAATACATTCAATTACATCCTCATTATAAAACTTCTTTTCACCCAGATAAACCAGGTTCTATCCAAACAGAGTACTGCATGAGCCCTCAGAGAGAAATTCAGTAGAATTGTACAACTTAACACCATTAATAGATATCTCAGGTAAAATTCTGTCTTTACAAAACTACCTCAAAACACACGTGCTATTTCAATGTTACTTATATGATCAGACTAAAGCTTAGAAGGGATTTGCATGGTACAAAGATCTTGAGTGCTTCTGAGTTAAAGAAATAGGGAAATTTCAGATATTTGTCACAATCACATAAGATTCAAAGACACAGTTTAGAATAAGCAGTTTGACATAAAGATTCTTTCAAGCCCCAATGATAATAGAAAAAATCTAATAACATGAACCAATAAAAGCAAAGTTTCAAGCTACAAGAAATAACCTATTATTCAACAGGTTGCACATGTGTGCATGTATACGCATATTTACGTTTAAAATACTCCTATGCATCTTTTGGTATTTCTTGTTTAAACTACTTTCCTGTACTTTCTAGAAATGTTTCTATTTCTGTAATATAAATATTCCTAAAAAGAAAATATTTACCTAAAATCATTTAGAAAATTACTATCGAAGTTCATTATTTTTTTCTACTCCCCTTCGACCTTTTAGTCACAGATCATGAAAAGCATAATAGGCAAATCTGTAATTTGGCCTTCAGCAACTTTGGAAAATAAGCACAGAAAACAGTCAAAACCTACTCAGAATTTCTCTGTATTATAATTAGCTGTTAATTTTTAACATGGTTCACTAATGCTAGCCTGAAACACAAATTAAAGGCCCAATCCTGTCTATGTTTGAGAAAATATAAGTTTTAATTTTACCTAACTAGAAACAATATTAGAACCAAAATAAATTAAAAATTAATAAAAATCATGATACATTAGTATTATGTTAACTAACAATGAAGGCTCAGTAAAAAGAATACAAGGCAAAGAATAGAATAGTGCACTGTGGTTTTATTGATGGCAGCAATGACAATTTGCCTCTTTCATATGTAAAAAGTATTCAGCTTCATATAACTAAGAACTTTAAAAAAGTCTCTTGCATTGTCAGGTCCAAATTCCTTCTGCTCACATGAGCTTTCTTTGTTCTATCCTGTTGATTGGAAAAAGCCAGACTTTCTTCTAGAAGTCTTCAGCAAGTTGGAGCTGCCAGTGAATTCCCCCTCACCCCAAGAAGGTTTCTAAATGAGAAAAATAAAATACAATAGATAAGCATAAAACCTCTCTGCTTTTTGTGCAACATACACTTTACTGTTATTTCATTTTCTTCCTTCAAAAGAGCAGATATCTGCTTTTCAGCACTCACACAGATAGAAGTCTTGCAAAGAATAAATCAGAAGGCCGCACTTCAATGCAATAAGTATGACTGGTTTTATACAAGGAAAGAACACTTTCTGGCAATGACTTCTCACAGAAATGCAGTTTTTCCATCGCTAAGGAAGGACTTCAATACAGATTTTATAGCAAGTGTGACAAGGTGTAGATTAATTCCATCATGGAGCAAAGAAAGACACAAGAAACAGATAATAACCAAGTACTCACAAGTTCACACTCTTAGGTTCTTTCAGGCTCTTCCAAAAGCTATGATCCTTCAAAACGCTCATTTCTGATTACTTGTTCCCCTTCTTTTTCACACAATCATGACAGTCTATACAGCAAGTGTAAGCTCAGGATGCATTTTTATTACTGTTAGATTCTAAATTCTTGTCTCCTGATTCTCTAGAAGTATCTTATTTTACAGACCTGTTAAAGCTAGTATTTGACTCATACCCTAAACAACCTACAGTGGGTTCAAGGACTCTGAATGCAGCACTCTGATAAAATTCTATGTTAGTGTTTTCTACCTCACACTGCTAGATATTCATAAAAGATCATTTGTAGATCAACTGCAACCACAGTGAGGTACTAATTACCCCATACTTCTGTTACTTCACCTTAACATGACTACTCTACTGGTCTGTCTTCAAAATAAACACCAATTCAAGACTTCCTGCAAGTCTGTAGCAATTGTTCTTAATCCCCGAAGCACAAAACAGTGTAGCAAGAAGGTCTTCAGAAGGACAGAATCACAGAACGGTTTGGCTTAGAAGGGACCTTTAAAGGTCCTCTACTCCAGCCTCTTTGTCCTGGTTTTATCTGGGATAGAGTGAATTTCTTTCTTGTAGCAATGAACAGGGACATCTTCAACTACATCAGGTTTCTCAGAGCCTCGTCCAACCTGACTTTGAATGTTTCCAGGGATGAGGCATCTACGACAATATTAAAATTCTCCAGAATGTACCGATTTGTAATATAAAACAATCATCAAGGGCTCTCTGCCTCTTCAGGGAAAAAACCCCAAAAATTATTTTACATAACACAGAGGTACTCCCCCTCAGGAATAAAGGGTGTCATTAATCATCTGGTAAAGAGGTAAAGCATCCTTCTGTGACAAAATTTTGTGTCAGTGGATCCCTTAATAAATCATGTCTTTTTCCAACATGATATCAAAACCTTCAAATAAGAAGAATATACCATGCTCTCAAGAGCTCTAAGGAATAAAAAGGAGGAAAAAACCATAGAAATCCACTTCTAGGAACTCACCTTCATTATTCCTGAACTTTTACATGTCAAGACATTAAAGCTACACTGTTGTACAAGTCTGGGTAAGCTGAAACCAATTTAGAAAAGGAATACGATTGATTTTCTGCCTACATTTAGAATCTGAGAAGAACCAATTACATTCACCACTTATTTTTGGAAAAGCTTAATAGATTTTTATTACTGGTTTCTCTCTAATTTCACTGTCTTCATCCAGTACCTCATTAGGTCAAGTGTAATGCATTTCAAAATGCAACTAAAGTATAAGATACATGGTAGCATGAGATATACTATGGGGAGCTATAAGCCATACATGAGACATATGCCCACCGAAGTATCTCAATTGCCACCTCCTCACATCACTTTACCTATCAAACAAAGCAAATAATGGCAGCTACACTGGACTCTACATGAGCATCAAGAAGCAAATCTAGCAGGTGAAAGCTTGTCTGTATAACACAGAAAAAGTTTCTGTGCTGTACAGAAAAAGTTTCTGTGTTGTTCTCTACAATATTTTTATCTTCAAGAAGACTTGCAACAGAGTGTTCTCAAACTGAGGAAGAATTTTTGACACTCTTCAGAGTTAACTGCAGATGCCACACTCCTGAGTAGAAAAGAACAAGCTGTTCGGTTTTCCAAATGTTCACTAGAACACAGCAGCAAAGGAAAAAAACCCCTATTACGAATTCTAGACAAAATAAAGGGCTGTTTCGTCTGAACTAATGCAGCTTAAGTAGCATCATCCAACCTGTATACAGAAGATATATCTTGCCTCTTTATTTTCTTTTTCTACCTGAGTGATCCTAGTGTTTCAAGAATCTAAGACCAACTGAGTATCTTGACAACTTCTTTTTGGTGTTTACACCCAAGAGCTGTTACATTATTTTATGTTGAAATGTAGCCGAGTTTAACACTAGAAATTTTCCAAATACAAACCTAAACCTGATAAAGCAGCTAATTAAAACAGCTAGATTTAGCAAATATAAAATACACTAATGTTCTAATCTACTACATTTTAGCTAGTTAGAGATACTAACTCTACCTAATTAAAGTTCAAGACAAATCTGTTATGGCAGCCGAAGAAGATGGCAGTGAATGTTTTGATCTAGAGGGATGCATCTTCCAAGCAGTAACTTGTATCTGCTTATAATGAATTGCTGTTTACAGTGACATCTATTTAAGGTATGTGTAACCCTTACAATATTTGCTATTTGTATTGTTGAAAATAAAGTACACAACATTCTAACAGCCCTACAAAAGTAACCAAAATGCACTAGGGTTAAGATGCCACTGATTGTACACTGACCTGGGTTAACAAATTCAGATTTAGATGACAAATTGGCACTATCTAAATTGAGCAGATGTTGAATCAAACAGTTCTGGGCAAAAAGAGGACAGAGAAAATACCTCATTTCATCAACCGAGGCAAAGAGTTTTAAATTACGATGGAAAAAAAAGGATATATCTGGAAGTACTTTCTGTAAAAGATGCACTTTTTAAAGCAAAGTAGTTGATGAAAAAATATATTTAGCTGCATGACACATTTTCCAACATATATCTTCTTTCCCCACCCCTTTTTACTTGGAGAACACAGAAGTATTTGAACTGGGGCAAGGGAAGGGCTGTAACTATGTATTTCTTTACAATTTCGATACCATGGATGCTGTTAGAATCTCCAAAGCAAGGTATAAGAGCACCTGCAAGGAACAACCACCTGCGCCTTAGAAAGGTTGATCCTTACTTGCCAGCAATTCATTCACTGTTCTTGAGACACAGGAGCTCCTATCACTCTCTCTGGATGTCTGCTTCCCCCTCCCCCTCCAGCTGACCAAAGCTAAATGTATTTTCCAGATTTATACTGCAAAATTAAGAGAAATGCCAAAAATATTACCTAAAGACAAAAAATACCCTCTCTCAGTGCTGCATGCACTGAGCACATTTCGTTCGGCTGATCACACTGACACTCCTCTGAGCCAGCTGAGCTGGTTTAGAACTCAGCTCAGGGCATATGCCAGAATTATTTCTGCATAAATTACCTGATGACATGTTTATTGAAAGTGATTGATACACATATTTAAAATAGAAAATTGAATGATACAGGCAAAAATAGCATAATTATCACCTTGGCTAGAGCCAAGAATATATTTTGCTCATAGATTGCCAGTACTCTCCCAAATGAAAAAGGTATTTTAGCGCATGATCAAAAAGTAAAATCATACATTATTGTACTGCAGCACCTATTAAACCTACTGACCGCGGAGGACTGGAGAAACAAAACGAACTAAAAAGAGCTCCACAAAAAATAAACTAGCTACTAGAAAAAAATCAGATTCAAGACAAAGCCACATTGCCAATGTACATCAAATAGCATGTGGCTTTACAAAGCTTGCTTAATTCAGGATTGAAAATTAAGGATTTAGAAGATCCCCAAGTAAAATGAAACCAGGACAGCATATTTGATTTTTTTAGTAAAAGAATTACAACTGTTTAATCTGGCTGGCCTTTTTACATTTCTGAATGTGCATCCGTGGTGTATTTTTTGAGGATGATATATAATCCTTTAATTTCTGCTAATTAAAAAAGCATAGGTGCAGGCATACCCTCAAGATTCAGAGCACAGCATATTCTTAGGCCTTGTACCTCTCCATTCAGTGACGAGCTCACAGACAGTAGGTTTTAGTGTGGCTCATTCTCATTCCCTCACTAAGTAAAAAAATAGAAAGGATATTTACTCACATAAATAGCTCATAAAAAGCAGAATATGGGACCCTGGACAGAGACAGACAGTACTAAGTTCAGTAGGGACTGCAGCCACTTATTTCAGAGAAGCTGATCCAATGTACGTGAATGAGATGCTACTGCTCTCAGGTGAAAAAGTATCAAGTAAAAAGCTTGCTCAGATGACTTCAGTCCTTACATAAAGCAAAGTTTAAAAGCTATTTAACAGTGTTTCTATTGCCTTCCCTCTCACCACAGCTATATCAAGCCTCTTCCTACAGCCACAACATCCAGAGAAATACAGATAACCAACTTGCATTGTAAGAAAACCAATATCCCTAAAAAAATTTAGAAGCAATATGCCAAACATAACTTTCATGTAGGTGACTGCAATAAATTTTTTATTTTTTTTTTAAATAAAAAGATAGAACCATAAATCTTTCACTTAAATGGTAAGACACTGATTTAATATCAATAGTTCTTTGTAGGTGTAGTTCCATATAAACAAATTGCCGCTATTAAAACAAAGTAGGTCATACATGTGCTGTTGCTTAATACTATTTTTTAAGTGATGAACAAGATGTTTCTAAGAATTTTAAGTTGTCTATTTGCTTGTAAAACAGTGACTACAGTAATTTATTTCTTCAAAATACTTATCACTTGCAACCCAATACTGATGGTTCCTATACAGCCAACTACTAGCAAAGTTGCAGAAAGTTCTCTCACAAACTTCACAAAGACTGAAGGACACTTTAAGTACAGAACAATTCAGATCTACTTTTCTTGAAATCCAAACTCATAAATAAAATCACAATATCATAGAATCATAGAATCATAGAATACTAAGGGTTGGAAAGGACCTCAAGATCATCGAGTTCCAACCCCCCTGCCATGGGCAGGGACACCTCACATTAAACCATGCCATCCAAGGCTATGTCCAACCCCACCTTGAACGCCGCCAGGGATGAAGCATTCACAACCTCCCTGGGCAACCCATTCCAGGGCCCCACCACCCTCACAGTAAAGAATTTCTTCCTCAGATCCAATCTAAACCTCCCCTGTTTAAGTTTAAACCCATTATCCCTTGTCCTCTCACCACAGTCCCTAATGAAGAGTCCCTCCCCAGCAGCCCTATAGGCCCCCTTCAGGTATTGGAAGGCTGCTATGAGGTCTCCACGCAGCCTTCTCTTCTCCAGGCTGAACAGCCCCAATTTTCTCAGCCTATCTTCATACGAGAGGTGCTCCAGTCCCCTGATCATCCTCGTGGCCCTCCTCTGCACTTGTTCTAACAGTTCCATGTCATTTTTATGTTGAGGACACCAGAACTGCACACAATACTCCACGTGAGGTCTCACGAGAGCAGAGTAAAGGGGCAGGAGCACCTCCCTCCACCTGCTGGTCACACTCCTTTTGATGCAGCCCAGGATACGGTCATATTTACCTTTTATTTCTTATGAATCAGTTTCTAGCTCTTGGAGGTTGATAAAATTGTTGAGTAGGTCGTGTGGACCGTCTTGGCTGACCATCACCTCCTCTGCGGAATTCTAGAGTTTGCTCATATGTTTCTTCTTCATCCTCCTGCAAGTATACAGCATTGTTTCAAATGGATGAGTAGGAAAACACATTATACATGAGTAGGCATATACATACATACATACACACAACACAGACACACACATACACATGTATGAATGAATTCATGCATGCATAGCAACTACTGCTTCTATGCTGACAACCACTTAATAAAATAACAGCGATAATGGAAGTGGGTTTTACGAACTTAGGAAAGCTAACAAAAAGAAGATAGAGAATCCCAAAACTCAGTCCCCAGGGCAGCAGCAGTTATTATTTGCAGAAAAAAAAAAAAAAACAAAACAAAACAAAAACCCAAAAGCATATATATATTAAAGCAAAATTATTTTCCAAAAGTTATACAGGCAACAAACTCAAGAAGTGAGATAGCCTCAATAACCTGCCAGAGCAAGAGAAACATCAGCTTTTGGGAGTTTAGAAATGTGTGTGGAATGAAATATAAGAATTGGGAAATGGAAATGCAAGGAACAGCATCTGACAATATTCAGGCTAAAAACACAGATCTGAAACAGTGGATAAAAACCTGTGATGCAATAATAATGAAAAAAAAGCCTCCAAGTATAGTGGACAGCAATTTAAATATGAATTTGCTATGTGCAGCAATAATAAATATAATCTCTGAATGATGAGAGGAGAGGTAATTACATATTTGCAATAGTGCATTCACTCCTAGGCATTTCAATACCAGAAAGGTATAGACCAAATTACATGGAATTCAGAGGAAAAAAACAACAATAAAAATCACCAAGAGATTAAAATAGCTACATATTTACATTGGTCAAGAAATACTGAAAGGAAAAACATTCATCTGATGGAACATTTGAGTGTGGTACACATTAAAGATAAAAAACAATTTGAAGAGCATTAGAGTTGATAATGAAGAGAAATAGAAGATAAAATTATAGACTGAAAAAAAAAATAAAAGAAGTTTCTGAACTCGAGTACAATTGTCAAATGGTGTCTCAAGGAAACAGTTATAATTTCATTTCTCTTAATATTCTAACACTGCACTGTAGCAGACACCAAGTCTAGAGGGAACATGCTGTGAGAAATCCTCTTTAGGAAAAATTACTGAGTATATAACTATTAATTCCCTTTCACTCACAACACAGGAACATACAGGGACACAAACCAAGAATGTTGAATGATTCATTAAAAGTTCATCAACAATTTCAATACTTGGGAACTGTCTTAGAGCGCAGCACACATATAACAAAGAGTAAGCAAGTCACAGCAATAAAATAAATCACTGTAAGGGACACAAAAGAAAATCTACAGCCTAACTTCCTGTTGTAAGAAGTCAGCTCTCACTCAAGAAACATATCTTTCTGAATCAGCTTGAGTATCAATAAACATGCAGTTTTAAAAATAACAGTTACAGACAACCACATTCCTCATAGCAAGCTCTCCTATTTATAGGGCATTATCTGTGGTCATAGCTATATTTCCAGAACAACAGATTAAGCCCTACTACAGAAAGTCTGCAATAGCTGTAGAAGAAAACATATTTTCAACACTATTTTATACAGCCTAATTGACTTACATCTTTAAGTTTCACTGTAGCCAAAGGCTGAGAACCATGGAGTCCTGCCATGAAACTTATTTTCTCGGTGTATTTCTTTTACTCCTTGCAGCACTATCAATTCCCTCATATAAAAGGTTCAGAGACACTGATTACTCAAAAGGAAAAAAAAAAAAAAAGAAAAAAAAAAAGTAGAAAAAGCTGATCCCTTCTCCCAGGGAACAGGAGATAGGACAAGAGGTAACAGCCTCCAGCTGTGCCAGGGGAGGTTTACATTGGATATTAGGAAAAAATTCTTTACCGAAAGGCATTGGAACAGGCTTCCCAGGGAAGTGATGGAATCACCATCCCTGGAAGTGTACAGAACCCATGTAGATGAGGCCCTCAGTGACATGGCTTAGTGGTGGTCTTGGCAGTCCTGGGGTAACAGCTGGACTTGATGATCATAAAATCCTTTTCCAACCTAGTTGATTCTATGATTCTATGTCTAACCAAGAAAAACCCCACACCATTTGCAATACCACTAGCACTAGTACAAAGCCTCAACTTAGTATATGAAGTAATATTCCATCACTGACAATACAAGCTGTACTGGCATCAAAATATTAATAAGTAAGCTAAGTGCCTGAAGTGGTCTAGATACCTCCAGCTCTTTCAGTATACTGCAAGAAACATGAATAGCTGAAAACAGTTCCACATTATTTGCCAAAAAAGTTAAGATGCAATTGCAAGTGTTTTTAAAATTCTTTGCCAAAGCTTCACTCTAACATAAAAGAGCTCACTCTTCAAGAATAAACTGATGAGCTTTCATGGCGTATACGCATGACTGAAAATACAGCAAAGCATACAGACTAGCAAATTAGACATGAATCTTTTCTTTGTAAACTTGGTAGTCTCAAAAAGAAAACACAAATTAATTATTTTAGTGCATCCCATCTCACCCATAATAGCCAACCTCTGAGGATAAGTGTATCACAGTGAGTTTCTAGAGCAGCAAATCTTCATTAAATCTCAATGTTAATGTTGATCCTTTGAAGTCAGTAAAATCAAGTTAAAACTAGAATTTGTCTTACACATACCTGTTTTGGTGCAGTTGTCTTTACACATAGAATTGAAAAGCTTCAGATGCATGCCTTTCCATTCAAGTATTTTTATTACAATAAAAGTGAAATGTGAAATCACATTTCTTGAGGCTTGGAATGAAATGAAGGTGAGCAATGAAGCAAATGATTATAAGAACAAATGAGGAACAGACACCTTTCAACTGTTTCCTCACTCCTCTCTCTGCACAGTGACACCTCTCCCAGTTACAGATCGCCTTGTTGAGGGCTGTCATCTTTACATCAGATGACAGATCATCATTTGTTTCTTGGGCCTTACCTATTCACATTTCATCCTAATTGGATCTAACATTCTGCAAAATAATAATTTGCCAAGCTGTGTTTTTACTAAACATTGTTTCCTGTTTTCAAGTAGATGCATTTATTTTCCTCCACCAGTTCTTGGCCACTGACCCTCAATCCATCCACTACTGCCCACCTTTCATTCTATTTCTATTGCCTTTTTTTTTTTTTTTTTGCTGTGTTTTTCCTGGGTTCATCTTTATCCCAATTTACATTAAAATCTCTCCACCCCATCCCTCTTCTGGAACAGCATCCACCCTTCATAGACAAAACTTAAAATGTTCACTTCCTTTATTTTTCTTCCACTTCTTCAATGCAAAAGCTGGAGCTGCCCCTATTTCCTTCATCTATAGTCAATTAGGTCATACATCTTGCCACCAACTCTATTTTTTCATCCTTCCTTGCTGTTTGCTTTCAATTTATCACTTGCTTGTGACTCACTGTAAATTATTCCATTTCCTACTTCCTTATCCATGTAAGATCTACATTACATTTTATAAAGCAAAGGTGGCCACAAATCTCTCTTGTGCATTTTCATTCTCCTTCTATTACCAGTAGAGGTTTTATATCAGTACACTACTCCAAAAATGTATATATTTTATTAGCTCCATCCTTCAGAGCTTATTATTCATTATTTATCTAATATTCCAGGATCCAGGACTGAGTTTTCTAGTACTTGCACAATGCCTACCCTAGGGCTGTATACCCTGAGATGAAACGATGCCACTAAGCACAACTATAAAAGATAATAAAAACTGGCAGATCCATAGGGAAAGTTTACAAAGCAAGCAATGAAAAGCAAAAAGAAACTATTGCAGTAACAGGCTGGAATGACACAAGAGAGAGGGTGGAGGATGTCAGCCTTCTTTTGGTATTTAAAAAAAGATTGTGAACAGGGAAGCAGAAGTCATTGGGAATTTCAGCTTCTCTTCAAAATTTTGCCTGACAAAGCTGCTGTGACTTTTGGTATTTTCATTCCATTACATAAGACAAACAAGAACTGAACAAATGGAAAATGGGAATGTACGCACACTCTGCTTTTAGTTTGGACCCATATATTCGAAAGAGCCTGTATCACCACCATACTTTACCAGCTGAGCTTAGTGAACTTCAGTCCAGCCAAGTGATTACCAACATACTTTTACATCAAAAAAACAAAAATCGATGGATTTCATAGCTGCAGAATAAAGCTCTGTTAAAATCCTTTAACAACCAATTTACTCTTAAAATTAACAATATTAGAGCAGAATAAATTTGTATTTCACTAAAAGCTTTCTCATTGAATTTCAATTGCAAGACTTCTTTCAGTGCATTCAAAAACAACCATTTAGAAATTAGTTGTTTTTTTTTTTTTTTTAAATGCAGTCCTTGAAGTGAATACTTTTTGTATCACTTCTGAGAATACTGAATAGGTGGATGACAGTAAAAAGCAGGAAAGAAGTTACACATTACACAAATGTTTTACTCAATGTTCTGCTCATATTTAGGACGCAGCTGCAAGTCACAGCTGAGCAGCTCCAAGTTTGCCACCTACAAACTAGTTACATCTGTCTATTCCTGCCTGTGAACAGAAAATCCTGCTCTATTCACACGGCCCTTCTGCTAAGGCTTTTCAGTTACAGCCCTCTGTGAGCCATTAGGGGATGAGCACCACAGTATGCACAAGGCAGCACAAAAGAGTAGCACCGGGCCAGGGACCATGGACAAAGAAGAGACAGAAGACAAAGAAAGAAGGCATTTTCCATTTCAGTAGTGTCAAACCACTGTTTCAGTTTAAGCTGCAGTTTTAACTCCAGCCACATACTCAATGCATGGAAAAATTGCTGGACCCAGTACAAAGAGTACTTGCTTCCTTGCAAAATGAACTTTTCTTTCATGTGCATTTCAACTCCCATTTCCCTGTCCAGATTTAATGCCTCTTTGTGTTGCCCAGTATGCTGGCAACAGCTGTCTCCTGTTGTTCACAAAGCAAGCAACCTCTTGCTTTCCTGGTTAAATTTCTTTCTCAAAACTTACTTCTTTTGCCTAATCACCCAGTGTTCATCTCCTTGAGTACTTTAATCTCTGGGGTTTTTCTGCAGTTTTTACTTACCTGTGCTCACGTCAATCAAAAATAGACTGTAAGATTTTCCAGAAGTATCAAAAAACAAGAAACCAAGCAGAAGCCCCAACTGCACTATGAACATGCTGAAAAATTCATGTTTCTTATGAAAAGCTAAACTTAAATATTTAAATTGTAATTTGTATGAAAAACAAAAAAAAAAAATAAAAAATCACCGGCTCAATTGTCTACAGTATTCCCTTAATTTTTTACTTTATCTGAATACCTAAGTAGACTCTTAGAACACTATAATAACTAACAGTGAACACAGTATTTTGTAAATAGTGGTGTTTTCATTTAATAAAATAAAAGATTTTTAAGTTATATGTTCTTGGAGTGGCTTTAGGGCATATTTTCAAAAACTGCTATCAAATAAGTTGTGAAAATCCCAAGTAAAAAAGAAATTACCACTAATGTAGATTTTTTTAAGGAACTTAACCAAGTACTGACTTAGTGACAAGAGCATTTTGAAGTGCCTGTTACAGAACCATTCAGCATATTTGTTCTTGATCAATTTTCTTTGCAAATTATGCTTGTTACTTAAAATATCAGTTCCACTCACAGAGTAATCTTCCCAGAGAGTAGTCTTTATGAGCCTGAGGATGCTCACAGGTTCTTGTCACAGCACACAACACATGTGTATTAAACTGAGCCTATGGCCATACCAATTTCTGAGTTAAATTATGGGTGAGAAGGAAGTGGGATCCAAGGTTATACTGCTAGACCTGCAGAAAGCTGACCCCTCACTGCTCTCAGATCCTTAGTATCAACTGTCTGATAAGGGAGTGAGGGTAGCATTACATTTTTAGGAAAATACACTTTTAAGATGCTCACACGTCATGTAAGACACTACAGTAGTTATCACTGATGACTAAAAATACACACAACTAATTGTAAATACATCAATCAAAACTGCTCCTTTAAATAAATGCTGTAAGGTAGTAATCATATGATAAAGGTGAGGGGTTTTTAATTAATATTTTAATACAACATTTAGAATGGTATCTTTAGATACATAATTATTACTGTTACGTAACTCTTGCCTAGATCTTTAGCAGGGTATCTGCACCTTACAATTTTATCTTTTGTAACTAAAGAATCAGCTATATGACGAACAAAATTTACAAGCTACTTAGAATCATAGAATAGTTAGGGTTGGAAAGGACCTCAAGATCATCGAGTTCCAACCCCCCTGCCATGGGCAGGGACACCTCCCACTAAACCATGCCATCCAAGGCTATGTCCAACCCCACCTTGAACACCGCCAGGGATGAAGCATTCACAACTTCCCTGGGCAACCCATTCCAGGGCCTCACCACCCTCACAGTAAAGAATTTCTTCCTCAGATCCAATCTAAACCTCCCCTGTTTAAGTTTAAACCCATTACCCCTTGTCCTCTCACCACAGTCCCTAATGAAGAGTCCCTCCCCAGCATCCCTATAGGCCCCCTTCAGGTATTGGAAGGCTGCTATGAGGTCTCCATTCAGCCTTCTCTTCTCCAGGCTCAACAGCCCCAATTTTCTCAGCCTATCTTCATACGGGAGGTGCTCCAGTCCCCTGATCATCCTCGTGGCCCTCCTCTGCACTTGTTCTAACAGTTCCATGTCCTTTTGACGTTGAGGACACCAGAACTGCACACAATACTCCAAGTGAGGTCTCACGAGAGCAGAGTAAAGGGGCAGGAGCACCTCCCTCGACCTGCTGGTCACAATCCTTTTGATGCAGTCCAGGATACGGTTGGCCTTCTGGGCTGCAAGCGCACACTGCCGGCTCATGTTCATTTTTTCATCAACCCACACCCCCAAGTCCTTCTCCGCAGGGCTGCTCTGAATCTCCTCCCCGCCCAACCTGTAGCTGTGCCTGGCATTGCTCTGACCCAGGTGGAGGACTTTGCATTTAGCATGGTTGAACTTCATTAGGTTGGCATCAGCCCACCTCACAAGCGTGTCAAGGTCCCTCTGGATGGCATTCCTTCCCTCCAATGTATCAACAGAACCACACAGCTTGGTGTCATCGGAAAACTTGCTGAGGGCGCACTCAATCCCACTGTCCATGTCACCCACAAAGATGTTGAACAAGACTGGTCCCAACACCGATCCCTGGGGGACACCACTCATTACTGGTCTCCAGCTGGACACTGAGCCACTGAGCACTACTCTTTGCGTGCGGCCATCCAGCCAGTTCTTTATCCACCAAGTGGTCCACTTATCAAATTGATGTCTCTCCAGCTCAGAGACAAGGATGTCATGGGAGACAGTGTCAAAGGCTTTACACAAGTCCAGGTAGATGACATCAACTGCTCTGCCCCTGTCCATCAGTTCCGTAGCCCCTTCATAGAAGGTCACCAGATTGGTCAGGCAGGATTTCCCTTAGTGCAGCCATGCTGGCTGTCACCAAGCACCTTGTTGCTTTTCATGTGCCTTAGCATGCCTTCCAGGAGAATCCGCTCCAAGATTTTGCCAGGCACAGAGGTGAGACTGACTGGCCTGTAATTCCCTGGGTCATCCATTTTCCCCTTCTTAAAAATGGGGGTTATATTTCCCTTTTTCCAGTCATCAGGAACTTCACCTGACTGCCATGATTTTTCAAATATGATGGACAGTGGCTTAGCAACTTCATTTGCCAGCTCCTTCAGGACCCGCGGATGGATTTCATCCGGTCCCATGGACTTGTATACATTCAGGTTCCTAAGGTGGTCCCGAACAACATCCTCCCCCACAGTGGGCCCAGGGTCCCCACCCTCACCGTTCCCGCGTCTGCCTTCCAGGACTTGGGTGGTGTGGCCAGAGCATTTGCCCGTAAAGACTGAGGCAAAGAAGTCATTAAGAACCTCAGCCTTCTCCAAATCCAGGGTAGCCAGTTCTCCCGATAGCTTCTGGAGAGGGCCCACGGTGTCCCTAACCTGTCTTTTATTGGCAATGTACCTATAAAATCCCTTCCTGTTATCCTTAACATCCCTAGCCAAGTTTAATTCTAACTGGGCCTTAGCTTTCCTAACCTGGTTCCTAGCTTCCCGGACAACATCCCTGTATTCTTCCCAGGCCGCCTGACCTTGCTTCCACCTTTTAGAAGCCTCTTTTTTCCTTCGAATTTTGCTCAGCAGCTCCTTATCCATCCAAGGAGGTCTCCTGGCCCTCCTGCTGAACTTCCTTCTAGCTGGGATGCATCGCTCCTGAGCTTGCAGCAGGTGATCCTTGAATATCAACCAACAGTCTTGGGCCCCCCTGCCCTCTAGGGCTGTATCCCATGGAACCTTACTGAGCAGGTTCCTGAAGAGGCCAAAGTCTGCTCTCTTGAAGTCCAGGGCAGTGAGCTTGCTGCACGCTCTTCTCACTGTCCTGAGGATCTCAAACTCAGCCATCTCATGATCGCTGCAATCAAGGCTGCCCTGGAGCGTTACATTCCCAACCAGCCCTTCCCTGTTGGTGAGGACGAGGTCAAGCATGGCACCTCTCCTTGTTGGCTCCTCTATTACTTGCAGAAGGAAGTTGTCTTCCACGCAATCGAGGAACCTTCTGGATTGCTTGTGCAGGGCCGTACCATCCCTCCAACAGATATCAGGGTGGTTGAAGTCTCCCATGAGAACAAGGGCCTGCAAGCGTGAGGCTGCTCCTATCTGCCTATGGAGCGCTTCGTCCAGCAAGTCCCCTTGGTCAGGCGGTCTGTAACAGATCCCTACAATAATGTCACCCATCGCTGTTCTCCCTTTAACCCTGACCCACAAACTCTCTGTCGACTGCTCACCTGTCCCCAGACAGAGTTCCATACTCTCCAGCCTATCCCTAACATAAATAGCAACTCCCCCTCCCCGTCTGCCAGCCCTGTCTTTCCTAAAGAGCCGGTAACCTTCCATTCCAACACACCAGTCATAGGAGCCATCCCACCATGTTTCTGTGATGCCTATGATATCATACCCCCATAGATGTGCACACATCTCTAATTCCTTTTGTTTGTTCCCCATACTACTTCTGACAATTCATTAAAACAAACTTGATATAATATCATAAACCCCCTCAAAAACCACCCCAAACAACACCCCCCCCCCAACCAAACATACACAAACAGTATTTTTCCTTTATTTATACTTAGAAAAAGGAATTAATTCTTATGAGGGTATGTCTGTCTCTACTGAGCACACATCAGCCGCAAATAAGTATATTCTTATCTATAGTACGTAAAACTAGGTGGCACGGAGCTACACTATAATATGTTGTTTTTTCATTCTCAAAATGAAAATGTCAAGATAAACCTTCCCTAGGCAGTTTTCTTTAGCATCAGAAATAAAATAATTAGCCTTTTCATGTTGACTTTCAATAACCAGACATCAAAGGTCAAATAATTTTACATTTTCTTGGCCAACACATGGACCTGTTAGAGCAAGTCCAGAGGAGGGCCACAAAGATGATGAGCTGAAGAACCTCTCCTATGGAGTCAGGCTGAGAGAGTTGGGCTTGTTCAGCCTGGGGAAGAGAAGGCTCAGGGGGCACCTTAGAGCAGCCTTCCAGTCCCTGAAGGGGGCCTGCAAGAAACATGGAGAAGGACTCTTTACAAGGGAATGGCTTTAAACTGAGAAAGGGTAGATTTAGACTAGATATCAGGGAAAAGTTCTTCACTGTGAGGGTGATGGGGCACTGGAACAGGGTGCCCAGAGAAGTTGTGCATGCCTCATCTCTGGAAGTGCTTCAGGCCAGGTTGGACAGGGCCTCGAGCAACTTGATCTAGCGGAAGGTGTCCCTGTTCATGGCAGAGGGGTAGAACTAGAACATCTTAAAAGTTCCTTCCAACCCAAACCATTCTGTGATTCTATAAATTAGATTTAGCTCACTTTTTCCTCTGCTAAAAATATAAGTTATGACAACAGCTGATGAGCTTCAGTAACAGCCAATTTTTAAATCATTATGTTAAGACAATATACATCCTGAGTTTTGAGTGAAGCAATAAACATTAGATATCAAGTGACAGAAAATTTGTAGATTCTTCAGAAAAAAAAGAATCATGAAATGAAAATAGAAGGATGGACAAGGACAAGAATTACATACTTAAATCTGAGACCATTAAAACCAGCACAACAGTTAACTTGGAATCAGACATTTTTGTACTTCATTGCAATTCTTCAGCTCCAAAAACAAAGCATTCTTTTGTTTTCTAAATAGACGACATTCCAACTACATTTCCATAAAGCTAGGATAACGTAAGCCTGGGGCACGATTATCCCACAGACATTTTGCCAGCTTATCTATTCCCCTTAAGGGTATTGCACAGGTTATTCATACTTACAGTCATTCCCTGTGGCACATATTAATCTAAATGTGCAACTCTTCTTGCAAGGTTTCTGCTTGAAACAATCATACTCTCCTGCAAGTTGTCACTATATTGTCAATACAGAAAAAATACTGAATTTCAAAAGTTCCTTAGAAATAGTTAAGCCATTCATACTACATTCCTTCTGTCAGTAAAAGCTTATTCAAACTGAGTAGTATCAGTATCAAACTACAAATATTTCAAGGTTTCTTTTCAATAGTTTCTAAAAGAAAAGAAGTGAGATCTGCTATATAGATATATCTATATATCTATATATCTATATATATATAACATGAAGCCACAGAGCACATTGAGTTTTCTCAATTCACCAAGAAAGCCACAAACTGAAAGTGGAAATGTTTTCAACAAAGCAAATTTAACAACATGAAATCAGTTAACAGTAACCACTGTAAGGAGTTATGTGCCATAAGGAATAACGTTACTATGAGGAGTAATTGTGCCAGTTTTCAGAAAAAGCCACAAAATTAAGGGTCTATCTCCATCGCCTCTCCCACATACAACTGTCAGCCCTTCCCTCTCCCAAACATTTCCTTTTTTGTTGTTTTTTTTAATAGATAAAGTATTCATCCAGTTTTTCAGAACCTCAGGTTGAATGAAGACGTCCAGACTTGGGAAATAAAAAATAAATCAGTATTTAGCTTCTGTGCACTTAGTGCACTCATAAGCAAAGCCATACAGTTCCGTATGGGAGGCCACAGGGAAGTGTTTGCTGTATTGCTGGACTTCTTGGATGCAATCAGAAAATTCTGCCAACAAAACCTTCAGAAATAAAAACTTCAGAAATAAAACACTAAGTGATATTATGAGAAATTATTGAATGCTTGCTGTTAGGGCATGAAACCACTATCAAAACCTAAACAGGGAAGCACTGAGTGACCTCAGATGAAACAGAACGCACTGTGCACACACTCAACTCATGACAAAGTTTGCCATACAAATCCCCAAAGTCACACACAAGTATACATCCAGTACATAAATGCCTGTGTGATTTCACTTGTGAATGACCAGCTGCACAAAATAAAACTAGAAAGTAAAAAACATGGCAAAAGGTCAATCAGCCAAGGCCAATGGTATGAGGTTCTGCAAGACCAAGTGCTGGGCCCTGCACTTGGGTCACAACAACCCCATGCAATGCTACAGGCTTGGGGAAGAGTGACTGGAAAGCTGCTCAGTGGAAAAGGACCTGGGAGTGCTGATTGATGGCGACTGAACCTGAGCCAGCTTGTGCCAAGGCAGCCAAGAAGACCAACAGCATCCTGGCTTGTATCAGAAATAGTGTGGCCAGCAAGGCCAGGAAAGTGACTGCCTCCCTGCACTCAGCACTGGTGAGGCTGCACCTCTAAAACAGTCTCACTCAAAATAAACAACCTAAGGAGCCCATATGCAGTCTCCAAATAATGGATTACCATTGTATGCAATTACATTTAATAACAAGGGGGTGGGAAGAAGAACAGTGCAATGCTCTATGTAGCCTGCTTTAACTGTCACAACTTGTTCCAGCAACTACAAGCTCCAAGAAAAATGTGTCCTTAATCTGATTGGTACAGCTGGCAACCACTTGCAGTGGTATTTCATAGTCTGAGGAAATGCTCAAGTGGAAGACTGAAACATATTCTGTGATGCTTAATGATACAGACAAACAATTGAAAACCATTGTTATATGCCCACTTAGCATAAATTACCCTCTCTCAACTGAGATTTGCCTGCTTTCAGTTTATTAAAAAGTAAAATGCAGTTCCTTAATCACCTTTAAGTGTCAGTTATTACATTTCAGCTAAGGGCCAGTAACTTTCATAGGAATATTTAAGTTGTCATCATCTGTCTATATTCCAACATGCATACCCCAAGCTAAGGTCTGAAAAATTATGTAGTTTCTCAGAGGACAGAGTTGCTAAAGAAAAATACCTAGTAGCAGCGTACCAAGATAAATGCTGTCTACAACGTTTGTCTCTAAATCCTTCCTCTAACAAAAAAGGCTAGGCAAATATATAAATCATATAAAGAATTATCCTTACAGACCCTGAATATTAGTTCTGTATAAAGGCACATAAGACAGTGCTCTGCGCAAGATGTGATGGAATTTAAGGGAAGGTTTCCAGTAAGTAAATAGCTGTCTTTAGTGAGAAAATTAAAAAGTTTAAGATAGACTATGGAAAGTAATTTTTCAGCCTGGCAGGACAGAGGCAACTGAAATCACTACATATTGGTGAGACGAAAAATGAGGCACAAAATCTAGAGTGCTTTACTAAAGTAGGAAGATAGCCTTTTGTGGAAACTTGATCTACATTAGTAACTTTCGGGGTCAAAATTAATAAATAAATATGCACCACCACTCAGGAAGGAGGTTAGCCCAAAACACTCAGCCTTCATTTAATTCATTTAAATCAGTGAGTAATTATGAACTGTAAAATTATTCTATAAATTTTCCTAACAGTACAGAAACAAAAGAACTGAAGACATCAAATTCTTGTCTGGTGCAACTATTTAGGGACTTGTTTTCTACAGCAATCTCAGAACTGCTTAAGTACACCATATACTTCTCTTAACACTCTTGTTTTCAGTATAGTCAATGAAGACAGAAGCTACATAAGAGATCCAACCAAGACACACTGATCTACTGCACCTACTTAATTATTCAATGCGAAAGACTTCTTGCTTGATACGAAAGATCATAGTATGATGCTAAGGCCATCCAGGTCGAACAGCCATGAAAAAATGGCACCTAATACTTCAAGTAAGTATTGCCTGTGGTAAATCAAGATATTGGAATGGGTACAAAACCTCCATAAAACAGATAGAAGTCTTCTCCAGCTTAAAGAGGCAGCTGTAATCCTTTACATTCAGTATTTTTCATTATTGCTCTTTAAGCTGCTGAAGAGAATTTCAAACACCTGCAGAAAACTCAAGGGAGTTTACTTATTCACATACCTGAAACAGGGGACAGGCATACAAGAAAACCCTGAAACACAGTTTAAGATAACTCAACACCTGCAAAAGCTCTTAGAGCTCCATGAGGTACAAGACAAAACTTTACCAAATTTGATCTCTCAACTGTCTGCTGGTGTGAATTAACTGCAATCCAAAACCCGCTGCTATTTTCTTGCATCAGCTCATTCTTGAATGGAGGAATGAGTTGAGGAAAGCTGTAGAGTTGATATTCAGTCTCCACAGAATAAATTATAGAAACACTATGATTATGTATAATACTTACACCTGAATAATAATTTTTGCCTTCTTGCCTCTTTAGGCAGAAAAAATAGTACAAGATATAGGAAGAGGAAACTAACCCGAAATAAAAAATTCATATTAGTATTTTTAAATTAATTAAAGATCTAGCTTGTTTTGAAAGCAAGCGGAATAAGGCCATAACATGTATAGGCGGAAAAGTTACACTATTTCCTGACATCACATTAGTGTAATCTTACATATTTTACAAGAAAAACTAAGCAGTTTTTTGATATCTATGACGACTTTCCAGTGATTTTCTTTTTCCACTGGGATTAAAATGTTTTCATTAAGTGTCCCCTGCTACATAGAGGAAAACAGAAAGATACAGTAGTGTTACATACAAGATTCTTAGAACTCTAAACCAGTGGAAACCAAATGTAATTTTATTATTAAAAATATTTATCAATAGCATACCTAAAACACAGTTTGCAAGCCCTAAGAAAAAAAAAAAAAGCCCAAACAACAATTTTAGTGTTATTACATATATTTATATGGGTACTGTATGTGATTATTGAAAAAAGCCCTCCCCACTAGCTTTTTGATCTACCTTATGTAAAACACAGCCTTACCTTCTATATTTGTAGTCATCAAAAAAATAAATAGCAGCATCCTAGGAATCAGAGTGACTGAAAACTTACAAGGACTGACTCGGGCACCTGAGTCACTGTATATTGACTGTATACTGATGGACGGTATACAGTCAATTATCAACGAGTCTTAAGATCACCTAGTAACAATTTGCCCTTCAAAGTGGAAAGCACAATGTATCCTGAGAACATCAGGCAAATTCAATCTATGGTCAAAAGTCCAGAGGAGGGCGACGAGGATGATCAGAGGGCTGGAGCACCTTCCGTATGAAGACAGGCTGAGAAAGTTGGGTCTGTTCAGCCTGGAAAAGAGAAGGCTGTGTAGAGACCTCATAGTAGCCTTCCAGTATCTGAAGGTTGCCTAAAAGGATGCTGGAGAGGGACAGTTCATTAGGGGCTGTACTGACAGGACAAGAGGGAATGGCCTTAAACTTAAACAGAGGAAGTTTATGTTAGATACAAGGAAGAAGTTCTTTACTGAGTTCTTTACTGTGAGGGTGGTGAGGTCCTGGAACAGGTTGCCCAAAGAAGTGGTAAATGCTTCATCCCTGGTAGTGTTCAAGGCCAGACTGGACAGAGCCTTGGGCAACACGGTCTAGCGTGTGGTGCCCCTGTCCAGGGTAGGGGTGGGAACTGGATGATCTTAAGGTCCTTTCCAACCCTATCCATTCTATGAAAACAAACCAAACCAAAACAAAACCAACAAAACCACAACCAAGCTCATAAAACTTGTACCAATGTGTCATGGTTTAAGTCTATAAACTCGCACAGCCGCTCTCTCACTCACTCCCAGCTCTTTCTTCCCTCCGCTCCTGGAGGGATGGGAAGGAGAATCGAAAGAATGCAACTCCCACAGGTTGAGATAAGAACAGTTTAGTAACTAAGGTATAACACACATCACTACTGCTATCACCAATAATAAAATACAATTGTTCACCACCCGCTATCAAGCCCAACCAAGCAGTGCACCCCCAACAGCAGCGAACCCCCACCATCATTCCGGGTCTCTGCTCTCCATCTCTACATCCTGGACATGACGTGCTGTGGTATGGAATAACCTCTTTGGTTAGCCTGGGTCAGGTGTCCTGTCTCTCCTTCCTCCCAGCTTCCCCTCCTCCCTGGCAGACCATGAGACTCACAAAGTCCTTGGCCAGCCTAAACATCACCAAGCAGTAACTGAAAACACTGGTGTTATCAGCACTGTTCCCAGGCCCAAAATCAAAAACACAGCGCTGCACCAGCTACCAAGAAGGAGAAAAATGACTGCTGCTGCTGAACTCAGGACATTCTACCCCTTATTCCATACCATTCATGTCATGCTCAGATCCCACATTTTCAGTATACCATCACATGTGTATATATACATCCACACACGCACACACAGAGGGAGAGAGATCATCCCTTAGTGCATGGACCAATCCCTATAAAGCTGCTGAGTCCATCTGGTCCATGATATCGGGCTCCACCTCTTGCAACAGTCTTTCTGAGCAGAAGAGGCTGTGTGCAGTGTTCACACTTGTCAACAACCTGGGCAATAGTGTCCATTGCTAAGTCCACCCCTTGATCATGAGTCCATCTGTATGCTGCATCTCTGCCCTGATGGCCTAAAGTGTCATAGGCCCACCAGGCTCAAAATAATCCACTCTCCCCTCCAGCAGTTTCTGCAGCTTGTTGCTGGGGACTCCATACAGCTGCCTTCCATCTCCGACGCTTCCAAAGCACTGGAGGGGCCCAGTGGACTAGATACCCGCCCACACTGTCCCATACACCCTGCCACTCATGACTGTCCAGCTTTGGGGAAAATCTCTTGGTCACCCTGCATCCTAGTCTAACCCCAGACAAGGCCCACACCCCACTCTGGTTAACTCTCGGGACCAGAGAAAATGGTTGTGGGTAAAACACACTCTGTATGCATGCCAACATGCTGATCCCCACCAGAATCAGCAGGCAGGTCTCAAGGGCACCCAAAGGCCATTTAAAACCTTCAGAACTCTCAAATGAGGCTGCTGTACTTGTCACTGGGGCTGGTGTAGCTGCTGGGCTTGCCGGCTCCCTCACCACCAGCTCCTCTTTGTCTGAGTCCAGATCTTCCTCCTCTGCCTTGCTGGGAAGTGCTGTGTGGTCTCCTGCATCCTCCTGGGGCCCGGTGGGTGGCTGCCGGGGGATGCTCTCGGACGCTGTGGGGCTGGGCTTGGCTGCAGGGCTCGGCTCCTTTGTCACCTCCTTCTGTTGCTCGGCAGCTGCCGGGCTGGGCTCGTCGGCGGGGCTCCCGTCGGCAGGGCTCGCCCCCTCTGTCGCCTCCTCCTGCTGCTCGGCAGCAGTGGGGCTCGGCTCCTGGTCTCCAGGGCCACGCTCCCGGGCCGTTTCGGCTGCTGACACCTCCCGGGGCCTCCCCCCCTCGGCTCCGCACAGCCTCACGAAGACGAAGGCAAGGCCGAGGGCCAGGACGGTAAAGAGCAGCCGAGCTGCCAGGTACAAGTCCACGTCCACATCCATGTCCCCATCCCCCTCTCCCTGCTTCTGGAGCCCACCCGTACCACAGGCCATTCCAGTGAAGTACACTGAAACAAGAACCTTAGCCCAAAACTCATATCTGAATGCTAAGATAATAAATACCGGCTGTAAGTAAGGTACAACAGACTGAAACCATGAAAACCAGAGCAACAACTCTGAGAACCAATAAATCAGCATTGTGACGAGTGGATATTAATCCTGTTGTTATCTCAACCCTTCGAGCACCACGTTGGGCACCAAAAAGAACTGTCATGGTTTAAGCCTATAAACTCACACAGTCGCTCTCTCACTCACTCCCCACTCTTTCTTCCCTCCACTCCTGGAGGGATGGGAAGGAGAATCAAAAGAATGCAACTCCCACAGGTTGAGATAAGAACAGTTTAGTAACTAAGGTATAACACAAATCACTACTGCTACCACCAATAATAATAATGACAAGAGAAATACAAGGAAAAAATACAATTGCTGACCACCCGCTATCAAGCCCAACCAAGCAGTGCACCCCCACCACCCCTCCGGGTCTCTGCTCTCCATCTCTACATCCTGGACATGACATGCTGTGGTATGGAATAACCTCTTTGGTCAGTTTGGGTCAGGTGTCCTGTCTCTCCTTCCTCCCAGCTTCCCCTCCTCCCTAGCAGAGCATGAGACTCACAAAGTCCTTGGCCAGCCTAAACATCACCAAGCAGTAACTGAAAACACTGGTGTTATCAGCACTGTTCCCAGGCCCAAAATCAAAACCACAGCGCTGCACCAGCTACCAAGAAGGAGAAAAATGACTGCTGCTGCTGAACCTAGGACACAATGTAGTGTAGTTTATTATTAGAGAGACAGGAGGAATAGATAACAGAATGTTAACTAGAAGGGGGTGAAGAAAAAAGTAAATTATAATAACCCTACTAACAATGTAAGTACTAAATTAATGATAATTATTTTTGAGAATTATAAAGGTTGCCAAAAGTAGACCAGAAGCTCAGGTGCTTAAACAATTGGTCGTGTCGTCAAAATAAGGTCAGTGTGATATTTTGTCTTCTTTTTCAAGTGACTAGGTAAGCAACTTTCTTTTTCTTTTTTTCTTCCTCCCAGTGTAGATTTTCACCAGTTTATATTTGTTGGCAGGAAAAATAAAAAAATAATTCCACACGCGTACTGAAAAGTGTGTTGGAGAAAACAATAAAGAATCATCAATTCTAACACAGATTAAATTTATGCCTTTAAGTCAATTCGCTAAATCTTTCCTTAATATCAACAACTCTTTCAGAAAGGAGTCTGAAAAACTGGCAGCATTTGGACATCAAAACTCATATACAGTATATAGCTACATTAGTAACAAGTCTTCAGCACAGACGGGTCAGAAACACTATCTGGAAGTTACCTGGAAGGTCCGAAATAAAACTTAATATAACACTCATAATAAAACGAGGTCATCATTGCTGATAACATTGAACAGTGAAAGAAAAGTAATTATTGTAGTCAGTTTAAATCTGTTTTGTTCTCTTGAAGAAGAAATATCACAAAGTTACTTAAATCTTACAACAAAGGATTAAGTATTAAGCAGCATGAGAACTTCATTTTGCATTTGCGTGTGCTGTCTAGATTTACATACTAATACAAACACTGAGACAAAGAAAAGTGACCAGCATTGCTCAGCTTAAAAGATAAACCAGAGTAGAGTATTAGAGCATGACTCCAGGCAATTAAGAACTGCAAATGCATAGAGGATGAGGGTTAGCATCCAAATACAAAGATGTGAAGAGTAAGGTCCTAATCAACTTTCTTCTGCAAAATTCCTACAGCTGTAAGAACCTTTTAGCAACAAAACAGTAAAACCTTGGAAAGAAAACATAAAAATGCTGTTTACTGTGAAGATGCTGGTTCTTCCTATATAGTGATCTAAACTCAGATGTTTGGGTTTACACTATCCACCTAGGCTCCCTTGAGAAAGGTATCCTTTATTTCTGAATGGACTGAAAGGTCCTTGCAAAGTCCTTATTTGTGCCCAGTAACAACTGAGGAAGCCTCAATGACTAGATTAGGATGCAGCACAATGTTAGGACTATGCTACTTCAGCAGCAGAATCCCTATCCATACACTGTTCCACCGTGTTACGTCATCTTTAACAAACTAGCTCTGAAAAGAAACCAAACCAGCCTGGGGAAAATAAAAACTGGTCCCTCTCATTTGACTCATGCTGTGTCTACATGACTGATGATCCAGCATGGGAAGACAGGGAAGAGGAAGACCATGTGGTCAGAGATAGGCCAAACAGACAGGAAGAATGGCCCACTGCTTCAGGCTGGCACCTCACTACTAGATCAACTTCTTATTAACACCCAGCCAAGTTCTTAATACCATGAGAACCAATTTTCAGAGGGCTGAAGTAAAATAAAAGCCACTCCTCAAGACTGTAATCCAAAGCATGAAGAAAAGGCTGATTATTAAACCCAGAAAAAGGATCAAAGTAAGTACAATCATACAGTAAGAAACCAGCACCCTAAAGCTCAGAAAAAAATAAAAGGTAAGTTTTGATAGACACACCAATACACCAGTTGGGAAGAGCTTTCAAATATTTTTTTAAGTACAAAAAGGACATCTCAGAGGCCATAAAGACATCAGAGAGGTACAGGCAGCAAGGCAGGTTAAAAAAACAATGGCAGTAGTTGACTGTTCAGCTTCTGCAACAGTAGTAACATGGCCATATGACCCAGAGGTAAGAAATTAAAATAAGCACAGTAAACCCATCATTAGGGGATCAATACTAAACAAATACTTCTTGTGCAGCTGTTTATAGCAAGAGTGAACAGCAAAGAATTGTGCACTCCTGATATGCTTTGTTAGAATCAAAATGCACCTCTATTTCCATGACATTCACAAATAAAGCTTTCTGAAATTTCCAACTTCCATGAGGCTAATACATTCTGAACCTCATAAAACAGATTTAGGCACAACCTCCAACACAGCATTTGGCAACAAAGAAATCACTGAAATTAGAATAAAATCATGATACAAAATAAAGTGATACCGACGTCTGTTTTTAGCCATACGCACAGATGTAACAAAAACCGTCACAGAATATATTTTAAAACACTGTTTCCTTACCGAACAACATACAATGTACATGAAATAAACCAGAAAACTGCGTTAAAAGTAACACCTTTTAGAGAGAAAATATGCATGGAACTGTTTGGCTGACAGGTCAATTACTCAAACAATACACCTGAGATGTATTATGCAAAAAGAATACTACAGGATAGTACACTTTATGAAGTTCCATATAGACAACTAAAAGTTGAGATTCTGTCTATTTGCTTAACTGTTTTCCACACATGCAATTGGCACTCTCTGCATGAGCAGACATTGGTTTCTGCAGGGTTACATATTTTGTACAGACTGCATAGTTTATATCTTTTAATACAATTTGTTATCACATACCCATGTGTCTGCATGAACAGGCCTGATGTTGCTGAGAAGCACCTCTTCATAATTGCCATAATCACAGAATTTAACAACTGCAGTTGTCCCAGAAGAATGGAGAGCTTCAATCTCTGCCCGGTAGTACTTAAAAGAGAAATTTTCAAAGGTCATAAAATACTACCTGAAATATCACAAACAGCATAACAACTGCCTTTTAACATATATATATGTTTGTGTGTGTATATATATACACACATATATATACATATGTATAAAATATGTACATATATTTAGTCTTAGTATTATATTTTGAGTAATATTTGTACTAGTTATTAAACTAGTACTAGTTATTAAACTTCCACATGGCAGACTGCACGGACATCATAGAATGTATTTAGAATACTTATTGAGAAAATATGCAGTTTATCAAAGTAGACTGAACAGTTAAAAGACTTGCTTGCATTTCTCTGAAAGCAGAACAAATTCATCACTAACAAATGCGACTGTACACAGGAAGTGTTACTGTTAGACTTTTTCTTAAAAATACACTTATCGCCAAGTGTCTATCAGCCATATAGGCTGTGCATGCTAACATATACTTATTTTAACACATAATGAAATAGGATAAAAATATAAAACTGCCCCTTCAGAGTTCTTTTTCTAAACACAAAACTTGATTTTTTTGATATTTCTACAGACACAGACCAGCTTTCTTGAAGACATTCAATCACTTTTATGCTACTGAACACAAAGAAATCACTGCCTCCTAATAAGGTTAAGCTCCGTACTGTACTTCATCATCATATTTCAAAGTTGTCCTAGATAGGAGCAGCAGCATTTATTATAACTACCAAAAAACCAATAACCCTCAAAAAAACCCTCTTCGAATGTGACAAATACTTTTCAGGTAACAGTCTGGCATTACCTTACATCTACTTATATATTCATGCTTTCTACAATTTCCAAACCTCATCTCATAGCAATGCAAATGTTCTTCTGAAAATATGAAACAATTCCACAATATGCCATTATATTTCACACTAATCCATCCACCCAAGCTACATATTCCTGTTTTAGAGAACCAATGCACTGTATATTGCCACTATAAAAAATTCTGCATGCCTTATCATCTCCTTTAGTCACACAGAGAAAAGACACATAAATAAAGTCATGCTGCTGAGCTAACACTGTCTACTTCCTGGAAAAAGGACAACCTCCTTCAGAAACATTAAATAAATAACCAAAAAGACAGAAAATGGTGTAAATAAAACCTATTCAAAGAACAATAGCATTTAAGAGAGTTCTCAGGTTATCAGAAATGGTCAAAACCTGAAGAAACTACCCAAGAAGAGTGACAGAGAACTCCTGAACAGATAATAAACCAAAGGAAAAAAAACATCAATCTTTTTTAGCACAGGAAAAGATGAAAGAAAAAGGGTCCTGCTGCAAAAGACATCTTATTAACAGGAAAAACTGCTAAAGAGGAAGTATTTAAACTTTCAAAAATCAGGAAAACAAAACTACCATGCAGCATAACTCATTTGTTCCACAAATCCTTCAGCTATTTATCACATTTATTATCACAGTCCACTAGTGATAATAAAAAATGAGCCTTTTGCTGTTTCTTTAGTGTAATGATTGAAATAAGAGGGTTTTTTCGTTAGTTTGTTTTTTAACAAGCCCATTGCTGCAGACTGTGCTCTCACCTTGCACCAGTACAGGTTGCACACTGACTTATTCTAGAAAAAGGCATTACACATCTACCATTACAGACTACTCTGGATGGCACAGAAACTTGTTCATTGTTCCCTGGGAATGAATATGGGCACCTAGATCTGTACTCATCCCCCTAGATTTTCATTCCTTAAGTCAGATGCTTCCGTTAGAGACTTAGTCACCCTAAACTCCACCTGAATGAGAGAAACAATTACCTTCAAGATGACTTAATTTATGCACTTGAAGTTTCATGCAACAATAAGTGACAAATCTCCTAAACAGAACTTAAAAATAGAACAAGAAACTAGCAAAAAAGCACACTACACACCTACAAACAAAGCCCATGTCTTTGTGCTAGCATCCTAAATACCCACATGTATGTAAGAGTACAATTTGAGGTACTTCTCATTTTGCAAAGGCATACCTTGTTGTCTTCCCAATACAGAGCCAAACATTCATCCCCTGGTCTCCAACTTTTCCCATACTCCACATGAATCGACGGTTCTAATATTTTCTCTGGTTTGATGGGCCCAGATCTCCTTTTGGGACCAGTGTTGTAATACAACATTTTATCATCAAAAGATGGGATCGTAGTGGGTCCTGATGACTTGATAGGTCCTACTCGTCTACCTTTCTGATGATGCTCAGTATCTCCATTTGGTACAGCATTAAAATTATCAGTTCTACCAGGATTTTGGTAATCGTTATTAACACCAAAATGTTGCTCACTTCTTACCATGAAGGCTTCGCTACTTATTGTTCGTGCCTTCCTAACACAAAAATTTTCTGAATTGTGTATTTGGTTTTCCCTTTTGCCCCGTTTCTGGTTATTGTTGTCTGTAGTATCATGAGCAGCAGAGTTCTCCTTGAATTCAGTGAAAGACATCCCTTTTCCTACTCTGTTTTGCATATTGTTATCCCTTTTTTTGAACGTAATATCACTCTGGTGAGCAGCTACGGGATAACTCAAATCCTTTGGCCTATCATTTCTAGGATAGTGTCTGTCACTTCTGTTTTTTTCATCTGTCCAGTGTTCTAAAGAGCTGTGTCTTTCAGGACCCCTGTTTCTTGGTAACCCACCACTTTCCAAAGCCTGCCTTGAATTTTGAATATCCCTTTGAAAGCGAGGGGGTTTCTCATTCCTTGGCTGCCTCATGTCATTGCGAGACACGTGTCTTGAATGATTCTCTTTGATGCCATTCTGTTCTGTGTTCATAACTTTGTGCTGAACTTGATATGGTGGCTGAAATGGCAATTTTGGTTCTAGAAAGAAAAAAATTAATTATTAACATATTTGACACAAACACATTTTGGAAATAGTGTTTCAGATCCTAAGTGATAAAGCAACATTATTATTTAGAAAAAGTATGCAGTATTTGCCTTCGTGACACAGAAATGGAATGGTACATGGAAAATTTAGCAGAGACATTTGAACTGCAATTCCTAATTACTGGAAAACATACACTACTCTGGGCTGTACTTAAAACCAAACCACCTACCAGTATGAGAAAAGCTGTGCATACATTTCCAGGAGGTTACTAATTTCTCCCTATGGACATAAATAGCTCACTTGAATAAAAGCCTTTAAAGACAGAAAAATAAAATTGCAACATGGTGAAAGGAAAAGGGAGGAAAATGAGGAGAAAAAAGGAATACCTGAACTGAAACTTTCTGTAAAAATAACTTGTTAAAAAGCTATTCAGCATAAAAGACAAAGGCAAGAAATAAAAGTGCTAAAATAAACACAGCTGACAAAACGTAGATAATAGGAATAGTAAGACCAGAACTCAAGAGTACCAGACGAATGAGCTGTAACATGAACTATTCAAGCATTACCTTCAAGATTTTAAACCAGAACTCTAGCTGATGAGAAGAAAAACAAGATTATCATGGATTTAATAAGAAAGCAAACTTGCTAAGGGATGCTGGGAGAAGGGGAATCGCAGGGGTTTGTGAAACTTCCACGGAATTCTTTCGGGTTTTTTAGGCGAACATGGAATTTTTAATGGAACGCTCAGGTGAAGAGCCAAAGGAGGGGAAAGAGCAAGATGAATCCAAAAGGAATAAGCATGAGGAAATAAAGGAGGATTAAACAGGACAGTTGCAAGTAAGCAAACCCCTGGTCAATACACTTGCCAGGCCAACACCTGCATGTGATCACTGTACCCTGTCTCCTCTCCTTATTCAATTCTGTTTATAAATATCTTCTCTGTGATAAAGTTCTCTATTGTGTGTGAGGGAACATGTTTTAAACTGGCTGATGAACTTGAGACAGGATAGCTGCTGTGAGGTCCAAGAAGACCTGGCAGTTGAATACTGGAAAGACCATTGGTCTGAAGGCCAACTACCTGAGAGACCACATGTGTGGGCTCAGATAATGGACAGACCTAAGTAAATATCCTCATGTAACCCTCCTGCAAATTTTCAGGCTAGCCAGCACGCTGAACAAAAGGTGCCTGAGGTGGGTACCAGAGGTAAATAGGGGCCATGAGACACCCACGTATGTTCAGGTGGGTGGCTGGGTATGAGATCTGCTAGTAGACTTACAACCGGATTGAAAAGGAAAGCATAAACTTATGACGGCGATTCATGTTTGTATCATTGAATCATACAATCATAAAATAGTTAGGGTTGGAAAGGACCTTAAGATAACCTAGTTCCAACCCTCCTGACATGGGCAGGGACACCTCACACTAAACCATGTTACCCAAGCTATGTCCAACCTACCCTTGAACACCGCCAGTGATGGAGCATTCACAAATTCCCTGGGCAGCCCATTCCACTGCCTCACCACCCTCACAGTAAAGAATTTCTTCCTCATATCCAATCTAAACTTCCCCTCTTTAAGTTTGAACCCATTACCCCTTGTCCTCTCACCACAGTCCCTAATGAAGAGTCCCTCCCCAGCAGCCCTATAGGCCCCCTTCAGATACTGGAAGGCTGCTATGAGGTCTCCACGCAGCCTTCTCTTCTCCAGGCTCAACAGCCCCGACTTTCTCAGCCTGTCTTCATATGCGAGGTGCTCCAGTCCCCTGATCATTCTCTGGATGGCCCTCCTCTGGACTTGTTCTAACAGTTCCATGTGCTTTTTCTGTTGAGGACACCACAATTGCACACAACACTCCAACTGAGGTCTCACGAGAGCAGAGTAGAGGGGCAGGATCACCTCCCTCAACCTGCTGGTCACACTCCTTTTGATGCAGCCCAGGATATGGTTGGCTTCTGGGCTACAAGCGCACACCGAAGCCAGCTCATGTTCATTTTCTCATCGACCAACACCCACAAGTCCTTCTCCGCAGGGCTGTTCTGAATCTCTTCCCCGCCCAACCTGTAGCTGTGCCTGGCATTGCCCCAGACCTTGCACTTGCCATGGTTAAACTTCATCAGGCTGACATCAGCCCACCTCACAAGCGTGTCAAGGTCCCTCTGGATGGCATTCCTTCCCTCCAACGTATCAACCAAACCACAAAGCTTCGTGTCATCGGAAAACTTGCTGAGGGCACACTCAATCCCACTGTCCATGTCACCCACAAAGATGTTGAACAAGACCGGTCCCAACACCGATCGCTGGGGGACACCACTCGTTACTGGTCTCCAGCTGGACACTGAGCCACTGAGCACTACTCTTTGCGTGCAGCCATTCAGCCAGTTCTTTATCCACCGAGTGGTCCACTTATCAAATTGATGTCTCTCCAACTTAGAGAGAAGGATGTCATGTGAGACAGTGCCAAAGGCTTTGCACAAGTCCAGGTAGATGACATCGACTGCTCTGCCCCTGTCCATCAGTTCCGTAGCCCCTTCGTAGAAGGTCACCAGATTGGTCAGGCAGGATTTCCCCTTAGTGAAGCCATGTTGGCTGTCACCAAGCACCTTGTTGGTTTTCATGTGCCTCAGCATGCATTCCAGGAGAATCTGCTCCAAGATTTTGCCAGGCACAGGGGTGAGACTGACTCGTCTGTAATTCCCCTGCTCATCCATTTTCCCCTTCCTGAAAATGCAAGTTGTATTTCCCTTTTTCCAGCCGTCGGGAACTTCACCTGACTGCCAGGATTTTTCAAATATGATGGACAGTGGCTTAGCAACTTCATTTGCCAGCTCCTTCAGGACCCACAGATGGATTTCATCCGGTCCCATGGACTTGTGTACGTTCAGGTTCTTAAGATGGTCTCGAACCAGATCCTCTCCTACAGTGGGCCCAGGGTCTTCATTCTCACTGTCCCTGTGTCTGCCTTCCAAGACTTGGGTGGTGTGGTCAGAGCATTTTCTGGTGAAGACTGAGGCAAAGAAGTCGTTAAGAACCTCAGCCTTCTCCAAATCTAGGGTAGCCAGTTCTCCCGATAACTTCTGGAGAGGGCCCATGCTGTCCCTAGCCTGCCTTTTATTTGCAATGTACCTATAGAATTCCTTCCTGTTATCCTTAACATCCCTAGCCAAGTTTAATTCTAAGTGGGCCTTAGCTTTCCTAACCTGGTCCCTAGCTTCCCGGACAACATCCCTGTATTGTTTGGGTTGGAAAGGACGTTAAAGCTCATCTAGTTCCAACCCCCCTGCCATGGGCAGGGACACCTTTCACTAGACCAGGTTTCTCAAAGCCCCATCCAACCTTTCCCTGAACACTTCCACAAGGGATGGGGCATCCACAGCTTCTTGGGGCACCCTGTTCCTGTGCTTTACCACTGATCTTTAAGGTCCCTTCCAACCCAAACTGCTTTGATTCTATGATGTTACTGTGCAAAAACAAAACAAAATAGAAAAAAAAGCCCACCATCACACTGGTGATATGACTAGTTTACCTCAAGCATTAATGGTTAAGCTGGAACACAGAAATTCAAATCTGAAAGCACAGAAATATCCTGTCCCTTTGGGGATCGCTGCGGCTGGGTCCCTAAGAGTTTGGGGGTGTATCCTTCTACTTGCAATAAATTCTCACTTTCCACTGAAGTCCAGTTCTTCTGAGGGACATCTGCATGAAGACTTAACGGACAGTACAAAAACCTCTGCCAAAGGCAACTGTTTGCAAACCCTCCTACACAGTCAGTACCTCTGGTTGTCATTTATATCCTGCAGATAACACTGGCAATAGAGAATATAAGTGTAACTGCTACTAAATTAGGTGAGATGCTCAGATACAGAGTGTGCAGAGGCCAAGAATCCATGTGATACTGACATTATACAGCACCACTCAAACCATCACAAGAGTATGGACTGTAGTTATAGGTTGCATATTTGAAGAAGAAAACTGACAAGTTTGCTGAGAAAAGAGAAAGCATTCTGGGAAAAGTCTGTGATGAGCAGCTTGAAAAGCTCTGGGTCAATGCTGTAACCAAAACCATTGTTTTGTTTCTTATAGCCTACCCCATGCAATTATTAACAATTTATTTGTTAATAAATAAGTAATGATTAACAATTTGATCTTTGCTTGAATCTTTCAAAGGTGTAGATGCCTGACAAAAGCTTTTGTGGCTTCAGATCCTGAGCAGACAGAAACACTAGCCTGTTCTCAGTCCCAAAGAATTGAAGAGAGAGGAAGTGTCTGAAACATGCCTGGTTCTCAGCATTTTGTCCATTATTTCTTAATTCTATAGTCAGAGCTCTTGGCACTGTTTTCTTCTCCCTGATAATCCTTGTGTCTACTTATTGAAGCTGCCAAGAATGGATGAACTGTTCCTCGTAACAAAACAAAAATAAGAAGATGATTAATGGAAAAATCTTTTGTGTTCAGTAGCAGGAATAATCCAAATGCAAGCAAAGGCGGAGAGTTGACAGCAGTTTTGCTTACTATGTCTGTTATCTCTCACTGTCAGCAGGTTTTTCTTGCCAACCAAAACTCAAACTACTTAATTTCAACACAAATATTTTCACATCTGTCACCGGCCACTCACAGTTAGAAATAAGTAAGTATAAAACTCTGAGTTTGTGCTAGTTCTTTGTGTTTCATTTAAATTGAGTATGGTGAGTATATGCTATGTTTTATAATTAAAGAACTAGCAGATTATGGGAGATGGGTATTTAATGCTTTTGACAGCTAGAATTACTTAACATTTCATTAACTGTGAGAAAAGGAGATGAAACAACTTGCTTTCTAATAACTGATTTGTACTTCTTAAAACTAATAAATAAATAAACATTAAAAAATCCCCAAAACTTTAGCATGCTGTCTTATCTCTAAAAAGGAACAGAAGTACATCCTGAACAAAACACAAAGGCATTCAAATTCATACATGCTTTTCTACTTGCCTAAATCCAACCACATAAAGGTACCAAATCAGAGCTAACAAGTTAAACAACCGTTCTGGGTTTCTGTTCACAAACAGAACCATCTGTCCTGGTTACTGGAAATCCAGAAGTGAATTTAGAAATTCTCAACAGTACAGAAGCTTCAGGTGCAATTAGAAACACTAGATGAGAAAACCAGGGAGTGAGTCACAGAGAAAAGCAAATCAATCCTCTGTGTACTTGAGAAGAACAAACTGCTCTTTTCTGACCCTTTCTCCCCAGACCACATCAGTAAATCTTGAAGAAAATGGGATATGACACAGAACTATTAAAAAAAAAAAATAATACTTATCTCAGTTCACCAAAACTGCCTTTTGTTTTTGCTTCTGCATAGACTCTCAGCCCTTTAGAAGAAATTGCAGTCTATCTGAAGTGTACAGAAGCCTAAGCTTGTGATAATGATAAATACGGCCATTCCGGGTAATGATATCCATCAATGTAATAGCAGGGGTGTGCTCATTTATTCAAAACAACTATACCTACACAAAGGTCAGCTCTCTGAACAGCTAAAAAAGAACTGGAATTTTAGAGATGATATGGGATAGGAATAAGGGTCAGAAATACTGCAGAACAATCAATCTTGGTTTATATTGAGTGAAGGCTCTACTATGGTACATATAAATGCAGAAAAACCTGCCTGCCTGGGCCCTCCTAGTACAGTTACGGTGCAGAAAAATCAATGAAGAGACCTTATACTTGGCTATGTAACATTGCGTATTTGTTTCAAGCAGTTTCCCTGACTTGCCTTTCATTTCTGACCACTGTTTTTCTAATACAAAGAGAAAACTACCTGTCTCTACTGCTAACAACTGACAGGAGGATCAAATGAAATAAAAAAAGCAGCCAATAATATACATCTTGTCTTCTGCAAACACCTGGATGCAGGCTTCACAACTTAAAGAGTTCACAGTTCTAAGTATAATCACTGCAGATATATCAGTACTCCACAAGCACTGTTAACACGTCATCTCAGTTCCCATGGAACTTCAGGCAACTAATAATTAAGAATTTAAATGAGATTATTTTCAACCACAGGGGCATAAAAATGGTAGAAAAATAACACTTGCATTAAAATATTTTTAAGATGTGTTTGCATTCATCAAATTACAGAGGTCTTCTCAAACTTGGCAAAGAAAAAAGCACTTCAAAAAGAGACCAGAAGCCTGCAATTCAGCAAACGCCTATGTACTTCTTGAAAAATCCATCTGAAGCAGACTCTGCAAGTTAAAAATAAAACTTGGCACAGAAAGAGAGGCACGATCCTACAGGCTGGACACATTCAGTAAGAAAACAAACTAACAAAATGAAACTGAGCAAGCACTTTAAAGCCAATTGATTTCCCAACACCAGACAGTAAAAGCACATGCATTATTATTTCTTCAGAAGGAAAAAAATGCAGAAATACTTCAAGGTTTTCAAAAAATAATTGGATCACTTTGTGAAATATTCAAAAATGCTAAGAAGTGCTTTTTCCAGAGAAGCATGACTCAGGAATAGTATGCCAGATTGCACATTGATCATTCACATAATGCTAAAAACCTAGCACACTGTTAAAAAACCCATAAACCCAAGAACCCTGTGTATCACACTAGGAAATATGCCAGAGCTGTTGGCAACTGAAGGAGTAAAAAAGCCTTTGCAAAGTTGTCACAGAATTACATTTTTCTTCTTAAGACATTTATGGATCTTTTTATTTTTATTTAAGAGGGTAAAAAATACACAAAAGCAAAGTATATTTATCTTTCAAACACAGTATGCTAATACACCCTTTATTTTTTACTCAGATAACACTATCAGAATCACAGAATGGTTTGGACTGGAAAGGACCTTAAGATCATCTAGTTCCAGCCCCCCTGCCATGGGCAAGGACACCTCCCACTAAACCATATTCTCCAAGGTGAGGTGTTTAAAAGGACAGAATGACACCACTGAGTGACATAAAATCCAAGAATAATTTACTAAGCAAGACAGAGGGTAGATACTGATTTCTATTCTAGGATTTCAACTCTCTCAACTCAGGGTAAAAGGCCATCCACTCCAACTGCTCAATGGTAGCTGGAAAAAAAAAACTATGCTTTGTTACACTACAGTATGCTTTATTACACTACAGTATGTTGGCTGCATACATGTACTAAACCCAAAGGATCATAAAAGTCTGCCTAAGCAAACACTTATCAACCAGTAATATAATTTTAAAAGAAGCAAGTCATTGATTTCACAGTTCTTGTAAATTTCTATTACTTACTTACTATAAAATTACTGACAATATGAAAAGCATATATCCCACAGGGACTATTTCTATTCTTTTTCCTTTAAATGGCTTTCAGTCACACATAAAAACTTCTCTAATCTGTCAATATAAGCACAAATCTTAACCAAAGAAAAACCAATGTTTCTAACGTAAGAGAAACACACTACCACTGTTTTCATTTCTGCTCACTGTAAAAATCTTAACTCACCTTTGGTAAGCAAAAAGAGCTGCCAAAAATATCTCTCAAGCATAATTCCCTACACATGCTTTTGAAAATGAGACTGTATTTGTTACCTAAACAGTTTACAAAATTGTATCAGCTAATGCAGAATGTCTGTTTGAAAGGTATTTTCTCTAAATATTTTAAATTTCTGATAAATACCGTGAAGACTCATGATATAAATGCCTGTAAGGATGCTGGAGAGGGACTTTTCATTAGGGACTGTAGTGACAGGACAAGGGGTAACGGGTTAAAACTTCATAGGGAAGTTCAGGATAGATACGTTCTAGTGTCTAGGGACACTAGTGGTGTCCCTGCCCATGGCAGGGGGGTTGGACCTAGATGATCTTAAGGTCCTTTCCAGCCCTAACTATTCTATGATTCTATGATCTGTAACTAGCTGCATTTCATACAAAAAGCTATAAACTTGTCGCTATGCATCATAAACAAATGATAAATAACATGCATAAGAAAGGAACTCTCTTGTAACTTTTTTGTTCGCTTTCTACAAAGTGTTTTAGTAAGACCTAGATGCAACTCGAGTATAAGACAATATTTAGCTATAAAATCACTTATTTTGCAGACAAAAATAAAGAAACTGTTGCAATGAAACTCAGCCTAGGTACAGCAACAATATAGTATTTGCTATCAAAAGAACTGTAAGCTGTCAAGATTCATAAGCAAATGCCTTTTTGCTCATACTTAAACCTTACCACATCATAAAAATGTTTAGTGAACTCTAAAACAGCTCACAGTGCATCTAATTCTACTAGCATCAGCAAGAGACACTGGGGTTTATAGCATGTTCATTAATTCCTGAGCCCATCTGTTAAGGCAAGTTTTCTGTCAAAGCTTGTGTCCTTTTTCTTTGCTGTTCTTTCCTCTTTTTTGGACAAAAATATCCTCAGTACAGCTCCAAGAACTGAATTTCTAGACTGCTATGTCTCCTTCCACCTGAATATGTTGAGCTTTTACTTGCTACAGGCTCCAAAAAAATATTCACACTAATGCAAAATGATTATGCGAGTAGCAACTGTAAGCATGCAGCTTCAAAGCTTCGAAAGATAAAGATAATAAGTAAGGAAAGAAATATGCCATGTATTCAATGGAGAGTGGACAATCTTAATAACTGTCACAGAAGAAAGGGTTTCATGCACTGACAGAGTCTACATGGCTTCATGTTGTCATTTCTAATTCAATAATGACTCTCAAACACAACCAAGCTTAAATTCACTGCTACAGCAAAACAGTAAATATTTACATTTTTTTTAAACATTTAAAGTACAAACAAAAATAATACATTTAACAAAAACACTCTCAGCAGACTAACCAGAGAGATGGGGATGTTCTTTCTACCTGTATTTCAGATGCAGGTGCCTACTGACATTACAGCCATTCATACCTTTCCAAACAGGGCAACCTGTTCACTTCCATTTACTACAAGCCTGCTTTCCACTTTTTCCATATTACCTTTTTTTTTTAAATCCCAAATCCAGTGAAAATACACAAAGCAAGATTTCATTATCAACAGTCAATGATGACTGTTTTGGAACTTCAGTTAAAAAAATAATTACATATAAACGCAGTCATTCCTTAAATGCATTCACTCCTTAGAAAGCTCAAAAATATCACACATTTTGCAGAAACTACTGCGACCTTTTCTTCACCCTTTATGAAAGTCTCATTTTGTAGGAAGAAAAAAATTACAACTCTATCACAAAACCTTCATGTTAAATAACGGAAGCAGGTATTTTCATTTCATGTTGGCCACTGAAACACCTGCAAGGCGATACCCAAAAGAAAAAAAAGAAAAGATCTCCATTTATTACTCAGTTTACCACGCGTTTTACTATAATATTACAGCAGCCTCTAGAGACCTCAGGGTATATGGAGTTTCCTCTTTTTATTTTTAATGCACCTGTTACAGTTTCTGAAGTACTGCCTGATTTAGACCTAAACCAGACATACTGGTGCATAGATTCTTGTATGCCTTCTTAAGAAAGAAAAGTAAGAAAAAGGACAAAAATCCCAGGTTTTCTGGATTAGATCCAAGGGACTATTTGGCTTCCCCTCTTCCTAAAATCCTACCTTTCCCTCCATCCTTACAGTTATTGAACAGGAAAACCAAGTGGAAACAGATGTGTAGTATTTTACAGCATTCAAAAAGTTGTGGTTTTGGTTCCCCCCTCTCCCCCCCACCCCTGAGACAGGCAATACAAAACCAAATAAGCTTATCACAATTACTAAACTCTTCATTGGGCAGTATGCTTAATGTGCTGCTTACAAACTGAGGAAAGAGAACCAACGTTATCACCTTTTTTATTTAATGGACTTTCATGTTGTTCATAAATAAAAGTTGTGAAAGCCCTTATCAAACTAGATTAAGAAACTGGGATTTATGTCAAAATTACTGACTTTTAGACATATAAGCCTGAAACAAACACCTAAGCTCTTCAATATTTGAGACAGATGAACAAACCAGTTTGATTTCTTTGAGCTTTCTTCAAGGAGAGGAATTACTCTCTAGCACTCCTCAATTTTACACGGCTGACTGAGGAGGAAGTTCTAGTAACCATCTTTTAGATGACAAAGTCAGGAAAAAGAATTCTGCTAGCACATTCCAACTGGTTCTAGATATATCAATTTAAATACTTACCCTCTACGGTTAGAGTACCCATTTTGGATTCCAAGAAATCAAAGAGTGTGCTTGGTGCAGATGGTCTGGTGTTTCCTAGCTCTTCTTCATCTTCAGGTCTTATTCGACCTCGGCCCTTCCCTTTGCCTGTAAACATCAGAAGTTATTTGTGAGTGGGAAATAAATTAACAAGAAGCGTATACAACTTTTTATTTAGAAAATGTTTTTTTATTTTCTATTAAAGAAAAAAGTGTATGGACAAAATAGATATTGACATTTTCCATTTCAGGAGATTCAAATCTGTGACTCCAAATTGAAAAATTTTTATAAGAATACAATACCTGGAGGCCTTTTCTAAGTATCTGCTTCACATTTGCGATGCACTCTAACTTGCAGGAAAAAAACCATGCAGATACACCCTTCTATAACTATATTAGTAATCCACCATATACAATTCCTTTGCTTGTAAACACTGTTTTAAAGCTCTCTTTGAATGTTTTACCTCTAGGTGGTGGTCCCTGAATCGGTTTCTGTTTATTGCTGTTCAGAAGAAAATTTAATGCCGCCTCTAGGTTATTACTGTTATCCATAAGTGCCTGTCTTGCTGCTTCTTTGCTGAAACCCATCTCTGTTATGTGTTTTAGAGCCTTTTCGTCAACCTGAAATAAACAGTACACACAGAACTAATCATAAGGTACAACAAAGACACTACAAAACCATCAGATTTGACCTTAATTTTCACTAATTTTTAACTGAAACACTACTTCATACTTCACCAATGGTAACTATTTCAGTTTCATGTAAGATCTTCACATACGATCTCTCTTAGGCTAGTAGAGGTTTGTTTTTTTTTAACATTATTCTGATGATGATTTTTAATTCAACAGTTTTCAGTTCCCGCATTATGCAGGTTTCAAGCACAAATTCCCCTAGCCTACCTTTTCCTTCACTGCACACTGGAATAGGATGGCAGGTTCTAATACACATTCTCTGAGATGAAAACCAAAAGGAATATCTCAAAGTAATACTAGTATGAAAGCTAGTAATTTGTTCCTTCTTGAACCCTTTCACAAATTTTACGGACAATAAAAAAAAACAGTTATACACTTCTTTAAACATGGAGAAAATATAATCACTAATGGCTCTGTAGAAGCAAGCGAAGAAATACAATCTACTTCCACAGAAATACAGGCCTTCTTATTCTAAACATCATAGAACATGATGACAAAAAGGTAAAGCAGGAATCACAGAGCATTAATTACAGAAAATAACCTTACATCTACACTGTGCTTTAAAGTACTCAACTGAGAACTGCCTCTTCTAGTGCAGATAGTCCTACATGCACTAAACATGAAATGGGACTAGGCAGTCTGTCCTTTCTCATTCCACATCCAAACAAATGATGCCAGTTAATAATGCACTGCAACAGCTGTATCCAAATACATTCTTCACTGAAGCCCATGAACACTCCTTATCCATTGCTTTAGGATCCTAAAATCTTTACTTATAACTTCAGAAGGCTTTCTATATATGCTTAATGGGTTCATATTTCCTTCTTCTGAACAGCACCTACATATGGTAAATGAAGTAATACTAGGTTTTGGAAGTACTGCCATTTTACCGTGCAGTGAAGACAAATTTCTTGCAGTTCATAAAAAAAAAAAATCAGAAAACAATATAAACAATTGTAGATTTTGGGGTTCTTTTTGGGGGGATGGGATGAAGTGGTGCTATCTGTCTGGTTTGCAGGGGTTAAATCTATTTAAGTAAAAGCACACTTGTCAAGAATGACAAGGTGTACAACTGGTTCTACACTGGGCAGAGGGATGACTAAATGACCTCCTCAGGTCCTTCAACCTGTGCTTCTACAACTCTGTATTGACTTTTCTGAGAACAGTATTGAAGACTGTGCTGCTGGAGGCTCTTCTTGCTGTGAGATGATGATGCATACTACACAAACAAAATAGCAACAGGCAGTTATTGTTCCTAAATCTCTTTTCTTCTCATTGTTTAACCTTTGGTAAAAGATAGGTGGAAAATATTCAACTAGAAATTGTAATCAATATTTTAATACTAGTTTACTGAGCTATTACAGTTACAATGCCTCTTTCAGTCTGCTTTTATCCTTCAAATCAGAATAACTGTTTTTGCATACTTTGAAATTCCTCTCCTGAGTTGTTCTTTATAGCAAATACTTCATCATAAACTTTAAGATTGCTGAAGTAATCAAAACTGAAACATCAATGACTGCTCATCTTATATCTACTTAATTCAGTGCAGCAAACCTGAAGAACACTTCTTATTAAGTATAAAGTGATGAAATACATTGGAAGGTGATGTACTAAGGGTCACAGTTCAGACTATCCAATGGTAACCCGTCTTACTCAAACAGAAACATTACTTGTGGCAACATGAGCATGACATTCCCATTTCACGACAAAAGTATTTCTATTTTGTTATTTTAAATGTTAGAGTACACTTAGTTTTCCCAATGTTAAAGAAATGGTTTAAAACAGACTCTTAAATATTAATTCAGAATAAAAGTTACATTAAAATATTATCTGATCTGTTGAAATTGAAGGATGAATCATCCTGCCCAAAATGAATTAATGTTAACATGCAAAAATTATTAAGCCTATTTAAACAAGAAAGAAAAACTGCATTGTAATGTCCTATACCATATACATTATCACTACTTTTGTGACGACTTAGCTTTAAATTTTACTGGATAGGATAACGTGCGGTTTGTAAAATCACAAAATTAACACTGATACTCATAAGTATCTCAGTAATGTACAAAAGCACTTTAAGTATTCTAAACAGACTTCAAAACAAATTGAAAGGAAAGTCATTATTCCTTGGGGTCTTTTTGCTCTATTTTTGTTAATTTGTTTTTTTTAATATTACATGTTTAAAGTCCTTTTTAAGTCTTCTACCTTACCAGTTCTCGGTAGACACCTTCATTCTTTCCCTCAGGTTTTGTTATCTTCTCTTTCTGGAACAGTTCCCTGTTTCGATTCCCTCCAGCACTCACATTGAGATTACTTCTGCTACTACCACCACCTCCTCCAAATGTCTTGGTCTTCAGGTAAGCACAAAAAAAACATTTCAGTAAACAGAACTTAGGAAAATAAGGCTTAATGTTTACCTAGTAAAAAAAGCACAATAAATTTGATGCAGCAGTATTTTTCATGATTACGCTTTGCATCAACAAATAAGCATTAATTTACATACATGCTTTTATTATGTAGGCATTTTTTCCCCTATGCTCAAATGAAGCTGTTAAAAGAGGACATAATTCTAGATTTTTATAACTTACCAAGCAAATCTGAAAAATAAACTATATGGAAAACTGAGGGAGGACACAAAAACTCTGACACAATAGAACTAAACACCCTGGCTATTCTTTCAGATTGCATAAAGGGAATTATGGGGGTTTGAGAACTGCAAAAAGCAGATAAAAATTGATAACATTAATTTATTACTTAAATCTTATTAAATTGTAAAAACATATTTTTAGATAGTGGTATCGAATCAAAATCATATCTACAACAAAACATTATGATATTTTTAATTATTTGCTTTAGAAAGAATATACCCATCAATCCAAAAGGACGAATTTCTGATTTATCTTTTTAAAGATATGTCAGTAGAATTATAAGCAAGCAAACATCAGAAAGCATTTGCCATTTAAGAGAGAAATACTTAAAATAACACAAACGATAGGTGGAATTATCATCATGGAATTATCACAATTCACAGTAAAACGCCATACACGTGTATTCTAACCTCCTTGCTCTTTGCCACTTCTGCAATAGCAGCTGTTCTCTGCTTTTCAAATTCATCATTGTCCGCAACAATTTTCACCGTATTTGTCATTTGCAGAGTCTTTCTGCGATCGAGGTCTCTGCTGTCTACTTGCGCATGAGATGCACATTTCTGAAAATGCACAAGAAAGTTTTAATTAACTCTTCTGCCTAGTCTCATTTGAAAAAAGTAAAGTATTACTCTGTTAGAGTAGCACAATTTTACACACAGAATATGACTGAAAAAATGTAAGACATTTTTGTCTTACATCGTATGTATGACATACACCGGTATGTCTTACATATAGATGTCTTTGCTGAAAACACACTCCTTTGGTCTACTAAAAAGGCTGAAAAGAATCACTTTTACATTTTTAAGATTAGTTCAAGATGCAGCTATTATGATTCTTGTAAGTACCTTTGGCGTTTAAGAAAGGACTATGTTAGCACCTAGAAGGTCTGACAGGAAGAATTAAAGGCTCCACATATTAAATACTAATTTCAGTTAGAAATTATGAGGAAAAACATTAAACATAAATTAGCATAGCAAAGGGACTTTTTTAGATCCAAGCCACTGTGATCTAAGGTGTTTTGATAGCCTTTATCTAACTGCAACCAGGCCCCCTAGATATCATGATACAGGGTTTTTTTATGAAATTACAGAAGTATACTGTACCTGCCCAAAAGGTACAAAAGGGGGAGGGCCACCTTCCGTTCCAATGTTACTCCTATTGTGTTTTGCTAAACTCTGTAAAAGAGAATTGATGATTAACAAATAGTAAGCAGAAAACAGATTGTATGACAAATGTCTCTATTTCAGAATGTAAATGAAACTTGTGAGATGAACATTTTAAGCATTAAAATCCAATGATAATACTTAAAATCCTGAGGCACTTACAGAAAAAATTGGATGAGGGGCAGGAAGACAAAAAAAAAATTGTGAAAATATGCAAAATTAAGCACTGGCACAGGTTGCCCAGGGAGGCGGCCTTGCTTAGGTGGAGATGTTGGGCCAGATGACTTCCAGAGGCCCCTTCCAATCTCAGACATTCTGTGAAACTCATGAACCCATGCATATGCAAATATTGAAAGGATAAAACAGAATACAACAATTCTAGATGTGAAGGCTGTGTGCAGGCTCTCCCTAAGAAACATCTCTTTTGCCCACTGCTGGAAAGAAAATATTGTGTCAGTAGGAAATTTCCCATATGGTCTCATGAAAAGCATGGTACATATGCGAAATTGATCTTTGGATTGAAAAGACCAGAACAGTGAGACTAATGATAACTGATACATAGTATCTAGCTCTAAACTCTCAGCCACAGTCAGTCAATCAGTGACCTAGGTTTGAAAACAAAGCATCCTCAAATAATACAGGTTACTAGTCACCAACAACAGTAAAAAGATTAATTTGTAAAACACTGCATTAAAATATCTGGTCATAGTTGATACAGTTTTTCTCTTTCTTTATGAATTGGGACAACAGTAGCAACCTGCAAGAGAATGAAATTCACTGAAAAAACTGACATTTGGTTATATGTTAATTATTTCATATTACACAAGAGCATTTGGTTTAGAAGTGGAAAAAAGAAGAACAGGTACTTAATGCTGTTAAAATGCTTAAAAAATGCATGTTTTAAAATGAATCTGTTTTATCATTTTCATTTCTTATTGTCCTTTTTTTGCTACTGGAGAGTCATGCATGATTACCTACATCATTTACTGCTCCTCACTAGCAGAGAAAGTTTTAATTACTTAAGGCTATATATGACATTCACTTATATAGAATCATAGAATAGTTAGGGTTGGAAAGGACCTTAAGATCGTATAGTTCCAACCCCCCTGACATGGGCAAGGACACCTCACACTAAAATATGTCACCAAAGGCTCTGTCCAACCTGGCCGTGGACACCGCCAGCAATGGAGCATTCACACCTTCCCTGGGCAACCCATTCCACTGCCTCACCACCCTCACAGTAAAGGACTTCTTCCTCATATCCAATCTAAACTTCCCCTGTTTAAGTTTAAACCCATTACCCCTTGTCCTATCACTACAGTCCCTAATGAAAAGTCCCTCCCCAGCATCCCTACAGGCCCCCTTCAGATATTGGAAGGCTGCTATGAGGTCTCCATGCAGCCTTCTCTTCTCCAGGCTGAACAGCCCCAACTTTCTCATCCTATCTTCATAGGGACCAAGGCTGTCAGAAATACACATTTGCACACACAACTTTTTCTTTTTAATACATTCAAATCTCTTTCAACCTTCTTACAGTTGAGTCAGATTGTATTTTGAATAAAACACTGAAAACATTACTGGCAATTAGGCTGGTATCTAAAATGGTGCTTTAATTGCATGTTACAGGGAGCTTTGGACTTGTTTGTGGTATCACTTGAACTAGAAGTATCAGCAAGTTGTACTGCTCAAAAATCCAAGAGCTTTTACTTATTACCCTGATGTAAAATTGATTTAATTCCATCACGTGAGATACAGCATAAATGTTAATATGCTTTAAGCCATTAGACTATCAGAGAATTTCTGAAAATTAGCAAGAGATTCATTTGACTATCAAATAAAAAACTTTTGGTCCGCTTCTTTCAAGTTAGCTACTTTTATTCAGGAACCAGAGACCATTTTCTAAATAACTTATGGTTATTAATTCCTTTCAAGGGTGATTAAAAAATTGAAATTCCTTTTCCTCATGCCTTGGAGAAAAAACACTAATAAAGTAATTCAATAAATTATTAAAAACAAAGCACTTAGAAGTGTAGGAATCACAAAAAATTTCAGCTTTAGTTTCAATCAGTTCACTTAAAAATGTTGCCTTAGAATTATGACCTAATCGAGGGTTGATCGCTGCAGCATGCTCATCATACCTTCCAGTATCTATTAAGTAAAGCAGCAGAGTACAACAGTAATCTCTTGTCCTATCTGCTTTGCTTCCCCAGGGTATATACACACTCTAGGTCCAATAAACCCTACACCTTTTTTTGAATCTAAAGGAATGTAGGCAATTCTGGAATGAACTCCAGCACTGAATAAAATTATAATAAAAATATTTATACCACACTCTAAGAATTTAAGCATTTGATCATAGTTAATTCCTCATGAACCCTAATCAGGAAGAACATGGTTAAATTTAAGGTCATCTTTTGTTTTTAATTTCCCAAATCAGAATCAAGGCAACACATATAAGAAAAGCTACTGCTCAAATACATATTTTTGCAAATAGCAAAAAAGCACTTCAAAACTGCGTATTTACTAGCATTTAGCTTCATGGATTTTGAATGATTAACAATTTATTGCATGAAATTCTTATCCAGAATGGAAGACCTCTGCCTCATAGTAAATAACAACCGTGGCACTGTTTGCACAGGTAGTACTGTGTTCTGAGAAGTGAGAACAACTGCTGTGGAAATTAAATTTCACTTTCTCAAAATAAAAGCAAACTGGCAACAAGAACACTATTTTTTTAAACCTACAATTAAATTTCCTTATAGCACAGCAGTAACTATCATTGACAATGAACTTTGTTGCAAATGTTTAGTATGCTTCTCTTATCCTTTTTGCTGTATTTGCATTGTGACAGTAAAAAAACATGTTCATGGGGATCTCTTAAGAAACAAAGGTTTACAAGCTGAAACCGAATTCCAAAATATTATATACTACTATACCTTAACATTCCTTTCTAATATTTAGTATACATAAAACTACTCCCTTTCCCCATCAGGTACCCTCAGTATTTAGACTCAACTTCACAAAACAGAAGATTCATTAAATTTACTGAGAACTTTACTTTTAGTTAATCTGTAATTTGACAGATTCTATGTTTTTAAAATGTTACGGGCCTACCACACAGTCTCACAAATCATCTCAGTAATATTGGCTTCAGCTTCCACTTCACATATTGTCCGATATTTTGATCAATACCAATACCAAGTACTCTTCCTTACTAAGAAGGGTACCAGTGATATCTCACACAGACTGATCCTCACTGATTGAAACACCAGTCACAACCAAAACATGTCCTTACTCAAATAACTTTGAGAGTTGACGATCAGCTTATTTGTCAACCATTCTCTTCTGTAAAGCTTTCTGAACAGGACAGAAACATCAAGTTCATGAAGAAGCTGCTATCAAAGTAGCATCTGGCTCCTATATACCTGTTTGAGCCCTATCTGTCCAGCTGTCAGCCCAGATATAGAACTGAAAATACACTTTCCAGTGGTCATGCTTCACTTGTCCAAACTGATCTCCCATCACCCACAGCTTTTCTGACATGAACACATTCATGCTGGGAACCTAATCATGCTCTGTGAGCTGGTCAATGAGAAAAAGAAAACAATACTCTGGCAAACTGCAACATGGAACTAAAGAATTGAAGGAATAGCAATAGGCAATAGTTAACTTTCTGTATATTACCTTACCAGAGTGAATCAGTGAAAACTTAGTTACCTCTCTTTTAACCATATTGCATAAAGCCAACAGAACTTCCCAAAAAGGGCTGAAAAATGTGGCAATCAGCAGCACACCAATGGTTATTAAATGGTTTCCTTCTTGTAAACAGAACATGTCTGAGTTATTTCTTGACACTGACCTCAAAAACAAATTAATATTTATAAAGCCACATTTATTTGTCAAAGCCCAGACAGAAGAAACATGAAAACAGACTGTCAAAAATATCACCAAGAAAGCTAACAAACTCTACTGACCCTTCTCTTACGAATTAGATGGCATTCTTGAGAATGCATTAGTCATAGAATCATAGAATCACAGAATAGTTAGGGTTGGAAAGGACCTTAAGATCACGTAGTTCTAACCCCCCTGACATGGGCAGGGACACCTCCCACTAAACCATGACATCCAAGGCTATGTCCAACCCCACCTTGAACGCTGCCAGGGATGAAACATTCACAACTTCCCTGGGCAACCCATTCCAGGGCCTCACCACCCTCACAGTAAATAATTTCTTCCTTATATCCAATCTAAACTTCCCCTGTTAAAAGTTTTAATCCATTGCCCCTTGTCCTCTCACCACAGACCCTAATGAAGAGTCCCTCCCCAGCATCCCTATAGGCCCCCTTCAGATACTGGAAGGCTGCTATGAGGTCTCCACGCAGCCTTCTCTTCTCCAGGCTCAACAGCCCCGACTTTCCCAGCCTGTCTTCATATGGGAGGTGCTCCAGTCCCCTGATCATTCTCTGGATGGCCCTCCTCTGGACTTGTTCCAATAGTTTCACGTGCTTTTTATGTTGAGGACACCAGAACTGTACACAATACTCTAAAAGTGAGATCTCATGGGAGCAGAGTAGAGGGGCAGGACCAGCTCCTTTGACCTGCTGGTCACACTCCTTTTGATGCAGCCCAGGATACAGTTGGCCTTCTGGGTTGCAAGCACACACTGCCGCCTCATGTTCATTTTCTCATCGACCAACACCCCCAAGTCCTTCTCCACAGGGCTGCTCTGAATCTCTTCTCTGCCCAACCTGCAGCTGTGCCTGGGATTGTTCCAACCCAGGTGGAGGACTTTGCACTTGGCATGCTAAAACTTCTTAAGGCTGGCATCAGCCCACCTCACAAGCATGCCAAGGTCCCTCTGGACGGCTGCTCATAAGCAGCAGCTCTGTTATAGTGACAGGGATGTAAAACTGTATACGGAGGTGCATGGTAGTAGTAGTGGTAACTTATCTGACAAGTATTTGGGACTGAAGGTAGCAGGGTAACAACCTTCCTGCCCTAGGAATTTCCATTCATTTAGGAGAAAACATATGAAGAAGTCTTCCCGCAGCAACTTCTGTTCTATTGGGACAGGAACCAGGGTGAAATGGAATAAGGAGTCTTACAAGTATTTATGGCTTATTGATTTAAAAATCTCCAATTTTGTCTTTCTAATCAGAAATTTACCCAAAGAACTGATGATATCTGCAATGCAGAATTCATACTTAAGATTACCAACTTCAAAGCTTTGCATACACTTACAATATTTTTTTTCCTCAAAATACAGAGTTTGCAGATGGTAACTGTAAAAGGCATAGTTTTATAATAGTTGGTACCAAGCACACTGTTTAGGAAAGCAACAACCCATGACTGCACTAAAATAAATTTAGTACATTTGATTAATGTTTTCAATCCCTGCAGGATATGAAAGGAATCAGTTCCTGTATAAAGATCACTTCCAATTTCTTCATTTGCAACATTACATGTAAGACCTATTCACATATATTTAGCTGCATTCTTAAAAATATTGAGACAGTACAGATCTAAAATCTTATCACATGAAAGTTCATAGTCAACATATTAGGCTTGATGCCATTAAATGTAATACACGTGCTGAAAGACAGGCATTTCCAGTGGTGTTACCTCACCCTTTGTAATTCCCACTTTTCTATAAGATGTTCCACTTCACCTCCAAGAACTGCTGTGTTATTGTCATCCAACAGCAAGAATCCATTTCTCACTTCAACAATTCCTGAAAGCTTAATTTTTGTTCCAGGTGGAGTGTTCAGGCTAAAAATAGAAACAAAGCCAAATACTTCATCTATTTCATAAATATATTTATTGATATTCTGCTCCCAAACCCATATAAAACTCTTAATTCTACTATACTTTTAACATGGTCATATTTCATAATAAAAAATCAGCATCAAAAACCTTTGCAATATTTCCTTCAATATGCACAATACTTTCCAATAGTTTTATTAGAACACTTCCCATCCATTAGATGAAAATGCCACACTACAAATTCATGTAGCAGAGATGAATGTTTGCAAATTGTCTGGTTAAAATCCAATTTAACAATACCAAACTAAGGATGTGATTTGTTTAGACTAAGAGAAAGTATCTTAAAGTCAGTTGTGCAAGTTCCTCATCTTAGGATGTATTTATTGTTAATGGAGGACCTCCAGATGGCATTTTAGACATCTAACTTCAGAGAAAACAAAAAGCTGTTCAAAAAGCAGCTTCCTATACTTAGTACTAACAGCCAGGACTGCACCAGAATAAATATAGAAACCATGCATCTTAAAGTGCTGCTTCTCTCATTACTTTATCACCTGAAAACATGTGCATGCTTTCTGCGGTCAGCTCCCATGAGGAGGTACCTTACCTTTTTTTCATGTGAACCTACTCTGAAAAACAACAGCAGCAGATGCATAAAAGAATCTTACATCTCCAAGCCGTAATTAAAATATATGACAAAGCAGCACAATCTGGAAACTGATTTTTCTTGTGAGAAACAGGACACAGTCAGTTATAACCTTTCAACTGAGACACAAGAACCTCTTTATAATACTCTAAAGTTATTGATGCAATCACAGGACCATACCACATGGTGAGGAACATTCACAGGGGAGTCAGTTGATTTCAGCACTAGTGGCATTAACCTTACCAATATTACTGTTTTTTTGGTATTATTCTAATAAAAGAAAATGAGATCAGAAAGAACAGACAAGAAAGAAAAACAGAGGAAAAAAAAAATAACATTAGGCTAAGAGTGGGAGGTGGAAACACTAGTAATTAAGAACTTAATTTTAAGGAAAACTGTGATTTTTATGCACTGAATTCAGTATTATGTACTGAGACAGCATATTATTCCAGGTTAAGAGCTTGTCTTCAAACCTGAAACAACCACATGCAACACAAATTAAATTTTCATACCATGTTACCTGAAAAGAAGAGCTCATGGCATTACTACAGTGATAAGCTCTCTGGTATTTTTAAGCTTTTATCTAAAAGCTTTGAAATGGTATCTTTTGCTTGGCATTTTAAGTATTTTGTGATCTAGAAATCTACTTACACAGGAGCCTGTTTGCCTTCCTTTTCTGTTCTCTTTACACTGGAATATGATATTTATAAGTTCTGCTTGCTTAAGCTAAAATCAAAATATCATCAAGTGCTCTACCTTTTAAGACAGCACCACTCTAAACTGCAAGCTGGCTCCTGCTTAGAAGGAGCAGTTTAACGGTAAAAATGATATTCAGAAATTAAATATGTATTTATACCTAACTGCTGCAGCTGCAGATAAAGAGAGGAAGAAGATTTTTCTTTGAATCGAAGTAAACTGAACTGAAGTGAAAAGCAAAGCACACCATGACTCCAGAGAGTAGATACTGGAGATAATTTTCAGCATTTTCATAACCAAACAAAAAGAAAAAAAAACCAAGTTCAACAGGAATTAGCTCTCTTATCCTTCATTTTTAACTGAACAAATATTTACTAATTCAACCCAAGCTGATGTCTTGCCCATGGTAAAGCAGCACTAGTTTCATTAACTTAATTGTGCCAGGCCTGTGACACTCCTACTACCGAAGTCAGGCAAGATCTGCTACTACTAAAAATTGGGAATTTAGCTCGAGTTTGCACACATCCAAAATGCTGTATGCTGCATCAACTTGGACTCAGCAGATGGCTGCAAAAATCCTTTCCTTCTTTAAGTATTTTCTTCCTTTATATCAACATAAGCAGTAAAGTACATTCATATACACCTTCACACGCTGAATTTAAGGTTCTCCTTTATATAGGGAATTGAGAAGAAAGGCTGTTACGTCAAGCAATTTTCCATATGTTGCTAAAGACACTCGTTATTTTAAGGACATTCAAGCATCAAAGTAAAACTTTCTTTTCAAAGCTGTTCACCTTATTTTTGACATGCTACTGTATTCTATAGCTGTGCAGCTTGTGTGTCCATCGGTCATCTGTAAACGTAACATTCTGGGAGCAGCCTGAGATTCTTCATTATCCTTTGGTGCAGCAACATTACGTATTTTCTGTATTTGCAGAACACATGGCCCTTCCAGCTATATATGCAAAACAGAAAAGACAAAACTGTTAACACCATTAAACAAACTAACTGTAACAGCTAGACACACTAACAGATGCCCACAGGCAAAGGAAAGTGTAACTTGATCAGGCAGTCATGCTCAATTTCTATCACTCATGTACTGTATGTTCTAAAGCATCATAAAAATGGCTTTTCCAGAGAAACAGTTGTAATGCTTCATACGTCTCTGTAATACTGAATATGGAAAAGAAGGCAATGAAAAGAGTTGGGGGAGCACACAAGCAAACAAAACCACAGATACTGTCACTTAAAACATCCTGTGAAGTCAGATAAGACTCCACATGCTGTACTGCAGGGTCTCATTGACAAAGTGTTCAAAGAAATAAAAAAACATCTTTGAAGACTATCTGGTGGTATCAAAGTACATTTCAAGTACAAACCCTCTGTAAACACTAACTAGAACCACCACTTCTTCAAATAGCGGTGCAATCAGAACGTAACAATCTCAAGAGACCTTGCTATCTGTTGGTTACCTAAAAATGCAGCACATACTCCTATAAACACCACAGTTTATGCTACAAAAAACCCCAAACAAACCCCAAACCCTACCAAATCAGTTCACCACATTTCAGATACAGCTTAGTACAGAGTCATTCCTTTCCCACTGAGAAGTAAAGCTGATCTCTAGTACCTAAGAAACAACAATAAAGAAGTACTGCACATTTCATCTGCTTCTTCCCTTAGAGAAACAGAATAAGTAGCCCAGAAGAACACAAAATGAGAGCAGATAACAGGCAGGTGAAATGAGATAAATTAGAGGATGCAGAAATTGGAACTTTATTTAGGATGAGAACAAAAGAGAAAGGAAAGTTGTGAGGAAGAAATTCCAAAGTATTTTGTAATACCAACAAAGCATGAAATTGTACTAATAGGAGGAAGAAAACAGTCACTAAAAGGAGCAAAAGCAGCACTCTACAGAGTTCACTTCTTAAACAGTTTTGTGATCTTGAGACTATAGACAGTAATACAAACTAAAATTTCTATGGGATTTTTCTATTCTTGACACTTTCAAATAAATCTAAAACTGGACGGCACCTGCATTGTTTATGACTTCAAATCATGGAAGATACAGTAGTCTGGATGGAGGATTTCTCAAAAGCTGAAGATTTATTTGGAATCTAGTGAAACTTGAAGCTTTCTTGTCTTTTTCCTTCAATATTGAGCATTTGAAGAAAAGAGCATAAGAACAGTATTTTCAGAAAATACTGAGTGAACCTTATTTCTTTCAGTGATAATTAATAATTAAAAGACCTACTCTATCAAATTAATGGAAATCCCCCCCCTTTTATTTCAACGGAAGCAAACCTAGATAATCTAATGTACAGAATGAAAACAGTTCTCCCTTGCAGAAGAGACCCTCAGTAATTCTCTTCTAAATTCTTTAAGAATGACACTTTCTATAGTATTAAATGAACCACAGCGCCACACTCATAGGTTGCTTCAATAGAAGCCTACCCATAAATTAATGCTAAGAGTTTTAACATTATACGATGTTTTCAAAGATGAAGAAGCACTAAGCAACTGAAAAGCATTTCTAGTTAACAGAAACTACGTTTGTAACTTGGCGGAATAGTAACTTTCCTACAATGGCATTTTTCATCACAAGTATCAAGCAAATTGTAGTTCTAAGTACTTGCTTTTTGTTTTAAACAACTGCTTGGTAGATCCCTTATAAAATCAGGAATACAAAGAAACAAGGGCTAGGGTAACTGAACATTCATGCCAATATGTTCAGCGGTTTGTGTCTACAGTGTCAAGTATACACTACAATAAAACAGAGCTGCACCTTTGCAGGACAACAGCGCCTGCTTCTTTAAGGAAGGAAATAACATGTCCCTTCAAAAAACAGTGTAAAACAAGAATGTAAGTTAGTACTTTCCTTAAACACACACATTAAAACCACAATTATTTTAATGCACTTAACCAGGACCTTAAGTACCCACATCTCCCAGCCCCACCCCAGCTCATTTGCCCTCTCATCATATAAAATGAGCACATGGTGACAGGAGGAAAAAAAGTCAGTCTTCCCACAGAACAAAGACAACCACCCCTAGGTTCCAGATGAATCCAGAAGATCCATGCCAGTACTTTTTCTGTGGACTATTTTAAAGTGTCATTGTGAGAACCAATGAAAAAATCATTATAGTAAATAAACAAAACCAAAATCAGTTATGGTCAACAGGTACACTTCCACTTAAAACAAGAGTCAGCCAAGGTGAAACCTCTTCAGCACTCAGGTGCTGAACGTTACAAACAAAAAGGTGAGACAAGTTTTGTTTATTCAACAGAACTTTCTAGTAAATTATTAAGTACCCGAAGTAGCAAGGCTGGTTATATCCCCACTATAATGTTGTCACCTTCCATTATAAAAATGCAGCCTTCAGTTCCCTTACTAACACTTTGAAGACTTCCAAGAATAATGTTGAATAATATACCAGATAATACCCACATCAACTAGGAAAAGGAAGAAAGAGAAAACATTTCAAGGCATCAACCAGATAAATTTAATTATTTCTAAAAAATGGACAATGTTTGGCTTGTGATTAAAGCAAGTACTTTCAACATTTCTAGAACACATAGCCTTTAAAAAAAGGGACTGCAATTTGACAGCACTGTAATAATACCTGGATTGAAGGGATATGTGATTTGTAAAGATAAATGGCTTTGTAAAGGTTTGTACATTTTACAGTGTTTTGTAAAGGTTAATGGCTATTCAGCATACCAAACAGACAGCAGTGAAAAAGTAATAAATTAAATACACAAATACAGAAACCTTAATGGTCTGTCATGGACACCAGACTTCTTTAAACACTGACTGATGGGTCACTGTAGTGTAACTCAATGGCCCATCAAGTCTAACATTTCTGTTCATCTGGTGGAAAAGACCAAGCTTACTACAGCATGGACATAAACCCTGGACACAAAAAGGCCACAGAGCTGATTTAAGAGACTGAAGAATCTCTGCTGTGAGAGAACTGGAGAATGACAATGGGCACAAAGTGAAACACTGGAAGCCCAGCTGTCTGGACATTACCTTGGGCAAATGTCTCTAGGTGGCCCTTGAGCAGGGGTGTTGGATTAAAAGACCTTATCAGGCCCCTTCCAACATCAACCACTCTGTGATCCAGTGACTGTTTTCTTAAATAATAATATGGGATTCTAGATAGGCTGAGAAAATTGAGGCTGTTCAGCCTGCAGAAGAGAAGGCTGCGTGGAGACCTCATAGCAGCCTTCCAATACCTGAAGGGGGCCTATAGGGATGCTGGGGAGCGACTCTTCATTAGGGTCTGTGGTGAGAGGACAAGGGGTAATGGGTTTAAACTTAAACAGGGGAGGTTTAGATTGGATATGAGGAAGAAATTCTTTACTGTGAGGGTGGTGGGGCCCTGGAATGGGTTGCCCAGGGAAGTTGTGAATGCTTCATCCCTGGCGGCGTTCAAGGTGGGGTTGGACATAGCCTTGGATGGCATGGTTTAGTGGGAGGTGTCCCTTGCCATGGCAGGGGGGTTGGAACTCGATGATCTTGAGGTCCTTTCCAACCCTTACTATTCAATAATTCTATGATTCTAAGTAATGCCTTCATTCTTAAATTCTAAATAGTACAGCTGTAGCTTGTTTCGGGACATAGCTTAAAGTAATTAAAATCTCATTCACTCATGTCTAGTTAAGTTTATAAGCTACTTCAATATGAAGGTTTAACTTACTATATCTAACATATACTTTTTCATATACTTTGTTCTTTTACAAACAAAAACCCCACCACCAAAAAAACCTGTAGGTCATCAAAATCCACAAAGAGACAATAAAGACAATAAAGCACAGTTAGTTACACTAAAGTAATGAAACAGAAAGCGGGAAACATAGGAGTAACCTTAAACAGGAACTGGAATCGCTGGCAAGATATATTTTAACAGCTTGCCATCAATCTGACGGTACTCAGAAAGCATCTCTCTGAGCTCAGAAATGAAATCCTGCCTTAATGCATCCTTGGGAATGAATGTTTCCATTGTAATGGAACATAAATACTCAAAAGAAAACCAGTTATGCCTTAAGCATAACAACACTACTAAATTACACCTTGTAACTTTATATTCTTTTCATTTTTATTCTATTAATACTTAACATATTTATGGTATATATCATCTAGATGAAAATGGGAAAGTGGAGCTTTTTCAATTTCTATGTAAATGTGGCCATCTTGTGGTTAATGCTGGTAGTATTATTTTTTTCTCAAATCAGCAGAAAACACAGCTATAAACGAGCTAATTAAATATTTCTGTGTATTAATGCCTGAAGCTGATAACCACCTATTATGGTTAAACACCCATATTGTGCCACACTGCGTCACTATGCCAGCTCTTAGAATCACAGAATAGTTAGGTTTGGAAAGGACCTTAAGATCATATAGTTCCAGCCCCACTGGCATGGGCACGGACACCTCCCACTAAACCATGCCACCCAAGGCTCTGTCCAACCTACCCTTGAACACCGCCAGTGATGGAGCATTCACAAATTCCCTGGGCAGCCCCTTCCACTGCCTCACCACCCTCACAGTAAAGAATTTCTTCCTCATATCCAATCTAAACTTCCCCTCTTTAAGTTTGAACCCATTACCCCTTGTCCTCTCACCACAGTCCCTAATGAAGAGTCCCTCCCCAGCAGCCCTATAGGCCCCCTTCAGGTATTGGAAGGCTGCTATGAGGTCTCCACGCAGCCTTCTCTTCTCCAGGCTCAACAGCCCCGACTTTCTCAGCCTATCTTCATATGAGAGGTGCTCCAGTCCCCTGATCATTCTCTGGATGGCCCTCCTCTGGACTTGTTCCAACAGTTCCATGTGCTTTTTCTGTTGAGGACACCATAATTGCACACAACACTCCAAGTGAGGTCTCACGGGAGCAGAGTAGAGGGGCAGGATCACCTCCTTTGACCTGCTGGTCATCCTCCTTTTGATGCAGCCCAGGACACTGTTGGCTTTCTGGGCTGTGAGCAAACACTGAAGCCGGTTCATGTTCATTTCCTCATTGATCAAAACCCCCAAGTCTTTCTCTGCAGGGCTGCCCTGAATCTCCCCCCTGCCCAACCTGTAGCTGTGCCTGGGATTGCTTCAACCCCATGTGTAGGACCTTGCACTTGACTTGGTTAAACTTCATGAGGTTGGCATCAGCCCACCTCACAAGCGTGTCAAGGTCCCTCTGGAGAATGCAGATGCACATTTTATGCAAACACTAGCCTATTACACTTACACTACAAAATAAAGTTATTTTTATGCAAGATGGAAATACATCATATGTTCTCAAGATACACATAAATAACACTGATCCCAGTTGTGGATGAGAGGAACAATGGTAGCATATAATATCTGTTTCCTGAAGCATTTCTGAACCACAAATGACTACTTTCTACTAACAGACTGCTAAGAAGTCTCACCTGCCCCAACTGTATTCTTTACTTGCCTAAAGCAAATACACTTCGTTGTAAACACGTACTTCTGCATCATAAAATATTTTTATACATTGCTAGCTAAGTAGGAGCACTTACTAAGTAGTCAGGTTTGCTTTATGCTTCTCAAAAAAAAAAAAAAAAATACTACAGTTAAGCAAAGATTCAGTACCCTAATAGCCTGGGCTAAAAACTATAATTAGGGGTCATTCCCAAACAGACTTTTTCTGCATAAGCATTGCTTCCTTTCAAAACCCAAAAGATTATCATCTCCCAGCAAATTATCAGCATGTGTTTGGTTTTGGTTTGTTTGGCGTTTGGTTAGTTGGTTGGTTTTTTGTTTGGTTGGGTTTTTTTAGAATAATTTTCTAAGGTCTATGATCCAAACAAAGACAGTTGATTAAAGAAAGACCAAATTAAATTTTGCTAAAAGTTCACATATAAAAAATCCTGGCTCCTTAATAAAGATGACAGAATTAAGTCCTATGATTTAACAAGTGCCATTTGTTAAACAAACGTTTGCCTTTATCAAAGGCCATTAGGGGCCATAGTTTCCTTCTGTCCAGCCTGTTTTCTCCAGCTTCTCAAAATTCCTTCTGGTGGTGTCAGCAGTCATTACCCTAGAGAAAAAAAATTACCCTGTTCCTCTCTATTTTCACTCTTTCATCATTAAAACCGGCAGAATTCAGTAAACACTGATTTTTCTCAGCTATGTGACAATCTGGGAAACAGAAATAGCTTGAAACAAACAAACTTTCAGAAAGAAAATTTGTATTGGACTGGATTCCTGCAGCATTTGATTCTATGATCCAGTCCTCCACCTCCGACTGTAAGACAGTCCCCACGCAGAAATGTACCAAGCTCCATTCAGTAACAGTCCCTCTGTTTTTATTTAGGACCCTACATATATACTTTTTTGTACTGCCAGGAACAAAACTGAGAATCCTCAAAAGGACACATAGTAACACAAAGCAGAACATACACTGAAGGGAGAGCAAGAGGTTAAATGGGGATCCTCGAAAATTAAACTAGAACTACATTTTTCTCACCTTTTCGTTTTCTGAGATGTTCAGTTTTACAAAATACAGATGTAGAATTTGTGTGTGAACAGGTGCAGAAGGCTTTTCCCATGAAAAGGTAGCTGGTATCTCCCAGGTATTTCAAAGCACTAACCATCATAGCTCTCAAGCACACATCCCTCGTTTTTGTGCAGAGGTTTTGTACTTTGTGGAAACAAATGGCCCAATTGCACCTTCTCTAGTTTGAGCTGAGAAACACGAAAAACATGACTCAAGCAGCTAAACTAGAAGCAAACAATTTAAAGCAGGTAAGCAGATTCTCATCTATAATGTCCATCAAAGCTTTGAGGAAATTAATGACACTTTTACCTTTAATTGACCACTTGAACTACACAATAACAACAATAATTTAGGAAACATTATCTCTAAAGGAAATTGAGATGCTTCTAGGTATTTCTGAAGTTATGACTGAAAACTGAACCATCTACCTCTAAAGAAATTCTACTATAATGTATGAAAACTGAAAAAAAACACAGTACTATTCAAATCACTTTGAACTGAAATCATGTTCTAATAGCAAAACAAACAAGGCCACGCATAAAAACTCAACACTCTGGAGGATTACGTTTAACCAAAATACATTTGGACCTTGTCAATATTACATGATCTGAAATGAAAAATTCAGTAATACTCCAATTAAGCAACTACAAAATGAACAGTTCAAATTCAGGTGTCATAAAAAGCAATTATTTTGCTTGGTTTCCATATTTCAAAAACAGGATACTGAAGAGGAAGAAAAATATTAAAATAACAGATACTAGAAACAGCTAAATCAAAATTTTTAGGTGGTAAAAAATTATTTAAGCACTGTAGAATCTTAAACAGTATTGTATCCAGAAACCTAAAGAGGTAAACAATCAGTGTCATAAAATACCACCTTTTTTATTTAAGTTATATCTGCAAAAAAACACAGGTCCACATAATAAGAAATAAAGTTAATAAAACTTTACCCAGAAAGTTAATCAGCAATATGTTGCATGAACAGACTGCCGCCTGGCTAAAAGCTATGAACTTGCAATACATTATCTCCCAAGTGTTCTTTTCATATCTGACAGTAATGTTCAGGCCGCTGTTCCTGGAGAAGCCAGTGTTTACAGCAGTCACAATTCCATTTAGACAATAGCATCAGCAGAAAAAACAAATCCCAACTGCTCTTAACAGCCACTCTCATCAATCTTGCTTTCTTAGAAGAAGCCAAACCCATCTTGATTCATCACTGTTTGAATTTCTAGAGTAACGAGGTCTGCTTCCCCAGAACTTTCACATTAGTGATAGTCAATATTTGAAAGTTAGGAATAATGGTTTGAATTGAGAATTACTAATAAGTTTAAAATAAAATTCCTTCATTTATCCACTCTCTTAACTGTATGTAAGGAAGAAACCAGGAAGGGTGCCCTGAAGGAGGTTCTACCTCCTGGACATGACGTGCCGTGGTATGGAATAACCTCTTTGGTTAGTCTGGGTCAGGTGCCCTGTCTCTCCTTCCTCCCGGCTTCCCCTCCTCCCTGGCAGAGCATGAGACTCACAAAGTCCTTGGCCAGCCTAAACATCACCAAGCAGCAACTGAAAACACTGGTGTTATCAGCACTGTTCCCAGGCCCAAAATCAAAAACACAGCGCTGCACCAGCTACCAAGAAGGAGAAAAATGACTGCTGCTGCTGAACTCAGGACATTCCACCCCTTATTCCATACCATTCATGTCATGCTCAGATCCCACATTTTCAATATACCATCACATGTGTATATATACATCCACACACACACACAGAGGGAGAGAGATCATCCCTTAGTGCATGGACCAATCCCTATAAAGCTGTTGAGTCCATCTAGTCCATGAAGTCGGACTCCATCTTTTGTAACAGTCTTTCAGAGCAGGGGAGGCTGTGTGCAGTGTTCACACTTGTCAACAACCTGGGCAATAGTGTCCATTGTTAAGTCCACCCCTCGATCATGAGTCCATCCGTATGTTGCATCTCTGCCCTGATGGCCTAAAGTGTCGTAGGCCCACCAGGCTCAAAATAATTCACTCTCCCCTCCAGCAGTTTCTGCAGCTTGTCGCTGGGGACTCCATACAGCTGCCTTCCATCTCCAATGCTCCCAAAGCACTGGAGGGGCCCAGAGGACTAGATACCCGCCCATACTGTCCCATACACCCTGCCACTCATGACTGTCCAGCTTTGGGGAAAATCTCTTGGTCACCCTGCATCCTAGTCTAACCCCAGACAAGGCCCACACCCCACTCTGGTTAACTCTCGGGACCAGAGAAAATGGTTGTGGGTAAAACACACTCTGTATGCATGCCAACATGCTGATCCCCACCAGAATCAGCAGGCAGGTCTCAAGGGTACCCAAAGGCCATTTAAAACCTTCAGAACTCCCAAATGAGGCTGCTGTACTTGTCACTGGGGCTGGTGTAGCTGCTGGGCTTGCCGGCTCCCTCACCACCAGCTCCTCTTTGTCTGAGTCCAGATCTTCCTCCTCTGCCTTGCTGGGAAGTGCTGTGTGGTCTCCTGCATCCCCTGGGGCTGGGGCTCGGGCCCGGCTCTTCGGGGCGGCTGCTGGGGAATGCTCTCGGCCGCTGCGGGGCTGGGATGGGCCACCGCCCCCCCTCGCAGCTCGGTAGCTGCGGGGCTCGGCTTCTCCACCACAGTTGCCTCCTCCTGCTGGTCGGCAGCTGCGGGGCTGAGCTCGGCCGCAGCCTGCCCCTCCCGCTCGGTAGCCGCAGGGCTCGGCTGGGCCTCTGGGCTCGGCTTCTCTGCCGTCTCCCACTTCCCGGCCTCTTGATCCCCCGCGCTGTTCTCCCAGGCCGTTTCGGCCGCCGACGCTTCCCGGGGCCACCCCCCCTCGGCTCCGCATAGCCTCGCGAAGACAGAGGCGAAACTGAGGGCCTGGATGGTAAAGAGCAGCCGAGCTGCCAGGTACAAGTCCACGTCCACATCCATGTCCCCGTCCACCCCCCCCTGCTTCTGGAGCCCACCCGTATCACAAGCCATTCCAATAAAGTACACTGAAACAAGAACCTTAGCCCAAACCTCATATCTGAATGCTAAGATAATAAATACCGGCCGTAAGTAAGGTACAACAGACTGAAGCCATGAAAACCAGAGCAACAACTTTGAGAGCCAATAAATCAGCATTGTGACGAGTGGCTATTAATCCTGTCGTTATCTCAAACCTTCGAGCCCCATGTTGGGCGCCAAAAAGAACTGTCGTGGTTTAAGTCTATAAACTCACACAGCCACTCTCTCACTCACTTCCCCCTCTTTCTTCCCTCCACTCCTGGAGGGATGGGAAGGAGAATCAAAAGAATGTAACTCCCACAGGTTGAGATAAGAACAGTTTAGTAACTAAGGTATGACACAAATCACTACTGCTACCACCAATAATAATAATGACAAGAGAAAATACAAGGGAAAAGAATACAATTTCTCACCATCCAATATCAAGCCCGCGCAACCAGTGCACCCCCCACCGTGCACCCCCCCCATCCTTTGGGTCTTTGCTCTCCGTTTCTACATCCTGGACATGACGTGCTGTGGTATGGAATAACCTCTTTGGTTAGTCTGGGTCAGGTGCCCTGTCTCTCCTTCCTCCCGGCTTCCCCTCCTCCCTGGCAGAGCATGAGACTCACAAAGTCCTTGGCCAGCCTAAACATCACCAAGCAGTAACTGAAAACACTGGTGTTATCAGCACTGTTTGCAGGCTCAAAATCAAAAACACAGTGCTGCACCAGCTACCAAGAAGGAGAAAAAAATGACTGCTGCTGCTGAACCCAGGACAATGTGAAATAATGACAAAATCAGACTAATGCACAACAAAAGGCTGTCATCACACAGAAACAGTGAAATAAAAATATTGTCTACCTTTTCCACCTTTCCACCATTGATGTCACTGGGAAGGAATTTCTTGCCAATCGTTCTTAAATCTGTCTGAAATTAATACAGAAGACAAGAGAATATTAACCTAAAACATCCTGTTTAAAAAAATAATCATTTTTGAATAGGAAAAAGAAGGATGTTTCTTCTATAATGTTTCTTCTACTATTTCCAGACTAAGAAAAATAACCTACTAACTGTATATGATGAAAAAATTTTAACAACTAAGTACTCACAGAAGAAATCCTTTTGGTTAATTATATTCTTGTTTGAAGCACATTTTCAAAGATGATTAAAATGTTTTTAATCGATGAAACGAAATTACTAAATCTAAGATTTAATAGAGGTAAACATCTTTCTTCACTCTCCATCTGGCACTTCAGAGAAAATAGCTTTTAGCTTGTCTGTTCTTATATGCACAAATCCTTCATGAAAGGTTGAGATGATTTTTGCAATTATACCTAGTGTAAAAGCTTACCTTTTATTTTTATTAAATGCTTTTTAACATAAATACCCTATTACTGCTTTTGGAAGTGAGGTAGACAGCTGCATGACATTATTCAGCAACTGTGCAACATGGCCACTGACAACATTAAACTAAAGAATTTGTATGATCAAAGGAACAGATGTCAACAAAAGCACTTTTCTCACCTAACACTGTTTGGACAAGCATATCAATCAGGGTGATGTGTGACAACAGGATGCACTGGATGGCTAGAAGGTACAGCACGTGAACATAGGAAATGGAATTAGAACTAATTAAACTTTTCATATTAGGCATTTAGAGCATTTACATATGTGAACAAAATAAACACAGCACAGTAGTGCAGCCTAAAACAGCTACGCTTTCTAAATGCCACTGTTTGAAATAAGCCTATTGGTTTTAAATAGAACATGCAGGTGCGGATTACTGTGCTGAAGCTGAAAACCCTCCTTATTTATTATGATCATAAATACTTCCAATAGAAGGGCTAAATGTAATTACTACTGGAACTTGTACACTAACTCGCCATTAATGCATGCCAATGGACTATTGTTATGGCACCCTAATCCAGAACTGAGCAGCTCTATGTTTTAGTATGCAAAACATTGTAAACAAGTAGTTTGTTCCGTTTTTCAGCAAGAAACATTGGTATCCTACAGACACAAAACTAATTGTAGGGATGATCTTTCAGTGTATTTACTCCAAGTATATATAGAGTGGATAAACACTCAACCCACTTTCAAGATAGCCATAGACAGTGATAAGAAAGCACATACGGTTTTCAATCTAAGCCCACCTGAGGGAACTGATCGGTCACTTATTTATCTCTGAATAGCACACAAGCTATAAACTGTTCCCACGTATTCCATATCCATATAATTGACGAGTCCCCAGCAAAGTGGTTTGCAATCACAGCAGCAACAAGGAGACACAACTTTTACAAACTCTTTGCAAGAGGACTGAAGGTACATTTATGTCTATTTCATACTTATTTATACAATTCACACACACAAAAAAAGGTCAATTGACTTCTTGGCTTCTTCGGCCTAAAACATGTCTCTAGCAGTCAAGGAAAGAATTTGTGAGTTTATAAGAAGTGGAATCTAAATTCTCTGTTATCCTGTTGTTCAAGCCACACTGCTATTCCCTACTTACCCAACAGGCAACTTAACCTTCTGGGCATCAAAACAACTGACTTAATGACAAAAACTGATAAGCAACTAAAACTGGCTTTGAAGTTATTTTACTATCTACGAAACAAGCACATGTATGCAAAAATTACCATGTTAGTACTTGTTCCAGCATTTAATTACACACAGGGTAATACCCAACAAGTCAAAAGTATTTGGTTTTGTTTGTTTGGGGTTATTTTTCTAAAGCAGTGATGCATTCTCAGACACATATAAACATGCTACTACAGTCCAGAAACAAATGCTTACCCTCTGCATGCCTTGTATTACATTCTTTGCATTTCTGCATTATAATTTTGCTTTTCTTCTTTTCAAATTCATTACGTGAACTGGTGTACGCATACATGAGTGATCAGACACATGCTTCAAAGAATAAATGAAAGGAGGAGAGAGGATACTCTTTCCAGAGTATCCTCTTAAACCAAAAATGGTTGAATCTTGAAGATGAACAAAACAGTCCCATAACAATTCTCATTCTCAATTTCATTAAGAAAGAATCATTTTCTCTTAAGTAATCTATATATTGCTTTTCCCGTTGGAACTACATATAATTAGTACAAAGGATGAAGTTCACATAAACCTATATACAGTGCATAAGCCTTAAAACTTGAGAGTATGGATGACTGAGAGGTTTGAAACAAAGAAAACAAAATTCTCAAAACTCTCCCTGGTGATTGCATAATTTTTTTAAAAGAACAAATACACAGATTAAGTAGCTGCCCTTGTTTCATTGTTACTGAAAGGGAGCAGGCTTACTAATGTTTACCAGTGATGTTAGTACACAACACTTCTGATTAATGCTTGTACTTTGACTTTAGATTTACATTTCATAAGCATAAAAATAATTTCCTACTGCAAATTATGTTCATTTTTCCCTCCTCCAGGTTTCACAGTTTGGAACAGGTGATATTTCCAAGTAAAATTCATAATCATATACGCAAGGTGAGAGATAAGTACTGTCCTATATATTAGTGACACAGATAACTGTACACTTAATTAGCCACACAAACTTACACTTCAGCCATTAAATACAACATTTTTAGCATGTCTTGTCAGGAAAAAAGTTTTCACAATCATAACTTACATTAAGGGCAACCAGGATAATGTCATTTGTATTAACTTTTTCAGAGGAACTTATGCAAGCTTCAATTCCTTCATCAGAAAGATACCTGTTAAAGACAAAATATAGCATCAGAATATCACATGATGTATCTATTAGGCAAACATTTTTCCTGTATATATGATTATTGTCTTTAGTTTGTATCTTTTGTGCTGGTGAAGAATAGATTTAAAAATACATGGGAAATGGCTTCATGTAATTAGTTTCCTTACACTGAGATAAGATTAAGATTTCTTCTTCCATAATTTCTAAACAAAGAAAACCAAACCAAACCAAAGCTCTACTTAAAAAGTAACAACCCCCATCATATCAATTATTTTGAACTACACTCCTCATGCCCACAACCTGGAATTAAGGGAACCTGGTTTCAAAATCAACCATTTGGCCTTTACTTGATTTAAGTAGCATACTTTCATTCATTTCACTTGCAAGGAAAAAAACAAAACCAAACCAAATTAAAAAACACCCATCCCACACACAACACAGAAAACATCTGTTTCTAAAGAGCAAGGATGTATGGTTAAGATTTAAAGGGCTGGGGCACATTACACTGTCACCCTGTATAATGTATACTTTAAAAAGAATACATCCTATAGAACCTATTCTTGCTTGCCTGTGCTACAAAGAACATGATAAAAATGGAAGCATATTACAGAGCATCAACCTTCAAACATGGTGAAAAAGTTTAAATAAGAATAGAAAATCTCCTCTACAACCATATTTGGAAATGGCATTTGTGACCCTCATGGTGGTAGCCTGGGATCAGTTTCTTCCTGTGAAAGTTCTGTTCAGATATATGCTCTAAGAATAAAATAAATTTGTTCTTCTAAACAGTGCTAGCTTTAAATAGATTCAGCTGATCAGTTCAAAAGCGTCAACATATCATAGAATCATAGAATAGTCAGGGTCCGAAAGGACCTTAAGATCATCGAGTTCCAACCCTCCTGAGAGGGGCAGGGGCACCTCACACTAAACCATGTCATCCAAGGCTATGTCCAACCCCACCTTGAACATTGCCAGAGATGGAGCATTCACAACTTCCTTGGGTGACCCATTCCAGTGCATCATCACCCTTACAGCAAAGAATTTCTTCCTCAGATCCAATCTAAACTTCCCCTGTGTAAGGTGGAACCCGTTACCCCTTGTCCTCTCTCTACAGTCCCTAATGAAGAGTCCCTCCCCAGCATCCCTATAGCCCCCCCCTTCAGATACTGGAAGGCTGCTATGAGGTCTCCACGCAGCCTTCTCTTCTCCAGGCTCAACAGCCCCAATTTTCTCAGCCTATCTTCATACGGGAGGTGCTCCAGTCCTCCGATCATCCTCGTGGCCCTCCCCTGGATTTGTTCCAACAGTTTCATGTCCTTTTTGTGTTGAGGACACCAGAACTGCACAATGTAATCTAACCTCCAAAATAATTTTTAAAAATAACAAGAATTTTAAGTTAAGTGCTCATAAATTGTGGTACTTTTTTATTCATTTTGACTAACATTTTCTATTTCAAGCCCCAGTTTTAGTTTTTATGTAGCTAGCAATCTGCCTTCTCTGCACAGCTCATTTTATTTAAATACATGACATCAATCATTAAATAACTGATGTTTGCTAAATATTCAGTCTGAAACACTGTACTTGCCCAAATAACATTTAAATGACTACCTACCAAGAAATCACCATTCCCCAACAAATAGAAGAATGATTTAAGAAAGCTTAATATACATTAATGAATATTAAACCCAAATAATCCTGAATGCTTCAAGAAATACTTGTTTTTAAAGAAAGTAACATCCACAATGTAACATACAAACAAGGCAATCGATTTGAAGGAAAGCACACTTGATAGTTCTTTTTGATGCTGAACAGCACCCTCTCCAGCCCTGCCAGTATTCCCAGACTAACGAACAATCCCAGTTGTGCTCTAACTTGATATTTCTTGGGGTATAACTGTTCCAGTCAAACACTGATATCTACCAAATCCTGAGGGAACAGATCACCATCACAAAAAAACCACAAAAAACAAACAAAAAAAAAGCAACAAAACACAAACAAGAAGGAAAAAAAAAAAAAAACACAAACAAACAAACAAACAAAAAAAAAAAAAAAAACACCACCAAAACAACCCAAACCCCAGATGCATGGGAGTGCAGGGTTTCCCAGCTGTGTGACTCTGAGCTCAGGTACTACAACAATTCAGGTAAGTACTGTAAATTAGCAGATCTTCTGAGTTGGAGTCAGAAGGTAAAGTAGGACAGCATTCCCACTCTGTGCCAGAGGAAACTAGAATAGATAAATCCCATAGGTACTATCCTGCTCTCAAGGCTTCAACTGTGGTTTAATTATGCCAGAAGACTTCCTAGAAAGAGCAACACCATAAACTCTACAGGTTTCCCTTCTTCCACCTTCAGCATAAAACTGAACTTAAGTTTAACAGCAGGAGTTAGGGGGACTACAGAAATCCATAGGCTGAGTTTTAGACTGCCAGGCAAGTCATGGGAAGATTCCTCCTCTTCTGCTCCTAATGTAAATGAAGTCATTCTTCAACTCTGCTGAAGCTAACAGGCCTGCAGCTCTCCTACAGTTACTCAGCCTAGGATTTAGATGTAAGCACTACCATCTTCCAGCAAGAAAAAAATGTTTTTAAAGACTGAAAAAAATCAACAATCTGCCCCAGAATTAAATTCCTCTTATATAGGACAGGACTAATTCTGCTATCACAAAATTCATTGTTGAGTCACAGAATCATATAATGGTTTGGGTTGGAAGGGACAATAAAGATCACCTAGTTCCAAACCCTCTGCCACAGGCAGGGACACCTTCCACTAGACCAGAGTCATGTTTTACTTTATCACTGCAAAGTGAAGATGCAGTCACAGCTGTCAAAATTCCACTCTGTTTTAGTAAAAAAAAAAAAAAAAAAAAAAAAAAAAAAAAATCAGTTTATGACTTTATATGCATAAATTCATACAAAAAATTTCATTTTAGTTTGTCTCATTACTTTGGAATTTTGTTTGAGAGAGAAGGATAATAAGAAACCCACTGGAAAAGACTATTCATTTTTGACTTGTGCTAATATAAGCAACAGCACTTAGCAGAAACATTGCTGACTGAGATCTCTGCCAATGTAACAGAGGCAACAATCATGAAATGCCACTGGGGACATCCATTACTTTGATTTAAGCAAACACTAAGGCTTTTCAGCAGAAGACTGATTAACATGGTTGTTAAAACAGTCTTCAAAAAAGCAAAATCTGTGAACAAAGTGGGAGGGATATTTTATAGCTTGGGGTTGGTCGGTTTGTTTTTTATAGATATTTATTATATGAAAGCATAAATTACTTGTATGCATAAGAGCAGGATCAAAATTACTTTCAAGAAAAAAGATCAAATCGACAACTGTGTCAGCAAAACTACGCTAAACAACTTCAACAGAGGAAAAAAAGCAAAACTAGCAGAGCTTTCCAGCAATACATCAGGCGTTACTTTTGGTGCAATAGGATGTAAAAGTGCAGATTTCATCAGAAATAGTCAGAAATTGAACACAGAACAAACCGCAACCAAGAAACACTGTACACCAAATCAGCCAAAGCACAGATTTCTCTTTCTTTAAAACAAGCTTGGAAGTAATGTATATCCAGTCCCTCCTTCCATTTTGCCCTAATAACTGTCTTAGACTATTTTATACAGCAACAAGTATCCAAATACATGTTTAGATTTTCTTTACAACCTTACAGAAAGTTCTCGTCCCCCTCCCCACCCCTCCCTCGGTACAGTCCCTTATTAGAACTACCTAAGCTTTAGTTTTGTGTATTTTTTGCTACAGGCTCACATATTGAAGAGGAAAACCCACACACGTAAAAAACCCCAAACCAACCCACAAACCGAACAAAACCACCAAAACACAACAGTATTTTTTTTAAATAGATGCATTTATATAGGAAAAAAAAAAAATCCAGACCCAAACAACTGTATGAAAAGGGAGTTCAAGTATGAAAAGGGAGTTGCAACAGGCAAAATTAACACTTCAGATGACATAATCCTTTCCCCCACACCACACGGATTAAGTCTGAAATTCTTTTTCCAGGCCCTGAAGGTAACAGAGGCCTCTTATCCGTCCACTTTTAATTACAGTATATGGCATGCTGAAGATAGGAACTTTACAGCATAAAGCCACTCAATGTTTATGTTCTCTATATTAGATGAAGGAAAGAAAAAAAATCTAACCCTGGAAAAAAACAGAAGACAGCAAAAACCTCCTCTGGAGTCAAAGGGAACAGCCCTACAGCGATGTGCCTGTTCTATTCATGCGAGCACCTAACAACATCTACATTACCCCTTCTGCCCATTTTGCAAAATATCACAACCTCAGATAAAGAAAGGTGAACTATGATATGATTCTGGTATGTTAATCCAATATATTTCCTACTGCCAAGAGGCAGGAAGCAATCCTAAACCACCCGTGAACCAGACCACATTGCTGGAAGCAACTCACAAGCCCTCCATTGCCACGAGCTACCTGGCTGTGCTGTACAATCAGTGCCCTTGTCAGTTCTTGCTCTCCAGACCTCCATCCCAAGCTGTCCCCACCTTCTCTCTAAAAAGCCAGGGCTAGGGGGAATAGCGTGGAATAAAAATGCTGAGGCCAAACCCCTCAAATTTCCCTTTGCCTTTCCCATAAATAAGCCTTTCAGAATGACACATTTCTGCTTAAGGCAAAGTAGCCAATAAATAAATGGTAAAATAATTGGGTGAGAAGTACGGAGTGAGAAGCAGCCAAGCTCCACAAAGCTAAGAAGTCAAAGGCTAGCCAGTAGGTGACTGCTGACATCTCATACTGACAGCGACGAGAAATTATTTCCTTAACATACAATGCAGATACTACAACCTTGGAACATGAACCTAAAAGACTTAAAAGGAGGCAGCTGCGTTCCAACTGGACACTTAGTTTTTGGTTTATTCACCAAAATAAAACCAACCAAACATACAAACAAACTCTACAAACCAAAAAGAAACAAAAAAAAAAAATATAAGAAAAAAAAAAAAAACAAACCAACAACACAAAAACCGAACCACCAACACACACACAAACTGACACGGAACCTCTTTCTAGGAGGACTGGTAACTAAAATAACATGTATTGCAAGCACCTTTGGTTTCCAAAGAAAAAAGTATTCACTAGACTTGTTTCTTGCACAGGTTTTAAAACAATCTCAAAAGCTATATATCAAAGTAATGTAGACAATTCAATTGATTTTTAAGGAATTACAGCAAGTAATGCTGCATAAGTCACATAGGGAATTTGTGGCTTGAGAGTATTAATACAAATTAAAAAAAAAAATAAAAAATAAAAAAATCTGTTTACAACCAAATGGGCAGAAAGCTGCTGCAAATGGTTGAGAAGGTCATTTGTGGCACATCCTCTTGAGATTGGCCAGTAAAGAGAGAAAAATAAATGCATCTACTGCAGTTCTTCCACATTATGTTTGCTGAAACCTCGAGGGATATCTCACCTATTCCTCCCCCCTCCAGCTCTGCTCATCCAAGACATGTAGCAGTACAATCCTCTTAGCAACAGCTTTTGTCAGAACATCTCCTACAGAGTACCTAGGTTCTTACCTTACCTTCAAATGACACATTAAAACAAAGCCATTAGTAATGAATCAGCGTTTTCTATGTGAACCATTCACATAAAAATCCAAATCTGCAATTTTTCTGTCAAAATGTTCTCAATAAGCTTCTGCAAGAAACAGATTTCAGTAATTTTTCCTTTGTAATACACATATTGCATCAGTGACAGGCAGAGCTGTTTTCCCACTGCTCCTTCAGATAAAGTATGATATCAATTTAATAACCCACTTTTGCACGTTACAGGTGCGCACATTCTCCTTTTCTGTATTTGCCATTGCTAAGGGCAGTAACTCTGTATTACCAATCTCAGCTGCGCCTCTACTTACCTCATTTTATCTTCTGCTTTACTTCATCAAGAACAGACTATACCTGACATAGCCTAACATCTACGGACAGATTTCTGTACTACTACGACATTACCCCTATGAAACACTGAAGAAAATCAGTGATATCAAGAGTACATACATTTTTCTTGTCCATACTGCTGGATCAAATACTTGATCTTCAAACATACATGTACACACACACATACACTTTAATAGGTTTAAAATAAGAGCTTTACTCTAGAATAAAATCCACCATGTAAAAAACTTCCCTAACAATATTTATTTGTCACAAGCATGCTTTCCTGTAGTTGCAATTGACAGCTCATGCACAAACAAAAATGTTCAATCTTCCAGCCTTTTATTATCTCATCTTATGTTTTTCTAGTAGTCCTCTGTAATTTTCTCCTATCACCTCTACAATTCACATTTTATTAAGAAGCTTCCTTTAAGGAAAGAATAAAAGAAATTAATATTAATAAGCATGATCTGCAAAATTTAAACATTTCAGATTCACAGCTCTTCACAGAATCAGTGGTATTAGCAGAAAACATAAACTGCACTAACTGTACTTCTTGTAATTAATTGCCAGCCTACATCTTACAGTAGATTTTATATAGCCATTTTTCAATGTGTGTATGTAGAAATCAGAATGTTCCTTCTATTACTTTGCTAAGAAAGCACATTTATGCAATCATGCCATACAAAATGGAAGGGGAGCAGGAAATCGCAGAGAGCTTTCAAATTTATCATACTTGGTAATGGCACAAAAGAAGAGAGAACAATTCTAACAATAAAGCAAAGTGCAACTTCAAAGAAAGCACTAGTACGAGACCACCACTGGATGTCAGTATTGTTCCACAGCAGAACCACTGTATCTCCTATGTTAGCTATTTTAAAAACTCCAGAGGTCTCTTACTAGGATTTCAAAATGTTCCACTGATTTTCAGTTGTACAAAGGAATTACACTGCAATGTTATGTTATTGAAGGGCTATCATAAAAGTTGTTAAAAAAACCAACAACTAACCAAGAAAGCTCCCCCATTTTAAAACATTATTATGATAAACATGAAAATCAGATTTTTAAGAAGATTTCTTCATACCTTATAAACTGCACAACAATACTGGGAAGGCAACTGACATTGTTCATCCTAACAATGAATTCTAAGATTAAAGAATAATGTAGTCTTATACAGACTACCAGACAAAATAAAATATGGATGGATCTTAAGGGTGAAAAAGAATAGAGAAGATTTCAGATAGATTCAAGAGCCCTGCCAAAATTAGGGCCAACTGTTCCTTTATCCACAATGCAACTGTCTGTAAGGAATGATAAATGTAGATTCAGTGACATTCTTGGCAATTTTATTATTAATATTCTTACATCCAGAAAGTGGTTTTCATTAACATCCAATCTTACTGCATTGTCTCCTCTTGCCAATGGTTTTCTGCACATCCATGGAGAAGAGACCATGCCTTTCCTTTCTGCAATCACAATTAAGGACTTACTTCCTACATCTTGTATGTCTTCCTCTGTATCTTGTACATTTGATGTATCTTCCTCTATATCTTGTACTTATACCAATGATTATTGCTATCCAAATGTATTCTTGTTCTCATATCACTTTTCCATCTTGTTAAGAACGCTCTGAACTCTGACCATGAGCACTCACAGCTTTGCATTCCTAAGGAGCTTTGTCTTATGTTTCAGCTGGGTACTTCATGATCCATCACCCAGGTGTTTAATGACAGCATCAGATAAAATTTGACCTAGAAGATGCCTTCACACAGCCTCAAATGTTGACAGTGAACCATCTGTAGTCATTCTTTCGAGTACAGTTAAACCAGTTTCCTAATTGCCTCACATGAACTTAACCTAAACTTCTTCAGTATTTCAACCCTTAAATATAAAAAAAAAAAAAAAAAAGTTAAATTAAGAGAATGCGCTGTATTGAATCGCTATTAAAAACTCACTATGATTTAAGTGGAATTATCATAGAACACCAGGGCAGAAGGGACCTCAAGGATCATCTGGTCCAACCTTTCTAGGCAAGGCATGACCTAGACTAGTTGTCCCAGTACCCCATCCAGCTGAATCTTAAAAGTGTCCAACACCAGAAAATCCACCACTTCTCTGAGAAGATTATTCCGGTGAATCATAGAATGGTTTGGGTTGCAAAGGACCTTATGATTATCTAGTTCCAACCCCTCTGTTATAGGCAGGGACACCTTCCACTAGACCAGTCTGCTTAAAGCCCCATCCAACTTGGCCTTGAACACCGCCAGGGATGGGGCAGCCATAACTTCTGTGGGCAACCTGTGCCAGTGTCTCACCACCCTCACAGTAAAGAACTTATTTCTAATATCTAATCTAAATCTCCTCTCTTTCAGATTAAAGCCATTCCCCCTTGCCCTATCACCACATGCCTGTGTAACAAATCCCTTTCCAGCTTTCTTGCAGACCCCCTTTAGGGCTGATTCTTCTCACTGTAAAAAATTCTCCTCTAGTGTCCAATTGGAATCTTACCAGGAGTAACTTGTACCCATTACCCCTCCACCCCCTTTTTTTTCCACGTCTCCTTATAAAATGTCTCAATCTTCTTTTTAGCCATCCTTTAAAAACCAGAATGTTATGCTATCAAAAACCTACCTGTACCATTCAGAAAACACATTGAGAATTACAGAATTTTGGTTGTAACTAGTTAAGCATTTAGCTGAACAGACATGAAGGTACTTTATCTTTAAAATGTTACTGACATTCCTAAAACTGGTGCACACTCACTAAGTACCTCAGTTACCTGGGCAGCTAAACTTGCATCCCAGCTATGTAAACTTTCACTCCTGGGGATACACTGCTTCCTTACATGCAAGCTCCGACGCAGATCAAGCCGAAACCCCAGAAAGGAATTCATAAAATGTGCATTCCCAAGCTCATATTCTCACATGTTTAGCTGACAAAATCGAAGGCTTAAGCCTGTCTGAGATGCCTGTGATGCTTGACTTTCATCAGAAACACCAGCTAAGAAAGCCAATGTATTTTAGAACAAACAGAAACAGTAGGGTTGTACATTACACAGTAAAAGCAGAATGTCTGTCATTAGTGCCCCTCCTCCCTTTTTTAAATGCAGGGAAGTTAATTATCTAGCAGTAAAGTCTATTTTGCCAGTGAAATCATGACCTAAGGAAAGAAAGAACAGTAAACGGTGAAGGGGAAGAAAAGAAAAACATAAATGCGGTGCTTTCAACAAAAACTTAGCTTCTTCCTAGGTTACTTCTACCTGAAACTTTCAGTAGGAATGGGATAAAGACCATAACTTATTTCATTGTGTAAGCAATACCATTTCAGCATCTGATAGTGAGGCCCAACATAAACACCCACTGTGCATCTCCTTCAGGAACCTCCTACTCTGCACTCAGTCCACCTCACCTTGCTGCAGAGCCAACACTGGAGAGGTGAAGGGTCTGGAAATAACTGCTTTCCTCAATGAGCAGTACTTTTCCCCTCTCCTGCAATAATACAGGAGAGACCTGCCTTATAGCTGGGTCAGCAGGGTCCCGAGTCAGGATATGGTTGTGAGAAGGCTTCTGCTTGGGGTCAGAGGGAGAGGGCACCCCAGCACTCCCTGCAGTACTTCAAGGGCTTCAAAGTCTGTATTACTGTCATGATTCTCCAGTCACCTTTACTAACCCAGCTTCTTATCCATTTTTACAAGACAAGAACTACTTTTATACAAAAGCTTGAGTAACCAGTGATAGTTTTAGAATTATTCTTTAACACGTTTGACATGCAAACAGAGGTATAAGTCTATTATTAGGTGAGCCTGACAGTCCATCATTCTATCTCACACCTCCCTAGACCCACACACCACTCTTTTTTCATTACTGGCACAATGTATTGCTTTTTTCTTCCCCCCTCCCCCTGCCTCCCTGAAATTATTCTGTTCCAAAAATTAAGCATCGAAAGCAAGTTTTCAGCATATTCTTCATCAAGTTCTTACACAGAGAACATGCATTTAAAGATATCTGAACACTCGTTGGGGAGGTGTTTACAGTAGTACCTCCCATAGTGTGATATGTAGTGTGACATGGTTTTTTGCAAGTCTGTTTTCTTCTAAAAAATTCCTACTGCTGGGAATGCAATTCTTTGGGCTTCTTTTATCACAAAAAGGTTTAAAACTGTATCATGAGACTGGCAGCACATCTTTCACAAGCATTTCACAACAGAAAAATTAAGATAAACTTTGTGCTTGAACCAAACATAAAACTAGTAACACCTTTACAGCCACATTATCCTTCCCCAATAATGCAACCACCAAAACCCTCAGACTGTATGATACTTCATCTAAACTATGTAAATAATACTAAAAAACAGAATAAACTTCATTTGTTAAAGTTCTCAACAGAAGAAAATAACCACTTGTAAAACCCAGGCCCAGAGTCAGAAATCCTATAAATTAGAGACTGTCTCATCACACAGGTCTCCAAGAGGCTGGTTTCAGGACATCCACTGTTCTTCTCCAAGCAAGAGACTGGGAAAAGCAAAAATGCATGTGGAGAAGCCTCACTTGAATAGACAAGAACCTACTAAGAAGGGTACTCTCTGAAAGGGCTGTGCATCTGTTGAATTAACTTCCTTATGCTTTCAAAAAGCTCAAATTAGATGGCCTTCACTGAATGCTGTAATGCTCATCTCTCTTCACTGGCATCTGTAAACAAGGTAAGAAATCACTGAAGGACATGATAAAAGCTGCAAATTAAGTTGTCAGATGTGCATGTACCAAGCTTTAATAAATTATACAGCTGCACTTTCAGGGTATTATTTGTGATATACTTTTAAATTGCATTAGCAGCCATATGCAAAGATAACTACCCACAAGGCTTATATATCTTCAACTTTAAAATAATTCCAAAAGCTACTGATAAATACTTCGACAAGGTTGCTTACATTCAAAAATTATCTAACAAAGTATAAATTTTTCACATGAAAAATGTCAGAACCTGAAGTATTTGTTAGGAAGTGGATTGAAAGGATGAAAGAAAAGAGAATTTTCACCAAATAAAAGACCACAATCACCAGCTGCTTAACATCAGTCTATAAGGAAGTTCTGCCCATCTCATCTATGAGTGTATTTTCTAGTCCTGCATTAACACAGGAGACAGAGAGGGTAACTTTCTCTACTGGAAGTAACTAACCAAGTTCCATGACCCAGAGGTAATCATCAATCCCATTAAAATGCAGACATAGGAATAACTTATTTCACCACCATGTGCGTGAGACCAGGAGGGTCCGAACCAAGCAGAGAACTCCAGTGGCCAAATACCATCTTTTTACTGTGGAGATTAAAATTCTATATAGCTGTCATTCAGCATTTAGATAGTTACAGAGAATCTTACAGAGAGAAGAGTGAGTTGCTATTAAGTTCAAGAAAACAGCCCGAAACTCAGGAAAAATTATATACTTAAGATACTATAAAAAAATAATCTTTTTAAACTGTGAGTAATTATTATTTAATGATTAAAAAAGCTCATTTTTCTTGACTTTGTAATATAGTTCCTGGGAAGTCACAAAGCCATTATTACTGATGACTTAGACAAAACTGTAAAGGGGTGCAAAACATTATATTTAAGAGCCAAAAATTTATGGACATGCTTTAAACAAAAAATTAGGTTAATTATGCTGACCAAGCAGCAACAAAAAAATTAAAAGACTGAGCAAAGGTATTCTGAAGATTAATTTGATAAAAGCTAATAATGAACACATTTCAAAGTATATGCAAGAAACCTCACAGATGACAAGGCTGATAAATGATCAAGATGCAAAAGGATTGATAAAGAAAAAGCTGTAATATGCAAGCTTTTTTTTCTACATTTATTTCTAAAAAATTAAATCTCTACAACAGAGATTGGAAAGTTCCCAAAATACAGTTGTTGTTGAAGTTATTCCCCGCATCTAAACAAGGTTCTCAAGCTGATTGTACAATATAAAAGGTCTTAGAATAAATACAACAGTAACAACAAAACCCACTGGGAACAGCGAGTATTCACCCAAGAGCTCTACAAAAGCCAAAATACGAAACTGCTGATATGCTTTAAATGAACACCTCTTCCAGAAGAACGGTAAAACAGTAAAACAACACACAATATTTTTAAAAGGAGCAATTACATGAAATCCTAAGTTTTGTAAGACCCATATGAAAAAAATCATATGAGAGAGACTGTAAGAGAGACTAGAATCTGTAAGCTTATGAGAGCCCTGCGAGCTTGCAGGTGAAGACTATACTCCTGGTAGATAGAAAATGTCCCACACACAGCTATTATACTTCTCTGAAAGATGAAGAAAGTGTGTGAAAGAGGGAAGGAGGCAGGGAGTAGGGGGTGGAAATAATGGTGTTGAAATAGCTCTGGTAAGATCCTTCACCAAAGGTTCTTAAAGAAACTGAATTGTTAAGGCACAAGAAGAAAGAAGAATCCTTTTTCTCACATATTAAAGACACAGTAAGAAGGGATATTAATACAGTGGTTCCTCTTCTAGAGGATTACTTAACAGTGATTATCCCACTGATTTGCTTCCATACATCAAACATTAAGACAAAAGCCTGGATAGCAAGGTGGCAATTGGTGATGATTAACCATGGCTCTAGATGACACCAAAAATCACTGCCCTCTGTGACCACAGGATAAGACATCAAGTGAATTTCAGCATTAATAAACACAAACTACTGCTCAAGGAAAACAACTGAGCTTAAGCTCAATTGTCCTTTCTGAAAAGTATGCAGTCACATGGTTATTTTCTGGACACTAAGTCATGGCTCCGCAGCAGTCCAAAATACACAAAGAATACTAAGACCCATTGTCTAAACAATATAAGGCACAACATTATAGAATAATGCAAATTAAATCAGACTTACTAAGCAACAGTGCTGCTGTACATCAGTTCCAATTAAAAAAAGCTGAAAATTATGAACTGTTTAATTTTTAATGTAGACTACCACCACAGGTCATGCAGTGAAGCACAGAAACAGGTTCCCCAGAGTGGCTGGAGAAGTCCTTGGACTTCTTCAAGATAAAGCTAGGCAAAGCTACAGCTGACCTGATCTGGAGTCCTTTTTGGAGCAAAACCTTTAATTAAGATGTCTTCCAATCAACCTATTATTTCAAGAACTCAACACAATTTGCAGCTGTACCTGAACGTCACATTTTAAAATGCAAACATACAGACTTAGTTTTAAATAACCTAAAGTTATGCTTCCTTCAGGTAATGTACTTTACTTATATTTCCATGTTGGGTTTATATATATATAAAAAATATATATTTACTTTTACTTCCACGGCTTTAAATTCTTAACTGGAACTATAGCACAATTTCACAGATGTTGATGTTTGCCCTTCAGGTGAGCGTTCTGTTTATTTTCTTTCATACCATGGAGCAAAAGCTATTTAGCATTCATAAATTGATTTTGTTATCCTTTAGTAAATAATTAACACATACATTTTACACTTAAGTACAAGAGAAATTTCAGGTTAGTTGCTAATACTGGTAAAGAGAGAGAAAGTTATCAAATCCCAGTTCAGAATACATCTAATACTGTATGTGGTAGGTTTTCCACCTTTCTGAGAGTATGAATTGTTGCAGTTTGTACTGCTGCATCAGCATAGGTTCAAGAAACATGCCTTCAAATGTTAAAATTATTTCATAATTTAATACCATATTTTACTAAAATTTGTAAGACATGAACTAAACAGTTGATGCATACGTGGCCTCTGTGTAACCAAGCTGATTACATGACAGATTACAGAGCTCAGCTTTAAAAAAAGCCAGACAAGAATTAACCAAGACCAGCTCTGAGCATACACAACACAACTAATGAAGTAGTAATTTACTGTACAGGAACTCAGGACGCATTTTCATCAGCTGATGACTTGAGAAGGAGTTGAGAATCAATAATGCCCCTATGCTGAAACAGATCTGTAAGAAACTATCACATAGATAAATGCAGGTGATTGAATCTTCGTGTTACTTATTGATTTGTTGTGTCGTCCCCCCCAAAGAGTCACAACTACAAGTTCTAAGTGTTATATAACCACTTTTAAGAATGCAAATGCAGTTTTGCAATTGGTATTTAGAGATTTTCTTTGGTTGGATTTTTTTTAAGGACACTTTGCTCGATACCTGGCGGGAATACAGCAATTCATTCCAATCTACTTACACCACCAGTCACCCCAACGTTAAGACACCACCACCACTTAGTTGACTAAATGATAGAAGTCTGCAGTTTGACAACAAACAGCGCCCCTAAAACCACCATCTTTGATGGCTCTAATTGGACTTCAGCACTGGAAAACTTGACCAGACACAAGCTCTTCAGCCACAGAAACCATTCTCTTATTCAAGAGAGGCACAAAAAAAAGGAAGGATTAAAATTAGGATGTGGAAAAAAATTACAATAAGGCTATTGAGCAATTAACAATTACCAGCAGTAACCGGATGACATAAAAATGACAAAACAAAAACCAAACCACCACCTTAATTGGGTGTAAAACAGCATGAATTTTAAGTCATTATCTTGTTGTCAAAATTTTGGGTTGCATTTTCATAAGCATATATTTGTCAATATGTAGCTCCAGAACCACCTTGGTTATTTCATTTTTAAATCAATTAGTACCGTTTCTCTATTTCTCCTGCACTCAAGCTGGTGTTACTGCCTTCTAAATTCATGTAATTTATAACTATGTTTTTCCAGCTTGTAAAATGAAGGTAAATATAGCAATTATAGTGTTTATGTTAAATCATTATTGCAAGGTACAAAGTGAGGCTGTGATGCCCCTGGCATTCCAGTGCACACAAGAGCCAAGTCCGCCATCAAACAACTAGTTCTCTGCCAAAACAAAAGGAAATATTTAAAAGCTTGAAGCACTAAGAATGGCAGCAAAAAGTGTATTGTATTAACCATACCAAAATTCAGACAAAGAAAAAGCAGCTCCAACAACACAAACATGAGTTAATCACCAATTTTAAACCTCATAAAATAGTCACTGAAGTATTTGTTCTTGCTGAAGTCCATGACCTGTTTTCAGATATACTTCCTGAACACCAACATCAACCTTTTTCTTTCAGTTCTCTGAACCTCAAAGTTAATACTGGGAAAGTAACTCAGTTTATCACTAACACCGGCTAAAAATTTCTGTAAAACCTTACTATATGCTTTGAGATTTCACCTTACCAATGACAGCTACAAAGGCAAGGATCTCTGTAAATATTCTCCTTTCTATCCTGTCTGCTTTTTGTTCATTTTGTCTTCAAGTAGCAACATTGTAGGTTTTGCCACTATTTTTTGACATTAATTAACCCACGGGGGTGATATGTTTCCTCATTTATCTAAAATAACTAAAGCCATAAGATAAGCATGCATAGCACTTTTAACAGCAAAAGGGGTTCATTTCTACTTCTTGTCCTTCCCTATCTTCCTTCTCCCCATGGATCTAAACAGTTCTTACTCTCAAACTGAAGGACTGCATAAAATACGTAAGCTGATCTCATGTAATGATATGCAAGAAGGCATATAAGATGCCAGGGCTTTATGACTGAGATATGACAAGACAGGTTTCAGATGAACAGTTCACAATATTCTCAGAGAAAAGAAAAAAATCCATGATACAAAAACACTTCCTTGAAAGCACACCATTCTCCATGTTACTGCATTATTATTACACTCTCATATACAGGATTTATGTGCTAGCCTATAAATCATATAGTAATTTATCTACTGAACACCCTTTTTCTTTTCAGTATTGGTCACACATTAATCCTACAAGCAAAATAAATTTACTCAAACATACTTCGTAGAGGTAGGTCCAGAAGTAGCTGTAGCAGTCAGATGTATGTTCCTTGACCACACTTTGACCGTTACTGTCCTTAAAGTATTATAGACAGCTATGAGAAGCAGACAGCATGGTTTCTAAATCTTTAAAGGTTTGACTTTGCCAGGCTTCTTGTTTTAAACTAAACTACTCCAACTCTTTTAGCCCTTCCCTAAAAGGTCATGTTATGTTCTAGTTCTCTACTTGAGTCTTCTTTTCCTCTCTTCCAATCTCCCCAACCAACGCACCTTTAGACCCTGCTACACCCAGACTTCACACTGACTCCAGCTAATGCCTTAAGATGCTGACCAAAGTGAAAGATCAGGTATCTTACAAATAGTATGCTTAATTAATGACTGAACAGTTGCTATCTATACCCCAATCAACAGCATGATACTGCATCATACTCTGGTGTATAACAAAACAGAGAAAAAGCTCAAAGTACTTTTCTGCATAACTGCTTCTTGTGAACCCTATGATATATGCAGGTCACTAGTCCTACCTACACCCACAAAATAATCTGTGTTAAACCTCCTGAAATACACTGCTTTTGTTTCCTTCCATTCCACACCCTTTTCCAAGTTTATTTTAAATTCTGAAAACTTGCTGAAGCACTTGCAACTGTTCAAGTTAGATACTGTTTCATACTTGAAGTAATCCCCCATTTTACAAGCAACTGTGTTTGCCGTATATAAACTACATTTTCTTTTACGTACCTAAAACCCCCAAAAGCTTCATTAAACATACAAGACAGGACTACTCTTTCCTTGTCTAAACTCATCATGCCTAGCTTCTTACATTTGCTTGTGGTACCTTGCCATCCTATTACATTTGCTTAAAAAAACCACTGAAAACTATTAAACTGTTTACAGAGCACAGTGTTAGACTGAGTGTTTCAAGATTCTCATTTTTGCAGGAGAGAAAGTATCTAGGGGAGCAGTAACAATGGCTAAAGCTCATGAATCCTTTCTACCAGTGTTTTTCTACTATCCCATTACAGAAGTGTGAACCACGCAGATTTACATATAGCGAGAAGCAGGCCATCCAACTATAGGCCAACATTTTTTACCTAATCATGGATAGAGACAATCCAGATGAATAGTTCAAAGACCAAGTGAGAAAGGAAGAGTACTTCATTCAGTAATACCTTAACCTGTTCCTTGTACACTTAGTTATTATAAAGGGAGACAAAGAATTTTCTTCTGGGAAGAAAAGCCTATTTTCACATAATTAAGACAAGTTGGAGGGGAGGGACAGAGAGCGAACGAAAAAGAAAAAGCAACCACAAAACATTTACCATCTCTTCTCTCTAAAGATTTGTCCCACTGTCCAAATTTTGGACAACACCTGGGCATCTAAAGTTTCCTCTGTGCTAATTGCTAGTGGCTGGACCACTATAGTATGTTAAGTGCTAGCATTCAAGCATGGCATCTGAAATGTAACTGATGTCAGCTTACAGTATGTCTTGCAGTATTTACAGTCCTCACATGACACCCTGGATCACAGGTCACAACATCTTTCATTTAAATGTTGCTAGTTACTACTCAAGTCACATGTCAGATGAAAGTGAACATGAACTGTAACTTGTTCTTGCACATGACACTATTTCAGTGATAGACAACTTACTGGTACTTCCATATTCAATGACTAGGTCATGTGGAATCTTAAGGTGGAAAACGGATTTACTTTCTACAAGGGTAGTTTCTCACAGACATTGCCTCACAGCAGGGAAGCTTCTCAGCAACAACTGCTGGAGGCATTAATTACGTAGTTTGCATGCAAGCTATCTAATACAGGCAGAGTATTCCTATAAATAGGCCAGATTTGTTCCCCAGAGACAACGTACACTGATTTGAGATGGGTTATAAAGGTTAACCTACGAATGATTTGGCATCAGAACTTGCATGCAGGCTATTCTTGCTGTGGGATATCAGCCAAGTGGTTGCTGGCAGCATCTTACAGCAAAATTGTTGCTATGACAAATTCAGGCGGCTGCATCAGTACAATAGTGAAGAACAAGTATACCTTTCCCAGGGGGCAGGAGGAGGGCGGAAAGGAAACAATGCCTATCCACAGTAGTGAAATTCAGGACACAGATTACCTGGAACCTCTCAGTGGCAGTCCAAATCCTTTGTATGGAGATGAAGTATGCTTTGCCATCCAAAGAGCAGTTTGCAGGTAGTTCAAGCAGCTACCATTTACCACCTTTAACTACAAAGGGCAAATCCACTCTCTTCCTTCATTTAACAAAGTGCTATATTTGCGCTATAAAATACATTAGCTTGTAAAAACACTCTTTAAGCTTGTTCAGCAACTCAGCACATTTCCCCAGTCCCAGTTCCTACAAGTTCCCAGGAGGTGAGTGGTTTTTACTGGAAGTACAGGGGTTTGACAACCTTCTTAAGGTACATTTGTCAAGCTTTTTAATCAAGATGTATGAAATACGCTGGTTCTAACCTGCCCTCTTACAGCCCACGAAGAAAAATGCTGACTTGTTAGCCCAAGTGAAGTAAGAGCAAAGGGCTATTCCTATTCTCATCCTACTAAAACTAGAATGCAATAAACTAAAACCAAGTTGATTTTCAGCATACTGCAGCAGCTTTGCATTGCTGGATATGCACCTGTATACTGATGTTTACCTCCCTCTGATAAGTACAAGATAATATCATGCCATGGCAAAACATTTCAGACCATAATTTCCCAATTTTAAACAGAGATGCAGTATTCATGAAGATTTATCAAAGTCCTAAGGCCAGGACACGCTAAGCATAGGAATATTCACATTTGAGAAGTTCAACACATAGAGCAAAAACTCCCCAGATAAAAATAAGCTCCTCTACCACAGAAGCAATTAAAATAATCAATAAACAAAACTCCCATTCACCAAGAAAATTCCTTTTTCATGAATCAAGTAACACACCCCTAAGTCTCAGGCACAATCTTCAAGGAAAGAGTGCCCCTGCTGCCACCTTTTCCCCTCTGTATACTTGGTGCTAAATTCCCTTTCCCTTCACCCAGGAGATATGAAGTATACAAGCTTAGCTGCTCAACCAGAAAAAACTGTATTGTCTGTGTTTACCTCACATTTTTGTTGAAAACTGAAAAGGTTCTGAGCCCAAAAGTTTTTTCACTTTTTCCAAATTCATTACCTCTTCCTTTAATTCCTATATTCCATTCTCCCCTCCAACCACTTACAGGTTACTGTAACTGTTGTTGAAGACACTTCTCTCTCCTGATGTAAAAACACATCTGTGATGACTAACATTAATACAGGTTAAAAAAAAATAATTATGTATATGCACACGCATATTTATATGTGGATGATAACAAAATAAGGTTTCAGAGCATCAAGTAAAAATCACACAGGATGAACGAAAACAAACATAGCTCCTTTCTACTCAGAACTTACACAGGGATAGATCCAAAACCAGGAGAAACTACCAGATAGCAAAAGGTCCTTACTGTTATTCCCAGCCAGGAAGAAGAGGTTTCAGTGACAGTACATAAGAAACAATCCCCTCTGTAGGAGGGGATGTACAGTGTACACCAAATTTGATGCCTCAAAACGCAGAGACCGTAAAACATTAGGTATCTTTTAGTGAGAAAACAAAAATTTTTAATTTAAGTCAACGCTTATCTTCACCTGAGCTCCCCTGCAAATATTCTGTGGTACGCATAAGAGACACGAATGGGTGTCCCAGCACCAGCACATTTATTTTATATAAAGTGATTTATTACATCTGTTGCTATAATTAGAAACATAATTAAAGAGCAAAAGCAATTAATATTGTCTACCACAGTTAAAAAAAGGAAAAATATAAAAACCACTGGACTGTATTACACATCCATCTTAGCTGTGGCTAAATAACGCAGAAAACTAACACTCCTTTAAAAAGACTGAGGTGTAAAGGGACATTTTATGAATCATCACAGATGCTCTGAACTGGGCCTCCAGAACCAAAAGATGAAGCACACACCACTAACTCATCCAAACCTCCAGATCCTCAAAGGCACACAACAAGGGCTGACTTAAAATTAAAAAGTAAACATTTCGGTTGGAAAAGACCTTTAAGATCAAGTCCAGTCATTCACCTAACACTGCCAAGTCCACCACTAAACCATGCTCCTAAGTGACACATCTACACATTCTTTTAAATACCTCCAAAGATGGTCACTCCTGCGCTGTCCTGGGCAGCCTGTTCCAGAGCCTGTCAACCCTTTTGATGAAAAAATTTTTCCTAGTATCCAATCTAAACCTCTCCTGGAACAAGTTGAGACCATTATCTGCTGTCCTATTGTTTGTTAGCCCAGAAAAGAGACCAACACCCACCTCACTACAACCTCCTTTCAGGTAGTTGTAGAGTGGTAAGGTCTCCCCTGAGCCTCCTTTTCAACAGACTAAACAACCCCAGCTCCTCAGCTGCTCCTCATAACTGGTCCCTTCACTAGCCTCGCTGCTCTTCTTTGGACATGCCCCAGCATGTGTGTGTATGTATTTTTTAATATATATATATATAGATACGCAAAATCTACACAGCTACACACAGGTAAAAGCAATCTACTACTGAACAGATGCCATCCGAACAGTTCTGATGAGATTCAGTGACCCCCACTGCACAGGTTAAGCTAGGTGTTTGAATCTGAACAAGTCACTCTGCTCCATTTGTATTCACCACAGCGATCTGTCTTTCTTATCTTGGGCTCCTAGCTTAGAAAGAGATGAATGGCCTTCTGGAAGTGATTATTTCTGTAAATCTAATGGAGACTTAACAGCAATCAGCTCAACAGAAGCATCTACATTTCAGACAACTAAATTTGAACAGAGAATTAAACTCGTGTCTACTGTTGGAACATAACTCCTGGATTACAAATTCTTGACAACAGGCATCCAGACAAAAGCTATACTTTCTGAAGCACAGGCTAAGATTTACCCAATATTGAATGCAACTCCTAAATAGGCTTTAAGTATCCCAGAAGAGATAAAGTCCCTGCAAAATATGCTAGGGAAAAATCTTTCCTCAGAAATAACAATTAGAAGTGTGTGTGTGTATATATACATATATATATACACAGTCTTCTGAGTCCCAAGAAATTCTTCCATTTCCTGACTATACAAGAATAAGTCCATCTTAGAAGCAACTATACACGGGCTTCCTACTCTTTTCTCCAATAAAAAGACAGAAGCAGCTACTACACAGTCAGACTTGTAGAAGACTTGCCAAAGAAGCTAACGAATCATTTTACCATCCTCCACCGATGACTGAACTTCTTGGCTGACAAAAATAACCCGGACTGATCTGGATGATTTCAGGGAAATCGCTATTTCAAACTCTATGTTACTTTTACACCTACAGCGCTCATGGCTGCAATAGATTCCAAAGCATGCAGAAGGGAGACAGTGAAAGTCAAGATGACTGAATGACACCTCTTCTGGAAATCACCATCTCCAAGCACACAGAGCTCTGCAACTCTTAGCCAGCAGCACAGCTACAGACATAAACTGTTTGCATATTCCAGTCGCGAATATTTTACCACCAGAATGTAAACGACTGTCTCAATGTTACAGAAACCTATGACAAGCAAATAATGCACGTAACTGTAGTATCTCTGAATGTCCGCTAATATAAGTGTCTTGCCAGAAAAAAAAAAAAAAAGGCTATTTTTTCACTAAGAGGCACCAACCTAAATTTCTACTTTGTGTAACTCAAATTTGCCATAAGCAGTATGCAGTCAGTTAACAGTAGTGATAATGCAAATTCTTACAATCTCTACTCTGTTTCATCCTATGTGCACAACAAGAAAATTCTTCTTTCTCAAGTTGATTTTACAACTGTACTTTCATATAATTCAGGAATAGAAAAATAAAGCCCTCAATAACTTATCCAATGGGCTATATTGAAAATCTTCAGGTTTCTTTCAAAACCTAATTATAACTACACAAAAATTATATTAAAGACACATGAAGGTTTCAAAAACAATATCAGGAGAGAGAGAGAAAACATAAACATTAGAACTTAGACTGAGGCTTCATAAACAGTCTTTTTATGTGTATTTATACACTCCACTTCAGGCACAGGCAACACCATAACATGCACATTTATTTTCAGTAACTACTATTTGCAGTCCACAGCAAATACAAAATTATGCCACTCTTAAGATTTTTTGGTGGTTGTTACTGTTGTTAGGATATTGTCATCAGAGAATCCAAGTGAACAATATGAAATACCTCAGACTTCTTTCAAGGGCTTTAGTAAGGTGAGATGACATTACCTTCCTTTTACAGTATGAATTAAGTGTAGTTAGATTTTAGTTAAAAGCATCAAATGGACAAGCATCACCTTTGAATGCCCTCCTTGAAGCAAACACCCTTTTTTTTGTATGAGTAATTACCATTTTCATACAAATTCAGAAGAGCTGAATGTGCAGTAGTCATAAACTCCACCCTTCTGAAAAATCCCAACTCCAGCTCTCCTCATACAGCTTTTACTCCTAATCCTTTCACTTCTCGGCCTTCTGCACATGATGCAAAGCAGTCCTCTCTCAATCACTGTCCAGAAATAAGGAGATTATGACCAACGTGTTACATAGAGACTCAATAACATCTGTGGGGAGACAGGTAAAAAGTACTGCTCTAAGTATGCTCAGACAAAGCAACTTGACATTTGGCTTGCCATTTTTCTATTCTGGCAACACGAAGCTGCATGGTGTGGTTGACCCACCTAAGGGAAGGGACGCCATCAGGAGGGGTCTGGACAAGTGGGCCTGTATGAACCTCATGCAAGGTCCTGCACATGGGTCAGGGCAACCCCTTTATCAGTACATGTGAGGGATTAAAGGGATTGAAGGCAGCCCCATGGAGAAGGATTTGGTGCTACTGTTGAATGAAAACCTGGACATGATCCAGAAGTGTGAGCTCACAGCCCAGAAAGCCAACTGTATTCTGGGCTGCATCAGAAGGAGCGTGACCAGCAGGTCAAGGGAAGCGATTCTGCCCCTCTGCTCTGGTGAGTACCTGCAGTATTGCATTCAGCTCTGGAGTCCTCAGTACAGGAAAAACATAGACTGGCTGGAGCAGGTACAGAAGAGGGCCACAGAAATGGCCTGGAAGGTGACAGGATGAGTAAGCTGGGTTTGTTCAGCCTGGAGAAGAGAAGGCTCCAGGGAGACCTTATAGCAGCCTTTCAGTAGTTAAAGAGCTTTTCAGAAAGACGGGGACAGTCTTTTTAGCAGGGCCTGTTGCAATAGAGCAAAGGGGAATGCTTTAAAACTAAAAGCGAGTAGACTCAAACTAGAAAGAAGGAAGACATTTTCTACTATGAGTGTGGTGCAACACTGGCACAAATTGCCCAGAGAGGTGGTAGGAGCCCTATCGTTAGAAACATTCAAGATAAGGTTGGATGGGGCTCTGCACAACCAGATCTAGGTGAAGACTGCCCAGCTTATTGCAGGGGGGGGCTGGATTAGATGAACTTTAAAGGTCTCTTCCAGCCTAAATTATCCTAAAATTCTATGATTTTACTTACGTCATGATGCCAGATATATACATGGTACAAAATTTCCTCATGACCTTAAAGATATAGAAATATTTTTGATACACCTTTAATTCACACTGAATACAGGATTTTTTTTTATGCAGTCAACCAAGAGATTAAATAGAAGGCATTACCTTTTCCCCCTCTCTATATTCCACTGACGAGCTGTAAATGCCTACCTAAACAAGTCAGTAAAGGCTTCTGTCTTGCCGTACACTCCAACTGTGCTTACCCCTTACAACCAACTATTTATTTTGTCTCTACAGATTTAAGAATCCAGCCAATGTCTGCTCAAAAATAAAATGAAAAAAAAATAGATTCCTTGGGAGACCAATTTCATATCCCTCTCCACAAACATGACTGCCCCCATCTCTTTGACATTACTGATAACTCTTTGAAAGATCAAGAGTCACCGCCTGCACTTGGCAAGACTATTATGCTATTTACTACTGAGAAGTTAAGAGAAGTCAGTGATTTGACAGCAGAAAATTTGGGTTTCAGGAAGACTGGTCAAACAGCCATGACTCACAGCGCTGAACCCATAAAGTTGCTTTGTCCATACAAATTTGATCAGAGAACTCCCTTTTTACTCACAGACTCTTTCCTGAACTAGGCATCATCTTATTCTTCCACAACCAGCACAAACCCTTTACTATGTGTCTTGCCAAACTTCATATGTGTAATCATATACACATATGTCACTTGAAATTTGATTGACCTACAATTCTGTCATCCTTCATTAACACCTGCCCCTCATCTTGATACTTCAGGTTCTTTGTCCTTACAATTTTCAGACAGTAAAATTCCAGCCTACTTCTGCCTGAAGTATTAAATGCTAAACACCTCAGTATGCACCTGCTCTTGATCTCTGACAGGTTAAGGGAGGAGGTGGTAGTGAACAAAACTAATGCATCAGGACAAATAGAGAAGTTAAGTTCTGCATTCCAATTCCCAGGGCTAAGAGAACCACACGACTAACTCAAGTTAGGACAAGTCCTGGTGCCTCATAATGTGATGAAAAAGTGAAATCTGCAAAGCAATGCTTTGTCGTGAAGACATTGCCGCAGATAAAGATGTGCTAAAACTTCAATTTTCTATGAAGTGAATGTCCTTTAAAAAATTATTCTCTTATGCTTTGAAGGATAATCATCCATCAATAACTAATATAAACCCTATAAACTAAATTGTAAGAGAAGAACATCCTCCTCAGCCCTTTTTGTTTTGGACAAGTTCTGATAAAATCCTTTCTGCACCTCTTGAAATTTTATCTACCTCACAAGATTTTCAAGAAATGGTCACTTCCAACCTGAAGTGGAATTATGAGCTTAGTTTCTACTTCTAAAGACATAAAGGGATTAAAAGCACTTTACTTCAGCTGCACATTTTCCTAGCAAAGAATAACTGCAGTGGGTAATTGTACAACAAATAACATTGTATACAAAAACAAGAATTCAAATCACAGCACTGCATGAACATTAGCATCTCTCCTTAGTTTCAGTGCTAGGTATCTGAGCCTTTGTCAACATCTCCTGTTGGAGGTTTTTCCAAATGTTAAAATACACAGAAAGAAAAAAAACAACCACCAAACCAGACTGACTCACTAAGCCTAGGAAGCAATTTGCCCAAGATGCTGAGGCAACTCTAAAGGAAGTTTGATTATTTATAAAACATGGAATGACATCAAAGAAGAAAGACTTTCACCATGTGTATATTAGGGATTTACAGACAAAGCACTCTCACAGAGGAGGCAGAGTGAATGGTTCAAGTCCCCAGGGCCTAAGTTGGTATCCATTTCACCTGTGCTGAAATAATCTGCTGCTGAGCTAATAAGCCTAAGAAAGAGAAGACAGACACTTTTGCCATCTTTCTCCTCCCTCCTTTTTGTACTCAATACTTGGAAAAAGCAAACACTTCACAGGTTAAATAAATCATTTCATACAAAGTCCAATTTCTTCATTTTTGTTTCAGCAGACAAAACCAGAAGTTTCTTAAATGCAGTTGAATTCAATTACCCTTAGAAAGCAGTGATTATACATTATGCAGTTCGTCCGGCAGCCCTGTCACACCGATGAATTCTAATCATGTAGGCCAATTTCAGCCAAATTTGATGGAGAAACAGAGGTCTCAAAGACACTGAGTTCTACTAAGTTTCACAGAAATGGGCTGCTGGCTGGAAGCAAGACATACAAATTAGCAGTTGCATTGTGAAAAAAGGAAACAGAACTTGGCTCTCATCCATTTTGAGCAGCAGCAATCAAGTGGTCAATTGAGGCACTCGCCTAGCTTCAAACCAGCCATAACACATGCTGGTGCTTGCCAAATGGAGAGAGATGTGAGAGGAAGCCAAATGTCTTCTGCAGTAGGACAGACCAAAAGAAGGGAATGAAGGCATGATAGTAAACAGGCATTAGAGAGCACTAGGGGCACTGCAACAGGCAGTCACAGAAGTCAAAGCAGAAAGTTTAGGATAAGTTCACTTTAGGAGCTGAGGGCACAAGCTTGAAGACAGCCACATTTTCTTATTTCCATAGCTCCCAAAAGCTTATTTTTGGGTTGTTTTTCATTTCATCAGAGTCAAGTAATCATTTGATGCTATGACTGCAAACCAGGCTTAAACTCAAGCTACTTTAATGCAAGTTTATGTCCTGATATTCCCATTAAGTAATAGTGAAATCAAGTGTGTGTCACAACATTTAGGAATAATATTAAGCTAGAAAAGTACACGCTGAAATATACAACTTCATTAGCAGAAAAAAAAAAGAATTCACAGTATATGATAGGGTCAGGACTCCAATGCATGCAGGCAGACAAGAACCAGGTGAAGTCAGACATCTCAAGAAATAACCACCTCTCAGCTGAGTAGTCAGATGAAGTGTGTTGTCTGTTACAATTAGCAGACCACGTATACCACCAAGCTAAACTTTTTTATTCTGCATGCTTAACAACACCAGAACATACCCACACCCAGTCACCAAGTCTCACAGAAGCCTATGCAAGCCAAGCTTTGCCTCTTGTAACTGCAAATGACTGTTCACACTCTTACACTTGCATGTAATTTATCATACATTATATTTAGCCTAATAATCTGTTAACTTGCACGGGGGAAAGTTGAATAACACCGCATCTGCATTACATCACCTTTTCTCAGTCATTTGGTACTTTCCTCACTAATGACAGAGATGGAATGATACATACCTACAAGGTATCTCTCTCTTCATTTTTCTCTTTTCTTCCTCATTAGATCACTTCTTTCCTAACCTCTCCCTCCCTCTGCCTTCTGTCTGCCCCTCTTTTTTTGACAGTAACAAAGCTGAGCGAGCATACAGAACACCTTTCTTAAGATTAACTACAGAGAATAGCCTTCTTCACCATGACGAAGATTGAAGAAGGGATTTAACATATCTATATGGTTGCAAGTGACATTAAAGAGATAAGAAGGGATCGGTTATTCGCTGTCTCAAAATTAGCAAGTGGGAATCTCAGCAAACTTAGGAAAAGGGCTCTTCACACAGCATATAAGGTTGTTATTCAGTGTGCTGTGGCTGCTAAATTTTTACACAGGTTCAAAAAAATAGATCCAGAAACTAATCAAAAGTCTATTTAATAGAAAGGAAAATGTCCAGCTGAGGAAAGGGCTGTGGAAAAAAACAAACAAACAAAACAAAAAAACCCTCAATATTTCAAAACTGTGGAAACACTCAAACATCACCTCTGCGTGTTGTCACACTCTCTGGCTTCTCTACAGACATCGGTTATTGGACTTGATTAAAGGCACAGTACTGGGACAGAAACTTTGGTCAACACAGCAAAGGAAAGCACAAGATCATTCACTGCAGAGAATGAACAGGGAAAGATGTGGCTGGGGAACAGAACAACTTAAGTTTCTGGGACGTATAGAAAGTTAACTCAAAATACCACTTCCACATAAAATGAAAAGATCTTTCATCATTCATGCTAGTCTCCAGTTCATAAATTTGAGAAATCAGAAGTAGCTGCCAGACTAAAAAAAAAAGGCATTCTATTAATGGTTCTTATTAAGCACTTCCTATATATATCGCATTTTCTATAACCAAGTAGTACATTAGTACATTACAGTTTTTTCACCACACATCAGCACAGCTTGTGCTAGCATAAGCACATCAAAATTGTATTAACGTAACCACTTTACAGTTTAAAAGAGATGCACAACTTTTCATGATGGAAAATAGAACTTATTTTCAATTTTTCTTTTGGTGAAGGAGGGTGTAGGAGATGACATGCTATTAAGTACTGAACTAGGTAAGAAGCACCACCATAGCAGCTCGTTGGCCTAAAGGAGCATCACAGAGCTCAAAGAGAAGCACTGATTCATACCCCTTGTAATCACTGAGGTTGGGAAGCGGCTGGACAGAAAGCAGCTTCGCGGGTTCATAGCAAAAAAACGGGGTAGAGAGAAACAAGACACTGGCCTGCATCAGCAAGACTGTAGCCAGCAAATCAGGAGATGTGGTTATTCTCCTCCTTCCAGCACAAAGACATGCCTAAAATATCATGTCCAGTTTCAGGGGTCTATGTTATGAAAGAAGACCCACAAACTGAAGACAGGCTCCTAAGATGCTTCAGGGGCAGGAGCCCATGTCACAGGAGACACTGAGAGCATCATTTTGTCTGTCAAGTTTGTTCAGTCTGAAGAAGAGCAAGCTAAATGGGGGAACTCATTCCCCTCCACATGTCCCCACTATCTGAAGGTGGTTTAAGAAGACAAAGCCAATTCCGAGAGTCATGGAGTAAAACAATAAAGTGCAAGAGACACAGGCTGAAACGCGAGAAATCTCAACTGCACATAAGGAAGAGGAAAAGTTAACAAAGAATGGCTAAGTATTGGAGCAGGCCACCTCGATGATATTCAAAGCTCAACTAGGCAAGGCCTCCTAACTTCAAAGTCAGACGTGCTTTGAGCAAGTGGTGGGACTAGGATGGCCCCTCCTGAAGTTGTCCAGGAAAACTTTTTTTCTTTAATTATATCTTGAGTATCTCAAAACCAAAGCAAAACCTGGCATCTTCATAAGAATTAATTCTCAAAAGTGCTTTCTCAAAGGAACATTATGTGCATTTTTTTTCCAGTACAGATACTTCAAAGTCAGCTTATTGAGACTGGAAAACGTAATATGTAATATTCACACATATAAGTAAGAAAAGGTGGTATCTTTAGTAGATCAAGTATAATATGACAATTTTAATCACCTTATTTAGCTTATCAGCTGTACTTATGAAGGAGACAATTTCTCAATATTTCTCAATTCAAGCTGTAAAATCTCACTTTCTTACCACACAGAAACAGCACTGAACCATAAAACTACAAAATGAAACTTGGAAACATTATTAACTGCTGTTTTGTTATTAAAGCACATCTTCCATATCAGCGTCAAAGAGCTGCACCACTACTGCTTCAGGACACTTCATATTAATTTCAGAAATAAGAGAAGCTTAACATCCCCAGTGCTTGCTGACTCACAAAGCACGATGTTAAGTAAATGCCTTCAGCTTAACTTGAAATATTTAAAACAGTTTATCACCAACACAAAGTTGCCAAGAATAGCTGGTAAACACTGCTCTTACAGAATTGGTTTGAGTGTTTCAGCTAAAATAATACCAACTTCTGAAGACACCCCATGAACACACTTCCCTCCTACACACCAAAATTGACAAAAACAAACAAAAAAAAGAAGTCACAACCTGCTCAGAAGACAAGGATGAAAAATGAGTACTTGCTACTGAAACAAAAAAATGTGTAACTGAAAATTACAAGCAGAAAATATTTAATAGCTGTGATCAAAATACTAAACTGTGCTTAATACACATGTCCCTACTACTATTATTGCATAATTTTGACACAGCACAGCATATTTTTCCATTTAGAGAAGTTATTTTTAACCTTGAAGAAGTGGCAGGTTTCTTTTTATTCTATCTTATGCTAAGTAACAGCCATTTCTACAAACCTTTAAAACTAGATTTATAGCATATTTACAAAAAGCACTCAAAACAATCAGCATGAAAGCATGCACACTCTTGCCTGTAAAAGAACACAGAGTAAACTAAGACATGTTTACAACTAATTTGAAAAGCTCTACAGCCGTGAGATCCTCCTGTCACTCCAGAAATACAAATGGGTTCTGTCCCTTGATAGCTTAATGGCATCAGGGCACACTGTGCACTGGTGTCTACTAGAGCCTTACGCTCCTGTGGCTGTGACACGCTAGGCCATCTAATCCACACAATTCAGTAACGCCAGTTGCCTCTCTCCTCCACCTGGCTGGAGGTAGGTGGTCCACTTGCCCAGGCGACATACAACATCTTCCTTGAAAGGGATACTTTCCCTTCACGCCTGACAGGAGTCACCTCCAATAGCTGAGGGCTTGTATCCCTTTTCCAATTGCCTTGCCAATGCCCCCTTCCCTAAAAAGGGATCACAGCAGTTTGGCTTCCCTACCCTCTAATTTCAGGCTACTGGAAACCATTATTCCAACACTGGCACAGCCAAGTGACAATGTGCTCACCTGGATAATGGCAAGATCTTTTTGCATACCCTGCAGCTCAGTCAGGGACAGGGATCAGGTGGTTACCACCTCATTTAGGAATTCTTCCTCCTCCCCAGTCAGCAGCTGCCTCTATTCCTCCTCCTGTTCTCATGACAGCCCAGCCAGTAGTCTGCCTCTTCCACTTCTTCCTCCTGCTCTCTCTTAGATGCTTCTTCACCCCTCATTGAATGAGCTTCCAATATATCTTCTTGTGCATAGGGACAACTGATAATGGCATGGGTTAGTTCTTTGGTTCAGATGCAATGCCTGTTGCTGGGGTTGGAACAGCTGTAGTCTGGTCATCAGATCCAGAGACCTTCTCTTCTCCTTGAGGGTACTGAGTAATGCTGAGCACGAGCCAGGCCTCAGCACATTGCAGTGACTTGTGTCTCTCAAACTGCCAGGATGACAGCATGCTTTTTCCAAATATTTAACTAGTTTTTCCAGATTCTGCATTTGTTCAGGGGTGAAGTTCCAAATCACTGAAGGTGCCAGCTGTCCTAGGCATTTGCCCGTACTATCCCACACATCCTGCCACTTCTAACTATACAGCTTAAGGGCAGATTTCTGGATAGTATACTTAAACGATCATTTAACCCTAAGCAAGACTTGAAATGCACTCAGGAGACATAGCAATAGGAACATGTTGGTTTCAACTTCCCAATGATATTCAAAATAGTCAGGAGCAATTGTAATTAGCCTGGAGGAGAAGAGGAAGATGTAAGAAGACGTCTCCCCCACTGATTGTCTCTCGCAAGAAAAAAAGGTAAAAGGTGTAATTATTACTAGTTCCCGATAGATGGCTCCCGAAGTACGGAGATGACTGCAATGCTGAGCACAAATACCAGACTAGGCTCACAACAAGCAATTTTATCATAAGCCAGTGTTACAAGTACAACAAAATTATAACCTTAACCCAGCCCTCAGAGCCTATAAACAGCACAACAGGGAACATAAACAGTAAGTTAGGTGCTACAACCCTAAGTACAAGCACAACAACTCAGAGAGCAAATAAATCAACATTGTGACCAGCAACTATTAAACTAATATAATGAATGCTTATAATAAATTTGGTTTAACTCACGCTGGTCATATGTGTTATGTCAACCCTTCATGCCCCATGTTGGGTGTCAAAAAGGCCCATCATGGTTTAACCCAGCAGGTAGCACAACAGCCACTTGCTTGCTCCTCCCTAACCTCCCTTCCCTGTGGGATGAGGGAAAGAAGAATAAAAATTGTAGCTTAAGATAAACCACAGAAGATAGTCTACCAGAACAGAAAAGGAAGGGAAGGTAACCACATGGTAATAATAAAAGAATTAAAATACACAAACCAAGTGACGCAGAATGCAATTGCTCATCACCCATTGATCAATGTCCAGCCAATCCCTGAAGAGCAGTCCAGGGCCAGTTATATGCTGAGCATGATGCCATATGGCATGGAATAAACCCTTCGGTTAGTTGAGGTCAGCTGTCTGCCTGTGTCCTCCCAGCTTCATACACCCCACAGCCTACTCATTGGTGGGGTGGTGCGAGAAGCTGACAAGTCCTTGACTTAGTGTAAACACCGTTTAGCAACTACTAAAATATCCATGTTATCACCATTATTCTCATCCTAAATCCAAACTACAGCATTATACCAGCTACTAGGCAAGAAAACTAACTCTATCCCCGCTAAAATCAGGACAATCAGCTGCACGTGAGCTATAGAAGTCTGATTCAACCACTGACCTACATACAAGTATAGGTCTGTAAAAACACAATATGGAGGTGATCAGCCAAACTACAATATAATAAGATACCACAAAACCAAGCCAGGTATCCATAAGTGCAGTCTGAACATGGAACCAGGGGCATGCTCTTCCTAACTGGTAGTATTTTTTGTTACACTGCTTGTAGCCATAGCAGCAACGTCTTCCTAGAACATACACTCCTTCAAAGTTAGTTGAATGTCTCCAGAGCAGGAGACTCCACAAGCCCCCTGCGTAGCCTGATCCAGTGCTCTGTCACCCTCAACATAAAGAAGTTCTTTCTCAGGTTGAGGTGAAACTTCTTGTTTTAGTTTATGGCCACTGCTCCTTGTCCTGTCATTGGGCATCACTGAAAAGAGTCTGGCACCCTCCTTTAAGATATTTATATGCATGAATGAGTCCCACTATCAGTCATCTCTTCTCTAGACTAAACAGGCCCAGCTCCCACAATCACTCCTCACCTACACAAGTATTTAAATGTTGAGGTAACATACTATATTATAAAAGAGTGAAACTTTAACAGATTGCAAAATGTTAACATGAGTCTTTACAACTACTTAATAGAAGAGATCTAGTGATAAGTACACACAGTGTATAGAAGAGATCTAGTGATAAGTACACACAGTGTTATCTAGCAGTAACAGCAGTGAGGCAAAAATGTCAAACTTTTCCAGGTAACACAGAGACGTGTCCAAGATAACCTCACTAAGTCTAAACTTTCATAAGATAAGCTTTCAGCAAGCAGCACTGCTCTAATACAGCGGATGCTAGAAACAGCCCCTGCAGTCAGAAAACACCAGACAAGAGCTCTTGCGCGCTTTGCCCCTTGAGATTTGTTACTCCATGACATGTAACAGGCCACAGCAATTCAAAATACAGAAGTATTTTGAGAGTTTTCTTTCTTCATCCAATGAAATTCATTATTCTTCTTACTCAGACACAGGCTGTGAGTACTGTTCTCACTCACATTTCTCCAGGAAAACATTGGCAGCCACACTAAAGTGTTAAAGCGGAAACAAATATTGCAAGGCTGGGGCCGTGCCAAAGACACAGCTACATACCACTGAGAGTATCTTGTAGCTGTCTGAGCATACCATGGCTTTTTCTCCTCTGGCTTTCCTCAGCGGCTCCTTTTCATACATGACACATCACAAGAAGCTCCTAGCCATTCCTGGAGCACTACAAGACAAGCAACAGGAAAGAAAAAGCCTGTCTTGACCACTCTCCCCAGGCAGTGCCCTGTCACAAAGCAGCAACTTCGGCAGTCTGTTTTCTAACTAAAGAGTAAGTCTTCGGCTGCTCTCAGTTAATGTCAACGCTCCCATTTCTAATACCTATTCCACACTTCTCAAAGTGAAGGGCTCAAAATTATGCCAATGCAAGAACTCCCATCATTCTTCTATTACTTAACAGTGTTGCAAAGATTATTTAAACCAGTTCCTTAAATGTGTGAAACAGCTCAAAGGATGCATGAGTCCTAGAGCTGTCCAGTCTTCTTAAATTCTGACACCTCACAACTACGCACTATATTAAGTACATAAAATGTGATTAGAAACATTCACATATCCATTCAGCCCCCAGAGAGCCTTTCCTTCTTTCCGTCAGCTGTATTAGACTCACTGTTATTGGAATTAAATATCCTCTTTTTGCTCTAGAGAAGCAGAAAATGTTCTCCTGAAAACATGAACAATATGCACATCTTAGAGAATCAGTCTTAAATTTATTTTAATTATGTTGTTATGACTATCACAGAATAAGCAATCTATAAAAAATTAGCCAGTGAATAGGATATTTAAAATCCAACATTTCTAAGTGTATTTCCACTGAAGTGAAGCTTCAGGACAGCTTCTACATGTATTGTTTACATTAAGCTGTATTTTATCCAACAGTAACACTTAGGTAAAATATGCATAGATAAAAACTTACTGAGTATAAGTTTGTTACAGGTATGAATGACAAACAAACCTCGCTCCAAAATCACCAAATACCCTCCCACCAGCTTGCTGCTCAGGGATCGAGGGTCTGGGAAGTGTGAGCACACAAAGACTTGAAGAAAGAATAAAAACCCCGTCTTCCTCAGAGACTCGTAACATGATTTCAGAATGCAAAATCTTCTCAAAGGGCTTTCTCATGTGAGCTGTTTCATCTATATCCAGCATCTAATCCAAATGTCTCTGATTTCCACTGTCTAGAATGTACGGTCTTTCTAACTACTAATTTAGATCTCAAAGAGCACACAAGTTTAAAAGACATCTCCTTTAACTTTTGCTCAAATTGTAAGAGATACTGACCATCAGGAAATTGTAGATTTCTTGAACACACTGTTGCTTTTATTAACCCACTCTTCCATTGTGAAGTTCATAAGGGTTTGTTGGAAAAGGCAAATAATAATCAAGCACATTGCTATTCCATCCTGCCCAAGTCCTCTCAAATCTCTACCAAAATCACCTTCTTACATTATCCTCTTACACTATACTCAGAAGCAAAATTAGTGGGAGGGAAGAAGTAATCAGCACAAAATAGTCACAATAGTGTTCTAAACTCTACCCCATCACCTTGTTTAGGCAATGATATTTGTTAGTTTTCCAATAGACAAACTGATAGAAAATATTGTGAAACTCAGCAGACATCTCCATCTCAAAGATAATGCGCACTGTCTCAAAGAGCAGGAGAGTCAAAAAGCATGTGAACAAGAGGAAGAAAGAGGAAAACTACTACATCGAGTAAAACCCATTAAGTGACATTTGTCCCAATAAGTATTTGCAGCTCAAAAAGTAAGTAACTTCTGAAACAAGACTCAATACATTCCAAATTGCCAAGGAGTCAAAAAATGAGAGCAGCTATGGAAAGCCTACACACTCCTACAGAACTCACTGATTGGAGAGAATCAACACAAGACATACCAAGAAAAGTAAGGGCACTGAAAAAGTGGGTGTTAAAAAAAGGTTTGTAACAATTTAAAGGACTTTCACTTTTAGGTGTGTTACAAGTAAACTAAGCCTTTTTCTTTCAGTCTTTTCTTTCTGCTGTTGAGTAAAGGGCTCACATTAGCAACATCTTCACTCTAAACTGCAACAATTCTATAAATCAAGGACAACCAGTACTGGTACTTCAGCTTCCTACCATATTATTCTGAGAAACCAGCAGGTGAAGTCTGTTTCCCCAAAGATGATGCATAAATCAACTTGAGATTGGCATAACGAGAGGAGTAGAGTCTCTCCCAGCTACTAATGGAAACCTGAAGGCTGAGTCGCCGTAAAGCAGCAGAAATCACAACTGAGGCTGAGTGCATAGGGCACTGTCACGCTTGCCTTTTCTCTGACCTGTTTCCAATAGACCTGTTAATTTCTCTCCAAATTCCCACTCCCTCTTCCCCCACCTCTAACCAAGAGAAAAAAATTCTTTCTTTGGCAGAACTGCAGCGTGAAGATACTTACTTAATGTTGTGGTTTAAGTCCAGCCATAAATCAGACACACAGTCCGTTTGCTCCCCTCCCCCCCCACTCCCAGACGGATGGGGAGGAGAATCAAAAGAATGCAACTCCCACGGTTGAGATAAGAACAGTCCAGTAACTAAGGTATAACACAAATCACTGCTGCTACCACCAATAATAATAATAAGAGAAATAACAAGGGAAGAGAATACAACTGCTCACCACCCGCCAACCGATACCCAGCCTGACACAGCAGTGACCTAACCCTTCTGGGTCCCTCTCCCCAGTTTTTACATCCTGGGCATGACATGCTGTGGTATGGAATACCTCTTTGGTCAGTTTGGGTCAGGTATCCTGTTTCTCCTTCCTCCCAGCTTCCCCTCCTCCCTGGCAGAGCATGAGACTCAGAAAGTCCTTGGTCAGACTAAACATTTGAGCAGCAACTAAAAGTATCGGTGTTATCAGCGCTGTTCCCAGGCCAAAAGTAAAAAACACAGCACCGCACCAGCTACTAAGAAGAAGAAAAATGACTGCTACTGCTGAACCCAGGACAAATGTAAAAATAAGAACATAAATAGTGCTTTTACTTATGCTGTCCAGGTCTATTTAACACAATGCCCTTCTTTCAATGTGGCCAGAAGAAGATGACTCAGGCCAACAGTGTAAAACAGCAAATATCCACGTTTGGAATAATACCTAGCCTTCAGCCATTTCAAAGCTGGCAGTCCAACTTGACTGTAAAGTTCAGTATTCAGTGCATCCATCCCTACCTGACTTCGCCTAATTGCAGTTTTAACCCACTTATATTATTCTGCTTCACAATATCATGCAACAATTAAGTTCCACAATTTAATTACACACAGCTTGTAAAGCTACTTCAGTTTTCATCAGGTAGCAGGTTTAATTCACCGGGTGGCCTAATTCTTGTGTTAAGAAAAATAGCTACTCTTTCTTTCTATTCATCAACTCTGTATGAGCTACAGATTTTATAAACCTCTACCACCTCCCTTCCTATTGTTCTGTCTTCCAGACTAAAGATCTTATCTTCCCAACACAGAGAATCTTCCACATCGCTCATCTACTTTTTCACTATGAAACCCTCGCTGTGCTGGGGTGATTATATTAATGCACACTGTTAATGATTTGGATACACCATTGATACACATAATGCCCTAGCAATTATTTTATTCTTTGTGAACATTTCCCAACAACTTTCTGGCCCCCTCTCCGAGTACCATTAGCAAATTTAGAGCTCATCACTGCGTAGACAGGTTGGCATTATTTTGCCCTGCATAACCATCATTTGGCATTCACCAAAACTGAATTACATTTGCATGTGAAAGCACTGGACAACACTATGATAACATCGGCAAACTTGCTGAGGGCGTACTCAATCCCACTGTCCATGTCAACAACAAAGATGATGAAAAAGACCGGTCCCAACATCGATCCCTGAGGGACACCACTCATTACTGGTCTCCAGCTGGACACTGAGCCATTGAGCACAACTCTTTGCGTGCGGCCATCCAGCCAGTTCTTTATCCACCGAGTGGTCCACCTATCAAATTGATGTCTTTCCAACTTAGAGACCTGAAATGCTCTGAAATGCTCCTTTCCCAAGCAACTGCCACCGTATTGTACCTGTGCTGATGTGAGCTTGTCCTTCCCTCCTGCGCCCCTGTGGGTGACGGGAGGTGACGGGAGGCTTGGTCTGGTTTGATTTGGCCAGGCCAGCACTGGTCCAGCCCTCTCCCTGTTGCCTCCCTTCCCCATGCTGCTCCTGCAAAGCTCTTCTGGGCTTTGCTTGTGAGAAGGGTGTTATTTGTTCTTATAGTGGAAATTACTGGAGAAAGCCGGACACTCCCCCAGGAGTGCTGAACCTCTCAAAGTGCCTTGACTGATCCTGGAGCTGGGGTATTCACACCCATCATTCATTCCAATGGGTCAGCAATTCTTTACTGTAAGGGTGGTGAGGCACTGGAATGGGTTGACCAGGGAAGTTGTGAATGCTCCATCGCTGGCAGTGTTCAAGGCCAGGATGGACAGAGCCTTGGGTGGCATGGTTTAGTGGGAGGTGTCCCTGCCCATGGCAGGGGGGTTGGAACTAGATGATCTTAAGGTCCTTTCCAACCCTAACTATTCTATGATTCTATGATTTTACTGCAACTACCCAATCAGTTTGGATTTTACCCATCCCCATATCATAGAAGCATAGAATAGTTCGGGTTGGAAGGGACCTTCAAAGGTCATCTGGTCCTACACCCCCCTGCAAGGAGCAGGGGCATCTTCAACTAGATCAACTTGCCTAGAACCACATCCAGCCTGCCTTGAATGTCTCCAGAGATGGTGCATCCACCACCTCTGTGAGCAACCTGTGCCAGTGTTTTACAACCCTCAGTGTAAGAAATGCCTTCCTCACGTCCAGCTTGAATCTCCTCAGTTTAAAACCATTACCCCTTGTCCTATCACAACAAACACTGCTAGAAAGTCTTTCCCCACCTTTTTTACAAGCCTCTTTTAAGTACTGACAGGCTGCAATAAGGTCTCCCTCGTGTCTTCTCTTCTTCAGGCTGAATAACCCCAACTCTCTCAGCCTTTCCTTATAGGAGAGATGTTCCATCTCCCTGATCATTTTTGTGGCTCCTTTCTGGACTCTCTACGACAGGTCCGTATCAACAAACTGCTATGGTGCCATAACATTATCATTCCTTAAGACTATTATTTAACACAATGAACTCTTGGATCCCAGCAGAAATCTACTGGTAACATTTTTCCACCATGAAACAATCATTTATTTATCTAGTTTCTCATCTTTTAACCAACTGTACCAATCCACAGGATAACCTTTTGTCCCTGGCAAATAAGCTTTGGGTTCGGTCCCTGGTCACATATTTCACCCATTTTCAAACCAGTCTGCTACTAGCTTTGGTAAGTGCTATATAATTTTAGTGTCGTAGCATTCAGTGAACAATAATCTTGCAGGATTTGGTGAGTAAGAGTTCTACTTTCATCTTATGTACTGCCTGAAGACTACATAAACCTCACTAAGGTCTCCCCCTTCAGTTTTCTGTTCTGCAAATTGAGGGGTTTCAAACATGTTAGCCCCCTACCTCCTTCCACCACCTTGTTTTAGCTATCCTTCCTTGCACCTTTTTAATTATAAATTGTATCCCTAAATCTATTTCTTGTAAAGGCTGAGACAATTCCAACTGATACCAGTCATTTTAACACCTTTCACCTTCTGAAATGTAAAAAAAAAAAAAAAAAAAAATAAAAAAATATAAATATAGAAATAAATAAATAAAGGTGTCTGTATTAGGTTTTTGGAACAGTTTTTCTTAACAAATGGTAAAATGATGGAACTTTTCTGCTTCTCCAGAGTAAAAAAATGACACAAAGAACTCAGATTCTAACTACCCATTACAGATAATGCAGCAAGAGTACAAACTAACCAGAGCAGCCAGTAAGGGATACATCTTAACAAACAAGAAATCCAACGATGTGACATTTTGGTTTGTACTTGCACTTCGAGATTTCAGGGTACCAACCACACTTCACAAAATGACAACCACCACAAAAGGAATGTCAAGAGCCTCAAAACAGACACATCTCTCCTGTGAATCACTGTGGTTTCCCTGTATCTAAGGAACATCTTGTATCCAGGCTGGGCTTCCTCCATATGCAGGGACCAATTTCAGCTGAGTTTTCCAAAGACATTTCAGTGGAACAGCAAAAGAACATGCAGGAAAAGCAGATCTTGCAGGATCCTGAAGCTGACTACCTTGCCAAATGCCTGCTGCACTCTTAGAAAGAGGTGTTAGATTCATCCTTGTGGGCACTTCCTTGCGCTCCCAGGCAGGCACGTGCTCTTGCTTGCATCACATCACATGTTTAGTCCTACAAGAAAGCAAGTCTGAACAGACCAATCTTCAATCTAAAGTTACCCAGTATGCAGCACATTAATTGCTGAAACACTCAAAATTCAGCTTAAAAGTTTAGTATGTACCAACCATCTATTTTTCACTTACAAAGTATATAAAACCAAAATTGCACAGATGTAAGGGTTTTCTCATGTATTACTAGCAGTATTCTTGTTTCCAAACAGCAAGTCAAATTTCAATTCCTCTTCATCTCTGGAAATAAGCTTTCATAGTGGGAACGTTTACATAATTTGCCAAATATGTGAAGTTTTACAAGACTATATATATTTTTGCTATAGAATGGTTTATGGCATTATACACTGCAGTAAAAAAAAAAAAAAATAAATTTGTACTGCTTGCAAGGAACTCACATCACATTTACTTGTACTGACAGATTTTTTAGTTATCCAGTTCTCACATCTTGCTTACCCACATTCAAAAATCAACCATTCCCAAGATCTGCAGGACCACAGGCTAAAACTGCTGTAGGACAAGGTATGTTGGTAACTTCTGACAACATATAGACATTTCGAGATAATTCCTAAGTTCAGCAAAGACCTAGAACACTGAAGAGGTCCTGCTTGTCCTATTCTCTTGTGAAATGCCCCTTCAGTTCCAAAACACCAAACAAACAATTCTGCTGCAAATTAGTGAGAAGTACTGCTCCATTCTCACTGTTTACACAAGGAGGATGTACTCTACAGTCCTTCTGGACTTCATTTCTAGTTAGAAAACTCAATTCAACAACTCGGATTATATTAAGGTCTATATTTTAATGGGAACAATGGTTCCAAAATTAATGAAAGTAACTATAACAGTACAAAAAGGTAACTAACTCTCTCTGCCCCTTAGCTTTCTGCCACATGACCATCTGGCAATTAAATACAAGTTAACACAGCACTTCTGCTCCAAGACAGAATACCTTTTTCACTGCAGTATAATACAAACACACTTTATCTCTAGTCAGTCACTCATTCCAAAGCACTGTGCAGTGCTTAATAAAAAGAACTAAGCACAAAAAATGCACTTTTAAAGAGAGGTGCAAGGACATCTCTTCAGAAAAACTGCAGTTCTGCACACAATCTACACGAGTCTTTTAACTATTTGGGTTGGAATGGACCTTAAAGCTCACCAAGTTCCAGCCCCTCTGCCACAGGCAGGGACACCTTCCACTAGACCATGTCACCCAAGGTTCTGTCCAACCTGCCCTTGAACGCTGCCAGGGATGGGGCAACCACAGCTTCTCTGAGCAAACTGTTCCAGTGTCTACAGTGAAGAATTTCTTCCTTATAACACGAAATACCACTCAGAAAAACCCACATTCTCAGCTTTAGCTACCACTGTTATATTTACTAAGTAGGGCCACTCCATCTTTCACAAGCTGGTAAAAACGCAATTGATATACTGAAACAAGCTTAAAAGACAAACATCATAAACTTCCAGGCAATTTTACAACTGGTGACTCTCTCACAAAATCTACTTGGGAAAAAAAAAAAAAAAATGCACCTAACTACTGTTCTACATTAACTACACCATGTTACTGCTTTACTTGAAAAGTAACTTTGTTTTGAATTCAGAATCATAAAAAAAATAATTGCAGAAATTCACATAAATAAGTGTATATATTAACTATCTTATCTTTAAGGATTTAAGAAACTTATAGTAAAATCCAATCCTTACAGGCAGCATCTTACAAGCTTGTAGATTTGCTACTATGGAAGAAAAACAGTTTCTTACTTGGTTTGAAAGACCAAATGGTGCTTCTGCAGTTTAAGTGGGATCAGATTTTAACATATAAACTCAGCTTCCTCTTTGTACTAGAAAACTTAACGTTTTGACATGAGGTGACAGCAACAGTGACAACCAAGTTGGTACGGAACATGATTTAACCACCAGTGTTGTCAAGTATAGTCAGAAGTATACTACATTAAATACCACTGAAGGCTTACTCATACATGTATTAAATAACTTTAAGATCTACTAATAATATGAGAAAAGTCACAAGACCAACAGCAAAAGTTAAAAGCATCGATGTCTAGGTTATTATTCTTTTTAAAGTGCATGAACACTTAAACAAGATTTCTGAAACCAACCTCTTTCCACCTCACATTCCTCAAAAGTATATGCATTCATTTACCCCTCTTTCACACTATCCTTCCCAATGCAACTAGGTCAAGGCATAAATTTCAGTGGACCAGATAATCAGCCTATTACTTGCCCAATCATGTTTCAGTCTCTGCCTTTGGCTCACACCCTGCAGTACTGCAAATATAAGAAGTTTATAGCCATTTAAGAGTATATGCCCCCAAGGAGAGAAGGGAACACTGCAGAATAACAGATCATTTCAGAGGAGACTCATATTTCTACTGCCAAAACCCGAAAGCAGTTTACCAATGGCACTAATTCAACTGACAAAGCAGTAAAACAACTAAGAATTGAAAACCATGTGATAAAACTTTGGATATGCAATAGAAAGAACAAAACTATGAAAATAAAAATCACTTTTATGGAAAGGTTTCTCTTCTTCAGAAAGGAGTTAAGTATGGAAGAGGAAGGGGATGAATTTCAAGTTACAGGCAGAAGTTCCCTTTAAATAAGCTGATGCTATGAAAATTAGCGTAAAATTATGGTCCTTACAATTCAGCAACAGCCAGGAATCACAGGATGAAGTTACTCAAAAGCATCCAGAGGAGGGCAACAAAGTTGATGAAAGGGCTGGAAGTCATACCTTATGGAGGAGCAGCTAAAGACTTTGGGTTTGTCTAACTTGGAGAAAAGAAGGCTAGGGGGCTATTCCATTGCTCTCTACAACTTTCTGAGGAAGGAAAATAGAGAGGGAGGTACAGACCTCTTCCTTCTCTCTGGGATCCAGTGACAGGACACATGGGAATGATTCAGAGCTGCATCAGGGGAGGTTCAGACTGGACTTTAAGAAGATTTCTTTACCAAGAAGTTGGTCAAAGACTGGAACAGGCTTCCTAGAGAGGTGGTCGATGTGCCATGCCAGTGTTTAAGAGTCATTTGGAAAATGCCCTTGCACTAACTGGTTTCTCGGGTTTTTTTCTTTTTTAGCCTTTTTGGTCAGCCGTGGACTGGTCAGGCAGATGGACTGATGATGACTGTAGGCTCTTCCAATTGAACTACCCTACTCCAAACCATTTGACTTCAGTTTTAATCTTTTCCAACTTAGACATACATCACATCACAGTCCAGAAGAACCACTAAGTTAAACAGCAGAACAGAAATATCCCCAAAATGCCATGGAAGTAATGAAGCTTCTCGTCACTTGAGCAGTTTTTCTTCAATTACAGCCAAAGTAAGTCATTTTGTGTTTCAATAGCTACCACTGACCTATTGTTTTGGTGAAAAACTTCTAAGTAATTAAAGAAATAACACATGACTACCAAAGTGGCAATAACAGAAAAAGAAGTCAAGCTCCACCAGTGCCAAAACACCTCTAGGCTAACAAATGAGAGGTTGCCCTACATACCTGAACAGCACAACTTACTGAAACACATTGTCCCAAAACAGGCAAAGCTGTGCCCAATGATTGGTACCACACCAAAAACACATATACCTGGGTTCAAGCCTCACATGTGCCTTTCCCCTACTTCCAGCTCCCCTTTCTCCATCTTATCTCACTTGCCGAAAGGGAGTACGGTGCAATTAAAAGTAATAACAGTATCAGCACATGCCAGGCGTCCTGCCGTCTGCTATCACCGACACTTAGCCGAGGCAGGCCCCGGGAGAAGGCAGGCAGGAGGGGAGGGAAGCAGAAAGAAGGGAAGGCAGGCAGGCCACAGCGCAGCCTCCGCCGACCCCCTCAGGAACCCCGGCCCCGCAGCCCCTGGGGAGGCCCATGGCCCTGCCGGGGGACAGCCTGCCCCGGGTGGGGAGCCGGGGTCACCCCCTCCACAGGGCCACCAGGAGAGGTTGAGAGCTGACTCCAGCGACGAGCACAAGCCGCTCCCGCTTCAAGAGCGCCGGGGGGCGGTACCCCCTTCCTGTAGCCACCGCGACCGGCTGCACGCCAGGACTCGGACGGGGATGCCCCCTCACCACTGCACGCTTCAGAAACTAGAGAACCCATAAACTCCGAACCGCTACTGAGAGCTGCCCGCAGAGATGCGTTTACCGCCGGCCACGGCCCGCTCCCCGGGGCCTGGCGGCGCGGTCCCGAAGCAGGGCAGGCCGCGGCGCAGCCCAGCACGCCAGCACTTACCAGCCCGCCTCGCAGAGCGCCGCCCTCGCCTTATCGGCCATGGCGCCTCCCGCCGCCGCTCACCCGCACAGCTCGGGGACGCGGGGTCGGGCGGGCGCGGGGCAACCGGGCGCTGCAGGGAGCCCCAGCGCTCGAAGGAGGGACGGGAGGCCCGCTGGTTTCCCCGCCCCTCAGGCCCTCTCTGGGCACCCGGACCGGCTACCGATCCGGCGAAGGGGGGAGGGAGAGAAGGGAGGAAGGGGCGGAGGCGGCGCAGGCAGAGACGAACAAAGCCCGCGACCGGCTGTTACGGGAACACAGGAGACGGTGGGGGAAGTTGGTAGCGCCATGGCAGGAAAGGGAAGGAGTGAGGGCAGAGGAGATGCAGCATGGGCTGCGTTTCCTCAGGCTGGGGCTGCTCTCTCCGGCTGCGGAGCGCCTCACACCAACCTCGGAAAAGCCTCTGGCGGCTTGCCTCCTTGTAGCAGTGGGAAGAGTTTGTTTTAAAGGCGTTTCGCCTGTATATAATATTACTGTTGATGATGTCCTGTAGGAAGAGAGTCTTCTCTGTGCCTTCAAAATGGGCGCTGTGGATGGGGGTGATGTTTATAGTCTTTAGAGTGATGAGATGTAAAAGCTGTTCCTGTTTCTCTTTAATATATTTTCTTTGTTTAATGCTTTGCCCCAAAATGCAAGGCACTGATGTGAATGTTTGTGATCTACCTTTTTAATCCTTTGTAATACATTTTTTAATATAGTTCAGAATAGCACTGTTTAGTTACTGCTTCTTGAAGTGTCTGGTTACCTCAGGTTCAGGTAGTGGGCAGAGAGTGCTTTCCTGTTTTCTCTTTCTTCCTGCGTTTGGGAAAACTGCCAGGAGGTGACCGTGAGCAGGTCAGGAGTTAAGAAAATGCCTTCCTCAGTCTTGGTGCGCAGGGCTCTGCAGATGAGGGCAGCTGCCTTCCAGAAGATGCAGTTTGCATTAGTGAGTCACAGCTGGCTATTTCTTTAACTCGCTGATGTTAACTCTTTTACTGCACTGAGGTTTCAAAACCCAGCTATGGTTTTTTAATGTTTCAATGTTTGTCTGTTGAAGATGCACTTTTCTTCATGGGTCAGTGTCTGTGAAGCATCGTCAAGTCACAGCGTGCAGGTCTGGGGGTGGCTTGCTTTTGGCTCCTCCTTGAAAACCCACGTTTTGCTATACCAAGTAGAAATCACTCAGGAGTCTTGCACACAACAAGCTGTGCTGGTCAGCACTATTCTGTTTTGTATCTATAGACGGTATACTCTAGAAGGAAGGTTTTGTCACCAGTGCATATGGTGTCCTGCGTAGCTGCTGCTTTTCAAGAAAGTACATATTTTTTTAAAAAAAGCAATAATTATAAAAAGCTTGAGAGAGAAGAAGGAAACAAACCCCATATTGTTCAGGTTAGTCTGAGCAGTGCTGAACGTTACACATACCCTTGAAGCTTTTCTGATATGGAATCTTAACAGAAAGAGTGTACTCGAGCCCTAAAATAATGAGTTTCCACTTTAAGTAGAAGATGGACACATGCACAATGAGTTACCACTCAGGGGAATTTAATCCTTGTGCCAGTTATTAAAAAATAAAAAATAGCAGAGGGAGCATTATTAGTAGGGAAGTGCAACAGTGCATTTTTTTATGCAAGCTCATAAAAAGCAATTGCAAGAACGATCTATACAGAGTTCAGTAAACTGAGCCAACCCAGCCAGCCATATAATTTATGGATTGAATGACCATATCACTCGTTTGGATTTTTAAAGGTTGTGGAGTCCCATATCATGACAAGACTCCCTATGACTACAAGCTACCAAAGGAATAACATCAACGAGAACTAACTAATGTAAGCGCCCTGAAATAGGCCTACTGAATGTCTTGTACCAGAGAAACTCTTAAATTAGTGCTGAGCGATGCCATAAAGTTAAGCAGAAGAGCCAAGCTGAAATGTTGCCAAGTCCCACCCTTGTTGCACTTAACAACCGCAGCAGCTGCTGACATGGAGAAGCACCAGCAGATAGGTAGAAGTTTAGTGCCAGTTCAGACACTTACTATGCAAAACAAATGGGAATAAAAACACCTTGCATTTGAAGTCTTACCTGGCTGCACATTAGATGATGGAGAAAAGGTTGTAAACATTATAGTAACTTGAAAGGGGCTGCCCATAGAACGAATTAGCAAGGGATGGAGTGTGACCTAGGAGAAGATAATGCAGATGATGGTCTTTATGCAGTACACCATGTTAATTTAAGACATGGAAGCTTTTGCTTACTTAAATCTTCATCAAAATCGCCAGGCAATTATACCAGCAATTTACACCAGCGTATGGCTAGCTGTTGCACCTCATGGCACAAAGCACCATCTATAAAGAAAATGTAGTACTCAGTGCTGTCCTTCTTAAAGGTCTGCAGGCATCTGTTCTAACAAATGCAGTGTATGCAAGCTGATGTATATATTTATACACACACATCCTTCTGTATATGAGAAGTTTCCATTAGTACATGTTTCTCTGCTCACAGAGGATACAGTCCAATCTTTGCTGTTTCTAGCTGCTGTTAGCTGTGCTGCAGTGAGCTAAATAATTAGTTCCACTGTAAAACAGGACATGATACAATGGCTACAAGGCAGTCAGAAGACCACAAATTGGAGGGATAAGACCCTCTGTACCTCTGTAATGATAAAACATCCTTAGAGTGTATCTCCATTGCCTTTAGAATGAACAACATGGCTGACACTAATGAGCATCAGAGTACCTGAGCCTAAGCAGGAACTGAGCCGAGGACACCAGCACACTTTGAAGGGGCCCTATGCCTCCATAGCTTTCTCTGAAAAAGTGCATGTTAGTCAGGATAAAACAGTGCATCTCTGTTCACGAAATTCATGTGGATTAATCAATAGCCTTATTATCTCATTCGTATTTCTTTTTCCATGCATCTGTTTCAAAGTGTTAGCCACAGAAAAGTATGAGGTTAAAAAGCAAAGTCTGTGAGGAACTAGCACTCCTAAGTTTCATATATAGCTTCAGGATAACTTGTTATACACAATCACTTTTTCTAGTACCTTTGATAGATGTCAATACTGGTCAAAAAACCTAAAAATAAAAAATAAACATTTTAGTCATTGTTATGGTTTGCATAAAGGCTCCTCCATGCATGACTTGTTGACAGGCCTGTTTAAAAATGCTACTTTTGTGAATAAGCTAAGTTAAGTTTTAAGAAATGCCTCACCCAGTTATTCTACAAATGGCACAGAGAAGTGTTGTGGAGCAGCGAGGCCCATTTGCATCACAGGGGAAGGCAAGCTAGGAGTGAGGTGCAGCAACCTGCCAGGCAGGAGCAGTAACCTCACCACAAGGAGCCAGGATATGGGGTGGCATGTCTAGGTCAAGATCAGGGCCAGAGACAGTGGCCAGAGTCAGATACAGCCCAGTGATGACGCAGCACAGCCAGTGGGACAGAACAAGTCCAAGCTCAGCCAGAAAGCCATGTCTGAGTCCAAGTGAGGATGGAGAAGGTACAAGCCCAAGCACAGACATAGCTGCGACACATCTACATTATAACTCAGGTGAGGGCTGGTGTTACAGCCACTGATTAAATGTAGCTCCCATGGTGTTGTGGTTTAAGCCCAGCTGTAACCCAGAACCATGCAGCCTCTATCTCACTCCCCCTCTTTCTCCCCCCTGCTCCTGGACAGATGGGGAGGAGAATCAAAAGAATGTAACTCCCACGGGTTGAGATAAGAACAGTCCAGTAACTAAGGTATAACACAAACCAGTACTGCTACCACCAATAATAATAATGATAAGGGAAACAGCAAGGGAAGAGAATAAAACCGCTTACCATCCACCGACCAATACCCAGCCCGACCGAGCAATGATCTAGCCCTTCTGGATAACTGCCGCATTTTATACACTGTGCATGACATGCTGTGGTATGGAATACCTCTTTGGTTAGTTTGGGTCAGGTATCCTGTCTCTGCTTCCTCCTGGCTTCCTCTCCTCCCTGGCAGAGCATGACACTCAGAAAGTCCTTAGTCAGACCAAACGTTATTGAGCAGTGACTAAAAACATGTGTTATCAGTGCTGTTCCCAGCCTGAAAGTCAAAAACACAGCACTGCACCAGTGACTAAGAAGGAGAGAAATGACTGCTACTGCTGAACCCAGGACATATGGGAAAGGAGAGGCAGGATCCCGCTTTTAGCTTCTTCGCTATAGCTCTCACTGGCAAGAAAATTGACCGTGAACTTGGCCAGCTAAACTCACTGATGCAGCTAACTAATCTGCTAGAAGGAGGATGTGTTCCAGGCCCCGGGAACAAGACAGTTCTGCTGTTGTATTAATGTGTTAGCAGGTCTGATGAGCAACACAATCATTTACCAATAATTTGTCCCTGAAAATAGGTTTCTGAGTGTTTTAAGCAGCAAGGGGCTTAATGGTAATCTGAATCATCCAAAACCAGGGCATGAGACTTAACATCTTACTTTGGAACATCTTTTACAAGGGATTTCTGTTTTCCAGTAAAACTGGAGAATTATCTGTATTGATGTTCTTCAAAGAAATAAAATGTATCTTGTACTTTATATAAGTGCTATGCATGGAACTATTTACATTTTAATTAATACGATCTTTTTAAATCAATATGATTGTTCCATGAAGTTTTAGATCTATTAAATTTACTGTTTAGATATGATATATATGTTCAAGGTATGACATGGCTATTAAAAAAGGTAGACGGGGTAAATGGGAAAAATTGCTTAATATGTCATCATATGCATGCTAACTGCAAATATGCAACAATAATGCCCAATAATGTAAGTTCAGACCAAGGTAAGTAGTAAGGACCCCTGTGCTGTGCTCTGCTTCTAAACTGTATTTGATTATGCAGTACAACTTGTTTTCCTATTACATTCAGATTATTAACCAAAAAATTTTAAAGTATTACTAGTTAACCACTTTGCTTGCGTATCCTGTATTTTCTGCTTCATTTGTTAGAAATGCAAGAGTCTGAGAAATTGAATTTAGGCAGCAACTAGCTCCTGTTGTTTATTTTAGCAAAGAAGAACTAGATTTCTTCACAAAATCCACAATGTATACACCATGTTGACTGAGAGAGGCAGCCCCTCCTCTGGAGTGCCAGGTAATGCTGGGCGTGTAAAGTGGTGCCTGAAAAGCAGTTCCCCTTGATTGTAGCCATTTTGACCTGAGACAACTCTGTCTATGACAGAAAGTTTATTTCCGCAATGCTCTGTAATTGTAAGTACCTAAAATATTTGGTCTACTTGAGCACCTTTGTTAGGGCATTGGGGAGGCAGTGAAGAGACAGAACTAGCTCACAAGGCAAGACAGTAAAAGCCAGATTTTGCAGCAGCCCTGCAGATTCCACCTGTGGCTTGATTCATCCTTGTTGCCTTGGTCTCCTGCCAGTTGCAGCCTCAATCATCTTAGTTCAGCAGTGGGCTCACAGAACTGGAGAGCTGAAACTGTTCATGGCACGTACCAGAAATGAGCAAGAGCAGAAACTCCCGTTGGTTCAATGGGAGGTCCCACAGGAACAAGAATGCTGCTTGGGTCTCAATTTCTTTTTTTCATTTTGGTAGAATATGCTTTCTTCATTGCATTGTCTGAATACAGATATCAGGTCCTCTTAATGCAAAAGCAGATGATCCTTACCCTGGGTCTACAGCAGAAACTTGACCTTGACTTCTGGTCACTGCATGTGTAGGAGTGTGCTGTGGTTTCAACAAAAGTGTCTATCTCTTGGCACCCTGTGATGGACGAGGTCCTGATCTGATCTGGTACAGTTAGAAAAATCAGCTTTACTGCACATATTGTCTCACTTCAACCAAATATTGTGAATGTTTTCTCTGTTTTATCAGGAGGGGAAGGAGAGTAGCCAGCACTCTTCCTCCTAATTCTTCTTCTATTATGGACTTCCCTAAATTGTAGACAAAGAGAAAAGATGGCTGGTTATTTCACACTGGGAAGGTGTTTGCTGGGGGTGCGGGATGAAGTCTGGCCTGTTCTGACTTGATGCAGTCAAGTGGCTCTCATCCGTTATGGCAACTGGAGAAGGAATTGACTTTTCTTAGGGTAAAGTGAAGAAGTGAAAATTACAGAAATAGTGATTTTTTACTGGGGGAGAGAGGCTTGGAGAAGAGCAGGATGAATGAAAGAGACAAAGAGGAGGCACATTTTGAAGCTTGGAAATTGTTAAGAATAACGAAGTCTTAGACATAATACCACCATATTAGTACCAATCTGGCCAAGGCTAACATTTTTGGCAGGCTGCTCTGATCGATTTTTTCACCTGCCTGTCCACTTCTTGAACCCTTCAATTTGACCACACTCCCCACTTTCTCCTGCAAATAACTAGATGCATAGCAGGCCATGGTAATCTTGAAGGTATCCATGGTGGCATTATGTCAGTCACAGAGATGGCATCACTGCTGTCAAAACAATTACTGAAGCACTGTGGTTGTCAGGATGGGGGCATATATATATAGCATGATGCTATTGCCAGGTGTTTGCATAACAGCTTATCAAAATGTGAACAGTTCAGCTCTGAAAGCACAAATGAACCACTGCGATGATCACTAAGGTATGAGGGATCACTAAGTATAGCAGAACTTAGCCTTTTAATTATGATGCTGGAGGGGGCCCCTCCAGGGCCAGCAGAAGGGCTTGTGTTTGTCAGTGATACTGGCACAGCTCAACCTACTGGTCCTCTGGACACTGAATTGGTAAATGGCCAGGGAGCAGAGCATCAAACAGCATATGGCTTTGCAGACTTTCACTGGGCTGCAGTAAACATCTCAGCCCTGAACAGCTGTGCCTTGTCTCTAACAAGATTACTTTTAAGAGAATGATACCTTCTGGACTGGATGGAAATAAGCGTGCTGTTGTCAGGGCTCTGAGTGCACTAAGAGGCTCTGCAGTCTCTTCCTCCCTCCTTGGGGTTGGCTGCCGGTGCTCCATTCCAGCTCTGATATGGTGCAGCTGCAGCCTTGGATCAGGCTGCTGGGGAAAGAACTGTATGAGAAGCAGCTGTGGGAGGCCTTATGGAGACCTCCTGTCCTTTGCTTGGGAGCTGTGTTGAAGCTCAAGCCTCCACCCTTGAGACTTGCCTGAGGTATGCCTGTGCCTGAACCACTGATGTGACTTGCAGGCTTGACGTTGCACCTGCTTCATTGCTGCAGCTATGTCTAGCAATCTTGCATATTGGCTCCCCAGCATGATACTGAGGTACTGTGGGATCGTGCCTGCCTGGGTGAGATCATTGCCTTACCTGCCTTGCTGTTGCCCTGACCTCCTGGCTTCCTTCCCTTCTAGGGCAGTCAGGGCTTGCTGCTTTCTGAGAGCTCCTACCCCAGAGCTATGAGTGTGGTCTGTTCCAACAAGAAATTAGTGTCCCATTTGCAGTCAGTTCATGTCTGAAATCAATATACATGATGTAACTGAACAAAACTTGGTAACAGTGGAGACACTGCTGAAGGCCACCTGCTATCCATACAGTCACTTAATGTACAAGACAGCAACAGAGCCCTCAGTTAGAAGGAGAACAGGTAGGGAATGCCTGGTCCTCTCTGCAGACTTCTGCTTCCCTCATTCTTCCGCTGCCTTTCAAGTTGAATTTCTCACTAGTTTGTCTCAGTGATACTAATGAACATTGCTGGGCTGAACTGCTCGTGAAGGGCTGCATGGTGAAATAGCGGCATATGCATGAGAAGGTGAGAGATGAGGTAGGGAAAGCACTGGTAGGGCCTTCCCAGGTGTGCTACAGACCTTGTGGAGTAGGTGTTGTGCAAGAGAGCACCTCACACAGTGTCAGGTAGCTCTGAGGTTGACATAAAGTACCTGCAGTGTGGGCATGGATAGAACATCTTAGAGTTGCCTGTCCAGCCCCCATGGATTTCCCTGTTAAAGCTAAGCCCTTTCCTCTAGGGTAGGGCAGCAACACCTAAAACACTGCAGATAATGGCAGCTTGTAGATCAACCCATCAGAGCAATACAGCATAGACACCTGCATAATACACAAAGAGAATATGATCTTAACTGTAAACATGGATTAGATTAGAGACCACAGCTGTGCAGAAAAACAGTGGCTACCTATTACGCAGCAATAGGCATGGCTGTGTAGTAACTCTGGATATTGAGTTTGCTATTATTACTATTAAAAGCCATAAAGTTTTAATTTTGTATATCCACAATACCAGAAGACATCATCCCTATATGAACAATTTGGGGCATAAATGATCCAGCAAGCTGTGTCAGCACTTAATTGCAAGGTGTGAGAAAAATCGAATAAATAAATACTGTTTTCTCATGGAAATCTAAAAAGATTATTTTTGAATTACAGAAGATTCACTCTGTGGCTTTCCTCAAGTGCTGTCGTATGTTTGTGCTTGAGGAAAAGCAAGTTATTGGAAATCTATGCCAGGCTTCAGTTAAGCAGTTGACTTTCTATCCATGATTGAATACACACTAAACAGGCAAGAATGTTTCTGTGTTATTTCCTGGCAGTGAAAATATACTCTGTCATGCATCTTTCCTATTCAGATGTGGCAGCTTTTGCCTGCTACTGCTTTTCCCCCAAGTCGGCAGGCCCAAACCAGTGCAGTTGGGAAAAATAAATGAATTTTTTAAGAACTTTCAGTAAGCAGCAAAATCAACACTTCTGACAATCAAGTGCAATAACTGGGCATGCAATTTGCTGACCTTCACTTATGAATGATTCAGTTTCTTTCTTTTCTGATTCTGCTTTTATTTATATATTTTTTCCGACTGTTGATTTAAGTTACTATTCTGTCCTCAGTGCTCCTTGTATCCTGCCTGCTAGCAAAGTACAAGAAACCCAAAGAACGTGAAAGAATCACCTTGATCTCCATAGTAGGTTTTTAACGTTTCAATAGAGAATTGGGCCCTATATACCATGTTAACTGCAGAATTATGAAGGGAATTACAGAATTAGAGAATCATTCTTAAAGCAGCCTTACATATTTTAAGTTATTGAAAGAAAAATATTCTCTTTCCAACTATATGTTTCAGCTAACTTTTAGGTTAAATTTTGATGTTCTCAAAGATTAAGAATGAAAAGAAGCAGAGATGCTAGAGCCCTGAGCAATTTCTCATTGTTCTCAAGTATACACTTTGAACTTCCTTGGCTTGGATATTTATTCTGAGTGCCTAAAATATTTCAAATGGAGTCCATACAGCAGTGGGCCATAAGAGCAAAGGGAAGACCTCCAGGGACCAAAAAGATGCACAGCCTCAATCCTCAAGCAGGCTCCCATTGCCACAGCTGTTTTAAAAGCTGCAATTCATTTATAGAGCATGGAAGCACAGGTTCACTTTTCCACAGCCAACAGAAAGAAAAACATTCCTGATTCACTTCAGAGGCAAATATACACGGTAATTCAGCAAGTACTCTATGCAGAATCCAACAGTTGACAGCCTGGAGGACATGAATATGCTCCAGAAAACAGTGCATTCTGGCAAATTAGAGAACCATTGACAAATGACACTCACCATGAAAAAGAGAGCAAAAGGGGGAAAAAGAGAGAAAAGATAGAAAAGAAGAAAAAGTTCTAGAGGAAGACAGTAAAAAATTGAGAGAATAAAGAAAAGTTTGCAACAACTAGAATAATAGAATCATAGAATAGTTAGGGTTGGAAAGGACCTTAAGATCATCTAGTTCAAACCCCTCTGCCGTGGGCAGGGACACCTCACACTAAACCATGCCACTCAAGGCTCTGTCCAGCCTAGCCTTGAGCACCACCAGCGATGGAGCATTCACAACTTCCCTGGGCAACCCATTCCAGTGCCTCACCACCCTTACAGTAAAGAACTTCTTCCTCAGATCCAATCTAAACTTCCCCTGTTTAAGTTTTAATCCGTTACCCCTTGTCCTATCACTACAGTCCCTAATGAAGAGTCCCTCCCCAGCATCCCTATAGGCCCCCTTCAGGTATTGGAAGGCTGCTATGAGGTCTCCATGCAGCCTTCTCTTCTGCAGGCTGAACAGCCCCAACTTTCTCAGTCTATCTTCATACGAGAGGTGCTCCAGTCCCCTGATCATCCTTGTGGCCCTCCTCTGCACTTGTTCCAACAGTTCCATGTCCTTTTTATGTTGAGGACACCAGAACTGCACACAATACTCCAAGTGAGGTCTCACAAGAGCAGAGTAGAGGGGCAGGAGCACCTCCCTCAACCTACTGGTCACGCTTCTTTTGGTGCAGCCCAGGATACAGCTGGCCTTCTAGGCCACAGCTCAGAGCAACAGTTTGGGCTAACTGTGACAACTGGAATTCAGAGCAGCAAAATGAGATGCAATGAATGAAAGTAATTTCTTACCATGAAACACTGATGCATCGAGTAGTGCTGGTAGTAAGCAAACCAAAGTAGACACAACATAAAAATGTGCAGAGAGGTCATTAAGGACTCCCTTTTATCTTCTTACCCAAATTGCCTTTTGGCACAGAGGGTGAATGCAGTTTATATAAGTTTATATTTTTCCTTTGTCTGGCCATGAAATCAGAGATAATCAGTACTCTATTCCACCCTCTATAAAATTCACTGAGGCATTCCTTTAATTTTATTTACATATGCTTATGCTGTGGGGCTACTTTGTGAACCAGGTGCGCAGCTGAAAAAAGGGGAGTTGGAGAGAAGAGATGCTGAGGTTTTTGCTTTAAAGTGGGTCTCTTTTCTGATGTGATTCACATTACCCTCCTGCACCACTTGTGTTGACGTAGGGGTAGAAAATAATTAAGTCAGCACTGATGCTGGAGACAGTATATCATCAGATCATTGCCTCCCTGGAAAAAAACAAACCCATTATTTGTGGAGCAGCGTATATGCAAATTACAGGTGTGAGGAGAACACATGACTGAGGGGCACATGAAAAGCAAATGTGAGAGGCACAAGGAAATGTGTGTAGGGAAAAAACACATGGAAAACAGAGAGATGGGGAGGAGAGAAATAAAATGTGGTAGCAACATCTTGACCAACTCGCTGACTATTTTTATAGAGTTCTGTTGGGTTTGTCTATTTTCAGATTTTCTGCAATTACTGCTGTAAGTCTCAGGTTTTCATCAGCAGAACACAAGCATGGGCTAACACACTTTTACTGCTGAAAATGAAACAGTTGTTCCCCATCAAAGCACAGAAAGCAAAGCAGCAGAGCAGAATCTACCAGCAGCTTGTTATCTGTTTCAGTGCTTGCAACCACGTTCGCGTAGCCCTGTAAACAGGGTGGCCTGCTGTTAACAAATATTGCTTGAAGCAAAACACTGAACACTCTGAAAGAACCTTTTATACCTATTTTACATATTTATTTCCAAACATTTCCTGACAGCTCCAGTTAATGCATTAAGGTGCCCAATCCTCGCTGGCTGCACAAATCAGTCTTCCACTGACGCCAGCAGTATTACCATGGTTACATTATTAGAGTGGCTTAACCTGGCAGGTGGCTTAGCAAAATGCCTAGTGCTGAAACAATCCTAGCATACAATCTATACTTTTCCATCAAATAAATTACTATATAGCATGCTCTGTTGTCCAGATTGTGGTAGGGCAGGGTTTTTGCTTGATTGTTGTTTTTTTTCCTGGATAAAAAAAAAAAGCTATTATTGCAATTTTGCCACCTATCAACTACGAAATTGCTAACAAAATACCTCTACTCACATTTTTCTAGATCTAAAAGTCTTATTAAAGTCAACAACCAGGGGGGGAGGGGGGAAAGAAAAGCCTTCCATAAACCACGAAAGGCCAATGTAATACTTATATTTATAACTGCATTTAAGACTGGACTTTAAATCTGGAAAGATCCCATACCAGCTGGAGGCTGGCCAGCTTTTCCTTATTTGAGAGGATCTTTTGGAAGTTGCATTATGTATTATCATTTTTTAACTGCTCGTTTCATGGCTAAAATCCTGAAGCTTTGCAGATAGATTCCGCTGTAAACAGTTGTGATTGACAAGACCTGAATCTCTCCATCATGGTATGACAATATTTTGCTACTAGGTATCCAGACCAAGACATTCACATACAAATTGTAACAGATTCTATAGGACTTAAAGCAGTGTGACTTTGTGAAATGATAAAGAAGTAGAAGAATATGGAAATAAAAGTGAAAACATAATGGGCATATCAAACTGTCATTTGAGCAAGGTACTGCTAGCAGTTTTTTGGAGGGAAGCTACCAGTCATTGTAAATCACAACTAATACAAAACTAATACAAAACCTTAATACCTTAGTTGGTATTATTTTAGCTTTAATTCTAAAGATATTATGATTGTTACATGTGCTACATGCAAAACACTTGTTTCTTCCTGTTCCGTTTGATACAGTGCTAAAGAGCAAAGAAGGAATTTTTATTCTTAACACTTTCACACTGCTTGCCAAGATTTGTTTTCTGATGTGAAATTACAGCAGTGTAGTAGCTTAATTATAAATACTGAAGGTATAAAAGCACCCTGGACTGTGTAGATGTTTCCTACATATTTCATAGACTCATTTATTCTGTTGCACAACATATTTTCTCTTTCACCTCCCAAAACACTGATATGTGTCTCAGCTTGTGTGCATCTCTCCTTTCTCATGCTGATTTCACCGCTGCGTTGATGAAGTCCCAGTCCTCCGGTCTTTATAGCATAGCACTCACGTTTAGAGACTCTGAAGCCTTCCTCAGAAATGACTCAAATAACTTTTTTGCGCAGTGGAGGAGAAAGCTGAAAAGCCTTCAATATTTAAATGCAAACATAAGTTTCAAGTGTACTATAAAGGCTTCAGATCTCTTAACCTTATTCATCAATTAACATATCTGCAACAGCTGGGTTTTGATCCAAACTTTCAGAGAACAGCAATGCTGCTGATACAGCATTTCCAGTTCAGTCACAGGAATACTGAAGCAGTTTTCAGAAGATAATTTAAAAAATACTCAGTTGACAGGATGTTTCTTCAGGGAACCATTGACTGCATTCTCAAACTGCAACAGAACCAGAGATAGTCTTCATTTTAATTTCAATATCAGGAACGCCTTAAGTGACGATCACAGCTAACCCATTTTAATGACAACCCTGAACGTTTAGAAACTCTGTCTGTTCAATATACTTGTGTGCAGAGAAACAAGAACAGATGGATACTTCCTTAACACCTGCTGCTGTGGGAGTCTTTTGAAGCACTTGCAAGTTAGAAATTATTGCTGCTATAAAATGTCTCTGGTTTATTTGTTTAGAGGATTTCTGCAGAACATGCATACAATTTATTTTAGGTTTTTCAAGTTAGGTTGTGCTTTTGGAAAGCTGAGGAAGTAGCACTTACTGAAACAAAGCTTATTTCTATGCCTCATAAAAAAAGGTTTTAGGGTATTAAATTGAAGATTTACTACAATCTGTTGAGTAAGGAGGCTGAGGGATGCACATAGTATGCTACTACAGAAGTGATGGAATAGCTCCAGGGATAAAGAGCCCAGTCATGAAAAGCAGGAGGAGTTCCAGGGAAGAAGAGAGGGCTTTCTAGAGGAAGTCACAGAAAATTGAAGCCTAATGCTTTTCTGACTGGGAACATCACAGAAAGATGACGTGCAGAGATTTTAGCTCATACTTGTTTTAATAGCTTTCCATGGGTGATTTAAATGTTCCTCTGCTTCCACATGTAGCCAAAAGGAGAGAGAAACTTTATTTCTTAGGTTTGGAATGCTCTTCTCTATTCTATTCTGAAGTTACATGCATTGGTTTTATCTGTTTTATAGAAATTCATATGCAGTAGATTCAAGATATAAAATGTAAGTTCAAAAGATCTGAAAGTGAAATGTTATTAGGGATATTAATACACCTAGATTATTTAATGGGTTTCGTTTTCACTATGCGTAGTGGTCAGAAATTGCCCAGAAAAAAATCTCAATAGGAGATACAACCAAAATACCTTAAATATCAAAAGAAGACAATCTAACTTATGGTAGCACATCCCTCTGGTTCTACTTGATAGATCCACTGAGTTAAAAACTGAAATAACTATGCAGTCAATGAGCTTTTGCATAATAGAGGTCACAATACCTCACCCAGCAATTCCTGACCTATAATTTCTGACTGGGGTGGAGGACATCTCTTAAAAAGACACAAAATCTTAATTTAAAGGCTTCTGATAGTGATACATTAATTCATTCCAAGGTGAGCTGTTTTGATTGTAAATTGCCATCATGCAAAAATGATGTACATTATTTTAGCTTAAACTGATATGTTTGTCTTGCAGCTACGAAACTTGTATATGTTGTCTTACTGATTCCATAGTTCTATGATATGTCTTATCCCAGTGTATGTACTGATAGCCTAGGATCAAATAACCATTGACTTTTCTGTTGGCTAAACTTATGAAATGAAACTTATTAACCTGTTTTCTGTCTTTAAGGTATGATTTCCAAACTTTACCAAATTAAAAAAGATTCAGAAGAAAGCTGCAACTACTTGCTTTATATTTTTAAAAACCAGACAGAAGAAAATAATATCATCTCTTATTCATCCCTGCATTAATAGCATACATAAGCACACAAATACACCCTTCAGTTTGCTTGTTAATTTATCTAAGAATCACAGCAATTAATTCAGACACTTTAGATATTAGGTTATCCTGCCAATTTAAATGTATCTAGGATAAATCTTGTAATTTGTTTTGGCTCCTCTGTCTCCTGAACACAAAGATAAGTTTGCTGTATGTCTAGGACTTGAATTTCAAGAGCTGAACACTACCGTGTTTAATGTACAAGTTTAGATAAATTGTTTATCTACTCTGGGTGATTAGGACCTGAAGTACATGACTTATGAGGAGAAGCTTAGAAAGACTGAGTTTGTTTAGCCTTTCGATGGCCTGGGGGAAGGATGTTGAATACAAATGCCTATTGAGGGGTATAGGGAAGATGAAGCTGGACTTTCCTTGAGGATGCACAGTAAAGCTTGAGATGGAGTGAATGCAAAATGCTACAAAGAAAGTTCAGATAAAACGTAAAGAGAAAAAAAACCCCACACTCCTATTGAGGGTAGGCACCCACAGGTTCCCAGGGAGGCCAAGGAACCTCCACCCTTGGAAATACTCAGAACTCAACTGGACAACATGAGCAACCTGCCAGACCAACTGTGAATGGTGGATTAGACCAGGTTCCTTCCAGAGAGATGTTCTTTTCAGGCTAAAGGAGTCCAACTCTGTGATTAATTAATTACCTCTGCTGATATTATTCAGTGGTGGCACTGAAGTGATGCTGTAATTTAAGCTTGAAATGCAGACCTTTCTCTGCAGACCTTACATGATAGGAAAAGGGATTTTTTTCAGGGTGCTGATTTGTACAAACAAAAGGACTGTTCTGAGGACAGAAGCTGAATTGCCCTCTCATCTATTCATTGTACTTCTCTTGGACCTCTTTGTTTCTCCTGTGTGAACTAAACTACTTCACTTCACACCCTAAACTGTTATGGTAAGCTAGCATCAATTTCAGTTCTTCACAATAGACCAGATCCTCATATAAGACAATGCTGTAATTTCCAGCACTGTAGTAGTAGCTGCTGCATAAAACACTGACTTCTCCCCACAGCAAGTGGAGAGCAGATGGATGAGAGGAAAAGGAAGCACTAGCAAAACCAATTCCTCAATCTGGAGCCTTCTTTTTTGCTTTCATTGCAACTGAAAATTGGTACAAAAAGTTATGTACTTGACAAAACTACAAGATGTGCCAAAGCTAAATGTTATTGAGCTTTTTTATCAGACATGATAAGCAATGGAATGTATATAATGCAGTTAACAACCTAATTTGTACCTGTTGTGTTCAAATGAATCATCCTATTATCTTAACATTCTTTTACACCCAGTTAAACTAATCCAGTGAAATACACATACATAAGAATTATGCTTTTGATATGATCAGTAAATTAAATTAACTTGACTCTGGGAAGAAAAAGATAAGAAAATGCGTGTCCTTACAAGAAAGGTCACAAAAAAAGAATGCGAAGAATGCACATTTAAAATTCCAAAATATAAAGAAATAATGGCCACAGGGATAAGGGACCTGCATTTTCTGTAAGTTTATATCTTTCTGATAAAAATCCTTTTACTTGGCACTTTGCTGTATTTCAGGTTAAGGTCACTTTTTCGGTATATGTTCTGACTTGATATACCTAAAATGCTGCACTTTTATTGCAGAAGCCAAACATACTGTGTTGCAGCAAAACATCAGAAATAAACATGTTGATGGATTAAACTGCAGCTACATTGGCCAGTGTGTTGCAAATGTACATGCCTTCCTCCCCATTTTCCTCTCAATTTTGAGGCTCATGTCAAAGTCATGTCCGTATATTGACAGAAGACTTCAGAAGTCAACACTCAAAACATGGGGGAAAACAGAAGATGAAACCAGGCATGTATGAGCAGTGTGGGTTGCTCATCTAAGAGTGTGGATATGGAAGAAGTGTCTTGCACTGGGGTGACAGCCTTGGAAGCAATTGTTTTCCATCATACTTTTTGCCTTAAATATGTCTCCTTCTACTAATTACTCCAAGATCAAATATAATTGAGGAAATGGATGTGCAAAACTTAGAGCTTTTTACACCTTCTTTTTCCAAAAGCAGGTGCTTTAGTTTAGCTTTTAAAAAGTTGAGACTATAGTAATATGTTCTATTCACACAACCAGGATGTTTGAAGTGGTTCAGCGATGTCCTGGGAAGTGTATGGTTAAGTCAAAGTCAGGCAATTCAACTGGTAAAACAAGTATTTTCTTCAGAGGAAGAAATATCTACTAACCTTAAAGCATCAGCAGTGACTACAGTGAGGTTTGTCAAGATAATTCCTTTGAAATATATTGGTTTCAAAAATAAACCAAACAAAAAATCTTTCTTTTTGAGTGGAAGTGTGATTCACCTGCGAGCATCCAGCTTGAGCAAAAGACATAAACTTACTTAAGCTTTACCTTTTTGAGTGTTTCTGCAGACTGTCTCAGGTGTTCCAGATTGCAAGTAGGTTCCTCTTTAACTGTGTAGAGCAGTTTGTTTTTCAGGCTTGGCAGATGATAAAGTGATCATACCCAAACAGCATTGCTAGGAACCTTCTTTTGCCACCACACCTCATCCACACCTTCTGAATCTTGTTCAGTGACTCACTTACCTTACTGCTATACAATTCTTCCCTTTCTGCTGAGAGCACGGAACAGCAGTGGTTTCATCTTTGGTTATTCCTCCAAAAGCCCTTTGCAAGTCTATTGCTACTTGTCTGGTTCACCTCCATTTTCTTAATCGAAAACTGAGTTTTGTTCATGCAATGCATGATAGTGCGTGGACTTGCCTTTCCATTCTGTCTGACAAAAAAAAAAAAGCATGTGCAAATAGTTGAATCAAAAATTCTGCAGCCATAACAAGATTTATAACTGCAGTACCACTGAAGCTCTGAAATGTATGTATGTGTGTGTGCATATACTTGTCCCTATCTTCTCAAACAATAATTCAATGTAAAACTTTGAGTTTTATTTATGTATCTACTCATAGCTCTGGAGTAATTACTGTAGAGTGAAAGGAAGAAAAAAAAGACAGAGATGCAAATATCATAAATCTTGCTTTATGTTGGGGGCTGTACTAAGCATAATTTGCCAGAAAGCTGCATCTTGTGTTTGCATAGTGTTTATCAGCCTTCACTATTTATAACAGATGGAACTAGGGTTCTGTGAATGTTTCTATTAAAGAGTAAATGACACTGCAACATAAACACAATATTGCAGAAGTTTGGTCTTGCAAATTAAGTTCTACAACCTGGCAGATAGCTTACAAATTTTAAGTCATCTTATCGTCTGTTCTGTAGAATATGACTATAGCAGATACCCGTTTCCAGTACTTCAGTGCCGGCAACATTGTTGATGCATACTCTGAAATACAGGAAAAGGAGGATAATACTGATAATTCCACAAGGGCTGTTGCATGGATTTCATGAGGCACCATCACTTATGAAAACAAATGAATGGTCAAGCAACAGAGACAAATCTCTCCCGGCCGGAGAAGAAACCTCAGTCTGATTCTGACTCTTCGGCACTTAAGCACCACCACATTTCTGGTTAAAAAAGTTTTCCAAACTGATTTTGTTTTAAGCCAATAGACAAAATAACAGCATAATCACAGCCATCCCGTACTGAACAAGTGGCCATTGCTGATCTAGCAGAAACATCTTTAAATGAACAGTGTACACTTCCAAACCTCTGACTGGCCATCTTCGAAGGCCATAAATACTTATTTACTCATTTATGTAAGTCCTCCAACTGATAATCATCTCCTTAACCAATTTAAAACATATTTCTTTTTCTCACAGGCTGAAATGTCTTTCCTTCTGGCTCTCCACAGTTAGCTGTGGCTAACCTTCCACACCAGTGTATCATCTCTTCATCATCTCTAATTTGATCTCTGTCAAATAATCCATTCAAAAAGTCACAATTATAAAAAATATGTGCATGCAACTTTGGATTGTCCCATAAAAGATTTCACTGCCATTTTGTGGGTAAAACTGGAGACCCTAGCAAAAGACACATCTATAAGCCTTATGATTTTTTAATTTCTCAAAGGTTATCCTCAGTAGTTTCCCTTATTTCTCATATTTCATTATAGGGCCGGGGTGGAAATAAATCCCATTACTCTGAATAAATTCTGAATAACAGTTCTTGTTCAGTACGTAAAATATATGCATAAGGTAGTATTTATCAAGGTGTGAGAGTATGTAACCATAATGACATTAATACCTTGTCCATTTTTCTCTGAAATATTGCTGGAGCATCACTTGCCAAACAGAGCTAAGGCAGTCTTCTGTAGCTTCCTGCAGCTCAGGCTGTCTGCCATTATCTCCTCCAATTGAGCATGATTACATACATGGCTACACCTGGCATTCTGACAGTTCAAGACATCAGATAGTGATAAATTTAAACAGGGCTCTTAAATTCAAGAATCAATATGTTAAAGGCAGCATGGCTTAAACTTTGGAGCCAATACAAGCTATATCACTATAAGCTAATGCAAGGAATGCTGCAAGTGGTATTAGACATTTCAACAACATCTAACCTAAGTATCTTTAAACCTTCCAAAAATGTTTGCAGTATCTGGAAGTGCTTCAAATGAATCTGAGACACATGTGGTGTTCAGTCAAGTGGAATGCCCATGTAGCTGTTATGAACACATCTGATCCATAAAAACTCAGGTGCCTGACTGACCTTATATGTGACCAGTGTTTTGGCTACTGACACCTAATTACTTCAGCTATCAGATCTATAGAGCAGCTTAATAGATTTTAATTTTATCTTGAGTGAAGCATCAGCTCCATTAAACTTCTATCCAGTCTCAGAATAGCATTAAACAAATCTGGCACCTGAAAATCTGCCAAGATGTGTTTATTAAAACATTTGGGGTTTATACTTTTGAAATTGCCTGTGGCTGTTCCTAAGATGCTTTCTTAAAAGCAGTTCTTCTGCATTTATGGTAGTGGCTCATCTGTTGACATCAACCAAATCCAAAAGTTAAAAAGTTCAACATGATGTTAAAATGAAGCTACTGTTTGTACCCAAGTTCCTTAAAAAAAGGTTCTGATTTCTAGATTAGAGCACTCCAATGTCTTTGTATCTCAGGTTTAAAAATTAATTTTTGCCTGTGATAGTTTTTTCTTTCTGAAACGCAGCATGAAAACTATGATAATATTATTAGTCTGTACATACTCAAGATTATATCTTTTCCATTGCCACAAGTGCCATAAAACCATAGGAGGTAAATACCTCAATTGAAAAGCTTAAATTAAACATTTTGTTCACAATTCAGCTATTATTCAGGAAGATGAATGGATTATAACTGCTTGGTCTTTACCTGAAATAGGGTCACAGATTCCCAAAAGCTGATGTTGTTTGCAAGGCCAACTATTTCATTCAAGCCAAACAAGGAAACTGTTAAATTTCTGATTGTTTTACTAATGGCAGACAGCAGTGGAAACTTAGAATAGAATATTTCAGCAGGAAGAGACCTACAATGTTAATCTAGTCCAACTGCCTGAACAATTCAGGCTGACCAGACATTAAAGCATGGTACTACAGCTGTTGTACGAACACCTCTTGAACACCGATAGGCTGGAGGCATCAATCATCTCTCTAGGAAGCCTGTTCCAGTGTTTGACATCCCTCCTGGTAGCATGGGGAACAAACAAGAGGAATTAGAGACATGTGCCAGTCTAAGGGGGGTATGATATCATAGGCATCACAGAAACATGGTGGGATGGCTCCTATGACTGGAGTGTTGGAATGGAAGGTTACAGGCTCTTTAGCAAAGACAGGCCCGGCAGACGGGGAGGGGGAGTTGCTATTTATGTTAGGGATAGGCTGGAGAGTATGGAACTCTGTCTGGGGACAGGTGAGCAGTCAACAGAGAGTTTGTGGGTCAGGGTTAAAGGGAGAACAGCGATGGGACACATTACCATGGGGATCTGTTACAGACTGCCTGACCGAGGGTTATCTGTGGATGAGGCACTCTATGGACAGATAGCAACAGCCTCAGGCTCGCAGGCCCTTGTTCTCATGGGAGACTTCAACCACTCTGATATCTGTTGGAGGGATGGTATGGCCCAGCACAAGCAATCCAGAAGGTTCCTCAATTGTATGGAAGACAACTTCCTTCTGCAAGTAATAGAGGAACCGACAAGGAGAGGTGCCATGCTTGACCTCGTCCTCACCAACAGGGAAGGGCTGGTTGGGAATGTGACGCTCCAGGGCAGCCTTGATTGCAGCGATCATGAAATGGTTGAATTCGAGATCCTCAGGACAGTGAGAAGAGCGTGCAGCAAGCTCACTGCCCTGGACTTCAAGAGGGCAGACTTTGGCCTCTTCAGGAACCTGCTCAGTAAGGTTCCATGGGATATAGCCCAAGAGGGCAGGGGGGCCCAAGACTGTTGGTTGATATTCAAGAATCACCTGCTGCAAGCTCAGGAGCGATGCATCCCAACTAGAAGGAAGTTCAGCAGGAGGGCCTTGGATGGATAAGGAGCTGCTGAGCAAAATTCGAAGGAAAAAAGAGGCTTCTAAAAGGTGGGAGCAAGGTCAGGCGACCTGGGAAGAATACAGGGATGTTGTCCGGGAAGCTAGGGAGCAGGTTAGGAAAGCTAAGGCCCACTTAGAATTAAACTTGGCTAGGGATGTTAAGGATAACAGGAAGGGATTTTATAGGTACATTGCCAATAAAAGACAGGTTAGGGACAACGTGGGCCCTCTCCAGAAGCTATCGGGAGAACTGGCTACCCTGGATTTGGAGAAGGCTGAGGTTCTTAATGACTTCTTTGCCTCAGTCTTCACCTGCAAATGCTCTGGCCACACCGCCCAAGTCCTGGAAGGAGAAGCAGGGACTGTGAGAATGAAGACCTTGGGCCACTGTAGGAGAGGATCTGGTTCGAGACCATCTTAAGAACCTGAACGTACACAAGTCCATGGGACCGGATGAAATCCATCCACGGGTCCTGAAGGAGCTGGCAAATGAAGTTGCTAAGCCACTGTCCATCATATTTGAAAAATCATGGCAGTCAGGTGAAGTTCCTGACGACTGGAAAAAGGGAAATATAGCCCCCATTTTCAAGAAGGGGAAAATGGATGACGGGGGGAATTACAGACCAGTCAGTCTCACCTTGTGCCTGGCAAAATCTTGGATTGGATTCTCCTGGAAGGCATGCTAAGGCACATGAAAAACAACAAGGTGCTTGGGGACAGCCAGCATGGCTTCACTAAGGGGAAATCCTGCCTGACCAATCTGGTGGCCTTCTATGATGGGGCTATGGAACTGATGGACAGGGGCAGAGCAGTTGATGTCATCTACCTGGACTTGTGCAAAGCGTTTGACACTGTCTCCCATGACATCCTTCTCTCTAAGTTGGAGAGACATCAATTTGATAGGTGGACCACTGGGTGGATAAAGAACTGGCTGGATGGCCGCACGCAAAGAGTAGTGCTCAATGGCTCAGTGTCCAGCTGGAGACCAGTAACGAGTGGTGTCCCCCAGGGATCTGTGCTGGGACCGGTCCTGTTCAACATCTTTGTGGGTGACATGGACAGTGGGATTGAGTGCGCCCTCAGCAAGTTTGCCGATGACACCAAGCTGTGTGGTTCGGTTGATACATTGGAGGGAAGGAATGCTATCCAGAGGGACCTTGACACGCTTGTGAGGTGGGCTGATGCCAACCTGATGAAGTTTAACCATGAGAACTGCAAGGTCCTACAGCTGGGTCGGAGCAATGCCAGGCACAGCTACAGGTTGGGCAGGGAAGAGATTCAGAGCAGCCCTGCGGAGAAGGACTTGGGGGTGTTGGTCAATATAAAAATGAACATGAGCCAGCAGTGTGTGCTTGTAGCCCAGAAGGCCAACCGTATCCTGGGCTGCATCAAAAGGAGCGTGACCAGCAGGTCGAGGGAGGTGATCCTGCCCCTCTACTCTGCTCTCGTGAGACCTCACTTGGAGTATTGTGTGCAGTTCTGGTGTCCTCAACATAAAAAGGGCATGGAACTGTTAGAACAAGTGCAGAGGAGGGCCACGAGGATGATCAGGGGACTGGAGCACCTCTCGTATGAAGATAGGCTGAGAAAATTGGGGCTGTTCAGCCTGGAGAAGAGAAGGCTGCATGGAGACCTCATAGCAGCCTTCCAGTATCTGAAGGGGGCCTATAGGGCTGCTGGGGAGGGACTCTTCATTAGGGACTGTAGTGATAGGACAAGGGGTAATGGGTTAGAATTGAAACAGGGGAAGTTTAGATTGGATATGAGGAAGAAGTTCTTTACTGTGAGGGTAGTGAGGCACTGGAATGGGTTGCTTAATGAAGCTGTTAATGCTTCTTTGCTGGCGGCTTTCAAGGTGGGGTTGGACATAGCCTTGGGTGGCATGGTTTAGTGGGAGGTGTCCCTGCCCATGGCAGGGGGGTTGGAACTCGATGATCTTGAGGTCCTTTCCAACCCTAACTATTCTATGATTCTATGAAATGTTTTCTCCTCTGGCGTGGCATTGAACAATTGCCATGTGCCCTGTCAGTGGGTAACAGGGAGAAGAGATCAGCACCTCCCTCTCCCCTTCCTCAGGATTCTTTAGAGAGCAGTGAGCCTCCCTTTCTCCAAACTAGGCAAACCCAAACTCCTTAGCTGCTCCTTGTAGGAATTGTGTTCAAAGTGTTCAAAGATTAAATTGTAATACATTACTTGAGTTGAAATTACTATGTATGCATGTGCGTCCATCAGAAGAAAAAGACAGACACAGCAAGAGAATTAGTTGTTGTATAAGTCAGAGAGCAATCCAAACCAGAGAACTTGAAGTGAAATGTTATCCAGTGAAAGTTATGTCTTCTTTTTCTTATTTTCCACCATATTCAGGAAAACAGGATTTTATGTACGTCTTTCCAAAGTAAACAAGGTCATGGTAAAGACGTACCTGATTGCAAAATCAATTTCAAGGTTAAAATAAACAATCTGAAAAGTCTCAAATTGCTTAACTTCTCAAGTTGCCTCTACAGAATTGTATCTTGCTATTCTTCTTATTATAGACCAGTAAGAGAAAACAAAGTGTAATTTCCAAAATGTTATAGTTTGTGCGTTACAAACTAAAGGAGAAAATATATAGATATTTGTGACCAGTGAGGGGCTATTGCGCATTCATTTAAAGCCAAAATGTACAGTTTGTAACTGAAAAGTAAATTGTTCTATACTTAAATGTTACGTTTTTCTTTTGATTTACCCCAAATGGCAAAGCTGTTTTGTCATGAGGAAGCCATTTTGCCATGCAGAAATGGAATATTTTTCACTTAGTGTTATCTTGATCAGTCTATGATACAGCTATTCCTTCTTAAGTGATTTTTAATTGTTAAAATTAATCCTGTCAGAGAAAAAAGAATAGAATAACTTCAAAGTTTACATTTCCTTTCTTATCAAATGAACATGTTAAAAAAGAAAACCACAAACCACCCATGCTCCTAAAGATAGAGTATGAAGTGTGCAGGGCAGTCTGCTAGAATATGGTGGGGGGGGAAAACCTTGGTCCTTGCTCCCAAGGTTGCTAGTACTTTTAATCAAAGATGGTCTAATGTAAAACATGCATGTTTGAAAAGCCTGGTCTGGAAATCAGAGTTCTCTTCCCTCTTGGATGACTGTGTTAACTGCAAACTTTTATTTAGGCTTTGCTTCTCTGTTCTTCCAAATGATCCTTGTATTCCTACCTATAAAGTGGTGCATTAGTCATGACTTCACCATGTCTGAAATTCGGGGGATATTTAGGGGATTTGGGTTGAGTCAAAGGAATGCCTGCCTACCTGGGGATTGCAGTGGAGCATTAAGTGATAGGCCCACCACCAACAAATTTAACTGCCTAGAGGATTAGACCAAGGTGGAATGGATTGCTGTGGGTGATGAAGCCAAGATTTAGTCTGATCTAAAAAGGATTTAGCAGGACTGGATTCTTTCTGATCATGTAATTGTCATTCAGATATACTGGTTAATGCAGGCAATCACTGCCCTTTTTCCATGAAGAAGCCACAGCAAACAGTTACAATATAGAAAAAAATACTAAGACATCATTGTTCAAATGTCACCAAGGCAAATGTCACCTGGTTTGGCATCCGGAGACCACGGAGTTCTGGATATGCTGTAGCAATACTTCTGTGCTGCTTCTGGTTGCAGGGAAACAGCTCTTACCTTTCCCTCAGGGAAGAATTTACCACTGCAACTCCCAAGGCAACACCTCCCAAGCAAGCTGAGACTGAGAAAATCCATGTCTCTTTACTTCTGCTTTATGACCTTTGCCCATCAGAGGTTTTCTTTTGCATCAGTGCTGAAAGGTAGGAACCACATTTAGGTCTTTTGAGGTCCATTTGAAGCCACCCACCTCCTCCCTGTATTAGCAGCACAGACATCTCACATGCCTCAGCTCTCTGCTGTAAGAAAAGGCTGGGCCTCCAGTGTTCAAACACCATGAAGGTGTAAAAGAAACAGTCTAAATTTGTCTCTGAGCTTCTCAGTCAGTGTGGTGGAGACTTCTGAATCAGAGGTCTGCCTTGGAGTATGACACCCAGGCTCAGATTGCTGTGCACTTTTGAAGGTACTTCAACCTAAAATTAGCTGTGTCCGGCAAGTGAAAACGTGGTTTCTCTGATATTTTACAGTAAATGCCTACAAGCTTTCTTTTCAGTGTCCAAAACTAAAATACAGTTTTGTTTCAGATGAAACATTGTAATGAAAATAAAACCCAGGGATACTGTTTTGAAGACAGACAAATCTCAGAGAATGCAAAGTGCAAATATCCCAAACATGCAATTACATAAACTGTTTCATTTTGCAATAAAACTCAGTAAAATGTTAAATTTTTAATGCTCCTTTACCACAGAATATGCAAATTAGCATTTACAGGGATACATTTTTCAACAATAGATGGCACTAGTAATTCCCGCATTCACCACAACATTAAATAATGTTATAGTGTTGTAACATATGCAGAACTAATCATAACTGCCTAAGAAATATATGATGATCAACTCTGCTCTAAAACATTGGTATAGATTTTTTCTCATAGCAAAACAGACAGTTATGCTAGCAGGAGCAACATCTCAAGAAGATTTTACTACTTACAATGATTTATCTGAACTGGGAAAAAGGAAAATATTCCACTCTTAATTACATTGGTGTAAATCACAATGTTCAATGCCAAAGAATAAGAAGAAGATTCTGTTTATTAGCACTCATAAAGCCTGTTGTGTACTTACATAGGAGCAGTAGGATTAATTTTACCTTTAACTTAAAAATTAGCAAAGTTATTTTAGACATAGGTCTCCCTTAGGACAGTGCAAAAGTCACTTTCAGGTGGACACAAAAGTTGCTGACAGGTTGGTTTTTGTGCAACAGGAACATTCCTGATCCTTCAGGAGGGGAACTGCGTGGTATTTTCTTTACATAATCCATCCTCAAGAGCTAGTTAGCATGAGGAATACTGCAAACACACCACCCTGTCTAAGAATGCTGCTATAGCAGATAGGGGATCTGAACTACAACTTAACGCAGCCCTAGGTTAGACAACCAGCCTGTTATTTAGCAACCACAGAAGGCTATTAATCTCTGTTTAAGATGATATATACACTACATTCCCTATGTTCTTCAGCAAGGTGAAGGCAGGATTGAAATCAGCTGACTAGGAGCCGGTGAGAGAAGACTAGTCACAAGATTTATAGGTCAGAAGTAGTGAACAGAGCACAGAGGACAATTTACTTACAGCATATAAGGATTCATGTATTAGCAAATCAGTCTTCCTGTGTCTGTGGTTTTCACGATAGAACAAGTCTTTATTAGCATGTGGGTTGCTGAAGTGTCTTCAGCAGACCAAAAGAGAAGGAGGAGAGGAGGAGGAATGTGGACTTCACATCAAAGTGGGTATTCACGCTGCTGATATAATGGAGGTGTAAGAAAAACATGGGGATGACTGATTTCTGTCTAAACTAGAATAGCCCATTCCACAATCTACTTGCTGTGAAATGCTTTCCTTAGTACAGAACACCAAGGTTAGATCTTCACAGTCGTTATGGGGCATTGTAATGAAAACTATTATCTAAGTCTTTAGGCAATAAAAAACATGACTTCAGAAATGGGAAATGGTGTGAGGTATCAATGTCTTCTTTGGCATTTGTGGTAACTACAGTTTCATGTTACTTTTGCCATTATCCCCCCACTCGCCCATTATCAAAACATGCCGTTGTGCATTATTACTTCATAACTGCTGAATCTCAGTGATTTCCTGGGAAAGAAGTGCCATCAGGTGAGTCAGGGAGTCCTGTGTGTGCTCTGAAATACAGTTATCCTTCTCCAAGTAATATAGAGAGTTCCTTCCATGTACTGTGGCAAATATCCAAGCTTCACACAGGGTTGAACTTTAGATAAAGCTGGAATGTTCATAACAGCCAGGCTTAATCAGCCCCATTGTTAGGAAAAATCAGCTCTAAACAGACCTTAGAAACAAGCATTCAATTTCTCATTTAATATCTTCATTTTAATTGGCTTGTTGCATTCTTTATATGCACTGAAATCCTAGTGCACTAGCTCCTATGGGAAAATAGTATTTGGCAATTTGAAGTTGTTAGCTGCTCTGAACATAGGGGATCTGCTTCTCATTCGTGTTACAGTTGCTTTATATTGCCCAGGCAGTAAATTGCATTTACACCCAGTAAATGAGCAACCGGAGTAGTGTAAAGCAACTTCAGCATGAATGAGAATTAGGCCCAAAGCCTTCCTGAGTTTTTATAGCAACTCTGTTATTCATCTCAATTGGTGAGATAGGGATTGATTGACAAGCAAATAGCAACACAGTAGTACCTAGTTTGGAAGAAGAAATGAGCTAGGGATTAGAAAACCCCAATTCAGTGAAGGAAATCAGACTGGCTGTTAAAAGTCTGAAGTCCAACAAACCACTAAGGCCAGATGGTTTGAGCATACATTTTCACAATCAGCTAAGTATAAAAGATGAAATAGCTCCCCTGCTAGTTAAAGTATTTCAAAATTATTTACAGATGGGAATTAATGTTAATGAGTCGTGTAGCTAACTCCCTACGTACCATATTGAAAATTTACCGCCCTCGAGTTTCGTCCCAGCCAATGCACCAGAAAGCGTCGTCTTCTGAAAATGGAAATAGAGTTTCCTTGTTTTACCATGTACAACTAACCATTTCAATTTCACATCCAAAGGGATGAGCAGAAGTAGATAATAAGGGACAGAGCTAATACCAGAAATGTCCTCAATGTGAAGGTTATTTTAACTGTAAATTCCCATGGTTGGAAGATTTACTCATAAAATATAACATACAGTAGAATCATATTATGGAGAGGAATGATATTAAAGATATATGCAAGAGTGGTTCAGGGGAATACGGAGCTCTGTCTCTAGGTGAGTGGCTCAAAGCCATGTTAAGTCAAAATGCAGATTTCAACATTTGATGTTCCTGTAAGGCAACCCCTAACATGATAAAAGTACCAACTGCTCACCTAGCTGCATGTGCAGGTGGAAGACTGAGAATAGTCTGCTCTTTTTATTGGGAGATACTTATTGATCATTTGCTCAGACACGATTGGGTAAACCTGACCCAATCAGGAATTTATAATAAACAATAGAGAAAACAGAGAACTCCCCCACTATGGACTTTCAGTTAGCTTAGCCAGCTCAGCTGGTAGAACTTTTTTTCTTGCCTATATCTCCTAAAAATACATTGTTATAGACTTTTATAGACTACTAATTGAAAACTGGGTAATATTCATGACCCTTCAGAGAACCATAGATTTGGGGTGGGGCATAGCAGAAAAATAGCTTTTTTATCAGAGGATCAATGAAAACAAGAAACTTGACTAACAAATTAGTGATTTGGGTGTTCTACCACACAAAGAAAAGGTGAGATAATGAATTTTTAAATCACATTTAGAGTGGGCTGGATATCTGATGAGTCAAATGAATAGCCTTGGGTGAGATGCATCTTGACACAGATCCTAACTCAGATCCAGGCAATAAGCAAGTGGTGGTATTTCAAGACTCTTCATTTATTTCCATGGTAAGGAAGGATATTCACTCATGGGCTGCTCCACAGATGCTCAAATAGTGCAGTGACCTAACTCAACACAAGGGGGTTTTGAGGTGGAATAGTGTCACTGTCACTGCCTTAGGTCAGCTTTCTTCATGTAGCTCACAGAAGAGATGGGTTTGGAGGAGAGAAGATTTGGCAACAGCATTTGGATATATGGTAAACTGGATATGTCACATCCTGTCACCCACAACACTTGGATCTAATGACTTAATCCGTTTCCTTCACCCTGGGAAGCTGAGTCAGTAAACTGCAGTTTCAAAGTAGAGTAAACAATATCTTTCCTCCCATTTCACTGTTCCAGCTGCATTTTAGCTACTGCTGATTATTTGGTTCAATTAACAAAGGCTTAGAAACCCAAATTTTTACTTAAGCTATGGATACCCAAATAAGTGAGACTGTTTGGAACACGCTGTTTGACCTATGAGGCCACATTGACTCGATGAATTTTCTTCAAATTTAACAATGAACTTACCACCGGTCTCAGAGTCTATTGGAGAGTTTGGGAGTTTGGTTGGCTCTTTTTTTGTTGTTGTGATAAAAACCTTCATTTCAAATTTAGAGTACTAAAAGTAGAACTCCTAATGGGGCCCATTTTTCAACAGCCACTCTACAGCTGTACCTTCTACTACTACTTCTAAATTGCTACAGTGCCTTTATTGGAAAAAATCAACTACAGTTATCAGAGTGAATTCTAGCAGGTGGCAAAGGTTATGTGCAAAACCAATTGTGTTGAAATGTCAGGAGGTGGAAGAGGAGAATGCAGGAATGTGACATATTTATTCTTGTAATCACAGAAGTGTTTAAATGTAAATAGAAAGTGTGTGTGCCTATAAACTTATACCTTTATATATATTTCTATATAAATGCATTGAAAAACTTTTCACTAACTTTGCCTCCAAGCTGGCTTTGTTCAGAAAAATATCTTGAATAAGTCTTAAGAACAGGATAAGCAGCAAGGCCTTAGTATGCATTCAGAGGTTTTTTCTGCTGCCACTTGCAAAGGTGTTATTACTTCTGTGAATTTATCAGCCCTGCCATTCCCAAGTCTCCAGCTAAAGACTGATGTGAACATGCTGCCCAACAGCGAGGCTTGGGTTTGCATTTGGAAATGTGGCCCATGCTAAATGAATGCAGATTTTCTCCTGTATACAAATTTAAAATGGAGCTAAGTGGAACAGGTAAAGTGGACTGTAATCTGAATGAGGAGGTTTAGGTTTCTGTGCTCTCCAGAGATAAAAATCTCACTAATCATTGCACTCCCTTAACTGCTTCATTTCTCTTAGGTACAACTTATCTCTTGATCTCTGTTCTCTCTTCCATTAAATAGCGAACAATTTAAATATACTCCTTGATCAAGGTCCTTTCAATTGCTTATCTTACAAGTAGGGATAATCCAAAATGAATGAGACCTAGAATAAATTTCTGCTATTAGTCATATACCATTACAGCCAGAGAAATGACTTTTTTTCTTTTTAAGATTGCATTCTGGATCTGGGCTAGCAAGGCAGGTTAATGTAGCACTCAAATTCCTGCTTTTCCTTTGTTTCAATTTTACTTTAATTGCAATTCTTTGATATAATAGCAACTGACCTGGTCATTTCTATATACAAAGAAAGTACTATCAGACACATCATTTTAATAGTCTGGATTTAGAGGAAGGTGAAGGCCAACAAAGCTTCTGCAGAGATCTTTAAATGATTGGCCTTTAGCCTAGAGGAGAGGAAACAGAAAACCCCTCAGCTTTACTCAGAGAATCAGGTTTTAAAATACACCTTCAGAAAAGGAGAGAGGTTTCCTTATGGCTCTCTCTCAAACAATCTTCTCCTGCCTTTCCTTTCATTCAGTTACTCTCCTTGGCTTTTCAAACCCTTCTTTGCCCCACTCAAATCTCCAGTTTTTAAACAACTCTGATGCTCTCCAATACTGGGTGCTGTGGATTTGAAGGAAACTGAAGTTACTTGCAGGGGAAGTCCTCCTTATAAGAACTGAAGGCAGCTATGATCAGTAATAGTTTTCTACCATTTCCATGACTTATGCAAGGGCTCTGAATGACCAAGAGCAGAAATGCAGGAGGTGCCAGTAAATACTGAGCAGTGAGCAGCACTGTGGTACCAATTATAGGTCCACATTAGCAAAGCTTGGCTAACAGCTGATTCACTTGTGTTTGTAATAAGGAGAGTCACTGAAAAGCCTGGGGGCAATTCTCTAAAACCTGGTTGATAATCCAAAACATGAGATGTAATTTCTGACAGCAGCAGCAGGAACAGAGCCACAATCAACTAGCACTAGCTGCAAGGAATCGCGCATGGGTAACCTTTTGCAAACAATAAATAGAACTGCATTCCTCAGAGCTGTCTGCAAATTAATAGCTGTCATCAATACTGCCTAAGTTAATAACAAACTCATGCTAACTATGAGGAAAGGTCTTTTTCCACCTCTCTGTTTTCAGTGCACCTCAGCTTAAATAATTGCACACAACATTGACACCCATCAGATTCTGGTACATCTTTTGAGACCTGGTTAGTCAGAATCTTCCTTTGTATAAAACCACAGTAACCTGGAAAGTAGCTATTCAGGAAAAGGTTCAGTATATGTTGCTTCCTCAGTCATGGAGAGGAGGAAGAGGGGAGGACAAGGCATTAACAGTCTTGACTACTGGAGATCAATTAGGGGCTGACTGTTCACAACAATATTTCAGGGTCCACAGAAGTAGAAGAATGAAGCCACGAGGGCAGCAAGTTTTCAAAACTAAAACATGAGAGTTGTGGGGTGAATTCAATCTTCATTTTGCACCATGGCAAATCAAGTACTGTCGTCTCACAGGTCCCAAATATATGGTCTGTTTTCCATGAGAGGGAATTTCCCCGAAGCCATCGCCATTGACTATTTTTGTCTAATGATCTTTTCATTTTCACTGAAAACTTCTTGACAGACAGAAGTTTTCGTCCTGACAGTTCCTTTCTTTCTGAACATTTCCTTTAGAAGCATGAGAAATAACTGATACACAAACACTACAGCTGATATTACTTTCACTCTTGATGTGCTGAAACAGATACAGTTTGAAAGAACAGATTAGTCTGTACAGTTTTCCTTATTGCACATTATAAGAAATTTAGATGGCAAATATAAAGACTTAACAAAGGAGTTAAGACTGAAAGACCATAACCTATTAAACTAAATCTCAGATATTACAACAATCAAATTAAAAATACTGTTGTGAATAAAATCAGCAAGTAGATGCTGGTTTGATTTAGATTATCAAATTAATCCAAGTAGGAGTCAGGCCCAGTTATGAGGCTGAGAGAAGAAAAAACTGTTTTTTTTATAGTCCTGTATTGCGAAAGAGATTGTTGTTGTATCTCAGTTTAATACAACTATTTTGTTCCTTTTTTTCCCCATAGCAATAGGGATTTTCTGACAGTGGTTCAACTGTCATGACTGCTTTCACGCTTACGCATAGACTGGATGTTCTCAAGGAAGTATAGACACCAAATCGGCTTTCTTAGCTACAATTTCACTGCTGTTTTCCATTTTCTTTATATGTCACAGTTATTCTAGTAGCTATTTTTTGCTGCTCTTATTACTTTCCCTATTGCACATAACAACTTGAAAACTAGGCAAAAGAAATAAAACAGAAGAGTGTTTACTGCAACAGGTTTCTACACAAAGCAGTTGCTCCAAAAAGCACTTTTGTAACTTTGTCAGCACTTACTAGCATTAAAGACCAATTTGGGAACTGATTTTAAGGTTTCAGAAAGCATTATCAGACATGTATTTTCAGAAGCACATGAATTCACTGTTTAGGCTTTCATACTCTGGCAGAAGAATAGCTGACACAGGAGCTTGCTTAAATTTTTTGACACCTGTGTGCATCTTTATTAAGGACAGGCAGGGGAGACAAGGAAGGGGTGTCACCTTCTCTGTCAGTGACCAGCTGGAGTGCATGCAGCTCTGCTTGGGAATGGATGAGGAGCTGCCTGGTTATAGTGGGGGTCTGCTACAGAGCAGGAAGGCTGAGTGGATGAGGCCCTCTGTGGACAGATAGGAGCCACCTCATGTTCACAAGCCCTGGTCCTCATGGGGGATTCAACCACCCCAATATCTGTTGGAGGGAAAACACAGCAGGGCATGAGCAATCCAGGAGATTCTCAGAGTGCAGTGATGATGAATACCTTCTCCAAGTGACAGAGAAGCTAATGAGGAGAGTGGCTATGCTGGACCTTGTTCTCATCAACAAGGAGGTGAACAGAAAATAGAAAGCAGCAGATTTGTCTAGCTGCCATAGCCAGGTCAGCCAGTTCTCACCTCCTCTTGCAGAGGGTACAGTATCCAAGGGGAAGGAGTGACACTTCTTTTATCTATTTTAGTTAACAAGCTACATATCCATGTTATGTGTGCCTTTGATCACCTCTGGAAGTGATTCTCTTGTGTTCAGTCTGATAAAAGTGCTAGGCTTCTTAAATATCAGATTAAACATCTCAATCTTAATACTGGGTTGCTGGTCCTACATACAGTTAACATAATCCAGTCCTTTCCCAGTTGATAGACTTTAGGGCTGAAATCACTGTGGGGTCACTAAGCCGCACAGGAACCACCCTTGGGAAAATTCCCTCTTCCATCTGCCAGTGAGGTAAGCTCCAAAAATGTTACAGGTAAATTCTCCATTATCTGGGGTATAAAAAGCCAAACTAATGTCAATCCCCCAAAGCATGTTTAGTAGGGAAAACAGTGCAGAGACACTGAAGAAGCACCACAGGGGTCGCCCAGCGTTCAGCATGAGATGGAGCTGAGAACAGATTTAGTATCCTCGCTGTGCTCTCTAGCACCCTCTGATCAACAGTTTCTGGCACGCAGCCCCAGATCCAAGCTGGCTCTGTCTGCTTCCAGAGTGCTGCTGAGGAAGTTAATAAACCTCCCGGAATTCACAGCCCTGCGAGGAATAATGTGAAGCTGTGAGTGCAGCTCTGCGGTGCTCAGCGGGGTGCTGGGTCCGAGCCAGAGCAAATGAGCCCAGTGGATTCAGCTGAGGGGCAGTTAATTGCCTCTGAAACATGCACCCCAGGACTCACGGTTCACTGTAAGGAGCAGGCTCAGGCTTGTAGGAGTCATTAATAGATCAGTTGGCCGCGGAGAAGTAGCTGAAACTGCTTTTGACTTACTAGTGCTGACCCTGGAAGCAGTGCAGTCGTGCTCATGCAAAGATGTGCCTGAACCATCTGACCAAGACCTGCACAAAATCAGCTACCGTGCCCCTCTCTCCCTGTCCAGGTAACCCACTCACTGGATACTTACCCATAATTATCAGGGGTTAAAGGTATCAGTTACATGCAAATCCCAGGCCAAAGAGGCGGCAAAAGTCTTTCTACTTTCTCTTAACAAATAAGCCATATTTGAATCATTCTTTAAAAATGATTAATGGCCTCATGAACACCCTACACTTACACTCATTTGTCTTTTTACCAGCAGATGACAGGTCATATACCCTTGCATGAAGGAAAATCAGGGAGATATGTCGTAAGATCTTATCAAGGGGTATTCCCCATGATCTGCTCAGTAATTTTTAATCTAAGCAGAAATTGCTTCTATGCTTTCTTACACTAAATTCTGTTTAACATCAAATAATTCCACTTAAATGTAGGTATTTCTGTAACAGACAACTTTCTCCTCATTTGTTGTGGTCTCTCCAGCACTTGCATTTACTGGAGCTGCTGGTAGCGAGTTTAATAGAAATGCTGGTGGCAGTTTTCAGAACAAAGATACTTGCCTGCAAGATGCCTCTTCCTCATTTCCTTTCTGTTTTTTTTTTTCTCATTTAAAAGGACGGGAATTTAGTAGCTTCCTCCATGCCCTGCAGCTCCTTCTCTAGACCACCTGCTGGAGGTTGTTACAACTCCACCATTACATTTATGACATTTATTTCTGCTGAATCTTCCTTAAAAACTGTGACTATGGTTCTATTAGATGGGAGCCATTTCATGTTTTCAGTCTCACTGACATGCAGTTATATTAATTTTGTATTAGGATCAGAAACATGGAATAGATTTGATTTTGCAGAAAGAAGATATTTCAGCCGACAGAGATGTCTGTGTTGCTGATTTATCTGATTAGGGCAAAATACTGTGAAATGTGTTTCCATTATGGTACCCATCTGCAGGAGAGAGATTCCTTATTCATGTATGTGCAGAAGGAAAGTGCTTTGACCTAAGAATGAAGAAATTTGATCGTCCCCTCTTCACATGGCTATATTGTATGTCTGTGTATCTGAGAAAACTTGTTGTGAGGCACAACCTCAGACTTTTCCTTAGACAGCTGGCAACTGTCACCCTTCAATTCATCATGAAGTGGCACTGCATGCTACCTCTCAGCCAACACTTTGGCAGAGCTGGACAAAATCCCTTCCTTTTTAATGGCAAACTGGAGCTTCGCTGGCTCAGGTAGAGTTCTCCGGAGGTGAACGTGGCAAACAGGAATTTGGATACTCGCTAGAACGGCTGAAGAGAATTCAAACTCTGCTGACAGCCTGTGGAAATGAACACTGTCATCACATAATAGTGTGAGCCGTGTTCCCCCCCACCCCACCCCCCCCCCCGGTGTTCTTTTAGAAAATTTATTGTTTATGTATCCCTTGGCATATGACTTCTAATTTAGAAAGTACAATCTATCAGCGATGGCATCACATGTTAAGCATTGACACTTTTTTGGTCATTGGGAGACTTATTTTTGGATGTAGTTTATGAAATCTCTCACTTTTCTCAGTTTACTATCATTTCATACTTTATCAATAAGTATTATCATGTGGCAATATTGGAAGTTGAGTAATATATATATTTTGCACTGGTGTCTGAATAAAAAAGCTGACACTGTGAATCTCTGTCTGCCTTTTTGCCACCTTCCATTCAGAGGTTATTTTATTTTATTACAACACTTGTATGAGTTTCCATGGAATTACATGAGCATCGCAGAGAAATGCGGTCTTTCATTATTTTCCATTTTGTTATGGTCAGTTTGGTCAGTTGGGGTCAGCTGTCCCAGCTGTGTCCCCTCCCAGCCTGTTGCCCACCCTAAACCTACTGACCTTTGGAGGAATGGGGAAGAGGTGAGAGACAAGAGATAGGCTTTGTTCTGTGGGAGCACCACTCAGCAATAGCCAATACACTGGTGTGTTATCAGCAGTTTTAACCACAGATGCAAAACATGGTGCCATAAGGGCTGCTATGAAGAAAGGTAACTCCATCCCAGCCAGACCCACTACAGTGGGTTCCCTCTGTTACAAATTTAACTAAAATTGGCAAACATCAAATGTCTGCATCCCAATTTTCTTATTCACTATGCCATGAGGCATAAATTACTTCAGTTTTAAAAGAATGGCATGTATTTTAAGCAATTTAATCTGAAGGCAAAGATTGAAATTTTTTCCCCAAGCCAGGATTGTTTGCAAAGATTATAAAAGTGCATTTTGGATCTAGAGCTCTTCATGCATTTTGGGAATCCAGTTTTTACAGTCACCTGTCAAAGATAACCATTAAAAATAGAACATATTAAAAAAAGAAAACTTTGGAGACAGATTTCTTTGATATGGCAAATAGTTCTTGGCAGTGAAAGAAAGAAGCTGTGATGTGAGCAGTTCTCTTCGTTTGCTTGTTATAATAAATGCCACCCTGCAGATGGAATTAAAGCAGTAATTCCAAAAATATTAGGTGATCTGCTTTAAAAATGGAGTCAAGTGAGTCTCCCTCTGTAACGGCTGTGAAAAAGAAATTGTCCTTTTTTCAGACTTACCAGTAAAGAAAGGGATAAGCAGGATCTCATCTAAAATCTTACAGTCAAGCACATTTATTACAGCATAATGCAGAAAGTGAGAGATGCTTATAAATGAGATCCAACTGTCTCTCCAGATGCATTTTTCTGAAATACTAGTCAGAGTGAACCTTTAAAACCTGAATTTGGAAAGCATAAGCCATGCTAAAATAAATCTAAGCTGATTTATTCATTTGTAACAAAATGAATGTGACACATTATGGCTATGACGATACGTAATTTCACCCTGAGAATTCAGTTTTCAGAGGTGATTTAATTTTCCTTAAAACATTATTGAAAACTACATGACCAGATTAGAATAAATATCCTTGTCTCACATGGATATTAATTTTGGCAATGCTCACCCTAGCACTGAAATACAATAGGCAAATCCACTATTTGCTAAGTCATCTATGATGGAAGGGGTTGATACATAATTATTTAAATGCTCAGTAGGATTACCACTCTAATGTTTAAAGACTCTGATCAGGAGCCAGGATAAAGGATAAGAAAGTGGGATGATTTATACATACTTCATTCAATATTTTTTCAGGCATTAACACAATCCAGAAGAAGTACGCTAACTCAACCTACTGCTCTCTGTAAAATTTGTACATAAGGTATAAGACATGGTAAAGTTAAACTGCAATAAGAAATGTGTCCATGGTATGGAGCTGTTTGATAAACGCTGTTGCAGTATTTGTCTTAGACAGTCCCCATACTGTGCTATTAAAGTCAATGGGAATTTCTTATTGCATCTATAGCAATAAGTCCAAGTTTTTTTACATTTGCTTTTACTATCTGCTTGATATTCTCAAATACGGTGCTGTCCTCCCTGCAATTGTGTGTGTGTATGCAAATGCACAGAGACACACAAGCTATTAAGACCTAGACGTGGGACCGAATTCTCTGCCTTCACACTTGACTGTCTACAAGAATGAGTTACTGCACAACTTTCACATCATGGGGATGTATAGTCTTCATTAATCAAGCTGCATTAAAATCACAGCTCCAATATTTTGATTTAGCAAAGCGTTTAATCCTGTGCCAACTTTTAAGCATGTAAGTAGTCCTGTTGAGTTAACGGTGCTCCTCACATGATTGAACTGAAGTGTGTACTTAATTGCTTGATCTGGGGCCAGCATGCTGAGAATGCTGCGGGCGGGAGCCGCAGGTGGAGGAAGGCATTCTGCTAAGCAGACACCGCTCAGGGTGTAATGGCTTAGTTCAAAACTCTTCCTTTCCAACAGCACCAAACTTTGAACAATACAAAAGATTTTTGGATGTAAAGGAACGTCATGTCTCAAAATTTGAGACAATTTTGCGGAGCGAGGTGGCAGTACAGACTGGATATAAACCAGAAAAGATCGGATCAGAAAGAACGAGGAGATTATGAGATACAGCAAAATGTCAAAACTAATAAAAGATCTCAGCTACCCAAACACACAGGAACAGGGACACAATGAGAGAAAGAAATCAAGCAAGTCATGTACTATATCTTCGATGTATTAAAAGGTGGCAAGGAAGACAGAAGTTCTGACTTTCAACAGTGCAGCTGTTAGGAGGCAGAGGTAGAGAAGTCCTTAATGACCACAATCCAGTTGGATTCATTACTGCAGACTGTACCTGCATGAGAAACAAAAAACACCCAAAGACTTTGAACACAGAAGAATGGGGAAGTGCTGGAGCAGTGGGTTAAGCCTCTCATGGGAGGAGTGGGAGGAAGGAAGGACAGAGAGGAAATAGGAACTGTTCAGAAAGCAATTACTTCATATCCAAGGGTGATGAATATTATCCAGCAATATGTACACTAGAAGGAGAAAAACAGCATAGCAAATAAACACAGAACTAAAAAAGATATTGAGAGATAAATATAAAAGATACATAAACAGCATAAAATTTCAGGCGTGGAGGGAGAACAGGAAATGTATACCATTAATTTAAGATAAAAGAAAGCAAAGATACAAAAACTGAAAGCAGAAAATGAAATGAAGATAGAAATAGACTCATATCAGAATATACCCCTAGCATGTGTAAGAAAAACTCTGCAAAGAAAGCAGCAGGTTTTCAGGGTGAAACCAAGCCAGCATGATAGCATGAGCTGGTTCAAACCCCATTCCTCATGGCTGATTTTACTGTTACTGAAAGGTTTAAAACAATGAAGCAATTTCAACACTTTGCTTTAGACAAAGTTTTCTCCATTTACAATATGCTGGGAAAGACAATCCTGCTATCTCTGTCTCACAGCCCTCAGCTGCCTCAAGACAGGTGAGCTCACTGAATTCTCCCACAACCTTCCACATTTTCCCCACAACTTTCCACCTTTCCCAGTGTGACCCACTTGAACAAAAAGTAGTCTATAATTCTTAGCAGATACTGCAAGATGCTGCAGGGGAGGTTGAAATCTTTAAGGTCCCATCCAATTCAAACCAGTCTATGATTCTACGCTCAGGCAGTTGCCTCTTCCACTGCCATTCCACCTCTGTTCTAATGAAGCTGGACAGTGGAAAATATAGGAAGTGCTGAGTTTGAAGAGACATTTACAGTTCTAGACAGGATACACTTGCACTTTCACCCATTACAGTCATCAGTAAGATGGGAAATGTACCTTGATTATAATTATGCTTACTTTGTTGTGGATCTCAAGTCATGGTATTTATATTTCCACTGGGGTTGTTTCTTTACTATGGCTGACATTTTAGTGCCTTGCTACCATTGGTGAATCTGTTCTATTGACTTACAGCCTTCATCACTCCTAAAATTCTAAGCTTCTACTCAGGAGCTCTCATACAGCTTGACATGAAGATGACTCTAGAGGTTTCTTCTTGCCCTGTGCTGCCATCACCATAGCTAAGCAGTATTTACTGCATAGTGCCTTTTATTTAGTCCAGGAGGCAGCTTAGGCTACATCTATGTGAATACATAATTTATTCTGCAAGCATCTTCTGACACTGAGACCTAGTGCAGAAGGGTCTGCCTTCATACTCTTAAACTCTTTGACCTGCGAAACCAGGATAGCTTCATGCAAATTCTCTATTGAAAATGGTTCCATAGTTTCTGGACAGTGCCTGGGAATATTTGGAGAGGCGGTTAGCTTGCCTGGGCCAGAAACATTCCAAGCAGCATCCTGAAAAATGATAAATATCTACAGCTAAGCTGCCATGCCAGCGAGTGTTCCTCAGTATTGCTTGAGGCTGTTGTCATGGGCCCTTGTGAAGAACTTCCTTCTAAAGACACTTCTCTTTCTGTCTTTCCACTAACAACTGAGGAAATCTATAGAGATCTTCCTCCCCAAGCCACCCTTTGGTCTCTATCCTTCTCTACCCCCTCAACTAACAATCAAAGCTCATGCTACCAAAAGAAGGCAAGGCAGGATGGTTCAGGTCAGAGGACTTGTAATTTTGTGGAAGTATATCTTAGAGCATTAGGATCTACAGTCTTTCACATCTACTTGGTAGAGTTTTATAGGACTTTAACTCATTTCCTAGGAACAGAGCAATTGCCTTTTGAGCTGTTTAAAGTGATGTTCCTAGAACATACATACTTCCTATGTAAATGTGTTTTCTCAGTGGCAACGTATTTCTGCCCCAAAACTTCAGCTGTAATTTAAAAGCAAATAGAAGAAGCATAAAAGCCATAGACAAACAGCCAGCAAAATCACACTACCCCTGTATTAATCAGTGAAGTCAACAACAGAAAATCTTTGCTAAGAGCAGAAAACTACATCTCCTAATTACTCTGATATTTGAACCAAAGTAATAAACTGTGCAGGACAGTGTTGTTACTTTAATCTCTTCTGTTCAGATGTCTCATTTTGTTGAGCAAATTTTCTCTGAGTTTTTTCATTCAAGATTCTGTACAGTTTTGGAAAGCAAAATACAACATAGCCCAAAGCCAGCAACAATGTTAAATGACAGGTGGCACTAGGAGCAAGATTGTATAATTTGAGAAACTGTTCCACTCAATCAAATGTTGCATTTGGAAACAACAGATAGAAGGGCATGTACTTGCTTATCACTGTTCATAGTGGAAGTACAACTGCAGCTCCGGTTCTGTTTGAGATGGTGAAGCACGCAGTGGGATACAGAAAAATAATAGAGATGCTGCTTAAAGCCACAAGAGAAATCATGGTTTGGTTTAACAAAGACACAAAGAGCCCTTGATATTCATGAGATTCAGTAAGCTCTGATAAAAAACAACTTCTGATGCTTAACCCTTTATAACTTAGGGTTGTTTTTATTCTCCCTCTAGTCAGTGTATGTGCACACTCTTATGTAGAATAGAGCTCATGGAAACATCCACTGGGGAAAAAGATGAGAACTGTATGCACTAGATACTACAATGTACCACTTTCCCTGTACTGTATAGTGCAATTAATTCCCTCATGACAGCTTCTGAAATATGGAAATATGTAAAATATGGATAAAATATTTGGACATATTTTACTAGTTTTGTTTAGTATTTGTGACACTGCTCAAAGCGGCAGCAACAGATTTCCTGTCTCAGACATCTCCAAGTTCACCCTGCTCTTTTGGAAAAATAAGCGTTTGCCTCAGACTGGAGTTTTCTTTAAGACAAGACAAAATCTGAAAACAACCCAAAGTTCTTCATTTTCATAGAATCATGGAATTGTTTGTGTTGGAAGAGACCTTAAAGATCACCCAACTCCAACCTCCCTGCCTTGCTCTACCTTCTACTACAACAGGTATTACAATAATTTTAAAATGCAATGTTAAGAAAGTCAAAATGTGTACTTTAATGATGGTTATACTAAATGACCCTGTTCATTTGCTTACACATAAAACATATTCACTGCAGTTTAACACACCGGGGCTAACTATTGTACAGAGAAGCTGCTGCTCTTTATACTACTTTAACCTGAAAAAATATAGATTTAATAGTATAACTTATATCTATTGCTTGCACTTAATCAGCACAAAATACACTTGACTAAAGACATCCCTGTCCCTTCTGATGTGAGGCTATGTCTATAAACCAATGTATGTATGTACAGCCCTTTATAATTCAGGCCAGTAGCACACATACTGTATATAGATGTGTCTTGATTTTATTTGCTGTTCTTTCAGGTTCTGCATCACTGAGAATCTTCAATAACAGAAATAAAGCACTGAAAGCCTTCTGCTTCCCTCTGCACCCTTCAGCAATAAATAAATAAGACCCCAATCCTGAAGGTAAGGCTGAGCCCTTGCTCTGGCAAGGAGACCTTCTGATTTCAGCAGTGTATCACACAGATCAAGGTAAAGGGTAAAGGTTTAAATCACAAACTGCAATAACTTGTCCATTTTATTTCTATAATTCTCTTTTTCTACAAAGCATGCTGAGTTTCAGGATGTGGAAAATCAGGACATCTGGAATAAACTTTTCATTTGAGCTTTTTTTAAACAGCTGAACATGTATTTTATTCAGAACAAAGTTAAAGGCATTAAAAAAAATATACTTTGCTAAAACTTTAATTAAAAAAAAAAAAGAAAGCTTTTTTCCTGAAAGCTTTTTTAGGTGAACTAAATTATACTGGCCATATATAAATAAAAAAACAAAAGAGCAAAGAAGAACATGAACATATATTACTAGTGTAATTCATCAAAAGCAGTTGACACTTCAATCTAATCCAGAAATGAAAACACAGAACTTTATAGAGTTAGAGGAAGTAAGCAATTTAAACGTACCATGGCACAAGGTCACCTAACAATGAAGCCAGGAAGATGTTCTCTTTTTATTCGCACTCCTTCACTTCTTTAATCCTTCTAAATCCATCAAGTACAGATTAATATAAATCTTTTTAACAGCCAGAGGTGATCTTCAAATCAGATAATTAATAGTAGTGATCCAAGTGTTCTATAACGGGACCATCTTTCCATTTTAGTATACAATGAGAAGGCACTTTATGTAACTAAGCTGTCACTCCGGGAAAGGTTTATTTTTACATAATAGAGTAATATATGTCTTAACTAATTAGTTCATTATTTTAAAATGTAATTTTGGGTAAAACTCACTGAGATAGTTCATCTTACTTAAAAGGGTGCTGATGTGGAAAAAAACAATTCTCAGAATACACTCACTGCTGCTCTTTCAAAACACTCGCTTGCCAAATCATTCCCTAAGTAGTCAGAGCTAAATGTATGAGGCAGAGGAAATACACTCAATTTGTTTTGAAAGCAAACCTCCAAGGCCATTTCATAAGCAAAAATCCTATTCATGTCATAGAGATACTGTGGTTAAGTTTATGATTCCAATTAGGTCTGGAGAGCTTTCAATAGTCTAGAAAAAATTACTTCACTAATCTATATGTAAATACTTCAGTAAAACCACTGAACAGTGATCAAGTTTACTATTAGCATCACAAATTAAAGATGGCATCTGAAAATGTACTGTCTAAAGGAATGATCAGAGTTCATGTAGGAAGAATAATATGTGACTTCAGCAGCCTATAAGCACCCTGGATACATTAAACCCTTGTGATTTATATATAAGAAAAACACTAAATACTGAAATACAGCTAGTTGTCCGGTGGCAGCAGGGTGGCTACTCGACCATCACCTGGAAATGGCAGCCTGAAGAAATTCATGGTAGAGCTAGCAAACCTATGTTGTACAGTTCAAACTGGAAAATAAAGACACTATATGTGCTTGCATTGCCATTACACACTATTCAACAAAAAAACAAGGAAAAATAACCCAACTTAAATAACCCCTCTTTCTAATTATTTTGTTGTCTTACCAAAATTGTGTTTATCTAAGTAGATGCAACAGCACATTTGCTTGCCCCAGTGGAGAGTGGGAAGAATTAGCCAAATATACCATTGAAGTCCTATCAAGGGGCAAAATTAGTTGTACTGGAGGAAGGCGCAACCATCCCCACACTTCCCAATGTGTTTAGGGGTTTTGTAGCTCCAGCACACATGGATGGTCAACTGTTTGCACCACTGCCTGCCTCCATGCAGACCAGCATTGCTCTGCCTTTGGACTCAGCTTTCACACAGCAGCATGGAGATGGGCAAGTCCATGCATGGTAAGAATGCATGACTGTTCTTGCTCCCGCTTCTCTCCCTTGGCTTTGCTGTCTTATATTGAGCCTTTTGGATGTGCAAACACAGATTTAGACAGCATAATTTTTAAAGGCAATCATTCAATTGATATATAAGTTAACTACAAGATATACAGGGCAGGATTCAGGTCCAGACCATAGATACTTAAATACAGGGGACTACCTATGCACTACACAAGATACACAAGGTCTCCCTTCAGCCAACAAAGATTAATTTGGTGCCCACACATGGTTGTTCAGTTTCATTTCAGATGGATAGCCTAAGGTCTCAAAGATATCAGCCAGATGTTAACAGATTGTATACAGAATTTACAGGAGATCCCCAATTGCAGCTGATGTTAGGAACAATAACTGGTATTAGAGTAGTACAATACAATGTCTCAAAGAACACTGCATGCCTACATGTAAGCAAATGGATCAATCAATCTAGTCAATGGTGACTGATCAATTTAACTCATCTTGTGGCAGGCACCTAAGCTTGACAACTTCCTGTCTACCTGCTCCTACTGCCAAATAATTAAGATATATTTCTGATGCTGTCTTATATGCAGGTAACATGGGAATGTTATCCCCCTTTCCACTCTCTGAATACCAGTAGATGAACAAAGTCTCCTCAGCATTTATTCTGGTAAAAAAATCACGTTAATTCTGGTAAAAGGTCCGTAATAATGTCACATTTCCCTGCTGCTCATAAACCTTGTCACTATACAACCTGTTATCTATACTCTGCTATAGAAATAGCAGAAACACAAAAAGAAAGGGCTCATACATTTACAGTTCATGATTGTTGGACCTTGTTGCACCATTCACAGCATAAGAGCAGGAAGCACCCAAGTTCAGTAAGTGTACTGCCCAATGAGGGAATCTTCACGTAAGGTCCTAGAAGGGAAAGGAGCATGCTCCAATGTCCAGTAGCAGCTAATTCTAAAATAGTTTTAAATTGCAAGGTACCAAGTGCCAGGGACAGTCTCCTCAAGGGCTGAGTTGCCACATCTGTTACTGCTGTGTGAGCATGGAGGTTGGCCCATGGAGAAGAGCTTTGGGCAGCTCTGCCATTTGGATGATCACAAGAGACCTCAACATGCAGTAGGCACCAAACAGTGGACAAGACAGATCTCTGCAGCAAAGATGAGCCAAAGATTAACAGATGAAAGTGAGTGGTGGAAAAAACTATTTCCTATCACTTTTCTTAGTTTAAATTAATGAATAAGTTACTTCTCTAACTGCTATTGTGTCTAGGCATTAGATATCTGCTAATTTCCTTTTATGACCTGTGAGAGAACTGAGCAGGAGGAAGAGAAGGTCATCAGAGCCTTCTGACCCATTTCTAAAAGGGTTATTCTGTATGCTGTGAATAACATGGGGTTTGGCATAAAGTTAGGCTGAGAGGGAAGTGGGGATATAGATACTGCAAATAGCAAAGCCAGAGAGAAGAAAGTAACATGAAAGCCAATAAATATAAGTATAGAAAGGTATGAAGGTTCTTGAACGTGTAGAAAGGAAATCTAAACTTGTTGCCAAAATCTAGTGGAGTCAGGTGTCAGGTATCATGATAATCGAGTAAACCCTAAAAGACTGGACATCAGCAGGAACCAATTTACCTTACCTAAATGCTAACATTATAGACTATCCCATTCAGAGGAGGACCAATCACCCGTAATCTCTTCTGTTTTCTCTCCCCTGTTTTCCATGTGGCAAAGGCAAGGTACCAAAACACAGCCGAGAAGGTAAAACAGTTTTCACCCACAGATACAAGGAGCCAGGAAGACCCCTGTAGTCACCCTGTGATGTGTGAGAAGAGGTCTCTGTCCTCACATAATCTGTATCTGATAAGCAGAAGCAGGAGAGATAGCAGCCAGGAAGCACACAAAAAAATACTTACCACAAAGTACAAAGTCTATTTGCAATTATACTGTAACTGCTTTCAGCTGACTTCAATCTTTTCCAACTGGAATTCACCCAAACAATGCATCACAGTACAAGTATTTTATAGATGTCACCTAGAACTGAAAATTGTGGCACCTACCCATTTCCAGTGTCCAAGGCTTGTGTGATGGGGAGGACCATTAGTCTTCATGAAAACCATTTGACCTCAGTATGTTACAACAGGCTATGAGACTGCAAGATTTTAATACTTTATGTAATTGCCTAGATTTGCCTGTGATTTGAGGTCTTCATTTTGAACTCACCATTTTATAACAGCACAAAGGGAATTTAACTTGTCAAACGTCTGGTAAAGCTGGAAATGAAATATCATAAGAAAATATGTCTGCAGTAGACCTTTGTGACCCAAACTTCTCTTTTGCCAGCAGAACAATTTGTCTCACCAGTCACTGTATGGGCATCATCAGTTGTACAGCTGATGTTTTTTCTGGACTTGCATCAAAGAACCTCAGCACATCGATCAGGACATTCTCAAATCTCTGTCCTTTGATGCTAAATCTTAAAGTTACCTTTTCATGTGCACTCAAGAAATAGACAGTGATAACCTCAGAACATAGCAATATGATGGATTTTATCTTGAAGGGCCTAGAATAATTAAATGCTACCAACTTGTTTCTGAAAGGTTTCCTTCAGCTCTGCCTCAAGGATTGACATATTTGCTGTTTTTTCTCAGTTTTGATTTCTTTTGCTTTGTCAGGGAAAGCAATGCTGTTATATATCACACAAAATAGTGATGCAGTGAGGAGTGATGAGTAACAAAATCCAGCAGAGAAAAAGAGTTCAAATAAAAGTGTTTCATATCTTAAGCCATATACAATTTTACCAATAATGTAAAAACTTTAAGACCTGGTAGGTACCATTAATGAGGATTTGTCTTCCTGAAATACTAGAAAGAAATTTTCTTTCCTCAGAAAAGCAGGAGCAGTCAACAAAAAGCATCATTAGGAATGCAAATACAGGGTAAATTTATCCAATGACCTTACTGAATAAAAACTGTGGAAGTCCGTGAAAGACCCAAAATTCATACTATTGTCCCTTGTTCATTTTTTACATTAATTTCATTTTGTCTTTTGTGTCTGTGTGATTATGTGGCTTCTGCCATCATTTTATCCAACAACCTCCTAAACACTTACATTTGTTGTTTGTTCGTTTTTTTTTTTCCCCATGTCCCTGTTTTATGCACCTACCTGTTTGAAAGATTATAACAGAAAAATTATGTAAAGGACTTATTTTTTCTAATGTTCTGCTCTAAATGCAATAATCTCCATAGTTAGTCTAGGTGTGAATCTTATTAATTACACCATGCTCATGTTTCACCTGCTCATCTATGTTCAAGTTCTGTTGCAGTGGACACAAGTTGTCGTATAAAGCATTGTTCCAAGGCAATAAACCATTTCTTAGGTAGATAAAGGGACTTCGGGGGCTTGTGGGGAGAGAAGCAGCTCAGGGCACAGCTGTAGGAAAGGCAGGACTGAGCAGTGGTGCTGGGTATAGCTGAAGGCCAGAGCTGAAGGGCTGAGGGATGGAGAGAACAGGCAGGGAGCAGCTCTCAAAGCAAGGTAAGGTTGTCTGAGAGCAGCTGGTGAGGAAAAACTGGCAAGTACAGGGTGCTAGCAGCTAGCCTTGGCAGCACCAGGCAAGCACGGCTAGCAAGGGCCTGGCAGCATGAGGCTCAGCTAGCAAAGAGCAGGTTAGCTAACACAAACATGTGCCACTGTATTGGCTCATTCTGAACCAGTGCTACCCAGTAATCCTCAGTAATTTCAAACTGTGAGTGCAAATAATTGCAAGAGGAGGAACATTTTGCACACACCCCCCCCAGGCAAAAAGGCTACAAATTGCTAATGTTGTTCTTTAGGAATTAATTGTAGCTATTCTGGCTTTCTTACCTCCATCAAATAGGGCTATTATTTCTTATGTCACTTGATTCATGTTTGTGCTTGTCAAATCCAGGCAGATGCCAAAGCTAGTTAAAAGTCTCAATAAAAAATAGAATATAGACAACATCAGTTTCTAAAAGCTAGATCCCCTTCCTTCGTAGTTTCTCTACTTTTGATGTGCTAAAATAGCTGAATAAATGAAAGTAGCTGTATTAAAATTTGTTTATGCAGACACGACTAGATCATGAGTATTTGGGGGGGGGGATAAAGGATTATTTTAAGGAAAAATATGATGACTTACCAGCTACAAAACCCCAATGCCCATGCTAAATAAATACTATCCGTAAATACAAAGTACCTACTTCTACAAAACAGCAAAGATCTGTTTAATCGTTGGTATATAGGTGCCTCCATAAAACCTGGGTAAGTCAAGATCATAAAATCCATTAAATTAGATTACTACTAATCTCCAGATTCCCATAGTTATTTCTGATATTCCAATTTCTGTCAGGCACATTGAAATTCAGAGGATGTACAGATGTCACCCACACTTAATTCTTATCACTGAATAGTGGCATTTGAAGCCAGGGGTTTTTTATCACTGAAAGATGGAAAAGCCTATGGAGACCAAAGATAAAGAAATACTGCTAAGAAGATGGAGTCTCCAGATAACTGAATGAGGGGACAAAACCAGTGTTAGGATTATGTTGACAATAGATCTCAGCCAGATGTTCGCTGACTTTTTCTGCCTTTTAAAAGCAGTGAAGCTTGCCCAAGTGAGATACTTTCAATAGCGCTACTGTACCTTGGAGACTCTGAGTAAAACTGCTGCTTGCAAATGCGTACTTGTTGTTTGGTTTGTTTTTTTTTTTTTCCTAAGAATGACAAACTTAGCAGTCACTCATTTTTATCTGTAGCCTGCGTTTTATATGTGGTTAGGTTTCTTATAACTACTTTCCATCTACCACAGCACTCTACATGCGCAACAAGCTCTCCCTGGCCAGGAGGTGAATGACATATCCCCCACGCCAGTTTTCTGCTTTTCTGGAATTCAGAGACACTGTCATGGTTCAAATCATACAGTTACAGTGACGGAAAATACTGAGCTCAAAATTATAAAGAACAACTGTATCGAGGTTCATAGAAAAAAGGTTTAGTTAGGGTGCAGTGTTCATGGAGCTCTGGGTGGGGAACAGAAGAAATGGTTCTACTGAAAGAACAGACTGTCGTGTTCTACACCATGTCTGTGCTTACCTTTTGACACATGTTGCAACACATCACATGTCCTGTTTTTATTGATCATCTAGACTGGTAAAATTACTTTCTTTGTGTGGAAGCTGGGGCTTCATGGGAGAAGGGAACCCTCCACAGAAGCTTTGTTTGCCACCCATTTCTGTCACTTGTATGGTTGCGTTCATCCTGTTTTGTTCCACTAGTGTTTTGATGTGTCCTGCTTCCATCCCTTCAAAGCAGTACATTTCTTCTCTCAAAGCAGCAGTTAGATTTCCTCCCAAATCCAGGATACTGTCCCCAGTTATCTGCAGCCACTTGGAATTCATCATATGAATCTCCCAATTAACTCCTTGTGCCTGCTACTCAACACTGGTGAGGCCGCATCTGAAGTATTGTTCTGTTCTGGGATACCAAATACAAGATACAGATTTGCTGGAATGAGTCCAGCGAAAGGCCACAAATATGATCAAGGGACTAGAGCATCTTTCACATGAGGAGATGCTGGGAGAGGTGGGACTGTTCAGCTTGACGAAGAAATGGATCAGAGGGGTCTTATCAATGTATATAAATACCTGATGGAGGGAATGAAGAAGAGACACATTCTTCTCAGTAGGGACCAGGACAGGAGGAACTGGGCATACAGTGAAACACATGAAATTCCATCTGAACACAAGACTTTTTTTTTGCTGTGAGGCTGATCAAACACTGGCACAGATGGCCCATAGAGGTTGGGAGGTCTCCATCTGTGGAGATACTTATTCTGTGACTGGACATGTTCCTAGGCTACATGCTGTAGCTGCCCCTGCCCTCAGCCAGGGTCTGAACTAGATGGTCCCCAGAGCTCCCTTCCTACCCAAATGATTCTGTAACTCTGTGAATAAGGTCCTTGCATTACAGACCGACATACAGGAGAACTGACATTGAGTTCAATTGAAAGTTTTGCAAACATAGGCAAAGTTTATCTGAAATTCTAGATTGTATAACTTTTTATATACAGGAAATTGACATAAACAGAAATGTAATGTTTGTGGGTAGAAGTCTGTGGCAGATGAAAATAGCTAAGGTTATGGTGAGAACCCTTTTCCTACATAGGTATCAACTGTTGGCCAGATATCCTAAATCTTTTTTTTTTTTTTCATTCGCTATTATCAAATAGAAGCAATTTATCTCTTTTGTGAGGTTAAGCAAATAATCCATTCAGAATTAACATGCAGCTTCTATCCCCAATAATATTTTGTAAGAAATCATTTTAAAATAAGATTCAAATCTTTATAATTAAGAAGAGCAAATAATAAGGATAAAGGGATACATTTCTAATCTCCAAGTTATGCAAATCACTCTGTGGTTTTTGTCATTTACTTCAGAAAGAGCAGAACAATGGAGTTTTTTTCACATGCATGACAATCCTTCTCATTTATGTGCTTGACACATTGCAACTGGGTATTTATTTTTACATGGCAAACTTTAGTGACATTGAGATTGTAAGTGCATATCTTTCATTTAAATACATTCATAGTTTTAAATCCTCAATGTTTATAAACATTTTTCATTGCAAATAACCTTTACACAGCTCTCAATTCCCAGCCTATTATTGTTTGAATTATTTGCTAGGTACATAATCACAAGTGATTAAGGGAACAACTTTGCTTCAGACAAAATTTCATGTTTCCTTTTTCCCTTCTCTGTTTTTGTGCACATGCCAAATACTGGACTAGCCAAACATCAAATAGGTTTGAACCCTGTTGCTAACAGACATGTCAAATACTTTTTATGCCCAGAAGAGAGCTATACAAATTCAAATAGTCTGTTGATGCCTCTCTTCCTTTTTGCTCGGCTAACATAACAAGGAAGACCCACTTGATAATAGCAGGATTGAGCTAATCATCGCTATTGCACAGTGTGTACACAGCACACTGAGACTCTCCCTGTGCTCAGTTGAGGGATTAGTCAAAGTATGCCCAGATAATACAGTGCAGCAGCACAGGGGGATTACTAAACTAGCTCAAAACAAGATGAGGGCAAATAACTTGCTAATACAGCTTCACGGCTTTAAATAAGCAGTTCCTTTATAAGGGATAGGGGAGCTCTACATATTCCCTGTTTCCCTGTTTTTCCACTGTGAATATGTTACAGCACCGCTTATACCACCTACCTGATGGATCACACATAGAGAGACACATCCTGGAAAATGCTTCACAGGTTAAAAGATCAGGAACAAGAGCTTCGCCAGGGAGCTGTGGGTGGCATAGAAGAGATTTCTGTAGACTGAGGTCAGGGGAATGCAATGGCAGTGGGGAGGGCTAAGTTGTGCAAGCAGATGATACAGAAGAAATGCATGGGTTCTAGGAATCCTTTTCTCCTTTCTGCAGGATCTTTAGATGTGAAACTGTAACAGTGGTGACCATGGGCTTCTTTTCATACTATCTATCTCTGTACCTTCAATCGTTGTCTCCTTAGCATGATGCTATTCCCTATCCTTGTCATTTGTCTTTTGGGTGTCTTCACTGTGCTGCTTTTACAGGCTCCTCAATAATATGTCCTCCTCAGATGTACTCTCTGATATTTGCTATACTTCAGCTTCAGATGTGGTTAATAAGCTTAGATCCATTTCTGCAGCTGATGTCCAGAATTCCTTCAGCTTTAATAATTCCCAATTTTACATACCCAAAACTGTACCTATGTACTCGAGCAGCTTACTAATTTACACCATTATAGGGAAACATGACAGCTCTTCAAATGTAACTGATCTCATGTAAAGATAGATAAAAATGTTGGAAAGCTTGATCCTGGGAGTGGTCCCAGATTTGTAGAGTGCATTCTGGCAGCAACATTACTTTCCACTAGTCAGAGTCAGAAACCTTCATTACAGTCATGGCTAATAGGCATTATTTCTTAGAATCATAGAATAGTTGGGGTTGGAAAGGATCCTAAGGTCATCTTCCAATCCCCCTGCTATGGGCAGGGACGCCTCACACCATGTCATCCAAGGCTGTGTCCAACCTGGCCTTGAACACTGCCAGAGATGGAGCATCTATCACTTCTTTGGGCAACCTATTCCAGTGCCTCACTACCCTCACAGTAAAGAACTTCTTTCTTATATCTATCCTGAACTTCTTCATACTTAAGGAGTATGCAGCTCTGTTTCTTAAGCTATAGGGTGCAAGGGATGGTGGAAAGAAAGAAGGAATCCCAAGTAAAGAAATGTTTTCTATTCTTTTTTACAGAACTCTGGAGAATACTAAAGACTGATATTGAAAAAATGTCTCACACAAGAAACAACTTGCTCTCAATCATTCATTGCTTTTGTTTTAAATCTGAGATAGCAAATGAGGTAATTCTCAGGTATGTGTACAGAAAAATTTAGGCAGGTTTGAAACAAAGACACTCTTTATGATACTTTAGTTAATGCTGCCGGTATTGGTGCCAGTGTCCCACGTTTCAGGATAGACTAGCAAACCCAGCAGGTCATCAAGGCACGTACTTCTATGTATGGCCACACTAAAACTGTATCGTTCAACTGATGACAAGGGTAGCTACTCTGCTGTGAAAGAGAGTTGCAGCATGTTACATGAAACGCATATGATTGATTGTCCTAAAGGAAGACATTTTCCTTTGTCACATACTGATTTACCTGAAAGCCCCTTACGGTGGAACCTGTGACTATTCTGCACATGGATAGAGATGAGATTACAAGGCCCCAGTTCTATAAAAAGTTCAAAGAAGTAACTGCAATGATGTGAATAGGCCCACTGGAACATATGGGCATTTTTCATGTATAAATCCCTTTGCTTCTAGAAGTAAATAAATACTGATCTACAAATAATATGGCTATATACTTATATCAAATGATGAGAAACATTTGACAAACAGGTCTGAAATCTCAGCTTTCCTTTTTTTCCACAGGTTTTCTGGAGAACAGAGTTGTTATTTACTTAAATTGCTCTAGTCAGCAATGTCCAGTAAAACCGTGAAAACCATACTTACTCTCAGGCACAACCACCTCCCTAGATTGTCATATTCATCAGACCTTGGCTAACTAGCTGACAGGACTTCCAAAAGCCACCAGAATTTCTGGTTGGCTTACTTCTCAGTGCCCTTTTGCAGATCTGTTCAGGTCACTGCAGTTAACAAATTTCAAAATGTAAGCAGAGCTGCTGAATAATTTGCTGTCACCTAAAACCAGAAACTTTCCTATGTATCTGAGAGAAAAAAGGATTCTCAGTTGCTGAACCAGAATTTACAGGAGTCACAGAAACTGAAGCACCACTTGTAGAACCATAAAACCACCTGTAATATCCTACGACAGAGCTACATGTAATATCCTCTGCAAACATGCCAAACACGTAAATCCAAAAGCCAGCAAATGAAAAAAAAGTATTTTTAATTAAATAAAGAAGGAAGAACTCACTGTACATGAGAAAATATTCCACATTATTTTTTGTACCAAATATTCCAAATTATTTTTTGAGCTATTTTGAGGTAGATGATTCACAATGTATTAAAAATTAGTTAAATTCAAAAGTATACCATTTACATTTTTAATATTTTTTATTTTCAGAATTCTAACTTGGAGGAAATTTATGGGTGAGCAAGACTCAGATGAAAAAAGAAGGAAAGTAAAAAGAAATCTATCAATCAACTGTGCTGATGAACTGGGTCTATGGAGTTTACCATACACATTAGCGACTACAGAAGAAATTACCCCTGTGCAAGAGCGGCTTTTACCTTGGGGAGAAAGATTCATTTCCACCAGAACATTAAAACCTTCCATAAAATCTTTGATGCTTATTTCCTTGCTGCGCAAAATGCAGACAGCACATACGCCAGAACCAAGACCCACATCAGAACAGGACACACCATATACACCAACACCAGAAATCCACACTGGAAGAGGAAATACATTGCCCTGGCGTAGCAGTCCTCATCTGCCTATACTTTTCCCAGTTGCATGAGTATAAAGGACTAAAGAGGCTGCTGCCTCCATTTTTTTCAGAAAGTGCCCATGAAAAAGGCTAACCTGCTACTAATCAGTTAGTGGGTTAGTACTGTGTTCAAAGCAGACTGAGCTCTCCCCTTTTCATTTCACAAAGGCTAACTAGAAAACATTGACCAGCAACTGCTTTTGTCTAATTCTGACTGCATAAAGCAAAGAAGCAAAGGTGGAGATATTTATGTCCCTCAAGACATCAGTGTTTGTGGACTTACTTTACTCATCTTCTCTAAATCCCCATTGATCTCATGTCATCATCTCAAAAAGTCGATAGGCCATTACTACCCAGAACAAATAGCAACTGCACCTAAATACAATTAATCTTGTGTCTAAAAATGCCATGAAAGTAATGGCTAAGCCGATCATTAAAAAGGAAGAGAGATTGTCAGAATTGTGATGGCATCATTAATTAGTATCAATATCTGGTATTAATTCTTATTAGTAAGATAGTCATACTGCATTTAGGTGGCTAATAATTTTGTCAATATTCAAATAAAAGGCATTAAACAAGGGGCACATTGTGGCACTTGAAATATTTTATTTCTGAAGTTTGTATTTGTAATATTGCTATTGTTTAACAAAATACATTCTATTATTACCCTCACTATGCACTATTTACTCACTGCATAATTATGAAAAGTAACAAGGATGTATCACTTTACAGGCAGTAGAACTACTTACTGCCTGTGGTACTCCTGCATGAGAAGTATCATTGAATCTCTTTCACTCAGAGGAAAAAGTTATGGATAGTCAGCGACAGAGATCACGTATAAGTCTGTGTTGCAGGTGTGGTGGGTTATTCATGGCTAACAGCCAGACTCCCATCAGTTGCTCAGTTGCCCCTTTCCTGACTGGGAGGGGAGAGAAAACAGGATGAAAGTGACTCTTCATCAAGGACTGTAGCAATAGCACAAGGAGTAATGGGTTCAAACTTAAACAGAGGAAGTTCAGGTTAGACATAAAGAAGAAATTCTTTACTGTAAGGGTAGTGAGGCACTGGAACGTGTTGCCCAAGGAGGCTGCAAATGCTCCATCCATGGCGGTGTTCAAGGCTGGGCTGGACAGAGCCTTGAGTGGCATGGGTTACTGTGAGATGTCCCTGCCCATGGCAGGGGGGTTGGAACTAGATGATCTTGAGGTCCTTTCCAACCCTAACTATTCTATGACTCTCTGAAAAAGCTCATGGGCTGAGGTGAGGACAGGGAGGTCACTTACCAGTTACTGTCACAGGCAGAACAGACTCAACTTGGGAAAAATTATTTTCATTTATTGACAGTTAAAATCTGCCATTCCTTCCTCCTCACACCCTTGCTATGCACTATTTACTCACTGCATAACTGTGAAGAGTAACAAGGATGCATCACTTTATAGCCAGTATATCTCTGAAGCAGGGATCTCTGCAGTAGATCTCTGAAGGAAAGTCTCCTCTAGGGACTGTGGGGGAATTCCTGCTCTCTTCCCTGGAGCACCTCTTTGCTCTCCTCTCAGTCTGATGTCTGCAGGACTGTTCCTCACATCTTCCCCTCAATCCTCATTGCATGCAGTGTTTTGACCTTTCCTATGTTTTCTCTGAGCTGCCACTCCTTGTCTGTGGGGCTCAGCTGTGCCCTGTGGTGGGCTGGCTGGAACTGGCTGGAACTGTGTTCTGCACGGGGCAGCCCTGTCCTCTCCTCACAGAGGTCACCCCGCAGCTTCCGCTGCCAGCCCCTCACTATGGACAGCCAGTACAGAATGACACCAGCATGTGGTGAGCATCTCTGCTCACGGGGAAAGGAGGGAACCAGTCTCATTCCTTGGTACGATCCATGGCATCTAATTGCACAGACAGGAGAAAAACAGACAGGAGACCTAAAATGCAAAGCCTGTCCTAACTAGATTCAGAACCTGCTTCTCAAGGCACCCTTCTCAGAGGGTCATCCTAGTTCCACCCCTTTTCTTGAGCACCAAAACTTTAGGGAGGGTTGAATTTATCCTCCTGTTTCAAAACTTAGACCTGAACTGAGATAGAAACACAGCTTTGGTTCATGTAAATCAAGAAGCAGCAGGTGCTCCAAGCTGATTGCAGAGGTCCACATACGGCAAAAGTCAGTTTGGAACCACAAAGCCCAACTTGTCATGTTCTCCTGCTCAATCTGGAATGCTTATAACTGGGACTACAGGAAATATTCTTTAAACCTGTGTGGCTCAGATCCTTCTTCAGGTTTTCCTCCTTCAAATAATTCTCCACATTTAGAGTTTCCCCATCTCCATTCTGCCCCTCACCCCACCCCGATGCTCATCAGCTATTCTGCTAGTGATCTAGATTAATTAATTTTGCAGAAAGAAAACCTGCAGAAAACTGTTCAGAATTAGGAGACTTGCAACAACTGACTGTGCTTATTACCTATGGAAATATAAATGCCCAAAGAAGATAAAATTCTCATCATAATAATGAGAAAATGTAAGAGAACATCAATTTAAAATTTCAGTACTTATTAACTAAACAATACAAGAGGGGGAATTGAAATTTACATTAAATAATTAGAGAAACAAAGTATTCTTGAACCTCTTTCAATACATTTTTAGAGTGAAAAGTTCATGCTTCCCAATACAATATTATTATGAAAAACTGATTTCAATATTAAAATCCTATCAGTGCAATGCATATGTCATTCTTTGTTGCCGTAATATAGCTTTTTACAATGATCAATTCCCAATTATTAGACTGAAAAGCATCTCAACAGACAGAAATAGAGATGAATACCTCATTGCTATACAGCCAACATCAAGTAGTTTCATCATTTTTTCCTTTTTCTGTCAAAGGAGGAAATTAAACCTCTGCTTATAAGATTTAGTGGTCCTTCAAAAAACAAAGCCATTAGAATGAGTGGCACATGATCAGAAAAAGTGTATTCTCAGTGTCTGAGCAGTTAATAAGCTGTTGGACTGAGATATTAAAACAATAAATTTGAGATACAAATTCATGAACAAGAAAAGTCGTAAAGTGTGTAGGCAAGTGCTTTATAGGATTCCATTTATTTGCTTCATGAGAGTGAGTCCCTGTATATTATAGTTCAAATCAAAATCCATAATGGAGACAGAAGGTGGGAGAGCAGGACACTGCTTTAGAGGACAGGCTGTAAGGCAAACCAGATAAAGTAACAGGAAAGAAAAGAAAGGAATTAAGATGTCAGGCTTCACCTTGGTCATTTTGCTTGTATGTCTCCTGCCATCCTATTGACTTGTATTTAGCTGTTGGGATAAGGATTAACCTTTGAACTATATATAAAATCTGTCAATTATTTTTATTACTTCTTCTTGCTCGTAAAAAGCAAGTATACAGAGCAGGATTAGTCAGTCATGTTGCTGACATTATAAAAATCATCTACCTGAATTTGTGTTTTTCTAAGTGACTATTATTACAGAGTCACAGATTATCATGGTACCATGCTGGAAAAGACACTATAGAAAAGTATTAAACAAAAAAAAGAAAAAAAAATCCCTGAAAAAAATGTCATCAAAGGCTTTAAAAAAAGGGACATGAGTGGATAAGGAGTCTGTTGCATTAAAACTTTGAAACTAATGAAACAGTGTTTTGTCAACCCGAGCAGTGGGGTTCTAAAAGACAAGCTGTCCAGCAATATCCAAAACTGTGTAGACTTCATAGTAAAAATATTAGTCTGTGGAGGAATTAAGGAATGATAGAGAGCTTAATTTCTAAGTGTTACTCCCAAGATATCCTGAGATGAGATCTGAAAGAAAACACAAAGGTGCTTGTTTGAAAACTCTTAAAGTAAATAATGAACACCGGTATTGTTAAAGATTAGAAGTAAACTCTGAGGGAGGATAACCAAGGTTATAGAAAAGAAGATGCAGAAACAAGTTACATTTTCTGCAAAAAAACCCACTAGTCAATTCCAAACTCTTTATGCAGCTACATCCTTGATGCTAGAAATCCTTGCAGCAACACAGTAAGATCTGTATTGACCACATGCAGTTATCACTGCTTTAAAACTTGGGAAGAAGATTAATTAATTGGTGACAACCATGCCTTGGCAAAGAAGATCACAGTACTCAATTGCCTAATGCTATCTTAGAAAATGGGCTCAAATTTTCTTCATCTATGGGAATACAATTGCACACCATACACAGTCCTTACTATCTAATAAATTAGGTGTCAAACAGAACACAATGAAAAATAAATGGGTCAATTGTTGTGTAAGGTCAAAAAACCTGCCTTACCCCTTGACTTTAAGAGTATTGCACTAGGTGCAAATTAGGATTAGTATTTGAATAATTCTGCACCAGATAGTCAATTTGTATGATGAAAATAGAACTTGCCTACTCAATACTCTATTTACAATTGCAAATGAAGGATAAGATTGATAAATCATCCAATTTCTGCCAACTTCTACACAACTAAGTTACCTACAGGCTAGAATTAATTTGTTGCAATGACATTGCAAGGTCAGATGTTCTAAGAAAGCATTGTGCCAGCCCCTCCACAAAGGGAGGACGGCAGAGTCATCTATTTGTCCTCTTTGGGTTTAAAACTGATGTCTTTAGCAACTTTTTTTGTCATGAAAAGGTGATGGCAGGCCAGAGGAGGAGCTTCCGAACCAGCAGTTTTACAGTGACCTGCATAGAAGAGCAATAGTTGCATTATTGCGGGTTCAAAGACTGTAAAAATGGAATTCAGTGAAAAAATCTGAATCCCCACACAATCTCACATGCCAGGCTTTTGTGGGGAATAGGTGAATACGAATTTCCCACCTGCATTCCTCATATGTAATTTTAACATACACTTTTCACCTGCGAAGTCCAGCTCAATGAATCACTTGCTTTATCTAGACACTTTTGCCTTAAAGATTTGATTTAGAGGCATGAAAAGCTACGAAGTCTCTCTGCACAGAGGAAAAACAAAATGAAATGAAAAGTTAGAGAAGAAAGAAGTTTTTCCTTAGCTACTGCCAAGTATCAAATTAGTTTCTGTTCATTTGAAGACTCAGTTTGTATTAACTTTTCTCCTGGCATTACAGGCAACAGAACTTGCCTGAGGCTTCATCCTTTAAAGACTATTTCTGAGATGTTTTGCCTGTAATTGTTGGTTGTCATGAGGTCGCCTTGCTCTTGGATCACAGTTTGTGATGAGAGAAAACTAAACAAGCATTATTTTTAAAACCATGATGATACACTATAGCAAAATGTCATTCATGTTCCATTTCTGCACAGTGATCTTTTCTCTGCATACATGAGATATATATATAATGGCATGCTTGAAAGGAAAAATGTGGATTTGAAAGAAAAACTAAAATATTCGACAGTTTAAAATGCAGAGCAAAGCTTATTTACGCAAAAAAGAAATCCATATCAATCCCTGTGATTCTTCTCACCTCCAGACTGTGATGAAAAAATGAAGCAACTAAAATCAGGAAGTTTTTTTTAAGTCTGCTTGGAGCATTGAGACTGAAGGGCACTAGAGCGGTAAGACTTACCGATTAATCCTGATTCCATTCCTTACTGGGCAAATTGGCAAGCCAGTGACAATCTGTACACACAGCTCTTAAATGAATTTAAGACAAGGTAATGAAATTGTTGACCCCAAACGCAGCTTCTTCTAAATACAGCTGAGGAGTAATTGTTAGTAACCATGGATGGTGATGTTAGAAAACAATATTTCACACAGTGAAAAAAGAAACCCCAACTAAGTATGAGATTTGCATCTGTCACAACCTTAAAGTTATAATGAAGCAACACTAAAGTACATTACTTCTATATTCAGTGGGGAAAAATGTGGGCTTCAAAACACTTCTAAAGGGAAATATAAGGTACAGTGTCTAAAACTAAGTGCTTAGGAGTATTTCATCACTATGTGTGGATTACATTATTATTAAAGGTAATAATACCCTAATAGGTCTTATAATAGGTAGGACCTTGCAACTCATTTTCCATAATTTGTGGGATGCAAGAAGAGGAAGGCTGGCTTTCTTTCTTTCCTTTTTCTGCAGGAGGCCATCCCAAGCTAAACTTACTCATATGCAATTTACCATCCTTCTGGGAACATTTTCTCCAGCAACACAACTAAACAGTTGTAGTAGCAAACACAGCCTTGAATGAAACCTTTGTCTTTTTCCCACTGGAACAACCAACTAACCAATTGTGCAAGTATCAGATGAGCCACATCACTCTCTGGGCTTCAAACTACAGCAAACTCACAGCTGTGTGGTTGACTGCTTCTTTAGGCAATTAGGGAACAATATTCACTAGTTTCTGAGTAGTGCCACAGATTCCTCACTTAGAAGTTGGGTGTAATATTATGCTGTGCTATCTGACATAACTGATGAAATATTTAGCTATGGCTTTAGCTATGCTGGACAATTAAGACCAATAGTTGACAGTAATTCCTTTATGAGAGCTTTTAGGCCAGTGAAGATTATTGAATATATGATTTGTTTCTGTAAAAACCAGACTTCAATGAGTGGAAAAAATTGCACAAAGTCTGTTATTTTTTTATCTTAAATAAGGTATCTCAGAAAGCACATTTGAGAGTGCTAGGGCTTGTGCAATATCATGTCACTTTTCAAATTACAAGTTATGAATTTATACTGCAAGGTTAAACATTTTTTGTAGCTTTTCAGTCTGACAGTACAAAGTGCTAGTTATACATGACATAATGAAGTCATACAAGAGAGAAATGAATTATTCATAAAGCTGGCCAGACTTATTCTGAAAAATCTTGCGTGTATTATTTTTCATGTATTACTCTATATAACTGCAAAGAAAAAAAAAAGGAGCAAAATGTATGGGAGTTCTTCACAGACAAATAACCCAAACCACAAGAACTTTTCTGTCACCTTTTCTCAAACTGGTGTGGCTTAATCTCACCCTGTCAAATACAAGTCGAATAATCTGCTGTTTGGGATAGATATAAGGACGAAGTAGTCTCTCAGCATGTTCGAAATGGACAGAATAGCAAAATAAACGTAGCATGCTGCAAGAACTTGAAAAAAGGGACACACTAGATCTTTTTCTCAGAGCTACTGCATTATAACTACTGTATTATAGAATATAGAGCAGATTTTACTGAATCTAACCTTCACTTGAACCTTACGATGCTTTTCTTCCCCCATAAAATGACACCTTAATTAGGTGTGTCTCTAAATTATTCTGGAAGAACAAAAATATTAAATAAATTATTCCCAAATTACTTTGCTTGGTGACACTTGGTATTTTTAAGGTGAGCAAACAATAAAAGTATCTTTGTCATATACTGTCATCATTTATTACATCTACTTGTATCACTATTGAAAGTAAGAAGGGTTTTTTCCAATGGAGGTGACTCTTCAGTGATTTCTGTGCACACATTCTTGTTCTGTTCCTGAAGAACGTTCCATTTGTGAGACAAAAAAATAGAGAACTGTTTCATGAATTCAATTTTAACAATGGAGGAAAGAGTGAGCAAAGCAGAATGTTAGAATAGAAAAATTTCCTTGCAAGGGCAAGGCACTACAAATAAACCTAGTGTACTTGAAAGTATGTGTTTTGTTCTCTGTGATGAGCAAAAATGCATGAGGCAATTCAGTCCTTTAGAGGTCTGAATTTTGTCTGCTTTGATATGAATACTGAGACAACTGTTTGGAGTGCTGTTCCTGATAAGAAATAAAGTGAAGTAGGAGAAGGCATTTGAACACAGTTAGGGATAGTCACACTTGTAACGATTAAACACAGTTTCATGCAGAGTAATTTCAAAAGCAAAATCATTACAAGGGGAACAAAATGTACTTTTACAAGAGCTTTATCTGACATGGCAACACTATTTTAATGTTAGTGACATACAGTAGTTTCGTAGTCTCTGTTTTGATTGTTTATACAAATCTGTATCTCTGCTACAGTCCTAATAATTGCAAAACTAAGTATGACATGTTTCTGCATTCTTATTTTTTTCGTTTCTCATCTATATTCTGAATTTTTAAATGTTTTGCTGTTACTAAGTTTACTCTTAACTTGCGAAGAGAATCATGGATGGGTAGAAAGCAAGAGTGGGAAGGTGAACCTTAGTAAACTGAGGGGGAAGCATGGAAAGAACAAACTGCAGATTTCTGAGGACCCAAAAAGGCTAAGACACTGCTAAGGAACTGGATTTCAACATGGGCTTTTTCCAGAGTTTTCTGAATCACTTTGCTATTTCACCTCACACAATCACATGCTAGTGATCTGCAAGGTAAGAGTTAAAACTCCATGCAACAGTACAGGCAGGGCTAGAAAACAGCATTGCTGAAAACAAGCAGCAAGGAAGCTGTCTTGATAGCCCTTAAGTTCAACACGAGTCAGCAATGTACCCTGTTGTGACAAAGGTTAACCACATACTGAGCTGCATTAACAAAAGCTTAGCCAGCAGTACAACAGAGTTGATTATTTCCCTTTATTCAGCGTTATGGAAGCTGCATTTGAAATACAGTGATTGGGTCAGGGCTCACCAAGACAAGAGATGTTGTCAAAATGAACTCCAATTGGACATAAGGAACAAAAGTATTTCCAAAGAGGGGTTAAGAATTGGAACAGGCTGTCCAAAGGGTCATTTCCACCATGGAAACATCCAAACCCAATTGAGGAAGGCCTTGATCAACTTCAACTACTGCTGAAACAAGCTCTGCTCTTATCAGGACTTGGGACTAGGCAACATTCAGAGATCTTTTCCAACCTGAATTATGCTAGGAACTATAAGGGAATCCATTTTCCCATTTATCCACAGAGCAATTACAATGTCATAATTCTGCAGTCATTTTTATGCAGCATAGACTAGCTGAATAAAGAGAGACATTCCTATTCCCTTGTTCTGCAATTCAATTCCCATCCTTATATGAACTCCTCACTTGTGCCAATGCAAAACCTTGTGCTTCCAGGTGGTAAACTAGGCAGAGAAACTGGTCCAAGTTGAAAACGGAGTATTTATTTTGCCTGCCCCTCTGCCATCACCTCCCTTTGCTCAGCACAACTGTTTGAGTGAGCACAGCAGCAGGAAAACTCATCTGAGGAAGGCTGAAATGCCTCTTTTGGCAGCTTCAGGAGTTTAAAGTGATGGTTAAACTACTGTATAAATTTCTCTAGCTTATTCACAGCCAGTGCCCTTCAGCTTGCTTGTAATAAACTGTTTCTGTGGGTATAATCTCTCCTTGTGGTTTCTGCTCAGTTAGCTCACCTCAGGCAGTGAGCTGTGGCCTCTGTGGCACAGTACATCTGCTGTGTGATATTAACCATGTCACAAGCCAAATTTCAAAAATGTCAAACGATTTTTCATCCTTCATTTTTTTAAATTTAAGCTGGACTTTTTTTTTTTTTTTTTTATAAGTGGAGGAGCTAAAAATGACTGGTCACTGAAAATATTGATCTTAATTTCTTCGTCTGTGTCTCCATAAGCTTATGCTTTTGTAACTTTGAAAGACTGCATGAGAAACCAAATTTTTTAGTTTTGGGAAGTACCCAGGTAACACAGTGATACAAAAGCAAAATGTTGAGAACTGTTCTAAGAAACAACCATCTCCAGCAGCTCCAGGCCTGTGGATTCCTCCTACCTGGCAGCTGAAGCCCAACCCAGCGCCCAGGGTCTCTGCCAAGGCTGAGAGATGCAGCTGATGCTTTTCTGTTGGCAGGTTCAACCAACAGCAAAGCTGAGTACATATCACAGACACACAGAGACACACACATGGCCAGACACACGGGGAACACTGACATGGCTGGTCACACAGATGGTGACAGACAAGGCGCTCCCTCCACATGGGGAACAGAAGGTCCCATATGTCAACCTGACCAGACACACAGGGGAGTCTGCTGCCTCCCTGGGGTCAGGGTAAGGGAGTTCACCAGGAAACTCACTTGTTTGGTACGGTCCTGTGACTACTATCCTTTATTAGTCTTCCAGGTGGGCAAGGAGGAAATCTCTTCAAGTAGCCCGAGGTGACTCGAGAAGATTCTATGATTCTAAGAACTTCAGGGCCTTGGGGCAACTGGTTCAGGGCTCGGGAGCCCAAGTAGTGTTCTTGTCCCTCCTGCCAGTCACAATCAGTGTCAATGGCTACATCAGAAAAATCTCAGTAATTAATTCCTGCTCCATGACTGCTGTCAGTGCCAGAGTTTTGGGGGTTTTGACCATGGGTCAGTCTACAGGGCACCAGGCCTACTGGTGGCAGATGGGGTACACCTGTCCCAAAGCGGGAAAAGGAGTGTAGCTGAGGAGCTCACAGGGCTCATAAGACAGGACTTTAAACTAGGTTTGAAGGGGGAAGGGGACAGCACCAGGCTTGCTAGAAATGAGCCGCAGGGTAGTGTGCTGCCTTTGGAGTACAGATCTACAGGGCAACTTCAGTGTATTTATGCCAATGCCTGCAGCATGGGCAACAAACAGGAGGAGCTGGAAGCTGCTGTGCAGCAGGGAAATCATGACATAATCAGCATCACAGAAATGTGGTGGAATGATCACATGATTGGAGTGCTGCAGTGGATGGCTACAGGCCCTTCAGAAGGGACAGGCAGGGAAAAAGAGGTGGTTGCATGTCAGGGAGTCCATTGGCTGCCTTGAACTCAGTGTTGCGAGTAAGAAGGCTGAATGTTTGTGGATGAAATAGGGGGAAGGCCAACCAAGCGGACATCCCGCTAGCAGTCTGTTATAGACCACCCAGCCAGGATGAAGCTACAGATTAAATGTTGCTCAAACAACTGGGAGAAGTTTCATGGTTGCTTGCCCATGTTCTCATGGGAGATTTCAACCTACCAGGTGTCTGCTGGAAGTACAACACAGCAGAGAGGAAACAATCCAGGAGGCTCTTGGAAGGTGTGGAAGATAACTTCCTAACCCACTAATATAACTAAGTTAGTGAGCCAACTAGGGAGATGGCTGGCTAGATTTGCTGTTCACAAACAGAGAAGGACTAGTGGGTGATGTGACGGTTGGAGGCCATCTTGGGCAAAGTGATCACAAAATGATTAAGTTTTCAATCCTTGGAGAAGTCAGGAAGAACGTCAGCAAAACTTCAACTTTACACTTCTAGAGGGCTAACTTTGGCTTGTTTAGGATGCTGGTTGGCAGAATTCCTTGGAAAATATTACTGAAGGATAAAGGGGTCCAGGAAGGCTGGACACTCTTCAAAAATTAAATCTTTAAGGTGCAGGAGCAGGTGGTCCCTATGTGCTGAAAATCAAACCTGGCTGAACAGAAAGATCTTGCCTGAACTCAGGGGAAAAAAGAGCTTTTGTCACCTGTGGAAGAACAGTCACCCCATGAAAAGTAAAAGATATTGCTAGGTTATGTAGGGAACAAGTTAGGAAGGCACAGACGGAACTAAACCTGACCACTTGCAGAAAAAATAATAAAGAGTACTTTTACAAATATATTAGCAGTAAAAGAAGGGCCAAGGAGAACTCCATCCTCTGCTGGATATCAGGGGAAACGTAGTGACTGAGGATGAGGAAAAGGCTGAAATATTTAATGCTGCCTTTGCCTCAGTTTTTAACAGTTACACCAGACATCCTCAGGGTATCAGTTGCCTGAGCTGGATGGCAGAGAGGGGGAGTTGACTGAAGTCCCCATAATTCAGACGAAGAAATTAAGATCAATATTTTCAGTGACCAGTCATTTTTAGCTCCTCCACTTACAAAAAAAAATGTCCAGCTTAAATTTAAAAAAATGAAGGATGAAAAATCGTTCGACATTTTTGAAAATTTGGCTTGTGACATGGTTAATATCATACAGCAGATGTACTGGCCTCCTGCTCCACTTAGACGTACCAAGTCTATGGGGCCGAATGGGTTACATGCAAGAGTATTGAAGTTGCTAGCAGAGGAACTTGGCAAGCTACCCTCCATCATCTATCAGCAGTCTTGGTCTAGTAGGCAGGTCCCAGAGGACTAGAAGTTGGCCAACATGATGCCTTTCTACAAACAGTTGTCCCACAGCACCCCACACTTGTGGATCCCCTCTAATATCAGCACAGACCCTCCACCTGCCTGACACCCCTGCCCAGATCCATTGCCTCTGGCTCCCCAGCTGGTCCAGCTTGGAATATGCCAAGCGAACTCACATGCAGACCTCCCATACACCCTGTTTGAGGAAGGTACGGCTTTTAGGACTGGAGTTTTTGCTCAGCCACATACTGTGTGGCTGCTGAGAAGTCATTTGAACTACTTGAGTCCTCAGTTCCTTTTTCTCTGAGATGGTGGTGACCCTGCCCACTTCACAGGGCTGTTCTAAAGGTCAGCACACTCAAGTTTTGAGGTGGTCAGACATTCGAGTCAAAAGGCCTACAAAAAAAACCCAGAATACCTTGAAGATACTGAATGACAGCTGCCTTCAAAGTAAAAGGAAAGAATAGGGAAGACTGAAAAATGTATCTATCTCACCTAAGAGGTTCAAAGCACAAAAGGGAAGGAGGGAATTACTTTTACTCAGCCTGAGTCAGGTGTCCACATCAGCAGGCTGTCACAGAGATAAAAGAGAACTAACTTATGTAATGTTCAGAAAGAAATTTATGTTATGTGTTGTTACTTGTTAAAGGCACTTCTTTGGACACATCAGCAGCAGAGAAGCGTTCCCTGGTCCAGGCATAGGCTGGCTCTCTATCAGGGCTAGACTTCCTGCACATACCAACCTATCAGCTATCACTGGGCATTCACAGAAAAGGAATGCACATTTGGGGAAGACAGCCACAGCACATTTTAGTTGTTCCCTTATCTAGAAGGCTGGCAATGATATTAAAATGAACCACACTAGGGAAGTGTAAACACAGCTTTAATGACTGGTTTTCACAGCCTGCATTTGTTTTTATATAGTGACCATGAATCTGTATCTGAGAAAAAACTGAACTTGTGTCCTAAATCACATTCCAGTAATGTATTTGTACCCTTCACACAAGAAAAACTAAGAAAGAAAAAGACTTCTAAGAACTCTTGTCTAAGAACTTGTCTTCTAAGAACTGTTGCCTTGGTCTGTGCACATAGCTAAGTCTAAGTTAAGATCACCAAAAAGGGCACACAGGCTATCTGCCTCTGAAGAACAGGAGATACTCACACTATCACCCATGGCTCTTAACCGTTCTCTGGTTCCCTTCTCATATGATTGCTGTTGGTTGACTGTTCAGTCTGGTCTTTGTTTTTCAGTTTGTGATTTGTCTAGGATTTCTCTGTCCCTTGAAAGAGATTTAAGGACTGCTCATGAGAGCATAGGGGGCTTTGGTGATCAGCCTTCCAAATTAGGTAGTATGAATCTCCAAGTGGAAAGACAATTGACAAATAAGATGTGTAACACTACTAAACTTCCTTCTGAGTCTGCTACACAATGACTACCTGTCATGAAAAGCTTCTTGAAGCTTTCAGGAAACTCAGAAAATTCTTTGCAGTGGTTGGTGCCCTGAAAGGCACAATAGTTTAATAAAGAATTTTTGCAGACTTTGGAAACCTTGATGTTCATACAACACTCAGATATGTTCTTACATTGATTTAGGCTAATTTCTGTTAAATCTAATGCTTTATCAAGAAAAAATAGAAAAGTATTTTTTATTTGCTTCATCCCTGGTGGCGTTCAAGTTGGGGTTGGACATAGCCTTGGGTGGCATGGTTTAGTGGGAGGTGTCCCTGCCCATGGCAGGGGGGTTGGAACTAGATGATCTTAAGGTCCTTTCCAACCCTAACTATTCTATGATTCTATGATTCTATGATTTGGGGAATAAAATACACAGAAACTTCAAATTCCCTCACCATACATGATAATCAGATACTCTCTGTTTCTTTATTAAGATTGTTAAGGTTGGACATGCCCTTCAATTAAGTATCTCTATTAAGATAACTTACCTACACACAACACTTAATTAGCTCCATGGACCTTTAAAATGTGTCACTTGGCTAGCACTGAAGGCTTTAAACATGCCAACTCAACAGAAGCTCTTTTTCTCAAACACTTGGTAATACAGAGGTGTAAAGACAGATTCATAGAATCATAGAATCATAGAATAGTTAGGGTTGGAAAGGACTTCAAGATCATCGAGTTGCAACCCCCCTGCCATGGGCAGGGACATCTCCCACTAAACCATGCCATCCAAGGCTATGTCCAACCCCACCTTGAACGCCACCAGGGATGAAGCATTCACAACCTCCCTGGGCAACCCATTCCAGGGCCTCACCACCCTCACAGTAAAGAATTTCTTCCTCAGATCAAATCTAAACCTCCCCTGTTTAAGTTTAAACCCATTACCCCTTGTCCTCTCACCACAGTCCCTAATGAAGAGTCCCTCCCCAGCATCCCTATAGGCCCCCTTCAGGTATTGGAAGGCTGCTATGAGGTCTCCACGCAGCCTTCTCTTCTGCAGGCTGAACAGCCCCAATTTTCTCAGCCTATCTTCATATGAGAGGTGCTCCAGTCCCCTGATCATTTTCGTGGCCCTCCTCTGCACTTGTTCTAACACTTCCATGTCCTTTTATGCTGAGGACACCAGAACTGCACACAATACTCCAAGTGAGGTCTCACGAGAGCAGAGTAAAGGGGCAGGAGCACCTCCCTCCACCTGCTGGTCACACTCCTTTTGATGCAGCCCAGAATACGGTTGGCCTTCTGGGCTGCAAGCACACACTGCCGGCTCATGTTCATTTTTTCATCAACCCACACCCCCAAGTCCTTCTCTGCAGGGCTGCTCTGAATCTCCTCCCCACCCAACCTGTAGCTGTGCCTGGCATTGCTCCGACCCAGGTGTAGGACTTTGCACTCAGCATGGTTAAACTTCATTAGGTTGGCATCAGCCCACCTCACAAGCGTGTCAAGGTCCCTCTGGATGGCATTCCTTCCCTCCAACTTATCAACCGAACCACACAGCTTGGTGTCATCGGCAAACTTGCTGAGGGCGCACTCAATCCCACTGTCCATGTCACCCACAAAGATGTTGAACAAGACCGGTCCCAACACCGATCCCTGGGGGACACCACTCGTTACTGGTCTCCAGCTGGACATTGATTCAACTTTAAAATACTTTTTTTAGACTTTCAAAACTTCATTGCTAGTATTCACCTTGTCTTTAGTGGTTTCAGCTAATATTCTGCTGAACACTGAGATTAAGCAGGTGTAATGAGAAGAAACAGGACTCATAAAACATACGGATTATATATTTCAAAATTAGGCATAATTTAGTGTGTTTTTCTAAATTATGCCTATAGAAGCTAATAGTAGGTAACTAACTCTGTGAAACACCAACGCCTGACTTGTAGTGCACAGCAGGTATTAGATCCATGAATTAACTGTGTATTTCAAGTTGTATCTACTACTACAAGTCACTGCAACTAGTAAATAATATTTACTCTTGTTGTCTGTTTAAATAGTACTGTCATGGGGACAAGTACTTACCCAAGGAAAGTTGACAGACACTTCTAAATGTCTGGTTTAGCTCCTTTCATCTCTGTCTATGGATATGTATACCGGAAGTGCAAGAACAGAGGTTACAAAAAATAATTAACATACTGGGGTATGGAATGCTCTCTGTAGGATAAGGGAAAAAAAAAGGAAACTTACAGACAGCTTGTTTATGACTAGAAGAGTGTAAACACGCATCTATTTTATTTAACTCAGTAATCCTCTGACACAACTTGTGATGTGTTTGATCAGCAGGCTTCATGTTCATCTTCCATCACAGAAATATCTCTGTTTGCCTCAGGGGTATTGACAGCTGGCAGCAATCAAAGCCATCTAACTGCCAGGGTCTCATTTAAAGGGAATGACATTCAGCTACAAAACTCCAAAATGCCTTTAATTCACTGTACTGTACTGTGCATCCCAATGAAAAAACATATCCTTGCTTAAAAGGAGACCTTTAGACCCCTTGTTCTAGGAAGGGTTTTGTTCATTCATCAGTACTTCAGAGGTGTGTAGCACCTGGAATCACTTGTTCTTGAGCAGACCTCAGACATAAGGCAGCCTTGTCTATTATAATACACTTTCGGTCTTTGTGTTAAGCAGTATGAAGTAATCTTCTCCAGAATTAGTGTAATTGGTTTATCTGTGGCTTTTCTAACAGAAGAAACATATTTCAGCAAATCACACTTTAAAAACAAGTCACTCCACCTGTTTGACCTTTCAGTCTGTTCATGGCAAGTCAAATGTAAGTTGTCCCATAACATGCTACAGTAGAGTTCTGTGCAACTTTCCTTCTTACTTCTATCTCAATTTCTAGGATTCTCAACGAATAAAAATCAAATCAACAAGGTTTTTAGTGACAGAGGTAGAAGGTGGAAGGACTTTTTCTGAAAACTGCAAACAGTATCAAGCTCTGTCAGCACCTTGTCCCAGCTTCAATGAAATAACTGGAACTACACAACAGCTTTCCAGCAATTCCCTGCCTGTCCCCGTGTCAGGTTTTGATATAGTATGACTCTCTGGAAAAGCAAAAAGGCCAGCCTGAATGCCCCATTAATCTAGAGAATTTTATATATTACTGTACTGATGGACTAACTGGGATCAGTGATGGAACAGTGTCATGGTTTAAGCCCAGCTGGTAACTCAGAACAATGCAGCCATTCGCTCACCCCATCCCCTCTCACCCCCTGCCCTGGATGGGAGGAGAATGAAAAGAATGTAGAGATAAGAACAGTTGAATAACTAAAGTATAATCCAAAACCATTACTACTACCACTAATAATAATAAGCAAAATAGCAAAGGGAGAGAATGTAAAAGCAAAAAAGGAAAGGGAAAAAACCCCAACAAAATAGCAGTGATGCACAATACAATTGCTCACCACCCACTGACCGATACCCAGCCCAACCCAAGCAACGATCTGGGCATCCCAGGTAACTCACCCTAGTTCACATATTAGGCATGACATGCTGTGGTACGAAATACTCCTTTGGCTAGTTTAGGTCAGGTGTGCTGTCTCGGCTTCCTCCCAGATTCCCATGCCCCTCCTCACTAGCAGAGCATGAGACTGAGAAGTCCTGAGAAGATCAGGGTAAGCATTACTTAGCAACAACTAAAACATTGGTGTGTTATCAGCATTGTTCACAGACACCAGGTACTAGGAAGGAGAAAAAACTGACTGTTACAGCTGAAACCAGGACAGACTGGCACAATTGTTTTCTGATGTATGCAGACTGAAATAACTTCTAAGTTCTGCAAAGTAGTGGGGTCAATTTTGTATTTTAATTAGCATGCTGATAATTGTCCTGGTTACCAGAGCATGAACAGATCTCTATCCAAATTTGAACCCTTGTGTCTCTAAACATAAGCCTATCATCTTTTTTATCCTTCACATCTGTAATGATGTACTGTTGACCCTCCTTAAGCCTATTTATGACCCTCCATGAAGAGAATGTCCAGGCAAATGTTAGCTGTGTTATGCTTTTATGTGTTAATTCTGTATCTTCAGCTGTGTATTCCACACATTCCATTCTAATTTCAATCTGGACTTTCATCAGATGTCTATTCTGTCCTGGCATTATACATTCAGCTCCTGTATCACTCACAGCCTCTTACATATCTCAATGGAGGTTTTTTAATGCATCCTTCATGCAGTTTATCCTTGTGTGGAAGGCCCTATTCTCAGTCAGGCTTCACAGTTTATTATCACGATGAAGTTACTTAACAATTAGCTTGAGTTAATTAAAAACTATGAAGCATAATAAGTGACACAGAACCAGATACCGTCAGAAATCAGGGACCTTCTGGTTGTCTTCCTCCTCATTCAGTGCTTAGATTTCAAATGTGAGCATTCCTTACCTTTTTTCTTTCCCTTTCACACTCCAGGTGAAAGTTCTAGCGATCTTTTACATGTCCTTTTTTTCAACTCACAATATTTCCTTTACCACTTACTAATTGCACTTGCGTTCAGCAGCCACAGGATGGCAAAGCACTTCAATTAGTTCTTTTGTTATTCAGTGACCAGTTCTGCATAATAGAATACAAGTTACTGTAGTTCCTTCTTTGGTTTCCTAATTCAAAGCCAGACATTTACAATGACAGCTCCTAATTCCTCATATTTTTCTCTTTCTTTTTGCATGACAGATTTGCTATAGTCTGAAGCAATTGATCTTTTTTTTTCAAAAAAAACACACAAACCAACAAACAAAACCAAAACCAACAGCAGATCAAAATGTTGAATATATCCTGTATTTCATATTAATTGTATAACCTACTGGCCAGACTCACCCAACTGATGACCTGTAAATTATGAGTCTTTTTTTGTCATAGAATCATAGAATACTTAGGGCTGGAAAGGACTTTAACATCATCCAGCTCCAACACCCCTGCTGTGGGCAGGGACAACTCACACTAAACCATGCCACTCAAGGCTCTGTCCAGCCTACCTTTGAACACCGCCAGGGATGGAGCATTCACAACTTCCCTGGGCAACCCATTCCAGGGCCTCACCACTCCCACAGTAAAGAACTTCCTCCTTATATCCAATCTGAACTTCCCCTGTTTAAGTCTGAACCCATTACCCCTTGTCCTGTCTCTACAGTCCCTAATGAAGAGTCCCTCCCCAGCATCCTCACAGGCCCCTTTCAGACACTGGAAGGATACTATGAGGTCTCCATGCAGCCTTCTCTTCTCCAGGCTCAACAGCCTCAACTTTCTCAGCCTGTCTTCATATGGGAGGTACTCCAGTCCCCTGATCATCCTCGTGGCCCTCCTCTGGACTTGTTCCAACAGTTCCATGTCCTTTTTTTATACTGAGGACACCAGAACTGCACACAATACTCCAAGTGAGGTCTCATGAGAGCAGAGTAGAGGGGCAGGATCACCTCCCTCGACTTGCTGGTCACGCTTCTTTTGATGCAGCCCAGGATACGGTTGGCTTTCTGGGCTGCAAGTGCACACTGCCTGCTCATAATTCATTTTTTCATCGACCAGCACCCCCAAGTCCTTCTCCACAGGGTTGCTCTGAATCTCTTCTCTGCCTAACCTGTGGCTGTGCCTAGGATTGCTTCAATTGAGCAATTTCTGGGATTGTCCTGAAAGTCCTCACTGATAGAGATAGATACTTATCACCATGAAACACCTAAATCCAAGAGTTGTCCAGTATCAAAATGGATGAAAGACCAATTCTGGGGGCTGCGATCAAGGGCTACAGAATTTGCACTAACTCAGATTGTTTTCCATGGAATATTCTATGAAAGAATTTATCCAGCAAAACCTTGAAGTAGGGGAGTGCTGGTACTGCTATCTATTCACTCCCAGAATAAATAAGCCCATTGATCCAGAAAACTGACTACGTTTCTTGAAGCTATAAAAATGAATCAAAATCTTAGCTGTATGCTTTCACAATGCACATTTTAAAACTGCAATTCCTCTGCCATTTTTTTCTTATATCTGCATGCTTTTCCAAACCTATTTTGAACAACAGTTAAATTTTGCACAGAGGATTAGAAGGCAGGCATAGAGCAGTTGAATAATACTTACTCATTTTTTTTTCACATTCCATTTCTGATCCCCGTATGCATTTTTATATATTGGTATTGTAGAAGGTTTGTGCCTTTCTATGGTTGTCTTCAGCTGACTATTGCACCAATCAATGCCTAGGTAAATCAAGAGTATAGAGATTAAAAAATGTCATTAGTCCAGCTGCTTATTATTTTTCCCTTGAGGTGACATCAGATATCAAGCCCTTGCAGCTTAAAACTGAGCCAAGGTAAACACAGCAGCAGATTGCGCATCTGGTGTGACTTCAAAATATTAAAATCTCCTTCTGGCTATCAGCACAAGGACCAGTCAAAATCTTTGCAATCATCCAGACATCTTATTTCATGCTACACAGAGTTGCATGATCTCCAATTAAGTTGTTCAAAATTGTCGTTATTAGCTTGTCATGAATGTTGATCATATCACTTAACCACAACAGTTCTGCGTTTCACCTGTCACTGTCCAGCTAATATGTAGTTACTGAAAACCAGTTTTGTCTGTGATCCAAAATATTACAGGAAATCAAGAACTGTCAGTTACAAAGTGTAAAATCAAACAACTTTTTAGACTCTGCTGAACACTGTCAATGTAGATTAATATGATACAACTCCTAAGTGATTGTAAAGCCATGATTTACATAAGACAGAATCTGAAAGAATACACCCTTTGTCATCCCCCAGTTTAAAAGAAATGGTTGTACAAATGCAGACTTTAGTTCTAGACAAACAGGCCAAGTTTTCCTGTTTCCACCTAAACCATAAATGGAAAATTATATCCACCCCCAACTCCTCTCACAAGTTATAGTAACAGACACAGGGAGAAAACAGTCAGTTCTGAGACTGTGCACATATATTGTTCAAAGCTATAAAATATCACAAGTCTGAAAGCTTTATTGAAAAACACCAACAATAAAATGTGGGCTATTTTGTAAATATGGTGAACACTGACAAATGACAACAGGCACTTAATGACTTTTTTGTCCTATCTGAAGAGTGGAATATCAAGTTTGGAAAGCAAGTCTTCTTTATTCTGATATATCTGTTCTGGTGAATTTTACTCTGAAAATGCAGGCAGAAACTCAGAAAGTCTAGAAACCAAACAGAATTTAGGTGTTCTGGTTCTTGCATGTAACATAAGTATCGAGCTCTGTGTATTAATCAAGGTGTTTATTATTGTAAAATGCCAGGGTCCTGGAGCTGTGTTTTGAATGAAAACAAGGTAATGCCCCAAAAGCTTGCTGTCTTTTTGTAGAAGAGAGACAGCAGATACAGACCAAATCAGAAGCCACACCTAACAGAGAGGGAGGCTGTAATTAAAATCTACATTTCCATGGGCATACTGGCAAAGGAGGAATCTAAAGAAAGATTCAAAAAGGAATAATTAGGGTGCTCATCGATGCTTACAGATGACTTCTTCATAGAGTAATGCCATCTGGGGAGAATGGCACACAAGTACCTGTTTAAAAATCTAACAAATTAATGATGGGACTGCTGTCATGCACTGATTAGAGAAGAGACAATTTCTTCATATTGCAAGTTTCCATTGTTGAAGAGGAAGTTTTACAAATGAGAAAGAAGAATATATTGCAACAGAAAAGGGAAAAATAATTAAGAAAAAAATATTAAACAGAAAGATGGAATAGATTTTGTCGATAAAATGTGCTAGAACATTTAGCTTGGTAGCAGCATCAATCCTTTTAATCACCATTCAAGTAAGACCATACAACAGGAAAAGTATATTGGCAGCTGAAGACTTCCCACAGTTTTGGAAGTAGTTTAATATCCATAATGATAACAGGCTGAGCCCTTGGCACTGCAGGACCTCCTCTGCAAGATCCCCTCCAAGCTTCTCGACACCCACCTCTACAAGGAGTGGATGAGCACCCCACAGACCAGCAAGCAGAAGAGGTTGGCAGCACTGAAAGAGTAAGTGTGGCAGCAGCCTGCTTGCTCCACAGGGACTGGCACAGGCTGGGTCTCACCTGCAAAGCAATGGCCTGCCTGAAATAGCTATGGTTTCTGCAAGACACCTCCTGCTGCTGTGGGGTTTATGTTTGGGGGGAAGGGGGCACAGGAAAGCATTTCTCTCCAGGAAGCACTTCCTGCAGGCACTGGGGCTTGCTCCAACAAGGAACTCTTTGACAAGGGCAGGGAGGGAGGAAGGGGGTCATATCTCAGTGAAGGCAGTCCCTCTGCTGTAGACCAGGCAGTGGCCTTGGGTGAGATCAGCCTGGGAGACCTGTGTTGTCAACACCGACTTCCTCAGCTTTGCGCTCCTGTTTCTCCAGGGCGGCCAGCAAGTTACCTGAGCCCTGCCTGCTCCTGCTCCGGCATTTCCTGTCCCTGTTCAGTGACATCACCAGGAACCTGCCTGCCTGCAAAGCGACTGCTGGCAACTTGGCCATCTGATTTGGCACCGAACCTGCACAGCGCCCCCATGAGGTGCCCCTGGACGTCCTGGTGCAGGAGATGGGGAAGGTAATGCTGTGTTCACTGCCCAGCTACAGCCTCCCCAGCCCACCCCAGCTTTGCTGCTCAGGGGGCCCTGGCTGCCTCCTCCCGTCAGCAAAGCCGTGGGGCAGCAGCCGGGAAGAGCAGCCCCATGGCTACACCTTGCTGCACAGAAGCGCGGGTCAGGCTGGGAAAGGCTGTTTGAACCCTTTATCAACCACCCCAATCGAAACCAGTGCTTTGCTGTGTACAGGTGATGTAGCTCGTGGAGTTCCTCATTGACCAGCATGAGGAACTGCTTGGGGAGGAGGTGGCTGGGCTGGCCAGTGAGGGGAATGAGGAGCCACCAGCACGGCCAGCAGAGCCAGAAACAGCAGAGGTATGTGAAGTGCACAAAGAGCATGACAACAAAAGCCTTCCTCCTCAGACGGTGGGGCTCTTGCCACAGGGACAAGCAGAATCATTCACCAGCCTGCAGCTCTGCCAAGTGCACAGCAAGGCTGGCGCAGGTTGGTCATCGGGCTTTGTGCAGTGGTCCCACCACAGCTGGCTCAGCTGAGCTGAGCAAACCTACCCAAGGGATGTGCCTTTCAGAGCTAGGGTAGCAACGGGGCAGGGAGGTCCTTGCCCCCTGCTAACTTACACATCTCCATTGCAAGTGCCTCCCATCGCTCCTGAGAGTGAACACCAGAGAAGCTTTTCTGGGGAGAGAAGGTAAAACTGCCTAGCTTTGCTTGGTTCAAAGTAATCATGGCTTCACCTATCTAACAATACTACTGAATGGAAAGGTTCCCAGGCTCCGCATGACAGAGCAGAAAGCGATGAGCAAGCAGTGAAGATGGCAGTGACAGGCCATCCTGCAGGAAAAGGAGCAGGTTGTCAAGCAAGCTGTCAGGGATGGGCAATTAAGGAATTCCAAACAGGGGAAGAAGAAGGAGGAGCCTGGGTATGTAACAGACCCTGTTTTCCATCTTTCCAAGCTCTGAATATAGGAAATATTCCTGATGTGCACAGGATGGTCCTGGACAGGAGGCATGTACTCCCCTTGGGGGAACATGGATGTAAAGAGAAACATACCACTGCAGTGTTGGCAGGGTTCATTTTGCCCCTGTAGAAGCTCTGCTTGTGTAAGTCTGAGCAGACACCCTGGCACAGTCAGAAGACTCACAGTTTGAGTTCTTGCTGTTCTGCTCATGCCAGGGGGGAATCCAAGTGCTTGCTGGTGTTGTCTGAGTCCCAGAGACATGCAAGGAGTTGTTCCAAGTACCTGTAGATAAAATCATAGAAACACAGAATAGTTGGGGTTGGAAAGGACCTTAAGATCATCTAGTTCCACCCCCCCTGCCATGAGCAGGAACACCTCACACTAAACCATGTCACAAAAGGCTATGTCCAACCTGGCCTTGAACACCGCCAGGGATGGAGCATTCACAACTTCCCTGGGCAACCCATTCCAGTGCCTCACCACCCTTACAGTAAAGAACTTCTTCCTTGTATCCAATCTGAACTTCCCTTGTTTAAGTTTGAACCCATTACCCCTTGTCCTGTCTCTACAGTCCCTAATGAAGAGTCCCTCCCCAGCATCCCTATAGGCCCCCTTCAGGTATTGGAAGGCTGCTATGAGGTCTCCACGCAGCCTTCTCTTCTCCAGGCTGAACAGCCCCAACTTTCTCAGCCTGTCTTCATACGGGAACTGCTCCAGTCCCCTGATCACCCTCGTGGCCCTCCTCTACACTTGTTCTAACAGTTCCATGTCCTTTTATGCTGAGGACACCAGAACTGCACACAGTACTCCAAGTGAGGTCTCATGAGAGCAGAGTAGAGGGGCAGGATCACCTCCCTTGACTTGCTGGTCATGCTTCTTTTGATGCAGCCCAGGATACGGTTGGCTTTCTGGGCTGCAAGCGCACACTGCCAGCTCATGTTCATTTTTTCATCTACCAACACCCCCAAGTCCTTCTCCGCAGGGCTGCTCTGAATCTCTTCCCTGCCCAACCTGTAGCTGTACCTGATGCTGAGATATTGGCACTTTTTACTTTACCTGAGATAACTGGGGGGGGGGCGGGGGTGAAGGGGAGGATCAAAACAAAATAAACAAGCAAACAAATAAAAAATCTCCAAATAATAAAATAAAAAAGCCATGCTTTGCCTGCCAATCTGTGATCTTAGTATGGCAGAGCAACGGATGCTGCTGCTTGGCTGTTGGAAAGGACCATATCTCAGCTTCCCGGGGCTCCCTGCTGAGCCCTGCTGCCTGGCAAGGGGGGCACTGCCCATCTCTGTCAACCTGCGGTGCTCTGAGGGTATCCCTTGCGTTGAGAAGGGACCAATGCAACACTGTAGGTGCCAGTAAGGAGCCTCTCCCCTATGCTAGGAATTACCCTTTTTACACCATACTTCCAAAAAAGCCAGGGATCAAGTCCCACCTGCTGCTGCCCTCATGGTGTCATCAGTGCTTTCTGACTCTGCCTCTGTAGGTGCCCATTTCCTTGTGCTGCTTGGACTCCCCGGATGAGATCTGCTGCCTGGGCTTGGAGTTCCACCCTGCGGCCCCAGCACCACTTTGGAGGTGGTGAGGGCAGAGTCTCAGAGTCCTTCTGCTCTGGCTGGAAGATTCCAGCAGCTCACCCCAGAGCCAGAGCAGCACCCTCAGACCCACCCCAGCCCTTGCAGGAGGCCTTGCTGGCTCCCTCCTCAGCTCCACCAGCAAATGCCCCCCCACTGGCACCTCCCCAAGTGGGGAGCTGGCCTCTGGACTTCACCTTACACACAGCTCTGAAAAGCCTTTGAGGGGGACAGCAGAGGCAACACTTATGCTGCGCCACACATTTATTACTGCACTTATTACTATGCTTATTACTGTGTTTGCTACTACGCTTATATATTAGGATATATTTTAGGAAACATGTTATAGGATAAGTTGCAAATGTAGTGTCTTAGCTCCCTTGCCTCCCCTTAATTCAATATAGATATAATGGTAGGAGTTCTGGTTTAGTGGTTTTACAATTTAGACAGTAGTTATTTCACAGAATCATAGGATAGTTAGGGTTGGAAAGGACTTGTAGTAACTTGATGTGATTTCACAAGGCTAGTCTTAGAGTGACTTTTCAGCTCTATTAGTAAAAGAGTAGAAGAATTACAAAAGCCGTCTTTCTCTACCTTGCCATCTGCATCTTGCAGAATGCAAAACGGAAAAGAAAGTATACTGAGAGAGACTATGGTTAAGAAAGAAATGAAATGACAGAAAGATGGTTTTATTTGCAGCTACTCATTCTGTGCAGAGAGATGCTGAAAAAACCCCAAATCCAAACCAACCCAACAAAAAAAGCCAAAATAAAATAAATGAAAAAAATCCCAAACCAAAACAAACCCAAACAAACAAATAAATAAATAAATAAAAAAACCAAACAAAACACAAAAGAGAAAAAAAGAAAAAAAAAACAACAAACAAACACAAAAGCCTTTACCTAAATTATTTTCTGGAAAAAAAAAAAGATAAAAAATAAAAATCCCTCATTTCTGTATGTACTCCAAAGGGAAAACATCATGTCTCAAGCTCTTAGTGTGATCTACCATAGATGTCCAGTGCATATTGTGATACTTTATGAACAGAAGACTATTTAAATGCCATTGGGAAATGGCAGGCATCCTAGCCATCTGCAAACAAAGCTGTCTCAAATCTGAGTACCAACAGAGTGATTTGCCTGTAATGGGGCTGAATGACTGATACACATGTATTGCCCTTGTGTTTGCTGGAATACGCTGTACGGACTGCCTACAGTTCTCAGCACTTCTTCATATGTATGCCTTCCTGAATTTTCTTACCATTTACACACAGAAATAAAGTGTCAAATGTATATCTGGCCAGTCTCTATATTTGGATGAGTCTCTTCCCTTTTTATTCCTCTCTTCATCTCTGGGTTTCATTTATCTCTCTCTCTGGTACTTACCTGTCCAAGAAGACAAAAAGGTCATGCAATGGTTGCACTTGTATGAGCCTTTGCTTTCTCCCAAGAACTTTGTTTTTTATCCTAAGAAAGCTGAGGAGACACTTGCATCCAAGAAAAGGTCTTGACAAGGAAAGAACAGAGTATGTTACTACTTCTTCTAATCCAAGAAACAGAAGCCAGTGTTCTGTCAGACAACAACAAAAGGCTTTTTGAAGTATGCTTATAAGAAGAGGAGGTCTAAGGAAAGTATTGGACTGATAGTTCGTGAAGATGGTCTCTGAAAATTGCGCATGAAGAAAAGACAGAGGCATTTAATGCTTTTGCTTTGCCTCAGTCTTCAATCTGCATGGTAGACCTGGGGCTTCTGGGCCATGGCTGCAGGTGCTGTGACTTTCACTGCACCAGCTACTAAGAAGAAGAAAAATAACTGTTACAGCTGAACCCAGGACAATATGTTTAAATGACAGGACACATTTTTTCTTTATGTACCTGTGCAGTACTTAGTGTAGCTGAATATCAAGTTGCACTAACCATGATATGATTATATCTGTTATTCTTACAAGAGTTAAAATTGGAGTGAGAAACTTAAAGATGGATTAGGATAAGAAAATCAGAGACAAATAAAAGCTACATAAATTACAGTCAATTTTCAGACTTTCTCAATATATAACTAACTCATAAAAAGCATTATATATGCACATACATAGATGTGTTTATATATATATCAAAATGATACATCTGTCAAAAAGAAAATGGGATTTTTGAAAGCAGACAGTATCATGCCCTAGTAGAAAGTAATATAAATTATCAGAAGTAAAAATGAATAAAAGAATCGTAGAAGGAAATTTGGAAAGTGAATCATAAAAAAAGACAGAAGTATATTAAAAAAGGAAAGCTATGAGGAATTCAGAGTTATCAAGAAGTAATGGAAGATAATCACATCCCAGAATTCTGACATAAACCTGAAAAACTTTATAGTAAATGCCCTGACAAATGTCTGTGCTTGATCAACACCACTACAGACCCTTATATTCATAGGAAACTTCATCACAATTTTCTCCTCTGGGAACATACTCATTTTATTTTGGGAAAAGTTAACTGTTTGCAATAATTTCACTAGGAACATTTAATAGCGCAATGGCAGAGCAGGCAAGGTTTGAACAGCTCATTTAATTCTTTAGGCGGCTCTGAAAATCCCACACAAAGTATAAAATTATGTAACACAGTCTTTATTGCAGCCTGTGACACTCAGACCACTTACAATTTGTAATTTATATCAGCTGTCAGGCTTAGCCTAGTCACTTTGACTAAACTTAGAACTGAAGATAATTTGGACCATAATTAAATTACAAACCTGAACTTTATAATAATGTAGTATGCAATGTATCATAAATAGTGCCACAAATCACATCTCCAATATCCTCATAAAGATCCATTTGATGAACTGTATAATGGACTTCTTTACTGACTTTTTCCCCATCTAGGCAGTATCTCGAAGGAGGTATATTAAATTTCTTCAGCTGAATGAGAGGCCAGCCTAAAACATTTGGTGAGAAATTATTAGCAACATGTAATCCACAATAAATTGAGGAAGCAAACTACTTTCCCATTTCTTATATCCTCAACTTTAACAGGCTGACTTTGAAAGCTTCCAAAAGGACAATGGCGCTACTCAGACTAGAACTGCTTCTGAAAGCCCTTAATTTAATTTCTAGCTAGAAAAGAGAGAAAATAAATCCCCTGCATGAAAAATTTTGACATTTCAAAAAGCTATGATTGATACAAAATCAATAATGGGATTGTGACATATGTTGTCATCAAGGATGCCTTTCTCATCTCTACATTTTTGAGTAAAGGCAGCTATACAACTATACCTTCAGAATCCGCTAAAACCATTTGCTTGCTGTCTTCTTCAGTAACAGCTCCCATGTAATAATTAAAAATGTATGAAACTATTTTAAAGACAAATCTCAGTGAAAGCTTCATTTCAGCTTGAGTCCTTTGATTACATCTTTTTAAGTGCCTGGAACTTACTGCCATGCAGAATAGAAATAGAGCCCTGGTGTCCTTTGTGTTTCTCAAATACCTGAGCATTTTTTATAACTGGTGCAAGATACATATTGCATTGATACTTAACACTGCACAGGTGTGACTGATCAAGACACTGAGCAATAAAGAATTGGGATCAAAGTCAAGAAGATTCTGGTTTCCAAAACTACTTCTGTTGGTATCAGAAATTAATTATAAGCAACACAACAATAATAATATTTTTATTTCTTTTTTAAGAAAGGGAAGAAAACAACTGGGTTTAGAAGAAACTGGTTCAGAGACTTTTAAGAGACAAGAAGTGTATGTGCCAAGAGGTGTGACCTAGTTCAGCTTTACCAAGTCCATGATCCAAATGGCTGAAAGCTGCTTGTTTGTCTCTACTGGCAATTCAGCATACCAGGCAAGAAAGCATTTTCTTTAATTATCTGCCCTGTCATAGGGCTTTAATTCCACCTAAAATATTCAAAAGTATTAGACAAATAGTAGCTAGCACACTTCACACTTGTCTGCCAGGGCGCCAGTGAATGATACTAAAGAAGTGGTTTGAGTACTTCCAACTGCATGTAGTGCACTGGGTAATAAGACAGACGAGAGTAAGAGCAGGGGTTTAAAACAGAAGCATAAGACAAGTAACACCATTCTTAAACATTCTTAAATTCTTAAGACATTCTTAAAGCATCATGTTAGCAAAATGACGTTGTTACCAAAATAGAACCCAAGGAATCTCAAAGAAAATGAGTATTTTTTACCATTAAGCCTAAACTCAGTTCTCTGATTCCCTTTAAGCAAATTCACAATGAACAGAAGTTTTTTTGATGAAGAGCTTAAGCAAAGGAAAAATTCAATCCTTTATGAAAAGGCTATGAAACCCAAAACTCCTTTTTGTCACATTTCAGTAGACTTACAACTCTGTAACTGCTCATAACTAAGTTCATAACTATAACTGTACATCAGAAAATGTCTAATAGCTTTTCCCCTTGTAAAAACTTCATGCTAGTGTCTTATTAGGCTGCAAATTTCTAGTAGCTTTCTTTCTCTGATTGATAACCATGATCTTCCAGCACAGAGTTATAGCTATGGATTTTCATTTTTCCCAGTCTATGCCCCAAACAGACAGCAGAGATGACATAAACTAGTATAGTGGCAGTGATATTAATGAAATGACAATCAAATGACGTTCAAAAATCCATAAGAATTCCAGATGTTTGTTTTATAGGAGAAACATATTAAATTTTCTTCAATAAAACTTTATTATTTGGATAGAGCATGAATTCTCTCATAACTGTAACACAAATTAGTTCATTCATTAGTATGATAAACTTCCTAACAGCCAAGTTCCTTAGGAAAGTTAATAGACTAGACTAGATGAATGACTTGAGTTCTTATCTACCCATTATCTTAATAATGGAATAATACGCTTCGTGAACCACCCCTGCTGTGAAAATTAAGTAACATCTTACCCATAGCTTACATTTAAGGGTACTATATTGCAATACATTTAAATTATTAATGATTTCTGTTGCAATATGAAAATGCACCTGTTAAAGAGTTCCTTAGATAAAACACCACCAATTGTCTCTGTAAGACATGAAGACAGGCCATGTTTTTCAAAATAATTTTTACTGGCATTATGAGTTAGCAATCCTATAACTTGGTGTAACCACTTTATTAAATATTTGGATACGATATTAGGAAAAGTGTAAGATACATATTCAATTGGTATGACTTATAAACAGCTATTCAGAGTTGAGGGACTTGGTAATGGAATGGCCTGTTTGGTGCTTTTCATGAGAGAAAGAAGAAACCATTTTCCTGAAAAGACACATCTATCTGCCATTTGCCTTGCTTCTGCCAAGCCATGGCAACAGCAGTTCTGGAAGGTTCTGATTGTGAGAATACTTACATAGTGTAAGTATTAAATTTGTATGCTTGCTGTATAAAAGCAACAACACTGCTCACAAAATCCTTCATAATTTTTATGTGACAGTTTAAGAGGATGAACCTAATTAAAGAACAGCTAATTAACTGTTTTATCTTCTCATAGGAAAGGACTAGGTGTCTCCTAATGAAATATGGAGAGCTGCCTAAACTCCATCAAATGCCAGCTTATAAACACTGTGCACAGGAATTTATTTGAAAAACTCCCTCCCTGGCACAATGAATATTAGGAGGATTTTTTTTTTTTAATTATTTTTTTATTATTTTTTGTTTCAGACCTGAGTCAGTATATTTAAAAAAAAAAAAAAAAAAAAAAAAGGAACAGAATGGGAAGACCCTAATTAAATCCATATATCTAAAGGCCTAGGTTTGCACATATCCATATGTTTAACTTTATGCACTTACTTTGTCTCAGACTTTTGTCAGCTATACACATGCCCCAGATAATATACATACTATGTCCAAGTATAATCTCTGCACGATTATACTATTACTGATTCATTTCTTTCTCATATATTTTTCCTCAGTCATAGAATCATAGAATAATGATTAATCTTGGCCAACTAAGCTGTTGGAAAAATGTTTTTAGGGCTATGAACTACCTAAAAAGCACAAGAGGGGTTGTATAAAATAAAAATAATTGGTCAAAAGTACTAACATTTACTTTTGGCTTAGTAAATGTCTGATAAATTAGTCCCTTCAGTGTTTCCTGTATTATTGCAATACAGTACCTTGAAAGTGATATACTGGCACAAGCCATTGTGTTCTACCACAGTGCAATTAGGAGGCCCATTTAAACAGCTTTATCATACACATACATAGGCTGATTAATTTTCTACTGAAATGTTCCAGGAAATCATTAACCATGACATTAAACAGTGTTGTGCGAATTGTACTCTCCACAAAGAATTCTAATATAAATTTACAAAACATCTATAGAAATATGCCAAAGGACAAACCATTTAATACATGCAAATAATTCTTGCATCTACTCCATGTAGCCCACAGCTCAGTAGTGTTAAATCCCTGTCCTGCCAAGGTCCAGCCTGGGCCTAGATTCTGCTACATTTTACCAGAGCTCCATGTAGTGATAGTCATGACATTTTGTTGGTCACTGCCTGGGTAAGTCATGCTGAAGGACTGAGATCTTTATTCTTTTGATGTCACTGCATTGGAATGAAAGCCTCTCAAACTGCGTGGAAAAAGTGAATACAGTTGTTGGAGGGAGCGTTTTATTTTTACTGCATTCAAGACAACACAAAATGATAAAACATATGGAAAACAGAGCATCTTTCTTACTGAATGACAGAAGAAAAAGGAAACTCGTTCTGTTTTAGAAGATACTCTAGAGATACAAATGTTGAGTGTTAGCCTTCTTTTTCTTCATAATACCTAACATTGAGATTTGGAAATAGATCTTCCGCTGTGTAACTCTCCAGTTTGCATTATTATTCTAACTACTGTTAATTTAAGATACAGATAAAAGCAAGGTATTGATCGTAGTAATGAGAATTCAATTACTTTCTTAAGCATATACAAATTGCTAGTCTATACTGCAATGAAATCTCTGGCTATCTGTGTATTTCCCCAGAGTCTTGGAGGCCTTTCTGTGACAGAAAACAACAGACTACATTACACAAATACAGGATGTTGGTACACTTGCTTTTTCAGCCTTGCTTGCTCCTCCATAAAGACTTTGCTGGTCACAGAAATCCTGCCCTGAAGAGGTGGATGGAAATACTGCCACTGTTTTGAATAGGGCCTATGACTCTTCTGTGCTATTCTGCTGTCGTAACCCAGTACCAGCAAACTTACAATAGAAAAATATTGAATATATATAAAATACATAAAAATGTGTAATTACAGGCTCTAAAGATATAAAAAAGTTATATAGAAACAGATACACCAGTTTTCACCTATCAAACAGTAGCTCTACATATGAAATGAGAATTATTAACAAAACCAGGTGTTGGAAGTCACCATCCTAGGCCAAACAGCTAAGGTACCTGCCCCATCCTTTGGTTGAGGGTGATCGGATCCTTTCGAAGAAAAGGCAGGACCTGGGGGGCAACGAACTAAAACACTCCTGACAGGATCAAGATCTGATCAAGATGGAGAAGGCCGCACCTCAAAACACGGGGATTTATCCCTTTTCTGTTGGTATTCTGACAAGAGATGATGAGGCAGGCGACGGGGAGCACCACTCACTCCTTCTGCCAGAGGTAAACGATACCCCGCCACCCAAAGGACGTTAATCCGGTTGGCCGCTGTTAGGGAAACAAAACTTTCTGCTCCCCAAACCCTGAAGGAAGCCCGCATGCGCCCACAGACCCCCACACTGACTGCCCCATTCCCGGAAGGACCACAGCTGTCCCTCCGTCCACACCAACTCAGGACTACAACTACTTCAGCGCAGTCCTGTCTCATTCCGCCGGCCCTGCCGAGCTGCACTTCGGAACACATAATCCGGAGAGAGGCAAGGGGTGCAGTATGACACAACACCGGGGGCGGTAGTTTGCACTGCGCGCGGGGACTTGAATCGGCTTGAGAACAGCTGATTCACCGGTGATTGGCAGAACGCCAGCCAACCGGAAAACGGCATTTCCACCCTGCCTTCGCGGATTGGCTATCGCGGGGAGGCCGCGGGCGGGACCGGCGGTGGCGGGACGATTCGGACAGGGTTACATTCCTAGGCTCTGACAGGCGGTGCAGTGCGGCCGTTGGGCTTCCGTGTCCCTTCTTCCGTGCTGGGATCCGGTGTGGCGGTCTCGCGGACGGGTGCAGTCGCTGCAGGGATTAGTGGCTCCTCGCTAAATCCTTCTCTGCGTTGAGGTGGTTGCGGGCGGCTTTAGCCCTGAGCCTCCCCTTTCTCCCCCCGCCGCGCCCTGCCCGGCCAAGCCCAGCTAAGCTGCGCTAATCGCAGGCGTCCAGCTCCGCCGGGGCCGCCAGGCCTGGGCCCGATCGCGGCCGGCGGCCTCCCCTCATTTCCTTTCCTCTCCGTTCCTGGGCACGGCTATGGAGCCGCGGCGGCCGCGGCCGCGTTACCACGCTCAGTCCTCGCCGCCGGGTCGCGGGGGGCAGGAGAACAAGGGGCTCCGTCGGAAGGGTCCTCCGGGGAGCGGGCTACTCGGCGGCACCGAGGAGGCGGCGGACGGCAGGAAACCCAAATTCGTAAGTACGACTCTATCCGCGCCTCTCCCACCCACGGCTGCGGCGGAGCTACCTGAGGTGAGGGCCTATGGGCGGCCACGCCCTGCCTAGCGAGACGCTTGCCTGCTGGGCCTGTGCCAGGGGGCCTGTCCTCCCCGCGGAGCTGATCAGTGGCCTGGAGCCCCCTGAGAGACCCGGGCGCCGGGTAAGAATACACGGGCCACGAAACTGCGCTGTTGATTTCGACTGGGCTTCAAGGGGTGAGCCTGCCCGCTCCAGCTTGCCTCTTCATTGCCTGCCAGGACACGGCTTTATTTTGCAGCAAATTTTCAGGTCTCTCCTCGTCATCATAAAGCTTTATTGTCGTTCTCTCTGACAGCTATAGGTGTAAGGGGAACAGAACAGACTTCTAGCTCTAAAACGATGTTACCTTTAATAGAACTTTTTTTTTTTTTTTTTAAATTTTGGTGAAAAATTGAGTCTTTGAATTTAAGGGGTATAGTAAAGTTCCCCCTAGCCCTGCTTTTACAAGCAGTTTGGGTAGTGCACCAATAAGCTAGGGAGCTGGAGGTAACTAATAATTGTCCACAAGACAGCATGTCAGTAAGATGTGTTCTAACTAAAAAGCACTCACAACCAGCCAGGTTTTGTTTGGGCATCATGAAATTATCACGTTTAAAGCTGGGACAACTACATACTCTCGTATCCACCACATGCAGAGCAGATACATCTCTTGTTCATATTTAGGAGATACACATTAGTCTTTGTTCAGCCAGCTCTAGGGCCACCTGCTTTAAACTGTATTATGTGCTTATGAAATAGATCCTATAATGCAAAACATAGAGTAGATTCTTGATTCTAAGGTGTCTTTGTGTGATACTTGGTATTTGAGTGTCTGACACTTGAGCACAGGTTCCAAAAAGTTAGCCAGTAAGTGATATCAAACTGTAAGCTGGCCAAACCTGTTCTGGGAGGTCACAACTTGCTCCTGGTATTGTTTTTCCTGGAATCCTTTCCATATTGTGGCTGTGTATATTGCTGTTTCAACCAAGTCATTGTGCCTGGTTTTGCGTTTTAGAATGGGCATATATGAAACTGTGACAGACAGATGTTTGCTTGTCCTCATAAATGGCTATGTATCTACTGGGAGTGCATGCATTTTAGTCGTGTAGTGACCTGGCTGGCCATGCCTGAGTATAGGATCCCTGAGTAAAATCCGCATGATCTGCAGAGTCTGAAAGTTTGAATAGTGTTACTAGTATACAACTTGATGGTTGGATTATTCCTGTGGTGTGCGGGAGGGATGGATTTGCGTGTGTTTGAGACTGACAAGAACATCGAGTCAAGAGGTTTTACTTATTGAAATTTCAATTGCTAAATTCCTATGCAAATAAGAGATTGCAAACATTTTCACTTCTCCCCGCTCAACTACATGCCAAAACAGAAATAGGGTGTTGCCAGCATATTCAGCTTTTTTCCTAACCATGTGTTAAAATGGTAATACAGTAGTTTACAGGGAGTATAACCCTGCAAGGGATTTTTCCTTGAAGTCTTACTGGCTTTTCAGTGAAAGAAGGCCTTCTCTTTGGTGTAGATGATCTTGTTTGATATATGTCTAGGCTTCCCAGGATAGGCAAGAGTAGTTTTGAGCATGTAGAGATGTGGGCATCAGCTGCTTTGCTTTTTGAGGTCACAGCGTTGTTTTTGGACCCTGCTACAAAAGAGAAAGGGAGCTCAGTTGGGTATCTGACTTAGCTTTGTAGTGTATATGATCATCATGTGTGTGTTTTTAGTTTTGTTTTCTTCTGCCCAGGTTCTGAAACTCTTGAAGGAGGGATAACTGAGAATACCCTTAATTGTCAAACTGCAACTTGACCATAGATGGTAGTCGTATTTTTTCATCTTTAAGTCATCACTTAAAGATTTTGCCCAGAGGTGTTCATAGGGACTGAAGAATGATAGTTCTGCAAACCTGAGTTGTGTTCTAGTTACGCCGTTAGCTCACTGGACGACCTTAAGAAGTGTAATTGGTGAATATTTCTTGAATGGAATTTAGGATTTTGCTTCTGCCTTCATGTAAATTGCTGTGAGTGGTATAGTTTACAAATGTGATCTGTGGAATTCAGAGGTTACTAAAGAGCAGCAGGCTGCTCTGTGCCTCAAAACTTTAGGAGTTGCTGTAGCTACTGTCGTGGTTTGAACCCAGCTATAACTCACCCAGTTCTTTCACTCACTCCCCCCGCTTTCTCCCCACTCCTGGAGGGGATGGGGAGGAGAATCGAAGGACTGTAACTCCCAGGGGTTGAGATAAGAACAGTCCAGTAACTAAGGTATAACACAAACCACTACTGCTACCACCAGTAATAATAATGACAGGGAAATACAAGGGAAGAGAATACAACTGCTCACCACCCGCCGACCGAGCAATGATCTAGCCCTTCTGGGTAAATGCCCCCATTTTATATAGTGGGCATGACATGCTGTGGTATGGAATACCTCTTTGGTCAGTTTGGGTCAGGTGTTCCGTCTCTGCTTCCTTCCAGCTTCCCCTCCTCCCTGGCAGAACATGAGACTCAGAAAGTTCTTTGTCAGACTAAAAATTACTGCAACAACTGAAAGCATCGGTGTTATCAGCGGTGTTCCCAGGACGAAAGTCAAAAACACAGCACTGCGCCAGCTACTAAGAAGGAGAAAAATGACTGCTACTGCTGAACCCATGACACTACTATAACCTTTGAACTATAATCTAGTCACTGGCTTGTTCTGTATAATAATTTTGGGTGAAAAAACACACAGTGGTAGGGGTAGAATTACTTTAATAATTGTTGACATCAACCAGCTTCTTTGGTTCTTGAAGGGTACTATGAGATACACTTTTATTTCTATCACTTTATAAATGTATTCCCTAATCTACTGCAATACAGAATATTTATTCCTTTGCTATTAAATCTGAAGTTCGTAAACTCTCCTTCCTATCTACCTCCTATTGTCTTACAAGACTGGTTTGTTTGGGTTTTTTTTTGAGGAGGAGTTTGTTATATTTCTCCCCCAAAATGGGGGGGATGGATCGAGTGTATCCTCAGTTCAGATGGCACCAAGTTGGGCAGAAGTGTTGATCTGCTGGAGGATAGGAAGGTTTTGCAGAGGGATCTGGACAGGCTGGATTGATGGGCTGAGGCCAGTTGTAAAAGGGTCTACAGGGCAAAGTGCTGAGTCCTGCTTTTGGACCTCATGCAAAACCCCATACAAAGCTACAGGTTTGGGGAAGAGCGGCTGTAGAACTGCCTGGTGGAAAATGACTTGGGGGGAGGTATTGGTTGACTTAGGACTCGGTATTGGTAGCCAGTTGACAGCCAGTTGAACATAAGCCAGCTGTGTCCAGGCAGCCAAGAAGGCCAATAGCATCCTGGCCTGTATCAGAAATAGCATAGCCAGCAGGGCCAGGAAAGTGATAATTACCCTGTTCTTAGTACTGGTGAGACCCCACCTCAAATCATGCGCTCAGTTTCGGCCTCCCCACTACAAGAAAGACACTGAGGTGCTGGAATGTGTCCAGAGAAGGGCAGGGAAGCTGATGAAGGATCTAGAGCACAAGTCTTATGAGGAACAGCTGAAGGAACTGGGGCTGTTTAGCCTGGAGACAAGGAAGCTGAGAGGTGACCCTATTGCTCTCTATGACTACCTGAAAGGAGGTTGTGGTGAGGTGAGTGGAACAGGCTTCCCAGGGAAGCGGTGCAGTGACCATCCCTGGAGGTATTTAAAAGATATGTAGATGTGTCATTTGGGGACATGGTTTAGTGGTGGACTTGGCAGTATTAGGTTAGCAGTTGGACTCAATGATCTTAGTTATTTTCCAATGTAAATTATTCTGTTCTGTGTTGTTCAAAACTAATTCTTCCTGTAAAACATCTTCAATATGCTTTTATTAGTTAAATTAGTTTTGTGTTAGAAGACATAAAACTTCCCTCAGCCCTTGAATTCTATGTAATCTAGTCTTACATACAGGCTGTAGCCTTTTCTATGTTTGGGACACTTAGAAAGCCATACCTATTCATGTGACTTGAATTATGTTTCTGATCGTTTGTCAAATGTGGATGAAATTGGCCGTTAGATTCAGTGAACTTGAGTTATCCAGATTGTATTAGTCTAATTTTCCTCACTGCAAAAGGCTTGAAAATAAGTTCCAGGTTGGACCCTTCCAATCAATGCAACATATTGAGCTGTCACAGCAGCTACGCTAATCTGTAAAATAATTTGATTCTCTGACAAACCTTGAGGTGAAATTGGATTGCTAGTTGACAAAGCTGGCATCATTAACATGTACCTCATTTTTATATATTTTTTTTTCCTTGCAAAGAAAAATTTTGTTTAGCAGGAGGTAAATATCTCTATTTAAGGAGGGGGGGCATAGAGTCTTTGGGATAAACAGTTGTAGTGGTTGAGTCCAAAGGTTGCTTTCAAGTACTGCTTTTCTGAGTAAACGAGCTTTTCGGAAGAAATGAATAGTTGTAAGCATCAGCTGTCTTACAGAATATTTTTTCTATTTTGTTTTGTTTAAGGAGTGATAGTTTATTTTGAAGTACATACCAGCTTGGCTTTGTTCAGCAGGTCTAAAGTTTTGAACAGCGGGACTCTTAAAAGGGTAAAAGATATTCTGTGGTACCCTGGTACTTTGGCTTACTGAAAGCTCTTAGATTAACCATTGAGGTTTAGGGCTTGGTGAAAAGAGGAAATTAATTGAAGGATGGCAGAGACTGTACCTGTTTTCTATGCATACATAGACTGAGCAGGAAACTTCTGAAATCAGCTGAGAGATGGGGTGAAAAGCTCCCCCTTCTGCTTCCCCTTCCCCGGGATTATATCTTGTAGATGCTAGTCCTCAAAAGACTTCTATTCATCTTCAATTTCTAGCTCAAATTAGAGGTGTTTCTGTTAATTTCAGTATACCATTGACTTGTCTTCAGTGACTTTCAGGTTATGTTTTTGATTAAGTTCTCCATGAAATTTATGAGTCAAGATGACTATCTTGTTTGCACCAATCTGTTAAAAATAGACAAATTAACACTTATATTTAACAGTGTCTGTAAATCAAAGAAAATGTAGTTAAGGGTGAAACCACTTCCATTTCTCTGGCATAGAGTAGAAAGGTAAGACTGATCTGTGTCAGTATCTTTAATTACAAAGTGACTGAATTATTGCTGCAGTTACACTGCAGCGTAAGACCTTGAATCTAAATTAGTCTTTTAAAGAAATGATTACTGAACAGATGTTACCTAAAAGACTTTATTGCAGCTTTGTAGAATTGTAAATTCCTCATGCTGTTATTTTTGTTGGCATGAATTAACACTGTGGGTTATGATATTAAATTTCAGTGTCATGTTGTAGCACTTTGTTGTATAATCTTACCTGTAAGCACCAATTTTGAGTTCAAGTCGTCAATGTCTAAAGAATATCACTGTGTGGAAACTGTCATGTTAAGATAATTTTGCTCCTGATTGCTTCTCAGACTGCTTTCCAAGCAGAAGAGTGTGTGATAAAGCCATTAAATAAATGCTGAAGTAGTATATTGGAAATTAAAAGTAGGAAACACTGTGGGGTTATACAGCATTTTCTAAATTGCGCTTATAAACTGAGGTAGCAAAATTACTGAGGGAATATTGTGACAAAGGAGATCCTAAAGTAATAACATTCACTGTAATCATCTAATTTGCATCTCTTTTGAGCCTGCAAGTTTCCTTGCAATCCCTACTTCAGTCTCATGGTTGTGTTTCTGCTGGAGAATAGCCCTTGGGGGAAAAACAGCTAGTGTTGAATCTTTTTCAGTGGTAGAATTAATGGCAGTGTGTTGTGAGCTCTATCTCAGTTTCGAGTATAAAAAGGCAGAGAGGGGATTATATGATTATATATACATCCTTAGTCTTCATTTATCTAGTTTCAGTATTCAGGCTTAAGTTGGCCAGTTCTTCTAAAACTTGTCATTGCATCTTGTTTGAACCCTCTTATTTTTATTTTTTATTTTTTTCTCTCTGCATCTACCTGTAGGCTGTAAACTCTTCTTAATGTATCAAGAAGCGCTGCATGTGTCAGTGGTTTGGAGGGGGTGTTATGTGTTGTCTTTTTTTTTTTTTTTCCCTCCTTCTGCAAGGAAGGCGAAAATGAATATCTCAAAAGGATTTAGATACCAGCCTGTGGGATTTATTTTATTTTTGGTAAGTTGAACTATTTCAGGCCAGTGGAATGTTGAAATTCTTGTTTAGTTCCCTGAGAACCTGTTACTTTGCATGCTGAAAACTCCTCTCACACAGTCTGTGGTATATGGTTTGGTGCTTGTCTGTCTTCTAATTTCACTTATGATCAACAAATTGGACATTGTCTGCCCCTGTGGCATACAAACATGTTCATCCCTGCCAGGCATGATCTGAGTTAATGCGCTAAACTTACTGTTTTAAATGTGCTGTTTTAATTCAGAAAGTTAGATGAGCAATGTCTCTCTGAGTTCAAGTGACAGTGAATAGAGCACTTGTGGAAACTAGAGATACTGTCCCTTTTGGTAGAGTGTCAAACCTTTTAGATGATATAGAATATGCGTTTTATTGTGCTAGGATATTCTTTATTATTTCCAGGCCATAGTGAGCTGTAGTGCTGGTGGAAAAAATGCTGACGTCATCAGAATGAAGTACTGTGCGAGATGTCATTGTCTTGAATTCTGGTTCTGCTTGCCTGGAGCACTTGTACCACATTTAGATAGAATTTTGTTTATAAATATACATATGCAAAGATAGAGAAGTAAATGTAATGACACAAAAGATCACACTAGTACTGTTATTCCAATTAAGTGGCATTTCTCGTTTCTTTGCTTCACTGCACTGCTTCTATCCACAGTTGACTGGTAGGCAGTTACATAGATGTCGTGGTTTAAGCCCAGCCAGTAACTCAGTACCATGCAGCCACTCGCTCACTTTCCCCCCCATCCTCCCCACCCCGCTCCTGGAGGGATGGGGAGGGGAATCGAAAGAATGTAACTCCCATGAGCTGAGCTGAGAACAGCCCAGTAACTAAGGTATAACACAAACCACTGCTGCTACCACAATAATAATAATGATAAGGGAAATAACAGGGGGAGAGAATGCAACCACTCACCACCCTCCGACCAATACCCAGCTTGACCCGAGCAGTGATCTAATCCTTCCAGGTAACTGCTCCCAGTTTATATACTGGGCATGATTGTTATGTTGAAAGGGGGGGGAAGGTAAGCCCCTTGTTTATTTTCCAGTATGCAACTACTGGTCCGGCCGCGTTCGCTATTTCGAGCCTTACTGATCCGGATTCACTGATAGTGGGAAATGAACCCCTTACTTTATCAGAGAAAGGAGGCAACTACCAGTCCGGCCACGTTCGCTATTTCAAACCTTACTGATCCCTGTTCACCGATAGCGCACTCAACTAGAAACGGGGTCGTGTTCAGTGAGAAAGTGAGTTTATTGATACAATACATACAGGTTCTTATGGATTGCCGGTGATAGATACTGTCTGCAAAAGCACGTGCGAATAATGATTACATGAATACAAGCGCTTGATAAAGTTAACACAGCATAGCTATGAAATACACAGATGACAGTAAAAGTAACTCTATAGAGATTCTAGGTTTTCCCGGGGAAGCACTGGATACAGTACAAGTCTTACCCACAGGCGTCCCTATGGGGGGGGAAGAGCGGTCCAGCCCATCGACCGGTCCCAGGAGTCGGTTGATGTTATCTTCCTTGACTCGTCCACGATGGTATCTTCCCCAAATATCCCCCTCTCTCTTGGGTCATTTTATACTATTTTCACCTTCAAGGTGGAGCTTGAGTGACTCTAGTCATACATACTTTTATTACTATTGGTGCAAATTTCTCTCGCTTCGATTTAAAGGTATATGACACCGAAAATTCAGAGTGCATGCTCAGAGAGGGGTGGTCTCATTTTGGACGGGGGTCGCATTGGAGATGGGAGTGTATTTTAGCATGTAAATGCATTATAATGACATTATAATGAAGCAAAGTTCACACAGAGGATGGCATTCTTTCAAAAGATGACGGGCTGCTGGTTCAGGGTAGCAAGTATTCAGCTTATCAGTTTCTTGCACCACCTTGTTCCCATCTTTTTGCTGAAGTTAGGACAAAGCGTAACCGCGAGATCTCCACCTCGCTCTACCCTCCATCTGTGTTGCCACAGGAAGTGCTGTGAAGTGCACATTTCTAGCATACCAGGTGTGGCTGCATCTTGCCCTGAGAGGCCTTGAAAGTCCGTTTTTCCCTTATGTGTGGACAATGCTGCATTTCAAATATAAGTTTAATTCCTAATTATCCCACAATGATGTGCTGTGGTATGGAATACCTCTTTGGCTAGTTTAGGTCAGGTGTCCCATCTCTGATTCTTCCCGCCTTCCCCTCCTCCCTGGCAGAGTATGAGACTTAGAAAGTCCTTGGTCGGAGAAAACATTACTGAGCAGCAACTAAAAACATTGGTATTATCAGTGGTGTTCCCAGGCCGCAAGTCAAAACCACAGCGCTGCACCAGCTACTAAGGAAGAGAAAAATGACTGCTACTGCTGAACTGAGGACTATAGACAATGACTCAACTTGCAGATTATGTGCTACTATTTGGATGATTCAACAGAAGAGCTTTCTTTTCTGCACGACAATAAGATTATTTTATTGTCAATGCATGTGAAGCCAAGTAATATTTGGCTTACTTTCTGTAGCTCACTGGTGCAGAAGTTTCATCATACATGGCTTCATCATATATGACCTTTTCAAGAGAGTATTCTTTCTGTTATGTATATAGTCTTGTTGCTGTGCATGTGTTGTGAACCTCAGCTGATGTGTGTCCTATTGAACCTTGCAGTTTCTGTCTAAGGCTCTCTATCTTTAATGTTTTTGAGATCAGGCCTTTTGATAGCTTATCAAGGACATTTTACCATACACCAAATGTATGTGTAGATCCTGTACCCAGTGAAATTGGCTATTTACCAGTATGCCTGAGGGAAATAATCTTCAATAAGGAGTAATTCTACCTCAGATTTCCTGCTTTCCTCGAAGTATGGTGCACCTATACACTCCTTTGTTATTGTGACTTAACTTTAACTAAACTGCTTTTACTCAATTACAAACCAAAATGACCTCTTCCTCCATGTCCCAGACTACAAACTAAGTTAGCACAGAAAATGTAATTTCAAAATGTTAGTTGTCTTCAACTATACAAACACATATATGAACAAAGCAGTGGTGATAATTCTGCTTTTCTAAGTGTAGGTTCTGCCGATAATTCTGGACTTTTGAAGTATCATAGAATCATAGAATCATAGAATAGTAAGGTTTGGAAAGGACCTCAGGATCATCGAGTTCCAACCCCCCTGCCATGGGCAGGGACACCTCCCACTAAACCATGCCATCCAAGGCTATGTCCAACCCCACCTTGAATGCCGCCAGGGATGAAGCATTCACAACCTCCCTGGGCAACCCATTCCAGGGCCCCACCACCCTCACAGTAAAGAATTTCTTCCTCATATCCAATCTAAACCTCCCCTGTTTAAGTTTAAACCCATTACCCCTTGTCCTCTCACCACAGTCCCTAATGAAGAGTCCCTCCCCAGCATCCCTATAGGCCCCCTTCAGGTATTGGAAGGCTGCTATGAGGTCTCCACGCAGCCTTCTCTTCTCCAGGCTGAACAGCCCCAATTTTCTCAGCCTATCTTCATACGAGAGGTGCTCCAGTCCCCTGATCATCCTCGTGGCCCTCCTCTGCACTTGTTCTATCAGTTCCATGTCCTTTTTATGTTGAGGACACCAGAACTGCACGCAATACTCCAAGTGAGGTCTCACGAGAGCAGAGTAAAGGGGCAGGATCACCTCCCTCGACCTGCTGGTCACACTCCTTTTGATGCAGCCCAGAATACGGTTGGCCTTCTGGGCTGCAAGCGCACACTGCCGGCTCATGTTCATTTTTTCATCAACCCACACCCCCAAGTCCTTCTCCGCAGGGCTGCTCTGAATCTCCTCCCCGCCCAACCTGTAGCTGTGCCTGGCATTGCTCCGACCCAGGTGGAGGACTTCGCATTTAGCATGGTTAAACTTCATTAGGTTGGCATCAGCCCACCTCACAAGCGTGTCAAGGTCCCTCTGGATGGCATTCCTTCCCTCCAATGTATCAACCGAACCACACAGCTTGGTGTCATCGGCAAATTTACTGAGGGCGCACTCAATCCCACTGTCCATGTCACCCACAAAGATGTTGAACAAGACTGGTCCCAACACCGATCCCTGGGGGACACCACTCGTTACTGGTCTCCATCTGGACACTGAGCCACTGAGCACTACTCTTTGCATGCGGCTATCCAGCCAGTTCTTTATCCACCGAGTGGTCCACCTATCAAATTGATGTCTCTCCAACTTAGAGAGAAGGATGTCATGGGAGACAGTGTCAAAGGCTTTACACAAGTCCAGGTAGATGACATCAACTGCTCTGCCCCTGTCCATCAGTTCCGTAGCCCCTTCATAGAAGGTCACCAGATTGGTCAGGCAGGATTTCCCCTTAGTGAAGCCATGCTGGCTGTCACCAAGCACCTTGTTGGTTTTCATGTGCCTTAGCATGCCTTCCAGGAGAATCCGCTCCAAGATTTTGCCAGGCACAGAGGTGAGACTGACTGGTCTGTAATTCCCTGGCTCATCCATTTTCTCCTTAAAAATGGGGGTTATATTTCCCTTTTTCCAGTCATCGGGCACTTCACCTGACTGCCATGATTTTTCAAATATGATGGACAGTGGCTTAGCAACTTCATTTGCCAGCTCCTTCAGGACCCGTGGATGGGTTTCATCCAGTCCCATGGACTTGTATACATTCAGGTTCCTAAGGTGGTCCCGAACCAGATCCTCCCCAACAGTGGGCCCAGGGTCCCCACCCTCACCGTCCATGTGTCTGCCTTCCAAGACTTGGGTGGTGTGGTCATAGCATTTGCTGGTAAAGACTGAGGCAAAGAAGTCATTAAGAACCTCAGCCTTCTCCAAATCCTAATTAACTCTTTAATCTCTTAATGGTTTTGTATTGTTTTGACTAGAAAACAGGATATCAATGTACTTAAACCTTTGTTACTGTGTTTAATTTCATGCATCTACTTTCTACATGAAAACCAGACTAGAGGATAATTGTACATAGCTCCTCTGTTCTCAAAACATATAATTTTATTATTCTAGAGTAGTTCGTGGGAGGCACAGCACGGCGTAATAGTCTTCTAATCCATTGCAGAGTGGTGTTCTGTAAGCTTGTATCATGTTTTTAGCTGTAACTGAATATTGTCGGAATATTACTTAAGCGAGATTTGTTTACTGGCAGGCCTAAGTTTAAGGCAACCTGTTCACTTGAGCAGAGTATCTTTTGTGAGCTGACACATCCAGGCCAAAAAAATAAAAATATGTTCCTGTGTTAGTAAAGCACTCCAACCTCTACCTAATGGTTGTCTAGTTGATTCCCCCCCCCCCCCCCCATTAGGAATGTGCGTATTTTGTATGGCCTCGGAAGAATAAAAATATCCTACTGTTCTTGAGTCACAGCACAACTCTAATTTTAATGCTATTAAAGACCAGGAAAGTGGCAACTAGTTTTACTTTGTACAATCTTGCCAGAAGAGAAGGACTTGTTGAGGGTGAGAGTTAAAAAAGATCACTCCAGTTCTTGTATTTTAACCTGCTCCACTGATTGACAAGTATTATAACTTATATAAAATGTAAGTACATATAAAATTCACAGATTAAGTCTTTTGCCATGTTTTAGCGCAAGTAATCTGCTTAGAATGAAAATCTTTGCTCTATGCTTTGAGGTAGAAGTTGGGAACTTATCTCAAACTTACATACATTCCACTAAACAGGCACATAAAGCACAACATCACTTCCACTTAGGAACAGATGTTCCCTTTAATATTAGACGGGCAAAAAGATCTGGATATTAGGTTGTAGATTAAATGGGGTTTCTCCTGCTTTATAAAGAAATCTCCAAATGCAGTGTCACCAGTGTTGATAGGTGAGCGCTGGGTAAGCAGGTCTGCTTCCCTATAGAACTTACTTTTGAACTACACCCCACAACATTATATGAAAGAGGTCTTATGCTGGTAATTTTAGACTCCTCTACTATAGGTAGACAGTAAGATAAAGAGTCAGGAGGCTCATATCTGTATATTGAGTATCTTATACCATTATGGTGTCTTTTATTGGTTGCATTATAGTCTTTTTTTCACTAGTTAGTAAGATTACCTGGGTCAGTGAGGTGTTCTGATATATTAAATGGGGAACTTGCTATCCTTTATCACAGTAAATTCCATTGCTGAATTTCGTAGCTCAATTGCAAAGCAGAACAGTGGCTTGAACTATCCTGTTAACTATTATCTTTTTCAAAGAATAAAACCTGAATCTGAAAAATATTGCCTTGATTCCATGGATGATAACGGTGTCTTGTACAGGGCAGTGGCAGACCATCCAGCATCTGTTCCTAAGTGGAAGTGGTGGTGTGCTTCCTGTATTTAGTGGAATGTACATGAGTTTGACATGAATCTCCAGCTTCTACCTTGAAGCATACAATGGCAAAGATTTTAATTCTAAGCAGATTACTCTGTTTCTTACCATATTAGAGGAGTTTCTAGTGGTATCTGTACATTGCTTAAGGCTTAGTGGTTTAGGTAATGTGTGTGAAAAAGGAATAAATGTTTATGTTCTTTGCTACCAAGCTGCAGACCATATGTTAATGTTTTCTCCTGCAGTTTTGATCACTTAAGGGTGAAAGTATTATACCAGCAACTTGCTAAATGTGAAGTTGTGAGCTCTGGCAAATGGCAGAAGTTAATGCCCATGCTGTCTTTGTAGCTATTTAGCCGAATGAGAAGAACAAGTCATAAAACCCAGCTCTGTAGTAGTGTGTGGGGCAAAAGTCTGATCTAGCTGTGCAGCAGGAGAACACCAATGAAAAGACTAGCATACAGATCTTCAGTCTCCTGATGGGATTGAAGTATTTTCACTTTGTTGTTTTCATTTCTTAGAAATCCTTATGTATTAGCACATGGAATGGGATTGTCATAGAAGTGCAGTGGTGACCAGCTCCAATTTTTTTTTAATTTTATTGATGGTAGAACTTACTCTATGTCACCAAGTAGTGAATGTTTCCTGACACTTCACTTGCTTTTTAACTTCACAGCCACTCATCAGATGCGTCTTCTTCGGTTTCTTGACAATATTCTGAGTAGAGCTACCGTGGGATAATATTTGATTTATAGAAATTGTTCCTTAGTCCTGGGGGAGAAGCCAGAGAAGATGCCATAAGTAATGATGCCTAACTATTATTGACTTGGTGAAGACGAAGCAAGAGTTTCCAAATCTGGAAATAGCAGTGATAGTTGCTGTAGCTGCTGACAAGCCTTGTACACGAGGCAGTGAGGGGAGTCTAAGATTAAGAGTCTAGATAGCTGAGTATATGACTTCACATTCTTCTCATGTCTTTGCCAAGTCTGTAGCCTTTTCATAAAAACTAGAAATGGGATCCCTGCAACAGTGACTCATCAGCTGCCACAGTTCTTTGGTGCTGCTCTTTTGGTTTGTGCAAGATCTGAACGTGCTAGTACTTCCTGTGTTCGTAAATGTGCAGTGGGTAGTCAAAGAGTTGGTTCAGGAACTGTTGTTTCACACAGCAGTGACTAATCTATAGATTTTTGAATGTTACTACTAATAAATGCTAATGTCACTTTCTATTCATAACTTTGTGTTCTGCTTGCCACATAGGCATTGCTTGAGAATAGTCAACAGTCTCAGTTGTTTGAGTGCTGCACTTGGCGGGTTTTGAACTGCTGAGGAACTCTTTCTGTTGAGTTAAAAATCTCTGGACAGATTTCTTGGTGGTGTACCCACAGCCATTTTGAGAAGACATAAGTCTTATAGCTGAATTATGAGCAGGTCTTCTAGTATATTTAGCTATAAAATACAATCAAACACAACTTGTTTCAGGATCTGCTTGGTTTATATTCTTCTGGTATCATTCTATCTTAAGGATTAGACTACAGATTGTTTTGAATCTCACTGTATTCCCTGCATAACCCGCTGTGCACTGTAATCCAACGAAGTACAATTTTCCAAGAAACATCAAGTTCCATGATTCGACACTGCTTAACTTGCGTCTTACTTTGAGTAACAGTAACTATAACTGAGACTTGCTTTTTTATTTGGGTTTTGGGTTTGTTCTTTTTTTTTTTTTACTGTACAATTATAACATGACTGGTTTCCTGTTTGATTTGCAGCACTTAAATATCAAGACACTGACAGATGATGTGGTAAGACAAGTTTTTCTTTGGCTATGCTAAGCTAATGACCTTATTGCTAATGCAATAGAAATAACCTTATTGATACAAGAAGCTCTTAATTGTGGAGTTAATTTAGTTAATTGACAAAGTCTCACTAAAATGTAACTATCTGTAGCATACTCCGTGCAAGCAGCAAAAATCTGTGGTGGCTTTGAAGTATGCTGTAATCATAGCTAAATGAGCTTGACAGGTAGTTGTGCCAATTTACATGCAGTATAGTTAAGATATCTGTGATTGCATGTTTAATAATAGTTATTTAAGCTGCATGGCTAGCTTAAAATACCATGTTTAACAAACTAACAGTTGCTTCTAAAACTCATTAATGATTGTTTCAAACAGCATTAGGTAGGTATATTCACTGTCATGTTAGCACTGTTTCTCAAACTTCATCTGTCTGAGCAGCAGAGGAGGTTCTGTATCTGTCGTGATTTAAGCTGAGCCCATGGCAGTATCACAAAGAAGGTTTATTTTGTTCTCACTTCTGAAGTTACCTATTCACTGTAATATTCTTTTGTAGGTAAGAATAGCTTTCCTTAAAGTGGATCATTTGCCGTCTTTGAATTTATCTAGGAAGTAGTGTTCTGTAGGTCTCTAAAGATCACCTGTTATGACTTCAGTGCTATACAGAATTCTTGCTGAAGTACTTCTGTTCATGACTGAGAGCTTAAGTGTAGAGTTTTATGCTGAACAATGTGCAATGTGCTCGTGCTGAGAAATATTGTTGTTTCCTAGCTGAGGAAGCAATACTGCTGATTAGGTGTGCAAAGGTGGTAGTGTTGAGCATGTTGCCTCCACCTGTCATTCCTAGATTAACTTGAATCACCTGTTGCTATTTCTTTAGCAGAGTTCCATGTGTGGGGAATTGTTACTAAGAAATTTGAGTCTGATGGGTTGATAATAAAACTTTGATTCTCTAAATTTGTGCTTTTCCTTGAAATGCTGAGGAAATGTTCACAGTTCTTTGAAAGCAAAGTATTTTGTGGTAATCAAAACTTAATTTTGGTCATGTCCTGGAAGGGTTAAAGCCTGGATGTGCAAGACCTTGCTGTTTGTTTCTGTGGATTTTTTTTTTTTTTTAAAACAGGCTATTTTGATCCCTTATTACACTTGTCCTTCCCTTAGCCTATTGGACTTGTCTAACTTGTAGTAATAGACACTAGAAGTCAGGAGGTTTGTTTTGAATGTTGAAATAAGGACAAAGAGCCTGATAGCTCTGTAGTAAGCAATCTCCTACCCAGTTCCTTAAATTTCTTGGGAGCATACTTAAGGCCTCTTCAGACTAAAGAAACATCACCTGAAAAGGAGATACAAAGTGTCTGTATATGTGTACATGTGTGTGTATTTTAACGGGAAATGACAGCTGTTTAATAAAAGGCTAACAGTAAAAACAAACAACCCAATCCTTAAATATTGCAGTGGCATACACTTTTAAAGATGTGTATTTTGTTCACTTTCAACTTCAGCTTGGAACAAGGGTATGCTTTCCAGTTGACACTTTTTGTCCCTCTGAGTTTTCTGTTGGTTTAGTCTTTCTGTGCCTGATCCTGGGAAACAGCTAATAACACTAGATATTTGAGTCCTAGGCAGTCTAAATGTGGCTCAGAGCAGAGCAGTTTTGGCATTTCACACCAAGGACAAAAACTGCTAAAGGTATTTTCTCAAAATTTCTTTTGTACCAAGGGGGGCAGCTCTAGTAAGAGAAGATTAAAACCCCGAAGTTTTAAGATTACTTGATTTTTGTAGCTTTCACTGAAATAGTAGATTTCTTTCTTCTTGGGGACACTCATTTGCATGTTAATTTGCTCTCTGCTGCATTATGCTTTATAAAATATGTGTAAATTATTACTCGCAGCCTGTTTCTTACAAATGCAGTGTTGTATCATGGTCACTAGGAACTCCTTTACATTTAGGTAAGTTAGCAACATTTTGAGAGTCTAAAATGCAGACTGCTTTCAATATTTCAATTGTATTGGATTATTCTGGAGACACTGATGCATTGTCTACTTTTAGTGACAAATCTCCATAAAGTTCAGAAACACCTTCCTTTTTTACACATTTGACACATTTCTTTTACATCGTTTGTTTACAAACTATGAAGACAGGAGTCTTTATCTTATTCCACAAAAGAGTGTCAAATAGGTACCTGAGAACTCATCTACCTGCAAGATCACTGTGGAAGCAAGCCTTTTCTTCTGTCTTATCTTGAGTGCTTCACATTTGGACAGATGGTTTGTAAGGTTCATAAAGATTAAAAACCTGCATATGAACAGAATTTCATAAAAAATTTCTTATACAGACAAAAATGAAATGGTTGCTTAAAGTCCTTACAGTTTAAAAGTTATAAAGTTGGCTGATTTCATGGCAACTGCTGTAATGATAAGAAGGGCTGTATAAATTCCAGTACATAGAGAAACCAGATTCAGAGTGGGATATGTTCTAGACATTCAAGATGTGACTGCATAGGCCTAAACTCTGTGCCTTTTAATTTTCTGCCATCAGTAAAATTATTTGTTCTCAAGAAAGGTAAAATAATCTCTGGGAGATTGAGCATATTAGGAATAAGAAGTCATATAAGAAGGATTCTTCTCTGTATCTTGGTTCATGCAATATACAAGTCCTACAAGGATGCTGGAGAGGGACTTTTCGCACTGTATGCATGATTTATGTTTAAAGACATGTGGGATCTTCATCATTCATTCACATGTCTTGGCCGCCAAGTGATTAGTGAGATAACTTTTCCCTGTGCAGATGCTGTCAACACTGTGACTGTATATTCAGGAACTTGCTTTGCCCCTCATACACTGCTGGAGATTGTTGGTAGGATTTGGCTGCTGTACTTTTCTGAAGCTAGTTTCACATAGCTGTGTGATGAATGGAGCAGAGCAGTGGAGGAAACACTACTGTAAGACAGTTTTAAACTCTATTACAGTGCAAGGGGGCCATAACGATAGTTTTGCCAAGGCTCCCAGAGAATCTTGAGGCTGGTAAATGTAAATGCTGCTGAAAAGCACTCTCATGGTAACTCACGGTTACATGTTGATCATGTTTTATTTTTCACTGTGTTTGAGTTATGATGTTAAGATTTTGTTTCAGCTGCCTTGCCATTTTTGTCTTGTGGAGAATGTGAACTGACAGAATAAAGTACACAGCTTTATAGATATTTCAGTCTCTGGCAGTAGGAGGCATGAAAACAGAAAAGCTAAAATGTATGCAAACAACTCACTGCTTTATGAAAAAAGACTTCTCATGCCTTTCATGCTGGGTGATGTAGCCTTAGGAAGGAGAACTGTGCAACTGTATCTTTAAAAGCTTCTCTGCTGTCCTAGTTAATTTTTATCTTTTCCCTCCTCTTCCTCTTCCCTCCTACTTAAGAAAATAATCAGACCAAACCTGCCTTTTGACCAAAAAAGTCTTATGATTGTCTCTATTAGTTGTTGCTAACAAAATAGTGGTGTATCAGTGTAATTTCTAGAATTATGGTTACCTTTGAATAAGAAACTTCTTCCTATCATTCCTTTCCAGAGTTAACTTCTTTTCAGTTACTTTGACCTCTCTTTTCAATATCACATACTGATAAAAGGAAAGCAAGTGCCTGGAAAACATAGGGTTAAAATGCTTTTAACTTAGGTCTAAGATAGAGAATAAGGTTTGTATTGTAAGTCTGTGGTGTGATAGCAGAATTTAGTAGTCTTACTAACAAGAGTGAATTATTTCTTTCCATCCTTCTAATGAGTGAATTCTTTCTTACTATCCTTCTAATTTATCAGTCAGTTTGGAGACACTGACTCCTGAACATCTGCTAGCTTGGGATACTCCTTGTCTGCCCATCCTGTCCTGCTTTTTGTACGATGGTCACACTGCTCTAAATCTTTGGCAGCTATCAGAAACTTGCAGATATGGCTGGTTTCAGCTAATTGTGACTACTGGGGCATCCAACTGTGCCAAAGGTGAAAAGTGCACCCTGAGGAAGACTGCTTACTTCATCTTGAAGACCCCTCCCCACATGAGGAAGACTACTTACTTCATCTTGAAGAACCCTGCCCACGACCATCGGAGGGCAGTGCACAAGTGCCAAAAGGGAGGAGACTTATGATAATGAGTACTTAAACTAATTGTAATATCCCCACCTCTCTCTTGGGAACCTAATGAATATGCATGTTTGTGTGTAATAAATATCTGCTTGCTTAACCCCTTGGTGCTCAAGTTAGGAGGAATGATCCCCCTTTCACCCAGCGCTGTAATAAACATACCTACTTTATAACTCTCCTTGAGTTGTAGAGTCGGATTCCGTGCTTCAATACTTTTAAGCTTAAGACCACTATGCAGCCTATATTGTGCTTACACAAGCAGTTAATTTTTTTTTTTTACAATTTCAACATGAATAGTTTTTAATGAATATTACAGAAGCATTTTTGTATTCTGTATTTAATTATTTTACTTTTGTTTCTTTTTAGATTATGTATCTGATATAGTTTTTCTCATCTTTGATAACTGTGCTATAATGGTAGGGATAGATTTTTTTGAATTTATGAGCTGGTTAAAGATTCCCCATTATGTTTTTGTTTAGTGGATTAAAAGAATTCTAGCTTTCTCCTCTGAGTGTCCAGAAGTACATAATTGCACTGTTATTTCCTTCTCATTTTTTTATTGCCTTTGAAATCTCAACTCTCTACAATCTACTCTTCCTTCCGTCACTACATCAAACCAGATATTAATCTGGGGAATTTCAAAGTGACTTTACTGTGGAAATCCTTTGTATCAAGAGCATATGAAACACTGTTTATTGTTTGTTAATTTTAATGTTGGCCCAACGAACATTCTAAGCGGAAAGCTTGTCCCTTTCAGAAAATTATTGTCCTAAATCACTGTTCCTGTATGGGTCTATATGTATTTATTGGTAAAATAAATACCAAAAAAATGGTAGACATCTTTAGAAAAGACGGAAGGTGAAACCTGCTTTAAACTGTGGTAACACTTTGTATCAAAGCTAACTTTATATATTCCCAATTGAAAAACCATGACAATTAGCCTGATTTAAAATGTTTTGGTGTAGCATGGAAGATTACTGAACTACATTTTTGCCATTTTCTCCTCAATGCACTTAGATCGCCAGCAGCGATCAGTGGTAGGTTTCATTACAACCAAGCAATGAAATTTCCATTCTTTTGTATAGTGATTTTTGTGAACCATGAAATTATTCGCCTGCTTGGAATATCGAGAGGTATTAACTTTTTTGAAGCACTATCAATGTATAATTCAAGAGAAGTGTTTGTAGAATACCTACGCTGTACTTCTATGCAGGTCTCGTGGTTTCATTTTTTTTAGTGTATGAAAATTTTACTCTTCGGCTGCATTGTTTTAAATTATTTAAAGTAATTTGTTTGACACATGTTTATATGTGCTTATAGTCCTAGTATCCCACTTTGTCTCACATGTTCTGCCTGATCAAATCTGTTCTAAGAGTGTGCTTCCCTCCTCTAGGATATGTGGTATAGAATTTGGTGAATGTGGGGAGTATAAATGTTACGGCCTTATCTGTAGTGTTGTGAAACATCTGCCATACAGTCTAACATTCAAGAGGAGCTTAAAAACAAAGCATAATCTAAAAACGTGAACAAATTTAAATATATCTTTTCAAGGATGGATAGTCTCTCATCCCTGGATTGGTGCTGCCTGTGACTAGTGAAGCAAGAGTAGCTCTGGGACTGCAGGAAGTAATTCATGGCAGAGACTGATGTGATTCTGCCTGGCCAGAGCTGATATTGCTGCTGCTGTGTGGTGCAGGGGAAGGAAGAGGGACACTTCAGCATCATGTACTGTAAGGAAGGGGCCAAGATTTTTCAGGAGAGATGGGATAAGAAGTGTACGGCTTGCACTTCTCTTAAACCTAATTTAGTAAATTCTCTGCTGACTGAACCATGGGCTGAACACTTCTTATTATCTTTTTTTCTTTACCAGAGTGTCTTCCTTATACCCCTGCTTCAGTTTTGTGTATGAAGAATCTTCAAACATAATGGATTATTTCTTAGTTTACACACTTGATAGTGAATAATGGGGCATGGGGAAGCTACTGGCTAATTCTTTGGAGTAGATATGCTGCCTTTTGTTGGTGCTCAGTGAAGGACATTGTTTGAGAAGAATAATCTCAAATCATATGATTTTTTTTTTTTAAGATTCCAGTCTAAGTATTGCAGTTTGCAACCTGGCTTTATCCCTGCATGTTTACCAGAGACTTCTGCTTTTAAAAGCAGGAGAGGAAATTGCTGTCTGATTGAGATGCAAGATGATTTTTGTCACTGATGATTCTACTCTTCCAGTGATGTTACCCTCCCTTTTGCTTCATTCTTTCTTCCTGGGACTTGCCTGTGTAATTACTCCTTTAGAGTGTGCTTTCCTCACTGCCTGCTGGTTTGATATGACACTAAAGAGCCCCATCATCCATGCTGAATTCTTTTATTTTTATGCTATATTAATTTTATGCTTTTGCATGTTCTACAACCATCTGTATGTGAGTGGCTTGTACTCTATTTCTGTGTTCCAAAACCTGTTCTTTTACAATTTTGAACAGGAAGAATTAAAGTCTTTTTGTTTTCACTCTAAGCCTCTCCTCATGGATGTCTAATAGTCAATTCTTACTCTGACTAGAGTGGAACACTTGTACCCAGATTTTGCTACTAATTTTCTTTGCTCTCTCTGATCTTAATTTCACAGATGCTATAATAACTTTACTTGTCATTTAGTTTGGTAACTTGGATGTACTTATTAAGTGATATCTCAAGATACTTACATTCAAGCTATATTGAAACCTCAGAATATTTTTGCATAGCATTTCAAAGATGTAAGTCTATTGATGTGGTTGGCATCTTGTCCAAAATCTCTTATGCATCGAATGCTACCATAACTTCCTTCTCTATTGACAAGTGTAATACTGGTGTTCACATCTGTTCAGAAGGCTGCTACAGAGATGATTAAGCATGTCTCATTGAGCATGTCATCTGCTTTTGTTTTCTGTTGGCTCTTGCCCATATGCATTTAAACTTGCAACCTCTAACAATGAAAATGTCTAAAATTTCACTTAGTAAGTCTTTATTGAAAGGATGACAGATACTTAATAAATAAATAAAAAAACCCGACAAAAAAACAAACAAAAAAAAAAAAAAAACACAAAACCAAAACAATCCACAATCCAAACCACTTTTCTAAAGATTTTTTTTTTTTTGTTTGCTCTCAAAAAGGTAAAGTTCGAGTAACTGTCTCATGTTGGTGATAAAACCTAAGGATTATCCATGAAACCATTAATGTATCCTCCTTAACTATAATAAATGAGCTGATGGTATTTATGCTTCTGCTAAATGAATTTCTAAGTAACTGGAGCACAGAAAGGCACTAAGTTTTGGGTAGCATAATGCAAATAAAAAAAATAGAACGTCTTAGTTATGCTAACTTGTCTTTTAATAAGAAGTAACTTCTGTATGTTCTGTATAAAAATGCAAATCTGTGTATTACAGTGTCAGAAGTACAGCTGTTTCAAGGTAGCAAAAAACATTTTAGAACTATGCTTTTGGTAAATAAGCCTGCTTTTTCATATGCTACATGTAATGGTTGAGAAGAACTCTTCATAAATTGGTTTTGTAGATGCCTTTGTCTCCAAACTTTCTGCAAAATTCTCAGGTTCTGCATGATTTCTCCAAAATGTAATGGAATTCTGGTCTCTTAACTTGATCGCTAAGGCAACTGACTGCTACATGTGTATTTAGGAAAAGCTTCTAAAATAAGGCAGTTAAATAACAAGCAAGTTGCCACAAAAAAAATAAGGATGTTTAGTTTCCAAGAATGCCCATCTTAATTAGGGTTACATAGAATGGAAACAGTACATGATATGTTGCACCTTTTCTGTTTTCAGTTGGATAGATTTGCCAGTATAAGAATTCCAGGAAGTAAAAAGGAGCGACCTCCTCTGCCGCATATGAAACATTCTCATTCTACGGATTGGTCATCCACACCTATGGACACAGAGGATTTTGCTCCAAAAACCCTGTCAGAAAGAGAAATTATAGCGTTGTTTGAAAAAATGATGGTAAGGGTCTTATGTTATTTTCCTTTACTTGAAGAATGAGAATGTGGCTAACTGACAGGAGGGGGCCTTCTTTCGTACATGTATTCTGATCTTCATCTGAATTATTAGTATTGTTATTGTGAGTTGTAATTGTGTGGTTTTTAGGATGTTTCTCAGGGGATGAAGTCTTTGCATTATTTTCACAAGATCTTTCTCCAAATATATTTAAAATGGAAACTAAAGGTTTCTGATTATTAGAAGTGAGATTATGCAACAGATTTTGAGGAAAACAAAGAAAAGAAATGGAGAATCCTGCTTCCTTTCAAGATGACATGAAACTTTTGCAAAGAGACTTTATACCTCTGAATGTCACAGCAGGGTTTTGTTTGAAATTACGTTCTCTGTCATTCTTACACAAAAAAAGACTCAAGGCTCTTGCCTCCAAGGCAGTATTTGTCTGCACATGAGTCTCAAATTTGCTGCTTTCTCCAGCTATCATTGTTATTGTGCTACAAAAGAGCAGCCATTTTGTGAGAAGGTTATGTGACATTGGTACCACCTCTTGGTGGTATCAATAGGTTGAGATTTTTGTCATGGTGATGATGACACTTTGGGCAATTTAAAACTGAACATGGAATGGCCATGAGAGAAGAGAGTGACTTCAATCTCAAGAGCACAAGAGGACATTAACAAGGTGAGTGATGTCTAGGTTATTATTTCTTTCTCTGTGCCATAACAAGTAACTCTTGAAACACAAAGGGACTGCCAGGAGCTGGGACGTGGAGGAAATAAAATGTGCTATGAGAAAAGTACCTTTATGGAATTTCTAATTCCCAGTACTCAATAATGTTAATTTAGTCATGAAGATGCTTTTGTAGAACTGTTGAGAGCTATAACTGAAAAAGAGGATTCAGGATTTTCATTTTTCAGATTAAGCTGATGGAGAGGACAAATTCACTGTGTTATCAACTTTTGTGTCTGTACTTGTTCTTACATGGTTGATTTTCTTGGTGTGCCTTGGTGTCTAAGATACTTCACTATGTATTTTACTTTACTAAGAAATTTCACTATGAATGGTAGTTGCTCAAATGTTAGGAAATGGGAGAGGTTTTCCTTAAATAACGTTGAAGGTATGCCTCCCTGTGCACATTCCCTGCTACATAAATGTAGGATGTATTTCTCTATCGTTCCACAGGGATTCTGGTATAGGATAGTGTGTGATGTTGAGACTATGCCATAAAAAATGCAAACTTTCAGTAAGTCCTCAGAAACCTACTACTGTGCGTCTAGGTAAAAAGAAATGCTTATATCCAGGCTTATTTCCATGTATCCTGAAGCAATTAATTCCAATTTTATAACTGCTTTGCCAAAAGCATGTTAATGATGACGTCAGGATAATTTCAATAACAAAGCACTTAAACTACTTTATTAGTGTTATTTTAGCTATAACTTATAATTCAGAAGGGATTCTTCAGATTATCCACACTTGAATGGAGTGGAATAAAGCTAATTTATATATAGATTATATAGCTAATCATGTATTGTAGCATCTGTTTTACTGTTCCGATCAAATTAAGTGATCTGGGGGATGGTGAACAACTTGAATGTTGTAGCCAGGCTTTTAGAACTGATTTTGCACAAAACAAAAAGTCAATTGGTTAGTACTGAAGAGAGCCGTTTCTGAATTCTGAAGTTTCAGTGAATGTGTTATGTTATACTTTGGGGTTTCCTAGATGCCTGCAGCTTCCTTCTCCCCGTATTTTATGCAGTGGCTTCTTGTGTGCTTTTGATGTCAAAAATGGCGAAAAAACTCATAAGATCAGACAATTAAAGCTCCTTTAATTTCTGTTAGTGCTATTAGGAAAATATCTGTGTGAAATTACTTATTCTTATTTTCCAATGAGAAAAATATTATTGCTCACCTGTAGAATAACTTTAAATGATTTAAGAAGAAATAAGAGAATGGAGTTAAAGATTTTGTAAACTAAGCCATGTGTGATGTGCCCCTTGTAATGCTGAATAATTCTAATCTGTATAAATCAATTGCATCATAGAATCATAGAACAGTTAGAGTTGGAAAGGACCTTGAGATCATCTAGTTCCAACCCCCCTGACGTAGACAGGGGACACCTCCCACTAAACCATGTCACCCAAGGCTCTGTCCAGCCTGGCCTTGAACACTACCAGTGATGGAGCATTCACAGCTTTCTTTTGCAACCCATTCCAGGGCCTCACCACACTCACATTAAAGAACTTCCTCCTTATATCCAATCTAAACTTCATCTGTTCAAGTTTGAACCTGTTACCCCTTGTCCTACCACTACAGTCCCTAATGAAGAGTCTCCAGCATCCTTATTAGCCCCCCTTCAGATACTGGAAGGCTGCTTTAATGATGTTTCATTTCTTAAAAGTGACAACAAAGAAATTACTTGTTGCTGCACGCAGACAGAAGATTTCTTATAAATAAACCTGCTGTTGCATTTAGGATTCTGGAATATAGCTTGTACTGATAAGCTTCTTAACACCCCCTCCCTCCTCATCCTTTTTTTTTTTAACATGATTAGAAGTTAGATATTTTTTGCAGGAAAAACAAGACCTTTTTTTTTACCTTTTTGTTGTTTAAGAAGTTATTTTTCAGCAAGCTTAAAAACGGAAGTCTTAAAGGAGTGCTTTTAAATGAAGAATGAACTTCACAGTGGCTGCAGGCTAATGTGAAAAATCTTTTATTGTTTGTGTTTTTGTTTGTTTTCCTCCCCCTTCAGATAGGATATACATACATTTCAACGTTGCTGTGAGCAAAACCTGTTTGGCATATTGCAGGCAGGGTACTGACGATATGATAACTCTCAGAACACAGTGAGAAAGACCTAGCCATATATTTCTGTGAAACTTAAAATGGAATAGTTTGGTTTCAGTGTTCCTACGTTTGTCTTTATGTAGGTTTTAAAAACACAATTTAAGTATTAAATAAAATACAGCTACATTTATTAAAATATACATGTAAAGTGTATTTTCATTTGAAGCCAGTATTGCTATACAATTGTATCCCTGTGGAAAGGAATCCTGAGGCACAGTGTTGCAAAGATATTTATTGGAACCTGCAGAAAAAAATTCATCTGGTAATGTCAGTCTGGACTTGATTTTAGTAATCTATAGTATAGGTTGTCATGTACATATCTCAACAAATGTGTTGCCTGTTAATAAGAATAGTCATAAATATGATGTTGTGAATTTAATGCAAGGTAGTTAATTAAACTGAAGGATTACATAAAATGAGATATGCCTGTAGTAAGATAACAAATAGGAGGCCAGAGGGAACACTAACATTATAGTATTCTTGACAATTTGAATTGATTGTGATCCCTCCCATTTTTAAGCTAAGGAAATGTCTTAGATAAGGTATAAAGTTTTTTGAGCAGTTATTGAGAATTTAAGGTTATAGTATTTTGCTGGCTTTCAAAGAACTCGTTACTGAAAAAAAAAATTAAATTAGTAAATTGAAAAAAACTTTCTTACCTGCTCTTATTTAAAATACCTTTTAAAGAGTCTCCAAATCTTTATGTCCAAAACCATGTATCAGTGCCAGAATTCACTGACGAATTATCCAAGTCATAAAATCATAAAACAGTTAGGGTTGGAAAGGACCTCAAGATCATCGAGTTCCAACCCCCCTGCCATGAGCAGGGACACCTCCCACTAAACCATGCCATCCAAGGCTATGTCCAACCCAGCCTTGAACACTGCCAGCGATGGAGCATTCACAACTTCCTTGGGCAACCCATTCCAGTGCCTCACCACCCTTACAATAAAGAATTTCTTCCTCATATCCAATCTAAACTTCCTCTGTTTAAGTTTGAACCCGTTACCTCTTGTCCTATCACTGCAGTTGCTAACGAAGAGTCTCTTCCCAGCATCCCTATAGGCCCCCTTGAGAAATTGGAAGGCTGCTATGAGGTCTCCACGCAGCCTTCTCTTCTCCAGGCTGAACAACCCCAACTTTCTCAGCCTGTCTTCATACAGGAGGAGCCCCAGTCTCCTGATCATCCTCGTGGCCCTCCTCTGGACTTGTTTCAACAATTCCATGTCCTTTTTATGTTGAAGACACCAGAACTGCACACAATACTCCAAGTGAGGTCTCACGAGAGTAGAGTAGAGGGGCAGGATCACCTCCCTCCACCTGCTGGTCACGCTCCTTTTGATGCAGCCCAGGATGCGGTTGGCTTTCTGGGCTGCAAGTGCACACTGCCAGCTCATGTTCATTTTCTCATCAACCAACACCCCCAAGTTCTTCTCCGCAGGGCTGCTCTGAATCTCTTCTCTATTTATGTAATTAACACTAAGTGCTTGACTAGTACATTAAAATATATAGATTGGTTTCGTGTGTAACTAGTTTAATTTTTTAGGTTTCTACCTGACCATGTGTGGCCTCCTTTCTTGTTGGTTCTAGCTTGTTTAGATGGAGGTGTTTTGCATTTACTTTGAGATGGAGGGGGTTACACCAACATGCAAGCTAGCTGCCAAGGATTCAAATGACTACATTATAGCTTCAATGAAAGATTTGTTACATGACCCTTGTGCTTGCTTGATGCTAAAAATATCAAATAATAACATTGTATATATAGTAGCAAATATGCAAATATGATACTAGAAATCCATTAAATAGTATCAAATAAATAATAAAATGCTAAATAGTATTTAGAGAAATAGGAAGGAATAATTTAAATGCATACTAGACTTAAGTGAAGAATTTTTTCTGGTCCTTAAGGAAACAAAAGACTAACATTTGTGGTGGGAAAAATCTACACAAAATTGCCCTACTTGGAAGAAATTCAACGTAAGGGGTCAAGCATTTTCTGCAGTGTCTTCTCACTTGCATTTGTGCAAAACTCTAAATGTCTCTAGGAGTTGTGCTTGGTTCTATCCTGTTCAATATAACTAGTGAAAGACGAGGAAGCTTAAGTTTCAGTGTAGTATAAAATTTTGGACTTTAGTTTTGTTCTGTTTTTTTTTTTTTTTTTTTTTTTTCCTTAAAATTCTAAGGTTATGAGTTTGCTTTCTGTTTGTCTTTGATTTCTGACTAGGTGAAATAGCTTTGCTGTCAAGATGCTTACCTACTGATTTTGTATCATTGCTACTGCCAAAGCTGGTGGGGATTCACCTTGTGAGGCTCAGCTGAAAATAACTACAGTAAATCTTGCTAAGCTTGGGTGACCATAATAATGCTGTATGCGCTTGTATGTGTGTGTGCCGAAATTGTTTCTGTTTCTTAAGCTCTTTTTTTTTTTTTTTTTTTCTGTACCTCCAGCGTGATAGGAAATGTCCTTTCTCACAGATGTGGAACTGATTACAATGATCAGAGCATTTCTAGGCAGGAGCAGTAGAAGTCCATGTGTCAGAAATATCATCAAATAGCTGCTGTGTGGCTTTGAATGTGGTCCTGCACATGTTCCTTTTGACCTCTGGGTTTATGTTGGAATGAATGAATTGTGATGGGGTTTTGATGACAGTTGAAGGTGTTAATTTAGTGATCAAATCATCAATAATTCCGGCCTTACTTTTATTGTAAGGGTATTATTTTGTGAACTACACTCAGTGCAAAGCAGATTCTGTTGGCCAGGATTAGTATTTGGTAACTGAGGAACACAATTATGGAACAAATTTAATATATTATTTAAAAAAATTTTTCTAAGAGGCTGGTTTGAGTACATTTATAAAATCTTTTGGGAAGTGGTAAGTAATGATTCTCTGATGTGTGTGTGTGTGTGTGTGTGTGTGTGTGTGTGTGTGTGAAACTGCTGGTGATTTCTAAGAGTCATGCTAGTGGTTGTGGTGCACTTGTTTCTCATGGCATAGTTGGCTTGTTTTTAGTCTGAGTTGCTAGGGATTATGGATAAGGATTTTCATTATTTTGAGTAACTAACCTATGGCAAGTTGTTTGTATAACAGCTTTCAGTCACTCAAGCTTGTATTTTTTTGTCTTTATTGTTTTTAAATTAGTCTCATAGTTAAACAACTGTTACTGGATGACATTTAAAATTACTTTTTTTGTATTTTTTTTTTGTTCCCTTTTCCCTCCTTCCCATTCTAGGAAGATATGAATTTAAATGAAGAGAAGAAGATGCCATTGAGAGAAAAGGATTTTAATACCAAAAAAGAAATGGTGATGCAGTATATTAGCACTGCTTCCAAGTCTGTAAGTAAATGTTTCTGAAGTGCAAAAATAACTTAATGTTTAGGTTCTTTTCATGTTGGAGAGGAAAAAATGATGCCTGCATGTCACATTCTTTTTGATTAACTTTTGTTTTTCATAGACACAAACATTTTTAAAGGGCACTGTCTCATTTTATAAGCTCCAATAAAAGATACTCACTTGCACTTGAGGTGTGTCTTCTGATACAGAACAGCAGTTCTTTTTGGTAAAGGTATGGCTATTAGTGGAGATAGAAAGATTTTTCATAAGAGTTGGAGAAGCTTGATGTGAACATTTTTATTTTCTAGCACTGTTTGGAAAGAATTACTTAACTGGTTATTCTTTTTCATACTTGACTTCAGTACAGAATTCATGTTGTGATGCTATGAAATAGGCGATAATGAGATTGTTTGCACATGAACCCAATTAGTGTCCATTTTTTACTTACAGGGATAATGACTGGTTGTTCTAGAGAAGTGCGAGGAGTTGTGTACCGGGCAGTTTAAAGATTAAATTGGCATAAGAAAAATCTACTTAGTTTTTGCAAAGTGTGTACTGAGTCCAAGGCTAAATGCTTCAGTGCTTATACTGTCCTCAGTTCTTTTGAATGCTTTCAAATTCATTTATTTGATTCTCTTGCTCTCACTGTTCCATGTGTGTAGACAGATCAGTAAAAAAATGCCCGTATGCAATTATAACTAAATGTTGAGAAGACACTATAGTAATTTAAATGAGCTTGTCTACTTACTATCTTATTGTCTGTTTTAAATGATGTGCCTTATTAGTGTAATGCACTCTTAGGAAGGTAGATGCTTAGTGCAGGAATGAACTGTCTGGAGATTGTTTGATTTAAGCTAAGTTCATCAAAGCTGCTAGTCCTTCTATAGCATAAAAATTCCTTAGTACTGAAAGGATCAGGATGTTGACCCTATTTTTCTTTTTTAGAGATATTTCCTGGGAAATCGGGCAACTTCAGGCTAGTAAATCTCACAACATTCTTGAAGTTTTTTAACCCAAAACAATGTGTCAAGGTTTATATGTCATTGGCACTGCAGGCGTCCACATGCATTCTAAAACAGTTGTTTCATTTAAAAAGGTATGTGATAATAGCACATGGCTGGCTGTGCAGAGTGGTTACATCCACATCTGTTGCTGAAATCTTAGCATCCTGATGATGGTGATGTTAAGAATCCCTTTTTCAAGAGAAAGGTTTTCATATTTTCAGTTCCTGGTACTTAATACTCGCAAAGAACTAAAGCCTATGGCAGAGTAGGTTTCAGTGATCCTTCTTTCTGATACCATTTGCAATACTTTTTTTGTGTCTTTGGTTGTCATCACACTTAATTTTTGGCCATGGAGCTTCTTGCACTATGCCTAAAGCAGCCATACAAAGTACTCTACTGAAGAGGACAGGTCTGTTTCCTCCCTCAAAGTACTGATTTGTTCCCACATGCTGTTGCCTTGAATGTTTTCTTAAAGCCCTTATAGCATTTTTTTCCTTTCTGTTCCCCTCCTCCGCTGCCAGCACACATATCCCGCAGCTTTCTGATGTGGGAGGCCAGTGAAGACTCATTTATTCAGGAAAACTCTTGTCTTCACTGAAATCTGTTTCTAGTGCTATGTTCTCACTGGAAATGGCATTCAGCCATTGTGAAATTAGGAGGAGCTGTTTCTGTGATGCATAGAGTCAGCTGTTTGATACAGCAGTGCTGCAAATAAATTCAACTTGGTGCTGGAGCTACTGGAATGGGAAACTCCTTCACTTGCCCTTGCAACACTTTGTTCTTGGCATGCTCTTTCATGCCACCTGTGTGTTGGACTGTCTGAGTGCTTTCTCAGTCTACAGAGAGTAGTGCACTGCGTGCCCAGAGTACTCAGCTAAATTTTGGTGTACCTTGACTTGATGGAAGTATCATACTTTTCTGAAGAGCTGAAGAAGCTGCTGACTGTTGCATACAACTCATCCCATATCATGTCTCTCTTTCTGTGAGTGATGCTGCAGTAACATCTGATAGTAGGTACTTCTCAAACTTTAAGCAGACCAGAACTAACCTGTATTGTGCTGGGACAAATATCCTCATTTGAAACTGTTATGCAGGTTACCAATCAGGTTTCATTTATAGCACTTATTACAAAAACTATTAGAATGAAGAACAGAAGCTATGTCTCTAAGAATCACTGAAAAGGAAGTAGCCTCTGGCAATCAGACTATAGTCAGATCTTCATCCCTGACCTCAGTATCAGGGTTTCTGTTTCTTAGAAAAGCAGAGCTCCTTTACAATATTAATAAATCACATCTCTGTTACTGATGCATCTAGAAATTCTGCTGGCTTTGGAAGGGCTGTGCTCAGGTGCTTGTTTAGATACAGAATATTGTGACCTACCTCTAGTGAGATTTTGAGAATCATAGAATGGTTTGGGTTGGAAGGGACCTTAAAGATGATCTAATTCCAAACCCCCTGCCATGGGCAGGACGCCTTCCACCAGACCAGGCTGCTCAAAGTCCTGTCCAACCTGGCCTTGAACGCTGCTGGGGATGGGCCTGCCACAACTTTTCTGGGCAACCTGTGCCAGTGTCTCATCATCCTCATAGCGAAGAACTTATTTCCAATGTCTAATCTAAATCTGCCCTCTGTCAGCTCAAAGCTATTCCTCCTTGTCCTGTTACTACAGGCACTTTTAAAAAAACCCTCTCCAGATTTCTGGTAGTCTCCCTTTAGGTACTGGTAGGCTGCTCTAAAGTCTCCCTGGGGCCTTCTCTTTTCCAGGTTGAAAAAACCCAACTGTGTCAGCCTGTCTTCATAGGACATGCATCATCCAATACTCCACTTTGCTTAGAGACTTCTTAACAGTTGGCTGAAAGCATACTTCTGTATATATGTCTGCGTTTTTTACCATCACTCTTTATAATGTGTAGAAGAATTGCGAAGACTAAGCAGTCTTGGGGTTTGGGATGCTAGTAGTACTTGATGAAAAATTTAAATGATAGCAAAAGTTGTATGCTTGGAAGAACTCTGCTCAAGTACTTTAGTATTCTGTTAGTACTTGATTGCAGCGATCATGAAATGGTCGAGTTTGAGATCCTCAGGACAGCGAGAAGAGCGTGCAGCAAGCTCACTGCCCTGGACTTCAAGAGAGCAGACTTTGTCCTCTTCAGGAACCTGCTCAGTAAGGTTCCATGGGATACAGCCCTAGAGGACAGGGGGGCCCAAGACTGTTGGTTGATATTCAAGGATCACCTGCTGCAAGCTCAGGAGCGATGCATCCCAACTAGAAGGAAGTTCAGCAGGAGGGCCAGGAGACCTCCTTGGATGGATAAGGAGCTGCTGAGCAAAATTCGAAGGAAAAAAGAGGCTTCTAAAAGGTGGAAGCAAGGTCAGGCGGCCTGGGAAGAATACAGGGATGTTGTCCGGGAAGCTAGGGACCAGGTTAGGAAAGCTAAGGCCCAGTTAGAATTAAACTTGGCTAGGGATGTTAAGGATAGCAGGAAGGGATTTTATAGGTACATTGCCAATAAAAGACAGGTTAGGGACAATGTGGGCCCTCTCCAGAAGCTATCGGGAGAAATGGCTACCCTGGATTTGGAGAAGGCTGAGGTTCTTAATGACTTCTTTGCCTCAGTCTTCACCGGCAAATGCTCTCACCACACCACCCAAGTCTTGGAAGGCAGACGCGGGGACTGTGAGAATGAAGACCCTGGGCCCACTGTAGGAGAGGATCTGGTTCGAGACCGCCTTAGGAACCTGAATGTATACAAGTCCATGGGACCTGATGAAATCCATCTGCGGGTCCTGAAGGAGCTGGCAAATGAAGTTGCTAAGCTACTGTCCATCATATTTGAAAAATCATGGCAGTCAGGTGAAGTTCCCGATGACTGGAAAAAGGGAAATATAACCCCCATTTTCAAGAAGGGGAAAATGGATGAGCCGGGGAATTACAGATCAGTTAGTCTCACCTCTGTGCCTGGTAAAATCTTGGAGTGGATTCTCATGGAAGGCATGCTAAGGCCCATGAAAACCAACAAGGTGCTTGGTGACAGCCAGCATGGCTTCACTAAGTGGAAATCCTGCCTGACCGATCTGGTGGCCTTCTATGAAGGGGCTACGGAACTGATGGACAGGGGCAGAGCAGTTGATGTCATCTACCTGGACTTGTGTAAAGCCTTTGACACTGTCTCACATGACATCCTTGTCTCTGAGTTGGAGAGACATCAATTTGATAGGTGGACCACTCGGTGGATAAAGAACTGGCTGGATGGCCGTACGCAAAGAGTAGTGCTCAGAGGCTCAATGTCCAGCTGGAGACCAGTAACGAGTGGTGTCCCCCAGGGATCAGTGTTGGGACCGGTCTTGTTCAACATCTTTGTTGGTGACATGGACAGTGGGATTGAGTGCGCCCTCAGCAAGTTTGCCGATGACACCAAGCTGTGTGGTTTGGTTGATACATTGGAGGGAAGGAATGCTATCCACAGGGACCTTGATACGCTTGTGAGGTGGGCTGATGCCAACCTAATGAAGTTTAACCATGCCAAGTGCAAGGTCCTCCACCTGAGTCGGAGCAATGCCAGGCACAGCTACAGGTTGGGCGGGGAGGAAATTGAGAGCAGCCCTGCGGAGAAGGACTTGGGGGTGTGGGTTGATGAAAAAATGACACGTGCGCTTGCAGCCCAGAAAGCCAACCGTATTCTGGGCTGCATCAAAAGGAGTGTGACCAGGAGGTCGAGGGAGGTGCTCCTGCCCCTTTACTCTGCTCTCGTGAGACCTCCCTTGGAGCATTGTGTGCAATTCTGGTGTCCTCAACATAAACAGGACATGGAACTGATAGAACAAGTGCAGAGGAGGGCCACGAGGATGATCAGGGGACTGGAGCACCTCTCGTATGAAGATAGGCTGAGAAAATTGGGGCTGTTCAGCCTGCAGAAGAGAAGGCTGCGTGGAGACCTCATAGCAGCCTTCCAATACCTGAAGGGGACCTATAGGGATGCTGGGGAGGGACTCTTCATTAGGGACTGTGGTGAGAGGGCAAGAGGTAATGGGTTTAAACTTAAACAGGGGAAGTTTAGATTGGATATGAGAAAGAAATTCTTTACTGTGAGGGTGGTGGGGCCTTGGAATGGGTTGCCCAGGGAGGTTGTGAATGCTTCATCCCTGGTGGCGTTCAAGGTGGGGTTGGACATAGCCTTGGATGGCATGGTTTAGTGGGAGGTGTCCCTGCCCATGGCAGGGGGGTTGGAACTCGATGATCTTGAAGTCCTTTCCAACCCTAACTATTCTATGATTCTATGATTGTACTTGTTGTATAGTGTTCAGGTGAAGCCTTATTTCTTCCCTTAGAAAGATTATCATAGAATCATAGTGTAGTTAGGGTTGGAAAGGACCTTAAGGTCATCTAGTTCCAACCCTCCTGCCATGAGCAGGGTCACCTCCCACTAAACCATGTCACCCAAATTATCTTAGAGATGTATACTGCGTATTGTGTAAACCATAATGGCTTTGAAATTTTGAATGAAATTTCTGTCTGCTGTGTTGTCATGTCTTATTTATCAGTGTCATGGGTTCAGCATTATCAGCCATTTTTTCTCCTTCTTGGTAGCTGGTTCAGCGCTGTGTTTTTGACTTTCGGCCTGGGACCAGTGCTGATGACACCAGTGTTTTCATTTACTGCTTAGAATGTTTGGTCTGACCAAGGACTTTCTGAGCCTCATGCTCTGCCAAGGAGGAGGGGAAGCCAGGAGAGAGCAGAGACAGGACACCTGATCCAAACTGACCAAAGAGGTATTCCATACCACAGCACATCATGCCCAGGATGTAAAAACGAGGGCAGGGACCCAAAAGAGGGTTGAGTTCACTGCTGGGTCAGGCTTGGTATCATGTGGTGAGCGGTTGTATTCTCTTTCCTTGCATTTCCCTTGTCATTATTATTATTGGTGGTAGCAGCAGTGGTTTGTGTTATACCTTAGTTACTAAACCGTTCTTATCTCAACCTGTGGGAGTTACATTATTTTGAAGAGAATAGAACTGCTCACCACCCACTGACCGAGCAGTGATCTGACCCTTCCGAGTGACTGCCCCCAGTTTTTATAGAGGGCACGATGTGCTGTAGTGTAGAATACCTCTTTGGTTAGTTTGGGTCAGGTGTTCCCTCTCTGCTTCCTCCTAGCTTCCCCTCCTCCCTGGCAGAGCATGAGACTCAGAAAGTCCTCGGTCAGACTAAACATTACTGAGCAGCAACTGAAAACATCGGTGTTATCAATGGTGTTCCCAGGCCACAAGTCAAAACCACGGCACTGCACCAGCCACTAAGAAGGAGAAAAATGGCTGCTACTGCTGAACCCAGGACGCACACACAAACTGAGTTGTTACGGTGAGTTTTCTTCACAAGACTTTGTTTTTTGTTGTGCAGCTTTTACTCCCTTGTAATGTTTTAACTGAATTAATTAACGCTGACTTCATACTGCATCTGCTCACAGACCAGTTGTTCTTCAGTAGAGCAATTAAATTTCTGGAGGCACTGATGCCTCAAGATATTTCCTGTTTCTCAGTTAACTGAAGCATTTTGAACTTAAGCAGCTTTTCCCATGCTGAAATGTAGTTAATATAATCAGTTTCACAATTGGTACCAAATGCAGCTCTCATTTTATTTAAGTACTGGCAGATGTATCATATTCTTATTATGTTGCAGAACCTTAGCATGAGTAAGTGGTACTTGGTACTGTGGGGGTGTTGTGCAGACATTCATAATTCATTGGCATCTGTTGTACAGGGTAATGTTCAGGTGGGGAACTGAGCATGAAAGAGGATGGCTTATACTGTCTGGATATAGATGTGAGACTCCATTGCTTGTGAGACTTCAGATAAGTCAGAAGAGACTCAAATGTCACCCTAGTGAATTCTCTAGCCTGGTTAGGCTCTTGTCTCATGAGACCTTTCTACTGCACACATTTCTATCGATTATATTAAATTACTTCCAGAATATCTTCTGACCATCTTAACTATGTGTCCTGTCTATATGACTATCCTATATGACTGTTTCTGCATCAAAGGAGAGCAATTTTGCTGGCTTCTTATAAGTACCTTAGTTATATCTAGCTTGGTGAATTGTACAGCAAGAACTGCTGGAGGAAGTCACTGGAAATGACAGATTCTCCACCCAGGATATTAATCCATATGCTTAGGCATACGAGTACTGCTTATCAAGTAGTCTATGCACAGCAGGAGCTGCCAGGAGAATTTCTGGAACTCTGTTAAATTTCTGATTGGAGAGCCCCAGTAATGTTTAGTTAAATACTTTGTCATGAAGGCTGCTAGGAGTTTATTTGGTCATCTTGTCTCTAGTCAGTCTCAGCAATGCAGAGACCAGCTGGGAAGATCCAGGATTGCTTGGGGAACTGTATATTCATCCAGGCACAGCCTTGCGCCCCTGTTACACCATGGTTATTACAATTTCTTCCTTATATCACAGCTGTAACTCATATTCTCCTGACAGCCTCAGGGGTATATATTGTCTAGTCTTAAAATGTTTGAGGATTATTGTAACAGGATGGATGTGCTCAGTATTTAATCTCTTGAATAACCAGGCAGAATCCCTTGTCAGCAGTTCCCCTTAGCCAGTGAATTTGTAGTGTTTTGGGCAGCTCTTGGTATACTAGCTTTTACTTTTCATGTTTTATCCAGTCCTTGTTATGAACTCTTTATTGTTTTGTTTAGGGTCTTCTACATTTGGCTTGGAGATTGCTCTCCAGCTGTGGGTTTTTTTTTTTTGCTTTTCATTCCTCTGTAGATAGAGTTGTGTCAAAGCTGTAGGGAAGCTGAGCTTTCTTGTATTCTGCAAATGCAAGCAATTCTACCATGTTGGGAAGGAGCATAAATTCTTTATGAAATGAGTTTGCCACCTAGATTGAGGTTTTTTGAGGAGTTAGTGTTCTGTTCCTGGCATTACAGTGCATACAGTTAACTCTTTGGATCCATACAATATCTAAAGCGGTTAAGTGTGTTCCCTTACTGTAGGGCCAGACTTGAGTATTATGTGGGTAAGACCTAACACAGAACATGAAACAAAACTGAAACCACTTTAGTTGTTTTTTTTGCCTGTGGGAACATTTGTTGTTATGGATGTTATGGACACTTTTTTTTTGCCTTTTTTTTTGCCCCACCCCCCCCTTTTTTTTTTTTTTTTTTTTTTTTTTTGGGCTTCCTATATCTTTTATTCTAAGGTTCCCTTCAACCCTTATCCCTTCCTGACCATCTCATCTATTCTTTTGTGGAACATTGGAAGTGACTTTCATATGTAAGCAAATGGGGATCCTCATCAATTCAGAAGCATGTTTGGAATCACATTCCTTGTACAATGTGTGGTGTACCAAAACATAGCATGAGATGCTGTATTTTCAGGGTTCTTTCAGTAGTCTGTTTTTGGCATCCAAAACCTATGTTTCCGAAGTCTGAAGAAATATAGGTGGAGCAGAGAGGTAGTGAAGCCTCCAGTAGGTCCCCACTGTTCTGTTGTCATAGAGTCATAGAATAGAATGATTGAGGCTGGAAGAGATCTCTAGAGATTGTCTTGCCCAACCCCTTATCTAGTCCATTTCTTAATATCTCTGATAGAGCAGACTATACAGTCTGCAACCTGTTCCAGTGCTTGACTAACCTCATGATTAAAATACTAAACAAAAACAAGGGTGGAAGTTTGTGTTTGTCTTATGTTTAAACAGTTTCCTGTATTTCAATTTGTGCCTCTTGTCCTTTCACTGTTAAGATTTCCCTTGAGCCTTCTCTTAGGGCTAAGTAATCCCAATTCTGTCAGCCTCTCCTTGTGCAGCAGATGCTCATTTAGTCTTGCCCACAGCCCTTACTGGAATCATGCCAATGTGTTCATTCCTCTTCTGTCCTGGGTGAGCCCAGAAGTGCATGCAGTACTCCAGATGTGTTTCACCACCACTGAGCTGAGTGGCAGGGTCATCTCCCTTGAAGTGCTGCACTTCCCTATGGTCAACTTGTCATCAACCAGGACCTTTGTGTGTTTTGTTTTTGTTTTTATTTTAAATACAAACCTACTTTCCAGCTAGCTGGCCCCAACACATATTTCTGCATGGGATTATTTATCCCAGGTTCAGGATTTAGCATTCACTGAAATTCCTTTGCCCATTTCTCCTGTCTGTTGAGGTCCCTCTGAATGGCACCACAGCAGTCCAGTCTGTCATCCGCTCTTCCCAGTTTTTGACATGACTTCTCTGCTAGAAATAGTTTTATCATCTTTTACTTCAGGACGAGAAAACTATTTTTTTTCAACGCTTCTTGAGGACCTACCGAACTGAGAAAACATCTTCTGTATAAAGCTCTGTATAATAACATAATGAGACTGCCTCACCATTCACAGTGGATAATTTCAAGTTGTTATGGCATTGCAAGTCTAATTATTTTCAATTCCTGACTTAAGCCACTAGATAATCAAGTATTATTTCATAACTCTCTTTAGTGCTATATGACAAAATAGTTGTGCTTCTCTTCTCTAAAAAGGAGTTATTCCAATGAATTAAGTCAAGTATAGGTTGTATACTCCATTGTGTGCCTTTATTTTTAGAATTTAGATATATTCTGCAGAAAATATATCTATCCTTCTCGTGTTGTAAATGGGTATGAGGTAGAATAGGCTTGTTATTTTGATCCATCTACAAATTTTTTTTGTCTTTGCTGATATTTAAAAATAAAGGGGAGAGGATACTCTTAATAATAGGGTCAATGCCTCTTAGATTCCTCATTTTAATTGCAAATTATAAAGCTTCCTTAGTTCAGTTCAACCATTGTTTTGTTTACAACCATGGGTACTATACCTCCTTCAGAAGAGTTATTAAGATCTTACATTTATTTTAAGCAACACTTGACAACACAGATACTATGATGAATCAAAGCCAGTGTCTTTCAACGTATATTGCTATAAAGTACTTTTGCAGTGTTGCAGTAACTTGCTATTGCATTTTCATTTCTATCTTGCTGTTTTCCATGTCCCCATTTGCTTCCCCATCTGCCAAAAACAGCAAAACCGAAAAAGCAAGGCAAAATGCAAGCCTGAAGTTTGAGTTATGTCCTTATGTTATTGCATCAGTAGTCATATTTGTGTTGTACTGCATTCTCACAGATGGCAAATACAACAAATGAGGAGCTGTGATTTATCTTTGGAAATGTGGTGTTTCTGAAGATGTCCCTTTTTTTTATTACTCTATTTTTTTATTTTCAAGCTATTTTGCTTTACCTGTTAGAGCCAAAGCTAGTCTGTTTTTATCATCCTAGTCTCATATACTCCTCATCTGAAGGACCTTTAAGGGAAAAGCCTTTTAAACCAGCATCTACAAGAACTCAAGTTATTGCAGTAACATCCTGAGTACTCTTCAGTTGCACTGGTTCTTTCCTCTGAATTCTGTTATGACTGCAGTCACCCTTCTGGACACGTGCCCTATGATCTCTTCGGGGCATCTCAGAGTTGTTTTTAATTCTGTTGAGTACTGAAAATTAAGAAGCATAAACAGAATCCATTCATTACAAAAATTGCATTTCACTGAGCGTACATGATACATTTCTACATTTGATGCCTGCTGCTTTTGACTACGGATTATAAATTTGTTCATTAATCGACAACACTTAGTCAGAATTTAGCATATATGTTATATGGACACAGTTACAGGTTTAGGACTAAACTATATGCCTGTCTCCTCCCACCCTCTCCCTCTCCCAGTTTTTTCAAGGAACAGAAATGAAGGTTAGCCATTACTAATCTATTCAAGTTCAGTATGTGCCAAATAAAAAGTGAATGTATTTTCTGTATTTCAGGGAGGTCTCAAGAGCAGTCGGAAGATTTCACCCCAAGAGTTTATTCAAGACTTAAAATCTGGGTTAACAGAGGAAAGACTAGTCACTTGCCTAGAATCTCTTCGTGTGTCCTTGACTAGTAATCCTGTCAGGTAGCATCATTAATACACATTGCAAAGATTAATTGTATTCTTTATTTCTTAATGAATTCAAATTAATGGATCTGTAGATGTACACGTTTCGAGATTTTAGTTAATGAATGTATATGCATTAGTGAATGACTGTACGCTTCTACGTTTATCATGTATTTTCTGTAGATCTATTTTTCAGTAGAGTTCACTAATCTGTACAAGATAATGTGAAAAGAATGTAAAGCAAGCGTAGAGCAGAACAGTTCATTTTGTTTTCTATTCAAATAATCAAATAGCTAAATAGCTCAAAGTTGTTTTTTGGTTTGTTTTATTTTTAACTGTGTGCTCCTTCTGTCCAGTGAGCTTTAGGCTTTCTTCCTTGCTGCCTGGTAGTGATCATTGCTGTATCTGTGGGGTTTATCTACACAGAAGATACTTTAGTTTACCTGTGCTTTTTGTAAAAAAATCTGACTCTTAAGTAGTTATAACTCTAACACTGATATCAATCTTTACGTTAATTTTTTATTTGATCCATGCAGCTTGATTCGTAGATGCTGGCTTTTTTTAATGAATTATACTCTCTTTTTTTTTTTTTTTTTCCTACTCTTTTCAATCTTTTGTTTTAGAGTTCCTGTTTAAGCCAGTTGCTGAACACATGAGTTTGGGGAACTGTTTTGGGTTTAGTTAAAAAAAAAGGCAAATGAAATTTCAAGGTTGCCTATGGTGGGATGTGATTAAAAAAGGATTTGACAACTTCTTTCTACATCTGGCCTAGCAGAGTTGTTGGTGTTGGGTCTTCTGTATGGGTGGTTGCTTCTTTCCTTCTATTAATTTGTTTCTGAATTGGATTATCTTATTTGGAATACAGATAGGAAGAAACATGCTTTAAGTTAACCAGAATTATTCTGATGGAGGGTTTTACGGAAGATATGCTTCTTCCAGGAATGTGAAACTAATTTTTATATAGTTTTGTTTTTCCTTCTTTATTTAAAAATCAAAAAACAAACAACCCAAATATACCTCCCCCCAAAAAAGAAAAAAACCCCAACAACCCCAAAACAGAATAACAAATGAATCCATTGACACAGATGTTGATTAAGCAAAGAAACTTTTGCTTACTAGTATGTGTCTGGAAATAAGAACACAAAATGTGTGACAGTTGAAGTTTTAGAGCCATCTCTTCTCTCTGTTCTTTACATGACTGGATAGTTTTTCTTTTTTTGGTATGTGATTCCCCTTTGCTGCCCCTTTCCCACGCACCAAAGGAAGAGTTAGACCTCTTCCTCCCAAAAGGCCAAGCCCCATGAGCATGGTGAGGTACTTATTCTGTTTTCATTTTCAAAAGCTTAGTGTATTTTGTGTCAAAACTTCAAAGCATGCTAGAAAGATTACAATGGATTGTTGCTATCAAAGTGTTACACTGATAGTTTTGAGAGCTTAGTTTCTTTAACTTGCTGGTAAAATAGTTCTAGATTGCAACACTGGCTTTACCCTTGTTCAGTCAAATATAAACTATGGTAGGCAGAAAATTTGGCAGTTGAATCTAAGTTCTAATGTGACCACAATTTACAATTTAACTTCAGTTTGAAGCATTAAGGAGAAAGAAGTTTGAAAGAACTATGATGGTTGGATTGGAGTGAAACTTGTTATTAAGCTAATGGATATATGGCGTAAGAATAGCTCCGGATTGCAGCTGGTAGAACAGTTCTGAAACAATCTTCTGGTATATTGAGTGGTGCTGGAAAAGACTGTTAAGATAGACCTCAGTAGGCTTAAACTAAGCATCTTAAAATAGCCTTAGTAAAAACCTGAGTTCTTCTGTAGGACTTATATACAAAAATAGCAGTAATGTAACAGTGGCATCCTGTTCTTCATAATAAAAATGTGTGGCGTAAACATTTTTAAACCATGCCTCCTCCTTTCTAATGAGTAACAACAGTTGGTGTTCATTGGACGTAGATATTAGTGACTTTGATTTTCCTATCAGCAGCCAGATCTTTGAGTAAGAACATGCTTTGACGCATAAATACTGAACTCCAGTCCAGCTGCTATAAATGCATGATTATTTTTAAGTCCAGCTTCATATCATGTGGACAATAAGAAATAATTGATGAGACTCTGGGATTTTATTTTGTGCACATATAATACCTAAGAATAAATCTATGGTTTTTTTTTTTGTTTGTTTTTTTGTTTTTTTTTTGTTGGTTTGTTTTGTTTTGTTTTTGTTTTTGTTTTTGTTTTTGTTTTTTAACAGGATGAGAATTAAATTTACATCTAGCCCAGCAATCTTAACACTTGTGGGCTGTAATCTTTTTGACAATATATATTTTAGGGGGTTTTGCTGGTTTTCCAATTGCCATACTTCAATCAACTTTTTAATCTTGTTGACATTTCAGTTTCTAATGCATGAATTGGTTCTACAGCATTGTTTCCAATTAGTCATTTTTATAAAATATATTTTTAGTTCACAGAGAAAATCTGAATTATATGATATTAAATAGTTTGGTCCTGGTACTCAGAAAAATGCGCTGAAATCTATGCCCTACTGCAAAAGGTAGTGTTTATTTTCCATGAGTATAAAAAGAAAGCCTCAAAGGGAAAATGCATCCACTGATATAGGCACTTGATCATTCTCAGCTGAATGTGATAAAAATGTCTCATAGTGTTATATTTAGGTCAGATTTGGCCTGTTACATCAAAACCAATTGACAGTTATTTGCCTAATCAGTTTCAGAACAAAGCACCCATCCAGGAAGGACAAAATCTATTCTCATATTTATTTACTTTTAGGGGACAAACAGATAAAGGCATCTGATCTGATTCTCTCTTCCTATAATTTTAAGTCCGTTACAGATCTGTATCTAGCAGGTATGAAGAACTGTTTAATCCAATCCTATGATGGGATTAGAAGTAGTTCATATTTCAAAAGAGCTATTGCATCTCCCTTGTGTTATTTCCGACAGAACAGTTTATTATTCGTCAGTAGTAAGGCCACACCATTTTAGGAGTATCTAAATATTATGGTTACTAATCGAAAGTGGTGATGCATAAGTTTTACCCAATGTGCACAATAGTGTGTCAATAGACGAAACAGAAAACAGTGCAGAGGCTGTAATACAGCTGAAGCAGCTGTCTTGTAGAAACAACATGCTGGGTTCTAAGCTGACCAAAAAATAGCTTTGGCAATAGCTGAAATTTTAAATTTTTGTTGTGTTCACTTGGAGACATTCCTGTGGATTAACACTTCCTTTAGGTTTTTCCTTCCTTCCATTTACAGTTAAATTCTGATGTTTGCAGAAGATCCTAGAACAGCATTTAGTAGAAATATGTTGCTTTTCTTCTCGTCCTTTGCAAGGGTTTCTTATTTACAATTCTGTGCCAAAGAATGTATAATTGTCAATTTAAAATATGATAGCTACAGTAAGTTTTTAATGTTTTTGATTCAGGGTTATGTAGTTGCATCAGTGAGTGGATGGAATGCCTCAATATTCTAGGGAGTAGAGAGTCCATTTTGCATTTTAAAATGATCCAGTTATACTGCTGTTATTCTGACAATTCTCATTCATTGTAATTAGTCCTTTTAAATGTCAGTTCTTTCTAATTTCTTTTTTTTCTTTCTCCCTAGCTGGGTTGAAAACTTTGGCCGAGAAGGTCTAGGGCTGCTGTTGGATGTTTTGGAAAGATTGGTTGAGACAAAAAAGTAAGGATGATTTCATATAAAATTGTCAGCTTTTCTTAATAAGTAAACAGCATTTAATTGCACTATTTTATTAATTAATTAATTTATTTATTTATTCATTCAGCCAGGACAAAGTTGTGAAGAGGAGTCAGCATAAAGTTATACAGTGTTTGAGAGCCTTCATGAATAATAAGGTATGGGATTTTTTTTAATCTGGAAATCTAAATTACCATAATTCGATCAGATAATGTACATGTTCAGTGGGTATAAGCCTGTGTTTAATCTGGAGAAAGAAGTATGTTGGTCAGCTGTGGTCTGAAGTTCTTTCTGCTGGCACTTTCTCTCCCCAGAGGTATACTGGGATAATAATGTAAATTTTTGATCCTGATGTCTGCCTTTATTATAGAGTAAGTGACCCAATTGTGACTTTACTCTCCTTCAACTTTTTTGCTTAAATGTCTGATGGACTTCAATGTCATTTGAAATATTTACTTGAGGGAACTATCACTGTCTTATACTAGATACTCAATACAGTCATTTGGATTCCATCCAGCTGTCCTTACAACTGTTCTTCTGTTGTTTAGTATGGATTGGAAAGAATTCTGGGAGAAGAGAGGAGCCTTCTGTTGTTGATCAAAGCAATTGATCCTAAGCAAACTAACATGATGACGGATATAGTTAAGCTCCTATCTGCAATGTGCATTGTTGGAGACGAAAACATGTAAGTAACGTATTTAGCCAGAAATAATAACGTAATTTTACAATATCCAATATTATAGTTACACCTGAATGAAAAGCAAAAATTTTCAACTTCAGATTGAAATTAATACCTGTGCTATATTGTCAGTTTTCTGAATACCTTTGTCTCTTTTTTTTTTTTTTATTATGGTCATATCAATAAGAGGTTTTTTTTTTTGACGTGTAGACCTACTGGTTAAATGGAAGTAGTTATAAAGCCATTCTTTTGATTGAAATGTTTTAGCATTACTTTTAAAGGTCTATTAACCATTGTAATCCAGTAATTTTTTGGCTACAGAAGTCTCCAAAGGAAACAAGTAATGCTTAATCCTCCTAAATTTAAACCCAAGAAATTTAGGCAGATGAATACTTTGGCAACATGGATCTTCAAATAAAAAATGAACCGCAAGGTTAAATCTCTCTCCTGAAAGAAATGCTTATCTTTTCTTAAAGCCTTGAAAAAATCTTGGAAGCTATAACAGCAGCAGCAGAAGAAAAGAATGTTGATAGATTCTCTCCTATTGTAGAAGGCCTTCAGGATAACTCAGTTCAGCTGCAAGTAAGAAAATTATTTTCACAAACCTCTGCAACAAGTATAATTAAAATAAATTATTTTTCCTTACTGAACAAGTCATTGCAATAAAAGAAGGAGGAATACTGTTCCAAATAAAGGTCTAATTTCAGAATGTTGTTAATAATGCTGTCTTTTAAAAATGTGTCATGGGAAGATTCAGTATTGAGAAACAACGGAGTGTTTTAAGTTCCTTTGTTGATATCTATTTACCCAAATGTTACAGACTTTGGGACTTAAATTTGTATGTATATTTGTTTGAAAAAGATTATCTCACTTCTGGCAATATTTGCTGAAACTTAAAGATTAATAACAGTAAAAAAGCAAGTTTTTAGGCAACTACTTTTTATAATTGATGTTTAAATCAGTGGCAAATCTGTCCCTCATGCCCACTTGATGATTTCATAAAATTGCAGCAGAGAGTCTGAGGAAGAAATCCTTCACATTATTTTCAGTTTGTTTCAGTTGATATAGAGTTTACTGCAGAAAGGCACAAAGTGTTATAGTGTATTTGAGTGATCATTATAAATGATTGGTCTAAGAGTGTAAATATTAACTTGTACTGATTTTCATGTAATTCAGTTGAACTGAACACTGTTAATAATAGTCATTATTTATGAATATTGCAAAAATAGTGTAAGATGAATCTCAAGTTGCAAATAAATGATTGTGTTACTCCACTGTCACCTCTTGTATTAAATAGTCCATGTCTGACAGTGAAAATTGCTGTTTGTTTCATCTGTCTCACAGAAAAGCTAACCATAAAGAAGTACTTGAAGGTAGAGGAGAACCATTTGTAGTTGAATTATGCCAGTACTGGTGGGAATATATTTTGAAAAATGGTCCCTACTTTCTTACACCTTTTATCTTGTAATCATAGAATGGTTTGTCTTGAAAGGGACCTTTAATGGTTCCAACCCCCCTACCCTGAGGGGACATCTTTCACTAGATCAGGCTGCTCAAAGTCCTGTCCTACTTGACCTTGAACATGTCTCTGTCCTGAGCTGATAGTGAGATTTTTATTTGATATTACTGTCATAGCTGAAACTGGGATCAGTTACTATGATAGGACAAATTCAGCTTTGAATTACTGCTTAGTTGTCTGACATTAGGAATTCATAGCCATAGTGTAATTTGCCAGGTGAGCTCATAATTGAGAGAAGGGTAATCCTGTAATTGAAATATATAATTTTTTTTCTTTTCTATTCGTTAAGTTTTGTAAATGTTTGTGTATCTCTGCCTAGACTTTTTGCACTGAGTTAAAAAGTTCCGAACGAAAACCAAATCAAATCAGTTATGAATTCTCTAGTTCCTTCCTTTGCTTCAGCCTTGAAGATTTTAAATGACTATAAGGCATATTGCACTTTATTACCAACAGTGATAGTCAAAGTCACTTAGGACCCTTAGACAGTCAACTTCAGTGCCAAGTAGGCTCTCCCCCAGCAAGGGGTGAAATGTGGGATGTTTTGTTTGTTCTTGTATTTCATTTGTTGTTTGTTTTTAAAAGTGGATCAGCTTGGTAGTGTCTTCATACAGATGGTGTTGGTTCTGGCTTAGTGCAGAAACATTTATCTTTTTTCTCTTATTTTTTTATTCTTTTTTTTTTTTTTTTTCTTCCCCTGTGTGCATATGTATTTAACGTATTGAAAATCATTGTAATTGCTGTTAGGAATCAAAAAGGAGACCTTGTATTGGCAAGGAGGGAGTGGAGCTAGAAAGGAGAACTGTAGAGTAATTTTTAGTTTGGGGCTGGGGAGATTTGTGTAAGGCTCAGCCTGGAATTAAGATCAGCAAGGAGAGAAAAAGCTTTGAGCTACAGTTGTAGTGTGACTGGAAAGGGACTGCAGAAGGGAAGTGTAGACTGTAAGACAACATATTTCCTGTTTTCCAAGGCTTTTGAGTCTGCATTTTCCAGATTGGACATACATTTCTTGTAGATCTTTACCTTAGGTATTTTTGCATGAACTGTTGCAGTTCTACAGTATGAAATCTAAATATACGGGCTCATATATTTCTCTTCTCCACTGGGGTTTCTGTTTCATTTAGATTTCAAGGTGAATGATGTTCAGTTAACAGGTTCCTATTCAGTATGATTTCTTTGGCTCATATTTTAGTATCCTTGACAGTAGGCAGTATGAATTTGAGCCAGGCATGCAAGCTTGGGCAAGTCAGACTTTCAGGGCAATATAACATCTGTCTCACTCCATGAAGGGCTTTTTTTTGCTTGCAAGTTTTTTTCAGTCCTCCTTGGTTTGCTTGCTTCGTACTTCTGTTCCTATTTGATCCACCTGAGAAATAAAAATATGAAAAGTTTCATTTTCTATTATGCTTATTTCTATTGGTTTAATATAATCAATAAGAAAAAAAGAATTTATATAATATATAGAATCATAGAATAGTTAGGGTTGGAAAGGACCTTAAGATCATCTAGTTCCAACCCACCTGCCATGGGCAGGGGCACCTCACACTAAACCATGCCACCCAAGGCTATGTCCAACCTGGCCTTGAACACCACCAGCGATGGAGCATTCACAACTTCCCTGGGCAACTCATACCAGTGCCTCACTACCCTCATAGTAAAGAATTTCTTCCTCATATCCAGTCTAAACTTCCCCTGTTTAAGTTTGAACCCGTTACCCCTTGTCCTATCACTACAGTTGCCAACGAAGAATCCCTCCCCAACATCCCTATAGCCCCCCTTCAGATACTGGAAGGCTGCTATGAGGTCTCCATGCAGCCTTCTCTTCTCCAGGCTGAACAGCCTCAACTTTCTCAGCCTGTCTTCATATGGGAGGTGCTCCAGTCCCCTGATCATCCTATATATTAAGAAAATGTTATTTTAAATATAACCAGTCAAAGAATGATAAAGTCCAAATACAGAAATCAGTTTTAGTGTTCAATAATGGTAGCTCAGTGTCTCTTTGTATTGGTTAAGCAGCTTTATTCTTTCTTTGGCATGAATATGGATATCAATTAATCTTGATTCAGAATTGGAAAATGCTACTTTCCCTACTAAAAAGCAAAAGGTTTTGAGAACTTCCACTTTCACTGCACTATATATATTTCACATATATAAAATGTGTAAATTTTAATAATATGTAGAGCAGTACTTCTCTGAGTATTGTTTAGTAGCTTACAGGTATTCAGAGTTCTGAAATTAACATTTTGTTATGAGTATGAGGCTTCCAAAGGTGTATAGTTTTAGTACCAGTAGAAAAGCTGTCTATAATTCCCCTTTCTTTAGAGTTAAGAAAGCATGTGAAAACTGCCTTAAAAGCCGACCCTTACTTTATTTGAAGCAATAAGTAAAATAAATTAATCCTGTGTGCTTCTCACTTTACCTTGATGGGTACCCAAATGGGCATATTTCACCCCTTTTCTCCTTTTTAAAAACTAAAAATATAAGGGCCTCTCTAGAACTATAACTGTGTCTTTCAGATCATACTGAAGGTGAACAGATAGTAGCTCTTTTTGAGAATATACTTCGGAAATTTTAGTCCCTTGTGAACTGTTGCTGGTAAGAAGCCCCTTTAAAAAAAACGTAGATAACAATATTAATGTCAGTTGAGACAATCGATATGGAGGGATAAAAGGTCATGACTGATTACCTCTAACCACTTAGATCTTTCTTATGAGTCCTTTCATACTCACTGTTCACAGGGATGCACAAGTCTATTATTGAAAATTGCTGATTAGATAACCCAATTAGTGCAGAAAACTTCAGCTGAGTTTTTAACTGTGCAGTAACAGCTTTTATTTTCATGGGACTACTCCTCAGATATTAAACAAGTACTTTTCTACTAGGTACACCTTCTTGTGTTTGTGCTATACCTCCATTTGGTATTTTATTATCCTCTTAAATAGAAGATAAGAGCTTTGTTAAAATTGAGAATCTACTCTAAATGTTGCAGTTTCAGTACTTAAGCTAAATATATTAATTTGACTTTACTGAGAGTGCTACCCTAAAGTTCCTGAAAATGGGCAACATCTTGCTATTTCGTTTGGTGTATCTTGTGTAGACATAAAAACTTCTACTGAAAGTTCTCTTTTTCTGAGTTAAAACTTCCATTTGAACATGTTCTTTCCACTAAAAGGCTCTTTATCTTTTTCAGACTTCACCAATGGTTGCTAGATTTCTTTTTTAAGATGGGAAAAATCAAGGTTGCTCATGTGAATCAATTGTAAACTTTTATAACAATGCTATTGAGCTGGTGGTTAATTTGAGAGTGTTTTAATGAAACAAAAGTTTACAGTTGTCAGTTACTTGGCATACTTGCTTTGATTACCAGCTTGATATATATAGGCTTGCTGTGTGGCAGTTCAATTTGACACTAACTACTGACCTTTTCAGTTTTGAATTGCCTAACATTTCTGCTACTTGAAGGCTGCATGTATAAAAGGTCTCAGTATGATGAGTTTTGTTTTTTTAGTGAAAGCTCTATGTATCTACTTTTTGCATTTGTTGGAAGCTTACTATATCCTCCCTTTTATCTTTCATAAAATCCAAAAGTATGGAAAGCATACTTAATATTTTTGGTTAAAGATGAGATTGGTTTGACCTTAGTTTGAGACTATAACTATAGCCTGGAGTAATACTGAGTTTCTGGATTTGTTAAAAGCAAATGTAGTTTAACACCTTAAGCCTATGCTTGAGAAAATGTGCCCAGGGTGATCTGGTATCTTCTATACTTAGGATAACAACTGAAAAAGTCTTATATGTTGATTGTTCGTGTCACATGTCATGGCTCTTCTGACGGAGTCCATTTGGATATATTTTAAGATAACAGCAATAACAAATTTTGTGTTATGTTGTACAGTTCTTACTCTTCCTGGAGAATCAAATGAATGCTTCTACTTTGTAATTATCATCTTTCATCACTGTCCCCTGAGCAGGCGATTTAACTAGTGGAAGAGTGCTGCTTTTCTGTAGAATTCTTGTTGCAGATGCCAGCTTCTTTTAATTTTTCCAGTTAGAACTGAGAACAGGTACAATGTTGAAGCAAAGGTGCAATTCCTCCTTTTCCAATTAAGTTCCTGAAAAATGAGCATTGATCATCCCTGTGGAAACCTGCAGATTTTTCATGCCTGTCCTAGAAGTGCTTTTGTGACAAAGTAAAAGGTCTCATCTGTTCATCGATAGCATTACCCTCACACTACTTTTCATTGTCAGGGAATAAAATTTCATCTTTCTTTTACATCTAATAATGTGAGATGGTATAGTCTGATATTTTGGTTAGCTGAATCACTTAATGAGTCTTGGTTGCTCTATGCTAATGAGGTCCTTTCCATCAGTAAGTATGTAATAGGATGAATTAGAGTAAAGCTCACCTTATCTAAATGTAGAGACTGATAATAAGTGTTCAAGATCCATGTAAATGTACATGCATCTTGATGGTACATCTCAGTCATTACTAAGAATTTTTTGTCATTAGTAACAGTAAATAACTGGTGAACACTGATGCGGTTTCTGTACCAAAGCCAAATCTACAGCCAGTTTAATACTGGCAAGCAGAATTTAACTTAAATATACATCTTTAGAGCCCTTTCTACAAAAGCTTACTCGGAGTAAGAGTGAGAAATGTGAAGTGGCAAATCTTACTGCAGTTCCTCTTATTCAAATGAGCAAGTTATGACATAAGGAGATACTTGCCACATAGTATTGATTGTCTTGTCTATGCAAGAAAAAAGCTGTTCAAAGCTGCTGGTATGTGCCTGGCATTTTCCACCAGAAAAGGACCAAGTATATCCAGTCTGGTCATCAACTGGGAAAAATGCAAGTTTAAAGTATAGACTGTGGAATCCTCAGAAAATGCATCCTGTGACTGGATAGGCATCATCAGTTAGGACTGGAATTTGAAGCTGTAGCTTCTCACATAGCAGAATATATCTGATCTCATTGGTCTAGTTTCTCATGGAGGAAAGTGTTCAAAATTTTTACTTTCCAGGTGAATTGTATCATCATCATCAATGAAAAATTCTTCACTTCCAAATATGCCCATCTCTTATATAAACAAAGTCAAGTATTGTAGATTTCCCTACCATGTAACAGCAGGGTGCTAAAAGCATTCCATATGGAATATATTCGCAGACCTGAAAGCTCTCTGAAGACTAGCAACATGGATTATACTTAGTTGAAGTTCTTTTGGGATGAAGAAGGAAAAGAAGCGTCTAACTGGACTACCACATGAGGAGAAGGCTTTGCTTTCGGCTCATCGCTGAAGAAAAGAAGGTGTCTGTATATGCCTTCACTGCATGCCTGTTGTAAACAGAAAGATACTCTCAAAATGTAATCAACTGTCTGGGTTAGAGGTGCCCTTCTGGAAAGAGTACTTAGAAATTGCACTCCTCAGCACCACAACAAAATTTTAGAAGGTACATCAGAGCGCTATGTATTATCATATGCCTTTTGCTGTTAAGAGCCGAAAATAATTTCATTTCTTCATGCTTCTTCTCAAGTGCAGACTGACAAGAACCTCCACCTACATCATCTGCAACTTTTAATGAGTTACTTTTAGATATAAGCCGTTTGCCCAGAATGTTTGCTCACAATGACTTGTGCATTCCTAAGAAGCTAATTTACTGATCATTACTATACTTCATACTACCTCAGCAGTAGTATCTCTTCTTGTATTGAAGATGAAGCATCTTTTTTTGATGTGGACACAGCTTTCCTATCTTATGTCTGTGGCTGAAGATTCAAAAGGCTGTCAGTCTGTTTACAGAATCTTATCCAAGGTAATTGAGAGTAAAAGAATGCAGTTAGGGCCCACTCATCTGGAGTGCAAGCTGTGACTGATTGTTCTGTGTCCCAAAATTTGACATTTATAGAGCTGTCAAAAGAGGTGTCACAGGCATTTGGTTTAAGTGTTATGTACTTTGAGATTTGTCAAGGAATGATGCTACATTTGAGATAATTGTTCTTCAATTTTTTCCTCAGAAACATCCAACATGAGCCATTATGAGTGGATACTCCTTGGAATTTTGTGTAGTATGAATGCACATATAGGCCATCACTTGAAAAGAATTACTTATCTCTAGCTTCCTTTCTTCCTTAAGAAATTTTTTCAACTCTTGGATCCTGTTTTCTTTGGTGTGACCCTTTATTAGCATCACTAGAAAATGGATGGTCTCTTTCTGTGGAAGAATTTACTATATCCGTTGTTTTTACTGCATTTCTTTTATCAGCAGCTGCACTCTGGAAGTAGAATCAAGTTTGTTGTTTGATTAGTGTTAGATCTGAAGTCAGTAGTACTTTCTGTTAATTTAATGATTCTAAATAGCAGTCTGTTTCTTCAGATTTTTTAAGCATGCTGTTAAACAGATTTAGCACTACTTTAATAAGATCCTTCGCTGGTATTTTGAAACAAAAGTCATGTACCACTGTAGTTAAAAAAAATAAAAAAGAAAAAAAAAAAAAAAAAAACGAAAACCAAAAACAAACAAACAAACAAAAAAAACCACAAAAAAAAAACAAAAAAAAAACAAACCAAAAACCAAACTAACCAAAACTGATGACAGACTTTGTTTTTCTGAGGCCTTTTTGTGGTTGAGACATTCCCACTAAACAAATAGACACGAAAGTAAAATATCGCGCTTTGTAGATTAGGAGCAAATGACTGGCATTTGTAACCCAGATGGGACACACTGCAGCAGCCATAATGGTACTGTCTACAGTATATGTTCATGTTTAAGCTGATGAGCTGGATCCCTAGTCAGTAAAGACAGTAAATCTTAGAGTGCCCTGGTCACTTCATGTATGTTGTAGAGCAGATCTTCTAGAACTTATAATCTTAAGCTTTAAAGAAGAATCTAGTAGAGTACTGATTAACAAGAATGGGAGTTTAGCTGTGCATATGACTATGTATAGATATCTGTGTACATAGAGGCATCTAAATGCAGGTATCTCAGGCTTGGACTGTGGTGTTGTCTTGACAAACTCTTGAGAACTCCAAGTTTATTCCTGTTTGTTACATAGACACTAGTTGAACTAAGCTTGCTACTTTTTTAACGTTGACTTACTGTCAAACGTGGGATAATATTAATATATTGTTTTTCCAACTGCAGAGTTTAGGATTGCAAAAAGTTTCTTTGTTCTTAAATCTTCCCTGGGTTATTGGTTAAAGTAATTTTCTTAAAAGCCACTCAAATGCTGTTTGCCAAGTTTAAGAGTTGTTTTTGGTTTTTTTTTTTTTTTTTTCCTCTTGGTTTTTACATGTTCCCCCAAAATCTAACTTTCCAAACTGTAGGGTTATTAAACTGTTCACAAGCTTGTTACCTCCTTTTGATAGAATTTGACACATTTTTTCCTTATAGATTTTAGGTTAACTAGACAGATCTACCTTGCTGCACTCTACTTCTAAGTGAACGAATAATTTGAAATTATTGCAATCGTGTAGTTTAAATATATGCTAACTGCTGGATACTGAATTATGGTTTCATAAGTTTTCGTGAAGCAAATTGTTCAAGGATAGATACATAAGCAATGCCTTGCTTAGATCTGTGTTTGCTTCCTCATGGATAAACTTTTCTCACCATGCTTTTTGTAGACTTTTGTTTTGGAACTTTTAGTATTACTTTGTCTTCGTAGTATAGGAATAGTTTGTTAACATAATCCAGTAGGTCTTTGTCTTGTTTATTCCGGGAAAAGTATATTCTTCTTATAAACTGAAATTGAATTCCCATGTGGTCAAATTTGACTAAACTACTGGAATAGCAGTACTTTTTTACTGATGTTTCTTTTCGTTGTTCTAACTTCACTCTGTGCTATTTCAGTAGCAAGTCTGCGTGTGTACCTTGTTGATTTGGAAAAGTAGAAGAAAATGCCCCCTTTTTTTTTTTTTTTTTTTTTTTTTTTTTTTTTTGGCAGCAATTACGTCTGTAGACATCCTTTCATCTAAATTGCATTGCTATCTCAAAGATAAAACTAGATTGCTCTTGATCAGGATTTTCACAGTAGCATACTTTGTTCGGTCTCTGATTGCCTCATTGATAATTTAAATCAAGTGTGATAGATGCTGATTCTTTGCTTAGCAGTCCATTCACATAAAGGTTTGCATGAAAATATACTGTGTTTTAAACTGCTGATAACAATGACAAAGGTTCCAGTTCTGTTGTAATCAAACAACATGGAGCTTGACTTTATTTGAAATGTAAATGTAACCTTGCAGTACTGTACCTTATTATTGGCTGTATGATAATATTGTCCGATGGAGTCTACAGTTGTTGAAATGCCTCACTGATGTTGTCAGGAGTTACAGGTGTTTATGGCATCTGTCAGTGTGCTGAATTACTAGATTTGACTGGCAGAGGTAATTGAATGAAGAAAATGGAATTGAATGAAAGCACTCCAGAGAGGTAAATTGATGATCGTGTATAATAGGTTTCAACTAAAAAAGATCAAAATTAGATGAAGTCAAAATGTTCATCATGGCTGCTGATGAAAAATAAAAATTCTGATAAAGTGGATGGTTTGGTAAAGTGTACCCATATTAAACCAAGTATGAAAAGGTTAAAGAATAAAGAATACAGCCTGTATTTAGGTAATAAGAGAATATTATGTAAGGTATTATTGCACTAAATTTTAACTGTTTTGGTTGCCTGCCTTTTCTACCATCTGTTGCATCCACATTCTCCACCACATTGTGACCCTGCAACTTGTGCAGGTTGAGGGCCTAGAGAATACACCTTCTAGACCAAGGCAAGAATTTGTTGTTAGTCTAAATGAAGTCTTTATGGTCTAATCAAATTACTGTCAGTAGTACTAACACAAATCACTGCATCCCATGTCTCTACTTTTCTATGCTGCATTTTACTTAGGGCCATATGGCTATCTGCTAGTTACAGGAAACTTTGTTATGAAAGAGTAAGCTGTGCCACAAAATTGTACAAGGCTAAGCAAAATCTAAAGCTAGTAGGGCGCTAGTCATTCTGTTATGAGACAAATCCTGTTGCATCTAAATAAGCCAAAACAAAGCTCCAGGCAGGCAAGCCTAGTCTCGATAAAGCCTGATGAGTCTGGAAGCATGTTAGCCTGTTACTAGCAGAAATAAGAGCTACAAGGACACATATTCTGAATAAGAGTGTAAAGGACATGACAGTTAAATGTTTAATATGAAGAGCTTTTTCAATTTCCAAAAATACTTGGCTGTGCAACTGGGGAGTCCTAATTTCTTATTGGGTGCTGTTAAGATTGGTTTTATTCAGTCCACTTTTCATAAGTGGGCTGAGAATTTTTGGTGGGTTTAAATTTTTGTTGTTGTGTGCAGTTTAGATGTAGGTATGTCTAAGTATGTTCTTTTTTTTTTTTTTTTTTTTTTTTTATTTTGGTATTTGTAGTTTCCTTTTTTTGGGGTTAGCACCACTTTTTGTTACCTAGTATAGGATGATGCTTCCATAGTAATAAAGAAATATTAGAGTAACTCTTAGAAACAGTACATATGCAGAAACAGGCTCCAGGAGTAATACAAAGTTTTTGCTGGGATTTGAAAAAAATAAATGACAAGTTAATTAAGTCATATTTTCCTTTAGGTTTTTTAAAATGCTGTAGACATGCATGTAGAATCAAATTGCATAAAATTAGGGAAATAACAGATTCCAGGGAGGAGAAGTGTCATAACAATTGTTCTGACAGGCATTACAAAGATGAAGAAACCATTGTGACAGTTAAAGCCCCAAATTGTTATAAATTTAGCAGCTTTCCAAGTGGGTTTCTCAGAGAAGAATGATAGGATTTTTCTTATTTATAACTTTAAAGAAGTCCCAAATCTGAAAGATCTTTCCCAAGGGAACACATTTTAGACGGAATGGTCAATGTTGTGGTTCTATTACCTATATTCCTATTTAACTAATCTCATTTAAAACTGACTGTTGGTAATGTAGTGCCAATACCTTTCTGAAAGAAAACACATCATATGTATCTATTCCTTGTTGATGTGTAGAGTTTTTTACTGTTACTTTTTAGGAGATGGTTTAATCTCACTGTGAAGAATACGGAGGAAGAACAGGAACAGGATTTCATTGTTTTGAAGTTTCTAGCCTTAGAAGTTGTTTATTTTCTTAATATTTTTGTTATTTTTCAATGCTTTTTGTTAATTTTTTACACACTTTGCTAGCATCAAGTATAAAGACTGTCTTGCAGTGAGGAAAAAAAACAGCAAGGAAACATCACTTCAGGCCTTATGTGTGTTTATATTGATTTTTGTGTGTTGAGAATCATACTTATCAAGGTATTAGCTATGTGCTAAAGTTCATTTACTAAAAGGAACTTGCTGTTTGTATAAAATTAAGCAATTCAATGGAATGAGAGACTATTTCATTTTTACCTGAATTTGTTAACTAGTGTTTGGTATTTATAGCTCAGGTAGCTGATAAGAAATTTAACTATCTTAATTAGAAGATTACAGTAGATTGTTAATTTGACATGATGTAATTAGTAGCTTGTTATATCTTTTTGACTGTGATACATATTGAAATCTAAGAAATAATATAGTTTAATATTTCCTCTGTTACAGGTAGCTTGCATGCAGCTCATCAATGCTCTTGTTACATCTCCTGATGACTTGGATTTTAGGCTTCACATCAGAAATGAATTTATGCGTAGTGGATTAAAAGAGATATTGCCAGTAAGAGTCTTCTAATCTCTCTTTGCATTACTATTCAAATTATTGGTCTATTTGAGCTTGAGAGGGAGAATGGCAGACAAAGTTCTAATAAATTATTCTCAAGGGCATTTTATTAACTCCGGGCATGAACAATTAGATATGAGAATCACTGTTAAAATAAGAATGAAAAGGTTAAGGGTGCTCTCTGAACTTTGTTGATTCCTCAGCATTTTAGCATTCTGATTTAGAACATGTGATAGGCTGTTGTGCAGACACTTGTTAAGCCAGGCTGAAGCCATGTTTACCTTTTAAGTATTTAACTTGTGTTCTTGTAATTTTAAACTTTAAAATAACATAGCCTTATGGAAGATACTAAAAAAGGTAAGGTATATTTACCTCATATGGAAATGCGAATTTTGTAAGCCTTCCTACTATTCCTTCTTTGCAGCAATTGAAATGTATAAAGAATGAAGCATTAGATATTCAGTTGAAAGTCTTCAATGAGCATAAGGAAGAAGACATGATCGAATTCTCTCACCGTTTAGAAGATATTAGATCTGAATTAGAATATCCTTTTGATATCTGCAAAGAAACATGAACAAAATTAAGTGTATAAAGGACATTCTGGTATAATTTCTGTTTACAAAAAGTTATCCGTCAATATTTGACTGAATTTTTTTTTCCTTGCTATTACTCTCCTTAACACTTTTACTGAAGTAAATGATGTTTACAACATGGTGTGGAATACAGTTAAGGACACTAGCGCTGAAGGATATTTTCTTTCTATTCTCCAACATCTTTTGCTGATAAGGAATGATTATTTTATACGGTATGTCTAATACTATGTTAAATGTTAATTATGGATTTTGTTGCCATTCAGTCCATTAGTAGAAGATTTCTTCTATAAATATAATGATAAATACAGCTTCATCTTTTTCTGTGCAGATTGTAGTTCCTAACTATTCCTATGTGAATTTTTGTTCCATAGTATCAGCTCTGAATAAGATTGCCATCTATATGTTCTTGTTTCTTCTGCTTGGGATACAATTTCATATACAAATGTAGAAAACTATTTTTGTTGAGATCTGAATCTTGTTGACTGGAAGTATAAGGGATTAGGTCAGGTCTCTTAATTGGCTATAAATCATGGTAGTAGCATTATAATTTTCTGGTGGCTTAGAGTCAAAGATCAAAACCAAGTATACACAGAAGTGCACTTTTTACAGAAATCTGAATATATGCTTAATTTAGAGTAACTTTTGGTTGGGAATTGAGTATTCTCAATATACATTATAGGTCAGTGTGAACATGTTAGTGTCTCTTGGAAAATTAGTCAGAAAAATTACAGGGAAATAGTTAGGAAACTCACATATTTAAAGCTGCCAGATACTTTCTAAAATCTGCTCATGTAGGTTTTGAGGAAACTCTGGAGAAACCAGATGCGAAGCATACAGAGAAGGAAAGCCATCTGTTTGCTGCATAACTTTCTACATAACCTTGTGTTTCAGGCAATGTCTAGCATAGATGTACCCTTAAAGGTTAAGATTGCTTGCCTGACCTGGGTACACCAGTGCTAGACCTCTTCCACCTGCAAGCTGTGAATTCAACCCTTTGATGTTCTGAGTGAGTGACACAGCTGTCCTAAACCGCAGCAATTTAGAGCCAGATGGTTTCATTCTTTTTACTGAAACAGGTCTGCAATGAATCCATAGTTAAAAGTTCACAAAACCATAAGAGGTCAATCTGAAGGGAGAGCCTTCTCTATACTGGGAGGAAGCAGGAGGGTGTCCTTCCTTCTTGTATTTCCATAAGGGGAGAGATGCAGAGCTTATAATTGGGGTTTGCACTAACACTTCTATGGAAGTAAGTCAGCCCAGGCCTTTTGACCTTAATGTGTCCACAGACAAGATTTTAAGTACACATTTAAAAGTAGATACACTGTAAACAAACTCATCTTTGTCTTTAGTCCACAGTATTTCAAATTAATTGAAGAGTGTGTATCCCAGATAGTGTTACATCGAAGTGGAACAGACCCAGATTTCACGTATCGTAAAAGATTAGATATAGATTTCAGCCACTTAATAGGTAAGTACTATATTTAGAAATGATTGCGGTATCATAGTTCTTTATATGTTATAAAAACCAAGTTAAAGTTGTACATGTGACTAAGAATCTTCTGTTGCCCATATATGTGCAAGTGTGTTTGTTTATTTTTCAAGATATTTGTGTAGATAAAGCAAGATTAGAAGAATGTGAAGAGAAGGCTTCTGAGCTTTCCAGAAAAGTAAGTAATTTTCAAGTTACGTGATCATGAGATGGACACTGGGGATTAACTAATAGCTTCAAGAATGGTGTAACTGAACATGGCATAGTTTTTAACTTAAAGTTACTGTTTTTCAGTTACTATTAGTTCTATGTTTATGTGAGAATTTGGATATTTCTTGTGGACTGGGAAGCAGAGAAAAGTGCTTAAGAAAAGATTAAGAGTATTTTTACTATTTAGTTTAAGGTTTCAAGTATGAATCTCTCAAAAATCAACTGAATACTTGATTTGGACTGTTATCTGTTTCTTCTGTGAGAATAAGAATTGACTCCTTTATATCTATGGACTGTATTACTATACATCAAATTTTTAAGCTAATTTACTTGTAGTTTAAAGGCAATAATACTTTGCCATTTCATATAGTAAAGACTTGTAGTGGTAATAGAGGTGGTGTATCCACTTACTAGATACATGGAAGTTAGGATAGCAGATAATGTGTGTCCTTAATATTGTTAACCTGTGAGCTTTAATAAACAGAAAAGGACATGTTGGAACCTAAAGAAATTATACAGAACTGACTAGTATTAACAACTTTCTTTTTTTCTTAGTTTGAAAAAGATTTTGTAGTTCATCAGGAAACTCGGGCCCTACTGCGAAAGAAAGAAGAAAGAATCAGTGAACTTGAAGCAGAATTGCAAGCTTTTAAGTCACAGGTATAAGATTTTAAATGAGCGTGTGAAGTATTTTTTTTGGAAGAGGCTTCATTTTGCATCTTTTGCGGATTGTGATAGTGCAATTGAGTTTTTGTTTTTGTTTTTTGTTTTTTGGTTTTTTTTTTCAAAGAAACTTTGTTATTGATTATTATTGAGTGTTTGATTCCCTTATTTCTGTTTTACACTAAGTATTATGGTGTGGCAGTAATTAGCTGAGTTCCCAGATGATCCTTTTTGTGCCTCAGCTCTGTTAATTAAAGTAGTTTCTTATGTTTCATTCGGGCTTGCTTTCAGTGTCATATATTTCCGAAGTAATTAACCACATAGGGTAATAAGTCTTACAGGTTTAGATTAGCATTCATCACAATGATCTTTATCCCTCCACAGGAAATTATTCATTACAAAGTTTGCTTTGCTGAAGCCATTCTATGTCTATCCAGCAGTGAAAGAAATAACCTGTGGCTGGATAAGAACTTTTCCTGATAATTTTTCAATTTTCAAACATAGATATTTTAAAACGGGATGGAGGCAAGTAGTGCAGGTTTTTGAGAGTAATACTTGAGTTAACTTGTAACTGCTTCAGCTCTAAAAACTGTGTAAGGAGACTGAGTGGCTAAGTGATTTTATTTTTTCCTGTGTCTTACTTCCTGGAGTAAGAAGCACAGTCTAAAAATAACTAAAGAAAGACAGCATCAGGAAGACATGCAAGTAGGAAGGTGATAAAATACCTTGAAAGCATACTTTAAAACTTTTTGTAAGTGAAGTAGGTTTTGTTTCTTGTTTTTCTTTTGTTCACTGTGTTAAATATAAAGCTTTTCATATGCAGACAGCTATCATAACATATGATTATGTTTAATAATTGTCATACCGTCATTTATCCCACTGTTATTGCAAAACTTGGAATGATTTGTAACTAACAAGTAATTGATTACTGCAACTTAGTGCTCTAAAACCCATCTTAAGGGGAGTCTTTGCTTTCCATATGGCATCAGTTGCTACTTAGCATGGCTACTTCCAGCTTCTACAACTGTTTTTCTCCTGGTCTCGGTCCTTTACTCTTTTTTTGTATTTGGTATTTATTCATGTATTTCCTTCATGATTAAAGCCGAATTATTAAGTGCCTGTTTGTCAGTGTCTATTCAGAAATTTAAACCAATAATACTGCTGTGCATGAATTGATTTGTATTTATTAATATTTAGCTATTTTCTTTTAAAAATATTAAATCCTTTGCATGTTGTATATCCCTCCATTTAAGAAAATAAAGATTGTTTCAGCTCATATTTATTAGTTGAAAAGTTGATTAATACATTCACCAGTAGATAAATATTTCTCATTAATTCTTTTGTCACCTTTTCAGGTACCTTCTTATTAATGTTTGAAGGCCTATGAAAGAAATTTTCCCAATAGTGGAAATAAATAAATTTTTTCAGACTTACTGAAGTACTAAAAGCCTATATAGATATAGTATAGGTGTCCTGATACAGAGTAAGAAGTCAATGTGTAAGACAGCTACCTTTTCTTGAAGTAATTTTTTTCATCATTACTTTGTGCTTCAGTTCTGTAGAAAATATTGGAAACAATGTTGTTTACAATATTAGAAAATATCTGTTGAGAATTCAAATTATGAAATAAAAAGCAAATTTGCCTCCTTATAATTTATATTTGGTGGTCTTGTGGAATTAAAAATGGCACTAACTTGCAACTGGCTTGCTGGATTTAATCTATAAACTATGATTGTTATGGCATTCTGTTGATAAAGATATGAAGCTGAATATGAATATTTTCTTTATCAGTATGGCTCCTTACCACCTGGTTTTCTGCCATCAACACATGGAGATGCATCTGTTGTTCCACTGGAAGCTGCAGGAACTCATCAAATTCCTCTGCCACCGCCTCCTCCACCACTGCCTTCTAATGGAGCAATTCCACCACCACCGCCTCCCCCTCCTCCTCCACCACTTTTGAATGGCTTGGGAGTTTTTCTGGCTGGTGGTGGTCATCCTCCACCACCTCCTCTCGCAGGCCTTCTGGGGGCACAGTGGTCTCCACCTTCATGTACTTTGCCATTTGGAATGAAACCTAAAAAAGAATTCAGACCTGAGGTTACAATGAAAAGACTCAACTGGTCCAAGGTAGTACTGATTGATATAAAATCTTACATAGAGCTTAGGGTAAATAGATTGTCAGGAGTAAAATTTATATAGACCAATCGTTATGTTAGTTAAAATTAGGCAAGATATGAATATTTGCTGCCTTTAGTTTTCATTATTTTCTAAAAACTGTGTTGCATTGACTCCTGAATCATCTGGGCCAAGTGTATGTGATGTTCTGAAATGCTTGTAAAAGTCAGTTTTGGTCTAGAATAATACAACCTTGATACCAGCTTGCTTCCTGGATCCTACTATGCCTTCTGTTTTAGCAAACTGTTTACGTTGGATCAGTCACTGCACTGTACTGATAGCTATACAGTTTCCAAGCAAGTGTCTTGCATCTATCCAACCTGGACTGTGGAAAGAGGCATTGCAGGTCTCTCCATTTGTCCTTATTCTGAATATGTTACGTAAATTTAATGTGTTTTAGAGAGCTCCTGAGTATTTAATTTGCTTTAGACTCTACAGAGCAGTCTTTGAATAGTATCAAAATAGTTAATAAAATTTTGTTTCATCTCTTAATTGTAGATCAGGCCTCAGGAAATGACAGAATCCTGTTTTTGGGTTAAAGCAGAAGAGGACAAGTATGAGAATGCTGATATGCTTTGCAAATTGGAACTTACATTTTGTTGTCAAAAAAGGGGTAAGTAGTTGATTGCTTTAATTTTCAGCTTTTAGAGATACCTTTGAAATTCTTAGGGCTTAAATATGCATATGAAAAAATCAGAATATAACATAAATTTTGTGGATTTTAAGTGGAATATTTAAAGAAAATAATTTGAAAAATTGTAGACTGGTTAAAGCAGTAAAATTGAACTATTTCACTGAAAGGGTGACAGAGATTGTGTGACCTAGAATGAAAATCTTGTTTATCCTCAGAATACAAATGTTAATTGATGTGTTCTGTGCCTGTGACGGAGGAGAGTCTTTGAAATCTTTTACTTTTTGGTAAACCTGTAGCAACATAGATCTTTGTTTAGTTGCTTCAGCTTTTAAAGCTTTGTGGTAGTACAAAATATGTGAAAATATTTCTGTCTTTAAATCTTTTCTCTTTCTGTAAGTAAGTCATCTTGCTAGTAGTTAAGGTTTTTCTGCCCCCTATATAAAATGCTTGTATTTCCACTGTTTGCCTTGATGTTTCTTCCTCCCTTTTGATTGTTATTGGACATCTGGTCCTTTGGGTCAGCCAAAGAGGTGTCATGATTAATTCCTTTTCAAATTGAAGAAGCATTATTATATTTTCAGTTTGTATTACAAATTTCAATTTTGTATTTTTATTTAATCAAGTGTGTGGAATTTTCAACTTTCTCCATTGTTTTTAGTATGCTTTGGTGTGTATTATCCAATATTTCTTTTTTTTTTTTTAACAATAACCAAGAACTTTATTGTGCTGTTGTCAAAGCAGGCTTTTTGTGCTCTAACAGTATTTCTACTGAGTTGAGTGCTACACTTTATTACTGTTGATACTTTACATTAAGAATGTTGTGCAAAGATAAAAAGGTAAGAAAACTTCACACACCACAGACATTTTTGCTTGAATCTATTAGAGTAAGTCTAAAAGGAGAGTTAACAACAGGGTTCCTTGAATTAATAAGTTGGAAGGCTTAAGAGCCATTGGAGGAAATAGTGTTCCCTATGTGTAATTAAACAGTAAAATTTGGGAGACAGAATTGTGTTCAGACCAAACATGTTAACAGCTCAGAGGAGAATAGTGTATTTCCACAGACAGAAAGAACATTAAATTTAACAAGATTAATGTCCTTTACAAAGTTGAACTGAATGTACTGGATACGCTGTTTTGACAAAACCTAATAGAAGACACTTATCTACAGTTGAAAAATCAGTTAAATATACTCTTTCACCAAATGGACGTGGTGTGTGTGTGACTAAAAGGCTACCACCTACAGGGACAAGTTTATTATCTTTTTCTAACAGGTGGAGCTTACTGCTTAATTTTTTTTTATTTTTTTTTTTTTTTTAAGTTTTGAAATCTCTCTCTTCTCGCATGGGTGATCTAAGTGTGCCGTCATCTTAATTTTCAAAGCAAGTGGAGACACTAAAGACTTTATTTAGAACAGCAAGTAGGAGTCTAAAGGGTGACATGGATGGCAAATATTTTTCAAGAGTTATTTACAGAAATTTTCAGAAATTCAGACAGCAACAGACATCTGTCTCTTATTAACAGCATGAATTCTAGTACAAAGGATAGCAAAATATTGTTTGTTCTCATGGCCATGGGGAGTGGTGATGCTTGTTTGTAGCTTATACATAACTTACTAATTATAATAAAACTTGACAAAGACATTGGAGACATCTAGTTTTTGTCACATCTCGGTCTTAGAGATTTAATACCATCCTTTCTAGAATAGAATCAGGTAGCTGTTCACTAGACTCAGTCTGGGAACAGCCCTTGACTGTTTCTAAAGCTTTGTCTCTAAAACCAGAAAGATAAAAAGTTTAAAATGATTCTGTAGCCAAATGACGGCACTCGAAGAATGAGCTGGTTATCACTCTTTTGAAGAGTCTGCTTATACACTCTTTTCATTTAAGTCATTGTGTAAGAAGAGGTATCCAGTTGTGGAAGTAGATACCAGAATGTTCAATGATGCTTCAAATGTATTTTATTCTGATTAAGTAAAAGCAGATTGAAGTACTCAAATGTTCAGTTGGTGAATTTTGCCAGCTCATGGGGCAAAAGTATTTCAGTATTCATAGAATAGTTAAGGTTGGAAAGGACCTCAAGATCATCGAGTTCCAACCCCCCTGCCATGAGCAGGGACACCTCCCACTAAACCATGCCATCCAAGGCTATGTCCAACCCCACCTTGAACGCCGCCAGGGATGAAGCATTCACAGCTTCCCCGGGCAACCCATTCTAGGGCCTCACCACCCTTACAGTCAAGAATTTCTTCCTCATATCCAATCTAAACTTCCCCTGTTTAAGTTTAAACCCATTACCCCTTGTCCTCTCACCACAGTCCCTCATGAAGAGTCCCTCCCCAGCATCCCTATAAGCCCCCTTCATGTATTGGAAGGCTGCTATGAGGTCTCCATGCAGCCTTCTCTTCTCCAGCTTGAACAGCCCCAATTTTCTCAGCCTATCTTCATATTTAATCCAGAAGAGGAAGTATTATGTCTATGTAAACAATCCACTGAGAAATTTCAACTAGAAAAAGGAAAACAGAACAGTCTAGATTTGAGCTTTAGGCATATGTTTGTATAGAAGTTATAAATGATGTTGATTCTGAATGGGTATTGAAGGAGTTAAAATAGCAGATGTTATGGAGTCATGAAAGAAATGCAGGAATAAAGAAGTAAAAGAGGGTCAAAGGGTAGGAAAAATAGTAAGTAGTAACATGGAGCAAAGACTCTGCATGGAATAAAAATCACTCTTGTGGAGGATGTCTGGAGACATGCTAGTGACATGTCCTTGAATCGTGAAATCATTTAGTTTGGAGGGGATCTCTGAAGGTTGTCTGACCTCCATAAAGGACCAGTCTAATTCATGTTGCTTGGGGCTTTGTCCAACTGAGTTTGAAATATCCCTGAAGATGGAGATATATGTTCCTGTTTTGTTGTTTTGTTTTTGTTTTTTTTTTTTTTTTTCTTCATAATATCTTCCTTGTTGCAACTTGTGTCTTATGCCTCTTGATCATTGTGCACATCCAGGAAGAATATGGATCCCTCTTACTTTATGTAGCCTTCTGTTAGGTAGTTTGAGATGGCAGATAGTTCGATCCTTCTCAAAACTGACAGCTCTCTCAGCCTTTCTGCATCTTATGTTTCAGCCCTATAATCATCTTTATTTTCTGCTGTACTTGTTCCAATATATCTAGTTTGTTTTATTTTTTTTTTCTTGGGGTGGGAAACCCCAAACTGAAAAATTACTCCAGATACTTCTCCCTGAGAGAGAAAGGAAGTAGAGGGAAAGAATCACTTCTTTGACTTGCTGATAACAGTCTTGGTGAGTTGCGAGGGGAAATGTTTTCACCGTGTTGCTTGTTTAATAAAAATAACGATTGCGGTGGTGGTAGTGATGAGTCCATGAAGGCTATGGGTGTTATAGGGTATTTTCTCTTCATTCTTCTATTATTAGAAAGCTGGTTTAGCCACTTTGCAGGCATTGAACCTTTTGTGAAAGTAACATGTTTTATAAAAATTAAAACTTGGAGCTGGAACAATGAGAAGTATGAAAGCATCAATTGCTGATGGTATTCCTGTAGTAACTTAGTAAAGACAAAGTGTAATTTACTTACTGACTCAGCATTCTTGTCTCAGAATTAATTTGTTATCTTGAAGAAATCTAAGATTATATACATGAGAGAAGTAGGCAAGGGAATAATGGTAAACCAACATGTTTGTCAGGAAGCCATATAGATTCCCTGATACACAGGGAATGTGGGAGAAGAATATTAGCTTGGAATTTGGAAATATGAGTCAGTGTGTGGATGGAACACTTGGAAAGATTTAATTGTGACTGAAACATGTACATACATTTAAAATATATATAAGAAAACATGAGAGTGAATTGTGACATGCCCCAAGCAACAAACAAAAGATTATGGAAACCTCAAGTTAGCTTTGTGTCAGCAGCTGAAAGAGTAAAAGTTAAGTGGTGAAATCCCTGCCTCAAAGACAATGTAGAAGTATGTCTGTGGCTCTCTCTCTGGCTGGCAGGGGGAAGAAGAAAAAGAAAGTAATTGAGAAGTTCTGAAAATAATGTGACAAATGTGAATGCTTTTCATGAATGATCTTTGGTTTTCTGATGATTTTTCTTTTTAAAGACAAAAAGAAGGATTGATATGAAGGTAGGTTAGAGAATTGAAAGAGAAATAATAAGAAATATCAAGTGTTTGAGATTTTTCAGGATTATACTTGTGGTTGCAGATCAATGAAGAAAATCTGTGAAAAGCCTTTTTGGCAACAGTGGTATTAAAGGAGTCTCTTACTGTAATTCTTTGAAAGCATTAAACTGAATATATGACTTAAAGTTAACTGGTATGTGAAATAGGGAAAAGCAGAGCTGGAGCAAACCTTATATATACTTTTATCTGAAGCCCAAAAGATAAGATAAACAAACAAAAATGCTCATATTTGAATGACAACTGCTCTATATTAGATGTTGAAAGCCTGATGGAAAGATAATAATCACTGGTGTATGATGTTAATCTGCTGGCAACTTTGCTGGAATGATTAGATGTACAGGCAGAGGAGTGACACTTTCCAGAAAAGACAGCGTAAAAATCTTGTGAGGGGAAAGCAGCTACCATGCAAAACCTTGTGAATGGAAATTCCTTCTAATAAAGTAATAGTGTACTGTATTAATAGCTCTTAGATCAGATGATGATTGTAATGAGAAACTATTCAATGAGATTAGAGAAGCTGCAGGTTTTGTGGCAATGAAGTGAGAGATTTAACTACCTGCATATAGATTTAGTCAATTCCTCATCAGGATATTATAAGAAGATAAATGCTTTAGATGCCACAAATGACTGTTTCAAATAATTCTGTATCCAGTGTGAGAAGGAACTGTTCTGGGAATGGGCTTGAGCATGCACTGGATCTAGGAGGTTGGAGTGGGAGAGGAGGAAAGAATGATGACTATCTTAATTTTGTACCACAAGAGAACTGTCCACGTCAATCTATTATACAAGCATTGAACTTCAGGACAGGGAGCTATCAAGCAAGCAAGATATTCATGCCCGCTAACAACCCAGAGGCTATTCCGATAATGCCATCTGTCATGGTTTAAGCCCAGTCAGCCACACAGTTTGCTGACTCACTCCCCCCTCTTTCTTCCCCCCGCTCCCTGAAGGATGGGAAGGAGAATCGAAAGAATGTAACTCCCACAGGTTGAGATAAGAACAGTCTAGTAACTAAGGTATAACACAAATCACTACTGCTACCACCAATAACAACAATGACAAGAGAAATACAAGGAAAGAGAATACAACTGCTCACCACCTGATACCAAGCCTGACCCAGCACTGAACCTCCCACTTCTGGGTCTCTGCCCTCCGTTTATGCATCCTGGGCATGATGTGCTGTGGTATGGAATAACCTCTTTGGTCAATTTGGGCCAGGTGTCCTGTTTCTGCTTCCTCCCAGGTTCCCCTCCTCCCTGGCAGAGCATGAGACTCAGAGAGTCCTTGGTCAGCCTAAACATTCTGAGCAGTAACTGAAAACATTGGTGTTATCAGCGCTCTTCCCAGCCTGAAAGTCAAAACACAGCGCTGCACCAGCTACCAAGAAGGAGAAAAATGACTGCTACTGCTGAACCCAGGACACCATCTTAAAGATTTGAGTAAACTTTGTATTATAATTCAGAAGAAGCCTAACTAAGGCTATGGGGCAAAAAATGATTGTGACTTGATGGGAAGGTTAAAGACAGTACTGCAAGGAAAAGGATAATGTTAAAAATGTGAAAGCCTGGCCATATGAAGATAACGGGGAAAACTCATTAAATGTACCTAGATAAATGTAAGCAGGACATTATTCATTAGTCTTTTAGGATGCAAAGGGTCCTTCAGCTGATACTGAAAAGCTTATTTAATCTGTTGAAAATGAATTTAGGTAGGGAATTGGTGGGACCACTTGGTTAACAACCTCAAAAGTTCTGCAGGTTCAAAGAAAATTAGACAAATTTAGGGGTAATAGGTCCAAAGAAAAAAGGAATTATTGTATTTGTAGGAAGATGAGATGCCTTTTTTGAGAAATGAGTAGTGATAAGGCTGGCATAGTGTCTTTTTAAGCAACAACTCTTACTGCAGTTCTTGTAGAGAGTGCTGGCCTGGAGGGATGACTGGTCAGACCCATTGGGCCAATTCTTAGGTTCTTAATCATGGATGTAGTGATACCTGTTTGCTTGGAGTGGTTTGAAGTTACTATGTTTAAGACTCACAATGCTGAAATAATTAAGTTTTGATATGCGAATTCTTGGTCTTGTCAATTATAGAAGGGAGAAGAGTAATGAAACATCTGTAAGATATGTTCTTAGTTTTTGGGGATAATCTGAAGAGTACTAATGTGGAGAAGATGCATCAGTAAGTTGGTGGAAGTCTGTGAGTAAGTGTAGTTAATGTAGTGAGTCTATAGTAGTCAGGCTTAATGTTAAGTATGTGTTCAGGATAACTTGGGATTGCCAACTACATGTTACCTAAAGTCATCTGTTGGGTGCTTGAAGTGTTTTGTCAGGGGGGATTCCTAGACTTAGGAGGCTGCGTGGAGTGTACAAGAAAGCGACCTCAAAAGTAAATCTTTTGAAGCATTTAAATGCAATTTGTTTCATGTATGCAAAATATAAGAGTTTTCTGAAATACATGCTTTGTAAGTGATGTGCTGTGTTTATAGATGTCCTATTAATGAATTGATTTGACTTTATCCAGCAATTTTTTTTACATAATTATGTTTGAAGTGTTAAAGTCCAAATGAGGATTAGAAATTGCAGATCAAACGTACAAGAAGCCACTCTTAAGTTCTTCATTATTTTGAGCAACATGCAGATAACTGCAGTTAATGGAAGATGGCATGGAAAATTAGAAATTTACTCTTCTTTCTTGTGTAGATATCAAAGGGAGCTGATTTAGTAAACTCAAGAGAGAAAGACTGCATGATCTTTTTTTTTTTTTTTTTTTTTTTTTTTTAAATCAACTGGGACAGGTTTTCATCCTAATCTTATTGGAGGTGGCAGTGTCTGATCCCATCGCACCAGAGCTCCTGCCAGACTTGATTATTCAGAAATTAAGCACTTGTGTGGAAATTCAGTCTCTGCTGGCATTTGTTGAAATGGTCAATATAGTTCTCACTATTTTTTTTTCTGTTTCTTTTTTGTTTTCCTCCCCTGTATACTCTGTAAGCAAGAATATCAAGGCCTAAACCACTATGGTGCCAACCAACTCTCAAACATTTTAGACAAGAAAAGAGAGTAAATGCTAGCAAGAGGGTCAGATCACCAAGGTAAATCAGTTTAGTGCTGCATTTGACATGCCACAACCTACCCAGCACAGGCAATAGCAGTTGTGGTCAGCCAACTGAAGAATTAGGTGGAGCTCAGTGTCCTCATACTTTCCTCCTATGGAGGAGGATTTGTGCAGAAGTTGCTCCAAATTGTGCTTCAAATAAGCCTGTAAGACTGCCAATAATGTAGTCTAGTAACTTCTGATATTATAGCACTAATTGAAGCGTACAAGCAGAAGTAAAACCTGAGTTTGGCTGCTTTGCAGTATCACTCTAACTACCATTTAAACCAAAATTATTCTAAGAGATTTTTTGTATAAAATGGAGAAAGGGAAAAAAAAAAGTTAATTTCTGAAGAATGCAAGAGTCAGTTATAGGCATTTGCAAAAGACAGATACCAGTGAGTTTTATAAGTCACTGGAGTGTCAATGGTATCTTGAAATTTCAATGTGTCATCTTTCCATGGAGAAGAAGGGATGATATATTCACTGTTGCATTGGTGGTAAATGCATTAGCTGCTTCTATTCTTAGCAGATAGAATGATCTCTGATTTTATCTTATTTAGATATATGTCAAGTATATTTGTAATGTACATATTGATATGGAAGAATCAGTGAATGAATATACTTCTGTGATGGGTTGAGCTTGGCTGGCTGCCAGAGGCCCACCTAAATGCTCTCTAATAAAAATGAAAAGCCTGTCCATTGAGATCATTCACCGATTACTGTCACAGGCAGAACAAACCCAATTTGGGTAAAATGAATTTAACTTTTTTCTTTTTTATTAACGTCCTATTACAGATAAGAGAAACCTTCAGTTCTTCAGATGGTTAAATGTCTTTAAAGAAGTGGGATGTGAATGACTTCTAAAATCTAACTTTCATATCCATGAATATGTGGCAAACAAAAAGTGGAAAACCATAGATGACATTAACATACCAATGGTTAGAATAATCTGACAATAGCATTTGTTTTGTAGTTTGTTTCTTTTTGAAGATATAAACTGGGGCATATTTTTTCATTTAATCTTTTTCTTTGGGAATTTTTTAGGATGAATTCTCCCTTGAATTTAATTCTTGAATGGCTGTGTCATTAGTACCCTAATCTCAGTACGTTAGAATAATCCATAACATCAGATCATTAATCTGGTAGGACTGTGGAAAAGAGGCAGTCTGCCGGTAGAAGTTCTAAATAGTTACAGAAAAAAAATTTGTTGCTAGAAAGGGTACTTTGACTTGTATTTTCAGTTAGGAAATGCTGTGTCAGATAGTGAAGGTGTATTGTTGAAGAGTTTGTTACTGTACTTTTAAGTAACCGCCCAAGCACAGTCATTATTTTTACCTTAAATTTATTTTAACTTACTTTAAGTAAATTTTTTGGGCAGAGTTGCAGTATGTGTCGTTATTAGCTTATTGGTTCTTACCTTCTACATAAAGACTATTTAATATTTCTTGTCAGCTCCAGAGCAGATTGAGTGCTTTCTTTTCTCTGCAGTGAAGTGCCTTGAAGGAGTAGTTCCTGTAGTTCACCTTTACCTTTTTCTTTCCGTGATTTTTTTTTTTTGTATTTGATTTCTACCCAAAAGCACAATATTAGTCTGCAGTGAACTCCTATTTGAAAATATGGCAGTATATGCAGACTAACAAAAGCATTTCACTCCCATTCAACAACACTGTGGTAGCAAAACCCTTCAAGGGCTCTATGTTTTAGAAGCAGCAAGAGTGTTCCTTTATTGATTTCTAGTAGAGAATGTTTTTACAATGTGGATGAGTGCAATCTTAGAGGAAACGGATATTATTTTCATGTATCCAGAGAGGGGAAGAAAGTCTGCTCAGTATAAATCCTAAACCATAAACACCAATAGAATGGAAAACCAGGTTTGGAAGTTAAAATGCAGGTTAAAAAGAGGTCATTACAAGTTTGTTTATTTAATGTGGAATACCCAGTTTAATAACTTACATGTTTGTCCTTATACCAACAAGGTTCTTGTGAGAATTAATTTGGTGTTTGTATCACACACAAGGTGTAAAGCTCTGTATACCTACTACAAGCCTATTTTCGTGGAGTTTACCTACCTTTTAGTTTTGTTACATGATGATGCACTATGTACTGTTGAAGAATTTCTAATCTAATGCTGCAAGCATTTATATCTGACTAAAGGTAGCATATTTAAGTGTAACGAAATCATCATTACAACAGTGCTTTTATTGTAGGCTCTTTCATGGTGAGCTGAGAAAAATAATTTAAATGCAAGAAAAATATTTAGAAAACCTTATTTGGCAAACCTTCAAAGTCACTGTTAATGAAAACTATTAGCATTTGATTTTCCATTAGTACTTCTTTTTTTCCTTCAGAAAATCTGCCATTTAGTTTTTTGGTGAATGGCTTGATTCAGGGAAAATTAATTTCAAAGACAATTAATTTTAAAAAACAAGAAACCCCCAAATTCTCAAACAAGAAGACTGTGTTCATGGAGCAGTGAATTCCAGTTAGGCAGCTGTTAGACAGTATTTAGGTAGACACTGGAAAGCTAGGCAGAATATAGCAGCATATTTGCAGAGCCTTTGATTCTGTTTGCATTTGAAGTAGTTCCATTGGAATGATATTTTAATTTATTTGTATGTGAAAATTGTTTATAGACATCTTGCCTTACCCACTAAGGAAAGCTTCTCTTTACCTGCTAACTCTGTATAAGTATGATCTAATGTTGTCTTATACGTAACTTATTTTCTTAATTAAAATGAAGTCTTATATAAAAATCAGTAAGTTGATTACTTCCTTTGAGAAACAGGCTTCCATTGTAGGCTGCTGTTCTGTGATCTCTACATGATAAATTTCTCACACAGTTTCTTTGTTCTATATAGATTCTTTATTCTGTAATTATCTTGCCTAACAGACTTCTTAAGGGGACTCTTTCAGTATATTTTATGAAACAAATATCACCATAAAGGATGCGTATTTTGTGAATATCCTGTAGTTGGTTCTCCACCTTCCCATTAATAGCAGTCAGGTTCTGAAGGTTATATAAGAATGGAGAGAACTTAATTGGACTGAAATAGTAGGATTTTTTCTGGAGGGGGTTAAATTGGAATTTTAGCTAAGTATTCTTTTACATAGGAGATAAACTAGTTCAGCATTCTGAAAATTTTCTTAATAGGACAGGATGCGTTTGCATGATGATGTTATTGTTATCTATTATCTGGCATAACAGTTAAATATTTACATTGAAACAGTTGTGTTTTATTCCGATCAGTTTGTTGGCTTTCAGTTTCATTTAAATTAAGAGAATGAAGACAGTGGGCAACATATTCTGTAAGTTTTAACAACTTTGTATTTCTGTTTTATGGATTTGCTTCCTCAATTTTCCTATTTTTACATAGTACTGGGGATCTACTTTTCTTGTGATCTCTCAAAGATTGTTCTACAGCCTTGCTCGCCTCTAACAACACCTGAGTAATGAAACTTTGGAACCTTATCTGCTCTATTATCCAGCTTAACAGTTTTAAAGACTAAATATGTCCTGCTGTGCAATCTGACTTGTCCTTTGATATAGAAGTGCCTCTTTCTAAAATTGTAAATGCATATGTGTAGCTGGCAAGGGTAATAAGATAGAAAGGGCCTAGTCAGGGCGACTGGTTATCTTTGCAGTTCCCTGATTGGTACTGTATTGCCTTGTGGCTCTTCAAATTTGGCTGCAACATACTTGATACATGTGCAGCAGAATGTTGCTTTTTCGTTGCTGGCATTTCAGTGTAAGATCTCAAAGGACTGGGTCATCTATTGGAAACAGTGAGAAGATGGAAGGAGCAACTAAATGTTCAGCAAGATCATTTGAATTAAAACTGCTATCAAAGCTAACAAAATGGAGGGTAGATATAACTGAAGTCCATGAAGAGAAATCGGATTCAAGGCTCAGTTGCACACAGCAGGAGAAATCTTAGCATGTATAGTTCAATTGATCTATAATGATGCAGTGAAAAGAAATAAACCTGGGTAGATATAGCTAAAACTAAACTGAGTTTAGATCATCCTAATTGCAAAAAGCCAACTTTATTGTCAGCAGTAATCTACTGGCATGAACTAAATTCTTCTTTTAGTGCTCTATAGAAGAGAAACAGTAGTGATAAATACAGGGTTTGACTTGGTCAAACTTGAAAAAGGGGAAGGTAGAATCCATTTGCTGCTACCAGTTGATTTTCAGAATGCACCTGAGTCTTCCTTATTCAGCAAATTAGTGGAAGAGGTAGTGAGCAAGTGGGGTCAAAAGGTGAGTTAAGCTGTGCTGTGCATATGCATACTTTATAATAAATAGAATCTGAACTACTTGGATAAAAATAGATTTTTTGAGAACAGAATATTGGTATGCAATGATAACAGAGAATTCTGATCTTCAGATTATTGTTGCTGAGAGAATTTGGGAGTATGAACCAAAGCTCAAAGTATGGAGCATATCTGGGAATAAATAAAAGCCTTCCTGAAACAACTGTGGCAAAATAAGTCAGTACGAAGACAATAAGAGAAATTAAGGACAAAGTGTATCTTGTGTAAAGAGGCTATTGTGCCTCTGATTTGTCAAGAAAACACCGTGATTCATTTTGCTAGAACTCATGCCTACCTTTAGGGTAAATGGAATTAATATTATGCTTAACTTCCTTAAAAATAATGACAAAAAATTGCATATATGTACCACTATCAGTGTTTGTTCTGGACTGCCTGTATAGCTCTTGGTACTTAGGAAACTCCAGTCTCTGAAGATATGGCTTATTCTTTGATCACCAGATGGATTTTTCTGCTAATTCAGGGAAATATTTGCATCCAGTCTTTAGCCAGGGAAGATGGAGGGGGAGAATTCACATAGATTTAGGCAAAGTATAATTGTGCTGCAAAAAAACACATCTACTGATAGTGATGCTTCTCATTGCTGTTTATTCAGGTCAGTTAGAATGAATGCTTTGTTACTGTTTACAAGTAGAACTAATAAGTGATTTTGATACACACGAGATTAGACTAATTCCTCAAGTCAGTGAGGTCTAGTGACTGGGTAGTTAACTGTTATGCATATGTAAACGTGACAGGAAGAGAGGGATAAAATACTGTTCTACAGCATTTAGAGATGTTAATGTAATCGATGCAGAAAGGTCTAACACTGATTCAAAGCATACTTATTTTTCCCTTCTTATCTTTCCCAGCATTTAAAAAAAATTGGGGCTAATGGAAAGATATGTGACCAGATTGTAAAGAAATACTGTTACTATTGTCGTCATGTGATAAATTACATTTTTCTTGTAAAATAACTGAATCGACATAGTAGACTGATTATTCAGAATCTCTATTACAATCACATCATCTTTAATCTCACAAAATTATAGCACAGCTTTTGAAGAACAGAAATTCAAGAAGCTTTAATGTTAAAAAACTTTGTTTCCCTGAATTCCTGAAGGAATGAGAAATTTTCTGGGCATAGTTTTAAATGCATACTAATTAGAAAGCCTTTTAATATTTAGCCTAAAAGTATATTCACAGAAATTGTATGATATGCCAGCTTTGCTGGGTACATTAGATTTCCCATTATCTATTTTTAGTGTAGAAATACCTATCCTCTTTAACATAAGAGAAGATAATTTGCGGTGAAGCTATGCACAATTTTATAGTATGGTGTGGTATTTGTGTGTTCTCCAGCCAATAATGATGAGAATTCACTTGTAATTCCATCATCACTGTCATTTAATCTCTATCTAATAGTATGCAGATACAACTATTTTAGTGAGAATGAATGGTACAATTCTCTCTCACTTGCTTTTTAATATAATATTCTAAAATGCTACATCTTAAAGCTTGCTTGCAGTGCATGCTTTCTGGGTTTGAATCTTTCTCTGTTCATGATTGACTGATCACTTCATTCCTTAATGTGCCACAAGAGTGTCTCATAGTACAGTAAATGATCTCTATTACTGAATAGCTATTACAGATTTGGTGAAAGATGAGAGAAAACTCTAAGAAATACTATTAGTTTGGAAGTAACATCTGTTGTACTTCTGTAATAATGCTGAAGAGATGTGGTTTTGTAATTGGAAGATACATAGGCATACTTTCAACTAGAAAACATTTTTTGGAAAGCAAGGTCAATGTTATTTCTTGTAAGTTTGTATTGTCAGTGAGTTACCGAGTGGCATCTTGCAACCAAGTGCAAAGCTACCTAATTGATATGTTTGTATCTTTTTTTTTTTTTTTTTCTTTTTTATATTTGCCTTTTATATTAAGGAAATCTTTCAACACAAAATTTTTATTTAATCAGAGTTGTAGCATTTGGTGAGCTATTTATGTAGAGTAGCACATTGAATATTGAATCTTTGAGTGTATTTAAATATTTCTTAGTACTGAGGCTGTGAATTAGTGGAAAAAGTTCTTTTGTGGCTTAGAAAACTTGTACCCAAGTTACTAGATTTACTTCACTTTTTTTTTTATGATAGTTATTAAAAGATTTTAATGTGCAAATTGTGAAATACTGTTCTGAACACTGATGTGTTCTTGTGCTGCAGATTCCAGTATAGTCTCCAGTTACGTTCTCCAGTTCAGAAGAAAAAGTTAAGGTGATTTGTGCCCATTTATTGTGCATTCTGTTTATTGGTTTACAGAAGCTGGAACTTCTTTTATTTATATTTTAATAATAAATGCATAAATATCAATCAGTCAGGGGAATTCTGATAGCTTGTTCCCATTATAGATTGATGTTGAAAATATTATTTTCTGGTGTTTAATAAGTCTTTAACAAGAAGAAGCTCTAGCTCTTATTTAATGAGCATGGGAGTCCCTGTATCCCAAAGACAGCGAAGCAGTTTGGTACCTAAATAATCTGGTGTCTAGAGGTATGTGTTGAAATTTCCTCATGCTGTAGACACCTTTATTATATCATGAATACAGAAATTTTATCTCTTTGTATTTTAATGGTTTTCTGATAATTGAACTTGGGGTTACAGTTACTAGGTGACACTTTCTTTTTTGTTTTGTTAGTTTACTTCTCTTTCAAGGCTTTCTTCAGAAGACGCAGAAGTTTATTTAATTTTCATTACCTTATTGAATGTTTATTAAACTGTCATTGAATCAATTTGTATGTTTTTCTCGGTAGTTTTTATTATTAATTTTTTTCGGTATTAGACTTGTCCAAAATCAATAGTTAAAATGGGCACTCTTCTGAACAGCCTTGAATAATTGGCTTATTACAGGGTATATTAAAGGATATAATCTAAATGAAGGTATGCTCCATTTACCTTTACTTGCAGTCTCATTATGGCTTGAGACTGTGAGCGTTTAGTGTTTAATATGATGAGTACACAGATTCTTAATGGTATAATTCATGTGCTTAGACAGTTTGCCCTATAATAGTGTAATCTTGACACGCAATGCATTAAAACATCTAAAACTTCATTAAGTATTCCTAATGTCCTATTTCTACCACTGCTAATGGACTAAGCAACCTTTAAATGTGTCTAAAGTGTTCTTAGAATTTGATGTAAACTGTAGTGTGTTAACTTGAAACTTCCTAAACCAGAATATGGTGGTAAATCCAGTTGTTTCCAGCTTGACTCTATGAGGTCAGTCAGATCTCTTGGCCTGTTGAAGGCTCATGGTAATACCTAGCTTTTCTGAGCAGTTTAACTCTCTAATCCCCCAAGCAGAAGAAAAACACCACCTCCTCCTCCCCCCAACAAAACAACCTGCCTTCCCTTGCCCTGTGGAAAATTAAATCTCTTATACCAGTTAATTTTCTAACATTATTTAAAGATGTACTTTGGAAGTAAGTTGAAATCATTTATCAGACATTCTAGGAAAAATTAAGACAGAAGGTACTAATGATTAATATCCAGTGTTTGCAAGCTTAAGTTAGCTTAAATTATATGAACTGGCATCTAATTCTAAAAACATTTGTTTATTTAAATATTTTTGGCTGTGTTACTCAAGACAGCAGGTAGAGTGAGGAGGGAAATACAATCTGAGTGATGGATTTAACTTCTTGTTTTCTGCTGAGATTCACCATACTTTTGAATACTCAGTTTTTCAAAGCTGTCTTAAGACAGTTTCAGTCATACCAAACTGTTGGCTTAGTTCTGAACATATTCACAAAACTGGGTTAAGAGTACAATACTGGTGTTTATGCTAGGCCTAAGAGTTGTGATATGTTTTGGGGGTATGGAAAATGAAACCTGGAATTCATTCTGTATGCTAGATCATGGACCTGTTCTTCTGGGTTTTGAAATACAGGCCCTTCTGGAGTGTATATCTATCTTTACAGCATTTAGCAAAAGATGTTAAATACTTGAAAGTAATACTCTCAGCCTTCTTCCCCCAGTAACTGCCTGAATAGTAATTATAGTGATAATTACTACTTTTAGCTATGAAATGGTTTTAAAAAGCTAAATAATAATTAAGTTGCTTAAATGCTACTATAGAAATATTTGCTAGATCAGGAGGAGGTTTTGTGGTAACTACTAATACCAGGAATTTGTTTTCTGAACATATTGTGCATTGTGATCAGTGCTTGACCTTTATGTCTAAGTAAATAGTTTAGACTTTTTGTTTATTGCTTGTCTATTGTTCCCTTTTAGCTTTTGCTTTAATGTATTAATTGTTGTAGGGATTGTTTCAATTTTTGCTGCTGGGTCCTATTTTGATGTCAAGACCATGGTTTGAGATCAGCTCAAGCCCCCCTCTTCTTTTCAATAGTATCTTGCTTCTTTCCTCATTTAGTTTGGTTTTTTGGTGTCAATGCAACATTGCTATGTTATTTAAGAGAATAGAGACTTTAGTTCACCGTAAAGGCACCAGCATGTAATTTCAAAAGGGAGTACTGAAATTTGGGATAAAAACTTATCTTACTATAAAAAAAAAAAAAAAAAATGAAATGGATAGGGTGAATGACCCCTTCAATTTAAAGAACATCTCAGAAAGTAATTGTTAGTGGTTGGTCTGAAGTCCTCGGGCTGTTGTCAGAGAATTACTTTTGGTATGCAGTGTATGACTGAAAACCTAGTATTCCTGATAGTTAATAAACTGCCATTGCAAAATAATTAAAGCTATTCATTTAGCTTATTGAGGAATTATAATACAGACTTGTGCAATGCAGTTCTGTATTCTTAATTAATTTTTTTTAATACAGAACATGAACTGTATTGTTTATATTCACCTATCAGCAGTTAATGCTGCTGATAATAGCTGGATTTATTTATTAAGTTTGGCAATTCTATCCACGTGGAGATTTTGTATGACCTGGATTGACACTAGTTTTAGTTATAGAGCTGTATAACTTGTTCATCCCACAAGTACTCCACTATGCTGTAGAGATTTGAGATCCATTAAGATTTGTTTATTACTTCTAAAAATTAATTAGTTGTTTGTTGATTTCCAGCTAGTTTGAAAAAGGTATTAATTCCCTTTTCAGTAAGTAAATATTCTGTTTTTTTCACCTTTTTCTCAAAAACAATTTTAACATATTTTTATGATGTGTAATCTTTCCTTGTGCAACTGGGAACTCACCTGTAATGGCTGTTACATATATATTAAGCTTCGTAGGCCAGATCAAGTTCCTTCATAGAGATTTTTCTCAGAAAGCTGTACATGAATGCAAATCTAGTGTGGGCTTCAGAGAGAAAAGGTACTGCCCATTTTTCTTGGACGTTCAAGAGACTTTCAAGTCTAAATCAGTAAGCTGCTCATTCTCCAGTTTGTATGATATCAGCTTCCACAGCACTAAGCAGTGTAGATTAAGATAGAATATAGCTTTCCTTTAGGCAGGATGGATATGTGAAATATGAACATTCACTTATTAGAGCAAACCAAACTTTTGTTTGCTTTTAATTTTCCTTAGTCATATTTGCATTTTTCTCTTACGGCTATTTACAGTTTATACTTGGGAAAAGGAGGGGAAATTTCCTAGAGCGAAGTTTATGGTTTATGAAATCATGTTCAATGTGCCAGAATAAATCTCAGTACTTGTATAGTTACAACATTTGAGCTATTATAACTGTAACTTTGTTATCTTTCTTTTCTTAATTTTAGCTTATTTTAAACCTCATTTACTATGCTACTGACTAGTGATTGCGATATCAACATAGTATGATTATTTTTTTTTTTTAATTTTATGTAAACTGTCCTTTTCTAGTCAACAAGATGACTCTCCTAACAAAAACTCTATCAAGATCAGGAATTATAGTTTGCACTGCCATTTTCTAGTAGTAATGGTCAGTTAAATTTCTGGCTCTGCACTACTTTAGCTTTTTCAGGAAGTTTTTCAATATATATTTCTGTCTTTGTATCCATTATTTTTTAATTTCACATATATTGTGTGAAATCAGTTTAATGTCTCACGTTGTGTTCTTGAATCACATCTTTTTGTTCTGTATGCGAATACTTTTTCTAACTATTTATGCATGCCATTTTGACTTTCTGCTTCCTCATGTCTTCACCATAGCAACAAGATTCTTGGATCTTTTTTCAGCTGTATTATGTCTTATATTACTGTGACCTTTGTATATTTAGAAAAGATTCCAAACTTTACTCATCTTATATTCTCATTAGAAATGATCTTAACATCTTATTGAGTAACTTACTAATTCATGCTTCTCTGTAAAACTCGCAACCTTTGCCTTTTATACATATATATATATATATGCTATGGGTTTAGAGATTATCGAGCTCTTCCCTCTTTGTGTTTAGAACTGTAATTTTAGACCTGCTTCCAGTATTTGCTTAAAAATCAAATCTTTAGTACATGTCGACAGTAATGACTATGCAACTTTAGGTATAGGTTTCGTTTCTTTTTTCTTTTTTTTTTTTTTTTTTTTTTTTTACAGTCTGCAACAGCAACAGTTAAGTTGTGGCTTTAAATATACCTGTAAAGAATTAGAGAAATATTACCTTTATAATTTCAAATGAAGCAATGTCATCATAAATCAAAAAAGTGTCAGTACTTCTCTAGAAAAGGCTTTTATCTCAGAGTAAAATGATAAGGTAATATTTTGTAGAATTTTTTAATGCATGGAAAAGGTGGGTTGTTGGGTTTTTTCTGTGTTTTATTGTTGCTGTTTTTTAGTTTTGCTTTTTGTATTGTTTTGTTTGATTGTTTTTTTTTTTTTCTACCAGCCTTCAGGGCTGCATCAAAAGGAGCTCGACCAGCAGGTCGAAGGAGGTGATCCTGCCTGTCTACTCTGCTCTTGGAAGACCTCACTTGGAGTATTGTGTACAGTTCTGGTGTCCTCAACATAAAAAGGACATGGAACTGTTGGAACAAGTCCAAAGGAGGGCAACGAGGATGATCAGGGGGCTGGAACACCTCCCTTATGAAGATAGGCTAAGAAAGTTGGGGCTATTCAGGCTGGAGAAGGGAAGGCTGCATGGAGACCTCATAGCAGCCTTCCAGTATCTGAAGGGGGGCTATAAGGATGCTGGGGAGGGACTGTTCGTTAGGGACTGTGGTGATAGGACAAGGGGTAACGGGTTCAAACTTAAACAGGGAAAGTTCAGGTTAAATATAAGGAAGAAGTTCTTTACTGTGAGAGTCGTGAGGCACTAGAATGGGTTGCCCAGGGAAGCTGTGAATGCTTCATCCCTGGCGGCGTTCAAGGTGGGGTTGGACATAGCCTTGGATGGCACGGTTTAGTGTGAGGTGTCCCTGCCCATGGGAGGGGGGTTGGAACTCGATGATCTTGAGATCCTTTCCAACCCTAACCATTCTGTGATTCTGGAAGTACAGTTGTTTTGTTGTTTACATTTACACTGATAGCTTTGAATATCCATTGACAAAAACATAAATAGTGACCTCCACTGTATGTGTTGATTTGAAATTATGTGCTTGCATCCATTTTCAGAAAGAAGATGCAAGAAGAGAACTGTGGTGATCATTTTTATGGTGTTATAGCTTTAGAAAGTAGAGTTACTGTGTCAAGTCTCAGTATTTTCTAAATCTCATTCAAACTGAAAAAGTAGATTGATAGTAAAGCAAATTGTAGGTATAAAGTGCATGTCCCAGCCACTTATTAATGAATGAATTATCTTGATAATGATGATGAACAACAACAAGAAAATTCTAGAAAAAGCTTGTGGATTTCTGGTCTTGTCCTGGTTTTTAAGTGGATTGTGTAGAAGGACATTCTTTCTCAGTGTCTGGTTTGAGATGATACTAAATCTAGTTCATTTTGGAAATCGCAGAGGCACAGTCTCTCCAATATTTGGCTACCTAACTTGTGAAACATAAGTCTATATATTGGACTTATCACCTAGTAGTTATTTCAAATACTTGAAGATTTATGGGAAGAAATACAGCTAAAAGAACTGGAAAGCTTTGGAAGTATATTTTGCATTTCTTCATTGTTTAATAGAATCAGTGCAGTCCTGGTTATCTACACTGTTAGTGTGAACTATTTCATAGTAGTCATAAAAACTTGAAGGCTCTACTTTGAAGTAGGAAACTGCTGTAGAGCCTCCCTCCTTTCTGTTACAGGGCAGTGCAAACACGCTTCTGTTCAGGTTGACTGCGCAAAAGGCATTTTGGATCCAGCTGCTTGAATAAGTTTGAATAGGCATCAGCTCCCTCTTTTCTTTTTGAGAAACAAAGGCTTAGTTTTTGAAGTAGCTGGAACAGAGAGGTGGATATAGTATTTTGCCAGAGAAAGGCAGATACATGTTGCATTTTCCACTGGTATTTCATTTTTTAATTACAGCAAATTATATTTGGAGTTGTAGGGAGACCAGAAGATTCTGGAATAGCTTTTTTCCTTAGCCCAGAGAAAAAACAATATTCAGAAAAACTGAGAACTCTATTTTCCTTTAGCTTGTTATGGAATGCAACTATACAATTCTCAGTGGTTTTTTGGCATTGTGTACTTGATCTGTTTCTTTTATTTTATTTCTATATTCCTAGGTATAATACTTTTTCTTTCAAAGGAGTCAAAAAGTTTTGTAAAGATGACTTGTAATTTGGGTGCTGTTTAAATAATTCTTGCTATTTTCTCATCATTTAAATTAGATGGTAATGAATGGCAAGCTAAGCTTCACTTTGTATCATATGACAGTTTCAGAAATATTACACCTACTGAGCTGCATGCTCACCCATTTCAGTATTTGTCATGTGATATTGAGAAATTTCTATCTTAAAAATACAGTACAATTGGGTCATTAAAGCTGAAAATATGCTAGGATTACTTTAGTTGCTAATGAAATGTCGTCTTTTCAAAGCTGCTGGACAGGGCAGGTGACTTATTAAACTAATTGTAATTCACTGAGACACCTTATAATCTATAAGAATGTTCACCTCTGCACTGTTCCTGTCCAGCTGTTGTCTCAATCAGTTATCAACAAGTTATTGCTCTGATATGAGCCATGTCATGCTTGAAAGTGAGATGAAAAAAATTAATGAGGGTGCCTGAGTGCTGCGTAAGTAGGTGCAGTTATGCTGTCCACATTCTTTACTATGACTGTTGAGATTGAGGAAATGTACTCTGATCATAGAATCATAGAATAGTTAGGCTTGGAAAGGACCTTAAGATTATCGAGTTCCAACCCCCCTGCCATGGCAGGGACACCTCCCACTAAACCATGCCATCCAAGGCTATGTCCAACCCCACCTTGAACGCCACCAGGGATGAAGCATTCACAGCTTCCCTGGGCAACCCATTCCTGTGCCTCACCACCCTTACAGTAAAGAATTTCTTCCTCATATCCAGTCTAAACTTCCCCTGTTTCAATTCTAACCCATTACCCCTTGTCCTCTCACCACAGTCCCTAATGAAGAGTCCCTCCTCAGCATCCCTATAGGCCCCCTTCAGGTATTAGAAGGCTGCTATGAGGTCTCCACGCAGCCTTCTCTTCTCCAGCTTGAACAGCCCCAATTTTCGTAGCCTATCTTCATACGGGAGGTGCTCCAGTCCCCTGGTCATCCTTGTGGCGCCCTCTGGACTTGTTCTAACAGTTCCATGTCCTTTTTAGGTTGAGGACACCAGAACTGCACACAATACTCCAAGTGAGGTCACAATACTCCAAGTGACCACGTAAACAAATCTGCTGATTGACAGCTCTGGATTTAGCAATGAAAAATGTTGGCTGAAACCGTATTTTTAGTCTAATACTCTGGTTGCTTGTGCACGTAAGGACCTTGACTCTAACTTAAAATATCGGCCATTACTGTTTTTCTCTTTATTCAATTATATCAGTTCATTTCATTACTTCTATTAGGAGCAGCGTGTATAACTTTTACTGATGATTGCAAAGGAATAATGCATTATTTAATGATTATAGCAAGGGGGTTTTATATTTTTGTCATGTAAAAGGAGTTAGTACCTTTTCTCTAAGTTAATTTCAAAAATCACAGGAGAGAAGTTTATGTTAAAGATTTGTCAGTCCAACATCAACGATATGCAGAAATACTGAGGAGTTTTTCTGCAAAACTATAGTCAAAGATGGAGGTAGGCTTTTAGGTGTGTGTGCCAGACTCAGTGTATGGAAAGTAAATTATGCCAGACAGTTGATAAAATTGGATTCATTTTGAGAAGATGATAATTTTTCTAAGCAAAGTAAATGTGATAGATTTAACCTTGTGACTGCAGTAGGATTGCCAATGTGTCAGTATTAATGGAAAATGAGATCAGCTGCAGACTTGTAAAACAGGTAGGTTCAAGGGGAGGTGTGGAATATCAAAGGATGTATTGTACTATGAGGCTATTAGAGTTTCTGAAGGATGAGTTTTGGGAATAATTATTAAATAGTCTCAGTGGTAGTTTGATGTATTAAGAGAAGGCTGAATTTTGTGATGGCAGAGTTTGGAGGCATTCTCAAGTTTGAAGGAGGGTAGGATGTTGCAGATAATAAGCTGGATGAGTAGCAGAAACATAAATTAGGAAACAAAGCCAAATAGTTTTGTATGATTGACAAATTTTGCTGTTACTTTTAAGTCCACCAAATCTGAAAGAATTTGTTCCATTTAAATGCATTTCAATCCATCTCAAGGTATTTATACTACATATACAATCTACAGAATAAGAACTGTTAGACTTTTTGTACAAATCTGTATCTTTACTTGTCTGTATTTAAACAGAACTTTTGCAATATGAAGATATTTCAATATATTAAATTCCTTGTTCAGATTGCTAAATGTTGCTGTATTTGCCTATTTGGTATATAACAGCGTGCTACTTGTCTGATGTCCACAGTGTCTGATGCGAACTTCAGTAGAGAGGAAGTAGAGGGGTGAGGGGTGGGATGAATGCAGAGAGCCAGATAGGAAGAGCAACTAATAACCTTTATTTTAAAGTTGTGTAGCAGTCATTAACATATTTCTTACTATCTTTGTGTAGTCTTACTAGCATCCAGCTGCTAATTCTTTACTATGGACACCTGTAGTAGCTGACAGGCTACTTACAAAATGGCAGAGTATCAGTGGTGTTTGAGAATGGAGGGTGTGAGTGCCAGTAAGCAAAAAGCCTGGCTATAAATCAGCTGAGAAAGAAGCTGTCTGAAATAAACTAGCACTTCTCTAGTCCATTTAAATTGATGTTGTGTAAAAGCGTAATATAGAACTTGCCTTTCCTTGTGGTCAGGGTAGTAGAGCCTGAATTAAAAGGTGTTTATGCCCAAAATTTAAGTGTGAATGCAAACTTTGGCTTAGCACTGGAATCTGTGATTTTTACTTAAATTTATGTACGTGTGTTATCAGTTGTTTACCAAAAAAAAAAAAAAATAAGAAAACAAGGTAAGAGAAGAAGAGCAGAACAAATCCTGGATTTCACAGAATTGTTTCCAGTGGGGAAGCATTGTCATTAATATGTTTACAAGTCACGCTTTTTAATATGACTTTCAGTTCTGCTGTCCCAGATTCATGACAGATTAAACCACAGATGCATAGAAGCTGCTGGTATCATCAGGTGAAGAGATTAAATGGATTTGAAATCTTTAATGAAGAAAAAGCAAAGATCATGTTGTAGTGCTGTTTTCTTATTCTTTTAGAAGAGCATTAAGAAGGGAAAGGAACTGTTTAAACCAAGAGAAATTGGTATAACCTAGTCATGAATAAATTTAAACTGCAGATTGGTTCCAATCAACTAGATCTGAGAGGATCAGGCACACTTACCTTGAAAATTCATCTTTAAGAAAAACAGCTCAGTATTTTGAAGGTAGACTTAACAAAAATATGAAAAATATGTATGTTGTGCTTTCATATAGCAGTGACCTGGATCTTGGGCCATGAGTTCCTATTGTACGTTTATTGGATGACACTATATTTAGTATTACTGCTGCAAAAATGTACAACTGAGGGATAGACTTTCTTTTCTTCATCTGCTCTCCCCTGTCTCCACACACCATGTAAGGTAAATGTTTAGGAGCAGCAGGTGCAGCTCTGGTACAGAAATAAAAGGTTGAGTTGCAGATTGCAGTGATTTGGCTATTTATTGGCTTGTCATCTGTGTTTCCCAGCTTCCAGAGGTTATAACAATGAGTAAGTAATCTTGCTCTGAAGATTCAAACACAGGCATTTGACCTTCAAGTCCCCTGCTACTTTAGGGTTGCCTGTCATTCAGCATGATGTCATCATATTGGAGATCTAGAGATATTGATTGCCTGGTTACGTACTGGTGCCTGATGTCTTAAGTTGGTAGAAGTGATTCATCCAGATCTCGAGGCCTACTTCAGGTGCTTTCAGGTATTTCAGGGACTGATGTCAGGAAATGCTGTTTATTATCTCTGATATGTTAAGGAGGTTGAATTGAGGCAGGGGTTGGCCTCTTCTCCCAAATAACAAGTAAGTGATAGGATGAAAAGAAATGGCCTCAAGCTGTGCCAGGGAAGATTTAAATTAGATATTAGGAAAAATGTCTTTACCACAGGAGTTGGTCAAGCGTTGGTGCAGGCATCCCAGGGAAGCGGTGCAGTCCTCATCCCTGGTATTTAGAAGACTTGTAGGTGTGGTGCTTGGGGGCATGGTTTAGTGGTGGACTTGGCAGTGCCAGATTAACAGCTGGACTTTATGATCTTAAGGGTCTTTTCCAACCTAAATGATTTTAATGATTCTATGTGCTTGGTCTCCCACTGTCTGTGTAACTTAGCAGTCTGCTACTAACTGTGGCTTCCTCATTAAGTTTCTTTCAGGGTATGTCAGCTCCTCCCTTGCAATCCTAGTTTGCTGTTCTCTCCCCTCTGCCCTTTTGGTTTGGAGTCCCATATACTGTTGTTTCCTCCCACAAATTAATGATCAGTCCTTTGATAGGCTTGTGCTGCCCTTGCCTTTCAGTATGTGAGGCACTGATATTGCAATGAGGTTACAGTGGGAGCTTAGTAAATTTTTTGTACCTCTTATGTCAGATCATTCGTTCCTATCTTTCCACTCCCATATCTGTTTTGCTGTTATGTCCTGTTCTTTTGTGCTGTCACTTGATGGATTAGATTGAAAGCCTGATCCAGTGTTTCCCTGCTGGAAAGATCTTGAATTGTTTAAAGCTGAGATCAGACGTTAATAAAAGAATTAAAAATCATCAGGACCCATAGAGTACCCCTCGAAAAATCAGTGTTCAGTGAAAGTATTGCACTATGTAGTATGCTTTTGTAAGTAAATGTTCTGTGATGTAACTGACTTTAATGCAGTAACTAGTGCAAATTGTCTTTTTTGTGAGTACCTTGAGGTATTGTTCATCTTTAAGGATATGTAATAAAACACTGACTGAGAGCTGACTGCTGGAAAGACTATATAACACTCTTTCACGCAAGTGAAATTAAAACCATAGTTTAACGGAAGGAGATGTAATCTTAACAGAATCCTTTCTCTGTCAGATGTATGTCTTCCACTGTAGATATGGATGGTACTTGTTAACTTTAAATCTTGGAACAACAAATATCAAATAAATAATGGAAAATATTTATCTTATCAAGGTGTTACAGTGTACTGTTCTGAGAGAAAAATGCCTTAAGTAAAACCAAATTTTTTTTTAGCTTTTGTTTATCATTTAGTGTGGTAGCCAATCTCATAAATTTGCTTTGTGCCATATTTCAGTGACAGTTGAATCTGCTGCTGCTAGCTGGGAGGGGGTCTGTCTCATTTTACATGGCTGTGCTGTGAGCTGGGACAGGGAACTGGCACAACTGGAGACTAGCTGCTGGCATTTGCTATAGAGATAAGAGTGTGCTGGTCAGCATAAAGTGTCAGGAAAAAGGTTGAAACAGCCTTTTTAAGATGCATTGCCAGCTTCTGATCAACTGGGATCACGGGATGGTGCTCTGTGAGCAACTGTGAAGATGCAACAGTTCACTGACGCTGAAGGGAAGAGGCCTGACTGATGTCTGCTGCCCTGCTGGTTATGTGGTCTGCTCCACTCTGGTGCTCATTATAATCTAATGGTTACTCCACAAGCAGACCAAACTTGCTACTTTGGTTGAAAGCTATGCACTATTTTTTTTTTTTTTTGCTAGGTGATTTTCTGCCATTTTAGTGAATAAAAGAGTTCTTGAAGCAGCCTGATTGTTGTGGTGGCTTTGCGGTGGCTCATGGCCAGTTTTTTCCGTCTACCAGTAACCCCAAGTCCTTCTCCACAAGGCTGCTCTCAATCTCTTCATCCCCCACCTGTACTGATACAGGGGGTTGCCCTGACCCAGATGCAGGACCTTATATGTGTTCTTCATGTTCTTCATTGAACTTCATGAGGTTCACATGGACCCCCTTCTGGAGCTTGTCTAGGTCTCTCTGGATGTGTCTTAACTGCTAAGCATGCAGTATGCACAATAATAGAAATGTATCAGACCAACTTTATCTAAATCGCTGAGGTCATTTGAAAATACTGGGGTCAATGGTTGTTGTGTGCTCTCATTTATGATATTTAATATATACTGCATAAAATCTATAAGCGTCAGAAGCCATGTCTTAGTGTCTCTTTCATTTAGATTTTTCTGAAGAGTGTATGCTTGTGTTAAATTCCAGGGACTATGGTATGTTTCAAATGCTGTTCTATTTCTTGCTGCTTTGCTCAGTTAAAGATAAGGTGTTAAAATTTTTCTACTAATGAGTTTTGAGCATGGATAAAGACTTAATAAAAGTGCAGTATGAAAGTATGATTTGCTGCCTCTTATCTGTATTCCAAAGGAAAAAAAAAAAAAGTTTGAGTAACATACTTCTTTTCTACTTTCAAATGCTAAAGCTTACAATTGTTTTTGGTTTGGCCAATAGTGAAGTTGCCTCTAAACTGGGTTTGAGGGGAGCACTGTGTTGAAGGATCAGTCACAACTTGCATGGTCCGTAGAGGAAGTTTTAGAATTGGTCACTAAAATGGACAGTAAAGGGTTGCTAGGATCAGCTGGTATTCACCCTGGACTTCTAAGAGAACTAGAGGATGATATCACAGCTACAGGTTAGGTGGAGAAGAGGTTCAGAGCAGGCCTGTGGAGAAGGACTTGGAGGTGTTGGTTGATGAGAAAATGAACATGAGCCGGCAGTGTGCACTCACAGCCCAAAAAGCCAACTGTATCCTGGGCTGCATCAAAAGGAGCGTGACCAGCAGGTCGAGGGAGGTGATCCTGCCCCTCTACTCTGCTCTTGTGAGACCTCACTTGGTGTATTGTGTACAGGTCTGGTGTCCTCAACATAGAAAGGACATGGAACTGTTGGAACAAGTCCAGAGGAGGGCGACAAGGATGATCAGGGGACTGGAGCTCTTCCCATATGAAGACAGGCTGAGAAAGTTGGGGCTGTTGAGCCTGGAGAAGAGAAGGCTGCATGGAGACCTCATAGCAGCCTTCCAGTATGTGAAGGGGGCCTGTAAGGATGCTGGGAATGGACTCTTCATGAGCGACTGTAGTGATAGGACAAGGGGTAACGGGTTCAAAGTTAAACAGGGGAAGTTTAGATTGGATGTAAGGAAGAAGTTCTTTACTGTAAGGGTGGTGAGGCAGTGGAATGGGTTTCCCAAGGAAGTTGTGAATGCTCCATCGCTGGCAGTGTTCAAGGCTGGGTTGGACAGAGCCTTGGGTGACATGGTTTAGTGTGAGGTGTCTGTGCCCATGGGAGGGGAGTTGGAACTAGATGATCTTAAGGTCCTTTCCAACCCTGACTATTCTATGATTCTCTGAAACAGCTGAGCAATGAACTGTGCTATGTAAACTATTATTTGAACCTATGACAGCATCAGCGGAAAGTAAGAAAGGTGACAAATGTGATAACAGTTTTTTCAAAAGGTTTCTGGGGTTTAAGGATCTACAGTTGGCGAACTTGGTACCCATGGTGGACACATTGTAGATAATCATTAATAAAGGGTAGAATTGGTTAACAATATATTACTTATATACTGGCCAAATCATCTCAGGAATGGGTGAAAACAAATAGGATTTGAGAACTGCTAAGAAAGAAAAAACAAAGTAATAATAACTAAAAGTGTCAATGTACAAGTTCAAGCTGTCCCCACATCCTGCTTATTTTGTGTGGCTTTGTTTCCTCTCACTACTAAAAGGTATAATAGAGGTACAGCAAAATAATCATGGTTATCGAAACAAATAAAAGGATGTCTTTCTTTGTACAATGCATAATTAAGAATGGGAACTCTGTGCTCAAGAACTTCAATGTTTAAAATTTACTAGGTGTAAACAGCAGTTATACACAGGCACAGAAGAACAATCTTGAAGATTACTGAATGAAAAGATTTTGCTCTGGAATAGGACAACCTTTGAAAGGCAAATATATGGAAACTTGAAAAGAAGTATACGCTTGACTTGTTCTTGTATGTGTTCCTATGCATCTTACTGACCTCTGGAAGAGGTGGTTGATCTAACAGGGCATAATTATTCTTATGAAGAGGTTTCCAGAGGCAGCAGTGTAGTTATGATTCTAACTGCTTTTCTAAGTCAACCAGTATGCCTGCCCATGGCAGGGGAGCTGGAACTAGATGATCTTATGGTCTTTTCCAACCCTAACTATTCTATGACTCTATGTTTCTGTTGCCTTGTTGCACTTAGACTGACCCATGCTGGCTCCTTGTTCAATACTTTTGTGTGGTTCTCCACCTCAGTTCAGATACTGGACCCAGAGAAGTGGAGTTGAACAGCTGTCATTCCATTTCACAGGGTAATAAATAACATGATGGTGCTTCTTCAATCAGTTTTCTCAGCTCGGGTGCAGCTGCACTCAGGTCCTGTTATTCTGCTTTTGATAGCTCCTGTCAAGTGACAGATCAGCCTTGTAAGGCCCAAGCAGCTAAATCCTGTTAGTAGGAATATGTCTTAAAATGGGGAGGTCTGAATTATGTGTCTACTGGAGCTAGACTTTAAACAACTTTACTGCTCAGAACACCAGTGTATTTTGCTTTTCCCTGTTCAGCAAACTCCATTGTAGAAGAAAACCCATTTCAACCCCACCTCTTTTCTTTCCCCTTTGAGGAAAATTAATGAAGTTTTAAATCCTTCCAGGAGTTGACTCAATCTTGGTTAAAACTTTCAATTCTAGTGTGGACCCAAGGAGGTGTTCAGATTGTAACGAAGAAAAAGATTCCCTGATTTTTATATGCCATATTTCTGACAGTATTTTAGAGAGTTGCTGAAGAAAAAATTCAGAGTTGATTTTGTTTTTCCCAGAATTTTATCAGCTGCCATTTAAAAAGTGAGAGTTTACTGTCTTAGCATTATGAATGAGCTAACATAATTTAGAAATTATTTAGTTACTATGGGATCATAGAACGGTAACACTTAGGTTTTCAAAATAAAATAAAGATGGTATTTCTGTTTCAAATTAGTTAGTGACTTAGTTAAAAAAATCTTAATTACTTGGCTAATTTTGCAAAAGCAGTACTCTGTAACTGCAGTCGTGTGTTGACTGTTATGGAAGATGAGGAAAAGGGTGGAAGCACAAACATTAGACCATTTGGTTAATCACTTGCTAGTGTACTAATTCCTGTTACATGATCGATCAGCCTGTGCCTGTTATTGGTATGTCTTTTTGTAAAACAAGGGCCTTATGTGTCCACCTTAATTAGTTGTTTTTTTTTTTTATCTTGGTCCACCTATTCATGCTATGATTATGAAGATTTTCAATGGGCAAGATGCACTGTTGGCAGCTGTAAAGATTCTAAGATGAATTACTTATTTTTGTGCATATAATATAATGCAGAAAATTAAAGACTGTCAGTCACTGGATGTATTTAATAGCCTGTTATAGAGGCACATTCTTCTGAATTACCTTGAAATAGCCTGTCAGAGATAAAATGCCTGAATATATTTGTACATATGCTGTTACCAATGATTCCAGTTCTTATGTACCCTTGAGAAATTATTTGTAATACAATTCTCTATTTTGAATGAGTTACAGTGATGTATGAGTTTAAGCTATCATGAAGCATGACTGAGTTATAATGGTGTATGCATGAATTGTGCCAATTCAACAGCAGTGTTGTCAATATAGGAACAACAGTGCATGTGTGCATGACTGAACATATGTTTGAGAGAGGTAAGAAGTGCAGTCTCTTACCATTTGTTTCCTAAACAGTTTGTAAAACTGAAGAAATATTCTCTATTGCAGCAACTACCATTCCAAAGATATGAGGACTGATGAATAGAAATTGTCAAAAAAGAGGCCTATTTAGGTCTCTATTTATTTATATATATATATAATTTTTTTTTAATTTAAACAGGAACTTGGAATGCATTGGCACCTTTGCATTGTATTTTCCACATATCTGTTATAGTCAACATGAAGAATAACAAATACCCATACTCTCTAGGAGTTTGCATTCCACCTCAGTAGTGGAAGCATTTTCAGTATCAAAGTTAACAGTTAAAACTGTGAAACATTATTTATATTCCTACCATAGTTAATAGTTTCTTACCGATTTTCCAAGTTGTAGGTATATGTAGAGGGAAAATAAGATAGATCATGAAAGCTTTTTCATAGTACTTGAAACATAGTTCATACCCCATGAAAGGGCTGGGTTAGATTATTAGGTGTGATGAACAGTCCCAGGGGCTAAAACTTTTGTGTTGATGCAAACTTAGGTTGCTCTTTTTGAAAAGAACATGTACCAGCTTCCTCACCTCTCAGGTTCAGATGTTCTTCCTATTGCTGTGGGCTGTGCCCAGTATCCTCGTTTTATCATTGTTTTTATTTAAAACAGCCACCTGGGTGTCTTAAATGATACTGAAGAATAGATCTAGTTCAGAATTTCTTTCCTATTTTGAAGCAGGTTATCACAAATAACTGTGCCAGTGAACCCTGCAATTCAGTATGGAAGCTGTCTAGGAAATAGGCTTGTCAGTATCCTTTTATTTTCTTTGTTGCATGTCATATTGCAGGACAGTAATTTTGGAGCTGTTAAAACAATCCAAGTCTTCAAAAGGCTGTGTTCTGTCAGCCAAAAGACATGTATTTCTTGGCAGGTCTCAGATTTCCACACTGGCCAGGCCACACATAGAGTATGGAGTGCAGGTTGAGCCTCCCCAGTAAGAGGGAGGCATGGACATACTAAGGAAAGCCCAACAAAGGGTCAGAAAGATGATGAGGAGTCTGGAGCACCTCTCCTATGAGGAAAGCCTGAGGGAGCTGGGACTGTTTAATATGGAGAAGAGAAGGCTCAGCAGAATCCCGTCAATTTATATTAATACCTGAAGAGAGGGTAAAAGGAGGTTGAAACCGGGCACTTTGCAGTAGCAGTGGGCACAAACTGAAACACAGGAGGTTCCTCCTGAGCATCACAAAACACTTCTTTTACTGTGGGGATGACTGATCACTGGCATGGATTGTCCACAGAGGTTGTGGACTCTCCTTCAATCTTTAGAGATATTCAGAAGCTGCTGAAATACAGTCCTGGGCACCTGGCTGTAGGTGGCACTGTTTGAGTAGGGGGATTGGAACAGATGACCTCCAGAGGTCCCTTCCAACTTCAGTAGTTCCATGATTTACAGCAACTTGTGCCATATTTTTGCTTTGAATAACTAAGAACTTTTGCAGGACTTTTTTTATTCAGCTGCAACCTCATTTTCTGTTCAAGACCTATTCCTTTGATTCCAGATAACTTCTTGGAGATAAAGAATGTCTTTCAGTTGAATGTCCTACTGTATAGGGCACAAGCTATCATTTACTTCTAAGAGATTTCTAAGCAAGTGAGGTGGGCATCTACTTTCATAATGAGTCTTTGTGTGGGTACATCTTTTGAGCTCATGACCCCAGTCTTGTTCTTTCATTTTTCAGTGAAGACAGACTTCAAGATAACTGTTGTTTTAGCTAAGAGGGTAAGAAAGCTGCAAGGTCTCGTGTAATTTTCTGTACGCTCTGTTACTTAGTGACAAAATTACTCCATTGAGTGTTCTGTGGATTTCTGTGTTATGTGGTTTTCAAGTTTTAGTTGAACTAGGAATTCAGACTTTTTAAAACAAATAGTAAGAGCTGCATGTTCCTTTCAAAACCTGTATTTCAAGGGTATTTTGTTTTTATTCAATAATGATGTATTTTAGAGGATTTTTTTTTAGCATACAGATGCACAGACATGACTTTTCTTGCACAAAGATAGTGGATGGCAGATTCTATCAAGACCTGCGGCAGAAATGGAAATGTGGATAGCACTTTGCGAACGTAGATTGTCAGTTGCACCTACCAAAATTTGATTGTTTCAGAGATCTGCTGAGTAAACTACATAGGATTCCATCCACATTTCTATGAAATGCTATTCTGTAGGCTTCCAACTGTGATTTTATGTTTGTAAAAGAATCCTGTCTCCACTCCCTTCATGACTCTAGTTTCAGTCAGATCATTGCCACAGATGCAGGTAGTTGTCTATAGTTGAATGTGTATATGCACACGTTTGAAGGAGTCAGTAAAAGTGATTTTTCCAATACCTAAAACTCCTTTGAGGTATTTTTCTGTCTGTCCACTGGCAAGCACATCTGTTAATTCTGGAGTCATGTTAATAAGGATGTGGAGATAAAGGGAACTAAGAAGTGTGGGAGATGAATTCTGTGTGTTTCAAAGTGACGTAGCATTTTGTTTCCCAGCCTGAGAGAGCAGAGCAGTTGGAGCATCAGAGGAGATACTACTGACTAAAAATTGTCTAGTTCAGATGCTGGGGCCATGTGCATGCCCCCAGTGTGCAGTTCTTGATATGTAATGTTTCTTTTCAGTTGTATAATACATGAAGTAAGACCTGAGATTTTGAAACAATTAATGGTTTAATGTGATGGTCCAACTTCTGGAGCCATGATAGTTGTTTAGAGATCCCCTGGTCTGATTCTTCTCTCGTTAGCATGACATTTTACATCTGTTTCCCCTGATAGTCATCTGCTTTCTGCAAGAGCTGCCCATTCTCACTGGGCTGTGTGCTCTTTTTCCAGTGTAAGCAGACGTTCCCCATTTCTATTTTCTGTATACTTTCCTCCCTCCCTCAGTACCCTCTCCAAATAAAAATGCAAGTGCTGATTTTCTTAAATTTTCTGTTAGTTTAGATATTTACTTCACTTATTCAGATGTATTAAATGTTTTTTCTCTCCCTTCTCTCCTTTCCCCCTTGTGGGTTTTTACCTTTTTTCTTGTTGGAAATAGATAATAGTTGTCTCTTGTCCCCTCCCTCCCTTCCGCCCATTCCAAAAAGTTAACAAACAAATGAGGTAAAACATTTCGAGAGGCAGTAGGAGGTATAAGAATTTCAGAATTTCCATTGGAAAGTGCACCATTTCTAATAGGAACGACAAGTAATATGTATCCTCTGCTTCTTATTGCTGCCAACTACATAAGGATGTGACTTGAATTCTCCTGAAGAAGTATCATGTAAGTTTGACATAATTAAGTTTGCATAATTGTATAGCTCTGTGTGCAATTCCTTCATGAGTTTCTAGAGTATGTTCTATGTTCATCTTTTCCTTAGGGTTGTGATGCCTTAAGTATTGCTGTCACTTTGTGCGTAACCCCCTCCTGCGTGAAAGTTCCAGAGGGAATTAGCCAGTTCATTTGCAACATTATTCCTTAATTTGGAAGTTAGTTTTATATGTTTGTATGTCCGTGCATTATCTCTGTTATAGGACTAATGAATAAATACTGCTTTCTAGTCCTGGAAAAGGCACACATATTTGTGTTTTTTCTGTTTCATCCCCTATTAGTATCCTGTTCAAGTCTGTCAGTGCAAGTTTAAGTAAATTTATAAATTCAGAAAATTTAACTTTTTTTTTTTGTTGTGATAATGAAGAAAATGATTTTGTTTTCTGTAAAATGATGATGTGCAAGGTTTTGAGGTAGCCATAAAGCATTATTGTATTTCCATGATGATTCAGACGAGTTAAGGCATGAAGATGGCATGGAACCTGTGCTGCAGAGATATCCAGATCTAGTGGAATCTGCAATTCTAGCACTGATAAGACATGCCACTCAGAATGGTACTTTTAAGAATGACTGTTGTCAGCCTGTAGCCTTTAAGAAATTTGAGAGGTCTTTAAGGTGTGTAACTGCAGGAGAAAATAGTTGCATGATCTTGAGATCCATAGCCCTAACATGTCCTTCTGGATTTAGTAAGGCCTCTTTAATCATAACCAGAAAAAAATAAGTGAAGCTTTAGTGGTAACCTCTTTTTTCTCCAAGAGCTTAAATATCATTCTGTTCCTTTTGGACATGGGGTATTGAGTTCTCGCATTGTGGTTAAAAACTACCTCTTTTGCTTTCATATGCATAGTAGGCACTTATTTTTCCTGGGTCAGGAGAGTGTTGACTTTTCTGTTAAATCTGTGGATTTAACTGTGGATTCAGACCAGCTGGTTGTTTCCGATAAGGTGAGGAGAAAGACAGAAGAGGAAGATTTTGTCTTTGTAACCCATTTACCAGGACCCTGGATATCAGCTCTTCCTCTAAGGGCCTGCTTTATGTCTTAACTCAGTAATTTCATTTTCAGAATGCCAGGTTCTTTTCTGCACTGTGGCATGTCCTCAGAGGGGAGCATCATGCTGCCTAGCAATTGAAAGTACTTTAGGAGATGGTTCAAATTTGTGTCTCCACCAGCTTGGAGTGACAAGAATCTAGTTCCTTCAATCCCTATGTGAGGTCTCTAAGTTCTTATCTCTTTGGTAGTTTCCTAGTTAACGAAGGTCAGAGACCTTGAGAGGTCATTGTCCTTAGAAAAACATTTTTTAAGAATGACAGCTCTCTAAGACCCCTCTTAAAATTTATGGAAGTAATTTCAAGTTAGAGAAATTCTCTTGATAATTAATATTACATCTAGTTTCATCAAGAATCATTGGTGAGCTACAAATTTAATTCTGCTTTCTTGACAGTTTCTCTATATCCATCTCCTTCTGAAGTCAGTAGCATATACTTTTATTACAACATATTTTTTGCTCTCAACTATTTGAAACATGTAGAAGTTAATTTACAACAATCATACTATAAAAGCTTGGAAACTAGTTTTGTGAAATAGTAATATATTGGCTGAATAATATTTGATAGTGGAGACTTGTGCTGGGGGAAGGAGAAGGAAAAAAAAAAAAAAAAAAGAAAATAAAAAAGGATAACCAGATTGGGCTAAAGGAAAGATTTGTGTGAGTTTAGACTTCTTGTTTGTTTGTATAATAATTGGAATATTTCTTACTAGTATATTATGAAGACTATGCTGTTATTGTAAATGAAATTCTTATGACAGTGTGTGAATAATGAGAAATAAATTCAGCTAACATAGTGCATTTGGGAGAACGTATTTGTATGAATTATTTTTTGAAAAGAAAGAACAAACCAAAATTTCCAGCCATGTTAATGTACATTTACTTAATCACTTTGTCTTTGTGATATTTTATAATAAGGTTATTATGCCATATGTTTAAAAATATATCTTTTGGAGGAAAGAAGGGAAATAAGTATAAACTCATTTACATTCTAAAGTAATGTTAGTTTTTCATAAGCCAGTGATCTTTGATTTTTTTGGTGTGTATACTTGGACAAAAGCAGTCACAAAAATACCTAAATTTTGGGTTGGTTCTTTATTGCTTAATATCAAGACGTGACATATCTTCTTTAAGATCTGTTACTGTCAAGTATCAAAATCCAATTAGAATGCTAACCTGGCCAGGCTGACTGAAGTAAGTTGAATGGTATTTTAAATATTACTTTCATGCCTTCAGATGATTCATACAACTAACATTATCATCTTCAGTTTCTATATATTAAAAAAAAATCTTGTGCTAGAAGGCTAACGTGCTGACAAATTTCACTGAAGAACAGATTTTAAGAATGCAAGCAATTAAATGCGAAACCTCTATTTATTCTGTTTTATATGTTATTTTCTTTGTGAATTGATTATGCTTGGTAGCAAATATGTTTTCTGAATTCATTAATGTTTTTCTAAACATTAAGAGTTTACAGTGAGTATATTTGTGTTTACTTTGGCAGTAAAAAAAGAGGAGGAAGAATTTGAAGACAAGAAATCCATTAAGAAACGAATCAAAGAATTAAAAGTCTTGGACCCAAAGATTGCACAGAATCTGTGTAAGTAGATTCTGGTTTTATAACAATGTAATGTTGCATATATGTTGCATAAAAATGTCTGTCTTGTCTGACTGCCACTTTTTGTTTAAAGTATGTGATAATATGTTCATATGTGCATATTGGTGTTATGCCAAAGGATGCGAGTTGATACAACTGGAACACTTTTTAAAGGACCCAGAAAACAATTAAAGATCATCACTTGTTTGAGACTGACATTATTCTCTTTTATATATATTGGAACACAAGTATACAGCTATGTACCTCATTATCTATCTATATTTTCAACATAGTCAACAAAGAATGCTGCCTAACCCCCTACTGCTTCGCCCCACCAAGAAGTCTGGTACAAGATGTCTGGCCATCATGTCCTTTGTAGAAAGAAGGCAATACTCAGTATTATGCAGTAATATGCAAATAAAGATGATGAAGTTTTGGCAGCAGTGAGTGCTGCAAAGAGTATGTTCCTAAATACTGGAAAAGATAAAATAGGAAATGATTGGATTATGGCAAATGAATAAACAGTGCTTAATAAGAGCATTTTGGTTTTTAACTGTTGATATGATTTCAGTTTCTCAAAGCTCTGACAAAACCATTGAAGGAAAAAAGTGTTAACCGTTAGCTTAGCACAAAATACTACAACAACGACTGTCCTGCAGGGTAGACTTTTCACTGGGTACTTGTGGTTGTCTTCTGTGATGCAGGATGTTCTGTGTAACAAATGGATGGAGAAGGCTAGAATTTTAGAAGAGCAATAGTTAAAAATAATTGTTGTCTCTTAGCTGTATTACTTTGTATGGTGGTTGTTAGCCTGTATGCTATAGGCTGTTTAACTGGTGATTTGTAAGTATAAAAAAAAATGTTGCCTTCCTTTCTTTGTTATATGTTGAATCTTTTTTTTAGCAATTTTCCTTGGCTCTTTCCGAGTGCCGTATGAGGAAATCAAAATGATGATATTGGAAGTTGATGAAGCACAACTGTCAGAGTCCATGATTCAGGTAAGGAAAGTGACACTTTAAATCCCAATATTTCAGAGTAAGCTTCTCATTAAATAGAAACCTGTAACTAAAAAAACCCTTACCATTACTTTAGGCTAATAAATCATTGTGAGAATCTTCTTTTATCGGTGAACTGTAGGATTTATTTTTTTATTTGTAATGCTATTTTTTAATGAAAGTGGATGAATTTATATTCTCTAATTTCTTCATTCATATTGTCCACTCCTAAATTGATAGAATTCTTGAGTACTTGTCTTTTTCAAAAGTTTTGTGGTCAGTTTTTCTACATATGAAAATTATTTTAGCATCAAAAAAGAGCACTTTAATCTCAGTAAAGATTAAGGAATTGTAATATATGAAGAGCTTGTTACATAGATGTTGTATAACAAGAGGGTTATGAATTTCTAATTTAAAATAAATCTTTTTACACTCTGTGCCCTTTCATTTTTTTCTCAGTATTACTGATTTAGTGCTGAGCATCTTCATCCATCATTAATAAATGCAGTGTTCCTTACAAAAATGTTTTCTAAATGTAGTTATGGTAAGGATATATATGGCTGCTGTCATAAATTCTTCATGTTGAAAATCAGTCTGACTATTTCCAAATCAAGCTACATAAACTTTAAGTTACATTATTAAGCATCAGCTTTCATGCATTTTTAAGAGTTCCCTTTTTTTCTGCCAAAATCCTTATTCGAGCGTGGATATTCTGTTGAAGAAGTCTGATCTTTAACTATTATTTACTGTTCCTTTGGTTTACTTGGACCTTTGCTCCTATGTCTAGCTTTTTTATATGCTGATTTTATTTTCTTGATAAACTCCTTGATCCTTACTTTGGATTTGACAAAATATTGTAAAATCAATTACTTATTGTAGTCCTTAGGATCGAAGTAGAGTTTCAGTTCTTAAAATAGTAACCATTTTTACCCTAAAACAAAACAGTGATAAATGACTCTGTGTCTTTTTATCCATTTAAAAAAAGTGTTGATAACTGATAAACTACCATCAAATGACAATTGTTACAAAAGCTAAGAGACTGACTTATAAAAAAAAAAAAAGTATTAGTATTAAAATAGTCAAGTTGCTTTTGAAAAGAAATTAACACTTCAGGTACACTCTAGTATTTTCACTCTTTAACAAGAAGAATATCTATACTGTGCTCCAAGGATCACAGCAGGAGCTAGCTTTGAAGTGGTTAATACAGGTTATGAAGATCTCAAAGGGCCACTGCATTGATTATTGGTTTTAAGGATATTTTTGAGTACTCGTTAATGAGTTGAATTCTTTTTTCCTATATTAGGGAATTATGTTATGCAAAGCAGAGCTATGACTTTTTATCTCTCTGGCCCAAAAAAGATAATTTATGTATCATAACTGGCTGAATTTCATGTAGAAGAAGAAATTAATTTGTGTGCAAAATTGGGGGGGGGGTTTAAGACTTTCAGATAGATATCCTGTTCGCTAACTTAAGTAAATTCCCTTCTGTTGACTGTATGTCACCAAAGCTATTTACTTGCAGAGATATAGAAGAGATTTTGACTTAAGTGAAACATGGAGCTGCTAGAGTTAATCTTTCTGATCCTTTCTTGAAATATGGTAGTAGGCAGTGGGATACTGTCTGCTAAACCTGATTCAGTGTTAGAGTTAGAATCTTTGTTCAGACTGATCTTACTAATAGACCAGGGAGTGTTTTAAGAAAGAACACAATTTCTCTCTTGGATTTTTACTGTGATGGAAGCTTAGCCACTATGTAACCAGGAACACCAGAGCCATAAGCTGAGAGAGAATGAAGGCTAAAAGGACCCTGACTGTTGCTTGGTAGTTATAGGAGCTATCTTGGGAAGGGACAGAACTGAGCTACTGGCTCATAATTACCATATATACCATAATTTAAAGTGTTCAGAAAGCTCCAGGAATTGAGGATTCTTCAGATATCAGATGAAACTGACATATTTGGATTCCCTTACCTGTGTTCAAAAGACATTCATTTATGAAAATGTCCAAGCTCTTTGTACGGGCTCCTGAATTCCGCTGAAGCAGAATCCCACCTCTGAATTCCCACCTCTGGCAAGTTTCCATGCTAAATATAGTACATAAGGGTTTTAAGCTTCTGTTTTGAGTGTTGTTTTTGTAGTGTTTGGTGATGATGCATATGTAATACCATTTGCCTATAATATAAGCAACGTAAAATCTGAGATTTTTTTTAAGCCTTTTTTATTTTTCTTGATAGAATTTAATAAAACATCTTCCTGAACAAGAACAATTGAATGCATTGTCCAAGTTCAAGAATGAGTATAATAATTTGTCAGAGCCAGAGCAGTTTGGAGTTGTGGTGAGTTCTCTTTTGTTATCCCTTTTATTTTTTTTTTTTTTTGTGTGTGTGTTTTGTGAAATACAATTTTAATGTAACATAGAAGCAATAGCAGCTATTTTTTCCTAAATGTGAAGAAGTTCCTGACTGGGAGAAAAGTACAAGTCAAAATCAGTTTTTAACATGAAAATATTTTTAATTTCTCTTGGAGGGCAGACATTTTCAATAGGTCACTTTTTTGCTTTCTTAATATGTACCGTTATGCATTTGCTTTTCATCAAAGTTTCAGTCTCCATTGGGCTTGGTTGTATCTTTTATTCTGGCTGGAGAGCGGGCTGAGAACTTATAGTAATTTCTTTAAGAACTGTTGTAGACAAAAAAAAATGTCAGCACTTCTGCCCAGTATAGCTGTTTGGTTGTGGTTTTGGTGCTTTTTTGTTTTATTTTTGGTTGTGTTTTGGGTTTTTGTTTGTTTGTTTGTTTGTTTTTTCCTTAAAATTGCTGATTTATGCCTAATTTTTTTGCTATTCTTTTCAAATGAGTACAATCAAGCACACAATACGAGACATTCAGGTTTTTCTTTTAGGTGAGTAGTGTCTTGTAGTTATGGTGTTTTAGGGAGTTTGGAGTCCCATGATAATTTGCTCTGAAGTTGTGAGTAAGGGAATGACTAAACTATTTGACTCCCAAGGAAAAGCCTAAGTAGTGAATAAATGGATAATTACTACTTGTGTGATAACAAAATGTTTTATAATGGAAACCTTCTTTATCCTTCTGTCTTTGAATTCAAAGTCAAGATTTGGTACTCTGAAAGAAAGGTCTAGACGATTACTGAGATACTAGCATGCTGTGACAGTTACAGTATTGCATGTGTTACTTCAACCAAAGTTAATTAACTTTTATTGTTGGCTTAAAGACATTGAGGGCATAACTCTGTAAACAGTTCAGGTTCCCTTCATGAGTGTGACTGTTTTCTTTATTTTTGTAGTGACTCTATGGGTTGCTTTTGTGTTTACTGCAAACTTCCTCTTTTTAAGTTATTCTGAACTTTTATGTTTTCTATTCAGCAGTAAGAATAGCATAAATACTTTATTACTCTTATCTTCTCCTCCAGACTTTGTTTTCCTTAGCTAAACTGCCTTATTTTCCTGTACATCCTTTCTTTCACTTAGTCTAGACTGATGCTTCAGAGCACACATACTATCACCTACTGCCTGTTATCACCATAGTGAGGCACTGGCACAGGCTCCTCAGAGAAGCTGTGGCTGCCCCATCCCTGCCTGTGTTCAAGGCCAGGCTGGATGGGGTTTGGAGCAACCTGCTCTTGTGGAAGGTGTCCCTGCCCATGGCATGGGGTTGGAACTAGATCATCTTAAGGTTCTTTCCAAACCTAATCATTCTGTGATTCTGTTACTGTGGAGGTTGGTTTTGAGGGGTTTTTGGTGGTTTGTTTTCTGTTGGTTTTTTTGCTTGTTTTTCTGTGGTTTTTTTTTTGTTTGTTTGTTTTTTTGGTTGGTTGGGTTTTTTTGTTGTTGGTTGTTTTTTTTTTTTATTGGCCTGCCATTTAGACATTCACTCTGCTCTAGCAATATATCCAATCACTCTTATCCAAAGATAAGTTTACCTGTGCTCTTACTTATCTTCATCCCTGTTAGAGCACTGATGGTTTTATCTTTTTCTTGTATTCCACTATTGATGATGAGCTCATTGACTGTTTTTATCCTTTTATCTTCGCCATGTAAATATTTTTTTTGTGTACTTCAATTTTATTCTCACCCTTACTCTAGCTGGTAGAATTTCCTTATCTTGATTGTGTGAAATTCTTAAAGATTTGTCTCTTTCAAAACTGGGTTGTGCAAAGAAGTGCTCTTGTCTGCATATGAAATTCTGAATTGCTTCTTCCAGAGACCAAGACATACTGGCACTGAGTGTATTTATCAGCCCTGTTGTATCTTTTTATTGAAGCTGTGACAGCCTTACTGCTTCTGTTGCTGTGATAGTTCCATGAAATACTGAACAATTTCCTACCAGAGATTGATGAGTTTCTCATGTTTACCTGCACATAATTATAGCTATTATTTGGTCATCTCAAGTTTGAGCTTCATTTTGACTTTAATGGTTTTGTCTGAGTGGTGTAGCCCCTCCCTTGGAACAGTGGTGACCATGCAACATGTGTCCGGTTACAGCTGAGGTAGAAACCAATATGCATAACTGTTTTAGCTGTGTGGGCTGTTGGTTGGATTTTTGGTTGTTTTTTCCCTGTTAATGTAACTCTCAGGGTATTGTGTGGCTTTCCAGGAGCAACAGGGCATTTCTCTGGCCATGTGAGCTAAGCTGCTATCTAACATTGCTTCAGTTCCACTCCATCAGAGTGTATTTTTCCTTTGTTCTCCAGGCACTGACAGTGTTCTGGCATGAGTCCACTGTTGACTAACCTGGGGACAGCCCTACTTTTCTTATCTCTTGCTTATGCTATCGAAAGCCCCCATTTGGCTGCCAAGTGAAGATGCTGATAACTTCAGAAAAAGTAATGTTAATTTAGATATTCTCTTGAGAGAAACTTAAAAGGAGAAAGATCACCATGGGTAATCTTAAGTGTAAAGAACAGGTAAAATAAAGGAATTTGGACCATGGAGGTGCAATTCAACTTCATGGGAAAAGAACTTAGGGACGACAAAATAAAATAACAATATAGGTATGTTGAAGAAAGCAGAAGCTAAAAGTTTCTAGATCATCTGGTTTATTGGGAAGCACAAATTGTAGAATAATTTTTAACAAGTACTCTTATGAACCTTTTTTAATGACATTATCTTATAAATAAATAGGAAGTCCAAGTTAAATACTATTCTGACTTATGGTTAACAGTTGCATAGGACTTTGTGAAAATAAGAACAAAAAAGTAGTGGAGGTCACTTGCTCAAATACAACATAATTAAGAATGTGATCCAATAACACCGTGGTATTAACTTCAGGCAGGAAAGGTTATGGCCTTTTAAAAAATATAGTATGAGAAATGAAATAATATGTGGTTATTTGAGAGATTGCTGGAAAGTTCAGAAATAAACCATTGTTCATTAGAATTATTTTAATAAAGCTATAAAAGATGTGAGTCAACATTTGTCCAGTGCTTTTTTAATGTAAAATATTCAAGTACTAAAAAATTGTCTTGTTATTGTTCATTTATATTAACTTGATCTGAGTCTGAGGTTTTTTTATGAGATATTAAAAGTGTAAGGGTCACAAGCAACTGGTAAGGGCAGCTTACTGTTTGCTTGTTTAAAGTAAGCTTTCTGAACTTCTGAGTTGAAGGATAAATGCAAAAGAGAAGTTTGCAATAACATAAAGCTTTTATGTTTCAGACTTGCATGGAGAAATGAGCGTAGAAGAAAAATGCTCAGTTTGAGATTTTATGGGAAAGGAAAAGTAATCTTTTACTTACAAAACCTTGTTGTAAATTAGTTTTTACCTGCTCGGTCTCTCATAGATTTAATTCACTTGTGCTGCCATACCTACGTTCTTCTGAGCACCACCTTGTGTGTGTGTGTGTATGTGTGTTCAAGCAGTCTGGCCAGGATTGCTCATGTGCAGCACAGAGGACACAGCACTCAACACCATGTTATGTCTCTGTGGTGGTTCTTGGCTGGTGACAGCAAGCTTTTTTGGACAGGTCTTTTATGCAGCCAGAAAGCACCAGTTGGCATGAGGATGTCTTTACCTCAGAATCTCCTAACTTCAGCTTCTTGTAAAGATTGACCAGGTTGCTGCCCACTGATTTAGTTATCCTTGTTTGGAATCTATTTTTAAAATACACGGTTTAGTTTGCTGGTATGCTAATAAGAAAATGAATAATCTACTCTCTTGAGTTGGAAGGGACCCATATAGGTTGAGTCCAACTGTCTGCTCCTCACAAGACTGCCTAAATCTAAATCATATTACTAAGAACAGCATTCAGATGCTCCTTGAATTCTGACGGGCTTGATGCCATGATCGCTTCCTTGGGGAGCCTGTTCCAGTGGCCAAACACCCTCACAGTGAAGAATCTTTTCCTAATCATAGAATCATATGTCCAACCTGAACTCCCCCTGGTGCATTTTCATTCTATTTTCTTGTATGCTGTCACTGGTCATCAGATAGAGGTGATCAGGCATCCCTGCACATCTTGGGCATGATATTTCAGGGCATTTTTGGAGGCACAGAGGTGCATGTCAGTGATTGGTGTCATATCAGGTGGCTCCAGAACTTTGCCCCCACCCTCCTCAAATTATTTTGGGATGCAGTTTATATAAATGAGTGCTAGAATACTCATAATACAATTGATTTTTTATGGAGTTGCATGGTCCACCTCTCCCCACACTCCTGCCCACTCCTGCCCACACAACAATGCTAATGCTTTAGGCTTGTCCGTGCCAGTGTACGTTAACTGCCTTTTCACCAGGAACCATTCCCCAAGGTAGTTCTGATTTGGTTATGCTGCAAGGAGAGAGCTGAATCCAGTAGTAAGCATGTACACTTGTCAGTGTCTTTAATCCTTAGTGGTATAAAATAATCCTGGAGAAATTTAATTTAGTAATATGGTTATAAATCCATAAATGCAATTCTATTAAAAAAAAATAATGATTTTGATGTTCTTTGTAAATATTTTTGGTTTTAAAAGTTGCTAATACTTGTCAGGATGTGACTAGTGGACATTTGACCTCAGGTGTAGACAGTAGTACTACCAGTCTTACACCTGAGAATCGTGTCTCAAGAGCTACATGTGATAGCTCCTGCTTTATTTCTTTTTTTAAAACTTGAGATATTTATAAGTATGTTCCCATATTGTCCTGGAGTGAAAACAAAGAAACTGTTTTTTCCTTGATTGCTTATTTACTGAAAAGTAAAAATTGAGGGAATTATGAAATATTGTTTCAGAAGTAATTCTGAAATAATTATTATTTCAGAAATAGCTAATAAAATTAGTTCCCAGTCCTTGTGAAATACACTGATAGCTAACCCAAATAGAATTTCGCAAGGAGTCCTCATGTGGCTTCAAAGCTTGTTCGTTGATGGATGTGTTTTTAATGAGTTCATACCAGAGGAAAAGATTTCACTAGAGTAAATTGAAGATTAGAGTGAGGCCTGATGAAAGCTAGTTTGTCTTGAATTATTTAGCAGGCACTTAAAATGATCAATGCCATATTCAGCTGGTGGCTTCACCTGTATGTCCGCATTGAGGATAACTCAGAATCATAGAATCATAGAATCATAGAATAGTTAGGTTTGGAAAGGACCTCAAGATCATCGAGTTCCAACCCCCCTGCCATGGGCAGGGACACCTCCCACTAAACCATGCCATCCAAGGCTATGTCCAACCCCACCTTGAACACCACCAGGGATGAAGCATTCACAACTTCCTTGGGCAACCCATTCCAGGACCTCACCACCCTTACAGTAAAGAATTTCTTCCTCATATCCAATCTAAACTTCCCCTGTTTAAGTTTGAACCCATTACCCCTTGTCCTCTCACCATAGTCCCTAATGAAGAGTCCCTCCCCAGCATCCCTATAGGCCCCCTTCAGGTATTGGAAGGCTGCTATGATGTATTAGTGTTTCTTACTGTTGTCTGGAAAATATCATACTTATCACTCTAGCTGCAGAGGTATACTTGGCCTTTCATAACGCTTGGTGCTTTGGCACAGCCACACTTACTGACATTTCATTTGGTTCAAAATCTGGAAGTGGTGAAGTGCATATGTGTTGTGAGATCTTTTGATTGTATAGTTTCTGTCTCTAAAGCTTACCTTCCTCTGTTGCGTTCTAGAAGTCATGTTTCTGCTGCTCTGCCTTGTCAATGTTCTCTGTCAGTAATTCCAGCTTTTCCAGAAGTGTTGCCAAAGATAAACTTTCTGTTAAATGCCATCTGTGGCAGTCAGAAGATCTTTATGACAAAGTGCAGTTAATTTACTTATGTTGTTTAGAGGGAGAACATCCTTGACACCTGTAATGTTGTTGTCTTACCAAACTTGGACATGGATAGTCTGGAGAACCAGGCTCCAGAAATAATGTTTGAAGGTGGCCATTTGCAATCGCTATTTGATTGGATTACGTTATGTCCTCTGTATCGCTGAAAGATTGTGATGCTGAATTTAGAGGAATATTCCTGTAAAAGCTTCAGTAGCAGCAGGTCTCACCCTGTTACCCTGTTCAGTTCTGGTAAACTATTTAGGGTGGCTAATCTAAAGAATAGGTTAAAAAATTTTGTCGTACTCAATAGAACCCGTGTGGTGCTGTCATGGGTTCAGCAGCAGCAGTCATTTTTCTCCTTCTTGGTAGCTGATGCAGCACTGTGTTTTTGATTTTGGGCCTGGCAACTGCACTGATAACACCAATGTTTTTAGTTACTGCTTGGTAATGTTTTGGTCTGACCAAGGACTTCCTGAGTCTCATGCTCTGCCAGTGAGGAGGGGAAGCCGGGAGGAAGCAGAGACAGGACACCTGACCCAGACTGACCAAAGAGGTATTCCATACCACAGCACATCATGTCCAGGATGTAAAAATGAGGGCAGAGACTCGGAAGGGTGGGGTTCGCTGCTGGGTCGGGCTTGGTATGGGGTGGTGAACAGTTGTATTCTCTTTCCTCGTATTTCCCTTGTCATTATTGTTATTGGTGGTAGCAATAGTGATTTGTGTTATACCTTAGTTACTAAACTGTTCTTATCTCAACCTGTGGGAGCTACATTCTTTTGATTCTCCTTCACATCCCCCCGGGTCTGGGGAAGAAAGAGGGGGGAGTGAATGAATGAGCTGCATGACGGGCTTAAACCACGACAGGTGCCCAAGTGCTTTAGGATATACTTTGCCTTTCTCGTTTTATAGAACCGAGAAACTTTCTTCCAGAATAAGGAAAATATAACTCCCATTTTCAAGAAGGGGAAAATGGATGAGCCAGGGAACTACAGACCAGTCAGCCTCACCTCTGTGCCTGGCAAAATCTTGGAGCGATTCTCCTGGAAGGCATGCTAAGGCACATGAAAAACAACAAGGTGCTTGGGGACAGCCAGCATGGCTTCACTAAGGGGAAATCCTGCCTGACCAATCTGGTGACCTTCTATGAAGGGGCTACGGAACTGATGGACAGGGGCAGAGCAGTTGATGTCATCTACCTGGACTTGTGTAAAGCCTTTGACACTGTCTCACACGAAATCCTTGTCTCTAAGTTGGAGAGACATCAATTTGATAAGTGGACCACTCGGTGGATAAAGAACTGGCTGGATGGCTGTACGCAAAGAGTAGTGCTCAGAGGCTCAATGTCCAGCTGGAGACCAGTAACGAGTGGTGTCCCTCAGGGATTGATGTTGGGACCGGTCTTGGTCAGCATCTGTGTTGGTGACATGGACAGTGGGATTGAGTGTACCCTCAACAAGCTTGTCGATGACACCAAACTGTGTGGTTCAGTTGATACACTGGAGGGAAGGAATGCCATGCAGAGGGACCTTGACACGCTTGTGAGGTGGGCTGATGCCAACCTAATGAAGTTTAACCATGCCAAGTGCAAGGCCCTCCACCTGGGTTGGAGCAATGCCAGGCACAGCTACAGGTTGGGCAGAGGAGATTGAGAGCAGCCCTGCGGAGAAGGACTTGGGGGTGCGGGTTGATGAAAAAATGAACATGAGCCGGCAGTGTGCGCTTGCAGCCCAGAAAGCCAACCATATCCTGGGCTGCATCAAAAGGAGTGTGACCAGCAGGTCGAGGGAGCTGATCCTGCCTCACTACTCTGCTCTCGTGAGACCTCACTTGGAGTATTGTGTGCATTTCTGGTGTCCTCAGCATAAAAGGACATGGAACTGTTAGAACAAGTGTAGAGGAGGGCCACGAGGGTGATCAGGGGACTGGAGCAGTTCCCGTATGAAGACAGGCTGAGAAAGTTGGGGCTGTTGAGCCTGGAGAAGAGAAGGCTGCGTGGAGACCTCATAGCAGCCTTCCAATACCTGAAGGGGGCCTATAGGGATGCTGGGGAGGGACTCTTCATTAGGGACTGTAGTGATAGGACAAGGGGTAACGGGTTCAGACTTAAAGAGGTGAAGTTTAGATTGGGTCTAAGGAAGGAGTTCTTTACTGTAAGGGTGGTGAGGCACTGGAATGGGTTACCCAAGGAAGCTGTGACTGCTGCATCAGTGGCGGTGTTCACGGCTGGGTTGGACATAGCCTTGGATGGCATGGTTTAGTGTGAGGTGTCCCTGACCATGGCATGGGGGTTTGGAACTAGATGATCTTAAGGTGCTTTCCAACCCTAACTATTCTATGATTCTATATGCAAGGTGTCTTTCACAACATTCACTTGCATAATGCTTCATGTTAGTCTGTTTTTGCCATGCAATCTGTGCTTGAAAATACACTAAATAATGTATGGATAAAAATTCTAAAGTTGTTACTGAATTCTGTTTTGGCAGGACACTAGAAGATCTGCAGTGGATTGCTTTTTCTGTGCTGGTACTGTCATCATCATAGACACCTTTCTTGTTCAGGAAACTAACTTGGACACCTTGATGGATTAGTAGAGAATACTATTCTAAATATTAATGTGCTAGAGATCTGAACTTTTTTGATACAGGTCATGTCTGTCACACCAAAGCCATCATCATCAGCTGCTATTGTGGTCTGTGTGCTGTGTATTGCTTAAATAAGTATGTGGCATCACATTCCACTTCTATGTTGGAGTTGTTATGGTTATTCAACCTGATGGAAAGTAGTAAGCCTGCTGTCATGGTTTTCAGACATTTCTATCCATACCTGAATCATCTGTCTGCATAGAGTCATAGAATCATAGAATAGTTAGGGTTGGAAAGGACCTTAAGATTATCTAGTTCCAGCCCCCCTGCCATGGGCAGGGACACCTCCCACTAACCCATTCCATCCAAGGCTCTGTCCAGCCTGCCCTTGAACACCGCCAGCGATGGAGCATTCACAACTTCCCTGGGCAACCCATTCCAGTGCCTCACCACCCTAACAATGAAGAATTTCTTCCTTATATCCAGTCTAAACTTCCCCTGTTTTAGTTTGAACCCATTACCCTTTGTCCTATCACTACAGTCCCTAATGAAGAGTCCCTCCCCAGCATCCTTACAGGCCCCCTTCAGGTACTGGAAGGCTGCTATGTGAGAACATATTCTGCACAATTTTAGGGAGATGTGAATCCAAGAACTGGTAATTGCTTTAAAAGATAAAGTCTGTCATTCACAAATTGCCAGGAAAAATAATACCATACTGTGTCCTGCACAGGCTGGTATATATTAATTAAAAAAATCTTGTCTGGATACCTCAAATTAATGAACTTACTCTGTGCAAAGTTGTCATTAAATCTATATGAAATGTATGTATAACTTTTTCTAGAGTGTAATTCTGCTAAAGAAACAAACCCATTGAAAGTCAAAACTCGCAAAGTGAGCGAAAATGATGTGAGATGTTTTGTTTCATAATTCAGGTGTTTGGTTAGGGACATCTTCATGGCCTGTATGTTGGGAGACTCAAAGTAATACTATACTTACTTTTCATTAGGAGTTGAATTCCTGTTAGTAGCCAGGCAGAAGATGAGACATTTTAGGACTATGCTGATGAAATTTTTTCCATCTGGAATACAACTAGGTCTGTTTTACTTTTAGAAGCTTTTCTCCATTTGGCTTAATATTATGCTATCCTATTTTAAATTCCTCGATGGCTTCTGGTAGAAATTTATTTATTTTTGCTGTCTGGCTTAATTCGAGGTTTTACAGGGGATTTTTACCTATATTAATCTCTTGTCTTGGTTTCCCATGAGGTAGGCTTTTCAGCCTAGTGACATCTACTCCATATGTACCTTTTAATGAAAATAGCTTTTCTGACATCTGTTATGTCTGCTAAAAATAATAGAGTTTGGGGAATTCAGACCTTCCCATTCTTGGATAATTCCTCTTTAGGAAAGTGCCATTGTCTAAATTCAACTTGGAGAATCAAAAGTTGTCTCTGTGTTCTTTTCTGATCAAGATGTCAGTAAATTTAATTATTTTTTTTAGAGAAGACAAAGTCACCCCTTTGTTGTCATAGTAGAACTTGCCTATCTGAATTTTCAGCATGAAGACTGTAAACTGAGCTTACTTTGACAGCTGTGTTGTAGCCCCAATTGGTAATTTGGATGTATTTCTTAAGACAGGTGACTTCTGGAGAATTCAAAAGGAATGCCCCCATTTCTGAGATCTGCAGACTGGTCTTACTGGTCCATCTTTGTTGAACATAATGCCATCAAAAACAGTGCTGGGGATTTTCTGCACTGTACATCAGTGTACTGTCATGCACAAGACAGGGCTACCTATGTGCAACTGGGAGGTAATTGATAGGTATTGTTCCTGTGTCACAGTACACTGCCTTCTCTTCTGTCTTGAATATCCTTTAAGAAAATTTTGAATTTGCAAGGAATTGAGTCAGCAGTGAAAATTCAAGCTGTTTATAACTCAAAATGGGAAAGTAGAGTGGCAGGGTGTCCCCTCAATCAGTGCTAGCAGGCCTGAAAAGTCATCAGTTCAGTTTTAGGCATGAACACATATCTGCGTAGTAAGTGTAAAGACTTTCTGATCTCTCACAAGTAATTTTAATTTTGAGTTGACAGGTTTTGAATTTACTACCATTAATTTGAGGAAAAGAGCGTGTCAAAGGTAAAGAAGAACCATTTCCAGATAGCCATAAAAAAATCTCAACAAAAATACTCTTCCATTATCATGGATTGATTTCCCCTACACTGAAATAATGTTTTGTCTTTTCAGAATGCTGGTCGTCTTCACTGAGATTTGGGCATGTTGACCTCACATTTTATGTTGAGCAGGTTGTTTTCTTTTCTTTAAACATGATTCAAAGCCTGTGAAGGTGGGAGTTCTTCCTCACTTTAATTTTTTTTCTACTGTTCAAGTGCCTTCATCTGAAGAGAAGTGTTAGCAATTCACACCTTTTACCTATGCACTTTGTAGAGTTCATTGGTGCTGCAGTGATGAAAATGATGCATTTTCCATAGGAGATGCCCTTCCACTTTATTCTCTTAGGTGGCTTCGCTGTAACTGATACTTTACTTTTTGGACGGGAGCACTTTCAGGTGGTCTGACAGCCTTGGTACTGTTGATCCTGTAAGGAAGGTATATTGTGAAACTGGAACCCTTGCAGTGTTTTTCTCTACGAGCTTGTAAGAATGAATCACATTCAGTGATCAAATGTAATGTCAGTGTAACTTCTGAAACATGTTCCTTTACTTGACATCAACAAAGCAGACAGTGAAAGTACACATTTACAAGATGGCACACGCTTACAGTTGCCTTCTGATTTATGCTGTATTTGAGAGAAAAACCTCTTTTTTGTTGTTGGACAAAGGGCTGTGAGAGCTACTACTGGGCAGCTCAACTCAGTTGTCAATTCCCGTTTGGACTTGCACATAGTGAGAATATTCTTGTGGACTATTACTGAAAAATAAAACAATTTGTTGCCCATACACTGAGTTCTCTGACATGTGTAGTCCACTCTCTTCAGCTTTCTACTTCAACTTTTCTTTTTAGTTATTTGGATTTTCTGTTTTCAGGATTCCACTGTAAGGACATAATTAGGCTTATGTATTTATATGCTGAGTATAAAAAGTATAAGGTATGAACATAAGCCTCTCAACATCACAACACTTAAACTCCTCGCGTCTCTTATGATAAGGTGTACGGATTTTACAGTTTTAATGTATTTGTAGATTGCATGTCTCAAAGAAAGCCCTATATTGCTAAGGGAGCTCTCCATTGCCTCGCTTCTCAGTTATTGACTTAGATAAAAGATAAATAGTTGCTAGAAAATGCATTGCAGATAAACTATGGATTTCAGAGTGTTTGAAAAGAATTTAAAAAAAGCCCAGTGGCATTTCTGCTGTGTTTCTAGCATGTGCTTCTGTTTCTTATTTTTTAGATTATATATTTATTTATCCATCCTTTAGACTTATGTGCAGAACTTCTTAATTTCTTGTGGTTCAACTGGTTTTGATGAAAACTTTGCATCTTTTGTGCGTCTGCACTTGCTCACATTTGTGCAACACATCTTTATGTTCTAAAATAACCAATTATTTTAGTTTCAAGAAGCAGTCTGTCTCAGAAACCTAAAGTTACATAATACAGCCTAAATGCTGTATTATCGGCTGGTTCTGTAGTATCTGAAGTCTGGTAACATTCAAAATTCATGCAATATGCACTTTATTTTGTTACCTCCCATGATTTAATATTAATGATCACCTCTATTACATATCGAGTAGGGAGAAATAGGAAAAATCTTGATAATTTCAATGGAATTTTTTGTTGGTTTTTTTTCTAGGCTACTCTCATTTTTCTCCTGGCTGAATGGAGAACAAAACTTTATTATTATTATTCTCAATGTGCTGAGAAGTAATAGTATGTATATAAATCTAATAAGTAAATTGTCTGAGGATAAGGAAAAAATGCTGATTTTTCCTGATGGAGCTGGGAGAATGACCTTGTGAAACTTGCTTCTGTCCAATATCTTAATATTCTTTTAGGTATTAATTCTTAAATTAGGTATAAAGTTATAAGAGCAATTGTGAAATGCCTTATTTGAATATTAAGTCTGATTACCTGATGTTAAGGAAGAATTTTCCCACTCTATTGAATGATATTTGAGACCATCTTAAGAACCTGACCATGCACAGGTCCATGGGCCCTGATGAAATCCATCCACGGGTCCTGAAGGAGCTGACGAATGAAGTTGCTAGCCCACTGTCCATCATATTTGAAAAATCATGGCAGTCAGGTGAAGTTCCCAATGACTGGAAAAAGGGAAATATAATCCCCATTTTTAAGAAGGGGAAAATGGATGAGCCAGGGAATTACAGACCAGTCAGTCTCACCTCTGTGCCTGTCAAAATCTCAGAGCAAATTCTCCTGGAAGGCATGCTAAGGCACATGAAATACAACAAGGTGGGTGGTGACAGCCAGCATGGCTTCACTAAGGGGAAATCCTGCCCGACCAATTTGGTGGCCTTCTGTGATGTGGCTACAGAACTGGTGAACAGGGGTAGAGCAGCTGACATCATCTACCTGGACTTGTGTAAAGCATTTGACGCCGTCCCACACGAAATCCTTGTCTCTAAATTGGAGAGACATCAATTTGATAGGTAGACCACTGGGTGGATAAAGAACTGGCTGGATGGCTGCACGCAAAGAGTTGTGGTCAATGGCTCAATGTCCAGCTGGAGACCAGTAGCGAGTGGTATCCCCCAGGGATCGGTGTTGGGACCGGTGTTGTTCAGCATCTTTGTCAGTGACATGGACAGTGGGATTGAGTGTGCCCTCAGCAAGTTTGCTGATGACACCAAGCTGTGTGGTTTAGTTGATACGCTGGGCAAATGCCATCCACAGGGACCTTGACACTCTTGTGAGGTGGGCTGATGCCAACCTAATGAAGTTTAACCATGCCAAGTGCAAGGTCCTCCACCTGGGTTGGAGCAATGCCAGGCACAGCTACAGGTTGGGCAGGGAAGAGATTGAGAGCAGCCCTGCGGAGAAGGACTTGGGGGTGTGGGTTGATGAAAAAATGAACATGAGCCGGCAGTGTGCGCTTGCAGCCCAGAAAGCCAACCGTAACCTGGGCTGCATCAAAAGGAGTGTGACCAGCAGGTCGAAGAAGCTGATCCTGCCCCTCTACTCTGCTCTTGTGAGACCTCACTTGGAGTATTGTGTGCAGTTCTGCTGTCCTCAACATAAAAAGGAAATGGACCTGCTGGACCAATTGCAGAGGAGGGCCGCAAGGATGACTGGGGACTGGAGCACCTTCCGTATGAAGATAGGCTGAGAAAATTTGGGGCTGCTCAGCCTGGAGAAGAGAAGGCTGCGTGGAGACCTCATAGCAGCCTTCCAATACCTGAAGGGATGCTGGGGAGGGACTCTTCATTAGGGACTGTAGTGATAGGACAAGGGGTAGCGGGTTAAAACTTAAAGAGGGGAAGTTTAGATTGGATCTGAGGAAGAAGTTCTTTACTGTAAGGGTGGTGAGGCACTGGAATGGGTTGCCCAGGGAAGCTGTGACTGCTGCATCCCTGGTGGTGTTCAAGGCTGGGTTGGACAGAGCCTTGGATGGCATGGTTTAGTGGGAGGTGTCCCTGCCCATGTCAGGGGAGTTGGAACTAGATGATCTTGAGGTCGTTTCCAACCCTAACTATTCTGTGATTCTTTAATGAGTAGAGAATAACTGCCTACAGTTGATAATGAACTAATTTTCAAACTGTATGCATTTTAGTGTTTTGCTTTAGGACCAAGGTGAAGGCAGTCTGTGGGTTAAAGCTTAATACTGGAGTTGGTTTTCCACCTACTCTTATCTGAAAGACATTATGTTTGTGTGCTCTGTGTTCAAACCCAAAGCGTGGTTGCTGGAAAGGATTGCTTATTTTGCTGCAAGATTTCTTATTTGAGCTAAAGTGCAAATAGTGTGTTTATTACTTCAGCAGGGCATCATCAGGTGGTTTCACTGCTAGGCAAGTATTTCAGAGTGGCTTGGTAGCATGAAATGTTAACTCTACCTAATCTTATTTTCTACTACTGCCATTGTAAACCCATCAAAATAGAATGAAAATTCCATCCTTTCCTGACTCTATGTGAATCCAATTCTAGATTAGGCAGCATTCAGTATCAGATTAAGGTAAGCTTTTTGATTTTTTCCACTGAAATGGATGAAGAGTATCGCCATTATACTTATCACTGTGTCTCACTGAGTCTGTTGTGGGTTAATCAGCACCAAGCACTTGTGAGAGTTGCAGTGTCAGCTATTTTAACATTGATCAACTAGATATAGGTTGAGAAGTATTCCGTAAAACCTTAGCATCACTATGGGTTGGGGTGGGATATTTCCAATGTAAAGGCAAACTTTTAGGCTACTTTATGAAACCTGTTACTTTGTAGGAGAAGTGCAAATATTATTGCTTCTTTTCTTGCATTGAAAAGTATTGATAGCTGAAAACCACAATGCCTGTGGTTTATTTTAAAAAAGCCCAAAACCTGGTTAATGATTTCAGGAATTGCCAAGGCATTATTGGCTTGAACCTTGCCTTGAGAAGAAAAAATACAGGTACGGGGGAGAAGGTGTTACGGAATTCATCGAGCTGGTGAGAAAATGGGGAGGGGAAAAATGAGGGAAGCAGCTCATGGAAGAATTTCAGAATAGTATTTCTCATGTGGAAACAGAGCAGCTTGGAAAAAAAGAAACACCAGTATTTCTGCCATGTAATAAGGAAAGAGCAAGGAGCATTTAATGCCTGTTAGGGAGAAAAGGAACAAGAATAAAAAATAATAAGCATCTGGGATTGTGTGTGATGCCAAACCAAAAAATGTTTGAAGCTCTATATGATAGATTTGGATGGACCAGTAGTACACTGGAAACTTGAGAGATGGAGGAATTTAATTTACTGCATGCAGTTGATGTTCCTTGACTAAAGAAGCAGTAACATTTGGAGTTTTCTTGTTTGGTTATGGTAAAGAATGTGCTAAGTATGTCTGGGGTGGGAATTCGGTGACCTTAGCTATATGGGAATTGAATCTTCTCTTGAAAATACTTCATCAGTAAACCATAGAAAAAGCCAAGTCTTTAGCGTATGATCTACAGAGGCTATTGTTTTCCTGGTAGCATTCTCGTTTACCTAATTAACTGTATACGGTTAGTATACACAAGAGTACAGTGGGGTATGAATACTGGCATATATTAATGCATGCTATATGAAGTGTTTCATAGCTGAGATTTTTCAAAACTATTATTTTCCTGCAAGTTTATTGTAAGCTCTTATTGAAATCAGCTTTTAAATATTTGCACCAGAAAATGAGATTTGCCTTGTTTTGGTACATCCTGAGTTATACAAAATTTGTGAGCTACTTTTATTACTTTGTAACAACCGGGTCATAAACTTGGATTTGTTTTATAGGATTTGGTATATGAGTTGACAGATGTGATATATGATGACACTTTATCTTTTATTGCTTACACATACTAGTTATTGGGAAAGGATGGGGGCAGTTCATATTAACCGCAAGATGGGATTTCAGTTGCTTACGCAAGTGTCTCTCATTCATTCATTCATTTGCTATCAGTTATAGCAGATATATTGCTTCTTCAAGCCTGTCACACCAATAAATCATTTCAGATTGTATGCATTTGTACAGTGTCAAAGTGTACCATGAATTTTAAAGGAAATCTCCTATTTTCTTTTCAATCAGATGAGCAACGTGAAGAGACTACGGCCACGGCTCAGTGCTATTCTTTTTAAGCTTCAGTTTGAGGAGCAGGTGAACAACATCAAACCTGACATCATGGCTGTCAGTGCTGCCTGTGAAGAGATAAAGAAGAGTAAAAGCTTTAGCAAGCTGCTGGAACTAGTGCTGTTAATGGGAAACTACATGAATGCAGGTTCTCGGAATGCGCAGACCTTTGGATATAATCTCAGCTCCCTATGTAAAGTGAGTTTTGAAATATCTGTGTTGAGTAATACATTCACTTTTTCATTTGTTTTGATTATGCTACTTAAATACTTTGTTTCGATGTTTTTCCTGCACTTAGTCAGCTAATTCTTTGGTTTCTTTACTTTTTTTTTTTCTTTATTTTTTCTTTTTTTCTATAATTCTTAGCATTAGTCGATGGTTTGAACAGTACAGCTGAGCTGTGTACAGTCATCTTGAGAATGGCTTGCATTTAAACTTTCACAAGATTTCATTTTGTGTGAATGCTAAAAGAACCAAACCAAACTAAATAAGGTTATGGAAAAACCGCATTACTGTGATCATATTAGTGTTGTAGTTTTACATGTATGAGCCCTTCTAAGACTGTTGCTTTTTAATCTGTTTTAAAGCAGTTATGTTTTCTCTTTTACAGATATTTTCTCTTTATCTGAGTCTCTGTTATTGTTGCTCAGTTTCATTAGTTCCCTGTTTCTTCTAATTTTCCTTACATTTTCACTCTTTCAACTTTTATATAAGGTGTATGCTCTTTCAACTTTTCTATAAAGTGTTTACAAGAAGACTTCTACGCTTTTCTGAGTGTTAACTTATAATCAATTCTAATCCTTATTGCCTTCCCCTTATTTAGTGTTGTTTTTTTTTTTTTCCTGTGCCCTCTGGAAGATCACTGCAAAATCTGCAGAGAGTGCACATGTGTGTAATAGTCCTTTTGAGAAAGGAATTACTTGGGGAGTTTGTATGTACTCTTTGTCTTCTGTCAGCTTCTTTATCTTTTTAAACAAGAGAAAATACGATATGTTAACTTCTACATTCTTTAAAGTAATCACCCTTGCTCTGCCATGTTTCAGGAAGAATTCTTTCACTATGGTTCTCAACTGTTGAATGTGATACTGTAACTTAAATATTCATAGAGAATAAGCTATATACCTTTCTGAGTCTGAAGTAAACATTTAAACATGTGTCAACCAATAGAGAAATACAGTGTAGATGAAATTAAATTCAAAGTGCAATTTGTTGAGAAACATATGCAGAAGGAAAGGTATTAATGGTTCTCTCTTCAGGTAGGTACATTTACATTTTAGGTATGATTTTACAAGTATCTGTTCTAGCTCTCCTTATATTTTCTGTATTTTTAATACATACAGCAACAAAAAAAAAGAAATAGGAGAACAATATGATGGTAATTGTTATGGGCGCTGTGCAGAGCAGGATCAAATTTCAAAAGTATCTAGGAGGAATAATTTAATATCTAGAAGATGACAATTTTGAAGACTTCCGTGAAGTGCTACATACAGGAAATGTAACTGATGTGTGTAGATATTGAAAGTAAGGGGTGAATGGCAGAACTCCAGAAAATGTGCTTTATGTCCTGGCTACCTCTACAGTGTTCTGGCATTAAATGCATTTGATAATCTAGGATGTCATAGTTGCTTAGATTTGCACTCTTAAAGGTTATTTAGCATTACAGGAGGTTACACTGTTCTGTTAGAAAAAAATGTCTCTTTTAGTGGACCCTCTATGTACTATAAAGTTGGTAATTATCTACTACTTAATTGGTACTGGTAAGGTTTTAAGTGAAGTCGTGTCTTAATTGCTGCAGAAAACAAAGATTGACTGGTAAGAATCCAGATCATAGTAACATGTAACACGTCTAAAATGAGAGAAAACATTTGGGTGGTTTTAATTTAGAAAAGCAAGGAGAGGGATGTGAAGAGGCCATAACAGTGTCCTTTTTTTATTAATTTATGATAAAGAAGGCATTTGAACACTTGTTTTCTATGTGGCTAAGGTAGGAGATGGGATAATTAATTGGCTTTACTGGTAACAAAAGAAGTTTGCTTAAAGGGTAGGAAAGCTTTTTAACTGCAAGGGTGGTTAAGAATTGGTAGTGAAGAAGACTTTGTAAAGTTTTTGAAATCCAGGTATACTAATAATACTCAAAATCTCCTTGAGGCCTAAGTAAGAGCTGAAATAAGCAATATTTCGAATCAAGTATTTAGTTGACTATTTGGGAAGTGTGTACATGTTTCTTAAAACCAGGAAATAATTTAGGTGGGAAGGGATATCAGTAAGCATCTTATCCAACCTTCTGTTCAAGGGAAATGCTCATCACTACCAGTATTCTGTAGGTGAAGTACATACAAAGCAATAAGGACCAAAAAAGGTAAATTGCTCACTATTATCAAACTGCTTATTATGGTGTCATTTTAACATTGTATCATCTGATTAGATATGGTGATGCTGTTTTACTCCTTTCAGGACTTCATTAATTTATGTATGAACATATATCTTAGTACTCAGTATGTTTCATTTATGTAAAGAATGTGTAAGTAAAAAAATTAAGTTCCAATGACAAAGTTTTCGTACATATTTCATTTGGCATCACTTCATGCTAGTTTGTAAGTATCAGACCATGGCACTTAAAAACTTTTCTAGGGGAAAAGAACACGACTTTAATGGTTGTTGGAATGAGTTCATTGGTGTCCCTACCCAGGCCAGGGGGGTTGGACTGGATGATATTTAAAGGTCCCTTCCAAGCCAAACCATTCTATTATTAGAAAAGAAATATGAATTATGATAAGTTTTTCTGGGAAGCAAAGCAACTATGGCCACCTTAGATTTCGCCTGTAAAATCTGAGTTCTCTGCTGCTAGATGTCCCAGGACAAATGCAACCTACGTTGAACTACTCGTTCTTTTGAAGTCTGAGAGATTTTCAAAGAGGGAATCGCTTTGCATTTACTATCCTACATATATCAGGGTACTAGGCACCATTTCCTAATTTACCTCATTCAATTATGGCCTCATTTAGGAAGTCCGTGAGTGCCAAGTCTTCACTGGTTATGCAATTGTGTCTTACACAGACAGATCACTTTGTCTGGAGACGAGGTAAAACTATGTGTAATTTGGGGATTTTCTTAACTGTGTGTAATGTCTTGGTTAATGCTTGATCTCCTCTCTTCTGAGAATAATAAAGTGGCTCAACTATTAAAAATATTACTACTAAAACAGGAAAAATCCCTCACAAACCGATATTCTTTCAGGGCCCAAAACTAGAAAGCTGCAAATTGCGGACCACTTGGTTGTCCACATAGCAGTTTTCAGTCAGGATTCCGAGAACTAAACAAATTTGCAGTGGCTTCTATCCTTTGAAAATGTTGGTTTCTGTAATATTTGAAGAATATAACATTTATCTGTTCTTCAGTGATGCCCAACTATGCGTAGGGATCTATATGGACTGCCCACTTTGCAGGAAAGTGGGTATCTTCCACTTCCATATCTTGCCTTCTCCCTGCATCTTGTAGAATTGAACTGTAAAGGTTCTGCATCATGTGTGCATTTTCTCAGAAAAGAGATATGATGTTTGTATGCTAATACTCAATTGTTTATTAAATACCAATATATTAGAGTTATATGCATGTTTATAAGAGTAGTTGGTTTTTAAAACTAACTTCTGTTAACTACATGTATTTTAAGCAGTGTTACATTATAGAAATTGTGTGGTGTTTTAACTATTGAGACATTTTTCACTGAGATTCTCTGTGCAGCAGAAGTAACTTATTTTATAACACTGCATACAATAATGACAATATAATATAGTTTTTGATTTTGATGTTTGTGTTGTGTGTTTTGTGTATTTTGAAAATTACGCCTCACATTATTAATCCATTTGTCAGAAGGAAAACATATACATTTTGTATTAACATAGTATCATTTTTATCTTTGACAATGATTGCTGACTTTTTACAGTGAAGTATGAAGTATCAGCCACAGTGATCACCACCATTCAAAATTCTTCATTTTAATTTACATACAGTATAGAAAAAGCAAACAATATAATTTGGTTTTTAAATCAGATCAATAAAATGCCCTTAAAGTGATCTCTGAGGATATTGCGCAGGTACTGTATCTATATTTAGATTGGGATTGATCTTGTTCTCAGTTCCTGTTCAGAAGTAATCCCCATATAGCTCTGTGTCTGGTTTTGAACCTCCTGGGAAAGGGAGGTCATTTTTCCTCTCTGCCTTATTGCTGTAGTTACTCTTATACTGGTTAAGCATTGCTGATCGCTTGTATTTTTCATAGTAAACAAACTAAAGAAGAGCCTTGAAGTTGAAACAAAGTACTGCAAGTTTTCTACTTTAGCACACTATAACAACTAGCTCTAATGACTTTTCCTCCCAATATTTAGACGTACAAATCTGTGTGCAACTGTGGCAGCCCTTCAGTATGTATGCATACTTTATATGTGCCTATGTACATGTATACTTTCAAATTGTCTTATGCAGAAAGTTTTTAAGTAGTGAAGAAAAACTTTCCTATGAGATGTCATTTTCTAATTCTAAAAATCTGAGTATTTTAAAGACTAGCTCAAATTGGAGACTAGAATAGAAACATAACCTAATGTTTGCCAATTGTCAGTTGTCAGTGTTTTTACACAAACATCTGCAAATTTTAAAGTGGCTGGGCTTAAAATAATCTCGTGCTTATAAAGGATGCTGAAAGAAAAGTTTGTGCTTAAGAATTTTAAGTTGAAGTTTTTAAACAATGAAGCCTATAAACTGTTGATTGCCCTGTTGAGAACTGATCAAAGGAAGAACTTGTGCAGGTTGAGGTTGTAGCTTCAACTGAATAAATATTGTTATCCTAGAGTTAGCTTCACACGTAAGGAAATCACATCACAAAGTGCATATGTGTAACATTTATTGTTAGCTTTTGTTGATTTAACTGTGATTTTTTTTTTATTTTTCTACACTTTCATGAATCTCTTCACAGTTTTGCAATTATTCCTATATTGCTTAAATAATTATATTTTAAGAAGAGAAATGTGTACTGATTTTGAGTACAGAACTCGAATGTTGTATAGAATTTTGAAAGCATTTAATGTGATCTTTCTGAGGATTTTTAGCAAGGGGGAAATGAAACAGCTTGTTCCTTAGGGTTTTCTTTGAAAGTTCAACAGTTTATCCTTGCCTTTCTTGGGTTCACAATTAGAAATATATATTCATTATCAAAATAGTCCAAAGTAATCTTATTCTCAGTGTTCTAAAATTTCCTTTTTTCTCTCTAGCTAAAAGACACAAAGTCGGCAGATCAAAAAACAACATTGCTCAATTTTCTAGTAGAAGTCTGTGAAGAAAGCTATCAGGATGTCCTAAATTTTGTTGAAGATTTTCAGCACTTAGATAAAGCTAGTAAAGGTTTGTATAACTAAAAGTTTTGATTTTGACTGCATTACAGCATGTTTTGTGCCATGAGTGTGATGCATGTTTTATGAGATTATGCTTATTTTGCACTAAGATTATTTCAAAAATAGGTATTAATAATCTATATCATAGATCAATAATTTGAGCTGCTGTGAGTGGTCTTGGAAGTTATTATTGGTCTTCTGTTATTTACTACAGGATTTCCATTGCATTTGTTGTAACATATTTTCCTGAATCATTGTCCAAAATGTATTTCTTTTAGAAGTTCTTTTCTATTAATGGATCTTAAACTATTTCCAAATTTCAGTCTTCCATATGATAAGTATAGTATGATCACTCAGTGTCTTTTAATTAAGAAATACATAAAGGCCATCATGTCATCACTTCATTTTTATTTTTTTTTAGTGTTTTAGTTTTCTTTTATAAATATGAATCAGAAAAGTTTTGTCGTTCATGTGTGTATGTTTTGCATGCAGCAGTAGCACTGGAAGTCTGAAAAAATAAATTCCTCTTTTTGCTGCTTCATCATGAAGCATAGAATATGGTAAATCTCAGTATAAGCAGCAGCATTTTTTGCAGTTAATATCTTAATTAAGAGTGCCTTCATATTTTATCACAGCTTCAGTAATTTAAACTGGCTAAGCATTGATTTAGAAATTGATGCCATCTTAACACTGTCCTACTCTTGCAGTAAAAGAAGATTGGATGGGCTCAGTTAATAATTTTTTAGTTTATGTCAGTTTGGAGAATGTCACTGTTTATCTGTATTGCTTTATGAAGTGTCACTTTTATGCCTCAGTCAGTCTCCCTGCCACAAACTACAGCTTTGCGAAACCTGCTTCTGATAGAGAACTTGGAATCATAGAATCAAAGAATAGTTAGGGTTGGAAAGGACCTAAAGATCAGGTAGTTCCAGCCCTACTGCCATGGGCAGGGACACCTCCCACTAAACCATGCCACCCAAGGCTCTGTCCAGCCTGGCCTTGAACACTGCCAGGGATGGAGCATTCATAACTTCCCTCGGCAACCCATTTTAGTGCCTCACCACCCTCACAGTAAGGAATTTCTTCCTTATATCTAATCTAAACTTCCCTTGTTTAAATTTTAACCCATTACCCCTTGTCGTATCACTACAGTCCCTAATGAATAGTCCATCCCCAGCATCCCTATAGACCCCCTTCAGTTGAGTTGTTTTTATTTCCTGTCTGCATATTAATTTCTTCAGATGTAATAATTCTGCATGTTGTATGTGGCATTAAAGTATTTTTTGCCATTTCCTTTGAAATTATAAGTAAAAATTAATGTGCCAGAAAGATATGTAAATGCCATTTGGCCAGTTTGAACAGAAAACTTTAAGTTGAACGCACTGTATAGAAATGGGACTATACTATGCATTTATTGGTTTTGATTTGATCACCAGCAAGTGATTGTTGAGTCTTCTACAAGTTTCTTAAAAAGATACCTTTTTGGAATTCTTCCTTGACAGGACTGTCCTTGCATCAGCCAGCCCATTTTTGTATCTTTTTTATTTTGTACTTGCTCATTCTTAAAAATTCTCTTTCTAGTTATTTTTGATTCAAAATGGTGAGCATTAGAGCGCTATAATGTTTAGCAACTCATTTTCTTTTTGTCCTTTTTTAGAAGAAGCGTTTTTATTCCTTTCATCTCATTAAGTATGAACCAGTAATTGTCATACGGTAAACTGTTAACGTAGTTTGAAAGACTTCGAGAGCAGTGGCAGGGTCTGTTAATTGTAAACGCATTTTTTAGTATTTTGTAAATGATAAAACATTCCCGATATGAAAATAATGATTGCAGTAGAAAAAAAAATCCTAATTTTTAAAAATATGACTTTGCCAGAGAAGCAGCATGAGACGTGTAACCTATGCAATTGTAGTTTACTTCAGAGTATTTAATTTGCCCCTTTTCTATTGTGTGCTGAAATTTTAGTTTCTACTTTTGTAATACTAACAGTAGGCTTAACTGACTGTTACAGTACATGAATTAAAGATACCTTTTTGCTTTGAAGTATAACGCATCCTGTTTTTTAAGTACGTTTAGATCAGCAGGAGGAACTTTCATTGCAGCTAATGAGCTTACTGATATGACAGTTCCTGAAGATTCATATAATTAAAGCTGTCTCTTCTTTTAAACATAATGACTTTCCTGATTTTCTGTTAGTATTCTACAGAAGAAATATTTTGGTAATTTAATACACTTTACTAATTTCTTATTTTATGGTACTATAAAGATTTATATTGTGTTTATCCAGGTGCTGCTTTATTGATTGACTCTAATTTGCGCAGATCTTACAGGTATCAGTGTATAAAGCCTTTCATATTCTAATAACACTACAAAACTACAGGTTTTCCTTCCTCTACAAGTCATTAGCTCATTGTCACTTTACAAGCAACTTCTGCTTTTTCTCATTTTTGAAATTTTTTCAGGTTTTTTTCTTATTTTTTTTAACCCAGAAGCCAGACTGTAAATGTGAAGCTCAATCTATATTCATTAAAAGGCAGAACACCCCCACTAATATTTAAAACCTTTAGGACAGCAGTGAGAACAGTATTAATATGTATGCTATAAGCAATCTCTATGTCATAAGGGAAGGAGTATTTTCCTATTTCAGAATTTCTGAAAGTCTATGGCAAATTTTGCAAAGGAACTTACTCGTCTGGGGAGCAGTTTTACCTACTGTGATTTCTAAAGATTTACAGTAATCTTCAGTGAAGATTTACGTTCACTAGGAGTAGAAAGTCGTAGTGAAATGAGGTGACAAGACAAAATTAAAAGCTGTTGTTAAAGGAGGGTTTGAATATCCCAGGAAAAGGACTAAAGTGCGGAAGGCATAATAAAGAAGAAAAAATTATTTCAATTAATTACATTGCCACAATTGCAAATTACTTTAGAAATGCAATCAATGTGCCTGACTATCAAAAAAGTAAGGTTACAAAATTCCCCTCTTGAGCCATATTTTCCTTGGTGGAAAATATACAATTGTATGCTCCTGCATGAAATCCCTGTCTCTAAATTGGAGAGACATCAATTTAATAGGTGGACCACTCGGTGGATAAAGAACTGGCTGGATGGCTGCACGCAAAGAGTTGTGGTCAATGGTGTCCCCCAGGGATTGGTGTTGGGATCGGTCTTGTTCAACATCTTTGTGGGTGACATGGACAGTGGGATTGAGTGCGCCCTCAGCAAGTTTGCCGATGACACCAAGCTGTGTGGTTCGGTTGATACGTTGGAGGGAAGGAATGCCATGCAGGGGGACCTTGACACGCTTGTGAGGTGGGCTGATGCCAACCTGATGAAGTTTAACCATGCCAAATGCAAGGTCCTCCACCTGGGTTGGAGCAATGCCAGGCACAGCTACAGGTTGGGCAGGGAAGAGATTCAAGGCAGCCCTGTGGAGAAGGACTTGGGGGTGTTGGTTGATGAGAAAATAAACATGAGCTGGCAGTGTGCACTTGCAGACCAGAAAGCCAACCGTATGCTGGACTGCATCAAAAGGAGTGTGACCGGCAGGTCAAGGGAGGCGATCCTGCCCCTCTACTCTGCTCTTGTGAGACCTCACTTGGAGTATTGTGTGCAGTTCTGGTGTCCTCAATGTAAAAAGGACATGGAACTGTTGGAACAAGTGCAGAGGAGGGCCACGAGGATGATCAGGGAACTGGAGCACCTCTCGTATGAAGATAGGCTGAGAAAGTTGGGGCTGTTGAGCCTGGAGAAGAGAAGGCTGCATGGAGACCTCATAGCAGCCTTCCAGTATCTGAAAGGAGCCTATAAGGATGCTGGGGAGGGACTATTCGTTAGGGACAGTAGTGATAGGACAAGGGATAACAGGTTCAAACTTAAAGAGGAGAAGTTTAGATTGGATCTGAGGAAGAAATTCTTTACTGTGAGGGTGGTGAGGCCCTGGAATGGGTTGCCCAGGGAAGCTGTGAATGCTCCATCTCTGGTGGTGTTCAAGTCTGTGTTGGACAGAGCCTTGGGTGTCATGGTTTAGTGGGAGGTGTCCCAACCCATGGCAGGGCGGGTGGAACTAGATGACCTTCAGGTCCTTTCCAACCCTACCTATTCCATGATTCTATCTTTAAGATGGAGATAGGTTGCTTCTAACAATAATCATGTAAATGTGGTGCTCAGAGTAGCAAATTCTAAATTTTGTGTCTCAAGGTATTAAAAAATAATAGGAATTAAAGCTTTAGTTTGATTTGGCCTTCAAACAAGGCTAATAATAACTGTGAAGTAATGGCATTAGCCTTAAAATAAATACTGATGTAACAAATTAATGATGGACAAAGAAGGGCGGGGGGTGGAACTAAATGATCTTCCAACCCAAACCATTCTGTGATTCTATACCAGGAGCATTAAATATTTGTAAAGGGAAATTCATGGTGATGTGGTTTAAGTATAGGTTTCAATATTTCTGCAATTTTGTATTTATTGATGTTTTTGCACCCCTTTCTATACCTGTAATGGATAAAAGTTTTTGCGCTATTGGGACGCAAGTCCTACCTTATCACACTATAGACTTGACATAATCTTGTCTGAACCGTTTTTTAAGAAAGTGAACTCACTGAAAATAAATAATTAAACACAGCTTCGTTTGAATTTTATTTTTTTTTTTTACTTTAGTCAGAGTGCATTTCATGATATAAAAATTTTTGGTTTTAAAAGCTGATGAAACATGCAATATTGTTATGTATTTATTGCAGATAATCTCATTTCTTTTAATGTTTGGCTTTAAGTTGTTAACAGTACTGTTATCTGGCAAGTAATTTTAAGATGTGATCATGCAATGAACTACTAAAACATTAGTGAAATATGCTGTTTGTTTAGGGCATGGAAATATATGCACCTCTTACTACCATGATTTAGCAAATTGAATACGAAGCAAGAGGTTTCTTAAACATTTTTACCAAAACAGCACTTCAATTTCTAATATGATATTGATGTATGTTAGTAGTTCATGCAAGTATGGGCTATACTATCCCATACTGTTAAGTATCATGGGCAATCCCTGGTGCAGTCCTTGAACCTTCCTTCCCCCCCTCCCCCACCTCCCCCTACCCCCCACCCCTGTTATTTAAACATGTCGACAGCTTGATCTATAGAGAGATCAGGATTCACATAAAGCTGTTCAATACTTTTAAATTCATGCGCATTAAACTAGGTATAAATATCTGGATGTTATTGAAAGATTTGATTGCTGTATAGCATTGTAAGTGATAGTGAAATTAAGACAAAACAATATCAATACTCTGTGTTTAAAAATGTAGAGATCTGCAGAAAGATAACATAAAAATATCAAATAGATTATGCAGAAATCATTTGCAGGAGGAACCTTAAAATGGTGGAAAGGGCATTGGTATAGAAAAGCTGAATGCATTGTGCATATGTATAGACCCTTGAAGGTGAAAAAGCTTAATTTTAATGAGTAGGAAAGTGTTGCAAGTGCATATATACGTATATTTAGACTTGTTTATCTTGCTACCTATATATCTGTCTCAGGGAGTTAGAAATTGCAGTGACGGGATTGTTTAGAAGACTGATAAATCTGGCTGGCTTAAAAATTTTATTTAAGCTTTACTAAACTGATATTAACATTTCATGCTAATGGCTCATTCTTAATCATTATTAATCACTATCACAGCATATTCAAAGCAGTTATTTATTAATAATCGTATCCTAAATTAGGCGTGAATGTATAATACGCTGCAGTCGTCGCAGTACTTCATGGCCTGGGTCCCCAAGGGTTGCGGGGATGAGGCTTAAGAGCTTTTCAGTGAGGGAAGCCAGAACTGATTCTGGGTCACCTTTCTCTTCCGTCCTCCAAATTTAACTCCTTCGTTTATAAGATTATTCTGTCACTTGGAAGCATTTAGTCCACCATTGCACCATATCACTGTGTACTGTGCAATACTGAGGGTTATTACTTCCCCGTGCTGAGGCAAGTGCCATATCCTATTGCTTGGCTATTTCTTCCACCTTGCTTTAGCAGCTGCTTCTTTCTTCCAATAGCAATCCAGTAATGAATAACTGACCATGAGGAAATCATTTGTCATTTGGGGGTTTCTGTTTTCAACTTTTGCCCATGTTTTCAAGTTTTGAGCTTAAACTGTACATCGTAAAAAGAAGCATGTGGTGTCAGCCTGCATTTCACCCAAGAGGTTCTCAGAATAGGTTTATAACAAGTGTATCAGACCAGGGCTCTTGTATAGGTAGTATAGGATGCCGCATAAGGTCTGAAGCCTGTTTCTACTGATGATAGTATTATTACTAGTGAACTGGGTACAAAAATGTTTATGCATTGTTTATTAATTATACTACATTAGTGTGCTCACGTTTGAATTCCAAATAGGAGAAAATTAATTAAATCCTGCTTAGACAGTTGCTTCTTCTGTGTGTGCAAGTGGAGTCTGCTTTGGCTACAGAAGAGAGTCTAAGGGCTCAAGGGGCAATGGCATTGTCAGAGCTTTGTAGAAAAAAGGATTTCAAAGAATTTTCAGTTTTTTGTGACATTGAGTATATCCAACTATATCTTATTCCACTGGTATTGCTGTTTCATGGTTTTGCTGGTGTTTACAGAAACCATCTGATACTTCACCTCTGGAACATTTCTTTGTTAGTGCTGTTAAACCCATCAAACAATACGGGGGGGTTTGTTGGTTACAGGGAGGGAAGGTAGGCTATATTTTGTCATATAACTGTACTTTTAAATCCTGCATCAACAATACTTTGGCAGTTTCAGACAACTATTCAGTAAACTCTGTTCATCAGTCCGGTATGAAGTTCAAATGGCAAAAGCAAAAGTATGTTTTCAGATGTTTTATTTTAATAATATGGTCTAGTTTTCTGCGTCAGGCTGGAGATCAGCTTGTCACTGTCACTCTTCTCAGAATATAGGAGCCAGAATAGCACAAGGGAAGCAAAATATCTGTAGGCAAGAGGAAGATTTTCTTGATATGGAGATTGCAACCATCCCAGAAAATTATCTTACATGGGCGTCAGATAGAATTTCTGAAATATCAGCTGAAATATCTGTTCCAAAAAGTAGCAGAAGGTTTACAGCAATATAAATGAGACAGCACATAAGTAGTATTGCTTTGCTTTGGAGAATTATTTCCTGGATTTAAGATAAAGCAGGTATAGTCTTTAAACTAGATGAAATATTGCTTCAATTTTAAGCAAGAGTAATGGTCTGGAGATGGGGGATAGGGAAGGAAAATACCTCCATATAAATTTGTTGAAAATACTGTATTCTTATATTGTAAATACCAGTTTCCATTTCTACATTCTGAGATAACTGTCATATGGAGCTAAAAGTTTCATAGGTACATTTTTACCCAAGTTTTGGTGTGGCTATATTAATGTTGTATGACTACAGAATATTTAAAAAAGGAAAGGAAAAAGAATGATTTGGGCAATTTCATGTCTCTTTACTTGACTTTACTGATACGAAATTTAATGGAGGAAAGAATAGTCAAATGCGGAGGATAATGAGAGTAACATAAAATGAAAATAAATTTATTTGTAGTAGACTAATCTGCTGGTTTTGACAATTTTTTGTTTGTTTGTTTTTTATATTTTTTTTTGTAACCCATGAAATCTATGTTGACAACAGGAAAGAATATCAAACCATATCTATGATTTGATATTATGGAAAACGGGTGAATATTCCTTAGAATAAAAAGCAGGAGAAACATAAAGTACTGTCTGAAAGGAATATTGCAAAAAAATAAATAAATTGTGGTATTGCGCCAATGAGCATATCTGACAAATAGTTAGACAGCTTTGCCAGCTGAGAGGGGGATTGGATTATCATCACTGTCATCAATGATCCTGAGGAAGCAGAGTAACGGAAATGAAAAATCCATAGATGAAGTACAAGTATCATGCTTCCTGGTGCTGTAATAAGAGCTTCGGTCAAGAAATGAAGGATATTTTATCCTAAGATTATCAGATAAGGTATTTCCAGTTAAACTGTAGAAATAGTAATGCAAACATTAAAAGGGCTCGTGAGTCCTCACCTGAAATGCTATGCAAAAAGGTTTTAAAGCAGAAGTGTGTGAAGAGGCTTCTGGAATAATCATGGTATCAGAAAACCTGAATCAAAAGAAAAAACTTTAAGAACAAAGTTGTTTAAACCATGAAATGCAGCAGGTGAAGAAATGTAATTATTGCCTACAAAAATCTCAGGACCCTTTCTGAAAGAAGGGTCTGGGAGTTCAGAGGGTGCAAGTGAGAGAGCGTGCAGGTATACATGCATTGTGTTCAACAGATAACTTGGGCTTGTAGGCTCACTAACACTGAAAACCGCAGTCTTTGTTTTCAAGACATCCCATAAGTTGCTTACTTTAATTTGGCTTGGATTTGTATCTGAAGTCTCCCAGAATTAGGGGTCAAACTTAGGGATTTTTATTCTCTTTTGCCATTCTTCCATGTGCTTTTAGATTTTATACCATGTCTTGCAGAGGTGTACTAAGGAAGGTCGGCGAGTATTTCATGTGTTTTCGTTGAGGAGCTGCTTATATTTACAGATTTATTTTTTTTTTAAAAAGCGTGTACTTGCTGAATCTCATCATTCTGACATTTTGTAAGTATGTCACTTTTTGCAGCGTGAACTCTTAATGCAAATCAAGCTGTACTGTGAGTCCTATCAATAGTTGCATCAAGCACAAGTTATTATATTCTGTTTCTTAGAAGCTTTCTAACTAAATCGGTGTTTTAAAATTTTGTATGCCCTCCCTCAAAGGCTTCTTGTGACAGCATAAGTATGACTTTCTATTAAAATCAGGTCTGCTTCTGGAACCTGTGAAGATTGAATTATAATATCAATCATAGGATGGTTTGGGTTGGAAAGGACCTTAAGATAATCTGCTTCCAACCCCCCATAACAAGTTGGATCAGTAGATGATCTTCCAACCTGCCATGGACAGGGACACATTCCACTAGACCAGGTTGCTCAAAGCCCTGTCCAGCCTGGCCTTGAACACTGCCAGAGATGGAACCTTTACCACTTCTTGGTGCAACCTGTTCCAGTGCCTCACCACCCTCACAGTAAAGAACTTCTCCCTTTTATCTAACCTGAACTTCCCCTGTTTCAGTTTGAACTCATTGCCCCTTGTCCTATCACTCAGTCCCTAATGAAGTCAGGCTGAACGACCCCTATTTTCTCAGCCTGTTTTTATACAGGAGGTGCTCCAGCCCCTTGATCATCCTCATGGCCCTCCTCTTGATTTCACAGAATCACAGAATCACAGAATAGTAAGGGCTGGAAAGGACCTCAAGATCATCGAGTTCCAACCCCCCCGCCATGGGCAGGGACACCTCCCACTAAACCATGCCATCCAAGGCTATGTCCAACCCCCCCTTGAACGCCGCCAGGGATGAAGCATTCACAACTTCCCTGGGCAACCCATTCCAGGGCCCCACCACCCTCACAGTAAAGAATTTCTTCCTCAGATCCAATCTAAACCTCCCCTGTTTAAGTTTAAACCCATTACCCCTTGTCCTCTCACCACAGTCCCTAATGAAGAATCCCTCCCCAGCATCCCTATAGGCCCCCTTCAGGTATTGGAAGGCTGCTATGAGGTCTCCACGCAGCCTTCTCTTCTCCGGGCTCAACAGCCCCAACTTTCTCAGCCTATCTTCATACGAGAGGTGCTCCAGTCCCCTGATCATCCTCGTGGCCCTCCTCTGCACTTGTTCTAACACTTCCATGTCCTTTTTATGTTGAGGACGCCAGAACTGCACGCAATACTCCAAGTGAGGTCTCACGAGAGCAGAGTAGAGGGGCAGGATCACCTCCCTCGACCTGCTGGTCACACTCCTTTTGATGCAGCCCAGAATACGGTTGGCCTTCTGGGCTGCAAGCGCACACTGCCGGCTCATGTTCATTTTTTCATCAACCCACACCCCCAAGTCCTTCTCTGCAGGGCTGCTCTCAATCTCCTCCCCGCCCAACCTGTAGCTGTGCCTGGCATTGCTCCGACCCAGGTGGAGGACTTTGCATTTAGCATGGTTGAACTTCATCAGGTTGGCATCAGCCCACCTCACAAGCGTGTCAAGGTCCCTCTGGATGGCATTCCTTCCCTCCAATGTATCAACCGAACCACACAGCTTGGTGTCATCGGCAAACTTGCTGAGGGTGCACTCAATCCCACTGTCCATGTCACCCACAAAGATGTTGAACAAGACCGGTCCCAACACCGATCCCTGGGGGACACCACTCGTTACCGGTCTCCAGCTGGACATTGAGCCACTGAGCACTACTCTTTGCGTGCGGCCATCCAGCCAGTTCTTTATCCACCGAGTGGTCCACCTATCAAATTGATGTCTCTCCAACTTTCCTTCAACAGCTCCATGTTGAGGACACCAGAACTGTGCACAATACTCCAAGTGAGGTCTCAGGAGGTCTCGTTCAACCTGCTGATCATGCTCCTTTTGATGCAGTCCAGCATACGGTTGGCTTTCTGGGCTGCAAGCGCACACTGCCGCCTCATGTTCATTTTCTCATCAACCAACACCCCCAAGTTCTTCTCTGCAGGGCTGTTCTGAATCTCTTCTCTGCCCAGCCTGTATCTGTGAATCCACCTTTATATTCTCTTATTTTTTTTTTAGGAAAGTTGATTGTCATCCAGTTGTGGGGTTTTGCATTTTAGTTTTTTTTGTATTTTAGGTTTTTTTTTTTGCTTCTTTTTTTTTTCGCTTGTTTGTTTTTTGTTTTAAATTTACATTAACATTTTAGCAGGTTGCCATTGGTCATTTTGTAGCTGTATTAACCTTTCTGCTGGGAATGCAACTGTAGTTTCTATGCAACATTTTACTTTAGCCCTTTGGGGCCTCTCATTGAGAGAAAGATGTGTTCAATGTGGGTATCTCATATTTTCCATTATATAAGTCTAATCAGTGGATGAAATCATGGAACCTTGGCAGTTCCTAGGAACATTATAGGGCCACAAACTTTCTCCAGGGATTTTTTAGATTAAGTTTAAGATAGCTTTACATTTATAGGTACCGCATATTATGAATGGAATAAATAATGATTAAAAAAAATCAAGTCAGTAGACAGTATGTTCATATCTATATGTATTTTTCCTATAGAATATATTTAAATGTTAAGTTTACTTTATAAACAGTTAGGAAACAAATCTTAACTGATTTCAGTTAAGAATACGTGATGAATACATGATGATAGAATACATGCTAATAAGTATTATCCTCAGGTTGCCCTTCTTGTCTTGGTATTTTAATCAACTATTTTTCAATAAAGCATTCAACTTCCATGTGTTGCCTTAAATGGATGGAAGTTGTATTTCTCCTTTTCTGATAAAGAATATTTGCACTTTTTCTACGTCCTTCTGTAAAACCCTGATGTTTCATCTTTACTCTTTTCTTTTTCCTAAGCCCCTGTTTTTCTCTGCCACACCCTCTCAAGTGCTTGCACTTTCCTCCAGCTTGGCAAGCACTTTTGCTCTGACAAATTCTGTTTGATTTTTAAATATGGGAATTGAATCTTGGGTGTCATGCATAGCTGTTTAGTAACCTCATTTTGTCTGTGTTTTGAGGGTCTTATTTTCCTTGTGATCTTTCATATAAATGTTCCCATTTTCTGCTTTAGCACAGTGAGACTGAAGAAAGCTTTGTGGTTCTTGGTATAGCTTCAGGACTTGACCTTTGGTTAATCAGAAGAAATGGACTGGCATTGGTATATCTCAAGTTATTTAAAGCAGATTGTTAATTGCAGTGCAAAAACTTAAGCATAAAGATAAAACAAAATGCAGTGTTCAAAGAGCTTACATCTAATTAGAATATGACAGCCACCTAAGTGAGAGAAACTGAACCTTGTGGAGTTACCCCCTCATCTTGTATTGTAATTCATTCAGTGTGCTTTTACTTCAGAATTAAAAACGTAATATGCTGATTTGGGTAAGGTTTTAACTCATGTATTCTACAAATGTGTCGTCTTTAAGGTGTTAACAGAATGAATGTCCTGTATTTTAGTCTCAGCAGAAAACCTGGAGAAGAGCCTGAAGCATATGGAGAGGCAAATCCAACAGCTTGAGAAGGATTTGAAGACTTTTCCAGTTCCTGAAGATAAGCACGATAAGTTTGTAGCAAAAATGTCAATATCCTTTGGAGTATTCTTGTTAAAATCCAAAACCAAACCCAGAAACACAAACAAACAAGACCACAAAAAACCCATAACAAAACAACCGTCCTGGGTTCAGCTGTGCAGGAGTACTTTAACTGCACTACCTTAAAATTTAAATTTCTTTTCATCACTTCTGTCTGTTCTGTAGCATTTATTTTTGAAAAATAGAACTCTCTTTTCCCTCTCAAAAATTAAATACATGAACAGTCCGATAAAAGCTTCATCCATAGTGGATAGAATGAAGAGAAAAATGCTTACTGTTGGGTTTTGCACTGTGTGTAAGTTTCTTAGTGAAAAGTAGTTATAATACAAATGTTAAGCACTTTAGTGTTAAACAACTTTTTTGCATGAAAATATTGTAAAGATGTCTGTGACCCTGTGTTCATTTGTTTTGTACTATATGCATTACCACTGTGAATGTTGTGCATGAAGCCACAGAACCAAAACTTTTATTTCAGAAATGAGATTTATAGCACGTGAAAACTGGTTTCTGGTTTTATTTTTGCCAGAATTCCTTTTCTCACTATTTATTCCAAATCCTGTAGCCAACTTCACTGCCTGTCTTATAAGAAAGCTTTGTGACATGAAGGTACTTAATTAAAGCAGGGGAAAAAAAAAAGGATCACTTAAACCTTCCTACAAGATGATGGTCATACGTGCTTGGCACTGAGACTAATCTGGAAGCAGAAATATCGGCAGATAGAGAGACAGGTCGAAATTCCCTCTGCAGGCATGGTTAGGTTATTGCCTAGCTGGAAGACTACTTTGCTATGTTCAAAGACAGGGGGACTCAGTAGACAGTCCTTTTGATTAATCTCACACTATTAAATAAAAGATGGCAAGTATCCCTGAGGCCAAGAGGATATACTGGTTCTTGCTGCATTAGGGCCATCTCCTCTTCAGCAGACTTGCTGCAACCAAAGAGTTTACAACTTCGCTTTGGGCCTTCTCTGGGTAGTACGGGTTATCTGTAATCTTTCAGTGTCACTACTGATTTTTTTCAAAGATGAAGTATTTTGTAAGTGAAGTTGTCCTGTTTGTTTTGTTGCTGGCTTTTTTTTTTTCCAACTCGGTGTGTTTTTGAGAGATATCTTGGAACCTAATAGCATGATGTCTCTGTAGTATGAAATGTAAGTCCTGTCCATGAAGAAACCAATAGCCTAATGGAAGAACTAGGAAAAGGGTCCTGAGGGCAAGAGATAAACTTGGCTTGGAAATTAGAGCAAAATATATCTGTGATAGCTTTTTCAAAAGTGGTGCTAGTACTGTGTCTGGGCTGGAAGGCCGCACACACGCAATTGTCGTCAATGGCTCAGTGTCCAGCTGGAGACCACTAGTGAGTGGTGTCCCTCAGGTATCGGTGGTGGGACTGCTCTTGGTCACTGTGGTTGTCGGTGACATGGATTAAGTGCACCCTCAGCAAGCTTGCCAATGACACCAAGCTGTGCAGTTCGGTTGATACGTTGGAGGGAAGGAATGCCATCCAGAGGGACCTTGACACGCTTGTGAGGTGGGCTGATGCCAACCTGATGAAGTTCAACCATGCTAAATGCAAAGTCCTCCACCTGGGTTGAAACAATCCCAGGCACCGCTACAGGCTGGACATAGAAGAGATTCAGAGCAGCCCTGTGGAGAAGGACTTGGGGGTGTTGGTTGATGAAAAAATGAACATGAGGCGGCAGTGTGCGCTTGCAGCCCAGAAAGCCAAACGTATGCTGGACTGCATCAAAAGGAGTGTGACCGGCAGGTCAAAGAAGCTGATCCTGCCCCTCTACTCTGCTCTTGTGAGACCTCACTTGGAGTATTGCGTGCAGTTCTGGTGTCCTCAATGTAAAAAGGACATGGAACTCTTGGCACAAGTGCAGAGGAGGGCCACGAGGATGATCAGGGGACTGGAGCTCCTCCAGTATGAAGATAGGCTGAGAAAGTTGGGGCTGTTGAGCCTGGAGAAGAGAAGGCTGCGTGGAGACCTCATAGCTGTCTTCCAGTGTCTGAAGGGGGTCTATAGGGATGCTGGGGAGGGACTCTTCTTTAGGGACTCTAGTGATAGTACAAGGGGTAGTGGGTTAAAACTTAAAGAGGGGAAGTTTAGATTGGATATAAGGAAAAAGTTCTTTACTGTGAGGGTGGTGAGGCACTGGAATGGGTTTCCCAAGGAAGTTGTGAATGCTCCATCGCTGGTGGTGTTCAAGTCTGTGTTGGACAGAGCCTTGGGTGTCATGGTTTAGTGTGAGGTGTCCCTGCCCATGGCGGGGAGATTTTAACTGGATGATCTTAAGTCCTTTCCAACCCTAACTATTCTATGATTCTATGATTCTAAGTCAGGAATGGAAAGCATTTATTAAGAAATCTAACTTATGAAAAAGGGCAGACTCTTTTTTATCTGTTAGAATAGAACTGAATAGACTATTTCAGTTGGAAGGGACCTACAATGATCATCTAACCCAAAATGGTCATGATGCTGGCAGTTGAAATACCTTACAACCTTTTGAATTTTTATAATGAGGACTAGGGTTTCATAATTAAGTATACGGCTGTCTTTGGAGATGTTGTTATAAAGCTTCCATGCCTATAAAATAAATGGGGAAGAAACTACCAAAATTCAGTTGAGAATGAGCAAAGAATACCCCGGAAAAATCAGTGTTGCTTAAGGAAAATTAACTTTGCACAGAAAAATTATGTTGATGAATAGATACGTACTGCTATGCTAATATCAAACATCTAAAATAAAAAAAAAAGAAAATTATGTAGGATGCTTCATTTTCTTTTGTGTTATGGCCATTGAGCATTCCTGAAAGTAGATGGCAGGAAGTGACTAGAATACTGTGGTAAAAGTTTATAAATTGTATTTAAGACCGAGGATGTCACGATTGTGAAGAAATAGTATGAGAAGTTAAACTGTAATACAAGTCAGATAGAGTAAATAGGTGGACCTTGTCAATATATACAGTAACTTTACCAGGGATTTAAACTTAAACAGGGGAGGTTTAGATTGGATCTGAGGAAGAAATTCTTTACTGTGAGGGTGGTGGGGCCCTGGAATGGGTTGCCCAGGGAAGTTGTGAATGCTTCATCCCTGGCGGTGTTCAAGGTGGGGTTGGACATAGCCTTGGATGGCATGGTTTAGTGGGAGGTGTCCCTGCCCATGGCGGGGGGGTTGGAACTTGATGATCTTGAGGTCCTTTCCAGCCCTTACTATTCTGTGATTCTGTGATTTTGTGATTCTGTGATTCTGTGATTCTGTGATTGAATTTCCATCCCCATATATGAAGAAAAGTAGAGCAGTTTACTGATCACTTAAAAAGGATAGTGATTGTCTTAGGAAACACAAAGGAGATCTGCATATCATCTTTTTCAGTCATCTCAAAAGCTATAATCCTGCCAGATAAGATGAAGATTGTTAATGTGTACCACGGAGATAAGCCATAGTCATAAATCTAAAGTTGTTCTTTGCATCAGTTTTCTCTTGGGAGAGTTTTGGTTGACCCCACTATGCAATATTTTGAATGAAAGGATGATTTCAAATGAAGGAATCAGTAGAAAGAAAAATGCAAAATAAATAGCAATAAGTCCCCAGGAGTAACCAGTGGTCACAAAAGACTTGAAAAGATCTTAAAAATAGATCACATATAAACCTATTTTACTGCATAATCTTACATGAGCTAAGTTAGCCCAAGACACCAGAGGAATGAAAGCTGAAGAGAAGCACTGGGCTTTCTTAAAAGGGCTGCAAGGAGGATCTGCAAATCTGGCATCTCTTCTAAGAAACCTGATGAAGTCTGAATAAAAACAAAACCAACATGTATATATGGGAGATATAATATGGCTGGGGAGAGTCAGCAGGGGTTTTGTAGAGAGACCATACCTTGCAGATCTGTTAAGGCATGCAGATAACAGATATGACAGTCAGTAGAATTTTACTGAATTTCCACATGCCTTTCAACAAGGTGTATTAAAAGACTTCCAAGGAAAGAAATTTCTTAGGTCAAAAGCGGAATGATTATTTTTTCTGGATTAATATCTTCAAACAAACAAACAAACAACACCTCATGTCAAAAGGGAGGTACTGGCAGATGCTGAAAAAGAAGGAGGTGAACTTCAACGATTATAGAGTAATAGATCTGGACATTAGAATAAATGAGTACAACTGCAGTAAAAAGCAAGCAGAAAACATAAATAAGGTGTTGTAAAAATCAGTTATACTCACATCTTGAGTGCTTCCATCACCCATCTCAAAAATTATACTGTATACATATTGATGTGACAGAGAACAGTGGCAATGACCAGTAGTAGGCAATAATTTCTGTATAAGGAATATTTTAATAGGACTGTGAAGATGGAAAATCAAGAAATTTAGGAAAATACAGTAAAAATACTTGAAACTCTTTGCACCATACAGGAGAAAAGTTAGGAACATAATCACTGTGCAGTATAAATAGCCAGCGTTCGTCCCATGTAAAATACTGCCAGGCAGGTTAAAACATACTAACAGAAATATTTTCTTACACAACAGACAAACTGTAGCATTTACTTTTAGGATGTTATAGAGACTGAAAATGTAAATTAATTTCATAGAAGGCTTAGATAGTTAGCTAAAGATAGTACATCTGGATCTATTAATGGCAGTAGTCCAGAGGTAGCTTTAGCTCAGAAAAATCACTAACCTGCAGACTGTTAGAAACTAAATACTACGCCAGGTGAATTATCACGCTATACTTGCCAAGTTTCCTTCTTGTTTTCACTAGTCATTGGGAATATTGACTGCTGCCAGATGCAGTTGAGATGGATATTTGGTATTACTCAGCGTATATCAGTCAGGTAAAACCAGCCATAATACCTATTTCATTGTACTAGACTCTTCTAATAAAGTATTTTGAACAGTAAATATTATGAACAGGAATAGTTTGCCCTCACCTACTACCTCTCCCAGCAGACAGGCAGTAATTGCCAAACAGTAAAGTTGTATGTGGGTTCTAGTAATGTCTGTGAACACACTAATTAAAGAAGTTCACTTTTAGAAAAACAGGAACTTCAATAAATTACAAAGCAAAAATGGTTTGATGTAAAGGTTAGATAATCCTGAGCAGCATGATGAAGCCTGGACCTGTCTTTACTTTTATTCCTGTGACAAGGAAAGCTGAATGATGCTGATGTCTTGAAAAGCATGCAGCTCATAAGAAACCAGCAGGAAATCTGAAAAAGGAAGGATGGTTCTTTGTTGGAAATAATTTTTCATCCTGAGTACAATTAAGCTCCATGGACAAGCAGGCTATTACATCCTGTCGCTAAATATCACAACCCAAAGGCCCCTAATGAACTGATTAGCATTCTTGTTCCTTTAGGAGGTCAGATATTTGCACAGTTGGTGCACTCTTTTATTGACAAAGTCTATAATTATGAATATTTCTCCTATATATTATATTGTGCTAGTTTATCAGTCATCTTATGTATGCTAGCTGAAAAAGAAATTATAGTTATCACTGCAGGTCTTCTGTTTCCTTTAATTAAGAAAGTCAAAGAATATTGAATTGATGCTTATCTAGAGTATTAAGTCCATTGAATGAAATGTTCGGTAAAAAGCAGCGTGAACAAAGCATGTTTGTACATTCAAAAATCAAAATTTAGCGAGTTTATGGAGAGTATTTAGATTGCTTATTAAAAGCTTAATTAAGTAATTAGTCAACATGCTCTTTATCAGTCAACTCACATCTCATGATTTTGTAAGTAGCAGCTGAGAAACTCTTGACAAGTTTCAGCCTTCCTGTGAATGTAGTGTTGGTGGTGATTTTTACAGAACTAATTTATGGAACCAATATTTGAGAGACAATGAGTTTGTTGCTGCCTTTCAGCTAGGAAGATAATCTTTTCTATTTGATCAGTTCTGTATTCCTATTTCCTTGTTTAAGTTGATTTGTTGACACTGCGAAAAGAGAAAGAAGGAACAGTACTTACCCAAGCCAGAGCCTGATTCAAGTCAGGTAGAAGAAACAAGAAAGCCGTTTTAGCTGCAAAAAGAGACTACATGTTGCCTCTAAACTGTCAGTTACTTTATCAGCCTCATAGTTTGAACTTCCTTCTGTACAACTTAAACTGAAGTCTGTAGCATGTCCTCCCATCTTAAGGACTTTAAAAGATTACAGGACCTGAGCTCATTAGGAAAAAGATTGCATCTTACTCTTTGGGAGAGGGTTGAGATGTTGATGATATGGACAGGTAAGGCTTTGGCAAACAATGTAAATTTAAGCATAAAAATCCTTTATACTGGTCTTTAATATCTGCTCTGGACTGCAGGCACTTATTACAGCTAGCACTGGTTTTGCTTGTAATGTATGGCATATACACGTATGCAACAGCTGTCAATTTGGTTTAGTATTATAACATAGAGCTAAGTAGGAGTGAGTCAAGGAGAAGTTATTATTTGACAAATACTCTTCAGAAGGTACTAATTTAAAGATCTTGGTATTTCTGTTTTTCTCTAAATACTATATTCGCATGTGGAATTACACTGTTGAACCTGGCTGTATGTGTATAAAAGGAAGTCTCTGCGACACATATTTTTAAGATAATTGCAACGATTCTCCCAAGAACTTGATGTGGGAAATCTTCAACAGAGCCCTGCAGTGTTTACAATCGTTGACCATAGCAGAAACTTATTTTCTGAAATGCTGGTTTGAAGTGACCTCATACATAGTCTTTTTGTACTAATCTTAGAAAAGTTTCATAGAATCATCAAATTGGCTAGGTTGGAAAAGACCTTTAAGATCGTCAAGTCCAACCATAACTCCAGGACAGCCAAGACCACCACTAAACCATGTCACTAAGGGACTCATCTACACAGCTTTTGAACAGTTCCAGGAATGATGATTCCACCACTACCCTGGGCAGTCTGTTCCAATGCCTGATGACCTTCTCTGTGAAGAATTTGTTCCTAATATTCAATGTAAACCTCCCTTGGCACAACTTGAGGCTGTTACATATTGTTCTATCTCTTGCTACTTGGGAGAAGAGACCAGCCCCCACCTCATTGCAACCTCCTTTCAGGTAGTTGTCGAGAGCAATAAGGTCCTTCCTGAGACTTCTCTTCTCCAGACTAAACCCCCCCAGGTCCCTCAGCCATTCCTCATCAGACTTGTGCTCCAGATCCTTCACCAGTTTTGTCGCTCATTTCTGGACCCACTCCAGCGCCTCAATGTCTTTCTTGTGGTGAGGGGACCAGAACTGAATGCAGGATTTGAGGTGCAGCCTCACCAGCACTGAGTACAGAGCAATAGTTACTTCCCTGGCCCTACTGGCCATAATACTGCTGATACAGGCCAGGATGCCATTGGCCTTCTTGGCTGCTTGGGCACAAGCTGGCTCATGTTCAGTGACCATCAATCAGCAACCCCAGGTCCTTTTTCCACTAAGCAGTTTTGCAGCCACTTTTTCCCAAGCCTGAAGCATTGCATGGGGTTCTTGTGGCCTAAATGCAGGACCTGGCCCTTTGCCTTGTTGAACCTCATACCACTGGCCACATCCCATCGATCTAGCCTGTCCAGATCCCTCTGTAGAGCCGCCTTATCCTCCAGCATATCAACACTCCCACCCAACTTGATGGTGTCTATTTGCCATGTGCTTATGAAAACTGTTGCTGGCTAGTGTGATGGCAGTCTCTGTTCCATTTTGAAGATTCTGCTAAAATATCTACGCAATATCTACGCATATGTTAATCTTTTAATAGCATCTTAATCTTTTGTTCTTATACAGACTGATACGGTTTCAGTTGTTTACACTGAATGAATAGTTTGTGAAAAAATCACAAGTGGGTTCTTTTAAGGAAATGTTTCTTATAGATGTATGTCATTCATTATATCTTAGAATCATAGAATCATAGAATATTTAGGGTTGTAAAGGACCTGAAGATCATCTAGTTCCAACACCCCTGACGTGGGCAGCGACACCTCACACTAAACCGTGTCACCCAAGGCTCTGTCCAACCTGGCCTTGAGCACCACAGGGATGGAGCATTCACAACTTCCTTGGGCAGCCCATTCCAGTGCCTCACCACCCTTACAGTAAAGAACTTTTTCCTTATATCAAATCTAAACTTCCCCCGTTAAAGTTTGAACCCATTACCCCTTGTCCTATCACTACAGTCTCTAATGAAGAGTCCTTCCCCAGCATCCCTATAGACCCCCTTCAGACACTGGAAGACAGCTATGAGGTCTCCACGCAGCCTTCTCTTCTCCAGGCTCAACAGCCCCAACTTTCTCATCCTTCATATGGGAGGTGCTCCAGTCCCCTGATCATCCTCGTGGCCCTCCTCTGGACTTGTGCCAACAGTTCCATGTTTTTTTTATATTGAGGACACCAGAACTGTACACAATACTCCAAGTGAGGTCTCACAAGAACAGAGTAGAGGGGCAGGATCAGCTTCTTTGACCTGATGGTCACACTCCTTTTGATGCAGTCCAGGGTACGGTTGTCTTTCTGTGCTGCAAGTGCCCACTGAAGCTGAATCATGTTCATTTTTATATCAACCAACAGCCCCAAGTCCTTCTCCACAGGGCTGCCTTGAATCTCTTCTCTGCCCAACCTGTAGCTATGCCTGGGATTGCTCCCACCCAGGTGGAGGACCTTGCACTTGGCATGGTTAAACTTCATCAGGTTGGCATCGGCCCACCTCACAAGCGTGTCAAGGTCCCTCTGGATGGCATTCCTTCCCTCCAACGTATCAACCAAACCACACAGCTTGGTGTCATCGGCAAGCTTGCTGAGGGCACACTCAATCCCACTGTCCATATCAACCTACAAAGATGCTGCCCAAGACCGGTCCCAACACCAATCCCTGAAGGACAGAACTCGTTACTGGTCTCCAGCTGGACATTGACCATTGACCACAACTCTTTGAGTGCAGCCATCCAGCCAGTTCTTTATCCGCTTCTTCTAGGGTAACAGCTGCTTTTATTTTGTTTGATACTCTGCAATGTATTAGTATATTATATGTCACCATATATTAAAATCAGTATGAACTTCAGACTAGCAATCCACTATGAAAAGAGCTGCCATGAATATGCAAAACCGAACATACAGCAGTTAGAAATTTTGCCACAGATATTGCTCATCTTAGCCCTGCATTGCTTTCCTGTTCTATTAATGAGCAGAATGATGATCTGTACTCCCGTGGGTCTGAAAAGGCAGTCCGTGAAGTGAAGCTGCTTCAGAAAAAGTTAAGAAATACCAAACTTCTTGATTTTGTTTCCTCCCACCTGTGTTGCAGCTCTGCTGTACTTCTGTCTTCATTCATGCAAAGCCAATGAATTCTGTAGCTGATAATGCATGTATATCAACCTGTTCATAATCATGACAGCTGGGATTGCTGTACTCAGTAGTTTTCTCTGTTGTCTCCAGTTTAGCTAGCACTAGCTAACAAAAGCTATATTAAAGAGAAAAAGGAAGAGGACATACTGAAAATAATTAAATTGAAGCATAGTCTCAGTAGAATGCCAAGAGCTTAGGGTATCCTATAATGCACCAGATGGAAAATACAAATCTCACGATTCATCATGTCTGGCATTGAAATACCAGATAGTGAAACAACTTCCCAGACTGCTGTTTTTAGGTTTAAAATTATGCATCACTTATTCAAGGGAAATCAGCTTTAACAGCACAAACTAAGCAGCCTATGTGGACTCCATTAACATACCTGTAACTTTAGCGATGTCTTGCAGTATATCACAGAAATCTTGTTTCTCTCATCTCCCTACCTGAGTTTCCATTTTGGGATATACTGTTGGTTTATGATTAATTTACAAGATGAAGTATGCATCTTAATGATAATTTTAACTTCCCCACCCCATCAGTTTTTTCTTCCCAGAAAACTGAGGAAAGTTGCTTGAATGCTTGATGTATGGCGTTCATACATAGTGCCAATAAAACAAATTTATCTTATTTGCCTTTACCCTTCCACTCTCTATAAATAAACAGCCTCATAATTGCAGAAAAAACAGTGTAGTTTTCCTTAAGTTCTGCTAGTGATCTAAGAATCACAAATAGTATCTTAAATCAAAAATAAACAAGATGTACAAATGCTTGTTTCTAGTTTCAGCATTAATTTTTACTGTTTTCATTTATTATAATCATTTGTTGTTTGGGTTCTTTTGAACTGCTGACATTTCTTTTGATGGTCTTTTGTCATGTCTTGTTTCTCATAATCCTTTTTTTTTTGTTTGATATTTGGGCAGCTGTTCCATACTAATCTCTCATCAACTTCCCTTGTTTTAACATCCTTAATAATTTTCCAGAAACTTAACTCTGAAGGGTAGATTCTTGTGAGCTTTGTGCATTTTTGCAGCTAAGTTAAGGAGAAAGATTCAATTGATATGGGAAGAACAAGTAGGCCAACGACATCAGTTCTCTTTGAGCTGTTGCTAACCAGTCAGCACAGGCAGTCTGAAGCTTCTCAAAAACTGCAACCTGTGAAGTTAATAGAAACATGAAAAGAAACTCGTACTGGCTAAAGAGGCTTGTCAGAGAAAGTCTGAAATCGAGTTGTTGGGGGGATGATGGAAGAGGTATAATTTAAAATCATTGAAATCTAGGCTTGTTACTTGTTTTCTGCAAGTCTGACGTAGTGAAGACTGTTCTGCACTTACAGACCTGGCTAATAGCCATCGTAGTGACTAATTTGAATGCTGTGAAATTTCTCCTTTCCTGCGCATGTCTGAGAACATTATCATGTGACACTGGCATGGATTCTAAATAACAAAAAGAAAACTATTAACTGCTTGGTATTTTAAGGGCAATGTTAACAAACCAGAAGGACATTTAATAGAGAAATTCAAATGGCACTCAGTCTCTACATAAAACTAAAAGAAGAGTGCATCATAAAAAACCTGAAGAGTGGAAGCAGTCACTCAGCAGTAAGTTGTTACTGTGTATTAAAAACAGCATGGAGGACAAAAATTCTGTATGTCTCAACTTTAATGTGCTTAATTAAAAATCCTGTGCTTCATAAAATAAAGGGGCAGTACTGTATGTATCTAGTGTAAAGTATACAAATGCAGTAAATTGTCTTTTGCAATAGTTGGGTGGTCAATTGAGAGTAAAGATAAAATTGCCATTTCTTGTCTTTCGTAGTCTTTCCTGCAGCAGCAAAATAATGGAACATAAATATTTGTTTAGCTACCATTCCATATAACGAAAACACCTTATGAAGTTGTCCTACATAAGGAAATGATTGCACGCAATATTTCTTTGTTGAGCTTCTTTGACAAACTGTATTTTCAAAAGTCTTGAATAAACATAGGGGGGTTATTTCATTTATATTATGCAGTATATTGGTGCAGTTTATGAATTGTCTATCTCTTGTGGAATTAGTTCTATTGTTTCCACCTGTAATTTAATGAAGTTGTATTGGCATTGCACGTAGTCTTAGAAAAAGCATAAATGCCTAATGCAGCCACCAGGAACAGAAAGCAGTACATTGCTGTTACTACAACCGCATTCTAAAAGAAAGGCTGTTACGAAGTTTTTATCTTTTGTGCTTTTTACCTTTTACACTGTTATCAATATTTCTATTTTTACTCTAATTTTAGTAGGAACTATGCTATTTCTTGATATATTAATGTGTTCAGGTTAGTTAGTGGTACCCATACCTAAATTCCATATAAACAGTAATTTATGTACCTAAAACTTTAGCTTCAATAAGAAGACAGTGATACTAATTAAGCTACGTAGGTGCTTGAAGTTAGATTAGTCCCATACATTTCATTTCATACAAAATAATATGATAGTAGAGTAATCCTTAAATTTTAAGAATTGAGAAAATTTGATGAAATTTGATTTATTCATAGGCCTAATATACACAATAAATGCTAGGAAGTGTGTATGACATTGAAGTAATTCTTTTTGATACTTCCAGTAGTTACAAGTGAAAAATGTGTATGAAATATAGATCAATGTTAAGTAAAATCTGTGGGGTTAACTGGATTCGCTGAGTATTCTTGCAGCCTTAACAGCAGTGTACAGCTTTCTAGTTCATGCCAAAGAAGATTTTCAGAAACTTTCACGGATGCATGAGAACATGGAAAAGCTTTATCAGAACGTGATGGGATATTATGCCATTGATCTGAAAAAAGTTTCCGTGGAGGAGTTTTTAACGGACTTAAACAACTTCCGGACAATGTTCATGGTATAGTCTATTTATTTTATGCCTAATATTTCTTAGAAATTATTTCTGTAATCTTACTGAACAAACTAAAAATTATTTTCTTCCTCCTCAAATGGTACCTTATGCTTGTATTAGAAATTTTACTTGGTGCATTCTAAACTTTTAAGATATCCTAAACATAATGGAGTACTGAATTATTATTTGTGAATTATTTCATTTCTGAAATAATTACAAATTCCTAACAACAATGGATGTTATTTAAAGCTGAACCTCTTGTGTGCATGTATAACCTGAAGAACAAAAACCTGAAACTCTACTTTTTTTTCAATACAACTGCATTTTCTGTTTGAAGGATGCTTGTGATTTACTTTAAACCAAATTTATTTATATAACAACAAATATTCTAACAATCATTCTATATTTATAATGCATGTTCTTCCCATGCAAAATCCAGACTCATGATTTTATTTTGTTTAATATTTCATTTGATCAGTGCCGAGGTTTGCATTTGTAAGCAGGATCCGTGCTGTTGAAACTCAGAGCTCCTTAGCCTGGCTTAAAAAAAATAGCGTATTTTCCTCAGACTCTCTTTGCAAAGACCTTAAATTTCTGTGACAGTAGATTTTCTAGGACTTTGTTTCATGAATCTTAAATGCTTACTTTTGACTTTTCCCTTTAAAAGGGTGATCTTTGGGAGGAAGGGCTAAGGCTTATTACTTTGTTATTTTTGAAATATTTGAATTACATTTGAGAAACAGACATTAGGTTGATCATAGAATCATAGAATGGTTTGCATTGGAAGGGACCATAAAGATCATCTAGTTCCAACCCTCTTGCTATGGGCAGGGACACCTTCCACTAGACCAGGTTGCTCAAGGCCCCATCCAAGTTGATGATCTTATTGACCTGATCCAAGTTATTGTTGTGTTGCTGCTTTTCTATAGAATGTAGAACATTGTTTAAAACATAGCTCAGACTCTCTGTTTTTTGTTTTGTTTTGTTTTGTTTTGTTTTGTTTTGTTTTGTTTTGTTTTGTTTTGTTTTGTTTTGTTTTGTTTTGTTTTGTTTTTTCTGTGGGGTATTCTATTTCTGGGACCAAGGGAGGTGGTGTGACGATTTGGTTTGGTTAGGTTGTTTTCCCTACTAAAATGTGATTTAAAGGTTTTAACAGAAGATGGCCACGAGGATGATCAGGGGACTGGAGCACCTCCCATATGAAGATAGGCTGAGAAAATTGGGGCTGTTCAGCCTGGAGAAGACAAGGCTGCTTGGAGACCTCATAGCAGCCTTCCAATACCTGAAGGGGGCCTATAGGGATGCTGGGGAGGGACTCTTCATTAGGGTCTGTCGTGATAGGACAAGGGGTAATGGATTCAAACTTAAACAGGGGAAGTTTAGATTGGATCTGAGGAAGAAATTCTTTACTGTGAGGGTGGTGAGGCACTGGAATGGGTTTCCCAGAGAAGTTTTGAATGCTCCATCCCTGTGGTGTTCAAGGGCAGGTTGAACAGAGCCTTGGGTGTCATGGTTTAGTGGGAGGTGTCCCTGCCCATGGCAGGGTGTTGTAACTAGATGATCTTGAGGTCCTTTCCAACCCTAACTATTCTATGATTCTATGTTTCTGAAAAGTAAGGTAGAAATTTCTCACCAGGATATTTCTTTATATGCTTGCAGCTGATTCTGTATGACTATGAACAGTCATCTTGGCAAATCTCAGGATAATCAGATGGTCTACAAAATATTGCAGGTTCTTTTGCCACTGTCAGTGTAGTTCTGGAAGAAGAATGTTTAGCTTCATGTACTTCAGAATACATACTCAAGCCTGCTGTATCCATCAATTTAAAATAACCGAACACAAGCAACTCAGGGAAAGCTGATGTCTATATAAACTCAAAATACTTTTCTAGAGCTCTTGTTTAAAATTAGTAGGGGTTACTGTCTTGATGATTGGGGACTACATTCAGATTGGTAGTGTTAGGGGGTGCAGCGGGAAGTTGATTTTGTGTGGAGGTTGTCACTGGTTTTGGTTTGTTTCTTTTAAGCTTTCCTTGCAAAAATAGATTTTTTCTCTTGGATTCTGAACACTTGGCTGGTAAACAACTCTTTCTCAAGAAATGGAAGAGTAAAAAGGCAGGTCCCCTGTTATGTATGAATTTATTGATTTGATAACTTGGAAAAGGTGGCTTATGTCACATCTGGCTACTTATGACTGCATAGCTTAACTTGCTGGCTACACTCATGCAGGAAGGTTATCCAATTACGAACTTTGTGACAAAATCTGGAACAGTGATCTAATTCATGCCTATTGATCTGTAGAAAGATTCGATTAGTCATTTTACCATCCATTCCTTCTTGCACCTGACACTTATCGCTACAACACACTGAAGTTGCTTGCATGTTTCCCAGTCTTGTTTGGTTTTGCTTGGATGGTTGGGGGTTCCTTAATGATTTCAAAAATATTTGAGGATGTAAATGGGGGAAAAATACTTCTTTTGTAGATACTGAAAAGGGGTTCGAAATTGTGGTTCCATCGAAAAGGAAAAGGAAAGGACTTAATTTCAAGGAAAGGGCTTAAAATGGAACCCATGTTTAGCAAACATTGGAACAGATAAAGATCACCAGGCCTCTGCAACTTCATGGTTTAACAACTAAAAACCTAGAAGGCACAGTCTTTCATCAGAATGATTTTGTTCGGCAAGTTGTGTGTGCCAGATTTTTCAATGTGAGCAGTGGTAACGTTTTCCTAACTTGGTCAGTGCCTAAAATGAAACTCAGAAATCCGATTTCAAAATTGCTAAATATTATGAGATAGTTATATTACTTTACTTTTCTGATGGCTAAACCATACCTCCTATTTAAACACTTCAGAATAAGAATTCTAAATGCTTAGGTTCATCCTAAATTGAAAACTCCCATATTTTTTTCTGTGCCTGTAAAATCGTCACTGATACTAACCTCTGCTTCGCAGATTAATTACTGCTTCAAAACAGTTAGATATTATTGATGAGCATGACAGAAGAAACTTTGAGGAAAATTAACAGTTCTGTCTTGCAGCTCACAGTTTGAAGGCTGTATGAAAAAGATGTGTAGATAAGGCATGAAACCCCTTATCATTCAGTGACAATAAAATATTGAGTAGCTGCTCAGTTTTGAGACCTTTTGGAAAAGGTTTTTGAGATGCCTAATGTGAGACACCTAAGATCTGATTATCATAATTGTTTAGCATTGGTCTTGATTTCTGTCAGAAACTGAAGGTGGTTGGCATCATAGAAAACTTAGTTCAAAATCATTTTAAACTTAGTGCTGAAAAATCATTGGCTTCTTAAAACGTCCAAAATTAAAAGACTACTTAAGTCATCAGTAGGTGTTGGGAAAGTGAAGTTCAGTCATCCCCGTTGTCAAGCGAAGTTGGTAATTTGTGTACAGTACTTACCTACTTGTAATGTGGTTTTTTTGGTTCTCAATTAATGAAAATGTTTAGAACGCTTAAAAAAACATGTTTAAATATAGAGCCAGAGACTTAAGATTTTTTGGTGTGTGCTTTGTACTTAACTTTGGTGTGCACTTTGTACTTCAGTGTTGCTTGGTGACTGTGACATCTACTCACACTCTGTGAACACCAAATCTAGAGCACGGACCACATCAAACTCTTTAGGCCTTTTAGCAAGGTAGTGTTAGGACATTTAATGTTTGAAATGCAAACAGTATAAGAGGCAAGTATGTGTTCATCTTAGTAAATTTTTTGACAATTTGTGGTATAAGCATTTTGAAGAACTTTATACACCTTTTTTTTTTTTTTTTTTTTTTTGTTGAAAACACACAGAACCATATAGATTTGGCTCTAGGGCATAGACCTCTAAATATTGGCACCTGAATATGAGCTTGGGTGTCCAATCTCGTATTATAGTCGATACATACACAATATAATTAGCAGAATTTGGAAGAATTGTCTACCCAGTGTCTCAAAGGAGATCTAATAACAGAAGTGCCTAGTATCCCGCAGAGATGTCTTAAATAGTATCCAAGACATCATCATAGTGACATTTTAAGTTATGTCACGGAACTTACGGAAGACCAGTGTCCTGGTAGAGAAAGTCTGGAGGCAAGGTGCGATACTTCTAAGTGTTGAATATGAAGGTGTGACCTACTAAGTTAAGGCCAGTTAATAAGTGTGATTAGAAATAGACATCTACATTTGGATCACTGCAGTCTGTGGCTGAGTTCTCCTGCTATAATATTTTTTGGGAAAAGTATAGACGCAATGTTAGAAATTTCCTTTTCACTCTGTTAGGAAAGTGTAATTTCTGTCAAATTCGTACTTGTGCTCAAGTCCCATTTGAGTTTTGCCCAGCAGTTTACAGAATGCCCAGTCTGAAAATCAGCAAATAATTTGTCAAAATTAATTCACTTCAGAATTTTAGCAGTTTGTAGTAGGCTTCTCCCCTCCTCCTCTAGTGTCAAGAAAAATGACACAGGTGACTCTGGAGAAGACACTGTGGAAGTACAGCTCTGCTTTGTTTAAAAAGTCCATTCCATTCTCATTTTTCATGATTGAAAGCTTATTGTTCGGTTATCAAAGGCAGGTGTTTCCTCACAAGATATTTTTTTCCTTTCCTTTGTTCATTGTCTATTGTAATGATGCTACAAACCATGCCCATGCATATATTGCAGTAATCCTCAATCTGTGCTTTATAGTACTCTTTAATCCTGTTTTACTTTCTTTTTTATTTCCTAAGGGCAGGCTGGGCATTTTCCCACTAAAACCAACATGAGACATTATATATCCCTGCCAACATGGAGCCTCTGCCTCAGACCTTGTGAAGATGCTAGCCATTGTGTAGGGGGGGACACTTTGATCTATTCTGAAGGACGAGATTTTGTGTGTAACTGCATTCTGAAAAGATAAACTTTCTGCAATGAAGAATAGGTGCCTGGCACTTCACATTTAATGGAAGCCACTGGAAAGCACTAAGAATTTACCAGTGAAAATAGTTAACGCTGAAATAATGAAAAAATAATCCTAAAATAGCTGTGTTAAAGTATTGAATATGACAGTTTCTTATTTAATGTCTGAATATGCAAAATAATGATTTAAAAACCCTGGTTCTCTTTTGGGCTTCATTGGACGTTATGGAGTACTTATTTATAATTCAAAATAAACAATGTTATATGGGTATTAACCTAAAGACAAGAATTTATAAGACCAGTGAATTAGTGCATATGTGGATAAGATAAGAACAAAGTACAGCTAAAAGTTACCCAAGCAGCCTTGTTTTCCTTGGTGTAGTGGCAGCATGAGAAAGAATAAATGTTGAAACTATTCTAGAAATACAAATAGTAACAGTTTTGTAAAACCAAGTGATTTAGATACTTTAAATTGTTCTTCCATTAATGTGTGTATTCTTAAGATGCATTTCTTACTGAATTTCTAATCCCCATTTGGGGGCAATTAGTATGTTTTTAAGGTATTTATTCTGAATTTGCTTACTTTTTTGAATAAAATGCACTAAATATGGAATGTAAAATATTTATTTGCCTTGAGAAATTAAGGTTAGTAGTTAGGAGATGTGATTTTAAAGCTTTTTTCTTTGTTTTTAAGGTTCAGCTTTGTTTTTGCTAAGACTTCAGTTTTAATGGAACTTTCTTTTTCATAGCAAGCAGTAAAGGAGAATATGAGAAGAAGAGAAGCAGAGGAAAAACAGAGGCGTGCTAAAATAGCTAAAGAAAAAGCAGAAAAAGAAAAGCAAGAGAGACAACAAAAGAAAAAGAGCTTATTAGAGATGAAAACAGGTAAGTAACATAGAAAACCCATTTTACCAAGCATTTGCTGGAAATAAAGCTGCTATTTTTTCATTATCTGAACATACTTTGAGAAAAGACAGAATAAATGAACAATTTCACAGATTAAAGTTTACAGCAAAGAGGTCCTTACATTTTGTTTTGTTAATGAGCTTCTCTAATTACCTGTTTTCATGAATTAGAACTTGTAATGCTGTTTGTATTTTTCTATTAGAATATACTGAACCTTGTGTGACAAGTATAAATTTAGTTATGCTCGAACCCCTTTCATTACCTGAAAACACATTTTCCAAATTGCAAGGTGTCCTGGGTTCAGCAGTAGCAGTCATTTTTCTCCTTCTTAGTAGCTGGTGCAGCGCTGTGTTTCTGACTTTCGGCCTGGGAACAGTGCTGATAACAGCGATGTTTTTAGTTGTTGCAGTAATGTTTAGTCTGACCAAGGACTTTCTGAGCCTTATGCTCTGCCAGGGAGGACAGGAAGCTGTGAGGAAGCAGAGACAGGACACCTGACCCAAACTAGCCTAAGAGGTATTCCATACCACAGCACGTCATGCCCAGGATGTAAAAACTAAGGGCAGGGACCCAGAAGAGGGGAGTTCACTGCTCAGTCGGGCTGGGTCTAGGTGGTGAGTGGTTGTATTCTCTTCCCTTGTTGTTTTCCTTATCATTATTATTATTGGTGGTAGCAGCAGTGGTTTGTGTTATACCTTGGTTACTGGGCTGTTCTTATCTCAACCTGTGGGAGTTTCATTCTTTCGATTCTCCTCCCCATCCGCCCGGGAGCTGGGGGAAGAAAGAGGGGGGAGTGAGTGAGCGAGCTACGTGACTGACTGGGCTTAAACCGCAACACAAAGCTATTTTCTTTCTTTTAACTGAAGTTACATATTCATTTTTGTTATTTTATGAGAATAAGCCCTTCCTGAAGTACTCTTAAGATTTTAATTTAAATATGTCACAAAATGGTTGAGGTTGGAAGGGACCAATGGGTGTCATCTAGTCCAATGTCCCTGTTCAAGTAGGGTTACATAGAGCACATTGCTCAGGACTGTGTCCAGACAGCTCTTGCATAACTTCAGGGAAGGAGACTCCCTGGAAAACCTCCCTGGGCAACCTATTGTGATGTTCTGTCACCCTGACATTAAAACAGCTTTTCATGTTGATTGTTATTTCAATAGGTCCCTATTGGAGCACCTTTCTAAAAAGCAACCCCGGCCATGCATTTTTAAAGTTACTCAGTTATCCTGTGTTGTCTTTTATACCAAAAGAGAAGGCAGACCCTATGAATTCTTTGTTACAAAAAAGATATCTGATGATCCTCTATACTGTTTCATTTTATCCCAGGCTGAGCTTCTGGAATCCTTCAGAATGGGACATGACTTACTGTGTAAATTTTCACGAGCTGCTTTCATTTTTTTCTGAGCAGATCTTGTTGAACAGTTCCCCACTCAAACCCTGGTCAGCACCTTTGGAATAAATGATAATGTGTCTCTTCCATGTTTCAGTAGTAGGCAGAACAGGTGTGTTTAGTTTCAGAGATTCTTCAGGCCAGAAGTATTTAATTTATTTCCATAAGAACGTCCATGCTTTGAGGTGCAAGAGCAAACCTTTCTCTTAAGATGGGAAACCAGGCAGCTTCTCTCTGAACACAGAATTTCTAATTCTTTAGAAGTAAATTCAAAGCCCAATCACAAAACTATCCGTGACAATCTTTTTAAAGCCCATGGAAGATAGCGAAGGATGCTGAAGACTAGGAAAGGGTAAGAATTCATGCGTATTTGGAAGTGTCTAAAGAGGTTAGGTATTCTTTTCTCAGACATTTGTATGTATGACAGATAGTGCTTTGGGTGGAAATTTAGTAGTTTTCTGTGGAAAATTAAAGCTTCTCTTAAGACCTTTTCTTAATAATGTCATATTCAGGCTTTCCAGGATACAGGTGCCAATGTTACAGACTTAAATATGTTAATCCACATGTGTATGTAAGCCTCTGCTAGTTAAACCTACTGCTTCTGCTAATGTAGCAGGGAGCTATGTACTTGTCATCTGCAGATTAGCTGGGTCATTGATTAAATAGCTGCTTTGTTTCTTCGTAGCTTGGGTTTTTATTAAATCATATAAGTCTACAGAAAGAGGTTTCCTTTTCTTGTTAGCAGCCACTTAAGGTTCAATCTGGAATGACTGATCTAGACAACAGCAGATGGTAAAAGATGGTGTTAGGATCACCTAAATGTCTTGAATGTTATATTTACTAAGCTGGCCACTGATTAGTTGGGCGTTTGTTCTGCAAAGCTCCTTGCAAGATATCTTTTGCTTGTTTGCAACATCATTTTTAAAGTCTGTTAGAAGACCGTGAGTCTGACAGTGAAAAAAACTTATGAAAACTATTTCTTGATTGAAGAGGCAAGTGTTGCTCCAATTCTGATGGAAGGATAACATAGATATTCAAAGACTAATTCTTTTTTTCCTTCTTTTTATTTTCCTAGCCGTAACTAGTTCATTGCAAGCTGCTTTCTCATTTAGAATCTGTAAATCAGTGACAAAATGTTTATATCTGACCTGCTGACAAATTTCTAACCAGGTTCTCCCTCTGTCAAAACAGCAAAACACTCTCACTTGGACTATGACTGTGGAGTAACTGAATTTTGCTGCATATCTTTTCATGATATGGTGACTGGGTCAGATGCTGGATTTGTAGAAACATTATTTCAATTATTACTTGAATGACATTATTACTACCACTACAAATTACTTTTTAGTATCACTAACACTACATATTCAAAGCCTTAACATCTGTGTCCTAAATTTGATGTGAATATAAAATCCCATGGAGCTGATGATGGTGAATTGGCAATGGTGGCTATCAGTGATGGTCTTAGTTGAGAAGGCATGTTGAAATTTGATAGGTCTTCTGCAAGGAAAGCTAGAACTGAAGTGGGTATTGTTTTGTCTTCTCTACCATCTTCTCTTCACTTCCCCACTCCCAGTTTGGGATCTTATTCTGTTATAAAATGGTTTAGTTTCTAGCAGTTCTGCCCCTCTTGTCTATCTCTAGGTTACCGGATGCAAAAACCTTCAAGGGGGAGAGGGGTGTTAATTCCCCAGGCCACGGCAGTGCCTTCAGCTGGGTACCTTTCCCTTGCTTAGCTGCTGCTTCTTTTGTTAATGTAAGAGCAGTCTTTTCCCAGTGCTTGAGTTTGTGTGTTTTTTTCACTGACCTTTAATTGGCCATTGGTGACTAATTTAAGGTTCTGGAGCTTCTGCTTTCAGCTTGTGCTCATATGTTTCAAGGCCTGAGCTGCTATCCAAAGCTTAAGCAGGATTTTTATCAACATCCTATGATTGTTATGTTAACCACTGGTCTAATTTAAAACACAGACATTTAACCTGTTCTAGATTATCCGGTGTTCTTGGAGTCCTTTTCTTTGGATTTCTTCAGCTTTCATCTGCTTTTGGAAGTTATTTGAAGAGTTGCATTTTGTTGCCTATGGTGCCTGCTTTGGCTACATGAGATGGAGGAGAGAGTGATTTGTTTCTTCTCGTAAATGTGACCTACATAAGGCTCCAAAAGTCTTTAGCTATTTGGAGGATATTACTGACTTTTTTTCTGCATTCACATAAAGCTTAAGATCTTAAATATGTACCAAAATGTAGATTTTATTAATGTCTACAAAATAGGTGAGTTGAGTCGGTAGGTTGCATATACCACATTAGGACTGTATTATACCAGATTTGACCAGCACAGCATAGATATTATTAACCCAAAAGGAAGATGATTCTGTACTTAAGGTAACTCCTGATTTTTAGCTTAAACTAATTCCTTCTGTGTGAAAACTATAATTTCATTACTAGTAACTGACATATACTCCGAACATTAAATTCAAGGTGATCCTACCATATACCAGCCTTCTCATGAACTGTAATGGCCTTTTTTAGCCTATGCTGTGCCTTTCATACACAGGTGACAACTTAGTCATCTAGAACACAGCTTTGTCATCCATACCTCTGCATCAGACTGCCTTTGAAGTACTGTTATACTGTTACTGTTCAGTGTTGATAAGGTCACTTTCTAAAAATAGATAAATATGTGTACTGTGATATATCTTCATAAAGTTTTCAGTTTGATTTTTGTTATATATTTCAGATATAAATATATATAGATTGTGAAGTGTGTAGAGTTTTATGAATATGTAGTGTTGGTATCTTTCAGAAAGACTTGAAGTTTTAGGTAGGCTTTATAATACAAATTTGGACTTCTGCTTATAAGACCATAGTTGGAGTTTCTTAATGATGTGCAATTGCTTGACTTACTCTTGCAAGTGTTTTTTGGAGATTTGGACCTGAAGCCAATGTCAGATTTGGATCACTCTAAATTGTAATTTGCTAGAATTCTCAATCTCTACCTTACATCATAGGCAGTGCTACTTAAGTGTCCTAACGATCATAGCTCAAATGGTTCACTGATAAAATAGGTTGTTAAGTGTAAAAATATCAGCTCCATATTTTCCTTTCAGCTTTATCCTAACTTGAAAAGTGTGTGGAATTCAATAAAATTTTTGAATGCCTAAGCAGTGAATGATACTTGGTATTTTGGAATTTATGATAACAAAATCTGTCCTCAAAGTATTCTCTGGGCTACAAAATGATATTCATTGTGAGATGCTTTGTCAACAAGGTTGCTTTACTTCTGTGAAGCCAGTTCAAGCTATCACATACTATCCTTCGAAGGGTAAATAGCCAGTGGACAGGGATCTTTATGTAAATGCCACTTGTCTGCATACTGTTAACATTCAGATACATACTTTCTCGTGCTGTTCAGGTTCTCAGTAGAAAGCACACCAATCAATTATTTTGATCTTATCACGGTGTAAAGAATTCTGTAACTGTGATAACACCAGCTAAATTTATTGTAGTTTAATTGAGAACTCCATCATTGTGGCATCTTCATTGTGTCTTACTTTAAATACTATTTAAGTAACAAGCCACTTTAATCAGTGATTATTTACAAAGGCTGCCTTTTCTTACACTAAAACAGTGAAGAAATGCCAAAATTATGTCTTAAAATATCTGATTTCCAATCTAAAATATTACTTTGTTTTCAATAGTGTTAGTTTCATTTTATTACAACTAACTGGTTTTAAATCCATGTTTCAGTTCATTTAGACAGTTATGACCTTATTAGCAGTCAATGTTGAAATAATTATTTTTGTAGAGGTTGTATATTGTTTATCTGTTTTTGCAGAAAAACAGATTTGTGTCTTGAACTAGCTAAGAGTGTTTTAGGTTTTGGTTCTACAAACATTTACTACTTTATTACCATCTGCTAAGTTGTGCAGTATGAATATTTTTATTATTTCTGTAATGTCCTGCAAAACGAAAGGACACCATAGATCCCAGCACTGACAGTGAAGCAGTGAAAATGGTAAACAGGTAATTAAAATTCAGATTTCAACAGATAAAATGCTTGCCTTTGAAATAAATTAAAAAAATTCTCAAACCTACTTATATCAGTAGGTGCCCTCAAAGGCCCCGTTTTCCCTGCCTAGCTCAAGTTTGTCAGGCCTCCATTTTATTAATTTCTTCTCAATGGGAGAGGAGAATCAATACTTCTTATTAGCATTCCTTTCCTCTGAAGGGAATGAAGGACTGCAGATGTCACAGATTATCAGAATTGCTCAAGTTCCATTACAATTGAGATGACATCAGTAATTTTGAACATATGTTGATAATTCATTGTTTTAAATTGCCTGCTGGGCCACTTTCCTGAAAAACAAAAGTTCTGGACAACGGTAGGTTTATTGCTAGATTTTGGGCACTTAGGTATATGGTTTGTGCAACTAAATTTACTGTGAAGGGGACAAAAGATCTGATAGTGCTATATATATAAAGAAATCTTGATGTTATAATATTAATATCCAACAACTGTTTTGTGGAAGGGCTCTCTTCTGTAGAGAATTTTCCCTTTTGGAGTCCATTCATCCTGGTTCCTCCATGGTGCTTGTTACTCTTCACAGTTGTTCCATGACTGCCTCCAGTTGATCTCAAATTGGAACCTCTTCTCCGAGATGACTCCTGAGATCACTTTTTGTTATTTAAAGTTATTCTTAAGGATTGCTTTCATTGTGAGGCCAGAGGGAAGAAATAACTGTGAGAAGTGTAACTTCTTCCTCTTATATTAAATAATAATGAGCAGAAAGAACTCTGGGACCTTTATAGAGTAGCCTGCTCAGTACTTGCTCATGTTAATACTTAGTGGGCAGTTGACATTAATGCCATGACAACTTAGAGATTATATCTATTTTTGCTATATGCCCATTAGAAAAAAAATAAATAAATAAAGTCCTATACATGAAGAACGAATTGTGACAGGCATCACCACAAATCTGCTGGTAGGATGTCACCTGATATGTCACTAAGTATGGAGGTTGTTTTTCAGCAGCAACTGTATCATTTTGACAGTGAAGTATAAATCTGGGTAAATTGCTTAGAACAGATGTTCCCTCAAAAATAATTGTCACGTTTGTACCTGGAAATTATACAGAGAATCATAAAATACAGATATGTTCCATTTAAAAATAAATAAGAAGTCCATGTGTGATACGTCTGCAGAAGCCACAGCAAAAGATGAGGTACACCAAAATCTTATCAAGTTTTGCACTGTTGGATGTTCAGGGAACTGAATGTTTTTAGTGCAGAGAAAATAGTTTTTTGGGGTTTAATTAATGTACATTCAGATCAATTCTAATAGGCACAAGTCGTTCTAACTAGATCTCAAAGGTGCTAATCTTCTCAAACATGGAGGTGTAATTCATGAACTTGTTGGCAACCCATGGGCTCAGAATGTGTCAGTTCCTATTCACTTGTACTAAGTAGTAGCTCCAAAAGAGCAAGATGCTTTGAAAAATTATTCTTTTTTTTTTTCTGAAAATTTTACTTAGAAGTGGAACCTTTGGAGATAGTAGCTGAAAGGCATTTGTGAGTCTGATGTTTACACAGAACCCCTGAAAAAATAAATAGCAACTGTGTTTGGGAGAGAGAGAAATTGTCAAAACAAACAGAACTGTTGAAAAATTAAGGGTCAATAAAGTAATGTCTGCAGATAAATGTTCTTATAAGACTTGTAATTTGTGTTGTAGCAGTAAAATTTCTGAGCAAATATGTAAAGAATGCTGCAAACCTAAACTGGCATTACCATGAAAAGACAATTACAATCCCTGGAGCCATCTTTGGGATTAAGAACTCTAACATTTATGCAGATGATAGGTTTGGTTTGAGTAAGTGTTTAGTACTCCAAATACCGCTGCACATCTCCGTAAGGAGGTAGATATCAGTGTCTTCTTTAAGCTCTCACTCCTGCTATGTGTAAATGTTTTTATTCTTTATTTTCTTTTCCTGAGTCATCAAAAGTTTCTTCTCTCAAGTTGCAGGGGAGACAAGGAATAAATATCCTTAGCAAAGCATTGGAGGGTATGCTTTATTTTTACTTTCCTTAGTCCAAGGCTATAAAAGAGTCAAGAACCTCCTTTGTCATTGTTCGAAAGCGAGCAGAAGAGAAGGTCATGTCTTTTAATCCTCCTTCAGACTGAATCTGCTGTTGCTTCTATTTCTATGCTGTTCACTATGACGCTTATCTTCACTCAGCAATACCTCAGTGGTTGTACAGAAGTACAGTGTTGTTACTGCATACCAAAATATTCTGAAGCTCTGAAGCTTGCTGACTGAAGTTATTTGATTTCTCTGGCAGCTTCTATCCATTGAAAGTTATTAAATGCAAATAAAAATCTTTGAATCACAAATGGCTGGAGACCAAGAGACCGTTCTAGAAATGTCATTGCATATTTATCCTGTCCCTTTTATAGATGTTTGCTGTTGGCTACTAGTGTACAAAGGATGCAGGGCTAGGTGGACCTTCGATCTGATTCTCCTGGGTAATTTTGTGCATTTATAGCCACCCAAACGAAAAGGGTCTTGCCCACCCAAAGCTGTCTGGAAGCTTTTATTTTGACTAAGCTTAGTCATGTAATCCATTCAGAACTTTATCACTCCACAAGTGAAAAATTGTTTAAGTTCTAAATTTCCTTCAGCCCCTCATGTCTGTAGCACAACTGTCAGTATGAGTGATCATTGTGTATATTTTCTGATTTATCTGTTGTTTATAAATTTGAATGGAAATAATAATGCTTTCCCTGTGCTCAATGAACTCCTTCAGAGGAATACGGTAACCAAGAGGCATGATGTTCACACTCACATAGACTTATGTTAGGTCTTATATTCTAGTTAAACAAGAATAAAAAAGTATTCATTCTGGTAATTGCTGAACTGTGAGGTCAGGACTTCAATCTTCAGACTATAAGAACAAATCCAGTCACTTCAGCACTCCAAGTTTGTTTTTAAGTTATATAAAAGCTTGAGTTCTGCCATAGAATCTTTGCTAATTCATATAATTAAATAATTAAATGTTATTAAAGTGTCTCCTAATCCAGATAACTTGATGAGTAGCCCTCGAGTTTTTGCACCCTTTTCACTCTTTTACACCATGAAATTTGCAGGTCTGTTTTTAATGTATACATTAGTCCAAACTTTTAATTTCAGATGAGGCTTAGTATTCAGAGGTTGGCTTTACGAGCTGATCCTTTCCATTACTTACAGTGTAACAAAAAGCTGTGTGTAATTGCAGTGCCATAAATAGATCCCAGTTGAAAATGACAGTCAAAGTCCCTGTAGATAAATCTCTTTAGTGTACGGCCTGAGATAAAAAAAAATAAAACATGATAAAGCATTCTTGGTTTTGGTGAAGTGCCTTAGTTTTGCCTTCATTGAGAAAAAAAAAAAAAAAAAAAAGGCAGATTTTTCTTTTTGTTTTTATTGAGTAGCTGAATAAAGCTTTAATTTCTTGAAAGAGGAAATAGGTATATTCTTCTATGTTTTCCTCCTGGTAAAGTAAGCTTCTAGAGTCCTGGTGTTGAGTGCGACATTTTAGTTTGTATTGGAAAGATGCAGGGGAGCTGTAAAAACGAAAAATTTTTCTTACAAAGTAATGTTGTTGCACCACTCTTATTTTAAATCCATATTGGTAATGATATTTGTGTTTCTGTCATGTCAGTGGATATGCTCCTGGTATTATGGTATATATTATTTGTTCCTTAATAAGAACATAAAATGCAGGACTCATTACTAGGTGCACTATCTGTTGCTATCATCATAAGCCATAGTAAATTCATACTGTAAAGCTTATGAAAGCACACTAAAGGAGGGTCTCTAATATTCTTAACATTTTTAAAGACACAATTATGAAATTAGGTAGTTTATATCTGGCACTAAAATGTCAAGGGCAAAACTTACCTGCTATTTTGACGAGTTTACTTCTGCTTTAGATGGCATTTAAAAGACACTTGTATGAGTCTTAATTGGGTATGATATTAAAAAGTATTTAAGTATATTCTGCAGTTAAAAGAGATTATTTAGATCATAAGAGGGTATATTTCTCAAAGGAATTATTGTGGGCTATACAGCTATCTGCAAGCCAACTGGAATTACTTGTTCTAGGATGTCAAAAAATGGATGCACTTGACTAATTAGGAAGCCAGTTTGGACTGGTGACAGCAGTCTGCAGCAGCTTGTGAAAGCCGATTTAAAGGTCCCATAGGAAGTGTTAATATTGAACAATATTTGTGACTCTTATACGATCACTGTAGCAATGTTATATGCAGTTGTCCTCGGGCAGTTTAAGATATTTCTAAAATACTGCATGGTGCATTTTCATTTCTTAAAATTCCCATCATATAAACTTGGACAGCATTGTAGATAGTACGGGTATTAACAGCTAGCTATGTAACGTCATAGAAGGTGTCAACTGTTGACTTAGGAATCAGAAAAAAATCCCAGAATTTGGATCCTAACCAAAAGAGTAGCAGTTTGAAAAATAAGCTTTCAGCATGTTTCAGGTACATAGATTATTAACTATGAATGTTTTTATTTGCAATGGTTAACGTTTTTCAATAAATCCATGCATACAGGAAAACTACTGCAGGAGTTTTTAAATTCAAGTTTCTATGCACTTCATTTCTTCTGTTAACTGATTTGCATGTCAGCTGAAACACTAATTTATAATCTAGTTTGTGACTATGGTATATTTCAGATAAGTATGAAAAATAGATAAATATGTTGCAGTTATGATGCAAAAAGTTGTGTCTTTTTAGTATGTGTATTGCATTATTTAGAATCTCTTTTTATTTATTTAATGGGTCTTTTTGTACTTTGACAGATAATGCACCAGGAATTTTTTTTCTACTGAAAACTGTTAAGTTTTTGAAATAACTATGATATCTATAGTAGTCTTGGATAGGCTTAAAAGGAAAGAGATGACATGCTGAAACAGGATTGAAGTTCTTCTTTTGTTAATCCTACTTCATAAAACGAAGCTTATGAACTCTTTTCCATAAAATTTACGGTATGTTTTTTGGGACTGTGATATTATTCAGTCTTTTTTGCATTACTGCTACCAAAAATGCTTATAAACTTTCCTCCAGCATTCATGTACTGTACTGTAGCTAATGGCTTGGCCTCAGAGTTTCTTGAAGCATGATTTTGGTTTTAAACTCTTCATTGAGTTTTGCATTCCAGATGGAAGTATTTTAAAGAATCGTGGCATCAGTTGGAGAAAGGGAAAGTTAAAAAAGGAAGCTGAATGCATAATCTAAGTTGTATTTGTTACATACATTCCAAACCATATTTGTAGTTGTGATAGCTCATTAGTCATAGGAAACTAAACAAATGGTGTTCTCTAGGGCTCAGGACTGGAGCCAGTTCTGTTTAATATCTTTACTGATGATCTAGTGAAGGGGATCAAGTGCACTCTCAGTAAATTTGCAGACAACACGAAGCTTATTGGCAGGGTTATCTGCTGGAGGGTAGGAGGGATCTACAGAGGGATTTGGACAGGCCCGATCAATGGTCTGTGGACAGTGATATGATGTTCAACAAGGCAAAGTGCCAGGTCCTGTATTTAGGCCATAACAACCCCATGCAACACTACGGGTTTGGGGAGGAATGGCTGGAAAGCTGCTTAATGGAAAAGAACCTGGGGTTGCTGATTTACTGAACAGGAGCCAGCTTGTGCCCAGGCAGCCAAGAAGGCCAACGGCATCCTAGCCTGTATCAGCAATAGTATGGCCAGTAGGGACAGGGAAGTGATCATCCCCCTGCACTCAGCACTGGTGAGACCTCACCTTGAATCTTGCATTCAGTTTGGGCCTTTGACTACAGGAAGGATATTGAGGTTCTGGAGCATGTCCAAAGAAGAGCAACAAAGCTGGTAAAGGGTCTGAAGCACAAGCCTTATGAGGAACAACTGAAGGAACTGGGAGATCTTATTGCTCTCTACAGCTACCTGAAAGGAGGTTGTAGTGAGGTGGGTGTCTCTTCTCCCAAGTAATGAGTGATAGGATGAGAGGAAACAGCCTCAAGTTGCACCAGGGGAGGTTGAGATTGGATATTAGGAAAAATTTCTTCACTGAGAGGGTTGTCAGGCGTTGGAACAGGCTGCCTACGAAAGTGGTGGAGTGACCAGCCCTGAAGGTATTTGCAGTATGTGTACATGTGGTGCTTAAGGACATGGCTTAGTGGTGAACTTGGCAGTGTTAGGTTTATGATTGGATAAGATGATCTTGGTATTTTCCAACCTATATAATTCTATGATTCTGAGGGTGTTCTCAGGTTATAATTTTGTTGTTTTAAGGACCAGCATCTTGAGAGAGCAGCAATTCAAATACTACAAGGAAGGAAGAGGACTCTTCTTGGTGGGAAAATTCATGACATTCTAAAAATGAAAACAAAATTACTCACTAAAGCCAAATACGCACGTAGATTAGCAGAAATCAAAGAATGGGTAAAAATGCAACCAAAAGGAACTGAAGTGCCTACTAAATGCAATTTATAATGCAATTGCACAAAAAGATATTTTCAATTAAATTATTTTGGTCCTGTAAATACATTAGTTACTGGTGTAATAGAGAAAATTAAAAATGTTTATGAAAATGTAATTTAAATTAAAGTCAATATTAAGTAGCATCTGTTGTGAGCTTTATGTATGTTTATAAGTGTATATAAACTCTTAATATGAGTTTACCATTGTGTGACTTTATATTTGAAGGACATTTTTCTTCAATTTGTGGACGGAAAGCTCAAATTTTGAGACAATAATTTTTTTTTCTTTGTTATCTGTTGCATATCTTGGTTCACAAATTCTTGTGCCTCTTTTTGTTATGCTTTTATTTTCTGCTTTTAAATGATACCCAGGCTTAGGGTTCTCAGAAGCTAAATTAGATTCAACTCTTGACTTAGCTGTTAAATAATAAAAATAAAAATGTTTTTCCTAGAATGTCGTAGTCATGATTTGGTCCATGCTGGTTTTACAGTACTTTGCCAGACCTTCCTGTTCGCAACTTTGAGCTTTTTTGTCTGAATTACTTTTGTTGCCCTTGGACTGTAGTGAGAGGACAAACTTAAACAGGGGAAGTTTAAATTGAATATGAGGAAGAACTTCTTTACTGTAAGGGTGGTGAGGCACTGGAATGGGTTGCCCAAGGATGTTGTGAATGCTCCATTGCTGGCGGTGTTCAAGGCCAGGTTGGACAGAGCCTTGGGTGGTATGGTTTAGTGGGAGGTGTCCCTGCCTATGGCATGGGGGTTGGAACTAGACGATCTTAAGGTCCGTTCCAGCCTTACCTATTCAATGATTCTATGATTCCATGCTAGAATTCTTTAAAGCTTATTGTAGTAGTTCAACATAGTCCATCTCTTTCAGAATTCTTTTAGCATTGTGGAATCTTGTTATACCCATCAGCTAGTTTAGATTTTGATTTGAATATTCACTGTTAGCAATGACTGCAGAATCATGTGATGTGTCTGACTGTATCCAAGGCGTATGTTGACTGAGGGAGTTTTCCCCAGTGAGGCATAATGAGATTTCTATCATGTAATTCTTTATTGCTCTGTGGTGATTTTTCATCATATAATAAATCCCTGGAGTAGCATTCTTTCGCCTCTCAGGCACAGACACAAGGGGTTAACAAGGTTCAGAACTCTAACATTTACTGATGTGTTTATTTGGGGAAATAAAAGCAGGGTGTTTAATGCTTGCATTTAATTATCATTTCACAGTAGCATTCATAATTCTTTTGATGGATATTATACATACATGTGTAATAGGATAAGTAGAATTTTCCTGAGCTACATCTATTGTTTAGTATTGGCCAGCAGTCATTAAATGCAAAGGGAAAACAGCTTTTGATTAAAGCTACCTATCCAGTCCAATATTGTTCACTCAGCTTCCTGCTGAGAAACAATTTCAACGTTTTATAACAATAACCAAAATGATCTCTTGTCTAATAGAGCAAATCATTTTTAGGGAGAGCTCTTGAAAGCTGACATGAAACTGATTATTTGTGGTTGCAAAAGGGTACTGAAATGAAAATATGAGTGAAACGACATTTCACTTAAACCTGCTGGATTCTCACTATAGAGAAAGAGGAATGTGAAATGAATGAAATAAAATTAGGCCTAGTATAGAAGACCAAATTAGTTATGATTAATTGCAAGAGAGCAAATTGTGAATGTTAAAACCCTGGTCTAGGTTTGAAATAAATAGTTTTAATAGTACCCTTAATATGTGTTATTGTTGTTGTTTATAGTTGTTATTATTTATGCTTTGTTATTGCTATGGTAACCTAGAGGGTTCCTTCTCTCTCCTTTACAGAAGGTGAGGAGACTGGTGTGATGGATAGCCTGTTGGAGGCTTTGCAATCAGGTGCAGCTTTTCGAGACCGAAGGAAAAGGGCACCGAGGTCTAAAGGTGGTTATTCTACTTTACGTTTTATTTTCCATAGAAAGTTAAAAGGTCTTTAGAACTTCAGTGCTATTTGGTTTAATTCTTTCTTGCAGTGATAACTTTTAGGGATGTTCAGGGTGTTTTGCTGATGGTAGTAGCACTTCAGAGATTAATTTACTGAACTTCGCATAGCATGATTATTGTGACAAAACTCTTCAATACAGCCCCATGTACTTTAACATTATAGTTGAATGGGGAAAGTAAAAGTCATCTTGCCATATAAATGAATCAAATAATTTCACTGGTATGTAATTGTCACTTTACTCCTAGGAACATCCAACTTCTACATAATTCTGCTTAGGAATGTTGTTAGAATATTTCAGTAACTTTCAAAGATGTGTTTCATTTCCATTGTTTCCTTCTTTTGCAGACATACCGCAAAATCTCAGTCCAACCACACAGCGGCCTGTGCTGAAAGCTTGTAACCATGGTAATGAACCATATTCATGAATTGCATGCTGCTCTTAGCTTATGTAGTTGATCTGTGCTTTCAAAGGACTGCTGTGGTTTTTTTCAGTTTCTGCCTTAGTGGAATACTGAAAGTGTATTGAAACCTGCTTTTTAAAATCACCTGAAACCGTACTTATTGATTACTTTGCAAAGCTCTTCTATCTTTTGTGGGGTTTTTATATATTTAAAACTTGGTTATATTTTTGAATGTAGTATTTTTATAGTCCTTAAGAACAATTATGTAAAGATTTTTTTTAATGGGTTATGGAAATATAACAGAAAGCAGAAATTTTGGAGCATTTAAAATGTTGCTAAGTATTTATGATACTGAAGCAGAGAAATTTTTGCATTTGTTCTGTTTTTCTTTGTCTTCGTTTTCTTGATCCTATAGTAATGGAATTGTTTAAGCTATCATTTACTAGCTTAATTGAAAAGTGATGCTGTATTAACAAAGTACTAGTAAATGAATCATTTACTTCATGACAAAATTTTACTCCAGATTTTGAGCATTAGTCCTATATGTTTATTTGTAAGCTTCTGAACTATCTCACTGTAATCAAATATGACTTACTCGTATTCAAAAAGTTGCAATGAGGGTGTGGATGCTTGTTAGCTTTGTTTGTTAGACAGTCTATGGAATATTGTTATATTAGAATCAAAAATGGAATATAAATCAGACCCAAACATGCATGAGAACTAGAGAGTAGTGGTTCCATGTCTCACAGGAGGTACCGTGAGAGAGAAATACAGGCAGAATAGTTAGGGTTGGAACGGACCTGAAGATCATCGAGTTCCAACCCCCCTGCCATGGGCAGGGACACCTCCCACTAAACCATGACACCCAAGGCTCTGTCCAACCTGGCCTTGAACACCGCCAGCGATGGAGCATTCACAAATTCCCTGGGCAACCCATTCCGGAGCCTCACTACCCTCACAGTAAAGAATTTCCTCCTTATATCCAATCTAAATATTAGGTGAGTTTCAGTTAAGCTTGGGGGGTCCAGAGTGACTGTTTTCAGTGTTTTCTGGAAAAACCTTGTATCTGTAATACCTCTGTTAAAGAAAATTTTTTTCATTTAAACTTACAGGGAAAAAAAATCTAAATATCCCCTTTCTTTATTTTTTAAGCAGAATGCATTTTCCTTGGATATGTTAATGCATTGTGGAGTTTATAAATCAAATGCTATCAAATTGATGATATTAATTATTCCTCATGTTTAAGTTTTTATTTCTTAAGTGTAAATAGCCCCCCCCAAAAAAGGGCATGCAGGACTTGGCATTATCTTTAACACAAAGTTAAAAAAAATATTGCTGGAAGGACAATTTAAAGATAATTCACTTATAGGAATTGGCTCAGAGAAGAATCAATTATATTTGACAAGTGCTTGTCTAGCACGTATCATTGATATTTGAATAATGACTATAGAGCACATCTGAGTTCACCCTATAGGTGTTTCTGCTAGTAAGAAAAGTTATGTTGAATTTTGCTTGTTTTCAACCCTTTTGATTTATCTGTCTAGTTGTCTATGGACAGATAGTGTAATTTCCAGTTTTCAAATTAGCTGTATTTGGACAAACATTAGGGCTGTGCACCAGGAACACCAAAAAAAAAACATTCTTTCACTTGTTATCTCAGGACTGGGATAATACAACTCAGAGTTTGCTTTTAGAGAATTCATTAGTATGCTTTTGATTTGTTGACATTTGTCACAGTATCTACGTGTTACATCATCCTATCTTGAGCCTAAGAGAGCGTTAAACTTGATGTAGATTATTGTGAGTTCATGTGTCAAAGACTTTTTTGTTTTATGATAGAATTATATAGTCGTTCATTGCTCCAAGTTCCCTTTGAGGTGAATATCTATTTATTTTTTTGCCATTCAAGATCTTTGTAGATAAGTTGGGAATTTGCTTTTAATAATTTGTATTGTTATTGGGAAACCAGAAATTATGTAGATTGCATACGGTCCAGAATGAATACTAGACCCTCAGTATCAAAGTTTATTTTTACATAGTAATAACCTCACTGAAGTTAACGATGTGGCCAGTCAAGCAAGAAATCTATAACTTCAACTCATTTCAGAAAAATTGGGATATGTCATTAGACAAAAGGTATTGGCTTGGTTGTTCATTGATATGCTGTTTTTCCCAACCTAATGTATCAAATTGGTGCTAAATTTTGTGTAATGGCAAAAAAGACCACTGGCGTACTCTAAGCTTAAAATATGTGGAGTCTGATAAAAGCCCTCAAGCAGCATTTCAAGCATTTTCCTTGTTTGCTTCTGTGCTGGCTTTGGATGTTTGGCTTAACTGGTAACCACTGTTTGGTTACTGCTTATTCTGCTGAGACTAACAGATTCACTTACAGTAGATATACTTTAGTAAACACTGCAAATTCATATCTAGGATGAAGTTATTTGACTCATCGTGCGGTCAAAAAGAATTACAAGCCCATGACTTGAAATGTTTGTCCCCTGAATCAGAGTATATCAATCTGTTGGGCAGATGCCATCAAGTCGTAGCTAATCCCTTCAGTTTCAAAACAAAAGCAAGCGAGTGAATGAAAACTTAGTCTTTATGATTAAAGATATTTTGCTAAAAAAAATGGAATATAAATCAGACCCAAACATGCATGAGAACTAGAGAGTAGTGGTTCCATGTCTCACAGGAGGTACCGTGAGAGAGAAATACAGGCAGAATGCATGCTTTCTTCATAGCTCTAACGTAAATGGAAGCAGGAAAGAAATCTCTCTAACCATTGCCATTGTCATCCTCAGAATGATACTGCTCAAACCAAACTATCACTTGCTCGTGAGGGTGAGCCAAGCACCATAAACCAAAGTAATACAGATGAGCAGTCCAACGCTACTTATCTCTAGAACTGAGAACTGAAATTGTTTCCTTTATCTAAATAGGCTGTTCAAGGTTAAAAAAAGAAAGAAAAGAGTAGTAGATTTAGTGTAATACTAGCCATATTTTGCCCAATTTTCTCTTCATGATCTGTTGAGGTCCCTAAAAAGCTCTGGTAGGGTTCGGCTGATATATGTCTTATTAAGAAAGAGTTCTGGTTCTCATGCTGCATCCCAGGGAAGCCTCTTGGGTGTGTTATTTTATTTTCAGTCCTACCGCACTCTTATTGAACAGATTGCTTCTTTGTAACATGGTATGTGGGTTTTGTCAAGTTTAAATCTATTCTCTTTCTGTGATCAGAATTACCAATTATATTTTTTCTGCTTGTGACAAGGCCTATGAAGTCAGATAATTTCTTGTTGGGGAAAAGCCCTTCTGCGTAACTAAGAGAAATAATACACATTTGGAGTTGTTAGATTTTGGAAATATTCTAGCACCTGAAGTATGCAAATCATTTTTACTAGATTTTTTGTTGGTGTATTGGTATATTTGTTTCCTTCGTTTCCATTTATGGTGCTTTGTATTTTTAAATTAACAACTGAATTACATATACGTTTAAGACTACCTGTTAATATTACAGTTTACTTAAACTGCAAAGAGCCATAAACTGCTGTCAACACTGTGGTGTCTGCTTTCACTCTAATTCCTATTTAGAGCACTGTATGACACAAGTGAAGTGTTAGTATATTTTTACTGTTGTACTTCGGTAAAGTTGTAGTTCAATAGCATCTAATGAGAGCTTTTTTATTTTATTTAGGGAGTAGAAGAAAGCACTTAATTTTCAGTGATCAGGATTTTGCACATTAGAAGATCATCTCAAGCAGCTAATAGCTATGGCTGATCTGATTTCAGTTATTTACAGCAGTCAAGGCATATTTGCAGCTTGCACATTTATTTCAAGCTAGTTCAAATAGACATAGCAGCATATCCAAGGCAGCAGGGAGCCCACTGCAGCACAGAAAGCTGTATTATTCACTAAGTTTCCAGTCAGGCTTTGCAGCCTGTCTCAAGTTCTCTGCTGCTGTGGCTACAGGTTTATTTACAGTAACATTAGCCAAGGTAATGTTATCTGAAATGCGTGGAAATGAATTTGAGATGCAGCTTTGATTGCATGTATATTTACCTCAAATGCAGCAGAAAGCATTTTTCTTTACATGCAGATTGTATTCAGAATGCTATGAGTAAAGAAAAGCTATAATAAAATGGAAGTAAAAAAATTCAAATTGCTTTTTGTGACTGAAAAGGTTGAAAGAAATCTTTCTGTTGCAATCAATAATTGGGTTGTGCACTGTACTTCCAAAGGTAACAATAAAGTCTTGTTTCTATATTCAAATCAAACTTCCATGGTAAGAGGTAGTTATAATTACTATAGCTGTTTGTTCAGTGAGTCTATAAACAATAGAACCATTTTCATGTCACATTTCATCTGAAGCATTTTAAACATCCCTGTTAAATGAAATCTTTGTCAAGTAATGTCATTCTGGTCCAGAGTAAGGAGAAGAAAACCCTTTTTTTTGTGTTCATTGGGTTTTTTTCATCTCTTATGCGTAATGGAACTGTCATCTGAGGTTCATATTAATGTCTCTGCTACCTCATTTTTGGCAATCATAGTTGACAGTGAGCTCAGGCTCATCTTAATTCTTGAAACCCACAGTCCAGTCACTTAGGGGTCACTTTTATTTCATCATAGCTGTATATGACAGCAAACTATGATTGACATTTCAACCTAATTTTGTCCTTATTTCTTTTCTGTGTATGATACTGTCTTTTCCACAACTGTATGTACTGAACATTAGGAAGTACCTAAAGCTGGAAAAAAAATGAAACCTGTGAAGGTAACTTTTTACCTAGTACATGTTAGTAGTAAAGATGTATTCTTGACCACTACCAGTTCTTCATGGTAGATACTATTCTTCTTTCCGTATTTGATCTAAAGCCGTTAGTGTTTGTACCTCTGGTGGAGAAAAAAGGTTGTTAGCCTTTGTGAAGTTTTACTCAATAGACAAGTTTCCTTGGCAGCAGACTTGGAATATCTGCAGGCATTGTTATGAAATGAAAACATATAATAGGATTTCTATTAAAAGGTACCAAAACATAGTTCTCAGTTGTTCCCATTTTAAGACCAAAGCTTCACTTCAATATTGACTTCATGGGTCAAGGAAAATTGTTGCTTATTCTAACAGAAATAATTCCCCTGAAACCATCTGCACTGTTTATAATGGAGTGTTCTCCTAGAGCAGGCAGCGGAGTTCAAACAAGCTGTGACCATAACAGTCAATTTTGCATGTCTGGAAAAAAAAAGTATCCAGACAAGAAAAGTGAATTTACTCATTGCTGTTTGTTTGTTTAGAACTATTTCTGCAATGCCATAGTTGCAGACACGTACAGTCTCTCACAGAGATGGTCCTAGAGAATTTGCATTCTAAAATATCTCTTTCCAACAAAGTTAATAAAAATATATCTTTATAATAAAGGCTGACATAAAGAGAGGTGTAAAACACTCATCTATTTATTTATATTTATTTTTAAATGCCAAATACTGCAAAATGGATACAAGCTCTCTTAAGAATGGAAATGGGTTCTTCAAATTAGCAATAAATGCATATTAGTAGTCTGAAGATATTGGTATAGACAGAAAAAAATAAAGTCAACTTGCCCTTCATATAACCCCAGCACACACTGTCAACCTTAGCACTGCCTATATGTAGAGAAGGAGAGGAGGAATTGTAATCCTACAAAAAAATATCTGTGGCTATTTCATTAATTCTCTTATATAGTCTTGAGAGACTTTCCACGAGTAAGGTGACATGCGTATCCTCCATTCTGTGTCTTTTCATAAAGAATTATATGTGAACATAACATAGACAAGAATCGAATCTTTTTAAGAGTAAAAATTTTAGGCGGTACCTTGAGAAGACGGGGGCCTTATAATGAGGCTTATTCTCCAGGGGTTTAACAGCTGTATTTTTAAAGTGAGACCCTTTGAAGATGTCAAGTTAGGCACTCTGAAGAGCTAATTGCTTTTGTAAATATCTTGCCAGTATTCCTTGGTGCTAGTTGAATCAGACTGCTTCTCTCAGGGGAGGCAAGGACATTTTCTGCAAGATAAGAACTGTGGCAAAGAGGTGACATTTGAAAGCAGTGACACTGTATATTCCATAATTGCACATACAGTAAATGTCAGTTTCATAATAGTCTAGCTAGGTAACCAGATTTCCAAAAGCTACAGCAGGCAAGTTATATATTCAAAGCAGTCTTCTGCGTATGCATCAGTGGGCAGTCTTAAATCTGCAAAGGGAGCAGTAAATTGCCAACAATTTACCCGTATTTGTCTTTTCATTATTTAGTCATGCAGAACTTCCCATTCAAAGAGAATTACTGATTTGTTCTATACAGCAAAGAGGTTCTGTCACTTCTCAGAGTATTTGTCAAGTCTCTTCCATATTTGTTAACCTAGATTTTAGGTATAAATTTGCCAGACTCTTTCACTTCTGTTTTCTGAACGTAAAGAGCAAGTAGTCTAAACAAGTATCTAAACTCCTGCACCTTTCTTCAAAATCTTTGAGAACTCTGATCCAAATAGAATAAATTATGTATCTATTGACTGAACAACAGCCATAATGCTCTCTGCATTGCTTAATATATATACATCTTCTTAAGGGGGATATTTTTCTTAAAGAAATGTCAAGTAAGGAAATATCAGCTAGACATTAGAAATGAGTTTTCTCTGGTTAAAAGACTCTTCTGTATGTACATAGGGGACAAAATCTGAGCTGGAAACAAGCAGTGAAACTGTATCAGCCCTGACTTGAGTCTGTTTTGTGACTCCAGTGATGTCTGGTTCATGAAACATTGTTTAGCCAGTAATTCAAAGGATGTAGAGAAAACACGAAATGTTACTCGTGGAATTCTTTAAGCACACTTCTTAATTCATCTTTCTTTGCCGTGTAACTGCATGTGTTCCCTTAATGTTCCAGGTTGTTTTTTTTTTTTCTCCTGTGAGAGAATTTAGTTTCTTTTTTTCCTAAGTTGTTGCTGCAAAGCACAAATATACAATGTAAAAGAAGTACCAGAGTTATAATTCTGTCTGGGTGTTGGCCTGGTTGGTTTTTCTGTGTGTGTGTTTTGGTTTCATTTGTTTGTTTGTTGTTTTGTTTGTTTTGTTTTCTTGCTTTTGTTAGGTGTTGTGGTTTTTTTTGGTGGGGGCGTTGATTGCTTTGGGTTTTTTTCATTATAAGCCAATGCTTTGCAAAAGTACAAATAAAGGACATTAAATAGATGTAGGCAAAACAAGGGTATCCTGCAGCCTTTTCCCTTTGTTGAGGTAGGGACATTTGGAAGCTTTATTTTCAAGTTTTGGAATTCTCTAAAGACAAGTTGGCGTTTAAATTGAACCAGAACTGGTGGGTTGTGTCTGTAAGTTGCTTGATAAATGTAGTATCATCTTTGTTTCATTCCAAAAATAGTTGTCTTTTGTATTTCTATCATACATGCCTAAGGCAATATCTACATCAATCACCCAGCAAAATAATCAGAAGAAAAGTCAGAGACTTTTTCTTGCTGGCTCAAACTTATACATCATGAGTGGAAAAGGAAGGAAATATAGGGAGCAAATGCAATTTTCATTTGAATGGCAGAAGGAAAGATGATAGCCAGACTTAGGCTGAATGATCTGGGATAATGTGAGGTAGTTGGACAGTAACTCCTCTTTTCTTGCAAAACCAAGATAAGAAGCTACAGTTAAGTAATTTCAGGAAAGAATATTTGGATTTTGGAGGATATTGGGCTAATCAATCTGTTCACTTTTCAGCATGCACTGTAAAGTAGTTTGACCCTTGTTCTTGGTATGGTAATGTTTTAAAAAACAAACCTCTTTAAAGGAAGATCAGAAGAATTACTTAATCTATGCAATTTCCTAGCAGATTTTACTTCCTGAAGGTTTGCAAAAACCAGGATTGCTAATATCTGCTTCTTCTTTCTTTGAAAGACTGTAACAATACCTTGTTAGTAGCATGGTCTTGATGTTACAATAGTTTGTGATAATACCTTAAAAAGAGGACTTTTTTGTGAGGGTTTTTGTTTCAGTGGGGAAAGTTTTTGTCATGCTTTATTGTCTGATTATACTTATCTAACTCCATATAGAGGAATCAAAGAAAAAACTGTTCTCTGACCCTACAATTTTGACCATATTTGCCCTAGGTTTTCAAAAATCTAAAAATTGAGGTTTAGAAAAATGAGAATGAATTTATTCTACACTGTATTCAAACTTGCAGTTGATTTATTTTTTTCCCCTTGTGGTATAGGAAAACGATAAAACATCGAATTGAAAAGATAGCATCAAGAATACTTAGTGTCATAAACAGAGAAACAGAATGAAATCTCAGCAGATATTCAGTGTGAGCAAATAATTGTTACAGAGTTTTTTCTTTTTATCTGTTTTCTTAAGCTTTAAGCCGATTTATTTGTATTTTAAAATAGACAAGTGTACATAGTATGTTCCAGTATGGAACACATACCGATACTTCAGTTACCTCTGAACAGACTGCTTTGTCTACTTGAAGCAAGATAGCTTTTGGGGCATGAACAAAACAAGCCAGTTTTCAGGTTTCAAAACAAATTTGAGTATCTGTGTACAGCACCTAATTGTGCTATGCAATTTCAGGAGCAATGTCCAAGAATTTTAACAAGCCTTCAACCACAGAAAAGTAGGATGCATTGCCATAATGGACACTCTTTTGATAGGTTTCTATTTCTAAAATCTAAATTAACCACTTTAATAGGTTATATGTTTTTGTATCTAGAGTCTTTGTCACTTGGGTTCTTCCCTGAAATTTGGAGACCTATACTGGCAAGAAAGACAGTATCTTTCTGATAATTGTTTTTCATAAAGAGAAAGAGGGAAACCATTTTAAGTAATCTGAAAACAGGGTATGCCTCACATTCTGTTCAATTCCCTGACAGATACAAGAACTTAATACAACCACAGGTAAACTATTTCCTGGCATGCGCCTGCTTAATGCAACACAAGTCGAGAGGCTGGTATTTTCATGCCTTCCAGGTCATGGTATGCCTTTTACTTAAGTCACTGGATTTTTGTGGCAGAAATAATTGTCAGCCTTCCCTGTTCAATGTGAATATTTGAATAACTAGACTCAGTAATATTTATTACTTATAGTGGGACTCTATGAGAAGAGGGGGTAATGAACAGAACTTTCCAGGGATATGGAAAACATGGTTTAAATCCTGTCCCTGAAAGAATAAAGCTGGTAAAGGAGGCTCAGGGGAGACCTTATCTCTTTCCACAACTACCTGAAAGGAGGTTGTAGTGAGGTGGATGTTGGTCTCTTCTCCCAGGTAACAAGAGGAAACAGCCTAATGCTGTACTAGGGAAGTTTAGATTAGATATTAAGAAAAATGTCTTCACCAAAAGTTGAAGCATTGGAAAAGGCTGCCCAGGGAAGTGGTGGAGTCACCGTCCCTGGAGGTATTTAAAAGATGTGTAGCTGTGGTGCTTAGGGACGTGGTTTACTGGTACACTTAGCAGCGCTAGGATATCAGGTGGGCTCAATCTTTAAAGTTTTTTCCAACCTGAATTATTCTATGATTCTGTTATGATAATGGAATGTGGATGAACCAGTGTTCAACACAGCTGAGTGAGAGTTTTAACCCAAGTTGACTTTGACACCTAAATTTTACTGGTCTTTTAGTTTGGTAAATGAATTTATTAACAGAAGAAGAAATTGGTATCAGAATTGTGTGTATTCTCTGAGGGATAGCAGCTTGAGATAGCACAGATGTGTTAGCCAGAAAAATTAATCTTCAAGGTGGAGATAGGTGGGATACATTGATCTTAGAATCATAGAATAGATAGGGTTGGAAAGGACCTTAAGATCATATAATTCCAAACCCCCTGCCATGGGCAGGGACACCTCCCACTAAACCGACACCCAAGGCTCTGTCCCGCCCGGCCTTGAACACCGCCAGCGATGGAGCATTCACAACTTCCTTGGGCAACCCGTTCCATTGCCTCACCACCCTTACAGTAAAGAATGTCTTCCTCATGTCCAATCTAAACTTCCCCTGTTTAAGTTTGAACCCATTACCCCTTGTCCTCTCACCACAGTCCCTAATGGAGAGTCCCTCCTCAGCATCCTTATGGGGCCCCTTCAGGTATTGGAAGGCTGCTATGAGGTCTCCACGCAGCCTTCTCTTCTCCAGCTTGAACAGCCCCAACTTTCTCAGCCTGTCTTCATATGGGAGGTGCTCCAGTCCCCTGATCATCCTCGTCGCCCTTCTCTGGACTTGTTCCAACAGTTCTATGTCCTTTTTATGTTGAGGACACCAGAACTGCACACAGTGCTCCAAGTGAGGTCTCAGGAGAGCAGAGTAGAGGGGCAGGATCACCTCCTTCGACCTCCTGGTCATGCTCCTTTTGATACAGCCCAGGATACAGTTGGCTTTCTGGGCTGCAAGCGCACACTGAAGATGACTCATGTTCATTTTCTCATTGACCAACACCCCCAAGTCCTTCTTCACAGGGCTGCTCTGAATCTCTTCTCTGCCCAATCTTCCAGTTGTTTTCTTTAGCCTCTGGAGAAGGGATCAGAATATATACTCCATTATTACATGGTGGTTTCTTTTGGTTCTGTAACTGTGTATAAGGTTGGAGTTTTGTTTGGATTTTACTGTAGTAAAACTTATATTTGGTGATTTTTTTTTTATTTTATGTTTGCATAGATTCAAAATAAAGATAAATTCCTAAATACTTCAATTCCTTACCAAAATTATTTTGTCTTCTGTACATAAGAGCTGTCTCTTGAGAAATTTATCTCAGGACCTATTCCTATTTCAGTGGGTACTTTTTATTGCTGTCATTACCAGCGAAGGGAGACCTCATGTATTTTTTTCTTCCTACATTCTAAAATATAAATATTTTATTTGAACTATCTTTTCCATGATAAAGTAAACTTTATGATGTCTGATCTTTCACTTCACCATCATTAGCTGAAGAACTAGGTGAGTTGATTTAATGACTCCAAATGCTCTGATAACTCATATGAATAAGATGCCAAATTAGGCAGTTAAGCCTATGGAGGAGCTAGGGGAGGACTTTCTTACATTTTGGTCAGTATTTAAAAAATGAGGTAAGATTAAATAAGAACCACATCGAAAGAAATGCTAGAAGCTAGTAGAGAGCCCTATCCTTTCCTCTGGTCATAAACCATAGAGGGGGTGGGATTGGCTTTGGTTTTGGATTGTTTGTTTTTTTTCCCAGTTTGTACTGTTTGGTTCTTAAGCAGACGTCTGCAGGTGCTGCTTTACAGATGTACCAAACATCTACAGTCGCAGTAGGACCAAAACGCTAAACACATGAAGTGCTTTATCATGTTAATTACTTTGGGATATCAGGTATTAAGCATTTTTAACTCATCTCCCAGAATTAATGTATTTATTGAACCTCTTGAAGATATAAAATACCTCATAAACATAGATACACAATCTAGAGAGCTATGGGTCCTTATACTGGCTAGAGAGGGGGACATACCTATCTTACATAGGAGTTAGCTTATATAAATTGTTAATGGTCAGTGAGTTCAGGTCTCTAATTTAAAGTGATTGAGGCCAAGAGACTGAAGTGTTTACTCCATGTTTTAGTTCTCTATCTGTAATAAAGTTAGTAGCACATGGCACAGCTCACCCAATACTGAACATAAAACAATAGCTTGAGTAACTGCTCTTTAAGTTAGTACATTCTGTCCTAGGCTTGTGAGGGGAAAAAATGAAAGTAGTTCATGTTACAATGCATATGTATATAAAATTTACATTAATTTTGGATAGCTTTGTTGTGCTTCCAAATTCTAGTGCTTTGATACTCAATTTTTTCCCTTTACTGTGGAGTGTTTGTACAATTGATATTTTTCTGCTAACTGCAGTGATAATATTTTTGAGTGTACTAATGTTTCATTAGACTATAGATTCAAAGTAAATGCATTAGTACCATGGCTTTAAGCTATGTAGCTTTTTTCTATGCAAGATAAGTTCATAATTTCAGTGTAAAGAGTAAATCAGGATTAAAACATGAGTAGTTGCAAACTCTGTTCTGGCTATTCAGCACAGAATAAAAGGTACTTCACTATCAGGTAATCCCCCAGTTTTATAATTGTACTGTAGATGGTAGTCTTCCCCTTTCCCTAAGAAATATAAAATCATTTTAATTCTGTGTGATCCATCATGACTCAAAGAAGTAACATTCTTAAATGCTCTCAAATGTCCAGTAGCAAAAATAAATGAAGGGCAGAGTGCATTAAGGGATTTCCAGTTGTGTCTCACAGGGAAAGAAAACTGCTGTGAGAGAGCTCTTGGGATAGCTCCTGCTCTTGCTGCCTTTAGCAATAGCTTCCTGACTAATCAGTCTCCAAGCTTGCCCCAGTGCTTTAAGTCTGTTCTTTCTCTGTTGCCAGCTGCTGACTGAAAACAGGACACAGCCAATTACTCTCCGCTGAGTTTAGCCAGTCTCTGTTTATCCACCTAACAGCAGTTGCTCTGAGATCACTTTATTGAAAACTTCTGATGTAGTGAGATCTCCTATTGTAAAATGTTGGGTTTGTTTCAATGGGGTCAAAAATGTGCGAATCTTGCAGGCTAAGATTAGATATTATTTTGGAATAGTTGCTTCCTATGGGACAGAAAACAAAACATGCTGAAGTAGAATTATTTTTTTCCCTTTTTCCCATTCCAATGACAGTCAATTAAAAAAAAAAAAAAAAAGCAAGATTTGTCTTCATTATTAGAAGTTAAAAAATACACTGTTAACGGCTGTGTCTTTAGTTGAGGATACTACTAGCTATATCCTAATCTCTTAGTTTGGGGTCAGACCTTCCTTCATGGATCTTTTTTCACTGCTTGCTTTCTAGTTATTTCTGAGACTGTGTAAGTTACACATAATGATAGTTTCTCTTGTTCCCAACAACATCTTGTCGCTTCCTTTTTCCAGGTCCATCTTTCTTACTCATCTATCAGTGCTATAGTACATTAGTACGTTCAACAGTACCACTTAACTGTAGTATATAAAACATTTTACTCCTACTTCAGCCTGTAACTGCAGATTTAGCCTAATAAAAAGGGCATTTTTGACCTGTACCAATAAACTATAAAATGCACGGTGGCCTAAATGAGAATATTACTTGTGATAGAAATTGTCTACACTTACATTAGTCATAAAGCTTTGGTGAAATTGTGCATGTTGAATGAACTAAGCAACTCAAAAGGCTGCAAAGGATCTCCAGCTGATATTTTCTGTTAAAGCTATAGTAGCACAAAATACAGTATACTTTTGACTTTTATTTTTCTGATACCTGTCAGTACAAAGTGATCTATTTAAAAAAAGTATGTTCTAGCTACTTAAGAGTAAGCCAAATGAGGGGCAGGTCAGCAATAACTTAATGTGTGTCCAAACTTCATAAAATATTTTTCAATTAAATAGCCATAATGTTTATGTCCTTTTAAAGATCCAGAAGAAAGGTGCTGGGGTGGAGTTCAAACGTATATTTACATTTCCTATCCAAAAGTGTGCCACTTAGAATTTGGATTTATTCACAAATTGCTATAAGATGTACTTTCAGAACTGCTAGCTCTAGTATTGCACCATAGTCCAACAAGGTTTTCTTCATCTGTGCTTCTGCAATGCAAGTACGTTGAATAGTTACAGTGTACTTTCTCTTATATTTAGCACAACTCAACTTTTAATTTAGCTCAATTTAAAACAAACAAACAAAAAATAAATAAAAACCCCAAACCCACAGGATTTGTTTATTTTTAGTTTGCAAATCTTTATTCCCTTAGCCTGCACTGACATAATGGAAGTTGTTTAAATGTTTGCAGTAATACATTGCGGCAAGTGATAAGAAAACTTATTTGGTCAAGAACACTTTAACAAGAATACTAGCTGTATTTTGTATGGAAATAAAGTTGAACTAAAATTAATCTTCCAAGGTCTGGCTTTGTTGAAGCCAAACTGAGCAGGTTAGGAAAATATGAGAAATATGAAAGCTCTTTTTAAGCTGCCAATGTGTATGTTAGTAAAGGGCACACTGCACTGCCTTATGCTCTTGCCTTCAGTTGTAGATTTCAGCCTTAATTTATTTGTTGTTATTAACATGGAATTCTTTTTACATCTGTCAGCTTTCAAAAACCAAATAGAGTGCAGTAAAAATTTATAATCTGTTGTTTTTCTTGGAAGACGATGAGCATGCTAGTGGAGAAGTCTGCTTCAAGGGGCTTTATATTCAGAAAAGACTGCAGCTTTGCTACCCTAAACCAGATTTTCAGATTTTGGAGCTAATTTTATACTTGGTACATTTGCATGAGGTATACTGGCAAAAAATAAAAAACTTAAAAAGTATATCACCCTGGAATGGTTTCATTCCACGGAAGCACAGTGCTTCTCTTAGTACCAATTTCTGTTGCATGTCTTCAGGACAAAAAGAGTTTGGTGGATATCACACCACATAATATTAGAAGTATCATAATTGGTATTTCAAGTCCTTTTAACATGCTCTCGTTTGGTGTATCAAAGTTAAAGTTGATCTTTGAACCTATGCCATCTTCAGTACATGTTTTAATCTTTTCTCCTTCTTTTAATGACAGTAACATGTATTTTAACAGATGTTTTACCCATTGCTTTTGAGGAGTTCCTTATCTTTGAGGTATATGAGCTGAGTAGTGTCGTGTTGGATTTAATATTAGCTCATACGCTTGTGTCGAAGTGGTGTGTGGAAGTGAACAAATTCAGCCAAAGAAAGTTTTATCCATTTTTTCAGTTTGCTCAGTAAATCAGCCCAGGCTTATTAAGTCAACCTAAGAATAGAACTTCTATCAGTTGAACTTCCCACTGGGATTTATGATTGGGGTGCGTATAATGCCTCATTACTGATCAATGCACGAGGGGTATTCTGCTGTAATTTATATTCATAGGAAGTGTCGGTACTCATTTTCATTTTACATTTTTGTAAATAAAATTCCGTTAATTATTAACCAAAAATTGAGTAAACCTTGAAACTTGCTGGATCACAGTACAACAATCAAACAGAAGCAGTGATTTTTCTGGGATACTCTTTATCTCAAAGTTAGGTTTCCAATAATTTACTTCTCTTGTTGATGAATTACGTTTTCAGCAGTTTAAGGAAACAAGAAATATTACTATCTTCCAAAGCAGCAACAAGATAATGTATCAATTACCCAATAAGTGCCATTACCAACACTTAAGATAAAAAAATTGCATAGTTCTTTATCAAAATCAGGGTTTACCTTAGAGTTTGATTTCTAACACAATAGAAATAGTTATCTTACAAGTAGAACTTGGGGCAGGGGGACTTTCAGTTTAAAGAAAGAGCGCCTCAATTTTCTTGCTTTTTTATTTTTAGAAATTAATTGGTTTGTGCTCCTTCCTTTGCTACTTTTGGATATGAAAGGAAATAGAGAAATAAATTATTTCACAGAAACAGGAGTGCTAGAAATGAGATTGTGTTTTATCTTTTGATAGTCACTTTTTAATCTATTCTGGGAACAGCCATTCTCTACATGTTAACAAAGAGACAGTAAAGAAAGGACTTATTTTGCAGAAAGAAATTGGTAAAATATGTTAATTTTTACTTTTTCCCAACATATAGGAAGCTGTCAAAAAATGCGGCAGCTGACATCATAGCCAAACTGACTCTAGAGACTTCAAGTGCACTAGTTGCTAGACATCTTAATTCATCGGCCTAGCTGCATTAACATGAGTCAGCTGAAGGACCTTTTATTGCCATTATTCTGAGTGGAATTTGCATTTGATAAATTCTGTAAGCATTATCACGAAAAGTAGTAAGCCTAAGATGTTTTAAAAGATTTAAAAGTTCACAGCAGCTTCCTGAGTTAAATGCGTGGCCCAACAGGCAAGAGCAGCATGAAGTTCTCTGTTTTGTTTGGGTTAAAAGTTTTGAAGTGTGCTTCTAAAGCATTTTATTTACATGTTTTATTTTCTGGTGCAGTATTTTCCGTTAATTCAAATTCAGCTGAAATTAACAACTCCATGTGCTTTGGGATAATTAAATTACAGTCTCCTCTTATCTTGGCTCACCATGCAGACTATTGCCCACCCCTATAGTTGCCTTTACTCCATTGCTATAGCAGCTCCGTTATTTAGGAATAAATCTTTTCTTCTCTCCATCAGTTGTTGTGAAAGGAATGTAAAACACCTCTAAAAAAATTAGCATATTAGGATGGACTTCTTGCATTTTCTTGACTGGCTGTGTTCCAGGTGGTTTATGGCTGTGTAAGGGAAGGAGGAGTCAGAAGGGTACTTCAGCTGTTCCTGGTTATTAAAATTGACCTGGATGGACCATGGGCTAGGAAGGGAGGAGAGGAAGGATGAAGAAAACTGGATCCTTGTGAATTAAGATGGGAAAATAAAAGGATATTCTTTGGGATACCAACTGGGTGTTAGTGACCCTCAAACTTCTGGCTGGCAAAATGCTTTCCTTCATCCTCCGCTAAAGAGAGTCTCACCCAAAGGCTGCTGCAGCGTTTCAAAAGCTGTTGCATATTTAAGCAAAACTTTGTAGTTGTGGGTGTTTCTTCCTGCTGGGTGGTGAAAAGAAGGTGATGCACATGGCTTAAAAGGCAGATTTGATAAATAACACTGGCACTGCTCCAGGGAAACTAGTGGTGATGCAATTAAATATTTTGGGTTTCAGTATTTATGTAGGGGTGCATGTGGTTCCTTGTAGCACAGGCACTCCAGTTGCCATCCATGAAAATGGCATAAAAATGAAACTGTCCTTCTTACTTGTTAATATACAGCAATGAGCTTTGGTGGTCACATAACTTTTCCTTTTTCTGTAGTTTCAAATATGTGTTGTGCTTACTCTTCTCTAAATGGAGTTTTTAAGCTGTAAAATCCTTAAAATAGCCAATTACTTTCAGCCTTAAAAATTTCATCAAAGAAGGGCATCATTTGTGTTTGTTTCTGAAAGGTGAAAATTGGTTCACAGATAGAACTGGTTACTGTATTTTCAGGTGACAGAGATTTCTATTACCATTATACCACATAAACTGGCTGAAATGGCAGAAGGTTTGTCTTTCTGCTTTTCTGTCTGTGCATATGTATCTATTTCTGACACTTAATCCTCTCACTCAATTCTTTCCTTCAACCCCAGGAAAACATTTGAAACTGCTTGCAGAATGAGAGGTTTATTGTGTTGGGTTTCATTTTGGCTTTTGTTTTTTTTTGAGGTGGAGAGGGCATTGTTGTTAAAGGTTGTAGTACAATACCCAGACAGATTTAGGAGAAATCCTAGGCTGAAGATAAAGGTGGTAGGTCTTCCTTAAGTGAGTCTGTCATTGGACATGTCTGACTGCCATTAAGAAGCACTATCGCCATTGAAGATATATTTGGGGAAAAAGGGGAATTATAGAATGGGTTACTTGGTGAGGAGTTTGTGAATGTATTACTGGAGAGAAATGTCTGGAGCAGAGCTGTGCATACCTATTCTTCTTTTTCTGATAGGAAGACAAAGAGAAAATATAAATCTACCAAAAAAAGTATGGTTCTCTTGCTTTGTATTGAAAACTCATATTCCTTTCCATTTGGCATGAAATATTTGCTTTTCTGAGAGGAAGAAAGAAAAGCAATAGAGAATGAAGAAGATGGATGTTGCTGCCTTTGCTCGACAGCCAGATTACTTCATCATTTAGCCAGGATATGAGAAGCACAGATTAAGTTTCTTTGCTTAAGAATATCTGTGAATTTTCTAGAAATAAACAAGTCCCTACCCACCAGGTTAGCTTCTCTCTCCCAGTTGGTGCATGCTATAAGTAGTGGAACAGTCCTGATGGGCTGAGAGTCTAACTTAAGTCTCAGTGAGAAATGGGTTTGACAGAGTTAATCAAGACACCTAGCTACTGCACTGGATCATCAACTGACTTTTTAGGTGAAGTTGCAAAGTTTATGACCTTATTTATTACAGTTTAGATAACCCTTAGGTCAGGGCATAAAAATCTAGAAATACTTGCATTGATCTGTAGGGCTGTTTTGTGAGGTGCAGGATTTTCTGTGTGGAGGATGTGCTAGTAGAATCGAAAGAAAACATGCCTGCAGCCTTTCTTTTCACATCTCTCATACAACCCTTCTGTTTGTAATAACCCATAAAAACATGCCACAATAAATGACAATTTTTTTTATCTGTCTTTGGAGACACACAGTCCCAAGGCACCTTCTCTGAATACCTTGGGAATAAAAGTGTGTTTGATATAGTTCTGTAGCTCGTAGGACCAAAACTACTATTGGATGGGTTTTTTTCTTTCTTGCTTTGCTTTTGGAGGTTCATATTTTGGTAGAGGATTCAAATGAACAAAGTGACTTCTGAGATTTGAATTCATATTTTTCCAGATCATCTCCCTCATTGCCCTTTTCTGGGTCTTTCATGGAAGAAATTGTTTTAAAAGAATGGTACATCAATTTACACAGAAGCAAGATCAATTCTTCTACAGTTTCAGTAAAAAGGCTCTTGTATTTTTCTTTCAAATTGTTATCAATATGAATTAAGCTCTGGTGTGCAAGTACTAACCACTCATTTTCTGGATATTTTATATATTTTGTGGGGGTTTTACCTTCTTTTCTATCCATTAGTTACTGTTAAGATAAGCATTGAAGAGCACAGCATATGTTTCTGATGTCCCTACCATATTTTTATGCACTAACATAAAGATTTAAGCTCGCATTTATGTTAGGCTTTCAACCCAAATGAAAATGTCCTTCCGGGTCTATACATTTTATGAATTCATTCTTTTTGGGGTTTTATATTGTAATGCTAGCATCTTCCATCACCTCATCAGCTCATTAATTTCTCAAAATTAATTCCTAGGTTTTGATATGTCTGTTACAGTGAAACATAAGGATAAAACCACACTTTTAGAATGGCTACAATTAAAGGTTTATGAAATTGGTTGGCAGTGCTAAGATAATAATTTGGGCATAAAATGTTCATTTGGATAGCAGGTCAAGTGTTCTGGCTTTCTGTAAGAGAGCAGCCTCTTGTTTAATTCACCTGTGGCACTCTAAATTTGTACGTCATTTGTTTCTTTAAAAGCCATGGATTCTTTGTTGTCTTAGTCTACCTGTTAAATAGAAAATATACAAGGCTGTTACTCAGTATCACTTGCCCTAAGTACCCAGGGAAGGAAACTGAGAGAGCCAAATCATGTGGAAACTGGTTATAATCTCATAGCCTTGCTGTAAATACAAGTGGAAGATCCCAAAAGATGTTCAGTTAATAAAGGAAGGATGTGGAGGAGAAAATGGCAGCACTCAGGAGCATCAGACAGGGAGTTTCAGTCAGCCTGTGCGCATCACTTGGTTTTGGTTGTTTTGGCATTTTTTTTTATTTTGTAAAGCTGGATATCCTAAAGCTGCCAGGATTCAGTTTGAGTTACTTCAACTCACTTCGCTGTGTTCTTTCGTCAACCCTTTAGAGTTTAACATCAGGCGTCCTGTGAATGGCTGTGAATGTGTTAGTGGTTTGTTTTGGGATTTTTATATAGATGGAAGTTTTGTGGTTTTTTATACAAGAAGTTGATCAATCAGTATTCTCCCTCAGAAGAGTACATATTGTAGTGCTTCTTTTAGAAGAGTTAGGTGTTAATGGCGCTATTGCCTGCTAGCTTAACTATCTAATATTAATATTATGCATCAGAAATAACCTAAGTGACTTAAATAAGGACTTAATTTAGTCCAAATAGTAAAATTATCAAGACCACTGTAGAAGTATAATTGTTATTCCAGGTGGAAATATGACATGGCTTGTGTCCCCAAATGCAGACATGAACAATTAAAACGGTATTATCTCCCAGCAACATCTGAACAGTGGTTTGCTAGAAAACTGTGTGAAAAAACCTGTATTTCTTAAGCATAGACTATAATCTGATATGGTTCAGAGCTTCACAAAGTACAATAAAGTTGAAACATTCACCAACTGCTTTAAGCAAATGAAAGTTGCAGTTCATTTAGTAATACAGTTCTTTTCAGATCAGCCCTGGAAACTTTAGTGTGCTAAAATAGCATCTCTGTTGCCATGCAATTCATTGTGCCACTTAGTACATCACTGAATTCTGTAGTGTAATGCAAATTTATATTTGTGACTACTCATGATGTTTCAAAATATTATAATTATTCTTTTTCAAGATTGTAAAATATTGAAGATCTAGTTCTTTGTTTTATCATATTGATATCACGCTGAGCGTGGTAGGAAGAATACAGATCTTATTTATCACCTCATGCTTGAAAAGTCTGAGTTTGGTTTAAATGATTCAATGTTTTAACTTGCACTTATAATTACTGTAAGGCCATAACAACAGTTCAGAAAAAGCAATTTCTTTTTGGATTAGATGATAGTATTACCTAATAAAAAGGGAATTCCCAGCAAAGATAGGTGTAGATATACTGTGAGATTCTGGGCTGTGATTCTCTTGTTCCTCCTTCCATCTTTAAAAATGATTGATGCTTTATACTTTTTAAGTGTTGCTCTGGTGCCATTGTATAGGAGATTCTAAAAGAAATCACTTTTATACATTAACCTTCCTGAATAGTTTATGCGTTAAAAATTATACTGGTAAAGTGAAAACAGATGGACTGAGTAGAGTTGACAGCACCTTTCTGAGTGATGAAATTGCTATTGATTTATGACAAATGCCAGTAAAAGCAGGCAGGGACTGTTTTGTTGCTGTCAGATGAGAACTGAAAGTAGGCAGGTTTTGTTATCAATCATTTGTTGTCGGTGTAAGACAGTGGCAGGCTGTTATAATTGATTTGATAGCTCCGTCCGACTTGAGCTCTAGTGGCCACCGCAGATTGTGGCAATGCAGCAGTGCAGAGAATTGACATGAAAAGGAACTGACATGACTTCTCATAGGCAGAGTTGTATGATTTAAAGGGGTATGTTGGTCAAAACATTTTATAAATCAGAATTTTTAGACTGAGATGCAATTTATTGATAGCATATAGTTTTTAGCTTAGTCTGGAAATGGGTTTATCATATATTATGCCATTAATATAATAGATGTTTTATGACCTAAAAGGATTTGCATGGATATAGAGACCTTTTTTCTTCTTTGCCTTGAACAGCAGCTTGTAGTATTTCATTCAGTTTAGTCTTTTCATAAAGCTTTTCCCGTGATACAGTATCTGTCCCAGTTATGCCTACAGTGACTGTAAAGTATCACTATGAAACTTTGATCCGCTGTAATAGGCTGGGGTTTGTGGTTAAAAAAAAAAAAGAAGGAAAAATAATGATGGCTATTGGAGACCTAATAGGGCTATTGGATAAGGCCTTGGGGAATTACTCTGTAGTGTAATGTCCAAAAAACCTTACTTGTTTCTCTGTAAATTTTTTATTTGATTCCTGAACAATTTAGAAGTTTGAGGTTTGCAGCTGAGTTAATGAACAAAGGCAGATTGTCTGCTTCACCATTCCCTACAAGGGTAAGGATTATGGAATTAGAAAACACACTGCAGAGAATTATCTTAAGAAATATGCAAAACATATTTTGGTATAATTGCGTGGAAGTCATGGATACATTCCCCTTTTTCTCATTTATAAGTATGAAGTATACCAATTAGTTACAGACTTTATTCTCAAATAGAAGTATGTTTCAATAATTATTTTATATATGTGAGAATGTGAAAGATGAGAAGGCATCATATTCTTTCTATAAACAGGGGATTCATGAGCTAGGAAGAGCTTTGATAGGTGGAAAGATCAGAATTGTTTCTTAATACCACTGCAGTCTATGTGTACGAAAAGTCAGCAATTTTGGAACAAGGAAAGTGTTTTTGCAATTAAAAAAATGTGAAATACTGATGCTGTTCACCAGTGTTCAAAAATAATTAATTCAGCTAGAATAAATGTAGAGCATGGCTGTTAGGATAAGGCAGAAGAACAGAGACTATTTAAAATTAAGTGGTTGAAACAGCCTGTTTTGCTTAGTCTAGCACAACAAAGGCAAGAAGAAAGTATATGGTTACATATATACATGTGCGTGTGTAAAATGTACACATATATAAAATATAACGGTACAATTTAATATATATGCTATGTATGTATACGGGAGGGTAAATATGGAAGAAGAAATGTTGAGCTAGCAGACAGCATAAACACAAGAGCAAGTGGAGAGTAGGAGCAAGTGAAGCTTCAAAAACAGCATTCGCGTAGAACGGGTGGTTGGTCAAATATTTAAAAACTTCATCTGTTAATCAACAAATGAACGTATATTAGCATCATCATTGACTGTAATAGGGAACTGGAATCTCTTAAGACTTACAGCCAGTGTTTCTAACTGTGATTTTTTTTCACAGTCATTTGTAATCTTCGCCAGTCTATGCCTGTATCCTTACAAGGCTTCTAATCTTTTTTAAATAAAATACTCTCTCAAAAAGAGATGGTCATTGGTTCAATTATGTTACACTAAAAAAAATTGTGTTTTGCACTCTAAACTTTTAATATAATTAGGTCTTTAAAATATGTGCAATATATGTAACATCCCTAAATTCTTTCCATTTTATAACATATCTTTGTTTAAAAAAAAAAAAAAAAAAAAAAAAGAAATTTTGTTTTATGCTGATGGATATTCATTTCAGAGTAGGTAGGATGAAGAAAGAAAAGACAGCTGTTGGAGGGATCATATTTCATACTGCTCCTAAAAAAATCCAGTTTAAAGAGGGTGTTAGGTGGATAAGAAGTGTAAATCTGTTTCAATTACATGGGTGTTTTGATAAAACACTTGAAGCTAAGATTTAAAGAAAACGCAGTATAGAAGTCTGCAAGGAACCCGGAGAGAGCATGAAAATCGAAACAACTAGGATTAAAGATGTAGGTAAAGGCAATATTACAGGTATAATCTTGAAAAACTTGAGTTTGAAACTTGTAGTGTGATCACTGTTCCAGCTCCTGAATATGTTGCTCTAGGAACAGGTACTTAAAAAAACCTTGTGAGAAGCAACAGTTTCTGAAGAATTGGGATCTAAATTATTTAGATTTCATACAGTCTTTATTTTCTTATCTCTTACCTGGATACAACTGTAGCAAGGCATCAAAGCAGACGGATAATATGCTAGTTTAGATTACTGAGTAATTGCCATATATATAGAAATACTGACTGAAAGCACTACACAACTCATAGAAAAACATGCATTTGGTTTTGTTACTTTTATGCCATGTTTATAATGAAGAGTAACACTGTAAATCCAGTCAATTTAAGCTGTACAAAACCACTGGAAGGTCTGTCCCATAGGAATCAGGTCTAGAACTTGCAGAACACAATCTGGGTTAATTAACTGCGACCTTTCAGGCACCATTCCAACATGCTGAAGTTCATGGCTTTTGACACAGATGGTGTAGTGAAATATCGAAACTGCTCATGTCAAAGGTGATTGTGCTTAATGATGTGTCTAAACTAGTGGAGCTTCTGTGTCCTTGTTTCGCTGTTTTATATGCTATACTTCATCGTTAATGCTGATCTCTTTGCACTTGTTTCCACAAGCAGTGCGTTTTTATATCCCATGATTTGTCTGATACACTAGGTTCCCTAGTTGAGTAGAATGCTTGCTCATTATGGAGCTGGCACTGCACTGAGGGCTTTTAGTGAGCTTTAGAGCTAAAACTGGCTGCTCTGTGTTCATGGTATGCTCGTTATACTATCAGTTTCTAACCCTTACCTCCTGCCTTGCCACAGAAAAAAATCTGAAAATCACTTCAGTTATTAAAGTGGTATTTCCTTCCAACACTATTCCACAGTTTTTGTTTTCTGCTTACTGTTTTAGACTCGTTCTCGGAACAAAATTTGAAGCAAGTTGCTAGAATACATTGATACTCCAGCCTCTGACCTTAAGGGCAAATATTTTACAAATTCCCTATCTTCCCTTAGATATTGTGAGCCCTCTTTACTTTAGGTATAACTATTTCACATGAGCCATGTAATAGTAAGCAATTCCAAAACCAGTATTTATACTAAATAGACATGAAACCATTCAAAGGTAAAATCTGAATTTATGTATCTTGTAAGCTAAATAAGGTATGGCATTTGAGCTTAGTTACAGATGGATAAAATGAGTAGTTTGTTTTCATCAACGTAACTTCACTGCTTCAAAAACTTGTTGTGAAGCTAATATGTAGCTACCGATTTTTCTCAGTGTACTTGTTCAGAGACTCTCCTTCTGGCCACTTGCATTAGACCATAAACGTTTTGGAGAGCATTTCATTAACACTTACATAGTAACTCATCAGACTGTTATTTGACTTGATATAGCTTGAGACCAATTCACCTTTGAGATTTCCCAAGGTGCTTCTTGCCTCTGAAGCTGGCATGTCAAAAGCCCTAGGAACTTGCATGTTTTTTGATTAGAATATAATGATGGGACTGCGACTCAGTCAGAGCTTTAAAGGAAGTGTTCCAAAGGCTCCCTATTTATCTTCCCATTATATAGGAATATAAAAACAAATACCTATGTATGTGGCAAAAAATCAAAACTGGTGGGTGAGCCAGTTCAAGACTCATTTGTATCCTGCCCTCAGTGTCCTCTGCAAAAGTGCATCCCTCCTTCATCTGCTTTCATCCTGCATTAAGAAACATGGCTAAAGCTGAGCATGATTACTTCCTCAAGCAAGAAGTAAATTGCCCCATCTCCAGAAGGTTCAAATTCACCAGCTCTGCAAGAGTCAGGAGATGGTAAACAGCCAGCCTTCCTGCCTTCTGCTATGGTCTTCTTTTCACAAAATGGGTGTTACTGCATGCATGCAGCAAACTGTAAGCATACAAGCTTTACAGCTATTTTCTGTATAATGTTGTTACCTAGCAGTAAGTTGAGATAAATTGAATCACTTTAAGGTGTTTAAAAGTTATCTACCATGTTGCTGGGGAGGGGAGCAAAGAAAGCTTTCACTGTTTGCCTCTGCAACATTGTCCATGAATCTTTAGATTTTTATTTCTTTCTTATAAAAGATTTTTATTTTTAGCTACTCTTTTTTTTGTTTGTTTGTTTGTTTTGTTTTACTCCCCTTTCTCCTGCCTTGAAGGGTAAGGCCATGCTTTATTGCAGTAGATTATGTATTTACAGCTTAATTCTTATTGTTAGAAGTTTTCAGGGGACACACACATTTTAGTTTGAAATTTTAACTGTATGCATTTATACCTAATTATGTGTTCAATTTCTCCTTTCTGTGGCTTTATTATTGTTTTTCATGGTTTTCTGTCCATTATTGCTTTGCAAAAGACCAGTGCAAAAGAGGAAATTGATAAGCAAGGTAAATAATGCAGAATGGTCCTTTACAGAAGGGAATTTTTTTCTTATATTTTGTTTCTTCGAATTACAGTTGGGCAAATTTGATTTCTAAGTTGGCTGTGTCCTTTTTCTAAAGCACTTGAAAACATTTAACCATATATTGATGCCTAACTAAATCCTACTGAGATACTGAAAAATCTCCATCATTCTTCATCTTCCTAAAGCCTTTCAATTTTCTCTTTCACCATTTTTTTCTGTTTTCTTGAACAGAGGAGAATATAAACAATGCCTCTTCATTCTTAGAATGCTATTTAAGAGTCTGTGTTCTGAAACTTTGCAAACCTAAAAATTACAACATGATGATCACCTATTGCAGTAGTTTTATATTAAGACATTTTAAAGGTCAGCCAATGGTCTTCTACTAATCCATTCATCATTTGTATGCATCCACATGTATGTGAGTGTGCTTCTAATGCGTTAAGACCTATAGCACTTTAAAATATACTTTGTTGCATTATAAATATATATATCTCAAAATCTGCCCTAGCCATGCCATATCTTCTGTAGTTTGAGATGACTTTGAATACTTTTAAGTATGTGACTATAATATTCATTATCTGCTTCTACATCAGTTTCAGTATGTTAATGTAATGCATGTTGTCTCTGTGTGAAGATATATTCCAAATGAAAAGAACTAGTTTTAGAGAAGTACTGTAGGTTGTGGTACCTAATGCTGTTAAGAGATAAATGTATATAACGTACATTTGTGTGTTGCTAGAAAAGAGTCTGTACATACTGTATGGATAGTAAAAAAGAAAGAAGGGCTGTTCCTTAGTAGACTAGTACTTAGGCACTTGATAACTTAAACTTAAGAGTCTTATCCCAAGTCAGGGAGAAAAGCTAAGGGAAACCTACCAGAAATGGACAACAATTAGTTTGAGACTGGTAATTCTCATCTAGGAAGGGTAAACCTAAACTATGGATAACAGAATCATAAAATGGTTGAAAGGACCTTATAGATCATCTAGTTCCCACTCTCATGCCACTGGCAGGGACACCTTCCGCTGGACCAGGTTGTTCCAAGCCCTGTCCAACCTGGCCTTGAACACTGCCAGGGTTGGGACAGCCACAGCTTCTTTGGGCAACCTGTGCCAGTCTCACCACCCTCAGAGTGAAGATTTTTTTCCTGATATCTAATCTAAATCTACCCTGTTTCAGCTTAAAGCCATTCCCCCTTGTCCTGTCGCTACATGTCCTTGTAAAAAGTCCCTCTCCAGATTTCTTGTATACCCTCGTTAGTATGCAAGGCCTGTAAGAGCCTTCTCTTCTCCAGGCTGAACAAGCCCAACTCATTTAGCTTGTCATTATAGAATAGGTTCTCCAGCCCTCTGATCATCTTTGTGGCCCTCTGGACTCACTTGAGCAGATCTACATCCCTCTTGTGTTGGATCTGTCTCAGAGTTTTAAACAGTATCTGTTTGGGAAACTGGACCTTAAAGTATTATGGTTGGGAATGAAAATAAGTACACACTGTGACCTCTAGATCTAAATGACTGGGTGTTTAACTGCCATTCTAATATTAAAACCTTTAATTCTACCAAATGTTATGTAAATGTTTGTTTACTGCATAGCTCACCAACTATTCACTGAATTACTTCATAATTTCCATATTCATCACTACAGAAATTTACATTTTGGAAATCTAATGAAACAGATTGTTAAATATAGTGCATGGAAGGAAAAATAAGTAGCCAGGAAGAAAACTACATGGAAAAAAGGGAGAAGAGTTATCATCACCTCTGATAGAGCCTGAGTACCACAGTAGTTCATTTTGTATTTGTTTTTTCGTATAAATAACTTTTAAGATTATTCTGATAAAAGTTCTTATATAAGTTTGTTTCAATGTTTTTGAGTTCATTCAGACTTTAATGTAACTACAGCAATAGTTTCCAAATAAAATCAATATATTATTTTGTTCTTATGTAGCTCAAGTTGGACTATTTATAGAATCTTAGACTGTCACTGTTATCAAACCCCAACTTTGATTCTGTAGAAAGAAACACAAGTATAAATGCTTCAATATAGACTACATTGACTATAAGGCTTAAGGAGAGTTCCCTCATGCTTTCACTGGGATGCTGCAGTACAATTCTTGTTTTAAGCTGTTGTTTTCTATCTGTCTCACTTCCCGGAAAAATGATTTTTAACTTATTTGACTATTTTAAATACTTCAACAAATAAACTTTGAGTTGTCTCTGTTAGCTCTATTTATTCTCACTGTGGAACTTCTCTTAATGAATGCCATAAGGAAGTTTACTTTAAAATGCTGGCTCACAAACGCAATTTAACTGCTACCACACTGTTGTCTTCTCATTTATGCTTTAGCAAGAATTCAGTAAAGTTTCATGTTCCATGTGAAAGACGAGGTACATGTTGTTGTTTGGTGGTTTCTTTCCCAACAAACCCATATATACCTTATTAGTGAATCTTGCTGTACTGCTGTATTTTCATAGAATCATAGAATAGTAAGGGTTGGAAAGGACCTTAAGATCATCGAGTTCCAGCCCCCCTGCCACGGGTTGGGACACCTCACACTAAACCATGACACCCAAGGCTCTGTCCAACCTGCCCTTGAACACCGCCAGCGATGGAGCATTCACAACCTCCCTGGGCAACCCATTCCAGGGCCTCACCACCCTTACAGTAAAGAATTTCTTCCTCATATCCAATCTAAACTTCCCCTGTTTAAGTTTGAACCCATTACCCCTTGTCCTCTCACTACAGTCCCTAATGAAGAGTCCCTCCCCAGCATCCCTATAGGCCCCCTTCAGATATTGGAAGGCTGCTACGAGGTCTCCATGCAGCCTTCTCTTCTCCAGGCTGAGCAGCCCCAACTCTCTCAGCCTATCTTCATATGGGAGGTGCTCCAGTCCCTGATCATCCTCGTGGCCCTCCTCTGGACTTGTGCCAACACTTCCATGTCCTTTTTATGTTGAGGACACCAGAACTGCACACAGTACTCCAAATGAGGTCTCAGGAGAGCAGAATAGAGGGGCAGGATCACCTCCCTTGACCTGCTGTTCACACTCCTTTTGATGCAGCCCAGGATACGGTTGGCTTTCTGGCCTGTGAGCACACACTGCCACTTCATGTTCATTTTCTCATTCACCAACACCCCCAAGTCCTTCTCCTCAGGGCTGCCCTGAATCTCTTCTCTGCCCAACCTGTAGCTGTGCCTGAGATTGCTCTTGACCCAGGTGTAGGACCTTGTGCCTTGTCATGGTTACAATTCATGAGGTTGGCATCAGTCCACCTCCCAGGCGTGTCAAGGTCCCTCTGGATGGCATTCCTTCCCTCCACCGTGTCAACCGAACCACACAGCTTGGTGTCATCGGCAAACTTGCTGAGGGCGCACTCAATCCCACTGTCCATGTCACCCACAAAGATGTTGAACAAGACCGGTCCCAACACTGATCCCTGAGGGACACCACTCGTTACTTATCTCCAGCTGGACATTGAGCCATTGAGCACTGCTCTTTGCCTGCGGCCGTCCAGCCAGTTCTTTATTCACCGAGTGGTCCACCTATCAAATTGATGTCTCTCCAACTCTGAGACAAGGATGTCATGTGAGACAGTGTCAAACGCTTTGCACAAGTCCAGGTAGATGACATCAACTGCCCTACCCCTGTCCATCAGTTCTGTAGCTCCATCAAAGTAGTATATTAATCAGGAGAAATAATAAATTCTTTTTTTTTTTTCTCATGGCGGATAGCTCTTTTTCCTCTCACTATGCTTAATAACCGTCAAACTTATGATAGCTAATAATTTAATCTATTTCCCTTTCACACAGTCACTTTGAGGATACAGATCCCATTCTTGACGGAGCTTTCTGAGAAAATAATTAGACAAATCCATCCGCACTGAGCAAAAAGAACAACGTTTGTTCTTCTTTTGCATTTTTGTTCCCTTTTTTTGCTTCTTTGTATATATTCAAAAGCACTGGAATGGGATGCCCAGGCAAGTTTTGAATGCTCCATCCCTGGCGGTGTTCAAAGCCAGGTTGGACGGAGCCTTGGGTGATATGGTATAGTGGGAGGTGTCCCTGCCCATGGCAGGGGGGTGGGAACTAGACAATCTTAAGGTCCTTTCCAACCCTGACTATTCTATGATTCTGATTACTGAATAGAGTGTCTTGCTGTAAGAGACAACAGACAGCATTGGTCTTGGGAATAAGAAAGAGGCTTATGTGGCCTTTTGAAGTACATTTATTGTTCTATGTTTTCCTTGGTATTTTGTTGCCTGTAGACTAAACAGAACAATTAATTTTTATTTTTTTTTCTGTTTTTGTGGATTAGGATTTTCAGATGATCATGCTTTTTGTTAGTATTTTGATATCTAAAAGGAAAAAGTCAACCTCTGAACCTTAGTTCAGTGTCTAATACTGAACAAAGAGCTGAAGTTGATGAACAGGAGAATTAAAGCATGATTTCACATATCTAGAAAGATGATGCTCCTGTTCATAACTCTTAGAAACAGCCCAACATTTTGACTTGTGTTGAGCAATTCTCAGGCACTTCTCTCGTTTGTTATTATTAGTGTCACAACTTTTGCATTCTTCCAGTTTTATTAAATTACATCTCTTCTAAAGAAGTTATCAGGTGTGTCTGCAATTTGCTTTGAGGTTACTTTAACTGGTGCCCTGGGTCAGGTTTTATCTGACTTAGGTTTTGTTGGTTTTTTTTTATTTAGAAAATTCCAGAGCTAGCTGTGCCTTAGTGCTCTGTCACTGGTATTAATTATGTTAAACATATAATTTGAGTGAACACTGAAGTAAAGTAAGCCATTTGGCTGTGGTGGCCTCTTCCACGCAAGGCTTTCCTTCTCTTTTGAGTAATGTACGGCGTCTTCATTTGATCTCCTTCTCTTTATCTAGTGTCCTTATAGACTGATTTTTTTTTCTTTCTTTCTTTGCTAAGTGTATCTCATTTTGTTTACTGATGTTATTTTGTCCTTACACAATTGCATTATTCTTTGTATATTCATCCTTACTAATTTTTATCCAATTACCATATTTTGGACTTTTCCTTTCTGAATTTCAAGTCATAGAAGGCTCTGTGAATTAAACAAATTTATTTTTTACTACCTTTTCTGTACTTTCTCTGCAGTGAGATAATGGGTTTTCTTTACTTTTATATTGCATTCTTTTAAAGTGCCAAGATTTTTGAGTCCCATTTTTCCTAGTATTTCTTGCTATGGGAACTTTCTTGTGTGCAGAACATAATATAGACTGTTTACAATGAAGCTAATAAAGCCTGTGTTAAATTCTCCTTTTCCAAAGCTTTTTTTTTTTTTTAAGAAAAATGTAAATTATTTCTAGCATTAATCTGAATTAAAATGTGTTGTTCCAACCTATCTTTATTTATAAGCAGCACTAAGTAATAATTTCACCTCTTAAAGTATCCAGTGACTTGAAAATGTTAGTTTTTAAATAGAACAATATACTTTTCTGGAGAAAATCGGTTTTTATTCTATTCCTTAATTACATGTAAGAAGACACATATAAAAAAGTAGAATATAACTGTTGTGTGACACCATTTCAGATTTCTGGAGTATTTCAGAATCCATTTCTGGTAAGATTTCAGGATGATAAAATTTCTGATCTCCCACATTAAGGCATTAATGTAGGTAGCTCTTCATATCCATCTGTTTGTTCTTCAGTGCAGCCAGCATTGAAGTTGGATAGCATACTCTTGAATAATTTGTAAAAGACTGCAAATAACAAAAGTGTAGAAAATATTTTAGTGGCATTTGGGAAATGCAGAACATTTCAGCTGTCTTGAGTCTGAGACTACTTGTTAGTTAATGACTGATGTGCATAACAAAAAACACTAAGCTTTCCTTGATTTTGACATTTTATAAAGCTATATAATAGGTTTAGTACATATAAATTTATTTTATTCAGAATGTTCATCATATCAAATTCAACATATTTATTGAATATATTGAAGAACTTCCTCATCTGTATTTTTTTTCTATTTTTCTGAACTTATTGTCCTATGTATTCTAGAATTAGTCTAGAAGATGGGCAGTACGTGGATGGAAGGAGTTTGCTTATTATTTTTCTGAGCTATATTCAATACTCTGGTGCTAGAAAATTAATATAGTTATGCCAAATTGGTCTCATTGTTAGTGAAAATGTTGGAATCTGTTAATACAGTAATTACACAATAATTTCATTAGAGATGGAGATGTAATGTTTTCCATTACACTTACCGTATTAGTGTTCGATAAATGAGCAGTTGACTAGCTTCACCTCCACAGCAGCTGACCAGCATTAACACTATGTTCTTCATCTTCACTGGGTGGAAAATGACTCTAGCATTCAAAAGAAAGTCTGTAGATTGTGTCTGGAAGTTTAATATTAGAAGAGCATTTCAGATATTTAAAAGAATACAAAAATAATGCTGAGAACAAGTTCTGCCATGGAATTAAGTAGTTATATTGCCAAAAATTTTACACAGATGTATTGTAGATGCCACATTTCTAATGTATGACTCAAAGTCAATTACTAGAGGAAAGAAGCACCTTCAAGGACTGTTTTGCCAACATGTAATTGGGAAGAAAACCAGCCAGATGACAAACTAAATATACTTAATATCACATCCATCAAATTAAAAATGTTTTCTACTTGCTAAAATTTAACAGCCTGTAAACCACAGTAGAATGTTTATCTTCAGCAGCAGTGTGGGTCAGGAGATGCTGAATACAGCCTGAATTTGAGGGGATTAATATAAAAGCTAGACAGAGAGGACCATGCTAAATGCAAGAATATTTTTTTCTGTTCATTGAAAAGATCTTAATATTTGAACAAGAAGTTCAGTTCCTGATCTTAGGAAGGTTAAAAATGAATTTAAAGAATACCACTGTTGTTCTTTCAGAGGTCTCTTATTATCTTTAATTTTTCCTTTTGTTGACTAAGCCTCATTTATAGATGGCTTTTCACAGCTTCGTATTTTTTCCCATTATGTAAATATTATTTTGGAATCCTTGTAGTGCTCTTGAGAAATCTTTCTTTGGCAGCATAAGTTAGTTAAAAGGTGAAATGCCTTTTTGTAACTGAGTTTAGATTGCCAGCTGGGATTTTGTGAAGTCACTGTTTCAAAGTATTGGCACATATTGCTAACAAAGTTTGTATTGGCATTAATAGTTATACTAAAGCTCATTGAGTCAAAAAAGCTGAATGTAATGTATATGCACATGTAATACCTGTGTGAGTATAAAATGTGTGTAGACCATTATTTTTATATGTGTGTACATATAAACATATGTACATACATATAACACTAATACTCATTAGTGCTAGGCATTCATTTTTCAGTAATACCAAAGTAATGGGTTTAAAAAATACTAGTAGTGACAGATATTCTCTGTAATAGTTACTATTCAATATAGATATAGTTTTAGTTGCTTTCAATTTTCAACTTTAGGGAAGCAGTTTGATTTTAAAAATTAAGAAATTTGGATGATAAACACGCTGACTTTTGTACCTAAATCACTGATCAGAATTCAGAGCAGGTTGGTGTCTGAAATTCATTGACTTCAGATTGACCTAGGAAAAAAACAATGTAGTTAATAAAAAACTATTTTACAAAGAATCTCTGCTGTCAAATAGTATTTCAGATAGCAGTTGTTGTCCTCTTCTTGCCCTGCTAAAGTGGTAAGAAAATGAAGCCTGGGAATGAAATGTACTGAAAATATCTAGAAAAGAGTTGCATATTTTGAAAACCATCCTATTACTGATTAATATTTATTGTTGTTCATATTTGTGATTCAGATTTTTCCTAAGCTCATTTTTATGCGTATTTATACTGCTAGTTCATTTTCAAGCAATAATCATATTTTAAGCTTTGAATATCAGTTTCTTCTTGTGACAGTTCTACCAGAAAAGAAGCCCAGTTTGCAATGTCTAATTACAGTAAAATTCTGATTCCCTTAGCCTTGTTATTGGCAAGAACTTTGGCCATGGTGGAATAATGCTGGTGGCAAAGTTGTATCAAAAAAAAACCACTAATCCAAAAACTTAAATATTTGGGTTTAAGGTTTTTTAAGGTAAAGTCATGTATTAGGCATTACCAGATTATTTTTCAGCAAGTGCAGAAATACACTGAGTTATTATAATGTGCAGCTCTAGCTATTTGCAATAACAAAGTAAATAACATGGCACAAAGCCATATTTATCATGACTAATGAAAGCTGTTATAATGCAATCAGAATGATGCAGAGCAACAGGGCAATTCATTAGGAGAAAAACAGTTAACAAATAGCTGAAACATGCCAGTTTGGACCTTTCCCTTTCAGCTTCAAAATACATACTCTGGTTTTGGTTTATTATGCTAAATAATTCTTTCTAAGGAAAAGTAGGTAGTAAGTAAGGTTATTGTTACTTACTGATTTCTCCTAACTCACAAAAATGTGTAGAGGAGATGTCATTTTTAGCTTTGTTATGGATAGATAAATATGCTTGCCATGTCACGCTTGTTAAATGTACTGTACTTGTGGTTTGCTGCAATGGCATGTTGCTCCAGCACAACGTATAAGCACATACATAAGTCCCTCCTGACTTAAGCACCTCTATTTAAATTTATTGTTCAACTACACTAGATCAGGGTGTCAGTAATGTAAATCAGGCAATCTGGACTTAAATTACATGCTTCTAAACTATGGCTTCTGTAATATTACCAATGTATATCTAAAAAACAAAAAAGAATGCTGACATTTGTAGCTGATTTTTCTTTCCATTTTTGTATTTTTAAGACATAGAATCATAGAATGGTTAGGGTTGGAGAGTACTGTAAGGTCATAATTACAAGAAATATAAATTATGAAAGCTGTATTTAATTTCATTTTCTCTTTTGTACAAACAATATATAGGGGGAAGAGACAACTGTCACAGATACCAAAGCATAAGATTCATGCTTTCGAGGACAGACTTTATCTGATATTTTATTTTAGAAGTAGTGAAACCAAAATACAAGATAGTACTTTAAGAAACTGAACTGACTAGTATAAGTTTTCCCTTTAGAAGTCTCCTTCCTACTAAAGAATGAATTCAGAGAGATACAAGTACTTACAAAGCAACTTGGTTTATTTCTTTTTGAAACTTTATTTTGTACAAAGTAAGTTTACCCTATGCTAGACGTAAAACTGTAAATGTCATTAAACATTAAAAATGTTACATACTGAAAGCTTGCAGCAATTTTAATTCTATTTGGCCATACATCATAGAATCATAGAATAGTAAGGGTTGGAAAGGACCTCAAGATCATCGAGTTCCAACCCCCCTGCCATGGGCAGGGACACCTCCCACTAAACCACGCCATCCACGGCTATGTCCAACCCCACCTTGAACGCCGCCAGGGATGAAGCATCCACAACCTCCCTGGGCAACCCATTCCAGTGCCTCACCACCCTTACAGTAAAGAATTTCTTCCTCATATCCAATCTAAACTTCCCCTGTTTAAGTTTGAACCCGTTACCCCTTGTCCTCTCACCACAGTCCCTAATGAAGAGTCCCTCCCCAGCATCCCTATAGGCCCCCTTCAGGTATCGGAAGGCTGCTATGAGGTCTCCACGCAGCCTTGTCTTCTCCAGGCTGAACAGCCTCAATTTTCTCAGCCTATCTTCATATGGGAGGTGCTCCAGCCATCCTTTCCTTTTTTTTTTTTTTTTTTTTTTTTCATTGAATAGCATTTCAGGAAATGTAATTTATTAAAAAGTGAAACAGATTTAGCTACCAAAGCTCAGATTTTCATAGAAACTAGTAAGGTAACAGTTCCATGTTTTGGCTACAAAACATACTAAAGGCAACTTGAGTGTTTTGAAAACTGAATACTTACAGGGCATTTCCACTTACACTGGATTGCAGCAAAATGTGGATAAAGTTGCAGTCTGATTGTTTGCATGAGAGAATCAGTTTGCTACTAGTGTATTTTATGTTCTTACTAACATTTTGATGTTAGAATAAAAATACAGGGAAAATGCAGCCAAGTAAAAACAGTACTTGAAGACAGAGAAATGAGCTTCTGTAGTGAATTGCAGGTGCTAGAATAGAAATAGATGATAGAATTTTGGCCAGTGGCTGCAATTTCAAGCAGGAGCTATAAATGCAGCAGAGCAAAAATGTATCACCGGAGTTCAGTTGTACCCATCCAAATGTTTTGTGATTTTCTAAAATCCAATCAGGACTTGCAAAAAATACTCCTCTCTTGTAATACTGCTTGTGTAAATGGAGCAAAGTCAATGGTAAAGTTTTAAAGAAAAGCTATATGGAACCTTTAGTGAGATTTCTCATCTGTTACATGGTCATATTCACTTATACAGAGAACTGGGTTTGTGTGGCAAGGTTTTGGTAGCAGTGGGGCTGTGCTTCTGTGAGAAGCTGCCAGAAGCTTTCCCTATGTCCAATAGGGCAAATGCCAGCTGGATCCAAGACAGACCTGCTGTCCATCCCTTATTAGAGAGCCTTTACTCAATGAATGCACCTATACAGACTCTTAGGAAGGATAGGAGATGATTGTTTTCCCCCATGTCCAGTTTCATTCTGTAGGTGATTCTTAACTGTAACATACATAGGGGACTGATACAATTTAAGTGTTAATTTCTGTGAAAATAATTCCTCATATGTACTGCCTGTTACAGAGTACTCTGGGAAATTATTTGCAGTGAATAATTATGGCAACAGACAAGAAGCCATCTTAGTGCCATTTAGAGGACAAAGTTGTTTCTTAAGTATGGTGCATTCATATGAATGCCTGAAGAGAAATCTCATTAATATTTCAGATTTATTCCAGTGTGCAAAGACAGCAAAACTGTAGTTTGCTTATACAGGTGAGAGAATATAATATCAGATGACCCATATGCGATTGCCACATTTTCACCTCTTATTCTCCTAGACAAAGCGTGCCTTTACGGCATATACTTGTTCATTCTTCATCATCTCTTTTCCCTTAGATTGTATAGGGTGTTCTAATTACACAATTTCTGCCGTTCCTTCATGAGTCAGCCTTCCAAAATGTTACCATCTGGGACTTTCATGGTCACTGTGCTTGCTGGAAACCTATGATCTACTAGATTAGATCTTAGCATGTCCAAAATCATAATTGTTGAGTTTTTTCAAATGTTTTTATAAGCAGAACAGTCCTTACCTGATTTCAATTTTAATTGTAGGGAGGGAAAAAAGCATGATTCTTGAAATATTCGAAGGATAAAATGTGCATGAGCTTGAACTGAGTTGGACATGGTGAAGCCTTTCAGTCATATTTAGGGATAGGTCATTCAACTGTACTTTGAAGTGCTATGTGGTAAATACAATGGATCAAAGGGGACACTTCCTATGTGAACTTTCTCAACTTTGTGACTAATGAAGGAGATACCACTCTCTCTAGTCTAAGGAAGGCTATGTTTTCATGTGTTATAAAACTACCTTTTAAAATAAGTTCTTTTTTGTTCAAATTTAGTTTTGCAGGAATGTTTTGGATATTTAAAAATTTGAAAGGAGCACTGTATAATGCAGTGTTGCAGGGCAGAACCTCTACCAATGTGGTAGACTTGAACATAAACAGCTGTGAAGAATGACAGTATTTGGAGTATGCAGGGCTGCTAAACTACATAGCTTCTCTGGTTGTGCTTCAGAAATAACTATAAGTTGGGATGAAATGGTGCTTCACAACTTTTAGAAGATGCCCACTAATTTTCTGAAGAAACGTCTTTGTTCCTTAGAGGTTTGTTAGCTGATCTAATATAACAAAATAGTATTGGAGTATGACAGATGTACAGCAGATTTTTCTTAACCCTGCTCAAGAAAAATAATTACTTTTCTGTAGAACCCCTTTGTGTAATATTTTACTTAATTTGTTAGGGGAAGAAATTCCATTTGCAACTGCAATCAATAGGGTACTTTTAAACAATCAATGTTAGCTTACCAGTGATGACTGTTCCCAGTACATTTTAAAGAACTTCAGAAGTACCTACTTATGATTCATCTTCTAATATTCCATCTTTGCAAAACAAGCTTTCATTTATTCTTTATGTTGCAGAATCCCTAAGACTTATTCAGTAGCACTTAACTTTAATAGTTGTTCTTCCTCTGAGTATGTAAGAATTATAGAACTTAGCTCTTAAGCCCTTTTTCTTTTGAACAAGGAGAAGAGAAGTGAGCATTCAAGAAAATAAAGAAGTCATACAGCATAAAAAAAAAAAACCTCAAGAGAAATAAAATTCTCTGTGAGCTTTATTGTTCATGAAGCGTGGTTACTACACATTTGTGTTCCTTACTTGATAGACTGTTTAAGTGAATTTTGCTTAGTACTCTGCATAGAATAATCGTACTGTCTTGCATGAAATGTGGGCATTTTTTGTGTTATGTTGGACTACTGGATTCAACTGATGTGATTAAATGTCACCAAAGTTGAGTTATAAAGTTTGAATCTCTAACAGCCTACTTTTTGAAAAATTTTATGGTGTAACTTAACAACTGTGTTTCACTTTGAAGTTGGGTTTGAACCAGATGACCTTGAGAGAGGTCTCCTCCAACATATTCTGTTATCTGAGAACTATGCCTCTTTATTAATTCTTGTGGTATTAAAAGACATAAGCAAATTTTAAAGTTATTAGTCATGCAAATGTCTTGAATATAAAAGATTTTTTTCCATCAGAAGCCATTTAAAAGTTCTGTTCATTACTTTTTAGTAATATTTTCATATTCATATAGAAAATTAGCAACTCCTTAATTAACATAAAAAGACATTTTGTCTTGCATTCCTCAAGTTTTAATGGGGCACCAGACATTTCAGAGAAGTGTGTGAGAAATTTTTTTAGGGCACCCATTCTACAGTATTGAAGTCTTCTGTGCTTCTGTTTCATATCAGTAGCAGTTGGGTATTCCTTTGCACTTTCTTTATCAGGGAAATCTGAAGCTTAAAAAGCTTTATTATATTTTTCCAATTGATTTTTAGGGTGGTACACTGAAATATGCATTCTTTGGACTTTTTTATGACTGTGATTTCATTGGTTGTGTAACTAAAACACTATCTTTACATGTATCCCTAAAATTCCACTGGAAACTTAATTTCTGGCAAATAATCTAATCTTAAATTTTATTTTGTGATGTTGAAGCAGAATCTGTTTACCTTTATGGCAAGCTGAGCAGTTCTGCGAGCTCCACTACAATGTTTCACTACACAATTCACTTGCATGGCTTCAAGAGATCACAAATATGATAACACAATTTAGTGACTCTGGCCCATGCTTTGGCCAAGTGATTTCGTATTGTGATAGTCCCAAGTTTTAACTTTTTTTCTTTCCTAGCAGTAATAAGCATCTCAATTAATAAAGATGGAAAAATACTTTGCGTTGATGAAATTAAGCTTACCATAAATTGGATAGACCACCTTGTCACATTCAAATTGGAAAAACAAGCAAAAAAAAACCACTGTCGAAAATTCAATTTAGCATTACAGAGATTACTGCAGTATAACAGCCCTTTATCTGTAGTGGTGTATAAAAGCACTTCTAACAGTGCATCAATTTTCACAGCCATTTAGTAGATTAGAAAGCAATTGTAAACAGAGTAAAACCCACATTAACTCCTGTCAACAGCCTGCCTTTTTCACAGTTATGGATTTGTTTGAAATAATAGTGAAGTCTAAAGCGATTGCATCAACATCACAGATTGTATTATAAATATGAATGAACCTATTGTAATGGACTGCATAGTAATGTATGGCAGGCGTTTGTCCTCCCCATCAAAGTAAAAGCTTTTGTAAAGGAAGAATAGCTGTGACATAAGGAAACATGTCATTCTACAAGAAATTATTCCTCCCATTGTGAAACAGTAAGAGCATTAAGCGACAGATTTTTAAACTGCCCTCAATTTCATACTATAGTAATGCACTATTAATAAGTGTCCGGTATTTCTTTTAACTGAAATTAACTGAAAGCTATATATAAAAATAAACCAAATATTTTTAAATGAGCAATTATTTAAACACCATTACTGTTGTTTCAAGGCAAAAGAAAGCGAGCAGTTATGCATGGTTGTGTTTACTTTGGAAAATTACCGTGCTTAAAAGCAATACATGCCATAAGAATGAAAAATTGCTATTTTTTTTTTCCCCAAATAGTAAGTCATGAGGTAACACAGTGATAATTACAGTGAACTGATTTATGGCCAGTGATGAAAGTTGATCTTCAAAGAATTGAGGATTCTTTGTATACAGTATCAGTATCATCCAGAGTGGGGTGTGTTTTGTTTTTTGTTTCTCTGGAGGATTATTTACCACAGGAAGTTGTCTAATATCTTTAACCAGCACTGGACAGTAGATGTTTCCCAATGCCCATTTCTAAAAGGTGTATTAGTGCATATTTTTTAAATTGCTTCTGTCTTTTCTGTATTCTTTGCAGTCTTAAATAAGTACATTTCCTCTCCTACTACTCAATTGCTTTTGTTAGAAAGCTGGCTACCAATGAATTGTGATACAGCTACCACAGTCTAATTTGCAATAGTGTGCACCCTACTCTAAACCAGTGTTTCTCTGTAGTAAAAGGGACAGTACTGTATATTTGAGTACAGAATTGTCAAACACAAAATATTAATCATTGGTAGACCACATTTTCAAATGAAGACAAACTTAGTGTTCAATGGGGGTGTAACCTGTTAGCAAAGTATTTACAAAGATAAAAAATATTTTCTTCAAATTGTGAGGATGAAATATGGCAATATTTTTTTCAATCAGCTGTTGCACTTCATTGTTATTTTGTGAAATATTATGACAATTACTCAAACATTTCATGTGAAGACCTTACTAAAAAGGACTTTAAATTTTGTCTGAGAAACCTAATAGGTTTCTTCACATAATTCGTATATTTTCTTTGATAACCCATGTATAAGTGTAGCTTCTAACCTCCACATATTTAGAATCATAGACTCCTAGAATAGTTAGGGTCGGAAAGGACCTTAAGATCATCTAGTTCCAACCCTCCTGCCATGGGCAGGGACACCTCCCACTAAACCATGACACCCAAGGCTCTGTCCAGCCCAGCCTTGAACACCACCAGCAATGGAGCATTCACAACTTCCCTGGGCAACCCATTCCAGTGCCTCACCACCCTTACAGTAAAGAATTTCTTCCTCTCATCCAATCTGAACTTCCCCTGTTTAAGTTTGAACCCGTTACCCCTTGTCCTCTCACTACAGTCGCTAATGAAGAGTAACTCCCCAGCATCCCTATAGGCCCCCTTCAGATACTGGAAGGCTGCTATGAGGTCTCCACGCAGCCATCTCTTCTGCAGGCTGAACAGCCCCAACTTTCTCATCCTATCTTCATATGGGAGGTGCTCCAGTCCCCTGATCATCCTCGTGGACCTCCTTTGGACTTGTTCCAACAGTTCCATGTCCTTTTTATGTTGAGGACACCAGAACTGCAGAGCAGAGTAGAGGGGCAGGATCACCTCCCTTGACCTGCTGTTCACACTCCTTTTGATGCAGCCCAGGATACAGTTGGCTTTCTGAAACAATAATAGTTCCATGAATGGTGATTTCACATTAGTGAATATTCAATTCACCCTGTAATACCTAATTCTTAATATTATATTCATATTTTAATAAATGTGGTGAGAAGACATAATTAGTAAAATACTTAACTGATGCTATGTCTAAATGTATATTGCTTCAACCCAATTTAAAAAAAATCTCATGCTTTGGTAATAATAAAAGACAGTTAATGGATGTAAGCAGAAACAGTATGAAGCATCAGTGAAAAAATACACAATGTCAGAGATTTTTTTCATCATCATCTCATTTCCTTATCTCTAAACCTTCTGTACTGTTTTTATGAAATAAACACCTAAAAAATGCAGGTGCTTTCTTAAATTGAACCCAGCATCCTACTGTATTGCAACTTCCTATTGTTCAGTGCTCCTATTTAGTGGATTTCATGTCTTCAAGTCAAATAAGTCTGCACAAAATTTAAGTGCAGTTCTAAGGTCTAGATTTATACAATCATAAATTTGGGTATCTGGCCCTCCACTCTCCTTCCTTTCCCTCTATGCTATCAGGTGCAGCTGAAAATAGCTGAAAATGATTTTCCGAAATGGTCTTATCCATCATAAGTGTTTAATTCTTTCTAAGATGCCTTATCTGTTGCAGATTCATATATAGTCAGCATTTTATATAAATACAGAAATAACTGTATCTCGCAATAATTTTATTACCATTAGATATTTTACAAAACTGTCTTTTCAAAGAAGTCTTGAACACTGTTTAAAACAAAGTGAAAAACTGCAAATGCAAACAGTTGAAACTAAAACTGGTGAAGTTCCCAGTGTTAGAAGGCAAGCTATCCTCTGATGACTGTTTTAGAATTAAAGTTGAAACTAGTCTGTTCTTACGGAACTAACACAAAAGTACAGCCTCCTCCTAATGACCTTCACTTTTAAAGTAGCCAAGGATTGCTTTCTGAGTAGCAGAAATGTCTCCCAATGGCAGGTGAGGACTCCAAGATTTACCAGTCTTTCCAGAGGCAGTCATAGAATCATAGAAGACCAGGTTGGAAGGGACCCTAAGGATCATCTGGTCCAATCTTTCAGTCATGTCAGTGCATCCTCTACAGCTAGCCAGCCATCATCCACAGTACTTCTCTCAAGAGTGTCTATTTGTCGCATACTCCATTTAGCTACTTGAGCTCACTTCTCTATCTGACTTATATCACTTCTGTTTGAAAAAACTTTTTTTTAGAGTATCAGTCAGAAGTTGCTATTCACAGCTGGCAATTCTCCAGTAAGTTCAGACACATGTGAGGCAGCTAAATAAAATCCATGGTCTGATGTTGGTATATTCCGCTTAATTACATGGGATCTGATTTGCTCTCTGTTTAAAACTAATCTAAGCTAGGCTCTCTCTTGAATCGAAAGAAAGTAATACATGTCTAAAGCATGTGCTTTTAATTGTGCTCTAAAGATTACTTTTTTTCCTTGACTAGTCCCTTGACAGTGCAATCTCTTTGCCATTACTGTCCTGCAGTCAGGCATAATCAAAGATTAATAGAACCAATTAGACTGGAAAAGACCTTTAAGATCATCAAGTCCAACCATTACTGCCAAGTCCACCACTAAGTCACTAAGGGCCTAATCTACATGGTGTTTGAACACTTCCAGGGATGATGATTCCATCACTTTCCTAGGCAGCCTGTTCCAATGCCTGACAACCCTCTCAGTGAAGAAATTTTTCCTAATATCCAATCTAAACCTCGTCTGGTGCAATTTGAGACAGTTACCTCTTATCCTGTCACTTGTTACTTGGGAGATGAGACCACCATTTCCTACCGCCTCACTCCATTTCAGATAGTTGTAGAGAGCAATAAGGTCCCTCTAAGCATCACAGCATCAATGATTCTTTATTGTGGCTACCATACTCTATAAAAATTTCATTTCAGTGAAATATAACACTAGTGCATGCATAGGATCTGTAGACAACATCCACACTTTGTGTTGCACACAAAGGTATCTCCTAAATTTGAAATACATTTCAGCTGGATCCCTATATATCAGTCATTCTTATATGCATGAAAGAATATAAAGCTGTGCATAATCTGATGTGGAAAACATCATTTCTATTTTAATTCTGATGGCCATAGGTTGGTTGGATTTGATACTGAATGAAAGATGAAATATAGTGTTACAGTCTATTATCAAAATAGTCTTTTCAAAAGGTTGAATCCTAAGTAACTGCTTGTGTTTATTTCATACCAATTTTTTTTTTAATATTATTGCCTTTCATATGTTGAAACGTTAATGCTTTTCTTTACTAATTCGTTAGCTTTATTTTTTTATGGAATATTTCAAATTTAACATCATATTTAGTATGTTTATAAGCAAGAGGCAAATAATTTTAATATATGCATAAAGTATGATGATAAGATCCGCTGAAAATATTATTTTTACTGCTTATTTTGAATGGCAGTGAGACTATATGAATTAAAGTTGTGTTGAATAACAGGCGCTCTTAGAGTTTTTAGCACTGCATACTATTTTTCTACTTTTTTTTTAATCTTGCCACATACTCTATATAAGCACTGTTATGGGATGTTTTCTTTTTAAGAGGGAGTTCATAAAATATTTTCATGGGATTCAAATCTCTTTGCCTTTATTTTTTCATCTACAAAGCTAGCTATCTTAGCAAAAATTCAAACACACAAGACTGAGTAATATCTAAAATCACAGAGTTGCCTTGCCATAGAAAGCATCACATTTATATCTTCATCCCTAAAGGCTAAACTTAAACACTTAGTACTCTGTGGGTGTGAGATTCTGAAGTTTGAGTGTACACTACTGGAGTTTGCAAGTTTTGCATGGCCAGGACTAAGTCTATGCCAACTTCAGTTTATGGCAGTGGTGATTTTCATGTGAAGGGCAAGGTTCCACATACCAGTACAGAAGTTGGAATCATTTATGTTATAAGCTGATTTTAAATCTAGAATGTTTCAAGCTTGTCAGAATCTTGCAAAGCTACACAAAAGTATGGGTATCACAAATCTGCAAGAGACAGATAGGAGCCTGAATAACTGTAAGATCTATGTCTATTTAAGAAAAAGTTTAGTGAACATGGAAGATTTTTAAAAAGGAAAAAATTGTGACAGCTAATAGCTGAGCAACGTACTTAATGATAACTTTCACACCTACAGTTCTTGTCTGTCTGTTATATACAAAAGGGAGTTCACCTGTTTATATCTGATCTGTTCACTGTAGCAACCAGAATATAATTTCAATTCTATTTTCATATTTTTAAGCAGCCAGAAAAAGCTTTGTGAAATTCTATAGTTTGTGTTAAGTAGGTGATAAGTACCCATAATGTTCTATCAGGCCTTTAATTTGCAGGATATGCACCCTTTCCTCCCTCATAGAGGATGTATGATCTCTACAATCTGCTGTCACTGTCCAGACTAGGAAGTCCCCCTTTTATGCAAACTTTGTTGCAGTGAAAAGTGAGAAGCTTCCAGATACAGAAGTTTAGATGTGCATGAATTCACGTCTGAATTAATTACCTGTAAACAATCTTTACATGTGTAAAGTATCTACATTAGGGTGAAATGAAGCACAGTTTAGAAGTGCTTGTTACTTCTCATTTACTCTGAAGGGAGCCTAAGGCTACCAGCACAAATTCATTTCATCCAGTGAATCTCATGGCCTTTGGTCAGGCACAGGGACACACAAAACTAAGCATGCCCAATTTTATACAACACTAAAGAAAAGAGCTAGTTTTCTTTCTGTACTTGTGATGTGTATCTCTTTGTTGTCAACAAATTATATGTATTTCATTGTTGTAGTCTGTGTTTTCTGTTTTGAAATTTAACTGAGAATATTTTAGAGTATTCATTAAGACAAAAAAAAAGTTTATTAATTTAAAGGGAAATGCACCTATACAAATGCGATCAAACTTTAGTTTAAGATGCATACTCTTAGATAACAAAAGAGTTAAGTTTATACATCTACTTCAGCTTATTGAAACTACCCTGATTTTAAGTTTAATTTATGGGAAAAAAAATTGTGGTTAGTAATCTCAGGAAAAGCAAATGTTTTTAGGAGAAGTTGTCAGATAAATTCTCAATTGCAATAGCTGAATCCTTAGAGGCAGAGGATATTCTGCCTTATCCACTCCCTTCCCCATAGTTTTCCTCCATTACGATGTTTCTGGAGTAAAAACATATAAATATATGGCCTAGTATTTGTGCTTCAAAATTTTTACGAATGTCTTTGGAGTCTGATGGATTGTTATTCTTAATACTGCTGGCTAATGTTGAGAATCTAGATTCGCATTATTGTTTTATTATACAAAACTGAAAATTATGGTTTTTGTATAGGATGTTACTTTGAAATTAATACTGATGTGCTTGAAATCTGTATTTTAATAAATTTTACTTAGACCACAGCAAGCTGCTGAATATTGGGAGATTTTTCTATAGCATTTGCTTTCCTTCTTTTCATTCAAAGCTATTTGGGTATGGGATTAGTCTTTTGAAATGAGTACTAATGAAGATGCTAGAAAAGATTTGAGAATATAACTAGCATATTTAGTTTGAGTGAGTAACTTAATTGATGAGCTAGCAATATGTTTACAGAACATATTCATTCTAAAAGGAAGTGTCATTATGATAATTATTATATGGATTGTGTTTCTAATGTAACCCTTTCAAAATGTGTTCAAGGTTGTAACATTATATGTTAAAAAAGAAATACTGATGTGGTGGGTTGACCCTGGCCATCAGCCAGACATCCATCTGTCCTAGCTGTTTTTAGCATCTCTTTAGAATATGGTGGGAGAAAAATAATTTACTTTTTGAGAATTGTGCAATGATTGTGCCTATGTATGAAATGAGAGTAACCTATGGACATCCTGGTCTGTATGAATTTATGTGCAAGTGTTCCAAAAAATCTTTTCGGGTGTTCTCAGTGGTCTTTGATTTTTGAAGAGTATCCACAGTATCCATAGTCAATGCATTTTGTATGTTTCATAGTTGTAGTTTGTGTTTCCTGTGTTGAAATTTAACTGAGAATATTTTAGAGTATTCATTTTTGGTAATTTAAAAGGAAATGCACCTATATAAATGCAATAAAACGTTAGTTTAAGATGCATGCTCTTAGGTAACAAGAGTTAAATTTATACATCCACTTCAGCTTCCAGTATCTTCGGTCATCTAAAGAATAATTGGGGGGGAGGGGAAATTAGGAGATTTCTGAATTTTTTAGTCTGAGCACTCAAGTGTTTTTCATCACAGACTAACTTGGTTCAGGAAGTAGGTTGCTTTATGGGGTTTTTTTGGTCTACACTGAGTAGACATCTACAGGCATCTATAATCAGTATAGTTGCAAAGTAGTAGCCCTGCACACAATTTTGAAAGGATGACATTTTTTTCCTACTTCCTTCAGAAAGTCAGTTCACAGGTTTTAAGCTTTAATGTGTCATAGTATGAATAATATTTAGTTGAATGCCCAGAGTAGCTGAAAAAAAGAAAAGCATTAATGCTAATTCAGATAAACTTCAGTGGTCTTTGCCATATTCTGTAGTCCTTTGAATTCTTGCACTGTTCAAACATTTATATTTAACATGAGAATGCATTTGACCATGCATGATGCAGAGAAATACATTAAGCTTATATTTTTCTCTTTGTGACTGACTGAACTTCTGTATTATTATTTTAATTACCCTTCAGACAATCTTCTAATGTGTGATCATGGGCAGGTCAATGTTTTGCGAGTCCTTCAACATGACAGTTCATAGAATAATTATCCTATCATCAAACCTTGATTCATTGTTATGTCCTTTCTTGGGCTTTTTCTCTTACTCGCATTTGCTTAGCAACCAGATCACATGACTCTTTTACTTATTATTCAAGTAATCACCCTCTGCAGCACATAGATGCATCAATTAAAGCTTTACAATGAAGTATATTGTTCTGTGTAGAATCCTCAGGTGTTCGGAATTAAAAATTGATTTTAAATGGTGCAGGACTTCTTCAAATGGCTAATCTGTATTTATATTAAACAAACAAGCATGTAACAATTCTAAACCAGAAAAAAAATGATAGGTCACCATCAACAGGAAACAGACGATAAAATTATATTCTGTTCTTAAAGTGCTTAGTCTTTTTTAGAGATTTACCAATTTACATGCATCTCTGAAATGTCTGAGTGACGAACATCTATTTTAGATACTATTTTTTTTCAGACACAAATCAATTTTGTGTCTGCCGTATTTGCCCTCACCTATATTCTTTGTAAACATTTTATGGCTAATATTCAGATTTGGGTACATTTCACAGCATATTATTATTAGAATGAAACTTGAGTACCCAGAAGCTGTCAAGATGGTTCAGTGATTTAATGTTGGCCTCCTGCAGCTTTGACTGTAATCAGCAGATGCTCTGGCATTACCATAAATGTTTTCTTAACCGTCTCTGTCATAAAAAGAAAGAAGATTTTTCCTGTTTGGAGTCTGCTATTTCTGATTAAATTCAGTTTGGCTTCTTTTGCATAATTAATATGCCATGATGATCCCTAACCGTTTGTTTTTAATATCACCTTTTGAGCTAAACATATTTGCAAGGCTGCTTTGTAAGTCATAACAGGCAAAGGAAAACGAAGGCTATATGTAAGGATCCTTTGTTTCAGTGGCTTGGGGGGTCTTGCTGCCTTCTGCCTTCATTTCTGGGTGATTGTAAAGGATTTGGTTTTTCAGTCTCTCTTATTTTTTCATGTTCTATGCAAACTTTTCTCTCATAAGTTCCTCTGTAAGCGAGGGAGAGGTTTCTTCTGTAAGCACAAAGTTGTGTTGTGTCTTAGATTTCTTGAAATTAAAAAAAAAATCCTCTGATAGGAAGATTAAATTCTGTTACCTGGTGTTTGCTGAACAGTAAATGCATGCAATTGATTAGGAAAAGAGGAAAGTGGAAATGCTACAGTTGGTTTCTGATTTTTTTTTTACCTACTAAAGTGGCTGCTAAGAGTCTAACTGTTAGAATATAGGGCAGTAAATATGTTCATTAATGGTACACATTTTTCATGTGATGATGATGTTAAAAACAGCATTTTGAATTCACAATGACTGGATTAATTACCCGTAACAATGTGTCTTGGATTTGTCTCATATGATAATTCAGTGATGTTTGGAAGAGTCAGTAAAGCCATCTTTAAAAAATAATTCCTCTTTTTAAACTGTGTTGGAATTTTGATCCCTTTTCAAAGCAATTTGTCACACTTGTAAAGTACAGTTGTTGGTGTCAAATACATGTACAGCTGGATCATGTGTGAAGTAGAAACATTTTTTTTGTATCCTACCTATCCATACATGAGCAAGGCCCAATTAGAGTCCATCCCAAAGAGAGGAAATAATTAAGTGAAAGCATTAATTAGAGCTTCATATAAAGAGAGAAGAGTTGTCAAAGGAATACATTTGCAATCTTGCAGAGCAAGGGGAAGATGAATCACTTTTTCTCTGCCTTTACTTCCCAATGTTTAGTTTTGTGTGAAGATCTTCTCGAAAATTTACTACTTCCTGCTGCACAGTTTCAGTCACCTTGGCAGCATGCTTTTAAGTGTTTTCTGTAGGGCTTTGTCAGAGGAAAGGAAGGACAATAATAATAATAATAGTGTTTGAACAGTGAAAGTTTCATGAACTAAGATGATTTAGCTTCATCCTATCTCCAGTGTATTCACGAAAGCGATCTAGGGTGTTAGTTTACATGGGTTAATCTTCACAATCAGGTCTGCCTCTATCCTATTGAGAAGCACCCACGCTACAAACACACACAGATATCTTAAAGCTGACATCAATGTTGTGTAAATCTTTTCTCAATCTATTTAGGATTTGGAGTTCTCATAAGTCCTTTTCCAGGTCAGTAAATCTCTAGACTTTCACCTGACATATCATTAACACAACTCAGCACTCTGTTGCCCATCTTCCCTTCAGAGACTTATTTTAAAAAGTTTTTAAATTAGAGGAACTGAGAGCCATGTGCTGTTCTTGCAATCTTCTGGGTACTAGTGAGCAACAACCCACTGTGACTGACCTGTATGGGCAAGAACTGCCCCAGGACTTTGGTCTGGTACCTGTTACAGGAATATGAGAAAATTGTGTTTCTACTCAACTGTTGAAACTAAGACCCACCTAATTTGCTCTCAACTCTAGCCTTTCATCTTTATGCTGCTCCCAAAAATGTTTGCAGGATGCTGTAGATGGATCTCTCTCCCAAAAACGTTTGCAGGAGGGAATTGCAGCAGGTCATGAGGGAAAAACAATTGGTTTGACCTGTTATTACAGAATATTCGTGCCCTACCTTCAGGCAATGCAACCTACCAATACTCTTGCTTATATAAACCTGTGAAAGGAAGTTTGGGCTAAAAATAGGAAGTATAAATTGTATAGGTTTATAGCAGTTATTAGAATAGCTATCAGATACCTTGTATCAATAATCTGGATTAGAAATAATTTGGTGTTAAACTCTTAAAACAATTGCTAGAAATAGAGTGGGTTTTAACTGATCATGCTAAATAGTAAATACAAAACAGAAACAACCATGTTAGTTAGACCTGCAGTGAGTGGAGTCAGGATAAGTATCAGGATAAGCATCAGGTCAGTCTTTAAGGCTTGCTTTGTTGATTGGACTTGTCGGGATTCTTATTTTCCAGAGGTAGTAGGCTTTCTACTGTGGGTTTTTTGCAGCAACAATCGGTAAAAGAGCACACAAATTATGTGCTTCCTTTCCATTTTGGTTATCTTCATCAGCATACTACTTATCATTATCCACTGCAGCTGCCAGTAGCTTTCTTTTGATGGCAGCAGTCTTTATGCATATCCCTGAAATTCTTCATCAAAGTGTACCTTGAAAGCGGTATTCATCTATAGGTAGATGCTATGCAGACAGGTTTAGAGACTAAACTTGTCTACTGCTGAAAGGCATCAGTGGCAGTTTAGTGTGTAGGATCTACATAAATTATTGTCAGCTTTAGACTATGGACCTCTATGTATCTTGTCACAGATCACTAACTTATACAGTCATCATTTTTGACTCTATTTTAACTCTAAAGAGGATTTGGAATGGCAAGCTACAGTATACTTGTGAACAATGTAAAATAACAGGTCATAAACCACATTTCAGGAATTTCAGTGTGTCTAGATATGTTGACTTCCAGTTTCTTATAATTTCTTGATCACAGAATCACAGAATCACAGAATAGTAAGGGCTGGAAAGGACCTCAAGATCATCGAGTTCCAACCCCCCTGCCATGGGCAGGGACACCTCCCACTAAACCATGCCATCCAAGGCTATGTCCAACCCCACCTTGATCATTTCCTTAGAGAATAGAAAAAGATTATGTTTATCCTATCTGTACTTTGGGAGAAGCCACATGAATGCCTGGGCTGCATAACGTTTCTAGCCACTTCCTGAAGACCCACTGCCACTGGGTAACCATGTAGATCAGTATTTACATTTTACCCCTGTCATCCCAACATAAATAAGATCATTTTATTATTTATTAATAATAAAGTTATGCCAAAATATTTACCCATTTTGAAATTAAGAGACACATAAACCCCACGTTTTTATAAGAATGATTCAAATAAAAAAATAAAAATCAATAATGACCACAAAATAGGTTTGTATTTTGGAAGTTCCCATTTTGCAGTTTCCTAGAAACTCCTAAATATGCTTTCATCATGGAAAAGATGCATGAGAAGACATGGAAGATCCACTGTAATCAGAGTGAAATAGGGAGGATAACAAACTCCTAAATCTGAATTAGATGTCAGGCACCTTCAGAAGTTTCTTCTCTCACTTACATAAAAACCTTGGGTGATTTCTGTCATTACTTCTGTTCTCTTTTTATCTTGACAGGCATTCAAGACGTTCATTTAAATCCCTGTAACTTAAAGTTGCATTTCTTGTAACAAAAGTCATTACCATATTAGAGATGAGGATATATTAAACAGAGAAATTGGTCCCAGCTCAATGCAAATGCAAAGTACATTTGGAAAAGATGGGAAAAAGATTGAATGGAATGATCAACAGGAACTTAAAGTAGTCTTTGAGAAGATGTAGGAGGGGAAGGGATTAAAAGAGTTTTTAAAGGCTTTGCTTTAGGGCTGATCAAAAAGGAGCTGGTCCAGCATAGTTCCTCTTGTCACAGGTTGGTTTGCTCACAGTTTTTAATTGATTTTCTTTGAAATTTAGTTTCTATAGATCCTCTGTGTTAGCCTCACTTACTGCTGACGTACTCTACTCTTGCCTTTGAAATGAACAAACAAACCTATATTCACTGTTTCTGAAAACTTTGTCTCATCTAAGCTGAACTTGCTGGTTAGTGTTTATTCCTTGTGTTTCACGCCTTTTTAAATGATACTCAAGAGTAGCAGCAACTGTTCAATGAAATGTGCATAAAAATATTTTTAAAATGTCCCAAAAATCAGTAACACTTTTCCATGCCTCATTATTATCTGCTTTAGATTAGTCAAGTTGTAAGCATTTAGCATGACATACTCAGATGCAAGAAATTACTTTTCAAGCAAGGATCATTCAAGTACAGATACCATTCCTCCATGTTAGGGCTGGGGCTGCAGGGTATGACTAAAATAAGTCATAACAATACACAGCACTCCTTTAACATTTCAGGGACATTCTTCAATCCTACCCTTGTCAGTCCCAGAAATTGTTGAAAAAATATGAAACTAATAAAAAGCATTTAAAGTATTTTCCATTATAGTATCCAGCCAGGACCTATCGCATTTTTTATGAATGGTATTATGTAATAGACACCGACCCTCTAGCTATAGCAGTCCTTCTTATTATGTCTAAATTCCGCTTCTGGGTGGTAAGGCAGACTTTTAAGAAAGGTCTTGTTATATTCTAACACTAGTGCCAAGGTCTGGGAGTAGATTTCAAAAGACCAACTTTGGGCTGTATAAATGACATTGAGGAAACATGGGTGCTTAAAAAAAATCAGGGCTTGCAACTGTCCAGTACCTTAGGAGCAAGAGGAATGGGGGGGAGGGGGTCAGTGCAGAAAACAAGACCTTCGTTTCATACTTGAGAGAAAAACAAGAATTAATTCTTGTTGGTACTTCTGATAGTAAAAAGCCAAGAGTTTGGAATCTGGAAATCCAAAATCACAATTTTCAGAATTTGTGGGGTTTTTAAATTGGAAATTTTAAAATAAGGAATGCTTAAAGACAGGTGGAATCATCTTATCTCTAAGCTATTGTGGTGGGTTGGTCTTAGGCAGCAGACCAACTCCCCCCCAGGTGCTCATTCAGTCCGTCTTTTGGTGGGGTTGAACAGAGGGCAGAATAGGAAGAACAGAAGCAGGAAAGCTCATGAGTCAAGGTAAATACAGGGAGATCACTTACCAATTACTGTCACAGGCAAAACAGTCTTGACTTGGGGAAAATTAATTTATTACCTATATATATATATATATATATGTCTATACAACTACTGATTTGGATAGTGTGAAACAAAACTACTGTCAAAAAAAAACTGCTGTCAAAAACACATGCCCTTTTCCCCTGATGGAGAAGATGTGTTTCCCTACTGGGAACACACATGAGCGTAGCAGCAATGTCGTGGTGTAGCTTTTCCCTGACTTTCAGTTCAACGGATCAGGGACAGGGAAACGGAGACAAAAAGTCAGGAATTTGGTGTAGCATGTGGAGCACAAGCCGGAGAGATAAAAAGTATTCCACTGGGGGTTTGAGCATTTTTCTCTGTTAACTTGGTAAAAGGTTTAATGAGGTTGTACCTGCAATTGTTATTTCTTATGTTATGGCTTTGTCATGACCCACATTTAGATGTATGAATGTACTACAAACATCTAATGCCATGTAATGGGGTTCTTTCTATTGTATTTGCAATGGGTTTTTTTCAATCAGTGTACAAGTATTTACATAAAAACTAAATATGTCCTCAGTATCTAGACTTTTATTGAGAAACTGCGCAATGAAATAAAGATTTTCAAAGTCCTTTTTATTTTAAATATTTATTCGCTGCTTTTAAAAATTCCGTATCTCAAGTGAGTCTCTTGCAGTCATTTCTGTTCTCTATTTAAGGTAGTATATAACAGTATTTTGCAGGTTTTAAAAATCTCCAACTAATCGTATTTTGCTTCCCCAAGTTCACAGCAGGCAGCTTTTATACTACTGATTTTTCTTTGTTCACATGCTAGTGCACAATTTCCTTTTTCTGAATATAAAATGTGCAGCCTTTAATAGAGTACGGGCATATCATTATAAGTTATTCTATGTTAGGACACCATTGAAACTATGGAAAGCTATTAAGCACAATTTTCTCTCAACTGAATTTCCTGAGCATTGCTGTTAATCAAAGTAATTTCAAGACTTGTATCTAGATTATAGCAGCTATTTGGCTCTAGGTTATGTGAATATGATTTTGAAATTATTTTGATTAACAGCATCATTCAGGAAAGTCATATCTGAAAAAAAATGAATTTTAATAGGCCTGAAGGACACACAAGTTTAAGATATTGAACAAGGGAAATAAAGAGATTCAAATGTCACAGAATCTAGATATGGAGACTTTAGAGCATATAGTGTGATCTCTGCCTAACCTGTGCCTGGAAGAATTCATTATCAAAGTCAAAACTATTTAAGTCAAAACTGTTATGGATAAATGTCTTCTCACTCCAGCGTTTAGAAAACTTGAACATGAATTCAAAGATTTTGGGTTTTTTTTATCTGCCTAGTGATTGTTATGGTACACATCAATGACAGTTTTTGATTTCTACAAATGACCAAACATTAGAAACTTGTCTCAACTACTTCCAATATTATACAACAAGTTAATAAGTTCTGTCTTTTCCAATAACTTTTAATGTCTGGTTTCTTTTTGTCTTGCTACTGCCGAAAGGTACACGTTGCTACAGTAGGTGGACATATAGTGCATCTCCAGAAATGTAAGCTTTCTTCTTATCCAGACTTCATGTAGAAGTGCCTTTCCATGAGTAGTTTCCTTTTAATCTTCCCTTTTCCCTTTAACCTTCTATAACTTTAGTATATTCAGTTCTTTAAGTGTATTTGAACCAAGGTGTGTGTGTAAATATTTTTATTTTACTCCATAATTTGTTTCAAATATAGTTTCCTGTCAAAAGCACAAACCAGATTTATGTATGCCCATGCTGTAATGGTTCGAAGTAGTTTAGGAAAAGTCTGTTGATATTTATATGGTTTTTGGATTGTCTGTGGGTACCTTTCTTCTAGAAATATAGGATTAAAATGGTGGCCAATGTCAATAAGCCATCTCCTTGCTGTGGCAGGAAGTCTTATCAGATATTGTCTTCAGAAACAGATCAAATTCCTGCTTATAACGGATTAGGATTTTTTGCTCTCACTTCTATATATGTGCACTCCAAAACTTCATTCGTCTGATGGTTCAAAAGGTTTTAATTTCTAAAAGGAACATATTATTGTCTGTTTATTCTCATGCTTACTTTGTCAGTTAACCTCAACTTGGGTCTTTTCTTGAAAGTAAATAACGATATGCTTTGTAGCCTTTGTCGCACTGACCCAAGTAAGTGCAGCTTTTCTATTGTTGTGACTGAAGTTACATGCTAACCTGCAACAGCTTGCACTCTTGTAGTTTTAAGTTCGTATGCAAAGTGCATTGGCTTCTTTAAACCACCCACCTCAACAGTTATAAGTTGAAAATGCAATTCTTCGGTTTTACCGCTATAGCATATGATTTGAGGGAGGTGTGGTAACAATCCAGAGTCATGACAGTGAAATGGGATAGGGTACCAAATCACCAGTGCATGCACTTTTTGAATCAGTGTGTGGAGCAGTACAGGGTGTTTAAGAGTATACCAAATATTTTTCTTGCTGCCCCTAGATTAAATATAAACAAAAAGGGCGATGATGCAACTAATATTTTGTATATTGATACAGGTACCATGCTTTTGTCAGCTTGCAAATATGTGTTCAGCATCAATAAATATAAACATTTAAGTTGAATGGGCTATTCAAGAGTCTGCGTACCAGGGATTTTTAATTATATATACTGGGTCTGTTACCTGTAATTAGGTGTGTTCATAAACAATCTTTGGCCTCCTGTAATGCAGGAGAACTGAAATGTGTGCTGCTGCATCTTCAGGGTCAAATAATTTTCCATAGTATAAAATAGAAATTAAATTTTTCAGCCAAGTGCAAAATTTGGCTTTTATCAAATTTTAATTAAGAATTGTTTATCTAATTTAGGAGATGATAGAAAGAAGGTACTTATTTTCCTCCACTTGCCAAAAGGTGATCGTACTTACAAAATTTGCTGAGATTGTCCAAGAAAGTGTGTAAAATCCTCATCCATCACCAGGAGCCCCTGGTCAGGGAATGACAGTGCAGTAAATATCTTCAGCAGCTGCCTTTTAATGTACAAGCTGTTTTCAGTAGGAATTTTCAGCACTCACATAAAACACACTGTCATGAGTGACTGCCTGTGCTCCAAAGTCATTACTATTGGGATGATGGAACATCTTTCAGTGAATAACCAAAAAACCTTAAATGTCATGTCAAGTTTGCCGAAGCCATTTTCAAGCCTTGCTCAAGGTTACATGAATATTGAGAACACCTGTTTTAAAAAAGTTAGAGATCTATGAGAGGGACCACTCAAATGCTGGTTTAGAGAACAGTCACTTGCCTGGGGAGGGTAACAAAAAAAAATCTGTATATTAATACAAGTCAGTCGAGCAAAGCTCCTGGATATAAACTAAGTGCAACTGATGTTTAGCAAAATGTAGCACGTTATGCAAAGGAAAGAAAAATTATTAAAATGGATAATTAATTTGAAATATATTTTAAAAAAAAATAATAAAATGTGAACAATAAAAAACATATGTAGGAAATCTAATTAACCAGGTAAAACTTTGGAAGACACTGAGAAGTGCCAAGTACTGTTTTCTCTTTTATTCCAGTAAGAAAAGAAGATCCTGTCAGACTCTGCCTGTGATTTTGTAGGAAATATGGATGCTAATCTAATGAAGTCATGTAAAGGCTGAATCACGTCCAAGAGACTAAGCCTACTGCTTTTGAAGTTGATAATATTTTTTGTCTTGTCTCCTTGGTTATCATTACTTCTTCTAGCACCTCATCTGCTTGTAAAATTTTGTCTGTTCAAGAGGTCTTTTTATATTACACAATACTGAAACTAAGTATTTTAATAGTGAAACAAGGTTTGTTTGGTTTGTCTTCTGCAGAGAACCAGAAAGGACAACTAGAGAAGTCATGTTCGCACCACAGTATCAGTTTAAACCTGACAAGAAGCCCAGTCACCAAAGAAGCTACTTATGATATTGTTACAAGTTCTGTGGTGTGGAATATGCCTATTGGGAAAAAGGAAGCCTGTCATGGCGAAGGGAACAAAGAAAAGAAAACAGGTCATATTGGATCTCCTTCTAAGGGAGAAGACATTCCAGAAGTAGAAGCCCTCCTGGCAAGACTGCGAGCACTGTAGAATAAACGTATAAAGGATTAAGTCAGAGCTTAAAACCAAGCTGTAAGAGACTACATCTTCAAAGATACACTCATTTTCTATTATTGACACTACATACTTCTGAGTTCCTAATTTCTCTATGGCTGAATGATCTATTTCTAAGCTGTTTGTTTGCAAGGCTGTACGAAATAATACCATAGTTTTGCATAACTGCAAGATGATTTTTATTTTATGCTTTCACCGACTGAGCATACAAAAATATCAGAAGAAAATGGATCCTAAATTATTCCAAGGCACAATACTTTTCAGGAACAAGCTGCTGACCATGTATTTTGAGAGCTTCACAAAATAGGAATATCTTTTAAATATTGTTAAATCATCATGCCTGGAAATAAGGCTCAGTAAATAACAGAAAAGGTATTCTTATATTTTCTACTGCAATTTCTGTACTTAGGAGGTTTTAGCACCTAAAAAGTAGTATTACAGCGTCCACTGCAATTATAATAATAGGAAATATGTATCATATTAATCAGCGTATTCCAGTTTGACTTCATTGAAGAACACCAAAGCTTATATGTATTTACAAAATAGAAATCCATGGACAGTAAACAAACAATCTATACAAATAATATGCTTTATGTGTGATTAATGTATCGCTGCTGTTAAGCTTAGTTATGAATATTATATCAAAATAATATATGCCATTTCTGTGATTGCAAGGTTTTGCAATTTTGTCCATAGTGGGAGAAAATGTCTTTACGGTTATTTACCAGTTAATATTCTATCTTTTTACATGTGAGTTTATATGTTTCTATAATAGTAGCATGTAATGGAAAAAGTTTTAACAATTGGTTTTTCACAAACTCATTTTCCAGTAACCTATAAAGTCCTATTTGCTGGCACAATAGGAATTTTGCATGTAATTGCATCTCTTTTATTGCCCTGTCATTGTACATTGTTATGTGTTCACTATCGTATTTATTAATTGCATGTCATAAAGAATTGCTACCTATGTTACCAAGTAGGAAACTATTATTAGTATCTTTGCTTCATTATTTAAAGCTTCCTTATTATAAGAGTGCATTAGGTATCCAATATCTTTCTTCTAAATTGCTCCATTTTTCTTTAGAAAATGCTGAAAAATATATCTTTCAACAAGAGTCAGTTACATGAAACCAGTGTTTCAATGCTCCAGTGCTTTTTATATCCTTGTTGAAGTTGCCTTCATACTTCCTGCACCAAACATTAATAAAGTTAATTAGAACTCAGAAACTGGGCCTGTTTATGCATACTACATGGAGGGGTTTTCAGCCATCATGGGAATCAGTCTCACGTTTCTGCGGCTGTTGTGGCTTTGTATACTCCAATTATATTTCTCACATTAACTGAAAAAAAAAGAAAGGTATTAACAGAAGTCAGTGGAAGACAGAGAAAGCCTATCAGACAGTCATTTCTTCAGCTCCCTTTGCAAACAGTGGGCAAAACTGTCATACGAGGCCACCTTTGGTAACTTGAAATGGCATATAGTAACCATAAAATTGCAACTTAATGCACCTTTAGTGGATAACTGGAAGTACAACTAGTGCTAATTGTTCCACTAAAGTCTTCTGCACCTCCACTGTTAAGACTTACTACCCTTGTTTACAGGATGCAGTAAAAATTACTATCTGCAAAGTGCAATATGGTTGACTCAATAAAATGGGGTTTCACTCTAAAGAAAACATATGTAGAAGGGAAAAATATAGCCACTCACTCACTGCATGTTGTCACTTGCTAAGGTCGTGCTAAAATAAAAGAGGTAGGAGTAGAGAACTGTGTCTGAAATGCTAACAGGATGGCCTAGCAAGTGAAGGTGGAAGTACAGACTTATTTTCCTGAACACAGTAAACTTGTTCATTTGAATTAGCGGGTAGTAGTCTACAACAGAAACTGACAGTTCAGGACACTACAGAGTAGTTTATCAAGCAAAGAAAAAATACAAAACCATCTACTGAATTTTCAACTCAAATTTTCAAATTTTCGAACATGCTAGTAGCAGCCTGGCATCTTCTGGTTTTAAAATATTTACATCTAAATTTATAGATCTTAAGTTACCTTTTCTTACAGTTTGAGAAGCTTTTAGAAATGTATTCCAGGGTTTTTCGTCCTTCTAAGATATTGTGTTTCTGAATTAATCCTTTCAAGCAGACATCAAGTTAATTCACAGTTTCTTCTGTATAACTAGGAGAGTAGAAAAAGTTATGCAACTTCTTAGACTCCATGTAAATACAGTATGTCATTCTCCCTCCTCCCCTCAGTATTTCTTTGTGCATCATAACTTGATGTATTTGGAGTTAAAGTATACAGTCCAATAGAAGTACACAGTAAGTTTTCTTTATGCATTTCATCTTTATCTTAGTTTAGAAGTGAAAAAATACACAGGCCATTTTTTATACGAAAAAATGCTTGTGTCACCTAAGGAGTTCAAGTAAAAATAACTTTGAAAGTATTATGTATGTATTCTATTTCTGTGCTATTATGGTTTTATTAAGGTATAAAACTCAGCTGAATTACACGGAGTAAATTGCATTATTTACATTTTAAAATTGATAAACTTATTCGATTTAAAATTTAAAATTAATTAAACCTACAAATACTTACAGAAGAGCTTTAGTGGTGTGTGCTAGTTATTTTTAGGAAGACATTTTTTAGTCATTCATTCCTTGAACAGAGGAATTGATCTATACACCACTTCTGTTAGATATTGAAGGTTTCACATACCGTGCAAACTCTTCTCTTTCTGTAATTCACACCTGAAAACTAAATCCTTATAAAAAGAGCTTCCCAATTTCTTGAAACACAATTCCTCAGATAAAAGCTGTCCTGGGTTCAGCATTTGAAGTAATCTTGCAAGGTACGTTCCACTGCTCCTTCTCTACCTGAGCAGCAGACAGAAGGCACAAACACCCATGGCTTTTCTCACCAGTAAAACTGTAAAGGTCTAAGTCATCTGTTTGATTTTTCACATTTATTTTAAATGACTTTTCATTTTACTCAGTAAAAGAATTTTGATGACTACATCAATTTTTACTTTATATATGCACCAGATTATTTATGGCAGTGGTCTAAATTCATATGTAATACTTGAATGTTTTGATCTTCTCAAGGTATGAATGTTTGTGATCAGTCTCAAGCTGCAGGCAGCCAAGCTTGACACCTGGCTTATGGGCCGTGGGTAATATGCTAGTCTGTGTAAGCTCAGAAGGAAAAATCACTGTAGCAACTTTTTATTACAGAATAGTGCAGCAGCATCAGGAGGTGGTGGATGTCATGAGATGTGATAGAGCTCTGCATCGGACCCTGTGTTAAAAGAACATGAGCTACTAACCTGAAAAGATGTAGTTATTTTTGGTTCCAAATTAATTATGGCAACGCTCTTGCTTAGGGGACTGGAAAGACCACATGTGGGGGAAAAAAAATAATCTCAGCTGCAGTTGTTACAGACTGCCTCCCTCCAACAGTTTTCCTTGTTTTGCCTCATATGACCAATCCTCAGCCTGGCCCATCCAGTCACACTTTCCAGAATTGAACAAGTTAATGCTGAGCAGCTTGAGGTACTGCAACCCTTCAGGCTTTTATAATAAAAGCTGAAAAAGAGGACATTTACTGCTAACACTTTTTCCACATCCATTTCTAACAAACAGAACCAAATTATAATTTTTACACTAATCTTTCCAAGCCTTACAGTGCTCAGTAACTCAAAACAAATGGGCAACAAGCAAGGGTCGATAAACCCTATGCTGTGGCACCTAAAACTTTATAATAAGCAACCAGGGTCAAGTGAAAGAGCTCAGGAAAAAAACAATTGCACGACAACATTGTTTTCTTCAGAACAAAATAAAGCATTGCTATACTATTTTCTATTTCTTTTTAATGTGATGTGTGGGTTTTACACAACTGAACTGCAGCAGAAAACTAACTTCACTTAGAAGTTTGAGGAAATGTTTCCCTATTCTATGAAATAAAAAGAATTAGATGAATTGCCGATTTTATGAATTTTCAGTCTAATTTTATGCCAACATTTGTATATGTCAGTAATTCTAAAATTATCATCTGCTATTAAATTAACTATGCCACCAACTAATAAATTGGACTTGAATATTCTTGGCACACAAAGTGAGCACACTTTCTTCCTTTCCAAATACATGTCCTACATTGCACTGTTGCGTGCTTTACATGAAGTATATTATTAAGATGAGGGCTATACATCTCACTATAAAACCATGCTGATAAAGCATTCTGGTCACTGACATCAAAGAAGAATAAACAAGAGGTGGTTCAGACACGCTTTTTCCTCCCTCACAGCTGCAGAGATAGCCGTTAAGTTTCGTACATTAGCTGGGCACACTTAAAACCCCTCTGTAGTTTTATTTCAGTAATGCAGCTTTTCCTTTTTATGATCCATGCACTGGCATACACTGAAGAATTATTAAGGGAAATATTTTCCAGCAGCATATCGAAAACACACTGAGCAGATGCCTTGCATGCAACATCAGTCCTATATACCGTAGGAGGCGTAACACTTGAATGTCATCCAAACAGAGGCAGATAAGGCATTTCACTCCACTGAAAGAAAAGAGTTCCTTTCATCTAAATGAGCTTATTCCACTGCTGATACCAGAATCATATGCATTTTGAGAGGGTAATATTCCCCTATTTTTAAATCTGTGTTGTATTAGACAGAAAAATAAACTATGGAAAGACAGAAGTGCAGAGGCTGGGAAGCAGAGTTGATTAATGTGCTGCCTGATTTCACTTCTGGGACCTGAAATTGCATCTAGTGCAAAATGAAGCAGCAGGGGAAAAAAAACAGTCTCATCTGACATCTTTAAAGGTCATGAAGGAAATGATGGTGAGTGATCCAGAGTTGGTATGGCCACAGGTGTTGTGTGTATTTGAGGACATATATCAGAATATCCTCAGAATAGCAATGCTGTTTGACTGTTAGTTCTCAAAGCCCTCAAATGAATAAGAGGAAGGAAAAGTCTGACAAAGATAAATATGAGGCCTCATAAAACCTAAGACTCTTTTTGCCTTAAATCAAAGCATCAGTCCTGTTCCTTCTATTCACGCTGATAGCTAAAGCAAGGGCACAAGGACAGAGACCACATAATGGCCATACCTCTCTATACTGCCATGTCAAACAATACTGCTCTGGTATCTACCATGGGTGACACACAGAAGGTAGCGCAGATGACACCCTGCCCCATTGGTCTTTCAGACTGTGGAGAAAGCCATAAGGGCAATGGCCAGGAAATGTAAGTTCAAATAATGGGATCACAATAAAACCCCCACAATTCCACAGCCACATGTCAAGTAGAATAACTGTCTTCTAAAATGTTCAGGTGTCAAAATGGCTGCAGAATGTGTGCATACTTCTGATGTCTCTTAAAGACAGCCATCAACTCTTCAAGCCTGATGAATATGCACAAGCTACACATTCAGAAGGAGCTTAAATTCGCAATTATTTAGGCTTCTTTGTTATATATAGTTCAACCTCTAATTGAAATTTTCAGTCCAAAGCAAGCCATATAAACTTTGCAGTCTGTAACTGTTAGTAAAAAAAAATGGCTTTTGTAAAAGCTCTGCTTAATTTGTTGCATTTTAATGTGAAGGTTGTTGCACATAGCTGAAAACATGCAGTACAACAAGACTCCTTCCATTAAGTAAGACAGAAATGGCAATTATGCAGTCTGCTGATTGGCTTTTTGCTAATGAAGAGTACTTTCTGCTAAGGGATAGGATAGCAAAGCAGTCCAGTGAAACAAGTCACCTTGATAGTATAATGCAAGACCCATCAATTTCACACACACAACTTCTTTAGTAATGAATCTTGGAGCACAACCCATCAGCGATGCTCCTGAAAGACGACCACTGAGGCAGAGGAACCACAAAGAATGGTTTGAAATGAAAAATTGAATGAGAGCTTTCCACACTTTTAAAAGTGGAATTGATTATGATGAATTTATCTCCAAGGTGCCTGCGCACTGCATTAAACATGCTTAGAAGAAAAAATATGATTCCTCTGTGCAGTTGGTGGCACCTCGCCGTTTCATACTGCAGCATCACGATAAGATAACTGGAATGCGATCTTTGTATCTATCATTGAATCCACTGACATTGTGGAGAATCAGAGGGAATCATAACTATAGTATTAGAGAATTCTTTTCGCTTGTGGAGTAACAGGTTCCAACCTGCAAACCCACGCTACAGATTAACTGCTTAAGCCTCAGGATCGTAGAGTGGAAGAAGCGGCTTTTTCCCTGTTCCCTCTGCAGGGAACATAGGGTGTCTCTGGTCCACAAGGAACAGAATTAGCTCTCATTTACTTCAGCTCCAGAATACAATTTTCTATTCCTTGATTACCAGATCCCCAAAGAGGGATGAAAAGTTTTTATTTCTCTCGGAAGGAATGCAATACAGTAAATCTTTCTACAAGCTAATAAACAGTTAAAATTCAATAACACCGAGACAGAGCATCAAAATCAGCAGGCAAGAATAAATTAAGCCCTTCCTGTGAAAGGCTGTGAAGGATCATTTCTTCCTTTTCCATCTCCAATATCTTTAATACTAAATACACAAATCTATATAAAAATAAAGTTAGAACTGCTTTTAATTAGATAAAGCCAAGAAGATTCAGCATTCATCCTGCACCTTTATGATGCTTTGATTAGCACAGTTTCAGCACCTTGTCTCAAAGAATTAACCTGTCCTATTTCTCAACTCAGCAAAGAAGTCAGGTATATGAACACAGATGGCCAAAATAAGGACCTAATCCTATGAGGTCCCTTGCATGTCCTCGCAAGTACTCATCATCCTCAGACTGCACAAAAGCATTATAAGCAGAGGGTTACTATAGCCTTTCGAGATCATGCCCTAATGAATAAAATATACAAAGGTGATTTGCGCAAAATCCTCTCCTAAGTGCTGACAAAGGTAAAATAAAATATTCCTCTTAGGACATTTTCCTGGCAGAACAACCTGACCCCTGTGTGACTGGCTTTGAGAAGGGAATGGGAAATGCTTTAACTAACCAATTCACACAACTGAACTTTTGGGTAACTTTTTGCCAAATGATTGGTGTGTTGCACATATATATACAGCAGATACATCTCACATCACTGTAAAGTTTTAGATGTGTGTAAAATAGCTTTTTAACTTCAAGCACCTCGCATGCAAACTGCACTGTTAATTGTTATTGTAGTGATCGCAGTGCCTTGAACACTTACTCCCCTGCAAATCTGATGTTCCTGCAAAGCGAATGGTTCTTCTTAAAGTGATATTATTTTATCCATACAATGTAGCTCATTAAGCTCGTCTTTTGCCCCCTTGTTCTTCAGATTTTGAAAGGAAGACTACAGCAATCTGATCCAGCAGCTACTGAGAAGAAATCAAAGGCTCCTGTTGACTTCAGTGCTTGCTGGAGACAGCTCCAAAATGGGGTGACTCAAAGTGTGCCACTAACCTGGAGGCAGCTCTACAGCTGGTGTTGTGGAGCTTTATTGTCTCATTGCTTCCAGCTCCAATCTGTGCTCTTATTAAGTGTAATTATTATTTTCTAGTTGCCAGACCAAAAATATGATGCTGAAAAGGCAAATTGAATTCCTGACTGAAATTTCAACCAGAAAAAATGACCCTGCAATCAGATTTTGCATAGCAGTTATGTGTTGCCATTACATTGGTTTCTCAATGGAAGAAGGGGAAGGGAAAGGGAGAGGAGGGGAGAGGAGGGGAGGGGAGGGGAGGGGAGAGGAGGGGAGGGGAGGGGAGGGGAGGGGAGGGGAGGGGAGGGGAGGGGAGGGGAGGGGAGGGGAGGGGAGGGGAGGGGAGGGGAGGGGAGGGGAGGGGAGGGGAGGGGAGGGGAGGGGAGGGGAGGGGAGAGGAGAGGAGAGGAGGGGAGAGGAGGGGAGGGGAGGGGAGGGGAGGGGAGGGGAGGGGAGGGGAGGGGAGGGGAGGGGAGAGGAGAGGAGAGGAGGGGAGAGGAGAGGAGAGGAGAGGAGAGGAGAGGAGAGGAGAGGAGAGGAGAGGAGAGGAGAGGAGAGGAGAGGAGAGGAGAGGAGAGGAGAGGAGAGGAGAGGAGAGGAGAGGAGAGGAGAGGAGAGGAGAGGAGAGGAGAGGAGAGGAGAGGAGAGGAGAGGAGAGGAGAGGAGAGGAGAGGAGAGGAGAGGAGAGGAGAGGAGAGGAGAGGAGAGGAGAGGATCAAGCAAGAGTCAAGATGGATCTTACGTAGTTCTCATTTTCCTTAAATGAACAACAGGCATTAAGTTCACTCAACAGAAGACTCACAGAAGACAGCATTCCAGTTAGCAGCTGAGCCAACTGAGGGGCAGAACAATGGGCAAACAGTTTTGAAGGCCACATCCCAGAACAAGTGGTCTTCATGTTGCTTGCTCTGTCGCCACCCAAACTGTGCATGGGCATGTTAGCATGGGTCAAACTTGTTTCAGGGCCAGTGTAACAATTATATAGCATGGGTGATCATGGACCACCTCCTCAGCCCATGCCATGACCCCTTGTAGAGTACTACTGTACTTGGAGACACTGTGAATTTGCAATCCGCTCTTTAGCATTCTTATAAAAGCAAAGGATGTTAGCACACATTTTCTGCCTATTCAATGCCAGCTCATATGTACGTTGCAGACCAGGAATAAGAAATCTCTGAGTGAAAATTTCTCTTTATCACTAAGATTCATCATGCTGGACACAACTAACCCCTACCTTTAACATACGTCAGGATGTTAGTGCACAACACAGTACTTAAACTTACCAAGAAACTGTCAGGTTTGTTTGCAAGTGATAGTGACCACCTATAGTTTATGTGTATGGTCACCACTAACAAGAGAGTTAATAATGGTAAAGTGAAATTAACATGAAATGCCTGACTTGTTTCATTCACATTCATTTGACAGTGGCATATGCTCCTGCTTTAAACATGAAAGCTTAATTACAACATTTCAGGTGTCAAAACAGTTAATTATATAAAAATGAGGCCCAGAAGCCTGTGATATGACACTCTCTATGCTTCTCTGGGAGATGTCATGCACAAAAGAAGATGCTTATTGTTAGCAACATCAGACTGAGGAGAGCAGAGCACTGCCACTGAAATCTAGAGTCCCTGCACACAAACCAGCTAGAATGGAGAGCAAAATGCACTTTAAACAAATTGGTCTCGCTCATAAAAAAATGACAGGAAAGTTCTTTTTTGCCTTGAACAATGCACAATCTCTTGTGCAGGCTTCGTATCACCTAACTTCAGATGTTGCTGATGTAAAAATCCCCAACAGAGATTATCATTCATCCCAGCTTTTCTTTATCACTCATCCCAGCTTTCCTTCTATCTAAAACAGGCCAATTTGAGCTCTTTCAACTGCATACGTCGAGAAGAGGGAAAGCAGTCTGCAGCCATGCCTCTTCCTTCCTTTGACTAGAAAGAGAGCTTGAGGGGACCAGCTCAGATGTGGGCAGATGAATCTGAACATTTGCAAATGATTAGAGAAACCTGCGTGCTACCTAAATCTAGAACAAAGGGGATGGAGCCCCTGCTCAGCATCGTGTCACGAACTTCACATTCTTTGTTCTTTCCAGGCTTGAAACGTCAGCTGCCTCTCCCGCTCTCAAAAGGAGGAGGTGAACCAAATCCTCTTGCCGGAAAATTCTCACAATGCATTAACACAACTTCTATTCTGTTGACGCAGAAGTCCCGGACACAGCACACAGACCAATATGATCAGGCTTGTGCCAAAGTTTATTGCGCAGATAGCTCAGTATATATAGGCACTCTACTTGTCTATCATTAACACACACAAGTCTAATTGGATACATGTATTGTTCACACGGCTAAATACCAAATAGGATTCACTCAGTAACATCTTAATGATTGGTTAACTATTACAGCATACGTTTCAAGGTTACAGTTAACATTCCTTCTCTGTGTATCTCTCTCAGTAGTTTTCCGTGCTAACTTTTCCCAAGGCTTCTGCACGTACACGAACTTTAGTAACCCTCAGGCGAGGCCTCAATGCCTGCGGGTCACTACCTTACAATTGTCAAGCAATTGTCTGGATTGCTCACATGCCCATTCACAGTCAAATAGCTCTCCACAAATCCCTCTTTTTGTTTTTGAGCAATCCAGACCCGATTCACAGCACGAGATAGCATACTGACAATACACTTCCATAAACAACAAAAGATCTAAACAATAATGATCAATACCATTAAAACTGTTAAACCTTGTTTGATTAGTACTCCTAGCCAACCACCAATACCCCAAACCCTGTAATAATCTTTGAAACCAATCCCAATCCGAGAGCACTTGTAACTTTCTATGTATAGATTCAGAATGATCAGAAAGATTCATACAACACATTCCTTCAAAATCTTCACATCCGTGACCTTGGGCTAGTAGTAAAAAATCAATTGCTGCTCTATTTTGCAGAGTAGCATGCCTTATACTATCTACATCTAATAAAAGATTACTTAAAGCTTCAGAAGTAGCATTAGTTTGTTTTGCAAGCCAACAACCTAGTCTATTTAAAGTAGTTAGTGTGTGAGCAATCCCGACTGAGGGGTCTATTCCAAAATTCTATGTGATCATTACGAAAACTACTAAAAGCATGTGAACTTCTTTTTACACGATAATTGCTTTTACGTCTGATTTGCAAAATTTGTGATTGAATTGATTTGGCATTAATAGGGTCAGTCGTGCTAAACTACATGGTCCTCCTTTTATGTGAGAAGGGATCCCTGGCCAGACACGATCCCCACAAACCAAAAAGTGACCACTAGGCAAGCTAATAGGATGGTTAGTAGCTTTAGATATGTTGCTGGAGGTATAATCACACCAAGAGCTATGGTTAGCATACACCGGCAAGGTGGCATTAACCCACCAAGCTCGTGACTGATTCCTCCCAACATAATTGAAATATAGACAATAGTCCATTTTTACAGACCCTAATAATTCCAATTCTTCTGGTTCCAACGAACTCTTTGGCAGGTAAGGTATCCAGCCATCCCAGGCATCTACCTTTCCCGTGCCTTGTGCAACAGCCTGCTGAGCCGTTGGAACAGGCCAATTATCTATGGGCACAGCCACCAAACAAGTGGTGAATGGATTCTCTGGGGTACAGTTAAAATCCACATGATGATTATCAAAGTGGCTGATCTGAGTGGTCCATATGTTCTTTCCATGGCCTCACCCACCGACTCGGGACCCATCGTGGTCCTTCACCTGTCGAAACACAAACATATCCTCTGCCAGTCATTTTTACCTCTACTGGGCCTTTCCATTCTCCTGTTCGCAAATCTTTAAACTGAACTTTTGCTGCCTCAACCTTTTGCACCTTTGATTGTAATGATGTATGATGGATTACAATTGGTGGAGATTCTCGGTTCCCTGTTAAACGCAGATAATTTAATACATACAGAGCTTTTGCAAGACGTTCAAATGGCATCTGTTCTCCCTCTTTTTGTTTTTGCAAAAGCGATTTCAGGGTAGCATGAGCTCGCTCAACAATGGCTTGACCTGTGGGAGAGTGTGGAATACCAGTGACTCTACGGATTCCCCACACATTACAAAAATGTGCAAATGAATGTGACACATATGCCGGTGCATTGTCTGTTTTGATTTCTAAAGGAATGCCTAATGCAGCAATAGCAGCATGCATGTGTTTAATAACATGTTTAGCAGACTCACCAGTTTGAGCTGTGGCCCACATAGCATGAGAAAAGGTGTCAATGCTGACATGCACATATTTTAAACGGCCAAACTCAGCAATGTGTGTGACATCCATTTGCCATAGTTGTAAGGCAGCCAATCCTCTAGGATTGACCCCTAAGCCTAGACCAAAACCAATTTTTTGGCAGGAAGCACAAGACTGTACAATGCCTCGAGCGTCAGTAATAGGCAAGTTAAATTGCCGAGCTAACACCCTCGCTGATTGATGGAAAAAATCATGTGAGAGACGTGCCTGTTCAAACAAATTAATTGTATGATTTGTCCATGTTGCAGCAACAAGTTGGTCTGCATTGTTGTTACCGATAGACAGACCATATTGGAACTGATGGCTACGAATGTGTGTGATAAAATATGGTGTTAGCCGCTGGTTTAACAAATGTAGCAACTGCATTAAAAGCATATACAAGGTAGCGTTTTTCACAGTTTTAACCATGGCTCGCTCAAGGCGTTGCACTGTCCCAACAACATAGAGAGAATCTGACACAATGTTTAACGGTGTTTCTGGCCATTGCTGGAAAACCCATAAGACTGCTCTTAACTCCAGTGCTTGTAGAGAATCACCAAGATGACCCTGCAAAATATGATGTTTCCACTGGCTGTCTGTGTACCAAGTGGCAGCAGCTCGTTTAGATTTTCGCCCAGCATCAGTAAAAACTGTAAGCCCTTCTACTGGGGTTTCAGACCTGACTGGAATTTCTTCAAAAGTCTGGTCCTGTAAGATAGGTAAAAATTTTGTTGGAGGATAAGCGTTACTAAGTGTGCCTGGATAATCAGCAAGTGCAATTTGGAATGTCTCTGAAGTAGTCAGCAACCAGTTAAGATAATCCTGTACAATTGGAATGTAAATAACATCTGGTTCCCGACCCGCCATATCTATGATTCTTTTTCTGCCTTTTATTATCATGTTGGCAAAGAGTTCAATGCGGGTGCAGATGGTGTTTTTCGGCTGGAAGGATAAAAAGATCCACTCCAGTATTTTAAGGTCGTTATCATTTTGCTGTATAATGAGACCAAGTAAATGTTTTCTTTGAGCTGAGGAATTGACAATTAACAGGCGCAAAGGTAATCCTGTTATTTGTCTTTGCACTGTAGCTGTTAAAATTTTGTCTGTTACCTTTTCTAATGCTAATTTTTGTTCAGGTGTTAACTGTCTGCGGCTATTAGCATTAACAGAGGTGCCTAACAAAGACATTAAAGGAGCTAAATCATCATTTGTGATTCCTGCAATTGATCTCACCCATTGTATGTTTCCCATGAGTTTTTGTGCATCAGTAAGAGTGTTAATTTCAGTGTGCAGTTTGATTTTTTGGGGACGTACGGTACTACCCATAATTGTCCAACCTAAATATTGCCAAGGGCATTGCCGCTGTACTTTTTCTGGGGCTATGTGTAAATTTTTTGATCTCAGAGTGTGTTGCAGTTCCTGCAAAGTTTCAGTGACATCAAGTTTTTCTCCTGCTATGAGAATGTCATCCATATAATGGTACACTAAAAGGGATTGATGAGTCTGTCTAAAGGGTTGCAAAGCCCAGGCAACAAAAGTTTGACACAGAGTTGGTGAATTTTTCATACCCTGAGGCAAAACTACCCATTGGTACCGTTTTGCAGGTTCCTGCTTGTTTATGGCTGGCACAGTAAAAGCGAATTTTTCTGCGTCGTCAGGGTGTAATGGTATTGTAAAAAAACAGTCTTTCAAGTCAATAATTAATAAATCCCAATGTTCAGGAAGCATTACAGGAGAGGGTAATCCTGGCTGTAAGGCTCCCATGTCTTGCATTACGGCGTTTACAGCTCGCAAATCATGGAGCAAACGCCATTTTCCTGATTTTTTGGGAACTGTAAAAATAGGAGTATTCCATGGGCTCGTAGATGGTGTTATATGTCCTGCATCCAATTGCTCTTGTACTAAATTCTGTATGATTTGCAGCCGTTCCTGCTTTAGCGGCCATTGGTCCACCCACACAGGAGTGGTGGTGGTCCATGTGAGTTTTAAAATAGGCTGCTCTACCATGGCCGCTGCTAAAAATTTTTAGTTATGAGACGTGCTCCCATTTGTGACAGGACATCTCGACCGATTAGTGCTACTGGTAAGTGCATTACATATGGGCGAGTTGTCACCACGGTGCCATCAGTAAAAGCAAAAGAAACTGGAGTTTTACTGATCATGGTTTGCTGAGTTCCCCCCACCCCGATCACGCTAGTGTGTGCCGGTAATAGTGGCCAATTTGCTGGCCATCTGACAGTCGGGATGATAGTAACATCCGCCCCTGTATCAATTAACATAGAAAGGGTTATTGATTGTCCGGTTTGATGGGTGATAATCATCTTTTCCTCAGGTTTCCCCTTTGCTATGTCGATTGCCAACATAATCTCCGGGGTACCTGTTGATCCAAATCCTCCTTGTCCCCTTTCACGAGTCTGGGCTTTTGGCACACAGGCTTGAAATGGTATTAATTGAGCAATTTTTGACTTTGCCGGTATGGTAAGAGGCGGGGTCAAGGTATATAACATGATTTTTATGACGCCGTGATAGTCCGAATCAATAAGTCCTGGCACCACAAATATACCTTTTCTAGAAACAGATGACCGACCAATAAGCAATGCACTTAATCCATGCCCTAACGGTCCCTTCTGGTCAGAATCAATTACTACGACTTCCGTGGAAGTCAGAGTAATGTCTACTGCTGTTGCCAGGTCCACTCCTGCGCTGCCGACTGTGGCGGCTGCGCAGCGGTCCAAGCACCCTGCATTTGTGTCGTCGCGCGCGGGTGAATCGCGCTCGACAACTTGTTTCCCGAGTTTTTGCACTCATGGGTATTGAAATAACTTCTCTTACAATGTATGCACCATTTCCGTGCCCGTGCAGTAGTTTGTCCGATCAGATTTGGATTAGGTGGACTCTTACAATTCCTTCTAAGATGACCTTGTTTCCCGCAATTAAAGCATTTTCCTACCCTTGGTTTTACAGCAGCTCCCACAGCTGCAGCCATTACAGTAGCTTTTTCTTGTTCGAGCATACGTTCAGCTGCCTCCAACAGATGTGCTGCATTTGACCCTCTTGGCAAATGACTGAGTGCCCTTTTCGTTTTCTCATTAGCATTATCAAATGCAAGCATATCCAAAAACTTAGTTTTCATGATTTCATCTAAATCAGGATGCGCCATTATAGCGATGTGCAAGCGATCAATAAATTTGCTGTACGGCTCTGTAGGTCCCTGCTGCACAGATGTAAATGCAGGCCGAACCTTATCATCAGGTATGCTAAGGATGGCTTTAAAGGCTAAATCTTGACTCAATTGCAAGACTTCATGGGCAAATCGCACTTGCAAATCAAGCGTCACAAATGGTCCCGCTCCCATTAACATTTGCGCTTGCACCCCGCATAATGGATCCCCCTGTTGTCGCGGTATTGCGGCAGCTCTATCACAAGCAGTTTGCCAGTTTTGATAAAAGTGCAACTGTTGTGACGGAGAAAGTAACATTTGTGCAACCATTCGAGAATCATACGGAGTGAACAAATGAGAAGAAAAATTATGCTGTAACAGCGATTGCGAGTACGGTGACTTCAAGCCATACTGTGAAATGGCACTTTTAACTTCTTTTAAAATTTTCCAATCTAACGCTTCCCACGCGTATCCCCCATTATCAGCTACAACCGGAAAAGCCATAGGCAATAATTGCCCCTCAACCAATGCATCACGAATTACCCCTCTCCACCTCGCGGATGGATTCCCAAGGCCCCCCAGACTGCCCCCCGCCCCAACCCCGATCCCTGCCGAAGGCACTGGCGGCGCAAGGGGAGGGGGGGGGTTAAAACCGGGAAAGTTAGGCGGGCCGTCAGGCGGAGAAGGCGTCGACTTTTCCTGCACTTTGTCCAGCCGCACTTCTAAGGCCTCCAATTTTTCCAACAACTGGTGTAGCTGGACTTCTTTAAGTCCGTTGTCGTGGTCGTCGATCCGCTCGCAACGAGATGGCGGCTCTGATGGTGGTAAAGGTGGAAAAAGTTGCGATGGTCTCACCGGTGACGGATCCCGTGAAGCGGCCACAGAGGCCGTGGATCTCTGCTGAGAAGACTGCAAGTCTTTGCTGGTAGATGAAGGTGGCGGCGGCAACGAATCAGCTACTTGTGTAGATGTCTCTGCGCTGGTTTGAGTCGGAGCCGAGTGACCCGATATTCCCCGGTCCCCCGCAGCTGTACGTCTTGGCGTTACAGCGGGTATGAGAGGCCCCGTAAAAAGCATGCTCGTAGCCGATCCCGACTCCCCCGTCGGAGTCAGCGCTGCAAACGCAGACGCCGCAGCTTTTCGCTCTGCTTGCATGTCTTTCAGAGAGTCAACAACCGATCTCCACACAGTGGGGTATTTGCTTGCCTCCTTGGACCCATTACTTATCTCTTCCCACAGCACTGCCCCAATTTTCTCCCAAATTGCGATTTGAAAGGCAGCATCCGCTGAGGGGATCAACTCTTTTCCCTTTGCCCAGTGTAGCAAAGCTCTCAAGGCAGGCTCGTTATAATTCGCTCCTCTCACAGAAAGGATGTCTTGGAGGAGTTTCACCACTGCTGACTCTTCCCTGGACAGTGTGGACCCCATCTCCTCCCCGGCCGCTCACCTGATCAGGGCGAGATTCCCAAACTTTTTGCGCTAGCGACTTCCGAGTGCCGGGGCAGCACCCGATATCGACCGGCTTCTGCCCCCTCCTTCTTGTCGGTCTCGTCGGTTTTATCCAACGCCGATCTGAGGGTCCCTGTTCGGGCGCCACTTGTTGACGCAGAAGTCCCGGACACAGCACACAGACCAATATGATCAGGCTTGTGCCAAAGTTTATTGCGCAGATAGCTCAGTATATATAGGCACTCTACTTGTCTATCATTAACACACACAAGTCTAATTGGATACATGTATTGTTCACACGGCTAAATACCAAATAGGATTCACTCAGTAACATCTTAATGATTGGTTAACTATTACAGCATACGTTTCAAGGTTACAGTTAACATTCCTTCTCTGTGTATCTCTCTCAGTAGTTTTCCGTGCTAACTTTTCCCAAGGCTTCTGCACGTACACGAACTTTAGTAACCCTCAGGCGAGGCCTCAATGCCTGCGGGTCACTACCTTACAATTGTCAAGCAATTGTCTGGATTGCTCACATGCCCATTCACAGTCAAATAGCTCTCCACACTATTCCTCCCAGAATCTAAAAAAAAAAAGAAGAAATCCTGGTCAATTCTCTTTGCCAGGACTCTTCTGTCCCAAAGGCTGAAGCCCTAATCATGCTCCAGATAAAGTGTATGTTTTCATCTGGACCTTAGTGCTATGGTGTTGTCTGTGGTCTCCTGGGTTTTCTGCTCAGTTTAGTCCTTGAAATTAAATTTCTACCTTTACCCATTCACTCATTAAAGCCTATGGCAAGACAGTGATTCACTTAAAACCAATCCATCAACAAAGCAGCAGATTGAAGAAAACAGCACTATAATTTTTATAGCAATCACATGACAAGGAAGTGCCTTCTTTTGCTGTTTCTGTGCCTTGAATCAGTATTTGTTGGTACAAAGCTATTCATGTCCTGGACTATATTTGTAATAAGCAAATTCTGCAAATGTCTTGGCTTTACACCTGCATGCAGTCACCTATAGAATCTGTTTGCCACCTCATATTCTACAACTATGAAAATTCCCACTTAGAAATAATAGATAGGAAATGTACAGTGCAAGTGTGCACTGTCACCTCAGGCTTTGGATGACAAGAACAACTTCACCTTGCGGGTTTATAATACGACTCTAAGTTCTTTATAAAAATAAAGAGAAGATACATCTTAAGTATTACACAGAAAAGGACTTGTTATCAGTGTTTCTTAGAGACTTCATCTCAGAAACCTCTGTTGAACATAACAGCATAAATTATTTAAGCTTGCAAAAACAAGGACGTCTCAGAATGATGACCTCCCAGTTTCGCCTTTATCTCACCTCATTATAGCAACATGCAGAACTGCACAATCCCCTGTCACCATATTGCAAGGTGCTTCACAGATCATAGGTGCAGCAGCACACCAAAAGCCTCTGGCTTTATGGCAGATTTGCATCATCTCAGGGAAGGATAAGGGGGATTGTCCAGGGTCATATTCCAAGAGGATGAAAAGTGCCACTTTTGCACAACTTGCTTCTGAAAGGCAGAGCTCCTATCAGATAGCAAAATACCTAGTGTAGCTATGCTTTTTTCTTTTAGTAATGGGAAAAGTAAAATGCACAATCCTCCAAGATTGCTGCAGACACATGGCGTCAAGACAAAAAAGCAGTGAGATTTATTCCAAAGCAAAGATCTCTGTATTATTGAAGACAGAAAACTTTATGCCAGCAGCTCACAAAACCCATATGATTTTCCGGAGATAACTGGAATAATATTAAGGGAACATAGCAAAACAACAACAAACCACCTCTGATCCCTGAAGGGGAATGGAGGGACTTACCTGTACCTAGTAGGCTACACTCCACTACCTACTATGGAAGTGATTTATTTCTGTAAACATGTCTAGCACCCAGCTGATCTCTCCGCTGCTTGTTCAGTTATGTAAACATCTCTAGTACACAGTGTCCTTTAGCAAGGAACTCAGCCCTTTTACTCCTCATTTGCATCTCCTTTTGTTTATTTTGAGCCTGAGTCCTACCGACACCATGCGCCGGCCTGGGTTCTTGTGTTGTAGGCACAGCACCAGCCTCATTGGCAGTTTAGGAAGAGCTGCACACTCCAGAGGCTCAGAAATTCATCATCATTTCCAGAAAGAAGCAGAAGACCAGCAGTTGTGATTGCTGCCTCTTTCCTAAGGGCAATAGAGGAATGTGTCTGTCAACCAGACATGGCATCCTGTGTAAGTTAGCATCAATTGCTACCCTGTGCTGCTCATAGGTATGATATTAATAATACTGACTGCAATGACAACGGCAGACCAAAAATGACTACGAGGAACTAGAGTATGGGAGAAAAAACTTGTATGTGCCAACGGTATCTAACAAGAATCATGTTTTGGGTAAAAACAGAGGAGGCTTTTGGAGGTGGCACTGGAGTACTGGCTTTCTCAGCTGTGGACTGCTGTTTCATGAGCAGCTGGGAAAAGATTAACTTATCTTTATGAGTGTATTTGCATTTAATAGAGGACAGTGAAAGGAAGGATACTCCATCTGGAGTACGCATCCAGCTCTGTAGTCCTAAGTACAGTAACCTGCTGGAGTAGGTCCAGAGGAGAGCCACAAAGATGACCAGAGCTGGAACGCCTCCCTGTGAAGAAAGGCTGAGAGAGTTCGGCTTGTTCAGCCTGGAGAAGAGAAGGCTTTGGGAGATCTTGTTGCAGCCAGTAAGTACTTAAAGGGGACTTACAAGAAAAATAGGAACAGACATTTTAAAAGGGCCTGTTGTTATGAGACAAGGAATAATGGTTTTAAACTGAAAGAGACTAGATATAAGGAAGAAATTATTTATGATTGGCATGGTGAAACACTGCAACAGGTTGCTCAGGAAAGTGGTAGATGCTCCCTCCCTGGAAACATTCAAGGTCAGGCTGGATGAGGCCCTGAGAAACATGAAGACATCCCTGCTCATGGCAGGGTGGTTGGACTAGGTGACCAACCTAAATCTAAATGGTTTAGGTTGGTTCTTTCCAGCCTAAACTGTTCTGATTCTATAAATAGACTGCACTAAGACAAAGGGGAGATCAGAGTGCTCCATAGGGTCCATAGAGGAGGATGCTAAGTCAGTCCCCAGAAATTCAGTTACTATATCCTAATTCAAGTAAACAGGAGGCAATTATATGCTAGATACACACTCAAGTCCATAACTGAATTGGCATAACACAGTTAGATGGATAATGCTTACCAACAGAAGAATAATAACCAAAAAAAAGGGGGGGGGGGGCGGTCTGGAAGGGAGAATTTAATGAATTCAGAGATTTTCATGGCAAAATCATCTGTGGGCTGATCCAAAGAAAAAAAGTTGAAGTTGGCATTTTCTAAAAAAGATATATCCCACAGAAACAAAGCAAATAAACCATGGGCGTAGGTACAAATCTGTAGAGGAAAAAGGTGTCAGATACAAATATGATTAAGCTGGATTTGAAGGACAAAAAAATTCCCAATAAGACAAATTTCAGGATTCCAAGAACAAAAAGAAAATCACTGAACGAACACACGCACACACACACACGCACAAAGAAAATAGGCAATGTAACATGAGATTCAGCTAATAAGGAACATGGAAGATAGTGAGAAATAAATAGGCAATGTAACATGAGATTCAGCTAATAAGGAACATGGAAGATAGTGAGAAATAATTGGTTTGTAAGAATACTGACATTAACACAAAGATTAAGAAAAGTGTTGGTCTGGTATTCAGTGGAGAAGGAAAGGTATCAAGGGACAGCTTCAGGAGAACTCTTTAACTTTCTTGTATACCTTCACTAAAAAACAAAACTCTGATCAAATGGCTGTCAGTTCATTGGCACAAGCAGGGGACAAGACCTCATTTCTGAATAGGGAAACGCAGGCTAGGGAGCTTTGAAGGCATAAAGCAGTTGAAAACTTTCACATCAGCTGGGTCTCAGGACTTTTATTCCAGTTCATTCAGCGACCATCCTTGAGAACTCCTAAGGGTTCAGGAGGTGCAGAAAGGATAGGAAATGGTGATCATGGTGCCTAACAAGAAAGAGAGAGAAGCCATAAAATAATACCTTAAAACGTTATCCATGTGGCATTTCACACTATGTTCCATGACTTTCTCACAGGAGAACATGGACTACACAAAACAGCTGCAAATGGCTATGAAGCTGGTTAGAAGAATTAATTCTGTTGTAGACAGAAATAATCTTGTGCAAATAGAAAAAGAAAGAAGAAACTGTAAGTAGCTATTTTGAAAAAGCACTGAGGATTTTTTGTAGAATAAAAGCAAATACAAGTGAACAACAGCAAGCTGTCCCAAAAAGGAGTAATCATCCTGCAGGGGCTTACAGATACTTACACAGCAAGTTTCTTATTCTGCCCTGGTAAAACATCCCTGGACAGTTGTGTCCAATGTTTCAGCTCTGCATTTTGACTGTAAATCCAGGCATAAATCCTGACAGGAACAAGGAGAATAATTAGAAATCTAGCAAATGACCCAGAAAGAAAGGCTGAAAGATTTGGCCTAAGTTACCTAAAATATATGAGAAGGGATACAAAATAAAATGGAGAAAAGGATCACAAACAGAAGAGGAATACTCTATTCTTGATGCCCTTGATGGTCAGGATGAAAGTCACAGACAAACTGAAGTGACAGCAATTCAGACAGACAATAAAGAAAACTTCCCAGCCATATGGAGAAGGGCAGTGATTCCACTGCATGCACCCCTTGTTGGCAGAGGATGTGCAGTTCCCAAACGGCACGTCTTTTAGCTGCTTAGTCAAGTATCTATCAGGATTTCCATAATTTGGGTTGAACCTGCCTTATGGCAGGGTGATGGATTAAGTAAGCAAACTCTTAAGATCACTTCTTGCCCTCTAATTTTTTTGTCCACCTGAGAAAAGAGGAGTTTTATCCTTCATGATACAACAGTCACAGTAATCCTCTGACACCTAAGCCGATCTGCCAGTGCTAACACCAAGATGTGTGGCGCACATGCTGTTCTTTCTCTGGAACCAAACAATGATATTTAACCGCCCTGAGCTGAGCAGATGTGATGCTAATGCAGAGCCCTGTCCATGGCATGTGAATACTGGGAGGGAAATGGGAACAGAGAGGTCTATTTCTGTCAGAAGAGGCAGCACATGGTCCTGCACCCCACCTATGGCAGTCTTTTACTGAATTCAGTTCAAATACCTGAAGGTAAGGGTGGAGGTTTCAATTTCTAATTTTGGCCTGCTAGAATTGCCTTCATTTTTTTTTACAAAGCTCAGTATGAGCTAGAGGCTGCAAGAAAAAGGGTTTCTCTGAAACAAAAGAGACAAAGGATAAGACAGTAATAGAGCTCTGAACAACATCTAATCCTGCTCAAACAAATCTGTTATTTTGGATATTTAAAGAAAAAAAACTGTCTACTTGACAAACCAGAACGGTTCCAAAGAAATGATTACAACCTGTTGTATCAGGTCAGCCTGAAAAGAGTGCCCATGCAGCCAATGATTCTATAAATTGCATTTACAGTCACTTCATTTTGCTGCCTGCAGCAGTGCAGAGCAGGGCAAAATGAACAGTGACAAAAATGTGCAGGTTTTACTCAGTGGGTTTGTAAAGAATAACATGGAGATGGGGATGAACTTGATTGAATCGCAATAAAAGATTAATTGTGTGACGTGTGAGTAATTGGTTAATGGGACTGGGTCAGCACTTGGTGTCTGATGGTTTGAAAAGAGGTTGAGAATGCAGTTTCAGCTATTTGAAAAGGTTTTGCAGGCCAAAATGTTCCCAGATCTGTAACTTGCAGAGTCTGAGAAATTGCATAAATCTAAATGTAAATTACAGAGTTGTCTGATAGGCAGAGATATTTTTTGCTTTGAGATATATTATATGGTATTCATATTGTTGGTGTTTGAGGCACAGAGGGGTCAGAATGGGCATCCAGAAGGGAAAAATACAGCCTGGGCAAATGAACCTGAATGAAATGTGATGCATTAACCTGGAAGTAATTAAAAAGAAAGTTCAGGGGGTAGCCTTGTTAGTGACTACTCAGTGTGTAACAGAGAGCCATTATGATAATATGGGACAGTAAAAAATGAGGCCTTGTCTGCTCTGCAAGGACGTTCAAGAATGAGTGACACTTTTCTCATGAAAAGAAGGTCCCATTGTCCTTCACCAACATTTTCTCTGCCTTGTCAACAGCCTGCCTGGCTATTGCCCTTCACTGCAGAGCTGGCTGCATTTCAGTTGTATGCTTTGGAAAGCTAATGTATAAACTCAGAGCAACTCTAAGAAAATTGTAATGCAAAGATTACTCCATTTGATATTTAATAAGTGATTTTCCAAGATTTCTCAGGAAGCCTTTGGGGTTTTTTGGGTTTTTTTACTGCAGTATTGGAAGTCCACATCATATCTGTAGGAAACAAAAACATTCCAGGTCATCCAAAACAATTTTCTTTAAGTATTACAGAACAGAGTCCTTGTGATGTTTGGTGTTGTTGGGGCTGAAGACATCCATTTCAACATCTTGCAGAGACAGGATTTTAGACGTGGACTCCCCCATTTGCCTATGGCAACAAGAAGTAGCATCCTAGTTCTAGTACTACAGATAAGAACCTATCACTTTATTTGATCACAACAGTGTTAAGAAAGCAGCAAGACATGCAGGGATAAAATCAGAAAAAGTCAGTTCCACAATTGCTTACAAGTAGTAAAGGACGTAAAAGCAAATCAGAAAAGGGTTTACAAATAAAATAGAAGTATGAAAAAGACAAAGGAAAATATAGGCTGATTATTCAAATCAGAGGAGAGCAATAGCTAATGGCATAGTGATATCTGAAAAATTTAACCTCTTTTTGCATGAGTCTTCATGAAAAGATTATCTGTAATCAGCTACGCAGATTAATGGTTTTACAAGGAAGTAGAAAGAGGCTAGGAGAGGGATAGAAAAAAGGTATAACATTTAAAAAGTTTAGACGAATTCTTGGCGGTATCCCTCAAAGAAATGTTTCCTAAGGTGTTTAAGAAGCAAGTCAAAGCAGACTCCGAACTATAAGTTCACGGTCTTCAGGAACTTGCGGATACAACAAAGGTCCAAGTGATAAAGATGAAGGTAAATACCCCCATCTGATTAAACAAAGAGACCCTGGGGAATCAAGATGTCCTGAGTTCAGCAGTAGCAGTCATTTTTCTCCTTCTTAGTAGCTGGTGCAGTGCTGTGGTTTTGACTTTCAGCCTGCGAACAGCACTGATAACACCGATGTTTTTAGTTGCTGCTTACTAATGTTTACCCTGACCAAGGACTTTCTGAGTCTCATGTTATGCCAGGGAGGAGGGGAAGCTGGGAGGAAGCAGAGACAGGACACCTGATCCAAACTAACCAAAGAGGTATTCCGTACCACAGCACGTCATGCCCAGGACATGGAAGTGTTGGCACAAGTCCAGAGGAGGGCTGCGAGGATGATCAGGGGACTGGAGCACCTCCCATATGACGATAGGCTGAGAAAGTTGAGGCTGTTCAGCCTGGAGAAGAGAAGGCTGCATGGAGACCTCATAGCAACCTTCCAGTATCTGAAGGGGGCCTATAGGGATGCTGGGGAGGGACTCTTCATTAGGGACTGTGGTGAGAGGACAAGGGGTAATGGGTTCAAACTCAAACAGGGTAAGTTTAGATTGGATATGAGGAAGAAATTCTTTACTGTAAGGGGGTGGTGAGGCCCTGGAATGGGCTGCCCAGGGAAGTTGTGAATGCTCCTTCGCTGGTGGTGTTCAAGGCACGGCTGGACAGTCTTGGATGTCATGGTTTAGTGGGAGGCGTCCCTGCCCATGGCAGGGGGTTTGGAACTCGATGATCTTCAGGTCCTTTCCAACCCTCACTATTCTAGGATTTTATGATTCTATGACTCTCTGTCTAAATGAATAGACTGAGAGGAAATAACATATGATAAGTATATATTTGTATAGTCACAGAGATACTTGTTATATATGTATATACTTTATGCTTTCTCATACATACACATATGAACACACACAAAAGGAGTAATGCCAGTCATTGTCCAGATTCACTAAAAGGAAAGACAGGGTGCAATCACCGCAGTCCACAGCAAGGGAAAGGTGGATTTGAATATCACTAAATCATTAGGTTATGATGGAAGTGGCAGACTTCCCACTGTGCCCCCAGACCAGAGTTCCCCAGAGAGGGAACAGCTTACCTTGAGAGACAAGTCAAGAGAGAATATCTATTCCTCTTTTACCTTTTTAACAATAAAATCCTGAGAGCATGCTGCAGGGCAGTGACACAACTGAGCATATGTACAACACACACTTCGGCAATGCACCATGCAGAGTGCTGTAAGAGATTTCTAAGACAAGTATGACTGCCCTGAGCGGAGAAGCAGCTAATCCTGAAACATAGTGGTCATCTGTTAAAAGGAGAGGAAATAAGGAGGTCTGCATCCCCAGTGCAACAAGAACATTTCCCATTGTTAAGCTGAATTTTACTTCACTTATAGTTTCTTTTTTCTTTCATCCTTTGTATCTATTCCTCTGACATATGAAGCCTGGATAATTACACTTGTAATCTGTCTCATTAAAAAGACAATCTAATTTCATGGGGTGAACCAAGTGTCATGAGACGAACCAGGGTGGAGATGAGAAACTGGGATGCACTGCCTCTGTAGAAAATGGCAGATCAGTCTAAGGCAGTTTGCAGAGATCTGAGTCTTGAACAGGTTCAGAGGCTGGTGAATACACAATGCAGGGTGCTGGCACAGGATGTTTCTGCTGCAAGTTTTCACCCTTGGAGATGAAAAATACCAGACAACGAGAGGGCAACAGCTACACCTAGACTCCCAGGCATGACACCCATCATGAAGTATTTTCAAGGAAAAGGTTAGGCGAACATCAATGCAAGCTAGTCTAGGTATGGTGAACTCTTCCTCAGAGCAGGAGAATGAGCACACTTCCTGACTTACATTTATCTCACTAATCTACCATGTGGCACTTCACAGGATTGACAAAAACACCTCCAGGATCTTGTACCGGTCCAGTCCTTCCAGCAGTCCCCCTGGCTTCCTCTGTGGTCCTGCCTGGCTGATTTATTACATTTTGAACCCTGAGAGGGTCCTTGTTAAATGAAGGAACTCGTTGCTAATTAGCAATATACACATTTTTATACCAAAGTGCCTTTCGCTTAGCTGCACTAGGAAAGCAATAACCTGCTTCCCAGCTGATCTAAATTGGTCTTCAGGTTTTTTTTACCCTGAGGACAAAAGGAATTGGTCTTCTGCCTAGGTGTTCTCTTGGATACGCACTCTACATTTTACACCCTGTGGGATCCATAGCTCTGCTTAACGAATGGATGAGCTGGCACTGTCTGTTTCCAGACTTTGGGTGCAAAGAGGATGCCAGTTGAGTTCTCATTCTTGCAACTGATCTCTGCCTTTCTCCTTGTAGTAGCAAGGTAGATATATTTTAATTTTTCCTTTTTTCTTATTACATAGGGTAAAGCATGTATCCCCGTGTTATCTAACATATGCACAAACAGTGGAAGGTGCCTATTTAGTAGAGTTTTCAATCCTGCTCTGCTCTGTTACAGTGCATCTTCACAGATCATAGCAGCTCACCTCTGCTGTGGAGGTTGGTGAGCTCCGCTGGTACATGGTAAGCCTCACTTCCATCCTCTTTGGGCAACACAACACATGCATTTCATTTTCTTCAGATCCATCTGTCTTCCTCTTCTTCCAGCCTGGCTACATTAAGTTCTCAAAAGATATTTTTGCTTTACCACTCCCTCTTCAAGTATCCAGTTTTTAGCCATTTTGACTATTAATTTTGGTTACAAAATCTGTGGTGGATGATCACCCCAGAAGCATGAATTCTTGTCAGCCAATCTTCCCATTTTGTCTATTTGCATCAGTTTGATGTGCTTTTAACAGTCTTTATAACGCTTGTCAGACTTCCAGTGCTGTGTCCATTCCAGTGCTGTTACCAAAGGAGAACTGACAGATCACATTCCCCACTAGCAGCTACTGTGCGAGAACACTCTTATTTCTGAGTAACACAGATTAATCTATTTTGCAATATTTCCTTTATGCCCATGATGTTCATAATGGTTTTCGCTATTGATCACCATGTCACTGGTGAGATCTGTTCAGCACGCCGCAATGCACCTCAGAGTGGAACTGGTGCATCTGCGGTGATGGTTTTCATGCTAGAGGAGGATTCTACTTTTCATTTCACAGAAGAAATGATGTTACTGAAATTCTCTGAATGCTGTAGGGGCACAATGCTGGAACTATCACAGACTGTTATCTTTTCCATATTTTCTGAGCCTCTCTGGATGTTCCTCTGCTTCCACTGGTAGTGCAGCCCCACTCCTCCTTCCAGTTAGTCCTCACAGCATCTTCCAGCCCATCAGCTCTGTTGCCTGCCGTGGGGTGTCAGACATAGAAAGGATCAGGAAAAAGAGAGAGTGCTGACACCCACTGCTCCATCCAAAGCATCTTAATGAAAAGGTAGAGTAAAGGAATGGGTGAGAGAAGAGGGGATGATGGTGAGAAACTGTGTCTGTCAGTCCAGTACAGACCAAGTTCTCATACCCTCTTTGGTCAGGGTTTGGTGTCGGAAACTCTCTATGCAGCCAGGGGAGGAGAGAAACACGACAGGAGTACGAAGCACAAAGGTCTCATTTCCAAGGTGATGGTGAGGTCCTCGGATGCTAAACTCAACTCAACACAAAGAAATACGATTTCCCCCAGAGGTTTAGTCACTAGCAGGGTGTTCTCAGCACACACTGTAGCTGGACTTCTTTGTGGTCAGGACTGCAGAATTGCACTAGAGCTCCTGGTGAATGCGAAAAGGCAATCCAGTTTTAGCTCAGGGCACTTCAATAGACAGGGAGATTTTGGAACCTGCACCTTGTTTCAGTTTGTCTAGCCATGGTCTAACATACTGTCATGGTTTAAGCCCAGCTGGCAACTCAGAACCATGCAACCATTTGTGCACTTTCCTCCTTTTCTCCCCCTACTCCCAGAGGGATGGGGAGGAGAATTGAAAGAATGTAGCTCCCACGGGTTGAAATAAGAGCACTCCAGTAACTAAGGTATAACACAAACCACTGCTGCTACCACCAATAATAATAATATAAAGGAAATAACAAGGGAAGAGAATACAACCGCTCACCACCCGCCAACCGATACCCAGCCCGACCGAGAAGTGATCTAACCCTTCCAGGTAAATGCCCCCATTATATATACTGGGCATGAAGTGCTGTGGTATAGAACACCTCTTTGGCTAGTTTGGGTCAGGTATCCTGTCTCTGCTTCCTCCCAGCTTCCCCTCCTCCCTGGCATAATATGAGACTCAGAAAGTCCTTGGTCAGGATAAACATTAGTAAGCAGCAACTGAAAACATCAGCGTTATCAGTGCTGCTCGCAGGCTGAAAGTCAAAACCACAGCACTGCACCAGCTACTAAGAAGGAGAAAAATGACTGCTACTGCTGAACCCAGGACACATACACCTATCATATAAGAGCCTGAGCTGATTTTTAGTGCTTCAGCTGGTTGCCCTAGGCACAAGGTTAAGAAGGGCTTTCCCATGTTTTGGTTTGGGTTTACTTTTATTTTGGCTTTGGTTTTGGTTTGGAGATTTTTGGTGATGGTGGTTTTGGGTTTGTTGTTTTGGTTGGTTGTTTTTTTTTTTTTGCCAGCTATCCACAGGACTCTTACATGCCTGGCTGTACAGTTGCCCGCATTCAAAGGAGTGTTTTTTGTTTTCTCATCCAAGGTATTCCTCTGGTCTTGAAGTTAGGGCATTCTCCTAGTTTACCAGAGACTCCTGTTCAAGCCATTTTAGGCTGAATGGAGGTTAGAATGAGGTTTACTTGTTGTCTGGGCATGTCATACTTGTTGATTTCTGAAGGAATAAATATTGCACTGCCTCCTTAGATTAAGTTAGATGTGAGACCAACTATGCCTAACTTTGGAGGGATTTTTTTCCAGGTGTCTTGGTTGAGGTGCTTATTGATCTTCCCCTGAATTCATGGTGATGAACAAATGACAGCTGCATACTCCTATTCCCCAAAAAGGTAATTCTGAGAATTTACATCACATAGGGTGGCATTTTATGACTCTGGTCTGTACAGAGCTACACAGTCCTGAACCACTTCAGGTGATTTTTCAGGGCTTCAGCCCTGATTAAAGCAGAGAACAAGTTCACAGTCTGTGTGCGTATGAAGATAAGTTTGAATCATGTCCTAAATACACTCCAAAGGCTAACAACCCCCTCCTCTCCCTCCACAGAAGCATAAAAATGACTTTATTTTAAAAGTAATTTTAAAGTAAAATTTTGTTTTGTTTATTGATTGCATGAATGCAACCACATAGTACTGCTTCAATACTTTGGCTGTGCTAACACTTTGTTAAACCAGGTTAGTTCTAGCACATTGTGAATACATCCTCCACCTCCTTCACAGACTCTGCTTAAGTGGCCAGTGAACTATAGCTAGCTTGTGGTGGAACAGCTAGACTCCACAACCGTTGTTGGTCATTCTGAGATTCTTAATCCTGTGCTTAAATCCTTCATTTATTGTGTGCAGACCTATCCGTAATGCAGAAGCATATTAGTAACAACACTTTACTCATTCAAGTGTGACCCACCCCCAAGCTGTGTCTTTTGCATCTGTGATCCACCTACTGTAAAGCAGCAGCTCAATAGGCATGCTGCAAGACAACTCCATTGATAATTAACTATCAATTAAATTTTAAACCTTTTTAAACCACAGGTGATCCATTCACATCTGTTCCCTGGAACATATGTGGTGTTTGGAGGCAGGCAGAAGTCTTGGAAGTAAATCCAGACTTACCATTTTAAGCAGGTCAATGAAATTTTGGACAAACTGGGCCTAGGACCAGGTCTCTGTAAACAGCTGCAAATTTGTCATTCCCCCAGACTCTTGACTGAGATGGTCAGATGGAAGTTACCTGACATTCCAAAGTAATAAGTATACTCAGCAGCTAGCCAGGACACCTAATGCAATCCCAAACTTGATCTCCAAAACTACGTTTGTCAGATTTCAGAGGAACAATTTGCTACTATCATAGAATCATAGAATAGTTAGGGTTGGAAAGGACCTGAAGATCATTTAGTTCCAAATCCTCTGCCATGGGCAGGGACACCTCACACTAAACCATGACATACAAGGCTATGTCCAACCCCGCCATGAACACCATCAGCGATGGAGCATTCACAACTTCCCTGGGCAACCCATTCCAGGGCCTCACCACCCTCATAGTAAAGAATTTCCTCCTCATATCCAATCTAAACTTCCCCTGTTTAAATTTGAACCCGTTACCTTTTGTCCCATCACTAGAGTCCCAAATGAAGAGTCCCTCCCCAGCATCCCTATAGGCCCCCTTCAGATACTGGAAGGCTGCTATGAGGTCTCCACACAGCCTTCTCTTCTCCAGGCTGAGCAGCCCCAAATTTCTCAGCCTATCTTCATATGGGAGGTGCTCCAGTCCCCTGATCATCCTCGCGGCCCTCCTCTGCACTTGTTCCAACAGTTCCATGTCCTTTTTATGTTGAGAACTGCACACAATACTGCAAGTGAGGTCTCACAAGAACAGAGTAGAGGGGGAGGATCAGCTCCTTCGACCTGCTGGTCACGCTTCTTTTGATGCAGCCCAGGATACGGTTGGCTTTCTGGCCTGTGAGCGCACACTGAAGCAGAATCATGTTCATTGACCAATGCCCCCCAAGTTCTTCTCCACAGGCCAACTCTGAATCTCTTCTCTGTCCAACCTGTAGTTGTGTCAGGGATTGCTTCGACCCAGGTGTAGGACCTTGCACTTGGCATGGTTAAACTTCATTAGGTTGGCATCAGCCCACCTCACAAGCGTGTCAAGGTCCCTCTGCATGGCATTCCTTCCCTCCAGTGTATCAACCGAACCACACAGCTTGGTGTTGTCGGCAAACTTGCTGAGGGCGCCCTCAATCCCACTGTTCATGTCACCGACAAAGGTGCTGAACAAGACCAGTCCCAATACCAATCCCTGGGGGACACCACTCGTTACTGGTCTCCAGCTGGACATTGAGCCATTGAGCACTACTCTTTGCCTGCGGCCATCCAGCCAGTTCTTTATTCACCGAGTGGTCCACCTATCAAATTGATGTCTCTTCAACTTACAAACAAGGATGCTGTGCGAGACAGTGACAAACGCTTTGCACAAGTCCAGGTAGATGACATCAACTGCTCTACCCCTGTCCATCAGTTCTGTAGCTCCATCATAGAAGGCCACCAGATTGGTCAGGCAGGATTTCCCCTTAGTGAAGCCATACTGGCTGTCGCCAACTACCTTTTTTTTCATATGCCTCAGCATGCCTTCCAGGAGAATCTGCGCCGAGATTTTGCCAGGCACAGAGATGAGACTGAGTGGTCTGTAATTCCCCCCGTCATCCATTTTCCCCTTCTTGAAAATGGGGGTTATATTTCCCTTTTTCCAGTCATCGGGAACTTCACCTGACTGCCAGGATTTTTCAAATATGATGGAAAGTGGATTAGGAACTTCATTTTCCAGCTCCTTCAGGACCCACAGATGGATTTCATCAAGTCCCATGGACTTGTATACGTTCAGTTTCTTAAGATGCTCTCGAACCAGATAGTCTCCTACAGTGGGACCAGGGACTTCATTCTCACAGTCCCTGTGTCTGTCTTCCAAGACTTGGGTGGTGTGGCCAGAGCATTTGCTAGTGAAGACTGAGGCAAAGAAGTAATTAAGAACCTCAACCTTCTTCAAATCCAGGGTAGCCAGTTCTCCTGATAGCTTCTAGAGAGGGCCCACGTTGTCCCTAGTTTGTCTTCTATTCGCTGCGTACCTATAAAATCTCTTCCTGTTATTCTTAACATCCCTAGCCAAGTTTAATTCTAAGTGGGCCTTAGCTTTCCTAACCTGGTCCGTAGCTTCCCGGACAACATCCCTGCATTCTTCTCAGGCTGCCTGACCTTGCTTCCACCTTTTATAGGCCTGTTTTTTCCTTCAAAGTTTCCTCAGCAGCTCCTTATCCATCCAAGGATGTCTCCTGGCCCTCCTGCTGCACTTCCTTCTAGTTGGGACACAACACTGCTGAGCTTGTAGTAGATGATCCTTGAATATCAACCAACAGTCTTGGGCCCCCCTGCCCTCTAGGGCTTTATCCCATGAAACCTTACTAAGCAGGTTCCTGAAGAGGCCAAAGTCTGCTCTCTTGAAGTCCAGGGCAGTGAGCTTGCTGCACGCTCTTCTCACTGTCCTGAGGATCTTGAATTCAACCATCTCATGATCGCTACAACCCAGGCTGCCCTGGAGCATCACATTTCCAACCAGCCCTTCCCTGTTGGTGAGCATGAGGTCAAGCATGGCATCTCTCCTTGTTGGCTCCTCAATTACTTGCAGAAGGAAGCTGTCTTCCACACAGTCGAGGAACTTCCTGGATTGCCTGTGCTGGGTCATACCATCCTCCACGAGATATCAGGGTGGTCGAAGTCCCCCATGAGAACAAGTGCCTGCAAGCTTGAGGCTGCTCCTATCTGTTTATAGAGTGTTTCATCCACAGAGTCCTCTTGATCAGGCAGTCTGTAACAGATCCCCACAATAATGTCGCCCATCGCTGTTCTCCCTTTAACCCTGACCCACAAACTCTCTATTGACTGCTCACCTGTCCCCAGACAGAGTTCCATACTCTCCAGCCTATCCCTAACATAAATAGCAACTCCCCTTCCCTGCCTGCCGGGCCTGTCTTTTCTAAAGAGCCTGTAATCTTCCATTCCAACACTGCAGTCATAGGAGCCATCCCACCATGTGTCTGTGATACCAATTATATCATATCCCCATAGACGTGCACACATCCCTAATTCCTCTTGTTTGTTCCCCATGCTATGGGCATTTGTATAGAGGCATCTGAGTCGAGCTCCAAATTAAGCCGGTTCATTGGCTGGAGCAGCTGGAATATCTCTACATTGCTCTGAGCATTCATTATAGGTGCTGCCAACTGACTGGGTGTGTTGGGATGGAATGAAGTCCCCCTCCCTCAACACATCTAGTTAAAAGCTTTCGTGACCAGCCTGGCAAGCCTGCTGCCAAAACCGCTCTTCCTCTTCTTTATCAGACCAGCTCCACCAGCCCCCATGTACAACAGGTTTTTTCTGCTGTTCAAAATATTGTCAAATGTTACAAAGCCAAACCTGTGGGCTTTTTTAAAGGCAGATTCTATTCAAAACCACCATAGTTTGGAAAGTTTAGATAAAAATTTAAATTAATTTTGACCTACTGAAGTTCCCCTTGTCATGGCAATAAGTTCCACTTGTCATTGCAATAATGCCATTCTTCCAAAGACTACTACAGGCAGAACTGAGCTCTGCAATAAACATATTTCTTGGAAGAAGAAATATGTAGATTAAGGCCAAAACTAATTAAACTTACTTCAATATTGAGTCAACCACAATTCACACAAGTACAAATGCTTTCCCCGTGTGTTGAACATTAGTTGTTCAAATGGGAAATTACCATTTGGTGCAAAATAAGTCCAGGTAATATTTCAACAAGATTTCAACAAGATTGTCATTTAAGATGAACAAATTCCCACCTTCCCTGTAAACAAGAAATGTGACTGCAATGAAGTAAGTTCATCATTATGAAGCAGTGAATGCTAGCTAGCAGTACCTGCAGGGGTATTCTGAGATATGTGTTTTAAAATTATATGAAGAAGTACAGGATGCTGCATCCAAACCTGCTGGCATTTTCTGTGGCACAGAAAACATTGAACAGAAACAGTGCACATGAGGCAGGTGTTGACAGTTGTGAAAAGCAGTGAGGAAAACAATGACTACTATACACGCTGGGGAAGCAAAATAACTGTCTGGACTGAGAGTAAATCTGACACTTCACCCTCCAAAAGAACCCAGCATACAATACCATGCTCTGCAAAGTGAAGCACACAGAATACTGATCTGAATTTGGCAGTAAAGACTAAGCTACAAATGATCTAATTTATCTCAATTCATATCAGCTTAGCAAATTTGGAAGAGGTTATATGAAAATAGGTAACAAGGGAGTCACAAAAGCACAGATTTTAAAGTCTTTAAGCAATAATGACTTCTCATAATGCCTGATCTTTTTAATTGATGTCCCTCTGGTAAACTGCAAGGAAATTGTGAAGAGCAGAATGGGATTCTTTTTTAGAAAATGTAAGAAATGCAAAACCAAGCAAACAGGTTTTCTTTTTCTTTAACAAAAGGAAAGTCACTCCCAATTTCACAGGTGAGGTGAAATACAAAGAGATACCTGTATACATGCTCAGAGTAGAAAACACTAACCAGTCGATCATCAGACATAAGTGATTACACACTTTGATATACAACCATTAAATGCAAAGTTAAAATGCCATAAAATGTTTCTGCTGACATCATTTGCAAAAACAAAGCCTTTATGACAACGACAATAATTTGTACAGGAAACAAAAAAAAAATCAAAAAGAGTATAGGGTTTGTAATGTAAAAACATTTAAATCACAAGAGATGCAAGAAATAATAAAGAGTGTAAATAATGAATAGTGTAAAGAAAAAAAATTGCTATCTTTTTTCTTCTATTCTCAGGATAAGTCTAAAGTGACATCCAGATACATTGAAAGACAGCAAATCCAAATTTGAATAAAGAGCAGATTGATTGAGTAGGCAAAACAAAAAGTGTGACCAGCCTGTGGAACAGATTGTCACAGGATTCTCTTGAGATTAATAAACCAGCAAAATTAAAGGAAGTCTACACATAAACCTATCAATGAAATTGTCCAGCTGTAATGTCAAGGAGCAAAGCCAAACAAAAATAAAAAGTTGGAATTTAAAGTTTCAAGGTTAACCTGTAATAAGAAAAGATATTAGGAACCATATGATATCCTACCAGCATTTGGTATTCTACAAGCATTTGGTACTAGCTGCTCTGTAATACAGACTATCCTCCAAACACAGACACACAGATGCCCAAAATCAATCAGTGTCGATACCTTCAGTATGTCAATTCCTTAACTAGTATGCTGTGTCTAATTTCCATTACAGTTCACAAGTTATTGTTCCTTATAGTTGCATAAAATGTGATTTTTCTTTAAGACCTGCCAAAAAAAAAGAATGGTTTTTAAGTAAGAAGAAAACTAAAGAGTCCCTCGTAGCAAGAAGAGCATTGGCAGCAGATGGAGGGAGGTGATCCTTGACCTCTGTTCAGCCCTGGTGAGACTTTTCTGGAGTGGTGGGTCCAGTGTTGGGCTCCCCAGTACCAGAATGATATAGACATGCTGGAGTGAGTCCAGTGAAGGACCATGGAGATGATTAAGGACCTGGATCATCTGTCATATGAGGCAAGGTTGAGAGAGCTGAGGAGGATCAACTTAGGGAAGAGAAGGCTCAGGGCAAAACTTAAGGCAAAATGGATGTCCCACAAACTATTGGTATAGACTGTTGAAATATGAATAAGTCTTTTTATAAACTAGTGTTGGTTAGGATATACAAATGCCACAAAAAACTTAACTCATATCAGTAGTTACAAACCACTGTCTTGGACATTGAAGATAGCGAAGATAATTTCAATAGTCTTGTATCAGTAATTTGTGTGAGATTTGTTTTGCTCATGGTCTCCACTGGCTTTAAATTTCCTATTATTTGCAATTCTAAGGAAGATGCTTTACCTCATTACTCCTAAGTGGAGACAAAAAGACTGCTTGGACTTTCATTAATCTGCTAGGAAAAAGAGAGTTTAGAAATTATAAACTGCACATAGAGAGGTGCCTGTTCAAACCCATGTGTGTGAGTTATTCCCAAACAAAGCATCCCAGGGACCTCATTCATTTAATAATTCCTCTCATTCCACTTCTGTAGCTTCACTATTTCCACAGGATAAAACTCCTAGAGAACTATGAAGATATTTCAAAATTAGAATCTGGTCCAGAACACAGAAAAAACTTTCACTGTCATTTAAGTGTTCAACTGCAAATCAATTGAGGCTGAATGAAAAAAGGACTTGTATAAGAAAAGACACAGGCCTACAGGACTTAAGCTTAAACCAAAGATCAGAGGGTTTTTTGGTTTATTTTTATCTCTGGAGTGTTTTTTTTGTACACACAGTAAAATGTGGCGTATGGCCTTGGACTGCCAGTCACTGCTTTTTATTATCTTTGGATTTATTGCTTGTTTTGCACTCAGACACTTCTCTCATTTTTCTGTCTGACTATGTTTGCAACATGGCTAAAGTTGTATGAAGAAATTCTCATCTTGTCCTCTTTTCTGAACACTTTCTCTCTAAATAGCAACTCATATCCTGCCTTTCACCATTCATTACTGTTAGATAGTAGATAACCGGCCTATGTGAATTGACTTACTGATCTCTGTCCCATCCTAGCAAAGTGTAGAAATGCTGTCACAACTGTCATTGGTTGACACCTTATTTATAGACTCAATAGCATATTAATCACTGTCTCATGGAAAACTGCACCACAACATTCGCTTTAAAAAATGTCAGTAGTTTTTCGGTAATGTGGTAGCACCACCTAATACATTGTCAAAGAGCCATCTGATATTGCTTCAGCAGTTTTATGTTGTACTTCATACAGTGTAAAAGGTACATCCCAGGTCATTCCCATACCCATGGATAAGAGTAAGATTTTAATTACCTCCAAGCTAATCAGCTTTCTTATTCTGAGCTTTTCTGTAAATGAATGCTGATTTGTGGTATGCAAGCAAAAAATCAGGAGTACTATATGCTTTCAGAAAAAGAAAACTTGTTCACTCTCTTGACAAAGGTAAGCTGTGCCCATATTGATCTCATTCTCATTTAACCACAACTTCCTGAATCTGTGACAAGCTATCAGCCAATATATACTGTAACTTAAAAGCACATGCAACCATTTGCAATATGCACCAGCCACAGTACACACTGCGAGCAATGTGAGCATCACAGGGGTGCGTAAACCGCACTGGCTGAGCAGGCTGAAAGGATGCCTATCCCATTCCCCATCTGTAGCCCTTCTCTCAGAGCTTAACACTGCAGTCCATCTCCCTCTTTGTAATGCCAAACTGTGTCTTCCACGGCCATGCTGATGTGGTGGTCAGGGGAATGACCAACTGAGATTTAAAGAAGTTACCATCTCAGGTTGATTGGTTCCTTTTCAGCCTGATGGTTTTGCTGCTCCAGGTTACAGTGCAGCCCCAGTTAAAGTAATGTTTGCAAAACTGGCTGGCTAGTAAGCTGTAGAACAAGTGCCTGGGGACAGAGATTTTTTTCAGTTGTCTTTGTTACCAGCTAAAAATGGTCACTAAATGTCAAACAACACTGACCATCATCATGTTTGAGAGAGCTTCCCATTGGACTATTTCCATCTTTCTTCCATGCAGTCAATGACCAGCCCACTCTACCAAAAGATGAAACCTGAAATGGATCGCTGGCCAGACATTCCTGTTTCTCCACTCTAGTAGCATGACAAGTACATCTGGCATCTGTGAATCCTTCTTCCTTCAGGGATTTGTGACTACTGAGCTAACTGCAGCTTTTTCAGAATGGCTTTTTCAGAACAAAGCACTCCCTTTTTCAAAGGTGCACACACGCAGAGCAGAGAGTTAAAAATAAAATAACCTTCTTTGGATATTCTCTTCCTCCCTTAAAGTAAATTTTCCTCAAAGCTTTGATATATTCCAGTCAGCTCAGTACATGCAATCTGCTTCTTTCAGTTTATGCACCACTTTCTTTGTCAGAGACTCTTATCCAGCTGGCAGTAACAACTTATTATTCACCTTCCTTCCCATGAAACCTTGCCATCTTTAAGGCTTCATCATCTTGTCCAAAACTAAGTCTAACCTGGAAGACTAAAATTCCCCAAACTTTAGGACTAGCTAAACTAGTCCTCAATAACTAACTTCTCCAGAGAGAAACCATATAGTGTAATACTGTATCTTTCCCATCTTCCTTAGCTTTACCTGTTCTCCTAGTTCTACCTCTTAAAGCCTCTAACTCTGTCTAGGCAGGCTGGACAATCTCTCCTTGTAAATGGAGGTACACAGGCTGGTGATAAGAAATCAGATGAGTATCTTTTCATTCTCTGCCAATTGACATTAATATAAAATGCTGTTCAGGTATATTTTTGAAGTGGGAACAGAGCTCCAATCTGCTAACAGTTACCAGTATGACAGCAGTTAAAAGCTACCACTATTTCAGTATCTGTGTGGTGTGAAATGAATGGTAAAAATATTTAGGATTTGGTTAGACTTGGGTTAAATTCCTTTCTTTCTTTGATGGGTTTTGAAGCCAGTGCTGCTACCTTATTAAAAAACTGTCTTATGAGAAAAAGCATAGGATTATGGTAACAGAGAGTAGGACATCTCAGTACATGAATACTTGCATCTAAGTCTTTGTTTCAATTCATGTTCAACTAATAACAAATACAAAATGGATCTCTTTCTTTGGGAAATGAAAGTTCAAGTCCTGACAAGAAAGGAAGAAACTGAGACAGGTTTTCTGCATTTTGAGAATGTTCTCTAACCACTGTTTTACTGGAGAAAAGGCCAATGGTTACTTTCAGCTGCATGAATGCCAGTTGCTGGAAAATCAGTTACTGGTACAGCCCTAATTGTAGTGCAGATATCATGATGGACCACAGTGTTGAGGTCTGGATTTTATTTTGCCAAGGTTCCCTGTGCACAAAGAAGGCAATTTCGCCATAGTGGGAATGCAAAGTTCAGTTTCCACTCAATAATAATGGTTGTATTCCTGAACAGGACTGTGGGATTTGGTTTATACATAATGATGACCTTTGTTCTGTGATGCTGATAGTAAATCTGCTGCTGATGTCAATTTACAGATTTCGTGTTAATTCCGTTCTCTTAAAAATCTTCTCTAAAACCAGATGAGAATACTTGCCAATCTCACTGATTGATAGATTTTCATTCAGAACCCTCAAGTGAGTCACACTATGTAAACAATGGCCTTTTGTAGGTAATATATTAATATATGGGAATTACATTTAGCAAGTGCATATCTTTTAACATGATCAAACGCAGAGCTTAGTCACATTAATATAAATGAAAACCTGATTGTATTACTGTTTGCAGACACACAATGCACTGCACTGATAACAGACATGCTAGTGCACACACTATAGGTTATGCAGGACAAAGAAGGATTTCACTTTGCAAGTCTTTGTTGCTGAATATGTTATGAGAAACAGGGACTTCAGTTGGTAATGCCATTTTTTCTGGGAAAAGACTTAAAAAATTATGGAAATGGCTGAGAATAATATAAAGAGAAATATCTCTTCCACGTATTTATTCAGTCTTTGACTTAAAAGAATCAAAATAAGCCCTTTTTTTCCCCTTAAAAAAGTCCTCTTTGCAATGGATAGTTGTTACTTCCATAGATCCTAAGTGGGCATGACTGTATATGGGTGACTAATGTGGGTGACTGTAATAAAGACATGCATACAGCAGAAAAAGTGCTCAGAACTAGTTGCTGACAAACATTTTCAGGAACAAATGATTTTCTTCCCATTCAATATTTAAGGGTCCTAATCATTGGTTGTTATTTACTTGATGAACACTTACTTTATGTTCTTTTTAAAAAATGAAAGCACTTCCACAGTAAGAAAAATGAAAATGTTTTTTGATATTTACCATGCATATTTATCAACATATTTATCTTGTAGGCTTTAAAACCTGGTCTTTCTCCAAAAATGTCATGTTTTCTAGTTAGCCAAATTTAGATTTCCAAAAAGTACCAAATTAAGAAGCTAAAGCTCATTTTAAAAAAGGACATTTTGAATCATAAGTTGCCTGTACATTTGATGTCATTTTGCTCCTAAATTACTTTGGAGAACATGATTTAGAAGTCAAATCAATGAAATTGTTAAAAGGATTTTTTTTTTTCCTATGACCCACAAGAGGAAACTGAAAAGCAATACATTCACCTGAAAAGAAATATAGATACTATCTAACCTATTCTGGCTGCTTGCAAGAAAGTATGGATTTTATCAGCTGGTATGCCTGGTTCAAGACTTCTTACCTCTGTAGGCAAAGCTGAGTTTTGCCACCTTGGGGTTCTCAAAAAAAAAAACTTCAAAACACATTTCTGGGAAAGGCCACTACCTAAGATGCTATAGTCTATATCTCTCTTTTCTTCTTCCCAGGAAGACACACAAAAGTTCCAGCTAATGGACTGAAATAAAAATAGAGGCATAAAAAGAGGTGCAAGAAAGGCACAGCAGTGGGTCCCTCACCATCCCACTCTATGTTCATGACATGCTTCTGCCTTATACTTCTACAGTTAGGTCTTACAAAGACAACCCTTTGATAGAAAGGGCTAAGGACCTCATCAGCAGTACTTAACCCCAGGGTCAGCACTAAGTCTGATACTGGTAGAGAGAGCAAGAGAGTGAGAGCCAGTCTCTGCGTATCTCAACTTGTTTTGCCATTCTGCCTCAGTTGCACCTCATACTTTGATGCTGGACGGAGGCTGTGGGGGAGCTGGGCACAGGACTGAGCTTGGTACAAGAAAGCTCATGTGGTTCCACCATGAGGAAGGCAGGCTGATGAAATAGAGATATGATGACTCCTAGATCCATCAGGATAGTCCAGATGATCTGCTGCTGCCGAAATGGACAACTGCCTGCAGAGTTATATCCTGACCTAGTAACTCTATAGGCAATGCAGACTTGGACTGCAAGTTCAGAGCTCACAGGTTTAGGTAGGAGACTGAACACCCTACCTGTCCTGCTGAACCAGTGAACAGCAGCTTAAAAATTAAAACTCTATTCTCAAGCAGAAAATGAAATATTGTTACCTGAAAAATACACCTAAATGCCTGTGTTTGATAATGCACATTGAAATCTATCCAGCTAATGGAATGCAGCAGGCTTTGCCTGCCACTGACAGCAAAAAATAAACATTTTCTTTTCATTTGTATGCCCAGATTAGTTCGAATTTGCAGCCTTCAGTCAAGCAATACTCTACAAAGCTCTAAACATGACAGAGCTTAGTAATCTTCACTTAGCGCAAGTTCTTGGATATCGATCTCCATTTTTATTTGTACATTATCTTTTATCTTTGGGTCAGCTAAATCAGGGGGTATTAATATTTGAAGAATTAAATTTTACAACTAAATGTGGATATATTTTTCTCACTCTTTAAAGCAGGTAAACTAGTCATTGCATAGAAGCAATATTCACTTGTTAAGGCAGACACAAAGACAAAATAGTTTTCAATATAGAAACCAATAAATTACTAATGCTATGGGATTAAAATAAATTAAAATTTCTGTTTTAAAAAGGAAATGGCTAAGAAAAAAACAAACCAACATTAAAAATATATAATTTGATGGATTTCCATATTGATGAGAATATGCTATGAGTTATGTTGCTCAGCATTTGTCAATAAATGAGAAGTTGTGACTATCACTGCCATTCTTCTGGAAGACTGCTCTTGGATGTTTAACCAGCTGTCCTGGGTTCAGCAGTAGCAGTCATTTTTCTCCTTCTTCGTAGCTGGTGCAGCCCTGTGTTTTTGATTTTTGGCCTGGGAACAGCGCTGATAACACCAGTGTTTTCAGTTACTGCTTGGTAATGTTTTGATTTGACCAAGGACTTTCTGAGCCTCATGCTCTGCCAGTAAGGAGGGGAAGCCGGGAGGAAGCAGAGACAGGACACCTGACTCAAACTGACCAAAGAGGTATTCCATACCACGTCATGTTCAGGATGTAAATACGGAAGGCAGGGGCCTGGAAGAGGGGGGTTTGCTGCTGGGTCGGGATTGGTATTGGGTGGTGAGCAGTTGTATTCTCTTTCGTTGTATTTCTCTTGTGTTATTATTGGTGGTAGCAGTAGTGATTTGTGTTATACCTTAGTTACTAAACTGTTCTTATCTCAACCTGTGGGAGTTGCATTCTTTTGATTCTTCTTCCCATCCCCCCCCCCTCGGAGTGGGGGAGAACAAAGAGGGGGGAGTGAGTGAACGAACTGTGTGAGTTATAGTGGTTTAAACCACGACAGTTCTTTTTGGCGCCCAACGTGGGGCACAAAGGGTTGAGATAACGACAGGATTAATAGCCACTTGTCACAATGCTGATTTATTGGCTCTCAAAGTTGTTGCTCTTGATTCTCTTGAGTTCATGGTTTCAGCCTGTTGTTCCTTGCTTACAGTCGGTATTTGTTATCTTAGCATTTTTTGGCTATGGGTTTTGGTTTAAGGTTCTTGTTTCATTGTACTTTATTGGAATGGCTTGTAATATGGGCAGGCTCCAGAAGCAGGGGAGGATGGATGTGGACATGGACTTGTACATGGCCGCCCGGCTGCTTTTCACTGGCCTGGACCTCAGCCTCGTCTCCGTCTTCGTGAGACTGTGGGGAGTCGAGGGTGGGCAGCTCCCAGGGCTGATAACACCAATGTTTTTAGTTGCTGCCCAGTAATGTTTACTCTGACCAAGGACTTTCTGAATCTCATGCTCTGCCAGGGAGGAGAGGAAGCTGGAAGGAAGCAAAGACAGGACACATGATCCAAACTAGCCAAAGAGGTATTCTATACCACAGTACATCATGCCCACTGTATAAACTGGGGGCAGTTACCCGGAAGGGTTAGATCACTGCTCGGTCGGGCTGGGTATTGGTTGGTGGGTGGTAAGTGGTTGTATTCTCTTCCCTTGTTACTTCCCTTACCATTATTATTATTAGTGGCAGCAGTAGAGGGTTTGTGTTATACCTTAGTTACTGGACTGTTCTTATCTCAGCCCGTGGGAGTTACATTCTTTTGATTCTCCTCCCCATTCCCCAGGAGGGGAGGGGACAGGATGGGACAAATGCGGGGGAGTGAGCAAGTGAACTGTGTGGCTGGTTTACGGTTGGGCTTAAATGACAACAGGAGTTATCAGGCAAAACGTGGAAATGATATCCAACTAAAGCTTTATAAATGCAAATTTGGTTTCTTGTTACATCAGTTTCATGTTCAGAAGCACATGGCATTTTTACTACAGGATATAAGAGCAAAATCAAACTGTCCCCTACAAACTGAGCAAAATTCCCCTTTCAGATGTATGAATTTCAGCATCCTGAAGTCCTTGTAACCTTTTGCTGATGTACTGGAGGGACATTGTTGTGTAAGAGCTTGATGAAAGTGAAAATCTGGTAGCATTCTTTCTTAACACTTTCAGGGTTGGTAAGGAAACAGTGAACGACTGTGTTTATAGCTTGAAGATAGAAGTCCTCAAGGAAATTCTTGTAACTGAACGGTATAACTAAACATAAAATACTACAAATCCCAGAAAGATATCAGAATACACCACTGAAATAAATAGCTGGCAAAAAATAAAAAAAATCATCTACTCTAGCTGGTATTGTTTTAAAACAGGACATTGAAAAAAACCTACGAAACTTGTCTGAAAATCATGGGTGATTTTAATTTAGTATCTGTAAACAACTCATTTATATGTAAAGAAGAAACAGGTTTTAGTAATTCTAAAACAGCTGGAGATATTTCTTAAAGCTAGACTGAAGATTACAAGTTTTTTTACTAATAATTATTATTTGCTAAGGTCTGTCTGGTAGAAGACTGAATTGTTTGTTTAATACCAAAGATAAATACTAAGGTGCTTTACGGACAAACTCAAAATGACAGGAGCACTGCTCTAAAGAACTTGCATCTGGTTTATTTATATACAGTTAGAAACACAAAAGCCCAAGAGAGTGTATCACTGCATTTAAGTTATTCACAGGGTAATGGGGTAGGGGTAGAAAAATATGTTTCTTCTGTTAAGCCCAAGAGAGCTGTCAGCTGTTAGGACTCTGAGGTATGTATTTGTTTTGAAGGTGCAGAAAATAAAGAAATCCAGACAAGGGGCGATCTAAATTGCTAAAACAAATGAAACAACTGAAATAAGCATCCCCTAGAGGACTCAACAGTTTCCACAGCTACTCCAGACATGCTGACACTTGTGATTATAATGAATTTCATAACAGTGCTGACTTTTCCTACTAGAGTTTGAAAAAACAAAATAGCATCACAACAGACTCTTACATTCTTTGCCTCTGAACAAGGCCCGGTAAAATGGCAATACTGGACCAAATCTTCTGTTCTGTGGTCTTGTGTGCTCTCAAGGCAAGTAAGGACAATGGGAGGTGGAAGCGCTTTCTGTCTTCACACCAACTTCAAGCTTTTCAACAGAGATTGCAAGAAACCTGTTAGACATACTTCTGTCAAAATGACCTTAATGCTGTTTTAGAGCACTTTTTATTAATGCTCAATTAACAGCAATTAAGGTACAATTTTTCACCTGGATTCTTTAGGTTTAGCCAGTTAGGATCAAAACACGTGCAAGCGTAAGTATGCGCACAGATACAAGTATGCAAGTGTGCAATCCTGAACTTTAAGGTCATTTCTAACCCAAACCATCCTATGATTCTATGATCTTTCTGTCCTTCCCCTTACAATTTTTGAATATGGAAATTTATTTCAGCAAAATCTCACTTACAAAAGTAAATAAAGAAATATCTCCATTACTGTCCCCCCTTCTTCAAAGGAAAAGTTGCAGATATTACTCAACAACAATGAATTTCTGCAGTGAAAAAAATGCGTTAGGAATGTTCCAACTAACAAAAAGCTTCAGTTGAATTAGATAAAATAATTAAATGAGAAGACCAAGTTCCTTTGGATACCAGGGTTCCCTACCTGTGCTGCTGGTAAAGTTACATTTTTCCTTGCTTGCTTTGAGATAGAGTGGTCTTCAAGTGTTTTTAGAACCCTAGCCTGCCTCTTTTTTAGAGGTTAATGCAGATTCCTGAGAATTTAACTCCTCCCTGATAAATTCTAGGGGTACAAAAGTAGAAGAATGCAAGATTTTATGATAATAAAAAATCACTAGTTGCATTCCATGAGACATTGCTAACTGAAAGTAATTATTAAAGACACTGTTATTCAATGCATAGTTTAAAATTCATACTCTAAATATTACTTATCACCTTTCAAATATGCCAGTGAAAAGTCAGTATGACCTGTGAACCTGGGGGATGGCCTACTGAATTATTCCTACAAGATGATGATCTCTAACTAGAAGGCACATGAAGTCCACATAGCCGAACTCATCCCCACAGAAGACTGCATGGTACACATAAACATGCACACTTACATGCTCATCACTGTGGATGGTTGGAAAAGGTTCCAGTTAAATAAATTATACCTATTTCTTCAAAATAAGGCACCTAAATCAAAGGCGATTTTTTCAAAAATAGATACAGCACAGTGAAAACAAGGCAAGATTAATAGCTTCCCCCAGTTGCCAAGCTCTCCCAAAGTCATGCAGATATGATGAAAAAGCCTCTGATAAAACAGGCTAAGACTAATTAATATCTTCTGCCCTGATGTGAAATCCCTTTTGGCTGATAAAGTCTTTTTTCCCCTCTAATGCTGTGCAACTTTAAAAATGAAGAGTTCATTCATGAAGCCTAATGAAGACCTTGCCCTTAAAATATGTCCTTTTCAGTTTTCCAAGAGTTACTGTAGGTATATTAATTTTCATTTATGCTATGGTAATGACAAAGGAGTCTACCCGTTAAACTGAATCAAGCATGAGGAAAGAAGATAATGTGAAGTCTCTAACTAGCAAGTGCCCTGACTCACTTCTTTTATTCCTGCAGTGTTGTGCTGAGCTGCAAACCGCAGCCTGAACTCACCATAGCCAAATCGGAAAGAGGGAATCACTGAACTTCCTAAACTTTTGTGAAGGGAGAAAGGGGATCACACTCAAAAACATGCTAGCTGATGACCTGAGAAAGGGAATGGCTCAAAAGGGACAAAGACACATCTTTGTGGCTCTTAAGGTCATCTTTACAAACAATGACTTTTGACTGAAGTATAGCTGAGACTTAGCATACTTATTGCTTTAAGCGCTTGAGCTTAAACATTAACTAGGTGACCCTAATCAGCTGAAATTTACCTCCGTGCAACAAAGTTACCTCAAGAAATATCAGTGCTTTACCCAGACTACTCATATACAATATGAGTATATGGTCCACTTACAGAGTTCCTTAAACACTTCATAAAAAGTTTCCTACAGGGAAAAGGAAACAAATTAACAGCTTCCTATCGAAGCAAGGCTCTCTCCCCATAAATGATATGAAACAGAACATTAGCCAGTGCTGCAGATAGGCTTTCATAAAAGAATCAGCAAAAAGAGTGGTAGCTGTTGACACTAAAATAGGAATAGGGCACTTTCACTTCAACCATGCTTACCTCTGTAATTTGCACTTCAAGAGACCCTTTTATCTGAACACCTCAAAGCACCTGACAAACATTAAATCTGTCAGTCAGAATCTTCCAACCTATTATCTACCTGGTACCTGAATGGAAACTGAGGTACAATGTGATTAATCAAAGTTTTCACAGAAATAAAATCAAAAAAGACAGAAACAAAATCAAACACAACAGAGATGGAAACTTGATCTCAGGAAACTGGCTTTCAGTCCTGTACTTTAATCATTAGCCAAAAAGTTCTTTTGTAAATGAGATATATTTGCCTTCCTAATGAGCTGACAAAGTGCAGCAATTCTGATTATCACAGCACACCAATTACGTTTGAGTATGTTGGCGTTTCTGCATAGCTGCTAAAACTAAAAGATACATGGGAAGCCCAGCTAATGCTATAGCAACCTTTCTTGCACCCTGCTATCACACGTTAGAGATGAAGCAAGTTGTTGAGCTAATGCGACCTGTGGAGATTAACATCAGCTTCACCTACCCTTACTTTAATTTTGAACTCCAAAATTCCAACTGTGAGAGATGTATATATCCATGAAGGAGCAATAGAGGAGGCTGAAGCTGTCAAAAGTCTCTCTAGCCACTTCTGTCAGAAAATCTTCATAGAAAATATCTTCATGAGGATTTTGCAGTGCTGGACCAGTTTGGCAGGAATAGGAACACTAGCAGGTATAAGCGCCACGTGAGTGCTTTTGCACTGTGTGCAAAACTTCTCTGTAACAAGCTGCTGCTGGGAAAAAAGGGTTTGTCTGCATGTTTCTGTAAGCTGAGTGCTTGTACATTCTTGAAGCGAGCAAAGTGCCCCTGACAGGCTCCCACACAGGGTCTCTTCCAGGATTCAATCCTCTACCATTAGGCTGAATTCAAGAAGGCTGGAATAATATTTAATTATTTTGGGAAAAAAATGCAGCATCTTGTCATTGTACTGCCATGATCAGACAGTAGACAAAGATTTGTACAAAGATTTCAGGTCACTGATGTCCTATGTGTTTTCTTTACTCCTCTCAAAAAACTATTTTAAAATACAGGCATTTCAGGGGTTTTGAAAAATCTTAGAGAGTCTGAAAAGAAGTGACTGCTGGGAAGTTGCATTACTGAGCTAGTGTAATCCTCTGTTACATTCTATCATTTTTAGATTAATTTAATCTCTGTTGGATCCTGAAATACTTCTGAAAATATCTTCTTAAGAAAAAGTATAGAAAACTTTTTTATTAGGAAATGATAAATTCTTGATGGCTCTCTTGATGTGTCTCTGACTTCTAGGAGGTGTGTTCAGGATCTCTCCCCATTCCAGAAATGATCATGGCAAATACATACTTTACATAGGAATATACTGGTATAGATTAGCCTGTGAATATCTAACTTTGTGAAAACTGAGACTGGAATCAACATCTCTGTAAAGAGTTTTGACCTGTGCCTTTGAGTCATTAGTTTTGACATGTACAGGGATAGGTAAGGGAGAAGATAAAAGGCTGGAAGAATGTGAATGGGTGTATAGATGTGTTCAGATGTATAACTGATAACATCCTCTGTGACCAAAAGCCTTACAATCCCCCTTGCCTGAATCAGACCCTAACAAAAAAAAGTGATAGTTGTTGACACAGTTCTGACCCATCTTTTCAAACGTGGCCCTTGACTTCTTCCTTGCAGACACACTCAGATTTTCAGCAAAGCCTTTCAGATAGAGAGCACTTGGAGCAAGTTTTCACACCTCGCCTTCCCTCACCACTTCTCTCCTACGTCAGAGGCCACATCAGGGAGACATAACAGTTTCATGCCACGTTCCCCTGCTGCAGGAGTCTAAAGGGCAGTCTGGCTCTCTGTCACTTTTTTGGCAGAAAAGAAGAAGAACTCATATTTACTGTCTGAGAGACAAGGGATCTTTGTTTAGCCTTGGTCTCAAGTTTGATGATCTCAGGCTTTAAAAAAGTAAGACCGATCTGGAAGCTTTCCAGGGAAACAAATCTCAGGATTATTGCACCTCTCTTGACATCTGTCATTTCCTGCATCTTCGTCTGCCCAGAAGTCCTACAGCAGGACAAAATACCCCATCTCTGGCTTAAAATGTCTGGTATAGCTCAAGAGAGAGAAAAGGTACCTATCAATGTATTGTAGATTTCAACTATTCAGAAACTTTTATACTGTATCTTTCAGTACTTCAAAGGGAAGCAATTTCAGTAATAGCAAAGGGTCATTTTACCAGTAATCCTAGTAATATAAGAAAACCCTATTTCATCCTAGTCAATAGATCCATGTTTGTGATAACTGAACAGTGGCAGAAAGGGACACTGGAGGTTTAGGTATATCCAAACGTGAATGACATTTTTAATCTAAATAGTATCAGAATGTATTAAGGAAGATTTCATAAGGGAAAACAGACAGCTGTAGCATTAAAAAGCCAGGTGAAAATTTGAACTGAATGTGTCTTCTTCATCTTGAAACTTGGAAATGACCTCTCTGTCAGTACACAGTCTGCATTTGTCCATCACCATCCAGACAAGAACAACTCCAACGCCTGCAGATCAAACCAGCTCTGTTAACTCTTGTACATCTTTGCCCTCATTAGGCTAATGAGATGATTTCAGACTGATGATGGAAATATGAGAAAGAGACTTCCTTGGTCAGAGCCAGTGCTTCTACAGTAACTGTAAAAAACTATACTGGCAGACTGACAAAGAGAATATTCTCAGGTAATTTTTCAGGGAGTATGTTGAATTCAGAGCAATATTCTCTCTATCACTGCTGTATAGATAAAGGCACTTGCATAATACTATTTTCTTCCCAAGAAAATAGGACAGAAAAGGAACTCTTCTGAATAAGTATGTATCAGAAAAAAATAAATGTGCTGTTATAAGGGTTGTGAAGTGTTATACTTAAATAGTGGGAGAGATGCCTGAGCAGGTGTAAATAAAAATGTATAAAACACATGTGTGCTAAATCAAGGGGACAAGACTGATGCAGGCCCAGACTAACTGCATTTGTGTTTCTTTTATATTTGAGCAACTGGGACGAGAAACTCACTTTTTGTATGTGTGGCATTCAGGGTTGTGGATGGAGGAAAATATCAATACTTCATAAGCGTAATAGCTCTTTAATATTTTCAATGAGTTAATTAGATTTTGCATTATCACACTTACCTCGGTGGGTTTTTTGTGTTTTCTTTTTTCTTGTCTTTCATATGCACCACTTTATTATACTACCACATTATGTACCATACTGTATTATGAACAAAAAATGGCCTACAAAATAGCACTTGAGACACCAGAAGAGCAGAGTAGGATAAATTGACCTATTTAAAAAGCAACTGTCTTACTTCACAGAACAGCTACAACTGTACTCTGAGAGCACCCTCATGTTGAAAAATGCTCCACTCTCCCAGGTACTATGCACAAATACAAACACAGCACTGCTTCTGTCTCAAAGACCTTATCAGAAAACTTAAACAACACATTAGAAACACGTATGTAAAATTATAGCATCTCAGAAATCAACTGGCAAAAAAATCATGCTATTTTCTATAGCAAAAAAATCCAATCTGCTTTCTAATTCAACAGTTAAGCCTCCAAAGCCAACAGCGTTATGTGACTATAAAAATTCATGAGATTAGAATTTCAAGAACTTCAGACTTTGAGAGTTCTTGAATGTTTCTTGGTTTATATCAAGCCAGGTAAGAACAGCAACAACAAAAACCCATGAAAGAGTAAAAAACCAGGTCTTCTGTAAATATCTTGATATGCTTTTCCATCAAGCATGACAAAGCCAGATTTAATATACTTGATCCAGATTAACACACAAATGAATCCAGCTTTTCATTAGCAGACATGAAATGCAAAAGACACCAGGTTTGCAGAATTACTTTATGGAAAATGAAATGTATCAGAAATTAACTTTAAGAAAAAAGCATCACTTTGACAAAAATGCATTGCAATTATATTAACTGTATTGATTGGTCTATAACACTGAACCATTTACCAGTGCAATTTAAAAACATCTGCTGTTCTCTAACTGCTTGTTTAGGTGGAAGTTTATGAGTTTTCTATGCTAAGTGTCTCTCTCTTTAAATTACATTTTCTTGCAAGTTATTGAATGAACGAAGAATACCTCTATCTTTTAGTTATTGCCATGACCAAAAAAACATTAACAGGAAGACAATAATAAGGTTTTAAATTAAAGTATTTATTAATAAAAGAAGGAAATACTATTAGAATTGCTAATTGCAAACAAATGATAAAGCTATTTTAAACAATGTCAAGTATGTCTCAGAAGTTGTTAAGTGGCTTATATTGACTGCTATGTTCAGGCCTGACTAGAAAATTTCATACTATATATACTGCTCTGTATCATTGAGCTTCATGAGGTGGAGGGCTATAGTTATGGGCAGATTCATTCTCTCTGTACAATGGTGCCTGTTTGAAAAAAAAGATCAAAGGTAAAGAAAATACCATTATCTAAACAGAAAATAGCCTTTTTTTTTTTTTTTTCTTTTGAGGAAAACAAAGTACAGATAATAGTTGTGAGCAAATGATGGTGACTGCATTTGCACAGCTGTATCTGTCAAGACATATTTTCAAAGTAATCACTTGATTTCAATTCCTGTAAAAGCATAAATTGAGCAATCACCCCCAAAGAAATCAGAGACTATATCATAAAAATCAAACAGAATACAACATCCTTACATTCCTCTAATTTCTCTTCTTGCCCCTTGCCCTGGAGTAAACCATTTTTATTTCTTATAATTTCATGAAGAAATTCACTCCAGCTGAGCGGACAGACCATGGGCAAGAAAAGAAGGCTATCTAAATGAGCACAAAAGTTTGCACAAGGTCAAAATGGGAAAGAAACATAATTTAATGTGGAAACAAGCGATTTTATTTTAAAACATTTGATTAGCAATCAGTTTCTAAAGCAATAGTGGTTAGTGTTCAGCTCTATCCAAGATAATGGACACTGCTTGAAGGACTCTTGGCTAAAAATAATGCAGAAAGACATTTATGAAGAACACAGATCTGAATTGTTACAATTTTCCCAGTATTTTTGCATACATTAACCAGGAAAAGAAGCTACTTGATATAAGACTGTGACCACTTAAATGCGAGCAGAGTTGAATAACAAATAAGAAGATGAATCTACCTCTGAGTAAAAATCCTTACAACAGAAAAGTGTCAAACTGCTCCTAATGTAATTTTAAACAACTAAAACTAATATATGAAATTGCAGAGGCAAATTTGAAACACTGATGTCATATCTAGTTCACATCTGAGTATAACTGAGCAAGTTTACCAAACAGTAAATACAGTTTGAGTACCAGGATGATACTGTGGACGCTAGGATGTCTGGATTAATATATGTGTTTCAAAATCAGTTGGACGGACAACATTTTGTAGTTTTGATTTCTTCACAACTTGCACTGCTGATGACAGAACATTAAAAAAATCTATTTTTGTACTTTTTAATACATTTTTATTTTTAAATTTAATTCTTAGTTGCCATATCTTTTGAATTTCCTTAATCCTGATACAACATCCAATAATGTTATCTGTGTCTTTTAAATATGCATCTAATCTGACCAGATTAATGCTTGCATTTTTCCAATACATCCAAATAGGAGCAGAAAACCAATCTTTCTCTTCCTGTAAGTAAGCAAAAGAAAAAAAACTTGTTTCTGTATTTTAATAGTTATAGTTGTATCCACAGTTCTTCCTATGGCATTTTGCATTTAGATTTGAGTGGCAGAGCAATGGCCACTTCATCAAAACTTGAGCCAATTCTTATACTTTCAAGTAAGAATTCCTGCCAAACAAATATCCCATTCTCATACCTAAAATGAATAAACAATATCTACTGGACGGTAATCTCAGTGTTTAGTGAATACATGTGTTGTTGAAGGGGACTTTACAGAAAGCTGCACGCCAGTTCACCAGACTGAAACCAGATTGTCTACTCAGATTGTGTATCACTGGAGAGCAAGAATGCAACAACAGTATCACTCCCATGTTTATGGTAAATTAGCTTGGTAGGCAAATGAGTGTTGTCATTAGCCATTGCAGTTGAAGTTTTAATGAGGGCTATACAAGTTGAGAGGTGTCTTGTGATACACGTGTGGTCTAACACGAAGATGACTGTTAGGGAAGGGCTCCATTTTCTGTTTAGTCACTAAAACAAATGAACATTGATGGACGCTGGGGACTAAGCAATTTGGATATACTCCACACTTGCAAAACCTCTTAATGTGAGATTGGGCACTTAGAAAGAATGTACAACACTGAAAGGTGCTACAGGGACATGCTGCTGACCTTTCTCTTAACATAAGAGAAGTCAAAATGGGCATCCGTCTACTTCTAAAGCCCACAGAGCACAGGTACCCTCGTTTATAATCACTTGTTGAATGTGGAAGTACTTTTTATTTGTCTAAGCCTCTGTGGTTTGGAACCTAAAGAAGAATATGAAGAGGATCACAACAGCAACCACCTGAGAGAAACAGCCTGAATGATTTATACTTCTGTTTGCATAATCTCGGAAACAGGGCTGCTTGGAAGCATAAAAATAAACAATATCGGGAGAGGTGGCAAATAGCCAGAGAAAGAAATGCAGGCAAATAGAGCAGATCAGCACAACTGAACATGTACAGAGAAGAGGTATTGGTGTCCTGTGAATGTACAGGTGATGAGGAAGGTTGGTAATAAGAGAAGAGTCTGTAATGGCAGATCAGTCAGAAGATCAGAACTGAATTTGTTCAACAATCTTTGATGAGGCAAGACTGGAAGGAAGAATTGGAAAATAAAAGTTCTAACACAATTTTGTAAAAGTCTGAATTCAATCTACTTCGTGTGTATGTGGAAGCAATTTCACTTTCATTATTCTTAGTTCCAGTGGATTAAATCTTACTTAACCCAATCTTTATCTAGGCAAAACCATTAAAGACTTCAAAGAGCAATTAGACACAGTAAAAACTGAGCAAGGGCATAATGATGCAGTCTTATGTTTGTTTACATCCTGCGACTAGTTAGTAGTTTCTAACTGACAGAAGGTAGGCAATGGAACAGAACAGCCAGGCATTAGCAGAGATGTGTGTGGGTATTTTCAAGGTATCTATCTGCCCCATACCTGGTGCAGAGACGTAGCTTTTCATGAGTACTGAATTAACCCGAAAGTTAGAGGGGAAATTTCTTAGGAACAATAGGCAAGAAGTTCTGGGTTAATTAAGCAATAAAAAGTTTAATACAATCAAAGGATGGTTTCACTGTGCAGGGCTCTCACAAAACTCACTAGTGGGGACAAGACAGGGCACCATCTGATATTTCGGATCAAGCAGACTAAGGGTGAGAATGTTTTCTCTCCAGATGAATGCTGAATCTGCTGAGACCACAATGAGCAATTATTTCACTAAGCCCAGATACACTTCCTGCAATGGATTCCCTTTTATCCTTCAAAAGTATATTGACAGACAGCATTTACAAGGACAGCAAAGAGATAATTGGCATGTTCTCTCACTTCTTCCAGCTGAAAGATCCTTCAGTATTACTACCTCTTCTTCCATATAGTATTGTATCTTTCTGTACTTAAGCTCAGAAGGCACACATCAAACACCCACTACCTATTCTTAAACCAAAAATGTCCTGAGTTAAGAAATAAATGTAAATACTAAGATAACTGGCTAAAAAGTCATATAATTTATCAATGCACATCTTCTAAAGACCCAAATCTGTTATCAGTAGGACAAAACCCTGAATACAAAAACAGGAAAACTATTGGCAAGCCCATCTGAGAATCTTAGGAGTGCTGCTGTATATTCTCTGTCTCTGTTTTAGACACTTTCCTTCAAAAAAAACCAAAACCAAAACCAAAACCAAACAACAAAACAAACAAAAAAAGCAAAAAACAAACAAAAAAAAAAAACACAACTAATTTTTTTCTACACTTCATTTCTTTCTTCTCTGATTCTCACTTATTCGCCTGATTCCATGCTAAAGCTAAGGCAAACTAACACTTGCAATAGCTTATTTTCAAGGAGATTGGAAATGTTATTTGTTTGCTGACAGAAAGACTTGGAAACCTGTAGGTCATATCTTCCTCCCCTGCCATGGAAGAGTTCAAATGCTCAATTTAGATCTCTGAGGGAAGTGGAGGCAAGGCTGTGGTCAAATTACCTGCTGCTGCCGTCATAGATGATGTGGGAGACAACCGCTTTCTCACGTTGGTGTACTTATATGTAAATAACGGATGAGAGTCTCTCGATTACCTTTGGTCAGGCTGCTCAAGGGCCGTGGGGCTTGTAGAGGGCTGGAACAGAACCGTGAACCGCTGGTATCACTCCCTCTACCACTCTGCTGAGGCCCCGTTAAAGGCCATCAGGCTTCAGCCTGACAGCCTAATCACCCCCATCAGCAGCCCATCACCCCTATCAGAGTGTTGCAACTACCACACTGTTAATCCTTTCACTACATATCTCACGGCTTCAGGCTTCATTCCTACAGTTTCCCATAGGGTCACAGTCTCCTTCGGCGTCCCCCACACGTGCTGCTGCGGTGTTCTCCATGGGCTGCAAGTGGGCATCTTCTCCCCAATGGACCTCCGTGAGCTGCAGGGGCACAGCCTGACTCGCCATGGTCTGCACCACGGGATGCAGGGGAATCTCTGCTCCGGCACCTGGAGCACCTCCTCCCCTCGTTTTGCACTGACCTTGCTGTATGTGGAGATGTTTCTTTGACGTGTTCTCACTCCTCTGTGGCTGCAGCTGTGCAGGGTTTTTTCCCCTGTGGTCTATAATGATGTTATTTCTGAGGTGCTGCCACTGTCACTGGTGGGCTTAGCCTTGGCCAGCAGGGGTCCAGCCTTGGAGCTGGAGCTGGTTGGCATTGGCTTTATCAGACATAGGCAGAGCCATCCCTGTAGTCCCCACTACCAAAACCTTGCCACACAAATCCAGGCTAAAAATGCGTAAAACAGGTAGAAACCCCAAAAGTTTTAAATTTTGATGTTTTAAATGACTCTATTTAAGCGTCAAACAAAAAATCAGATTTGAAATAAAACAACTGAACATAAAAAAAATATCCGCTGTGATATCTTCAGATGGAAAAGCACCTAAAAAAGACATATTAGCGCAATATGATATGTGAATTGAATGTAACCTGCTGGGCCACTGATCCATGTGGTGTTGCTGGCAATTACATCATATAGCTCCCTCTGTGAAATGATTGTATCATCTCTGTTGGAGGCTTATGAAATATGACATCATCCCCAGAAAATATATCACGCATAACCCTGATTATCAGACTGTTACAATGACATTATATACAAAGAGAATCTGAAAAAATATCATGTTCTTCATCTATAAATCTCCCCCCAGAATACACTAGGGCCAGAAAGAAACATGTTTTCCTGTGACTGGAAGAAAGCAAAACTGAATCGCACTCAGACTTTAGGCAAATTCTTCCATATAATACTAAAATACTTGTTAACCTTTTTATTCCCCCCCCCCCCCCCCCATTCTATGTCAATAAGTTTAATCCAACATGCCACATCTCCTTGCAAAAACTTACCTCATTTATAACCCTTGGATCATCTCAGACACAATGTTATTTCTACATGCAAGCCGCTCATTTTTGCTCTTCCTGGGTAATAGATAGCAGACAGCTGGTATGTCCTTCCTACTACATCTCTAATTTGTTTTGAAGTTCTATTTGATGATGTAAAAAGTCCAGTTACAACACTTTAAATTAAATTACTCTGTTCATGCTAGCAACGAGGTTTATGGTCTTTATTGAGGCTTGGTTAAGGTTATGCTTAAGTCTAATTGGTATGTGCAATACTTGTAGAAAATTATTTTCATTGTGATAGAGCCATTGCATAATTATTTAGATTTCTTACTTGTTTATGTAGACGGAAAGTATAGCACACAGGACAACTGGCATTCACTGAAGAATATTCAAGAACCAAATTCCCCGCTGGTATAAATGTTGTTGAACCATCCAGTCCAACCGAAGCTTAGTTCAGAACATCTGGAGAGATTATATCCAGGATTTTGATTTATTAACAAACAATTGGACAATATTGTTGTGTGCCAGATAGTTCTAACCAATCTCTCCCTGATTATACAAGGCTAAAGTCGTTTCAACCTGTTTCATTAATTCATTTGGTTTTGGAAGTACCAGCTTGCCAAACTGTGTAGGGTTAGGGAATGAATACATGCATTGGGGAAAAGGTGTAAGACAGAGAAGAGAATCGAACAGGGAAGTGACAATAAATACATTAAAACATGTTACTAAATAAAGAGAAGAGGGAAAATAAGGGCAAAAGACTTAAGAATTAAATAATTTAATGGTAAGAGGAAAATAAGCAGATGAAAGATAAAAGAATGCACAGTAGGGCAGGGGATAGAAATATCTTTGATTTTCCAATTCATCCTCACAAAGCAGATCTTGAAGAAGGGTTTATAAGCAGCTGATTAAATTTACTGAATAGTTATGTTGCAAATTCCACATACTGTTCAGGCTCATAAGAGCACAGAGTTAACTAGTCAGGGGTCACAGAATTAGGTATGAGAAGCTGGAGGGCTAACACTCACAAAGTTGATGTTAAGCAATGAAAATCATTTTCAAACATTAACTATTCACTCTTAGCATATGTCACATGTCTAATGTATGTGTCTCAAGACTCCAAGACAGCAAGAGTGACATGTAGCAACCAACATATGCCTGGTACTTTTCAAGTACTGACATACTGAGTTAAACAGCAAGTACAAGGTGAAGAACAGCATGAGAGTATTAGCATCTTCCATTGTTCTGGAAGCTGAGAGAGACATTCTGTAGTTGCCAAAGGCAATCTCAGCTTTACACAGAGACTTGAAGGCACACAGGATGTACATACACTATGTGTGTTACTGGAGAAACACATCGTATGTGCAAAGCTGGATGTCTAGCCAGATACTGAAATACTTAATCAACCTTTCACCAGTACATATTTTATTTGTTCAAATGTGAAATGATAGAAATGTTGGCCAAGCCATGAAGCCTATTTTTACAAACAGCCACTGTGACAACGTACAGGTGGATGAACAATGTAAACTCCACCTACAGAAATGGAACTAGAGGAGATCCTGAGAGCTACGTACTGGACTGGCAATTCTAGCTTCCACTACTGTTAAGATGGTAGTGTTTGTAATAAAGAATAAGATCACTGAGAGCCCAGATGAACATGAACTGCTGTGAAAAGAGCCGGCACAACTTCTGTAAAGTGGAATCTAGCAGTGCTAATCTGCTGCTACTTGAACATTTTAAAAAAAGTTTTGATAAGGTTCTACACCAAACATTATGAAATAAAGTAACTGGAAATGGTGGAAAAGCTCTTTTATGTACTGAAAGCTGGTTAAAGAATAGATGCTATACAGAGGTGTTAATGGTCACTTTTCTAAATGAAGAACAATCATCAGTGAAGTCCCTCAGAGGTCAGCATCAGAGCTGTTTTTACCAGTGTCCTAGAGAAGGGGATGAACAGTGATATTTCCTAGTCTGCAGAAAGCAAGGCGACCTAATGTAAAAAGTTTAGTAGGTGAGCTTCAGTATAGACAGTCATGAAATAAAAAAGAATCTAAATCTTGTCTACATGGTGCTGACTTCGGAACTGATATTAAAACTAGTGAAAGAGATTTTAAAGAAACAAAGTTGACAGTTGTCTGAATCATTGGCTCAGTGTGCAGTGGCAGCCAAAAAAGCCTTCAAAATCTTGGTCAAAACCAGGATGGGTGCTTTGGACAAGACAGAAAGGATGTCACTTTGCTGCTATACAAAAGCTCTTCTGTGCACTCACTGAGTCCATTGTGTCAATCTCTTCTTTGCATCTCAAAGAAGATGTAGTTGAAGACAGTACAGAAAAGAACAGTTAAAATGGCCTAAGGCGAGGAACAGTTTCTTTGTAAGGAGGCTGAGACCCTTCAGATTGGAGAGGATAAGCAGGAGAAGGTGTATGACCAATGTTTACAAAATAATGAAGGCAATGGATAAACAGAATGCAGAAATGTTATTTACTAGATCTCACATACTAAATCTGGACTGAACTGTAGGAGTCAAGTTTAAACTGAATAAAATAAGATGTTTTCAATTTTCAGCAGATAAAATGCTCAGACCACAGAGGCTATGGAAGCAGAGTATCAGCAGGATTTAAAAGAAGTTAGATAAATTTACAGACAGAACGTCTGTTAAGGGGTTAAGCACTAGACAGGGATGTACTCTTTAACAACTCTAATACAGCAGCTGTAGATGCCAGGAGTAGGATCATAAAAATAGCCTATGTGCTCTTCCTAAGAGGCACCCTTTTTTGCCACTATCAGAAACAGAATACCGGTCCTTCTATGCATTCTCTTGGCACCTAACAGTTAGATACAGCTCAGAGATACTCTGTCTTGGGAGACAAGTACTCTTGCTGAAGTCCCAAAGCCCCAGGCAGAAGAGCTTAGATTACATATACACTCATAGGTGATCAAGCTGAAAAACACCAAGCAGATGCTGACAAAATTGAAATAAAAACAAATACAAACAATGGTGACGTTGAGTGGTACCAGCACAGAACTGAGTTAAAGCACAGTATGGCTTTTGTACCGATGATGGCCCATGCTTGTCTAACTCAGACTACAAGTGAAACTACATTGCATCTGTCTACAAATGATCACGTAGGTTCCCTCTTGGAGACAACTAGTTAGAACAGTCTAATCATAAAAAAGGACAAAGCTAATAATTACACCATGATAATCGAAGTCGAGTGCTCAAGCTTGCTCCTTGGCCCACTTTTCTACAGCAACAGACATGCATCCACTGCTGCTGGATTATTTCACCAGACTTACTGAAATGAGACCAGGCCAAGAATTACTTTGCCTTAGTCACTGTACTCTTAACTACAAAATTATGAGTGGGTCACACTGATGCATCAGAGAGTGCTTCAACACTAGCTAAGAGGGGTCCTGTTAGAAGTGTCATGAAGGCAGATGGGAGCTCAGCATTTTCTGGCTAGAAACCTGAGGTCTGAACAGGTTTCTTCTGCTAGCTTTAAACTCTGTGCTGTTTTTACTATATTTTGCTGTGTCAGAGCTGGCACCTTACAGGATTTGTACTGCATTTTTGGCTGCAGCATGGATATATCTGAAGCAAAAAAGGAGGTAGAAACCACTGAGATTGCTCTGCAATTTATCTTGTATGAGTCACCTTTTCCATGCATGCGCTTGAAAATATAGATAAGAATAGGAAAATATCACTTTGTCATTTCAACCAGGAGAGAAACTTTTCTCTGAAATTCTTTGTTAGTGCTTTTCCTGGCACGAATTTGTGTCACATTTGCTGGCAAGTTATTTGCCAAAACTAGGAGCAGTTCCATTTAGAAGAAATAGACTCATTCCATCTCAAGACTAACAAATATTGATTCTCAATCTCATTAAAAATCATTCTCATCTTACAGAACTGTAGGAGTGAACACTGACTGGGTTAAATTTATGTCAGAAAGACTGAAAGCTGCATTATGCTTCTGTATACTTTAAATTCCCTTCCCTTACATGGCAATTGCATCAATTTGTAGACTGTGGAGTTCTGTGGTGCTCAAAGAAACCCTTTTATTTAACAGCAAAACAAAGAAAACTTAAGAAGCTGCTGTATATGAAAGACAAAACATTGTTTTCTGGCAAGAAAAATCTCCCTATGTGTGAGGAAATGAAAAGAGTTTAGAAGACATCCCTAAGTTAATCAAGTTGCACAGACTAAGCCCATAGATAGGGGGCTCTGCAGGACAGGAGATAGAAGAGCTTCATTTTCTAGCAGAGACTTTCATAAACCTAATGCGATCTTTTTGCAGTCATGTCACAAGTACAGTAGACCTTGTCCCCCTGTTCAGATGATAAATTGTGATAAATGTCCTCCTTAATGAATTTATGGATTTTTTTTCTTTAAAATACAGAATAATTTACCTGTAGGTAGTGTAAATACGACTACGTTTTAACTGATTATCAGAATGACTATACCACATAACCAACAATCCTTTTGTTACCAGCAGAAGCTAAAAACGGCTCAATCTGCTCATAATACCTTTTTTCTTTTTTAATCACAAACTTTGCAACCTCTTGTACATGCAGTTCGACTGTTCTACGTCTCACAGTGTGATGTCATGAGCCTTAATGATGCTTTGCAATGCAGCAGAGGATAATTGCAAATCTAGGACACTAAATGTTTAAAATCATTTTACTTCTCAGACTGCAGCAAATGCTCTTTAAACTTGTTTGCTGAGTGTGGCATAGCATAATGAAGAAAAGAGCACCAAAGAGGATCTTCTTGTTTGGCTCTTACTAGGAAATCTCCTTCTCCAGCATTCAGAGGCCTGAGTATGCTGGCACTGAATCTCTCAGTGGCCACAACACACAGCAGCGTCAAGTCTGCCTCATCTTGAGCACACACACTACAAGCATCCCTCTCAGTATCATCATTTTGCCTTGCAAGTCACCAGATACCTGAGCTAGATTATTCCACAAATCCTTCACTCATTTCTGTGCCAGCTACCACTTCACTCCACTTTTACGACTTGCAACTGTCCTATGTAATTTTTGACCCCCCAAAGCATCACTTCATTATTCTTCACCAACAGCGTCAGTCTCCTGCCTTTCCTCTTTCCTCCTCTTATCCAGCATCACTGCACCTATCTTTCTGCAGCCATGGTAAAAACCTGGCTTCTTCCTGCCAGCTGAATGAAATACTTTTCTGATTATTCACACCCCCCCCACCTCATTTCCCTTTGCCATAAGAATTTGGTATTGCCCTTGCCCAACCCTCTCCTTAGCATATTAGTCTTTCTTACACAGTCAAAGCATTTTCATCTGCTGTCCCCTCACTGATGGCTATCCACACATTTCCTATGCCTGCTTTTCCTCTGTGGCTCCCATCATGTCACATCAAATTTGTAAGACCAGGCTGTCTTTGTCTTCTTTCATTAATATTTCCTCTCCAGCATTCCTTCCAGCCAAAGTTAAAGCTCTCTGTTAATCTGCCTGATAGGCATCTCTTTCCCTCTCTGTTCTCAAAACATAACAAATCTTATAAGCTCCGTAGGATCAAGGAAGATTCAAAGTATCCAACAGGGTTGCTTGAATGCCTCGTCAAGTGGGACCCTACCACACACATACCTGAGCTGCAACCTGATATTGCCTGTGGCTGTCAAACTTTCACTCATGTCATACACAAGTGGGGTTTCTGGGCAGCAGACCAAGCTTCCCCATCTGGATATCCTTCCCACTAGTACTGACTTATGATGAAGCAGCAAGAATTTTTTTCATTCCCTAACCCAAGCACTTGACTCTGCCTTGCTTCTCCTGCTGAAGAAAAAAAATGTGCCAGAAAGGCACAGAAGGATTTGAGGAGAAATAAACAGTAGTCAGCTCAGATGGTGAAAAAACAGTTTATGATACAAGACCTTTTTTTTTTTTTTTGCAATCAATCTTAAAAAACTATTGCATATTTTTTACTTATGTACTTTATAAAAGACAAACTAATTGTGTGGCAAATTTGTTTAAAAATATGTAATCTGGTGTGATACTCTTTCCTCTCTCTGCGTAGTGTGTGTGTGTCTCATAGCATTCCAAGGTAATTCTTCTGTTTTTATCTTGATATCTGATTACTTTATCACATAGAGATTAATCCATCTTGTTTGCCTCCTGGTAATAGCTTTCCTATCCATTTTTCTTCTAGGAAAAAATGTACTTTAAATAACACTAGGAAAACATCATATAAATAACACAACAAAAAGCACCCGTTGGAAGAAGGGAAAAAAACCCACCCCAAAGCAAGAGAGACAAGCAATTGAAGAGTTAAACAGGAATGAAAGCATATAATACCTGTAATACTAAAAAGAGCCAGGTCTACTTCACTACCTGCAGCTTTGAGCGGACTCCTTATATATTACTCTATTCAGCAATTTATTTGTTAAATGGCTGTGTTGCAGTGTGGGGGAGACATCTTAGTAAGAACTTAATGAGGTAGAAAGATTGCTTAATATATTCAAATAAATGTTTATTCAAAAGAAAAAGACAACAGAAAATCCATTTCCTGGTGAGAAGTTGTTGGCCATTTAGAGACAGGAGTCGCTGCTTAGAGGCAGGAAACAGGGCTGACTTCTGATATCAGTTTTCTCCCTAAAATGCATATGTTGCTGATGGCCCACTGTGTTTGTTGAAATTTTTGACTGCCACATCACCTTTATAAACAGATTTGTCCAGCCACCGATTAGTTGCCAGTTATTTGTCAGTCTATCAAGTATTACCTAGAAATATCCTCTTTTTGTTTAATGAAAAATCCAGTTTCTCACCAATATAAAAATGGTGCTCCTTTAAAACCACTTCACATTTAAGCATTTAAGCCTATCATTTTAAACTATGACTTGAACAGCCAGCAACTGGTTTGTTTTTTTGTTTTGTTTGTCGTGTTTTGTTTTGTGTTTTTTTTTTTTATTTTTATTTTTTATTTTTTTCCCTTTTTTTTTTTTAAGGAGTGTTTTTTTTTTTTAATTATATATGTGCAAATGCTTATAAGTTTGAGCAAATGCATTCATTTGTTCAACAGAATTCTGAAAAATATTCTTGATCACAGATTACTGAGCTGATGGACAGAAATGTGAATTATTTTAGAATTTGTTGAAAGAAGTTGAAGTTATTTTTGCCATCCAGTATAACAAGGTATTTTCTATTTCAAAAATGTCTTAACTCAGTGAATTGCTGCATTTCTGGTTTTGTTGCAAACAGCTAGTGCAGGGAGAATTCTGGTCAGGATTACATCTTCTAGTAAGACCTGCCCTGCTCCCTCTACAAATGTGACTCATCTCAAAATAAAGAGAAAAGAAGGAGCTGTTCAGATGCACATTAATTAAGCTTTGTTATCAGTCAAGCAGACTGTACTACCTGGAAAGTAGAAGCTGATTTGCAACTCATGATACAGTTCAACAGAAATCAAATAACCATTTGGATGAGTTGATACACACATTCATTGTAGTGGAAAGACCTCTCTCCTCTGGCTTACTATGGATGTGACTTACGTACGCTCAGGAATCAGCTTCATTATGTCTACTTGCTGTACAACACAGGCAAGCACAGCTATGAAAAGCACCGTGAAACTTTATTTCTGATTACATTTCTCTCTTCCCTATAGTCTTGGGTAATACAAAATTGATCTGAAGAACAGATCAGACAGCAGTGTCTGGGTAAGCAGTAGCAAGAGGAGGTGTGTACAATTTCTATTATGTTTCTGTTCTCTATTACACCTTTTTGACCTTATATAAGAAGACACAGATTAGTTGTTAATTAAAGAAGTTTCCAAAGAAACACTAATGGCAAAAATAGTAGGGAACTATTTCTCATTTCTGGCTGCTCCAAACTGGCATATCAGAGCAGATATAACTCATCTGTGTCAAAGGTCATACCAGCCTACCTATCACCGTCATCTTCCAACCTTCACTTTAACCATGAAAGAGGCAAAATCATCTTCTTTTTAAGTCTGTAAGAAAAGATGACATTTATGACAAAATTGGAACAATTGGATTAGAAGGTAACATTGCACCCGTATCAATAGATTTGAAACTGGCATTCTTTGGGAGACTTGTGCAGTCAAGTCAGTAATACGTGCTAACATCTCACCTCTGAAATGTTGACCCTGGTTTGAATCAGTTTTTCAAGGAAAATGATTCACTCCTTAGCTTCAATCTGATTCTTTGGCTTAGAAAATAACTGCTTTAAACAGGAGACTTTATACTTGTCTGAGTAAATTTTGTTCCAATTTTTATTTTGGCCACAAGTCAAAGATAACAGCTGTACACTTGTGGGTTCACTGAACTTTACGTGCTTGTTGGCTGCATCACCAACTAGAGGGAATAACCAATAATTAGAACATTTCAGGTCATCTTGAGAAAAACAGAGTTTTTGCATATTTGGAAAGGCCATGTGATCTCACTTTTGGATGTTCCCAAATGCGGAACTGTCAACCACAGAATACAGAGATGCATAAACAAATAAAACAGACATTGTTGTGAGACCAAGAAAAAACAACACAAGGACCTACATCTGATGATGACGGTTGTGCAGAGATTTTCAGCTATGTATAACAATTTTAACTTTTAACAGTCTTTGTTCATAAAAGGCCTAAGAAATATCAGCAGAACTCATTCATGTATTCTTTGCACATAGGCAGCCTTGGTCATAATAATCTGCAGCACAGCACTGAAAGCCTTAGTTTCTTTTTCCTTTTTTTTCTTTTTTAAGTTGAATCAATACCAGTTTACATAAATATATGTTCCTGTTTTCTAGTTGTTCCTGCAACTGCATTTATGTCTATCGGCTGTCAAGAAAAACAACAGTAAATGTAGTAGGATGAAAGCAGAAAAGAGAAGAAAATAGAGATGATTCAGATTAAATGGCTTTAGGTGTGTGCAGATATTTTTTCTTTCTTTTAGACGTGTAAATATTTTTTGGCACTTTGAGATTATTATAAAGAAAAATAAAAGAAACAAGTCTTTGGAAAAACCTAACTGACTAAACTGTGGTTTTCTTGTTACAGCATAGACCCCTTCTAATATAGAAAGGAATGAAAACTTTTTTTGTGTCACATCTTTTAATCCCCAGGTTTCCTAAAGCTGCTTGTAGAAGTTAAATCTAGTAGTTCATGCTGTAGACAGGTAATTTATTTGACAATACTGGAAAATTTATGGATATTAGAGCATATGTATATCTGAAGGACTGAATAAGAAGTGAATTCTTGTAAGGCTATTACAGTTATCTCTTTATAACTACAAAATATGCCCTGGGAGCTGTCAGTTACAATTGGTAAACACTAGAGAAAGGGAATTGCTTGACCATCACTTGACACGACCAAATGATGGTGCCACTGAGATGAAAACCTGTTCTACTCCACTATTAATATATAGTGTGGGTTCAAATGCCAGAGTGAGGACTTGCAAAATGTAGATTGCTGTGAATTCCTTATTCTCTATGATTTTTCACAGTAGATATGAGGTTGAGGTTATGACTAGAAAATATGGAGATCCTCACATGCTCATATTTGTTTGTTCAGCTAAGAAAAGGAAGACTAAAATTCAAATGCTTGTTCTAGGTGATCCAGTTCAGCAATGCCAGTCTCTGGCATCCCAGATGAATGTCTTCACCCACTAGGCTACTAAGCAGTTGAGGAAATTAGAGGATTTTTGAGTATCTCTTGTTGGAGCTGCTACTAGCTGTATAAACAAACATCTTTCAGAACAGGTGTCTGATCTTTCATCTCCTGCACCCAAAAGCAATGCTAAAACTTGTCTCTTTCATTCTCTTTCAATACATTATTAATACAAAGTGGAGCACCTCCAAGAGAAAAGATACATCCAGGGTAGCTGAAATGTGTGACAATCAGGTCACTCATTTAAAAATGGAAAGTCTGCAGATTAAACCCTTCTTCAGAATCACACAAAGCAGCAGCTTCATACTGATCTCCTACCTCATCCTCAAGAGCTCAGTGTTATGAACTGTTCCGGCAGATAAAGGTCTTTTCTGTTTTGGGCATAAATTTCATTACTGTTCAAACTAACATTTTTAAAATTATTACCTGCAAATTACTTTTTCCATCGAATAAAATTTCCTGTTAGAAAAAGTCCTGGCCAGTTCTATTTGTGGCAACTATAACCTTATTGGTTTACATCTTAAGCAGACTACCACTGCGCTGACAAATTATACCTTTACTGCACATAAGCGCAGAGTTAAGTCCATTGTATACAAGATTCTGCTAAAATGCACTGCTGAGGGTGTTGGATATGCATTTTGCTCTTGTATTATTCCACAAATGCCTTCTGTATTTCTTTTTGTTCCTATAGATAATACTTGAAACTGCCTTCGAGTATGCACTTGTGGTATAATACGCAGTTGCTCTAGTCTTTAAGAAAACTGAGTTCATGAAGGCCCTGAAAATGCTGTAAAATATATGGAACTGTGACAACAGTTCCCTGAAAGGCATACTTACAGTCTGCCTTTGGGGCAGTTAACTCTCAGATTAACTCTTGAAAGGCACTGTCCATCTCCTGGTGCCTTTTTGTGGGACAAGTCTCCAAAACAGTGAAGAACTGACCTGGTAGTCTAGAGAAAACTTGAGCAATGCAATTCTTCCTAATGCTTCTGAGGTGAGCTTTCATCTGCTTTGCTGGTTTGTTTTTCAACCAATTGAAAATGAAAAACTATTCCCTAAGACACCAGAGGAAGAGAGAAGGAGGAATTAATATGGATTGGAATAGGTGAAATAACAAATAAATATACCTAAGGCAGCCATTTCCATCTAGAAGCATTAGTCTGCACTGTCCACCTTTTAAACAGCAGTTTCTAGGTGCCTGCTTGTCTACAAATCCTCAATAAGAGGATGGGAAAATTAGTTTTTGCAGAAGTTTGTCAGTCTTTCAATAATATTTATGCCTAAGACTACAGCTGTTTTGAAAGCCCACTTAAAAAACAAGGAAGGGGGACAGTTGTTCACTAACCTTTGCACAGAGCAGAATGAGGAGAACATGAGATTTATGGGAATTAATTTTATATCCTGAGACAGGTCTAAAAAGTTCAACCTCTGTAATTAAATTTGATATTGAGATTACTGAAGAAAAGATATACAATAGGATTCCATCAGGATATAAGGCTAATTTTCATCAGATCCTGGAGTCTGCATCTCAAGACAGTTCTTTACTACTTGTGCCAGCAGCCTGTTAGTAAAACAAGAGAAAGGTTACTGCTGTGCTGGAGATACAACACGTCTGCTGAGACTCTACTGACTGGTACTTACAATGCAACAATTGAAAATACTGGAATAGATGTGAAGATTAGCTTGAACTTGCTATACAGCAAGTTAGAATCACCTTTAATTCAGTCTAGATCAACATTATAAGCCACTGATTATTAGCTGAGCCAAATGTCTAGTCATACACAGCCTTTATCTATCCAAAGAGGATACATGCACTGATCAATGAAACAACTGTCATTAAAACCATATAGGTCCCCCAGTTGCTGGAGGTAGTTTCGGTTAGCAACACTGTGCAAACATAATTAATCTGTGAATTCACACAGAAAGCAATGTTATTCCCCAGTCCATCTCTTCTTCATCTCTTCTTCAGTTTTGTTGTTTATTTTGTTTTGTTTTTTCTGAATGTTGCCTCATTTCCCAGGTTTGCTATGTCCAAAGAACATTTGTGGAGCTTTAACATTTTGTTACAATTAAGGGGATTTATTTTTCTTGCAAAATGTCGAGATGTGCCTGTGACTTCTAAATCTGCTGGAAAGAGTAGCTGAAATATGGGTCTCACTAAGTCAGCATCCAAACTGCCATGAAGAGGACCACATTTCCATCTAGGGAGAGCGGACCCCTGCATCTTCTAAAAGGGCAAGGTTCTGTATAACCAAAACAGAATATACTTCATTAGTGAAGTATATATATTTATATTTTCTCATGATAAGTAAGTTGTCATCTAGAACACAGTAAATTATTCTGGTTGTTTCTACTCAAGAAAAACATCAGCTCATTTAGACATCAGTTGTTAGGATAAGGATGAAAACACAAACCCTCTCAGTGAAGGCTGAATGTCTTTACCCCAGCAAGATGAAAGCTACAAGTCAATGTCACCTGCTTCCAAAAGTGCATTGCAAAAAAATGTGAAGGAAATATTACTTAAATTGAAGGATGAGGCTGGCACAAAAACTAGCTGTGCAGACACAATTAAGCTGTGAATTAGGCAAAGGTTTCTAACCTTTACAGAAATGAGGTTTTGAGCAGCCATCCAACGGTAGTAATGAGATGAGAACCCAAGTCTCTAATATGGAACTTGATAAATTTATAAAGTCATGTGTGTGGTTGCTAGCAGAAGAAGAAGTCTTGATTTATAACCTAGGAGATTCTTTTCAGACCTATGTAAAGCACTAGCATCTCATAGCTATAAAAACATGCCCCTGAAGGAGCAATTTCCTGGGGTTTTAATATTTTTGTACATTTGTGTGTATATTTATCAATTCAGGAAGTGGAACAGATTTAATAGTCTGGTAGGTATCTAAAAAGATACAGCAGTTCCGAAACTAGTATTTTTATGGCAAGATAATAAAAAACCCCTAAGATGCAGGTTGCATGATTGTTTTGTGAACACTAAAACAATTTCATTCTTTAGCTACCAAGGAAACATTCTGTATAGTAAAGGCCCCACTCCAGTTCAAATCTACTGTACGTTCCTTCTTATCATGCTTGGGTGTATGCAATGAATTTTGAATGTGTTGCTTGGTTTTGATCAATTTAAGGTTTAGTGTAAGGCTTTTCTTAGTCAAATGACAAATCCCTGAAAATCAGGAAGTCTTCCTTTCAGTGATCTTACTAATGAAGGCTCATTAGACTGCGGAAAATCTCTCCATAGAAGTCACAGAACAGGCACTTGGTTTCTTAAAACTGGAGACTGATCAGCTCATAGAGAATTCCAGAATTCAGCTCCTTATGCCTCAGGTTCTCAAAATCAGGGATGCAACAATGGCCTGTGGATTGCTAAGGGGCAGGAAGACAAATATACTCTCCATGGGCCCATCCCACCACCCCAGTCAGGAGCAGGGCAGCCAGAGGGCATCAGGGAAGCCCCTGCCCTGCACTGGGCAAGTCCCTGGGGACAGGGACAGGCTGAGTGTGGGCAGGAACATTGTCAGGGTCCATGGCTGGACAGGGCACAGTTGTGAGGAGCTGGAGACCAGCTCTGCTGCAGCACCCCTGGGCCAGGGGCTGATGGCCCTGAGGCCTGAAATGGGGTCCTGGGTGTTGGGCAGGGTGGAGGAGCCCAGTGGATGGGCAGGGACAGACAGGCAGGCCCCCAGGGTCCCAGCATTGTGTAATTCCTCACACTCAACTGAATGCAAATGAATGAACAGAAAACCAGAAAGCTATGGCTCAAATGCTTTTTGTCTGTTGGTATGAGGAATCAAATTGCTGAAAGAATCTTTTTTTTTTTCCTCTTTTGTTTGCATGCAGCAGCAGTGACTGCCCGTCTGGTGTTGTATTTGTCCCTTGCTTTCTCTTAGCTTCCAGTTCCATCTCTGTGCCCTCTCTGGGAATTGTATTTTTATGCATTGCCTTCATGGTCCGGACTGCAAGGACCCTCCCAAGTACATAAAATATTTAGATTCCCCTAATCAGCAGAAGACCAACACTTCCTCAGCTTAAACAAGATAGGTATTTCCTATTTGTTCACTGCAGGAAAAGAGGAATCTCATCAGTGTCTCCTCTCCAATTACAAACTACTCCTCTCTAAAATTCCACAGTTTTTTATTCACAGGACAACTCCAGAAATGGGTGATAAAAACTTCTCCACACTTCACCAGGGATTCTCTTATGAGCACTGTTTTGTTTATCTGCTCCTCTTGTATTGTCAGATTCCCCATCCTGTATTCATATCTAGGGTGTTAAGCAGCAGCTCACATTTAATGGATTTTGACAGGTCTCAGTAGCTGGTACCTCCTACAGTGACAACCCCAGAGACAAACACAAGGCTATGACAAGGTTTAACATCTCTGTGTTTAATCACTAGAGCTCAAATAATTCCTCTGCCTACTTGACATGAAATCACTTGTATGATAAATAATATGCTTAGTTAAAAACGGAAAAGAAAAATACAAACCACTCTCACAGTAATACTGCAAAATGCTTTCACATTTATATCCTATACATTTTATTACTTGTTCATCACATAGAAAATCTTTCTTCTACACCTTGCTTGAAGTTTGGCATTGTTCACTTCTAGATTTGAAGAAAACAGCCAAGGATTTCTGCATCTTTTAAGTCAAGCTTCCACAGTCCCATCTTATATCAGTGTTGCACAGCAGTGTAACAGGAGTAAAAGTAAACTTTTCAGAGATGTTTTATGCAGAAGACCTTGAAAACCAACCATAAACCAAAAACTTTAGAATTCATTTCCATTTTTTTAGGACCTTCCCTGGGGAGGAGCCAATTTTTTGCCATTGTCAAGAGCCTGTGCCAACCAGTGACATGGGTCAGCAGGTCAGGAATTGGCACTCTACATTATCTTTTGACAGAGCAGAGGCATAAAGGTCAAAGAGCTGAGCAAGATGATCTGTAACTCACTAAAGCTGATTACCAAGAAAGATGAACGCTATGGGCATTTCATTTCTTTACCTAAAAAAGATATCTCCTACTCATCCTGCTCATTCAGAATGTAACCTCAAAATATGACATTTACTTTTGCATGGTTTAAAGTGTCTTTGAGTGCCATCACTGGGCATCTCTCCACTCTTACCTTTAAGTCAGCAATAAAAGTTATGTCTTTTGAAAGAGATTAAAAATTCTGCTATTAGAATTCATGGTTTCCAGTTGTTTAAAATGCATTCTTTAACACTAATGCTCTTCTGAAAATGTGATGTAGTAGCAAAAAAACCCCCATAGATCTAGATATGCATGATAGCTGGAAAAAATTATTTATAAGTTTGGCACTTTTATGAAGCCACAGACACCTATTTTGGCAATTACAATGTCCAGTGAAAAAAAATGAACATTTTTTTGTATAAGAGAGAACAGAATTAAATTCCCCCAGATTGGGGACTGCACAGTAAAAGAAATCAGTGCAGCCACTCAAACAGCATCATGATTCTTCAAAGATTTTATTAATATATTTGTCTTCAGCATAATGCTTTTTCTGCTGCTCAGGTAAAAATTAAATTTTCAAGCAAGTTACAGCACTATTTAAAAAGAGAATGGGGATATGCACAGTTTCAGGAGTAAAAAGTCCACCTACTACAAGTACAACCCTTCTGCAGATCATTAATAAAAGTAATAGTTGTTAATACATGATTGCCTCATTATAATGGTGACATTCCAATTAATTGTTTCAGCACCTTTTAAATTGAACAAATTTCCTTTTGACATTTTTTATAGTGCCCTTCATATTCTCTTGTAAAAGAGAAAAGCCACTGATCTGCTTGAAAAGCAAATGAGTAGGAACTTTGCAGTCCTATTTTTCAAGCAAGTTAGTGGAATTCCTCTTTTAGAAGAAATTGTAAGCAATATAAATTGTGTTTTTCACTCAACTAAGATCAGCAATGTATTTTTCAGGATATGAATACATTCCAGATTTCTGCACTTCCCTTATCATGTGCAGTTCTTGAAGTATCTGTCAGCTAGAGGAAAACCATAAGCTATGCAGTATGCATCAGAGACATATCATTAAAGGGCTGGTTTATTTTGCACCTGTGCAATATGATCTCCTGTTACTTTTTAGCTGGGATTTGAAAATAATTGACAAATAAAGCAATAATTAAGTATAATAAAATGCAAGAAACAACAAGTTATTTACCTTCCAGCCCAGTGCTGGTGTATTTGTGTGTGCAGAACACTAAAATACACTAAAATGCAGGGAATGCTTTAAAGTTTCTTGAACATGAATTTCTTTACATCATCCCCCTTGACAGATAATGCAAATAAATATTTAAATTGTTGATGCGTGATATTAGCAGCCCATTTCAACATATATGTATTTACATAATAACCAAATGTACATTTGGCATTGGTTTCATTAAAAGCCACGATTAAGGAAAGACGTAGGTTTGAAATTTGGTCCAGATTTGCTAGATAGCTAATGTGCAAAATGAAGAACGTGCTGATGACAGTAGCAGTATACACACCTTGCTACAGAAGATGGCTACATTAATAATTTCTTGATAGTATAATAAATTAGAGCATAACTCAATTTCTCCACAAAGTATGAAACCCAGCATATCTAGTTCTCTTCTGTCATATTATTCCTCTTTCTTTTATTCCTCATCTTACCCAAATCTTTTCCTCCACTCCTCTTATGATATTAGAAATGATCAATTAAAATGAGAATTTTTCAGAGTAGTCTCATGTAGGACCAGTGGCAAGACCTGACCAAGCTGCAGGATCACATGTCCCTTCACGGAAGCTCTCTGCTCCAAGACACAGCTTCTTCATCCACCCTGAGTACATACATGCATGTCTTTCTTTGTTAAAATATTATTTTTGAGATTGCAATGATAAGCATGCTTAAAATAGGAAATATTGGATGCAGTCCCCTTGCGCACATAAGTAAATGACCACTGATAATTTTTCATGATAACTGGTTATTTTTCACTGAACCCCTAGCCCTTTCAACACAAAAGGTAGATAATGCTCTAAGAGTGAGCAGATGTTAGTTTTTGATTCTTTTATCCTTAGTATTTTATGTGTGGCCTCGGGCCCTGTTTGCTGCACGCTATTCAAATGTCATTCTGACTATTGAATTATTACTTTTTGCATGGGTATTCCCTATGGCATTTTTTATTATATCTGAATACTTCAGAAATGAGCAGTTACCCATCCTTCACTTTACCTCTTTCTGCAAGCTCTTTATATAGCTGAGCCACTAGCAACCTTCTCAGTTTGAATGTCTTCATCAGTGACTTGGACAATGGAACAGAAAGCATCTTCATCACGTTCTCAGAAGGCACTTGACAAGGTGAAGCAGTTGATACGCTGAAGGAAAGGGGTGTAATACCTGCACAGCCTGGAGGAATGAGTAAAAAGGAACATAAAGAAACAGCAAAGGCAAATTAAAAGTCCTTCACTTAGGATGGAATAAGCCCATGTAGTATAGGCTGGGTCTGAGTGGGCAGGCAACAGCTATGCAGAATAGCACTAGTTGAGGAGGCGCAATCCTTGTGAGCAAATGGAACATATATCAGCAGCAAGGTCTCCTGGAGATGAAGACTGACCACATATTAGGATGCATTAGCAAGAGGATAGCCAGCAGGTCAAGAGAAGGGAAGTGATTATCTCCTTTTACTGCACCTTTGTGAGGTTTGTAGCACTATGTCCAGCTTTGAGATCTCCAGTACAAAAGATGCATTGACAAACCAGAAAGGATCCAGTCCAGAATTACTAAGATGCTTGTCTAGGTCACCTAGTCACTATCTGTGTCGAGCACTTCATATATAGAAGGAGCTGCAGGAAGCTAAGCTTGCTTAGCCTGGAGAAGTGAATTGTAAGTATGAATCCAATTCTCGCTTTCAACTTGCAAAAGGGCACCTATGGAAAGGACAGAGTTAGACTCTTCCCAGAATTAAAAGGCCGAGGAAGAGATGCAATAGCCACAGGCTGTGGCAAGGAAAGTTCCAGCTGGGTAAAATTTTTTCACACTGAGGTCTGTTGAGCACTGGAAAAAGTGCCTGGATAAGCTGTTGGTAACTCTCCCCGGGAAGATTTTCAAAACTGAGCTGGACAAGGGCCCAGGAGACCTGACCTCTCTTTGAAGTGAACCCTGCTTTGAAATGGAATATCGACTAGATGACCTTCTGAGTCTCCTTCCAACCTGAATTATTTTGATTCTGTGATTTCTAAATAATTTCCCATCACTACTGCATAAAAAGGAACATCAGTGCGTATATTAGGGAGAGAAAAAGGGTTTTTATCAGAATTTTCAGAAAAGGAACAGGGAGGGTATGATGTTTACAAAATAGAAGATCTATATTAAAAGTTTATTTTTCTTTGAGCCGTTTTAATTTGGAGAAGAGCTGCTACCTCTGGTAAGGCAAACAGGTTATTAACAAGTTGTCCAAAAATTATTTTGCTTTTTTCTGTTACAGACAATTTCTCACTATTTGAATTTCATTCATGTCAGTCTCAGTCATCTGTTCTCAGAAGTTCCCAAGTTGATAAAACATTTATAAGCGTTGTGTCAGAAAAATTTTTATTAATGTTATTAGTATTTAGAGAGCAATAAGTACAGAAATATAAACAGTAATAAATTACTTGTTAAAGGTATGAAAGACATGCTTTCATTAGAGCAAACAGCCAATCTTTCAGTCTGGTCTTTTAAAGTCATGCAGCAATCAAGTAAGATTCACTTTCTAAGATAACTGTGAAGTGATCAACACAAATATATGAAGATTATACAGCAATATATAAAGAATGCTGAGAACCAAACTGGGACCATATTTTAATTCCATCATGGTGGCAGGAGCAGTCAAATATCACATTGTAGGCCTCCAGAGAAAATACTTGTAAAGGAATTCTACTGACAGGTTATCGATACTGTCTCCCATAAGATCCTCAACAAAGGAAAGTGCAAAGTCCTTCAAACGGGCCAGTGAGAGTCAGGCGTAGAAGCTAGATCCATGAACCATGATCAGGGCAAGCTGAGAACACAATATGGAAAATCCAAAACAACTGGGCATGATCTTGCTGTAGTCAAAAGTCTGTTGACAATCAGCAGTAAGGTCTTAATGCAACATTCAAGAGGCAGAAAGAGCAACCGAGATGAGGAAACACAGCTTCTACTGAATGGCTTTGTCAGACAACATCAAACAGCTGATAGAAGGGTTCCCACTATGCAACTTCACAAGCCCATCAATCTGGAGTCTGCTTGAGCTTGACTGCTAAGGCAAAACCTTCCACTGTGGAAGCCAACAGTTGAAACAGCTTCTTTTGAGCTCAAGAACAGTGTAATGTATGTCCAGGTGAGCCAAGGCACCGCAGCATTCAAAAGCAATAAATTCAGTTTTGCATTTATTGCAGTCAGTAGCTTCAGTCTCTCCAAAGAAAAAAATGATACTCACCTTCAGACTGAGCTCAGCCATGCAATATCCTGTTTCCTTTCTACCTTCATTCTCCTAATTCGCCACTTTTACCTAATTTACTGCATTTACTAAATTTGAAGAATATCTCAACAAACATCTATGCAGAAACTCAATTTATATTTCTTGTGGCTGTAGTAATGGAAAACACTCTACTAGACAAACAGAAAAGTGTATCCATAATATCCAGATTTTATAATGTGTTTATGAATTATAGGAATGCATAAAATTTGCCTTCTTCATAATGGAAAGGCAAATTTGTCCTCCAAGTTATATGTGTTACCCCGGTGTATTCTGAAAACATAAAAAGAAAAATCACAAGGGAATTGGAAAAACCCTGAAGTTTCTCCCGCTGGTGTATTTTTTAAATCACTTTTGAATTTCCCCAGCTTCAAAAAGACAGTCCAACCTGGCCTTTTATTCTGCTGAGTAACTAGACATATTAGCCTTCACAACCTGACCTTTTGTCTCCAGAGACCTGTTTCTTGCAAGTATAGAGATGTTAATAGAAATCTTCAAAGAGTTCACAAATTTCTTTTGTTTTATATTTTATAGCTTCAATACAGTTCCTAATTGCTAAAATAGATCTTTTCTTTTTTCCCTTTCCGTGTCTGAGGCTGTAAGCTAGCAGTATATGTGATGTATTGCTTCTTTCAAGAAAGTGTTACTTTAGCCATTTGAAGTCTGCCAGGTTCTGCCCACAGTCCCCTGAGATTAGTATTTAACTGCCCTCAAAAAAGTAGCTCAATTTATAATTCTCAAAGCTGCTGTTTAAACAGGATTTTTCTAATTTTAGATCTTCCTCTGGAGTTTATGACCAGCAGCTCCTTTCTCTCCTCCCTTCCCCCAATCCACCCCAAAGCTGTATTTGCAACTTTCATTAATGCTGTTTCAGATGTTTTCCAGGCAATATCTGATGTTCCACAACGTACAGTTTCTGAATTCTCCCTCTGTTTCCTCTCTCACAGAGTACCCTGCCTCATTAAGGTGCTGTTTATTCTGCAGACGAGCAAACTTCAGTGCCATTCTGCCAGGTGATCAAGACAGCAAGCGGATTCAAGGGGAGACTTCAAGTAGAAGAATAATCCACTGAGAGCCCTGAAGCCTCTGGCTGCTGTAGGGGATACACAGACCTTTGGTCTGCTGTAGTATGGTGGCTTTTAGGATCACATCAACTTAAAGTCCCACATATTCGAAGTGTTTTATGTGGAGTACCACCAAAGGATTAAGAGTTCCATTGAATTTAGAAGGCTGGGGGGAGTTCAGGTTTCACATTTGAAGATCACATAAGGGACTGAACCACAGCAACATCAGAACAAGTGTTTAATCATGGTATATGTGGAAAGCAGAATGGTTCTTCACATAGGATAGGATGTGCATCTTCCACATTTTCTTTTCCTTGTGGAAAAATAAGAGAAAATGTGTGGGTTTAAGTTCTAACCCTCAGATAACGATATCTGGAAGCAAAGGCAAAGATGCTGAAGGCATGCTTAGGGGAGTGCTGGGTGTGACAGCAACTGCTACCTGTGCCACTGTGGCTGGAGATACCCCATGGGGACCTGCAGCTATCTTGTTCCTCCCCACCACAGCCATCCTGTGCCGGGGGGGGAACAATGGAGAGGGAAACAAATAACTGTTCCTTTCTGGCCTTTTCCCACTGGCAACCTTCAGCTCTGAGGAGAGAGGCTGAAAGACAAGGAGCTCTAGAGGCTGTGGGATGCTGATGTGAGGTGCTCTGAGGTGGATGGGGGTGCCCAATGTGAGAGGTTTGCCTATCACAATGACTGACTGTCTGCAACTGGCTTTGTGTATGTCATCACAGTTTGTTAGGTAGATTTGGGTCACCTCCTTTAGGAATACCCTTCATGGTAGGGCATGTATGCTAAGATGTCAAGATGGCTGATGTTGTCACTGTATGGGATACCTGGACAGTTCTCTAGTCATGGTTGTGGGTCTAGGTGGGCTCGAGCTTCAGCTATTCCACCATGTGTTGAGGCTCTGAGGAGGGTCTCACTGAGAGGGTCTTATGCTGCAGCAGGCACTTGAATGAAAGCAAGGCACCGAGTTCAAGAGCAACCAGATAAGACAGCAAAAATTCAGTCCTTAAGGCCATCAGCATTTAGGGGTTTGTTACTGATAGTTTTTTTCTAGCTTCTCAGAGTCTGGTGAACTGGTACTATATGCTGAAGGGCTGTTTCTTTCCTTTCACAAGATGCAGTACTCTTGCCTTTGTCACAGACTGCTGAAAGCACTTAGACTGACAACACCAACGAGTAACATTTGTCAATACTACCTTTAGGAGGGATTAATTTAAGCTTCCTCATATCACTAAATCTCCTTCTATCACATCTCAATTTTGCTATAATTGATCTCTTCTGTCTCTAAAGAGTATGTTGTAGAATAGTCTATGTAACATCCGTGTTAAACTATAAGCCTCTTTTAGCCCTAGCACCACTCCTCCCAGTATTCAAAATATTTGTGCTTACTTTACTGGAACAGACATTGGAAGTCCTGCATTTCTGTCCAGCTATGGGACTCTTCCCTTTACCTACAAAGGCCTCAGTCCTAGCATAAAACAAAACAGCGATTTGTTACATAATCAGAAAAGGAAGATATATAATACCCCCCCATCATCCTGCTGTATTAACTTCATGACTGTAGGGGGTCAAAGTCTCAGAGGTTTTTTTTTTGTGCAGCTCTACTAAGAGCAATAGAGGTATTCCTACTTGCACCAAACTAGATTTTACATCTATCAAGTTCTCTCTTCACATGTACACACAGCAGAATTTATACAACATGGCTAAGAGAGCAAGCATTTTATCCTACAGAGTTATCTTCAACACTAGTCCCTAATCAAGCATACTGTGTCAGCAGCACTGCAAATTAAAAAGACACATACTATATAGGAGGAGACCTGAGACCAGGAGTGCCTGCAACAAGCTCCATTTCACTGTACAGTTGTACATATAACAGCAGCTGTAAATTGTCTGAATTACGCACATAAAGTAGAGTTAGAAAGGCAAAGAATATTTCATAGATGTCTTCAATATTATCCAGTGCTGGCCCACTAGTTCACCAACAATAAATATAATAGTGGTAAATCATGCAACACTTCCTGAAAACTTATTATAAAGCTGCTGCCAACCTTCAGTTCTAAGCAAAATAAAATACTGCACATCGTGTTAATGTTTTATTTGGTATGAGGTCCACTTTCAGGGTGTGCCCCTTGGCCAGAACTTTTCCCTCATTGCCAAAACCAGCAGACATGCAAAGTCATCTTCTGAAACTAGCATTTATGTCACTGAAAGTGCACTTGTGAACATCACTACTGTGGCAACTGTGCTTTGAAGGTTTTATAGCAATCTAGATTATACTACCTGCAAACTCAGGTAATATGCTACTCGCACTGAAACTTGTAAAGAGGCTTACTTTTCTGAAGATGAAGTGGGATGTCAGGGAAACCTTCAGAACGAAAAAAGGTGGGGCTTGAATACAATAAACCAAGAGGATTTAACTTGTGGCTGCATAAGGAACAAATGTGCTGGTTTAAAATATTCAATGCAATTTGCCTTTTGAAGCATATTACATTTTAAAACCAGTTGAATAGTTCATGCCAGTGCAAATAGAATTATTAACCCTGTATCTGTAAATACTAACCACTTGTCCCCTAAAAAAAAAAATCAAAGTTTGCATTTTCTTTTTATTTGCTAGGATTGACAATAATCCCAGGAAGAATCTCACTGTTTTTACACAGCTGGTTACGAGCCTGATAAACTTTGGGGTGTTTTAAAGCACTCACTAAGCATGTTTTAGTTTTATGTCAATTCCTTAGAATTTATTTCTGTGGTGTTCTCGTGAGCTACCATTTTTCATCTTGTTCTTACTAGCGCTGGCAGTCATGTAAAAAGCCATATTTTGGATTCAGACAAACTCCAGCACTGCCTTGGAAAGTAACTTTTAATGATAGAATGTTTCCGTTAATCTACTTTGTCTCCAAACTTTTATTGTCTTTCTTGCTTACTTTTTTATTATTCTTTCTCTGTCAGGAAGAAATGTGATCAAAATTGCATTAGGCTTAGTCCTAAAAGATTTTGAACACCTATCATTTTAATTTAATCTGGCAGGATCTGACAATGCTTGGCACCATTTATCATGCCCATCAAAGAACAGACAGAGAGGTTTGGCAGAGCAGTTGATTGAGTTCCCTTTTGTTAATGAAAACAATGCTGCCGACAAATCATTAAAAACTCCCCATTTCTTTTTAATATTCCTGGAGTAGTAAGGATAAAGCCAGAGGGAAAGCTGAAATTGGAAGAACTGTTTTAGACCTCACCTGTCTCATTTGTGTTTAGACCTATATAGCACTGATTCCTCCTGATAATTTTTTATCCTGATCTCTGTGGCATAAGGTAAAATGAGGAATGGAAATGCTCCAGAAACTTGCTTTTGACATGCAAAAGCAGCTGCAACAAATCCCTGCTCTTTAAGCATGTAAAACCTATTAAAATATTTTTATTTTAGTTTTTGTTCTGCTGAAAATCAATCCTGGTCATCCAGGCTTATCTAGCACCCAAGTTTTCAAAAATTACATCTTCATACAAAAAAAAAAAAAAAAAAATTTAAAAAGTGAATTTTAAGTGAACATTGAAAAAATTAAAGAATACATTTAGATTTTTATTGTTATGATGTACTAATTATTGATTCATTATGTTAATTCATTTGTATTCGTATGGGGTTTCTGTAGCTGCAAAGAATGCAACCTTTTTTTTTCATATTAAAAACTATTACACGAAACTTGATAAGGTCTGGATCTGAACTTTGCATCAGAAGTACATACCTAGAAATTAGCTTGTTGATTCACTGGCTTTCCATTCTCTTCATAGAATTTTAGCAAAAATACGAGAAGCAGTAATAACCCATTGCTCCATTTACCCATGATATATTTCTTAAATTTAATCCCAACAGAAATAACATATACATTATTTACCTCAGTGTAAACCTTATTAAATGTGTAACATGTATGCTACAAAATAGCCTAAAGTATGTCAGTCCATTTTAAAAGAAAATCGTATGTATAGATGTAACTCTTTATCCCATTTTCTCTCAGCATTTCCATCTTATGAATACTAAAATACAGAGAAGTTCTTCTGCCCTGTCATTCTCTCTCTGACAGTGTTTCTTGGGGTCATAATACAATCTTTCCATCTGTGATGGGTACCCAAATGTAATCTGCAGAGGAGTTTAACATTTGCTAAGTAGATAACTTTGAACTCTGCTGACCTGCTGAACAGTACTCAACAAAACTTCCAGATCCTCTCTTTCAGTTTTTATTGTCTTTGAATCTTTGCAATTGGATAATAATTGCGCAAAATAGAGATGAATCAGGGGGTTTATTAGCATAAACAAAAGCTATGTAAATTATTCATGGAGATTTACCATGTTCAGTTGCCAAAGCCTCACTCTTGGTACATTGAAACTTTTTTTTTCATAGCAATAATTTTAGCTAGATATTAATGCAAATGGACCTAGTCTGAATTAAGGATTTCTTCTCAAATACATGCTGCAAACAAGCAGCACACACCCTATCCTCTTACTCTGCAGAATAGTAATTTGAAAATATAGCTAAAGCAGATAAATCAATTCAGATATTAATTTATTCATTAAATATCACATATCATAGAATCATAGAATAATTAGGGTTGGAAAGGACCTTAAGATCATCTAGTTCCAAACCCCCTGCCATGGGCAGGGACACCTCCCACTAAACCATGCCATCCATGGCTATGTCCAACCTGGCCTTGAGCAGCACCAGCGATGGAGCATTCACAACTTCCTTGCGCAACACATTCCAGTGCCTCACCACCCTTACAGTAAAGAATTTCTTCCTCATATCCAATCTAAACTTCCTCTGTTTAAGTTTGAACCCGTTACCCCTTGTCCTATCACCACAGTCCCTCAGAAAGAGTCCCTCCCCAGCATCCCTATAGGCCCCCTTCAGATACTGGGAGGCTGCTATGAGGTCTCCATGCAGCCTTCTCCAGCCTGAACCACCCCAACTTCCTCAGCCTATCTTCATACGGGAGGTGCTCCAGTTCCCTCATCATCCTCATGGCCCTCCTTTGGACTTGTTCCAACAGTTCCATGTCCTTTTTGTGTTGAGGACACCAGAACTGCACACAATACTCCAAGTGAGGTCTCACAAGAGCAGAGTAAAGGGGCAGGATCACCTCCCTCAACCTACTGATCACACTTCTTTTGACACAGACCACGATACGGTTGGCTGTCTGGACTCCAAGCGCACACTGCAGGCTCATGTTCATTTTTTCATCGACCAACCCCCCCAAGTCCTTCTCCACAGGGCTGCTCCAAATCTCTTCCCTGCCCAACCTGTAGCTGTGCCTGAGATTGCTCTTGACCCAGGTGTAGGACCTTGCACTTGTCATGGTTAAACTTCATCCGGTTGGCATCAGCCCACCTCACAAGCATGTCAAGGTCCCTCTGGAACATCCTTTCCCTCCAACATATCAACCGAACCACACAGCTTGGTGTTGTCGGCAAACTTGCTGAGGGTGCACTCAATCCAACTGTTCATGTCACCGACAAAGATGTTGAGCAAGATCGGTCCCAACACCGATCCCTGAGGGACACCACTCATTACTGGTCTCCACATATGCTTCTTATTTGGGTAACAAAGCATAAATGAACTAAGGCACTATAAAAATAACACAATAACAGTATTTTGCAAGAACTTAAAAGCAAACATATTTGGAATTGCTAAATAAAATAGGTGAAAGATGCATACATTTTTAAGTTGATTTGTGATTTTTTTAAAATTTACAAAGCAGTTTAAAGCATCACTTTCTCCCTGGTTAATAAATAGTGGTTGTTTCAGGGTTCTATTTTTTTTCAGAGGATATAAAGATATTATCTACTTACTCAGCACTGAATAAAACTGAACAGTTTTATTCAGTTTCCTTTGAGATTATTTCTGCGGCAGAAAATATTTGTGCACTTTTTTTTCCTCAGCTTTGAATTAATATCCTAACAAGCATGCAGACTATGAATCTGTTTTTTCATTAATTGCAAGCCTAGGATCCCTCAGAGATTCAGGGATACTACTGGTGGGCACAAAGAACTGCACCAGAAGCCAGGGTGTTTTAATACTAGAGAAGATTACACTTTTAAAAGCCATAGAGTACAGTATTAATGAAAATAAACATGATATACTCAACAAAAACTCATTCAGAGGCTGTGCAAAAAAAGAAAACCAAAAAACCTCTAAAATGGACTCGATTAGTTTATAAGTTATGACTGATAATATAGAAAATATCATTACAGCAGAAAAAGTGTTCTGGACTGAAATTGGAAAATTTTTCATGATAAATGCTTTCATTGACATTTTGTCATCTTATGAGGGGTTCTGCAGGATTTCAGGACACATTCAAAGATAGTGTTCAGGAAAAAAAATATTATGCTCTATTGAAATGCTGACACAAATTGTGTATTTGTTTTAAGGCTGTTCTTGAAATAATTCCTCTGGTCTATAATGTGAAATTTTTCATTTATACTAAATAGTTGCCCATATATGAACCTAAAGGCAAAGTCCAGCCTTAATAAAATATCTGGCTTCTTATAACTTGTTTATGATTTGCAATAATGTGAATTTCTCAGAAGTAAATATTTTAACTAAGGAATGCGTCCTACATGAGTATTAACGTTCTATTCATATTTGTCTCAGCAAAATGAACCTTTAGTACTTTAGTAGTAAAAGTAGTATAAGTAGTAAAACTACCTTCTTGTTTTCTTTACTTCTTTCATCTTTCAGGAATAATAATAATTAAAAAATAATACTGTTTTTCTTCTTACAGGAAACCTTTTTTGTCTTTTTTTTCTTTTCTGGGTTTGTTTTTTGGTTTTCTGTGTTTTCTTTTTTTTTGTTTGCTTCTTTGTTTTGTTTTTTTCCATAAATGTACACGCCCCTACTATTATAGAAGCATGTTTCTTGAAGAAAAATGTCATATATATAGACATGTCAGTGAAGAGTGACACCTACTAGTCTCTTATATCCAATTTTTCTTAAATAATTTTGGATGCAGATGACAAGTGCAGCTGATATTTTTCTCCCCTTGATTTCTTTAATTTCTTTCTGACAATACTGAATTTTCTATTAACTAAGTCAAAACCACTGATTTTTTTCCACTGTTTTATTATCATATATATTAAGGAGAAAGTGAATTCAGTCTTTCCCTTTCTGTTTTTTATTTTGTCTTGTGTTTTTTTTTTTTTTTTCATTTCTTTATCTTATTTTGTTTGTTTTTCTTATATAGTTCTGGAGAATTTTGTACTGCTGTATTTTAAATTTTGTCTTTATTGCTATTTTTAATAATTTCTCTGATTGCATTTTTAACAATTATTGTCATTCCCTAACATCTACAGCAATCAGTTCTGTGTGGTTATGGTGTTGTCAGAACTCTGCTTTGCTCAAATAATATGCACTTCTTTCAGTGTGTATATACTTAAGAAATTTTAAAAGTACAGATTGAAAAGATGTAATTTAGCAACAAGTTTGAAAAGTATTGTTTTTTAAACCAAAAAGTGTCTTGCAAATGCCAAAATCTGTACTCAGACTTTAAATTTCAAGTAAAGGCTTAAAAAATGAACTCAGCACAAGTTTAGGTGAAGTCAAGTAAGTTTTGACACTTGGTGACTCCATAATGACGTTAAGAAAATTTTAACTGATTATTTTTTTTGTTTTTTGTTTAGAAGTATTTACACAATGCTCGTCCTCAAGAACAATTATATACTTACCTTGGATTCACCTTAAATTAGTAATTTGAAACTTAATGAAAAAAAAGGAACGCAGCGCTGGAAGGATGTGTGTTTCATATATGTCCTGAGAAAGGAGGTGAATCTAGAACTATACGTATTGCATGTTCACAAAAACTTTTACCACACAGGTATAACAGCAAATCTGTTGAAATTATTGGAGACCAATTTGTGAAGAAATCAGCCATCACTAGCAGAAGTGAATGAGTATTGTGAAAATCAGAGATAACTTTACAGAAAGATGTTATTAATTGCTATCCAAATCGAATTTGATATGGCTGAGGCTGAAATATTTGCTCAAGGAGCTACAGAGCATGTCTGTCTATTAATTCATTAAGAGTGAAATTTCCCAGACATTGGCAGGACACTGGCAGAAAAATTGTGGTTAACAGCATACAGCTCACTGGAGCTAGCAAGCACTAGCTTTGCAGCACCTCCTTTACATTAATATAAAGCAATGCTCTATGATGCAAATGATCAGCTTTTCTGGATTCCTCTCAAAGTATTTTTAGGCACATAGGTTTGAAAAAAGTGGATATTTGGTAATGGTTATTTCATTTCTTTTTGCTGCAATCAGACAGAGAGTTTGTTATTCATCTGTTCAGAAGTTGACCTCTGCAGTATCTGTGAACCAGTTGCCATAAAAGTTCTTTATAATCAGTAGAGAGATGTAGGCATACATAGACATGCCCTCGCATCCTATGTACGTCAAATGACTGACGTAAACCTTAATATGTACATTTGTCTCTCCTGAATAGAAAACCTCAAGGTCATCAGCTCAGGATGGATCCAAGCAGAAACACTTAATGATAAATGAAATAATTGCACTTTATTGTTTATTTACCTTTGTTGATATAAATTTTGTCCTGTCTGAAGTGACGTTTGCACCCAGGAATTACAGGTACAGTTTACTCAGTTAAAAATGTGTATTAATGCAGTGGCCCCTAGCTTATCTATTTTCAATGCTTTCATACTTCTCTGCTTACAGAATGTAGAACATATTTAGTGACATAATGGGATTACATGATTCTAAAATATACAGAAGATACACGTGAATGTTTTTTATATGAATCAGAATCATAGAACAGGTTGGGTTGGAAGGGACCTTAAAGATCAACTAGTTCCAAACCCTCTTGCCAAGGAGACGGAAACCTTCCATTAGACCAGCTTGCTCAAAGCTCCATCCAACCTGGCCTTGAACATGTCCAGGGATGGGACATCCATGGCTTCTCTGGGCATCCTGTTCCAGTGTCTCATCACACTCACAATAAAGAACTTCTTCCTAGTATCTAATCAAAACCATTAACCGCAACTCTTTGAGCACAACCATCTAGCCAATTCTTTATCCACCGAGTAGTCCATCTGTCAAATCCATGCTTCTCCAGGTTAGAGACAAGGATGTCATGAAGGACAGCGTCAAATGCTTTGCACAAATCTAGGTTGATGACATCAGTTGCTCCTCCTTTATCCATCAATTTTGTGACCCCATCTTAGAAAGTCACCAAATTTGTCAGGCATGATTTGCCCTTAGTGAAACCATGTTGGCTGTCACCAATTGCCTACTTCTTTTTCATGTGCCTTAGCACAGTTTCTAGGAGGATCTGTTCCAGGAACCAAGGTGTGCCTGACCAGCCTGTAGTTCCCTGGGTCTTCCCTTTTTCCTTTTATAAAAATGGGGGGTTACATTTCTTGTTCTTCGGTGAGTGGGAACTTCACTGGACTACCAAGACTTCTCAAATATAATGGATAGTGGCTTAGCCAATTCATTCAACAGTTCTCTCAGGACCTGGGGATGCATCTCATCAGGTCCCAAGTCTTGTGCATCTTCAGGTTTCCTAGATGCCTTCTGATCTTCTCCTACCATGGGTGGGTCTTCATTCTCTCAGTCTCTGCTTTTGCCTTTTGTGATTTGAGAAGTGTGGCTGGACCACTTGTCGGTGAAGACTGAAACAAAAACTACTGTGTACCCTAGTCTTCTCCATATCCTAGGTGACCAGGTATCTTGTCTCCTTACAGAGAGGGCCCATATTTTCTCTCATCTTCCTTTTATATGAGCTTTTCTTGTTGCCCTTGACATCTCTTTCCAGGCTTAGTTCTATCAGGACTTTAGCTCTGATGAACAAAACTTTGTTTAATACTAGTGACAAATTATTAATGATTGTCCAAATGCAATTCCCCCATCCACCTTTGTACTGCATTTCACTGCCTGAAATACACTGGTCTTCATAAAAGTCATTGTGTATGGAACAAAACACAGGGGGAATTGTTGCTTATTATTTATGTGTTTCTAAGTGCGTGACATTTGTGGTGTGGTGAACCTGGCAGGACACCAGGTGCTCACCAGATCTGCTTTATCACTTCCCTCCGCAGCTGGACAGCAGAGAGAAAATGTACTGAAAGGCTCATGAGTCAAGATAAGGATAGGGAGAGTTCACTCACCAAGTACTATCATGGCCAAAACAGACTCAACTTGGAGAAATTAATTTAGTTTATTAACAATACATAAGATTAGGATAACGAGAAATAAAACCAAATCTTAAAATACCTTCCCCCTACTCATTTCTTCTTCCCAGGCTCAACTCTACTCCTGAATTCTCTACCTTCTACCCATCTCAGTGGTGCAGGGGGATGGCGAATGGGTATTGCAGTCAGTTCATCACACGTTGTCTCTGCCCTGCTCCAGCATGGGATCCCTCCCGTGGGCAAATATCCTCCACAAAATTCTCTAACATCAGTCCTTCTCATGGGCTGCAGTTCTTCAGCTGAGACAGCTGTCTGCAGCTGACCATCTGATGTCATGCTCAGCACATAAAGCTGGGGGAAGAAGAAGGAAAGGGATGATGTTCATAGTGATGGTGTTTGTCTCCCCAAGTAACCATTGGGTGTGATGGAGCCCTGCTTTCCTGGAGATGGATGAACACCTGCCTGCTGATGGGAAGGTGGGCTAAAATGGACTTTACTGTGGCTGAATAAAATAGGATACTTGCATAATGGTACTGCATGGTTCTAGCATGATTTTTTTTAAATTGTTTTAGTCACTTCTCTGAATGAAACTTAAATATTTCTATCTAAATCCAACGGAAGATGATGGTATTGCTACATATGAATTATCAAGTCGGAAATTATGAAACAGTATGGCATTGCACTTTTATATTAGGAATAGAAATGTCATGTTTCTGGTTCTGTTGATGGATCCTTGCCAAATTCATGAGAGTGGGAGAATTTCCAAGGTGGCAGAAAAAGCACAACAGTTGAATGAATCTGAAATTACCCTTACAGAAAAAGATCTGGAGAATTATATAGAGAATAATCACCTTTCCTCAGCAATTGTAAACCTTTCTATATGTAATTCTCTATTAAATTCTATAGACTGGATTAAACCTTGGACAGAAAGAACTTAATTTCTTTTTAAACTTTTTAACTTTGTAGAGGTTTTTTTTTTATAACTGTATTTCATTCTACAGAACCTACAGAAATGGATTTTCCACTTCACTAGGTCTACTGCATACTGCATTTCCTGACTTTAAAAGGTACTGAACAAAGATCATCCTTTCTTAAAAAGAACATTTATGCTTCCACTGACCAAGCCAGTTTCTCTTCTTAACATCAGAAAGTGAAAGGAGTAGATGTCAGTATGCGGAGATCTTCTGCAGAGGGGGGAAAGAGCACAGTGGAACCAAAGCCCATTATACATAATCTCAAAAAGAGAGGGCACATGGTCTTAAAGAGCACTGAAGCGTCTGCTGTTCTTATGTCTACCAGGTTCACCTGGCTTAGGACCATGCTTTCTGCTATACTACTATATATAGCTGTGCTTGACTCATGGAGAATTAAGGTGAAAGACTTCAGTCTGCAGCTGTCTTGTAACACACAAGTTTGTACTAGACACATACATTGTGTCATCTTGACGGCTCTCCAGACTCCTCTGACTGTGCTGACTAGAAAAAGGATAAATATCTCAATCTCTGATGTGCCCTAGGGTTATCTGAGATATCTACAAGTGGCTGACAGATGTGAGGTAAGAGCTATGGTAGACGTGTCCTTCGAAAAGAACAGGAAGGAAATCGCAGAGAAGCTTAGATGGCACTGGAACTTGTTGGATCAAGCCATAGATAATTGTCGAGTGCCATTCGAAATTTTCTAGGATATCTGGGAGTTACCTAAGGCTGGGAGATTTGGACGAGAAGAAACAGAAGACCCATGGTATTCTGGGCCAGCATCTATAAGCCAAAGGGATTACCCCAGGGTCTGTATTTAGCGCACTGCCAATGAACACAGCTGTGCTGAAACTGAACTCTGGAGCTTATTTTGGGTTTAGTTTTATTTCTAGATATGTGGAAGTGTTTTATCGAATATGGTAAAAAAGCATGTAAAAGATTTTTGGTTACTAGTCTTCTGGAGTAACCATTGCATGCCTGAGAATGAATTCAGAGGGTCAATGGGTCCTCTTCAGTCCTGTGTTCCTAACTAAAGCAATTGTTTATTATGAGTTTAAATATCTGTGTTTTTTTTAAGCTGACAATTATAGAGCAACCTCTGCTCAATCGTTTGGGTAATGTGTACATGAGGTGTTAGCTCTTCATGCTAAAAATTATATACTAGGAATGAAAATAAATTCTACGCCAACTTTCTGTGTGTGCACGTATGCATGTGTATGTTGTGAGGAGTCAGGCCAGTCCTTCAAAACAGCTTCAAAAAGCCCTGAGGAAGTGTTGTAGCTGTGGGGTGCTTTGTTAATCCAAAAGTGGTCTGGCCGTGTTTCTTCAAGAAGCCTGAGGAAGGCAGACAACGCAAACAGTAGAATTTCTAAGCCAGCTGGTTTGAGGCTCGGTGATGCATTTTATTTCAGCACCAAGCATTATATAGATGATTAAAAATTACGACAGCAAACAGATGGACACTTTTCATGGAATTATACTGAAGGCGCTTTTGGATTTTTTGTCTTTAAATGTATTGCAACGAAATTATATATTTAACAATCCTGCAGTGTCTTAAGATGTCAAGAAATTTTAATGATGTTATAGTCAGATTGTTTAGTGAGAACTTTTCACCTAAAAGGGTGATGGATCTGAAACACAAACATGCTTCCAAACATTTTAGACATTAGATGCAAGTTAAAATTTGTTCAAAATGTGTGTAAAAATACAGTGTAATAAAGTGCATTAATAGTGTTTGGAAAGATTATCTTTCTTTTTCAGGAATATAAACATATTGTTCAGTAAGGAAATATGTAGACATATTTAAAAGCTTTAATCTCATGAAAAGCTTGGTCTGTAGAGAATACATTAGCCTTAAGCTGTTTGAAAGATGAATATCCTTTCTAAATACAAATATATTAATAGCAATGAAGAGCAATCTGGTAACAAAGGGTTACTGGGAAAGACCAGTGAATAATCCCATCATATGCATCAATCTTACACATCCCATGAGCAGGTCTCTTCACTTATTTCCCTACAGCATGCCATTAAAGCCTCATCATGACTTTCTCAGTCAGGTTCAAAGCTTTTGACTTTTTGTCTGATTGAGAAGTGTGTACTTGGTCTTTTCCTGTGTGAACAGTTTATAAGTTTTAAAAGAAACATTTCTTGCTCTATATTTCAGTTGAACCTTGTCACTTTTCTGCTAGCTTTGTTTATAGCAGATGTTGCTGAGAGTAGGAGGTGGGACTACAGAATGGCAGTATCATACTACCAGCTAATTGTTGTGAAACCCCACTGGGGTTGTGTGCAAGCACACAAAATGTGTGCTTTCTCCCCTTCAGGTACGTGTTCCAAATGAAAGATGGCTGTATGTGGCAGCATCTGTGGTTATTTTATTAGCTCAAGGGACAGAGATCTGCACTGCAGAGCTACAGATTCCACCTCTCTTGACGGTTTTTCTGAGTGGTCTGTGCAGTTCTCTGTAGCAGAAAATAGACCTTGTTTTCAATTCAATTCTGCTAGAAAATGGTAATTATGGATTTGAAAATCCTGATCTTGCAGTCTTGCTTTTACAGTTTTTATGTCATTAAACTGCCAGAGTATCAGAGCTGCAAAGTCAAGCTCTTAAATTATCAAATACATTTCAGGTGCCTAAGCAATCTTAAATCTACCTCTCTTTCAGTGTACCTTTTTGATATGAGACCACATTATATTTTTCATGTGATTCCCTTGCTTCATTTTTTACAGAGCTAGAAATTACTGAGACTACCTGTAAGAATAGGACTGGTAAAGTCATATGGCTTTGCCTACCTTGTTTACTGCAGAGATTGGTGTGTTTATAATGAATTCATCAGGGAATTGAGGAGCTTAAGAGGGTTTTTCTTGTGGTTAATGCAGTCAAATGTCACCTTGGACATACCTCTGCCAGAAGTGCCCTCAAATGAAAAAATATGCAATAAATGTTTTGCATTCATTGCTTATTCTATTAGGATAATGTCAATCTTCTAATTTAATTTGAATAATTGAACTCATGTTCCTTTATGGACAATGGAAAGGAATAGACATTGCTAGATTATCACCCCCCCCCGACCTCTCTTGTTGTCCATCTTGAGTTGACTGAAGAAATCCTAACACCTACAAATTCCAAGTGAAATTAAGGCAGCTGTATTTTGGTCATAGAGTATAAGGTTATAGGTGTTTCATATGTAGCAGAAAATACTAATGGACACGTGCTGTATGGATGTGTCAGCTTAGCTCTGGAAACAAATTACATATGCAAAGGAGTCTTTCAATTTTCAAGCCTTCATATAATCTTCAATAAACATGGCAGTTAATTGGGTTGGAGTGGCATCAGCTCAAGAGGTTGTACCAAGTGATAATTTTAGTAGCGCAGTGTAGGATATGTATAGGCAAGTCTTAAATCTCATTTTAGCTTAGCGGTCTAGTTAGACAATAGCATAATTTTAAGGTCAGGTTGGATGGGGCTTTGAGTAACCTTGTCCAGTGGAAGGTGATCCTGTCCATGGCAGGGGGTTGGAACTATGTGATCTTTAAGGTCTCTTTGAACCCAAACTATTCTATGATATTATGATAATTTTAATATTGGAAATAGGCTATTTTCAAATTTCTGAAACACAATAACAATGTCTGAAAGAAAATTGAGAAGAATCATTCATGATAAATGTGATTTACATTGATGGGGATACATTGATAAAGACCCACATATAAAATAGCATTAAATAGTTTAAAGCTAAATCCCATGTCCAGTAGAAGCCCCACTGTGGAAATTTGAGTATCAAGTCAGCTTGCCAATTCCTCCTGTCCTGTTTAGCAAAAGAGGTAGGAGTTTAACAAGAATTAAAAAAGAAATCACTGTGTATAAGTACATAAATTATTGTGACTTCATCTATGTATATCAGGGGGCTAGCATATCTTGACAGTTTTGAGATCTTGAATACCTAGGGGGGAGCAAAAAAAAGGTAAAGATCCTGAGCTGGTATGTATAGCTTGGCTACAATGCTCACAACTATTTTTACCACCTGAGAATTTATTTGCTCTTATTACTCCATTATCATGTGCCGTAAATCCTACAGATTGCACTACACTATTTTACATGTTGCTTATTCTGTGCATTTGAAAAAAAGGAAAAAGGAGTTTTAGAAATATTTTAGTTTGGGATTTTTTTATTGTTACTGTTTTTCACGCCCTTTTACTTTGAGTTAAGTTGGCTTCTTTACCATGCCCTCCAGAGCATGGATAGAGAGGTAAAGGAAAATGATAGCTAATAAATTTTTGAAGCCTCTAAGAATTACCTTCTGTAAAATAGCTTTTTTGTACATAATAATGTCACTGTTTTATGGCCTGACGTTTCCTGACCTTCCATTATGAGAAGTTGAGGCCCCTTTTCAAAGGTGTAAAGCTCACATTTATAGCCTTCTGTGGTTGTAAGATATTGGCCCTTAAACATGTTACTTACAGGATAGAGAGAATTGTCTATTCTGAGGCTTAGTATTATTTGGATACATAGGAATTATTTGGATACATAGGAAGAGACACAGGTGAAACATGATTTTGATACTGTATGTCTGAAAAAAATACACTTCAAGAATACATTGAAGACTAGATATAAAATTTTGATGCTAAAAGCCCTAACTATCACTGACTACCAAGATTTTCACTGTGTTGATTCATTACTATGGTTTTGTGTGGGAGTAGAGTAGTAGCTGGAATAAAAGTCATTTGGAAACAAACCTAAAGAATTTACTCTAACATCCATTTAATTAATACAGTTTTTAATAAGATAAAGAAGTAGCAGACATTAAATGAGTAGTTTTGCAAACTGATGCATGCTTAATTAGGTTTATTTTAGAAAATCCAATCACAAGTTTTCCAAAATCCACAAAGCTGCAGTGTCGCCGTTCATTAAAAAGTTTCAGGATCCCTGTGTTCATATCGTAAGCCTAAAATTATATACTTTTGATACCTGAAAGACATATTTCTTCATTGTATGTCAGTGAAAGAACCAGAAATGTTCAATTTTGATTGGCTTTTTTTTTTTTTTTTTAATGTTCTTATTGCCTGTGGTTATTAAGCCTCAGCATTAATAAATTAAGGATTGCAAAAACCTGCTGCTGCTTCTAGTTTAGTCCCTTACCAGGCTCAAATGTTACATTGTTGGAAGGAGAATTTAGTCTTTCACTGCAGCAATTATGCCCATATTTTGCTTGGTCAAGAATATGAGAATCCCACACCTTTGTTGGAATTCTGTTTGCAGTTTGTAAGCCTGATATTTGTGATCACAGTTCAGAGCAGATGATGAATAAATATGGAGTGGATAGGATGGAAAAAAATGGGCAGAGAATTTAGCAGTTTCTTTTATTGGGTACCTTATTTGCTACCATAAAATTTGTACCATGATCTTGAACCATATTAAGATGCAAGGAGTTCATACTTACCAGATCTGTGTGGGAAAGAGCTGGTATATTAGAATACTCTCTGCACGTTGGATTTTTAGAACACGGGTTTCCAAACTCAGTGACATTAGATTAAATCTTTTCATATAGTTACTTTAGCTTAAAAATCTTTTTCTACTTAGTAAAATATTGTGTTTTAAAGTGCTGCTGGATCTGCATAGGAATTTTATCTGCAGTAAATCATCATGAAAGATCACAATATTGAGTCTCAGAGGTTTTAGATATATTAACATTCCAATAAGATGCTAAAGATCATTTTTTTTTTAATAGCAAGAACTTGATGTAACCTGACCTTATAATAGGAAAATAGGATTTTTCTATTCAGGATATCAAAATGCAGGATAAGTGCAGATCTTTGTAGAAAGGCATCATAGAATTTTAAACATGTCTTACAGTAATGGCATTTGCAGTGCTCATAAGGAAGCTGTATTTAAGTTTTTCTGTCAGGAAATCAAAATTAAGTACTCTTATTGTTGTCTCCTCTTAATATCTCTCACATGTATTAGATCTTCTTTTGGAAGCATTGCAGAGGAAAGAACATTTTGTGAAAGAATCCCTGAATGTTCAGTTCAGTTAATTTAAGGAAAGAGATGAATAGAAATTTCAGCTGAACACAAAAGCAGCTCAGAAACCCTAAGACAGTAGCTTAAAAATTGCTGGAGTCTACATTGCTATTCTGCATTTAAAAAAAAATAAAAATTCAGTTTATTTAAAATATTTAAAAATTTATTTAAAAAAAATAGAAATTCATACTCTTGTCCAGTATGAGATTGGAATATTGTCTGGATATCTTCAAACTTAGATTTATTTTTCAGATGTATATTTTGATAACTATAAAAAAAGAACCTTAATAAACAAACAACAATGGATTGTGGACAGACTATAAGCACGGGAGGTGGGATAACTGAAGGAGAAATAGTGGTTCTCAAATTACAGTCTATCTGCAGAACAACCTTCATACAAAAAAAAGTGACAGAGACACTAGAAGGGTAATGCTATGTCAGACACTAAAAAAAAATATTATTATAAGACAGTATTGATAAAAATTCAAGAGCTTGCTTTAAATTTTCTTCTAGCTGAAAAGCACTACAAAGTCTTTGGGAAGCAGAAGACTTTCATGTACTACTTTAATTTGTTTACTTTCCTTTTCCTTTTTCTGTCACAAGGCAAGAATAGCTCTCAGGGTCATGGCAAATTGATTTTGTGTTGTACACTTACAAGGAGATCTCAAAAGCTTTGTTTTACTCTTACTTGTTCTGAAATATTTCCATTTTTATAATTGATTTTATTTTTTTTTCTTTGTTGTGAGATGCTTTAGGAATAAATGACATAATCTCCACAGAGTGCAGGTATACTCCTGAATGTAATAGCTGTGAGATTTTGGTGTTGGACACCAAATTTAAAATGAATCAGACCAAAAGTCCCAGTGCATTAGGAAAGAACTGCAGTGACTGTTGTGCGGGTTTTTGTTAACTGTAACAGATCTGCTGCTTTAAAGGGCATAACCCTTGATGTAGGAGGTGGGGGTTGGAAGGCAGAGAGCTAATCATGGGATTAATGCAGTTTTCATTTATAATCCCTTCTGTGTTTATATGCTTTTATCCACTCTTAGTATGGAAACAGGACAAATTCCCTTTTAATTCTCGTTATTAATGAAGATTTGTCCAAAGGCTTTATTGTGCCTTCAGTGGAAGCCTTGTGCTTGGGAAATGCATAAGCTTACCATTGCAGCTAGAGGATTTAGAAGTATTATTCCTCAGGGACTTGCAGTACCATCTCAAGTTCAAGATATGCATGGTGGGAACATGTCTGTTGATATATCACATCACATTGCATTCTGTTCCGATGCAGGTAAGACCACAGCTGAATACATGGATGTGGAGAGCAGTACTTGCCAACAGTTCTCTTCTGCCATCCACCCTAGCTCCTGCCCATTGTCACAGAGTTACGCTGAGCATCAAGTTATTCTGAAGAATGTATAAATCCTGATCAGGCATACATAGGCTCACTACTATTTGAACAGGACCCCTAGTATTAGCCCCAGCTTCTTTTTTCTTTTCTTTTCTCATTTCAGGTTTTTGTTCATAGTTAGCATAGTAATGCCTGAATTCAGAAGAGAAGATGATAACTGTTGTGAATTATAAGAGGAAGAGACAGATATTACATAGAATAATTTCTCAAGTTAACCATTCCAACTGTGTACTTTCTTGTCCAGAGCCAAACTGCTGAAGTATCTTTTTTCAAATATTAAAAAATCTGCCACCCCTCCCTCATGAGTAGTGCACAAAGTCCTTTGCTATACTTGCAGGTTGGAAGCACCTAGTTCGAGGACTTACACACACCTCTACCTTTGGAACTTCTTAGAAGGTACTACTGAGAATTTTTTTGGTACTGCAGTTTTGTATCATAACTTACTCTCTTTGCTGAGTATACAGGTCTCAAGTCTGAAGGTCTGATCTGAGATGACCAAACGTTAGTGTTGTGTAAAATGATAGATAATATAAACAGAACAGCCTTTGCTTTTTGTTCTTTACTGACTGCCTCAGTACAGGATTGTTTGTCTGAAACTTTTGTCTCTAAATCCTAACCGGTTCATCTTGAAGGAACTGTTACAATCACATGCTTTATTATCTTTTTTTTCTGTTGATGTTCTATCAGATAATATGCTGCTGGGAGATTGTGCCTAACCAATGTACAACACTGATAAATAGCCTCTCCCTGTGGTTTGAGTCAGCATTGTGGAGTGTGCAGGCTGAGCTACAAAAGGAGTGTGGAAGGAAAAAAAAACAAATATTCAGAAGATTATAACAAGAATGACTCAAATTATGAGGGAGAGAAATCTTGCAAAGGTTTTGTTGATGAAATTACTTTCTTCGCTGCATGAAAATTAAGGAATCCCTGGACCCAAACCTCTTTAATACCCCAAACAAGGCTCTTGCCACCACAGGAAGTCAATTATCTCCATGGCAACCAAAACAAAGAGTGAATATTGCCTTAGCAGCCACAAAGAATAAAAGGTGCACCTAAAATTATGTCTTAGGATCAGTCACTTGAGATGAGAGAACTGGTCCATAAAGTACCCCAGAGGAGCTAGTAAGAGGAAATCAAAGTCAGTCCCATGTTGAGTTATCGAAGGAGCTGTGCTTAAAGTGCATAAATTTGCTTTTCCCCTTTTTTGAAATAGGAATATTGTCAACATTTCCATATTTACATGGATACTCCCTTAACTTTCTGCTATAAATCTAATTCTTGTCAAAGAAGGTTTGGCAATAAGTGCCTGAAAAGGCAGTTACATCCTAATCTCCCTCATTGTGCAGAATGATCTGTTCTTTATTGTGTTAATTAATTTGGGACAACTTAATTTCTTCATATTTCCTTTCCTGTCCAAAAAAATCCCCAGAATTTGTTTCGCAAATATTCCAGTAGAAAGAAGAAAAAAGGACTAAAAAGGACTAACATGTAGACCTAGAACTCTATAAGTATTCCATTACATTTATAAAATGAGAAGATAAACTCATGATATAGTTACTTGAAAAATAGAATAGGTGAAAGGCCACCAAAACCATATGATTTCTGTGGAACACTGCAGATAATCTAGCCATTTGTGCCTGTGCAGCCAACAGCTATACCATATTTCTCCAAAGGATCCTCCTTTTCTGTACAGCTTCTTACTACGGTATGATACACTGCTCCTACTGTAAAAACAGTTGCATTGTATACGTCTGATTGTGTAAGTGAGCTTTGCTTCATGCTATAGGACATATGGAATATTCCTATCAGGAATGCCCTAAATCATTGACATTTAGAAAGATCTAGGTAAGATGGGATCGTTTGTTATATTCTGGTTTTTATACTAGTCCTTAAGCAACTCTTCTGGCCATGGTACTGGGTAATGTCAGCCTTTGGCGTGTTACGGCATTTCTCATTTACTTACAGTCAGCGTAAACAATGCCTTGAATTTCAAAATACTTCAGACCTGGCAGCTCTTGATGAAACACCTAAATAATTTGGTTGCCATGAACAAAAATTTTCAAAAAGTTTTTTTTTCCTCTGGAAAACCTGTTATATATTGAACCCTTTAAAAGTTTTGCCCTTTGCCTGAGTATTTTATAGACTTTGTTTCTTTATTTTTTTCATGAAAGTACATTTTTTTTCTTCTTTGGTATGGTGATATTTGTATCAAAAAAAAAAAAAAAAGATTTTGAGCCATTAGTAAGAAAGCAAACAGTCTGAAAAATTACACAGACAGTGTAGAATTGCTATTATTTAAATTCAATAATACTTTCTATGTATTTCAGCTTTTGCTATGAGTCGTCTTTCTACAGTATAATACAAAGAAAAAAGCTAGTAAAGAATTTTTATCCATCTGCTCTCCACAGCTGATGTCATTTTCTCAAATAAAATAAGAATCTTAAAGAGGATTTCTTGCCATTTGAATATTATTACCTATTGTTAAATGATTAAAGGACATTACATGCAGCTTTAAGATGTCACCAAAGACAAGAGACTGTACTCAGTAGGTATTTTTCCCTCCGTTCAGTTATTAAAAACAGAAAAGAGAACTATCTATTAGAAGTATTTTGAAATGGTAGTCTATGGGCTAAAGTTGACTGCAGAGTGCAGTCACTAAAAATAATTCAGCACACCTTCTCCTGTTAGCCGTACAGACTCATCTGCTATCCTGAATAGCTCAGTTATTAACTGAAGCCAGATATGTTGAATTTGAGCCATGGCTGCTGATGCATTTGCTTTTATTCATTAAATTCATTAAAGAAAATACTAAAGTTTAAAATAAAGTCCTGCTGTCACTTTAGCAATTACTGTCATGAAAAAGGGTCTCAGTGATTGTAATTGTAATGCAAAATGTGCCCATGAGATAATCTCTTTCTCAAGTTATTTGAAGTTTAGACATCTAGGCTATATTTGTCAGAATATTTATCAGATTTGAGGAGGTACGGCAGGCTGGTGCATAATGTCCCACATCTTTGCTAATATTCTATTGTGGCCCAAAACCTCGTGGCCATGTGTGATCCCTAGTACATTGCCGTTCTTGAACTGTGCTCAGAAGCTATTTTGGAAAGTGAAAATTAGCATTGCCCAGAATCATGCCAGGCAAAGTCTGAATAGGTTGACAACACTGTGGTCTAGCTTCAATGCCCAGAAGGGATCATGTGCATTACTTAATTTATTAGTATATACTTATCCTCAATTTAGGACAGGAAGAATCCTGACCCTGTGTGGAAATTCCTGGGTTTTTTTCCACTCATTAATGAAGGAGTATAAATGAAAAATTAAGATCACTTGCTTATATTTTAGAGAGCTAAATCCAGGGAATCTGAATATAATTCCTGCAGACATACATTGTGTTTAGAACATTTTTTTCAGATGTTATCATAGAATCATAGAATAGTTAGGGTTGAAAAGGACTTTAAGATCATCGAGTTCCAACCCCCCTGCCATGGGCAGTGACACCTCCTACTAAACCATGCCATCCAAGGCTATATCCAACCCCACCTTGAACGCCGCCAGGGATGAAGCATTCACAACTTCCCTGGGCAACCCATTCCTGTGCCTCACCACCTTTACAGTAAAGAATTTCTTCCTCATATCCAATCTAAACTTCCCCTGTTTCAGTTTGAACCCATTACCCCTTGTCCTCTCAGTACAGTCCCTAATGAAGAGTCCCTCCCCAGCATCCCTATAGGCCCCCTTCAGGTATTGGAAGGCTCCACCCAGCCTTCTCTTCTGCAGGCTGAAAAGCCCCAATTTTCTCAGCCTATCTTCATACGGAAGGTGCTCCAGTCCCCTGATCGTCCTCGTGGCACTTGTTCTAACACTTCCATGTCCTTTTTATGTTGAGGACACCAGAACTGCACACAATACTCCAAGTGAGGTCTCACGAGAGCAGAGTAGAGGGGAAGGATCACCTCCCTCGACCTGCTGGTCACACTCCTTTTGATGCAGCCCAGGATATGGTTCGCTTTCGCGGCTGCAAGTGCACACTGCCTGCTCATTGTTCATTTTCTCATCAACCAACACCCCCAAGTCTTTCTCCGCAGGGCTGCTCTCTATCTCTTACCTGCCCAACCTGTAGCTGTGCCTGGCATTGCTCTGACCCAGGTGTAGGACCTTGCACTTGGCATGGTTAAACTTCATCAGGTTGGCATCAGCCCACCTCACAAGCGTATCAAGGTCCCTCTGGATAGCATTCCTTCCTTTCAATGTATCAACAGAACCACACGGCTTGGTGTCATCGGCAAACTTGCTGAGGGTGCCCTCAATCCCACTGCCCATATCACCCACAAAGATGTTGAACAAGACTGGCCTCAACACCGAACCCTGGGGGACACCACTCGTTGCTGGTCTCCAGCTGGACATTGAGCCATTGAGCACAACTCTTTGCGTGCGGCCATCCAGCCAGTTCTTTATCCACCCAGTGGTCCACCTATCAAATTGATGTCTCTCCAACTTAGAGACAAGGATGTCATGCGAGACAGCGTCAAACGCTTTACATAAGTCCAGGTAGATGACATCAACTGCTCTGCCCCTGTCCATCAGTTCCGTAGCCCCTTCATAGAAGGTCGCCAGATTGGTCAGGCAGGATTTCCCCTTAGTGAAGCCATGCTGGCTGTCCCCAAGCACCTTGTTGGTTTTCATGTGCCTCAGCATGATTTCCATGAGCCCCTGTTAGACAACACACCTCCCTTGAGCCTGGGTCAGGCCGACAGATGGGTGCCTCTGTGCCTTTCAGATTAGAGTCCCCTACTATGACGGCCCGCTGCTCTTTCCTGGCAGCACCAGTAGTGACCTTCTTTACCAGTGCACTAGCTGGTTGTGCCTGGTGGGAGCACTGTTGCTCATCAGCCCCCTGCAGGACAGTTCTGGGTGGGGACAACAGATGTAGGAGGAAGCCCCTTGCTTTTAATTGCCCTTTTCCTCCTTTTTTTGTTGTTGTTTCTTTTTTTTTTTTTTTTTTTTTTTTTCTGTTACCCTTTCCCAGCTTCCTGGGTTAGCAGCCTCCTTTCCTGCATGGGCAACAGTAGACACTCGAGGCCCCAGAACAGGCTGGTCCCAGAGCAAGCAGTGCTGCTTCCCCTCAGCTTCCCTGACACCTTTCAGACTGGTAACAGCTTCCTGCAGTTCAGCCATCTGCTGCAGGAGGACCTCCACCAGGGAGCACAGAGTGCAGCCCTGCCCATTGCTCACCCTTCCCTCAGGACAGCAGTGCAGGCGCGCTCTACACCCCGAGCTCTGCACTGCAGCCTCTCTCTTCCCATCAGTTCCGTCTGGGTGCCTACACTGGCCACTGCCGGGGCAGCCAGAGCAGAGCTCCCAGACCGAGCCTTGCTCGTACAGCGAGCGTTCACCATCCCGCTCACCACCCCCCTTGCCTGCCCGCGCAAACTGCCTCGAGCCCGCCCTGTTTGCCCGCCCTGTTCGCCGCGCTCTGGGTCGCTCGCGCTCCCTGGGGCAGGTTTTTAACCAGTCAGGTCTGCCTCAGCTCCTCCTGGCACCGCCCCCTCTGAGTCAGCTGCTCGCCTCCGCTGAGCTGCAGGCTCCAGGGCCTTATACTTCTTTATCACTTTTTATGCTGCTTTATCTGTTCTTTATTCCGGATCTTATACTTCTTTATCACAAAAGGTCCACACAGGATTCAAAAAGAGGAGAACAAGAATCTGTCAGATAAACTGACGTGAAAACCATTCCTGTATACTTTGTCTTGGACCAACCAGAAAACCTGGAAAAAAAGTCACAGAATATGTTGTAAGGCAAAAAAAAAAAAAAAAAAAAAGAGAAGAAAAAAAAAAGAAGAAAAACTCTTGTCTTATAACTTTATTTCCTTAATAAGGAGTATGCAAAAAAAAAAAAATCAATATTTTGGTTCATGTTTGTACTGTAACTCTGATTTCAGTGCTTTAAAGACGATGCCTACATAAACAGTCAAACCTTGAACAATATTCTGTTCTAGAACCTTAAGTCTTCTCAAAGTCACTATAAAGAAATCTGCAGAAATTACCCTCTACATGATTAATATAACTAACCATTTTAGTAACGCAACAGCATTGTTGTTCACTCTGATCTAATAAGCATTGGAAAATACCTAAATGGGAAATATAAAACTGTGAGTGGGGAAGTAAGGAAGAGTTCAGAACATGGGCACATGTCTTTATGCTAAGAAGGGGTTAAAATGTAGAATATGTAACAAGACATAATAAACAAACCAGAAAAATTAGAGAACCTGGAGAGAATTAATGTATCTCATAAAAAGATAAATGAACAAGTGAATAAATTATCAGTAAAGGCAATTGAAACAAAGATTATAAATAAAATATGAAATATAAAGTATAAATGAGGTTGGAAGACTTAGATTTATTTCCTGAGAAAGACAAAAGTGACTGATCATAGAGGGAAAAGTGGGAAGGTGAGATTAATATACAAAAAATGGAAGGTTGCAATTGCATTCAAAAAAGTTATTTTTCGTACCTCATTGAAGTAATTATTAAAGATAATTTATAATACATAATTAATAAAAAGTAGTCAAGATGTATTCTTTTTTTACTTTTAATTTTGGAAGACCCCTTCCATTTCCAAAATGGAAAATGGTCAAGGAAAGCAGCAGCACAGATAATGAGCATTATGCATAACCACCTGGTACTTCACCCAGAGAAGTTACAATGTAAATATTTAAAGAGAAAAGATGAACATGAGGACTCCCAACATAAAATGAAATAGGAATAATAAATACCCTGCAAGTTTGAAAGGTCAAAAGTCTCTCAGACACAGATTAAATTTTCATGGTGTTTTTGCTAGAAATATGACTGCGTTCCCCTAACAGAAACATGACCTCAATTAATTTGTGTTCTAAATAGAGAAAAAACAATACAGAACAGGCTTTTTATTGTTGCAAAACAAGAATAAGTGCACAGTCTTCCTTATGCAATATTCAATTCATATAACTTACTGATAAAGGTTTTCCTCAAGTCCTCTTGCACATTCAATAGCAGAATCTTTAAGAGAAACAGCTTTTCTGTGAGTCATTTCTGCAAATGTCCGTTAGATAACCATATTCATGGTGTTTTTAAAAATTACTTTTGGAGTTAAAGAGAACAACAGCACTGTCGGGATATGCATCATCATTTCAAAAAAGAGCAAATAGGGACGTAACCCTGAAATAACCAGACTTTAGTGGGACTGTGATTGTGTATACAGATACTTCAGTTCTGAATCCTGGTAGCATTGGTGCCTTGGGCAATACGCTACAGAAGACAAAGAATTTCACTTTGCAGTCAGTGCAACAATACAAAGACATGAAAAAATACTAACATCAGCCACATCTTTTAAAGCTGATGTTCTTTGGCTCAGTGTTTTGACAATGGCTTTCTCAAGGGCATATCGCTTTTAATGTTAATTTATTTGCAGTCTTTTATCTCCATAGGGAGAATCAATGCCATTTAATACTCAAACCTCCTGGAGGGGAAACAGCAGATGCTAGGTTAGGTAAAGTCCAGAATGAACTTGCAATCAGCATAGCACGAAAGTGTACAAAGACCTTGAATTAATTTCTGCTTCCCCCCAGCTGAAAGCCTGCAGACAGAAGATTACTATTCTCTGGCCACCTTTTCCTCCAAAGGAACGTGTAATGGTCCAGTGGTTTCCTGGCTCCTGCATAGTCCTGCATTTACCACCCTTGCCACATTCTGACTGGGAGGAGCAGCTGGAAGGCACCCCTCCTGTGAATGTGAGTGACCCAGTAGAGATCACTGGGCTAAGTCACCAAGGAGGGACCCCCAGCTGAGATTCCTTTACCTTAGCTTTAACATACTTCCAACCCTGTGGTTTAAGTGGGAGCCTGTCACATGCAGCAGGGGCCACAGCAATGAAGGATGGACTGAAGCTTCCAGAGACACTCCAGAACTGGAATATGGTCAAGTAGTGTTTTGGCATAGGTGTTCCTTATCATTTACATATAAAGCTTCAGATCTTCTGAGGCAAGGTAAATGGAAATATTTCCAAAGGTTAGATTTAGCTGAGTGAGACTATTTCACCAAGGCTGCCTTTACAGAGGGTGGAGTGGAGCAGTTTTGATGGGGCTGATTACAAGCATCTAAAATTAGGTTTTTGCCTCTGAACCAACTATGGGAGAAAAGTCTTCTTTCAATGACAAAGCCTATGCAAGCTACTCCTGGTAATGCTAAAGATAGACTTTGTGAATACTTCTGACAGCCTCCTCTTTAAAACTCATAATTTGAATGCCTGGGCTGTAGATCTGCGTTTTATTTAGTCTTTGTTGGTGTATTATTGTCATGGGTTCAGCAGCAGCAGTCATTTTCTTCTTCTTGGTAGCTGGTGCAGTGCTGTGTTTTCGACTTTCGGCCTGGGAACAGTGCTGATAATACCAGTGTTTTCAGTTACTGCTTAGAACATTTTGGTTAGGCCAAGGACTGTATGAGTCACGCTCTGCCAGGGAGGAGGAGAAGCTGGGAGGAAGGAGAGACAGGATACCTGACCCAAACTGACCAAAGAGAGGTATTCCATACCACAGCACGTCATGTCCAGGGTGTAAAAATGGAGGGGAGAGACCCAGAAGGGTGGGGGTGCACTGCTTGGTTGGGCTGGGTGGTGAGTGATTGTATTCTTTCCTTGTATTTCTCTTGTCATTATTATTATTGGTGGTAGCAGTAGCGGTTTGTGTTATACCTTAGTTACTAAACTGCTCTTATCTCAACCTGTAGGAGTTGCATTCTTTTGATTCTCCTCCCCATCCCCCAGGACTGGGGGAAGAAAGAGGGGGGAGTGAGTGAGCGAGCAACTATGTGAGTTATAGAGGCTTAAACCACAACAATTATCTATTGCAGGAAAGTGCTCATTGTGCCATTGAAGGCCTTAGAAATAATTTGCAATTTTAAACACTTGAAATATTTAATCTATAATGGCTTTTCAGGTCAGATATTTCAGAAACTTGAAATAAAAATGCTCAGAACATATTTACATCAAGGATTGTGAAACGAGCAAGATTAGAAAGATACAAGCATGCAGCCATTGCACTGGGTACTCTAAATTTTCTGCGGAGCACATGGAGTGTCCACTTTAATAGAACACTGTATAGAATATTCCTGTCATATAAAGGTAAAATCAGTTATAAAGAAAGTTAAAGTGGCTATCATTTAAGTTACATTAAAATAGGTGCAGACTATGGTGAGGCACGCTGTCCCCCTGCAGCCCACGGAGGTTGACATTGGAGCAGATATCCACCTGCAGCCCATGGAGGACCCCACACCAGGGCATGTGGGGAATGCCCGAAAGAGGCTGTGATCCCATGAGAAGCCTGCATCGGAGCATGCTCCTGGCAGGACCTGTACCCCATAGAGAGAGGAGCCCATGCTGGAGCAGGTTTGTGGGCAGGACTTGTGACTCTGCAGGAGACCTACACTGGAGCAGTCTTGAAGAAGTGTAACCTATGAAAGGAACTCAATGCTGGAGCAGGGGAAGAGTGTGAGGAGGAAGGAGCAGTGGAGACAATGTATAATGAACTGACCCTATTGCCTGTACCTTTGTGCTGGTGGGGGTGGGGGGGGATAAAAGGTAGAGAAAATCAGGAGTAAAGTTAAGCCCAGGAAGAAGGGACATGTGGAGGCAAGGTGTTTTTAAAATTTGGTTTTATTTCTCTTTATCCCACTCTGATTTGATTGGTAATAAATTAAACTGATTTCCCCAAGTCAAGTCTGTTTTACCCTACCCATGACAGTAATTGGTGAATGATCTCTCCCTGTCCTTACCTTGACCAACAAGCCTTCTGTTGTATTTTCTCTGCCTGTCCAGATGAGGAGAGCAGTGACAAAACAACTTTGGTGGACACCTGGTGTCCAGCCAGGATCAACCCACCACAAACAGTTTCATAGAATAGTTTGGGTTGGAAGGGACTTTTCAAGGTCATCTTGTCCAACTTCTCTGCAATGAGAAGGGGCATCTCCAACTAGACCAGATTGTTCAGAGCGCCATTCAGCCTGACCTTGAATGTTTCATGGGATGGGTCAGCTACCATTTCTCTGGGCAGCCATTTCCAATGTTTCACCACCCTCACTACAGAAAAAAATTCTTCCTTATATCTAGTCTATTCATGGAGCAGATCATCCTGAGTGAGATGACTCAGCATGTGTGGGAAAATAGGTGGATCAAGCTCAGTCAGCATGAGTTCATGAAGGTCAGGTCCTGCTTGACCAACCTGATCTCCTTCTATGATAAGGAGACTTACCAGCTTGGTGAGGTAAAGGCTGTGGACATTGTCTATTTAGACTTAGGTAAAGCATTTTTACACTGTCTCCCACATCATCCTCCTGATAATGGTCTTTATCACTGTTTTCTATTACAAAACCAAAAAACCCCAACCAACCAACAACAATAACAACAAAGTGAAGAGAAATATGAAATTATAATAAAAGAAAATTCTGCCTTCAGATGAAGCACACCACTAAGATCTTATTTCCATACACTGTCAATAAAAGGAAATCTAGCAGATTAGCTCAGATGCGAATATTTACATCTTACCACTTAAAGCAAAACCAAAGGTCCACCTGAGTCTCGTGTAAGGAAGGCCTGTCTTCAGATTCCTGCCTCTGACTCTGCTTAGAGTTCTCGCCCAGTGTTTACGTCTTTAGACTTGCTGCTCTTGAGACAAGACCTTTGTTTTTTTCCTGCTCAGGGAAACCCACCAAGATCTATATATTCATGATGAACATATTTACATGGCTTGAAGGGTGTGTTGTAGGAGTATCAGTATTTTCTCTGCTGATAGCACTCTTGCCATGCTCACTAACCCTTTGTTTCAGTGCCCCAGAAGTCTTTCTATGCAAATCAATTCACAGGGGCACTTTAACATGTAAATCGCAGTCTGCATCACAAGTGAGGAATCGATGGATTTTAAATTCCTTGCCTGTGGGGAAGTAATAAATGGTACTTATTTAACACATACTACTACACTAGGTGCATCTCCATTACCTAGTGGCAGTGCTATGCCAACTCTAATAGAGTATTCATAGTTTCAGGCGTACAAGAGAAAAGAACCAAAAATGTATGATAAATGTATTACTTTTCCTCTGTTCTGCGCCAGAAATAGTAATCGTGACAAAACATTCAGTGGCCTAGGATCTTGAAGGAGAAAATGGTACTGTTCATTCATTGTACAGTGAATGTTTTCCCATGGGGAAACATTACTGATTATTTTTTAACTGAATCCAAGATATTTCACATTAAAAAGAAAGAAAAATATAACATTTTCAAAGTCAGAAGAGAACTGATTTGCCAAATGACAATATGGCATGTGAAAAACCAGACATATAAAAAGAGTTAGATAGACTAAATAAGAGAAAAACTATGTGTGAAATTTAAACTCAATCCCACTGTCCATGTCACCCACAAAGATGTTGAACAAGACCGGTCCCAACACCGATCCCTGGGGGACATCACTCGTTGCTGGTCTCCAGCTGGACATTGAGCCACTGAGCACTACTCTTTGCGTGCGGCCATCCAGCCAGTTCTTTATCCACCGAGTGGTCCACCTATCAAATTGATGTCTCTCCAACTTAGAGAGAAGGATCTCATGTGAGACAGTGTCAAATGCTTCGCACAAGTCCAGGTAGATGACATCAACTGCTCTACCCCTGTCCATCAGTTCCATAGCCCCATCCCAGAAGGCCACCAGATTGGTCAGGCAGGATTTCCCCTTAATGAAGCCATATTGGCTGTCACCAACCACCTTGTTGTTTTTCATGTGCCTCAGCATGCCTTCCAGGAGAATCCGCTCCAAGATTTTTCCAGGCACAGAAGTGAGACTGACTGGTCTGTAGTTCCCCAGCTCATCCATTTTCCCCTTCTTAAAAATGGGGGTTATATTTCCCTTTTTCCAGTCATCGGGAACTTCACCTGACTGCCATGATTTTTCAGTCCCTTCCTGTTATCTTTGATGTCCCTAGCCAGACTTGATTCTTTCTGAGCCTTAGCTTTCTTGACCCGATCCCTAGCTTCCCATACAATGTCCCTGTGTTCTTCCCAGGCAGCCCGTCCTTGCTTCCACCTTCTATAGGCTTCTTTTTTCCTTCTGAGTTTTCTCAGCAGCTCCTTATCCATCCACGAAAGCATCCTGGTCTTCTTGTACCCTTTCCTTCTTATTCATTTCCATGTAATCTGTATTTTATTCTGTATGCAGTGTCTGTATTTTAAAGAATGAAACGTGACAAAGAAGTTGGTTTTTAGAAGTAAGACAGGTCTAAATGTTTTTGATTGGTTGTAAAGAACATACTTAGGCCTGTAGTTTGAATGATTATGGTACAATATAACTACCTAGGTACATTTTACAGTGGAAAATTGTAAGGTAACTTCTTCAGCACTTAAACTGAAAGACCTTCCTTTTAAAAAATGCCTACCAAAATCAATAAACTTTTTCTGAAGTCTTCCTTCTTAAGAAAAAGTGTGGTGCTGAGCTGTTTAGGAGATCAGGAATCAATTTGTGAGTAGAAAGAATCTGACCTGATATGTTTGGCAGGATAGAAGAATTAAAAATATGTATCGGTTTCTGAGAATATCTGTGCTCAAACCATCTCAGAATGAAATTTAATCCAGGTAAAATTAAAATCCAAATAATCTTTGCAATTGTATATGTATACACATGCACCATCCCCCTCTATCCATCCCTTCTCTTCCCCCAAAATATGGAAATATTCCCTTTCATCTCTTAGTGATATGTAACTAAAACCACAATACTTAATTTTCAGATCTCCTCTAATTCTCCAGACTTAAGAAAACAACATGAAGTTTTACAGAAACACTTGAAGGGATGGGAGCCAGCTCACTGAATGTAAGTATAGGATGTGAAGGACTATATCGAAGTTAGTCATCTTAATCATCCTTTATGAAAGGAAAAAGGCATTTGTAGGGTATGAATCGTTTTTTCATAAAATAGGTCAAAAGACTGATATCTTCAAATTGTCATTTTTCTTCTTTGACTGAAAGTGGAATATCAAGGGAATGACTCAACTATAGTTGTCTGCACCATCGATGTCTAAAATGAGGTGAAAATTATACCACACAAAATGATTTTAATGAAATTATTTATTTTAAAAAATACTTTTACAAAGCTGAAGTTGCATTATCATTTCAAACTTGTCATAGAAATATATCCAAGCATATCTAACATCTTTCTGTTTGGCTAAAACTGTAACATATTTTAAAATTTCTATTTAAAATAATAGAACTTTATTAGGTTGTGTGATTTATTATATTAATCATTTTCTAAAGGCTGCTATGGTACAGACTTCTTCCCACATTTGGGTAAAGACCAAATGTAGAACTTATATTTATATATGCCATAGTACTTTTTCTGAAACTGGTTGAACTTACACACACATTTGACAGGGCTTCCCCATATTTTTTTTTTACTTTTAGAAGAAATATATTTGAATTTTTACATCCTCCTTCGTTTCTCCATGTAGTAGTTTTATGCAGATTAATGGGAGCAAACAGAATCTTCAAAGAACCTTTTCTTCTGTGTTCTAGTGTCAACAGAAGTGAGACTTACCTCACCTAACCTTAGGTGTTAACACTGTAGTTTTCTGTAGCTGACTTAGTCACTATAGCCTTGTGGTGAGGAACAGGCGTTTTAAAGCATGATTACTATTAAATATTTAGCTCCTGCTAGATGAATCACTCCTTAGAAGTACCTGTCATTTTTTGGAAAGAAACTTAATGTGCTAATCTCAGTCACAAGGCAGCTCTACAGTGCTCACCAAAAGTAATCCAAGGAGCAAACCGTTGTGCACGAATTGGTTGCTGTCTCTATTCTTGTCTCGGTTTTGGACTCTTCCACCTAGATGTCTCTTGCCAGAGAAGTAGTTATCTGTGCATCCCTGAATAAGAGCTAGGAAGTGTCAACTAGTCTTGGAAGCCTGGCCATGGTTTCTTACCTTGACGTACACGAGTGTTTCCAGTCTGTAGGAATAATTTTTTTTGTGATATCCTTAATTTGTACAGCACAGTTGGCACTACTTACTTTCTAGATGGAGTCTATCTGAAAATATGACATCTATTAAGAAGCAGACCTTTCTTCACCTCAGTAATTGCAGGCATGGGGAAAAAACATAAAAAATGTAAGACTGCAGTAAAGCAGAAGACATTTAGTGGCATGGAGTGGTTGTTGTATGTGCAATATGTGATTAGGAAATAACCTGAAAAAATGACTCTTACGGTACAAATAAATTCACAGATGCCAAGTTTTGGCTGCTCTTGGCATGAAAATTTTCCTCTCTTCAACATGCCAGTTTATGAATAGCTGCAATTAAACAGTAAAATGCATAGCATTTTCAAATAAACAGCTTGAGGATAAGTGCACATCCTCTGGAAATTTAAGCTTTGGTGGTGATGCTGTAGTTTGAAATGTTTGAGAATCACTAGATGCAGATAGTAATCTGATGTGCCATCCAACTCTTGTGATGTATGTTAATTTCTTCATTTAACATTTGTATGGTACTAGTCTGGTGATGACCAATTATCTTTCCCTAGATGCTGTTAAAGAGCACAATAAAATGTTATTTTTTTTGCCCTTTTCCCTGATACTTATGGCAAAGTCATAATATCAGTAAGCCACTGTTTTTCCACAGTTGTTTAGTGTTTTCCCTTGTGCTGTAAGGTTCTGCTGTTAGATTCTGCTGCAGAAGATTTGATAATCCATCTGAGAATGATATTTTTGCCTTCTACTACTTAGTTTGCATTTGTTAGGGTTCCTGTTCCATAATAAAGCTATTAAGGCTTTTTTAACTAGCCTGAAAAAGTGCCTGTGTACATTTTCAATTTTCCTGCAGAAATGTTCACACTCCAAAGTCTCCAAAATGAGACTGAAAAATACATAAAGAGTGGTGAATTATCACTCCATCAACTTCTAAGCAAATCCTAGATGCCTGAAAAGGAAACTGAAAGAAATGCTATGTCTTTTGAAACCTTCCAAAGGATCTTTTGTAGGTCAATTGTAGTGTATGAAAAGGTGGTGACAGTGCAAAGAAGTGACCTTTATTCATGATCGTTAAATGTTCTTGATATTTCTAAAATAGGTCTCACAGTTTCAGTGATGTGGTTGGAGGGTTTTGTTTTGTTTGTTTTCTAGTGTTTGAAGGTTTAGACCATATAAGGTCAATAAGGGACTTGTTCTGACTCTGTACCCCTTTGTTTCTGCTGATATTAGCAGTATTGAGACTTCTGCCCTTTATAGAAAAGAGTTAGTTTTTTAAGATCTCTATGTAACATGACACAATTTTTGAGCTTACGATTTTCATGTTTACATCTTTAAAAAGGAATATGTTGTATACAGTCCAAAAGACACAGAGAGGGCAAAGAAAATACCAACCAAAACACATGCCAAAGCATATTTACAGCATCTTTCAAAGAGATACTCATACTATTTTTATTTCCTCTTAAGATTCATTCTGTTTGTGTTTACTTATATATACCTGGGAGTTGTCAAAGGAGAGCAGTGTTTAAGAAAAGGAGTTTGTTTCTGTTGTCACACCTTTGATACCTATTCATCCATCCAGAGAGCTCTGCTTGGTTTTGGTTTAATTTTTATGGCTTCTAGAAATCATGGTTCAATGAGAATACACTTGTTTGTGCATTTGTGCATATTTACTTATTTGTGTATATTTTAGTAAGGGGATTATTTTGTCTGTGCAGGTCAGAGGACATCCGCTTGCTGATATGAAAATGTCTCTGTATATCTTTGCTGCCAGCATGGGGTTAGAGCGTATTTCTATGGAAATGAGATCTTTACTATTTATATTTCCTGGCTCTCAAATGATTCATTAATAGTATCACCTTATGCGACTTGGAACAACTATACCTTCTTGTGTGAGCAAAGTTCTACTGCATCAATAAAAACAGCAAAAGTGCTGTTCATTATACTTTAACAAATGAGGAATTCAAAATCCAGCAGATTGTCATGTGTGAGACAATAACGTGATTTACATATTAAAATGCCCTGTGGGTGGATTACCATAGAAAAGATCATTACATAGTAGAGCTGTTTTTCCCCTTCATCAAAACTTCTTTTTAAATGTCTCTTAGAGAAACAAGTGAAGTGAAAACTGTCTTGATTATATATCTCATTTCATTTCTCTTGTCTTTAAAAATCAGAGAAGTTGAAGAGCCCAATGAAAAAACAGAAAAACAGCTTAAGAAATGGGAGAAAAAAAATCTTTGACAGATTGAAAACAGTTAAGAAAGAGGAGGGAAAAGGTGGAGTGGAGGATGAGAGGAATATATTCTGAATCTACTAATACATTAGATAAGTTTGCACAAGCATAGACCTTGAGGAATTTATGTCGAAACTGAAGCAAGAATGGTGTTCCAAGATTAATGCACATCTATAGGTGCAACAAACAGGAACCAATTTATTCTACACAATAGTTAATTCTACAAAAACATTTTTTTTTATTTTTACTTATATGTTAACATTACAAGAACAATATGCTTGAATGGTCAGACAAAAGAGTACTATAATATATCAAAATTAAGACCATGATTAAAAGATTTAGGTGCAACATTCACTCATGCACCTAGAATTTTGTAGTCTTATGTTTCCAGAATAAGTATTTTTGCATGATATATTAACCACTGACACTGGAGTTAGAATTCGATGGAATTGCTGGAGTTAGAATTTCCATGTATAAAACATCCACACATACGGGGATATGAATGCAAATTTAGTCCTTAGATCTCTTCAGGACTGATACTGGAAAAGCATCCAGGCAGATGTCCATACCTGCAAAGTTCTTTAAATACAAACAGAGACTACTTTAAAAATTAGGCTATGAAGGTCTAAATTTGTCCACACACTCTACCTTGGCGGGGGGTTGAACTAGATGATCTCCAGACATCCCTTCCAACCCTAATGAATCTGTAATTCTGTGATTTAGTGTTTTGTGGCAAAAATATGCACACTGGTGATTTTTGTTTCTTAACATGAGCTAGAAGATTTTACTTTTTTTTTTCACAAAACAGACTGCATTTCTTCCCATGATTTGCATCTGCTTCTTCCAATGAAACAATGCAATGATGCTTTGTAGCACAGGATCAGCTTGAACACTTTCCTAAACTGTAGCTCATGGACTGCCTACAATTTGCAGAAAACCCTTGATCTGTTGTCCTGGGTTCAGCAGTAGCAGTCATTTTTCTCCTTCTTAGTAGCTGGTGCAGTGATGTGGTTTTGACTTTCGACCTGGGAACAGCACAGATAACAATGATGTTTTTAGCTACTGCTTAGTAATGTTTAGTCTGGCGAAGGACTTTCTGAGTCTCATTCTCTGCCAGGGAGAAGGGGAAGCCAGGAGGAAGGAGAGACAGAACACCTGACCCAAACTAACCAAAGAGGTATTCCATACCACAGCACATCATGCCCACTGTATAAACTGGGGGCAGTTACCGGAAGAGTTAGATCACTGCTCGGTCGGGCTGGGTATTGGTCGGTGGGTGGTGAGTGGTTGTATGCTCTTCCCTTGTTACTTCCCTTATCATTATTATTATTGGTGGTAGCAGCTGTGATTTGTGTTATACCTTAGCTACTGGACTGTTCTTGTCTCAACCCGTGGGAGTTACATTCTTTTGAGTCTCCTCCCCATCCCTCCAGGAGTGTGGGGGGGGGGGGAGGCAGGGGAGAGAGTGAGAGAGCGACTGCGTGAGTTACAGCTGGACTTAAACCACGACATTTGTCTATAAGGATTGCTGCTGATCACATAGTCCAGCCTCATTTTACTTCTCCCCTTGCAAGTCATATTAAAAAAAAAAAAAAAGTGAAATGGATCATCAATTTTATAACATCATGTTTTTATGAAAATGATTGCTACTGTATGTAACCATTAGTTAATTGTCAGTGATAAGTGTAAGCAGAGGGTGGTCCATGAGACAGATTCTGTGTTCAAACACATCCCACAGAGAAGTTTCTGGAAACCTAATCTTTTCAAAACTAAATTGGTGCTGACAGACAAAATGTCTCTGTGCTGGCTGCCACAAAATCCTAAAGCCTCCAGCTGCTGTTTTAGAGATTTTAGTGAGACTGTATATTCTTGAGGAAAGTTTAATAAAAACATTCTGGTTTTGTATAATCAATCTTTTTGCCTGTGTGTTTGCTCTGATCTAAAGCATATTAAAGTCAATTAGAGTGACTGTGTAAATGAAGTGATGTAATGATAATGTAAGAGTCATTGTGATGTGACTTACATTGAGCTCTAAGCCAACTTCTTGAAACTCAGCTGTTTCCATAAACCTCAGCAGATTTGGACTGACTGAGTGATCATACAGTTAATGAAAATATTGCACTCTACTGCAGAGCTGCACTCAGTGCGCCCTGGTGGAGGTCCTCCTGCAGCAGCTGGCTGAGCTGTGGGACACAAAAGGCTAAAAGATGTCAGGGAAGCTGAGAGGAAGCAGGACTGATTGTTTCAGGCCTGAAACTGTGCAGGGGCCTCAAGCATCCGTCGTAGCTCATGGAGGAAAGAACGAGGCCGTTAACCCAGGAAGCTGGGAAACAGTAACAGAAAAAAACAAGAAAAGGAGGAAGAGGGCAATTAAAAGCAAGAGGCTTCCTCCTAAATATGATGTCCCCACCCAGAACCGCTTCGCAGTTGTGCAAGGGGCTAAAGAGGAAACACACACCTTGCAACATGAACAACCGACTGATGCACTGGTAAAGATCACTACTGGTCCTGTCAGGAAAAAGTGGCAGGTCATAGTAGTAGTGGACTCTGCTTCGAAAGGCACAGAGGCAGCCATCTGTTGGCCTGACTCAGCCTCAAGGCAGGTGTGTTGCCTACCAGGGGCTAGGATCATGGATGTTGCAGAGAGGCTGCCTGGACTAGTAAGTCCCACTGACTATTACCCACTTCTAGTGGTCCATGTGGGTGCTAGTGATATAGGTAGCAGTAGATTAGAGAACGTAAGGAAGGGCTACAGAGCACTGGGAGAGGTGGTTAGGGGCTCTGGAGCTCAGATAATCTTCTCATCAGATCTCCAGGATAAAGGGGAGGACCTTAAAAAGGCTAGGTGGACTTGCCAGGTTAATAAATGTTTAGAATAGTGGTGACATAGTCAGGGGGTTGGATATTTAGAACACGGGACTCGATTTGGGAGGCCATGTCTACTGTATGCTGGTGGAGCTGGTCTGAAAACAAAGAGTGGTTTTGGTAGTAGGCTTACCAAGCTGGTCAAGAAAGCTTTACACTAGATGTGTTGAGGAAGGGGGGCATCATTCCATCCCAACATACACATAGTTGCCAGCACATATAATTAATGCTCGGAGCAATGCAGAGATACTCCAGGCACTCCAGCCAATGAGCCAGCTTAATTTGGAGCTCGACTCAGGTGCATCTATATGAATGCCCGTAGCATAGGGAGCAAACAAGAGGAATTAGAGATGTGTGTACTTCTAGGGGGATATGATAGTATAGGCATCAGAGAAACATGGTGGGATGGTTCCTATGACTGGAGTGCTGGAATGGAAGGTTACAGGCTCTTTAGAAAAGAGAGGCCCGGCAGGCGGGAGGGGGAGTTGCTATCTGTGTTAGGGATAGGCTGGAGAGTATGGAACTCTGAGGACGGGTGAGCAGTCAACAGAGTTTGTGGGTCAGGAATGGGTTGCCCAAGGAAGTTGTGAATCGTAGAATCATAGAATAGTTAGGGTTGGAAATGAATGGGCTTCTATTGACTCCTGTGAAATAAAGGTAGGCCCAGACTTCATGTATCTGAAAATTACAGATCACTGTGATTATTCCGATTATTTCAATGGCTGACTGATTGTTCTCATCGTAAAAAATTTTCCTCCAGCATCAACTCAGAATCTCTCCAGGAGTAACTTGTACCCATTACCTCCTGTCTTTTCCATGTGACTCCTTGTGAAATCTAAGTGTCTTCTTTGTCACCACCCTTTAAATATCGGAACATAGTGACAAGTTATCCTCTGAGCCTTCTTTTCTCAAGGCTGAACAAACCCAGTTCTCTCAGCCTTTCCTCATATGGCAGGCTTCCCAGTCTTTTGATCACCTTTATAGCCCTTCTCTGGACCATCTCCAGCCTGTCCACATCTTTTTATAGAGTGGGGGCCAAAACTGAGTACAGTATTCCATGTGTGGCCTGATGAGTGCTGAGCACAGTGGGATAATGCTTTATTTCTGCTGATTATACCCTTGTTGATGTAACTCAGCTTGGGTGTTCTTGAAGATCTCCCAACACTCTCTAACTCCTTTGTCCTCCATGGAAGCTTCCCACAGAATCCTTTCCAGTTGAGCTCTGAGTAAGCTGAAGTTTGCTCTTTTAATATGTAAAATATTTTTCCTAGTAGTAAACTTCAGGGTGCTCAGCAGTTTCCCAGACTCAACAATATTGTGATCACTGCAGCCAAGGTTATCACTAACCCAAATATTTCAAAGCAGGTTTTTTTTTCATTTGTGAGTAGAAAGTCCAACAGTGCCTCATTCCTTCTTGGCATATCTAACACTTATATGAGGAAGCAGTTCTCTGTGCACTCCAGGAACTTGATAGATTACATGAGCTGCTGTAGTGTTCTTCCAAAAAATGTTTGGGTAACTGAAGTCACACATAAGAACCAGGTTCTGTTGACCCAAAGCTTTCTTAAATGATCCACGTATTGCTTCATTGGCCTTATCACCTTGGTTTGGAGTTTGGTAGCATTTGCCTATTGTAAGAGCTCCCTTGGAGATGACCACTTTGATCTTGACCCATTTGAAAAGGCTTCTACAATCCCCGTAGTTGACTTCTCTATGTTGAAAGTATCCTTAACACAGAGCATGACTCCTCCTCCTCTTCTTCCCTGCCTGTCATTACAAAACAGCCTGTAGCCATCCGTTGCTATCCTGCAGCCATGTGAGTTGTCCCACCATGTTTCAATTATTCCTATGATATTATAATTTTCTGACTGCGTGTGGAGCTCCAGTTCCTCTTTTTGGTTCCTCAGGCTGCATGCATTGGTATACATGCACTTGAGGTGGTTGGTCTTCTGGTTCTTTTCTTGGAAGGCAGCTAACGAACATTTGTTGCTCTTCTGGTTGGCCTGGCTTATTCCGCAGTTGGTTGCAACAGTGTGAGCATTGGACTTTGGACCCCCCCTCGTCCTTCTGTTTAAAGACCATCTCACCAAGTCAGCAAGATTCCTCTACCATCCATCATAAGATAGGTGAAAATATAGTAGTATCTTTTCTTCTCTTTGGTATAGAGACCAAGCTGAATTTGTCCCCATATAATACTTGCTATGTATAGAAAACGTATGACTATGAAGTTTGAATGCCAAATACAGAAGAGAAAGGCAGAAAAAAATGAAAATACATGTGCCTAAAAATATCTCCCTTGGGTTCACATATTTTTAAACATCACACTTTTAGTAATAAAACAAGGATTTTCATTTTACTTGTCTCCTAATCAGCTATCAGAAGCAACTCCCAGAAGCTTTTGTGTTGATGTTAAAAGGCTTTGTAGGCTGCTAAAACAGCACATTCTTCTATAGGAGACAGGAATTATTTTCCTTACAAGCCAAGATTTTGCTATTGCCAACTGGGGCTATCTGTACAGTTGCTGTATGAGATATCTGTAATAAAATTTTACTTGCCTACAGGGACAGTTGAACCACAGGTTTCCATCCTTCTCTTGTTCCTGTTGATGAGTGTGTGATCTCTAATGCATCTTTTTTTGCTGACATGAGCATAGCTTACCAAAGAAGTATTTTCAGTAGGTATTTTAGAGCAGGCTAATACAGTTTCTACCTCAGTATTTCTATAAAATTGAATTCTAGGCTTCTGAGTGACACCAAAGAAAACAAATCAATTTTGTTTCTGTGAATCAAATAAGTGAAATACACTAATTTATATGAAACCTAAATAGCAGCAACTGAGGTTTCCCCACACCTCAAACTCACCTTAATTTGCATTTGAGGGATGACTACACAGCAGCAATTTTAGAAGATGCACAGATGAAATGTGAGAGCAATTTCATTTGACTGGTGAAATAAGCAGCACTGATGCATATTTTTGGCAGAATAGTGTAGGGGCAGATTCAAACCATACTGAGGTTGTCTCACTCAAAATCCGGAATTATTCTGAAAAAAAAAAAATAGCATTCTTGTTTGTAATTTGCTGCACTGCAGTTAAAATCAAAGTTGTGCTTGGAGTTTATGGATTGAACTATTTAAGCCATTGGAAGCCAGTTTTCATTTACCAAAATGGCTCCAAAACTGTATTGGGATGGAAGATAGGATACATTTTGTGACAGCTCTATTAAATAGCTTGTGTTATTTAATTTTTTTTCTCAGCTTTGCAAGAAAATCTAAACAGATAATATGTTGCACACTATTTTTAATTTTAAGCATTCTTAAGGTAAATGGAATGATAATGACTTACATCTATAAACATACTTTTAGTCCAGAAAAACTAAAAATGGGTTCGCTAAAATGAACATATAAAATAGTGTGCCAAACTGCAGACACATAGTTATATCTGTATTGCAAATTCAGTAAATGCTTAACAACACACAGCACAACAACAAAACTGCATAGTGGGGAGCAGAGAAGCTCAATGTATCCAACTGACAAAAACCTGTATCAGTTAATCTGATTTGAATGTAATTAGCTACATTGGAATTTTCTGCTATCTTTTATCTGGGTTCTTGTACAGCCCTCACCAGTGTAATGTGTGAGTATGTTGGAGATCATTAACTGATGCAGCTAGCATTTGTGACATCTTGTTCTCACTCCTTTCCTTTAAGTGGAAAATTATCTGAAGATTTTTGAGCCAAGAAGATGCATATACTTATATAATTCATGCCTGAGATACTATGGCTATTTGTGATTGAAAGTAAGATCAAGCAAACTTTTGCTGGATTTGAAGTGGTAGCTGCTGAAGCTCATGTAATGATCTTCTGCATTTTGAGAGGAGGCCACAGACAGCTTTACTCACTTATTGTGTTCCAGAGTATAACTGCTGTTTTGTTTGCTAGTTCATTTGGCTCTGGGTTTGTGTTTGTTTGGGGTGTGCTGTTTTTAAGTCCTATTCCCATATTTACAATAGCATAGGAGTTTCACTGTGGAATAACACAATAAGCTTCACTGCTGTTTACTTCATAGGAATATATGAACTATGGATAATCACATTGGTTAGTAGAATTTAGCAGTGATATCAATTTTTCAGTAAAACAGAATAATAAAAAAGGGAATAAAAGTCTGTATATTGCTATGTTTCTTATTTTTAGGTTCATGTTAGGATGTTCTGTACACATCTAAGAGTTTTTGAGGAGACTTTCATATTCAACCATTTTGACTTCCACTGCTTTTATGAGTAACTGAAAAATACAAGTTACTGGCACTGAATGGTGAATTGTAAGAATTTCCTTGGTGGATGTGGCCAGGAGACCTTTTTTTTTTTTCACTTCATCTGTAGTTGATAGATATTTGTGACTTTAGAATCTCTCAGGAAATGTGAGATTAATTATTACCTTTTCCTCCATAACATAGTAATTTGAGAAACACTGGAAAAGAAAATGAGAAATTGGAAAGGTGTGCTGGAGAATACAAAAAGTTATCAGACAGATCTTGAGAGAAAGATTCAAGAAATAGATTTTATTAGATAAATGGAGCAACATGAGGAGAAAAAGATCTCATTAATCTCTCGTGTTTTTCTCTCTTTACAGATTGAGCACTAAAGCAGAAATAATACAGCTTGTTTGAGATCAGCAGTTTTGCTGCAAATAGAAGTCTGGGAAAACAGATCAATGAGCACCAGTGTTACAGGGAAAAGAATGCAGATTCTTCCTTAACTCAGCCTTTCAAACCATTCCAGTCTACTGTGATTGCTCTTAAAAGGATAAAAGAGGCAGGACTTGCAGTCCCATAAAACATTTAGGAAAGTCAGCTATATTAAATTTAAAAAGGAGGAGAAAACCCCCTAACAACTTCCTACGTTACAGAAATTCTGCTCCATTGTTGATTTACAATATTCCAGCTTTAAGATGAGGTCCTTCACACTCTTTTGATGTTATCTATTTGATAGTATGTACTCTAGGGAGGAATTTTTTTCCTTTGCATAAAAAAAAAATGTACAGAAAATTTTCATTACTTTTTCTCTAATAGAACAATAGTGGTAAACTTAAAAGAAAATTTCTTTAATATCACGTTTGAAACTTGTAAATCTATTTAAAAGTTTTTGTTTTTAATAACAATTCAAAAGTCAAGTAGAAACTATGTATAGATAGACGCAGTCTGACAATATTGTCTAAAATGTGGATATCTATTCTACTGTTTTCTTGCAAAGTGAGTTGTGATGTCCTTCAGAACTGGTCACCCCTCTTTTCTTCCCCTGCTCTGCAGTTACCCTGGGAGTCATTCAGACCTTAATATTCTTTCCAAAGTTAAGGTTGCTCTGCTGTCAACCCAAGTTCCACAATGCTGTTGACAGCCAAAGATATGTTTTGATTAGCGTGTTTGGAGGATGGCTGGTTACTATGGCACAATCTGAACTGGCTGCAACTGGCCCAGCAAGAAAAATTATGTGCTCTTTGAAATAGCTCCTCTCCCTCTGTATTGCTACTGTTGGAATGTCTATGGCTGCAATAGCCCTGGAATATTGATTTTGAACAAGTCTTCAATGTTCCTTTCTATTTGCCCTTTGACAGACTACATCCATGGTTCTCAAGATCAATAACTTTCAAGAATCTTTGTGCTTTTACTGTGCAAGTAAGCTCTCACTTTATGCTACTGAGATGTGTTACTCTGTATATTTTCTCTTTTATGCTCAAAATTGTGTTTCCTCCATTCCTAAGTGAGGAGGCACAGGTACAGATTGTGTCTGTGAACTGGGTTTGGATGTGAAATACAGTATGGACCTAGCCTAGACAAACAGTAAGGTCACTTTTGAGTGAATATTGCAAAGATGTATCTGCATGGCCTTATGGAAGGAGGGCAAGAAAAGAACAGTGCTGTGTAGAAAATGTGTGAAGAAAAATGTCCAAAAGCCAAGAAATTAATGAAATTGTATGACATAAACAAATAAAATTAATTCTAAGAATTTTTAGATTTTTATATAGACTTTCAGCAAGAAATGCACTATTTCTCTAATAATTAAGATATACTAATCTTTAAAATTAAGTTAGTTCACTGAAAAATTAACTTAATTTGTTGGTCCCCAGAGGAATATTCTGAAAACAGCTGTAGCAACTAAAAAACACTGAACTGAATCAGGTTCTGAGACCGAGAAGAGAACTACGTTCAGCCTGTGGCAGCCCCATTGTGTCAAATCTGATTCAGAGCACTGAATATGTTGGGCTCGTATTTTGGTTTACACTTGTGTTTTTTTCTTTGTCCTCAGTTTCATGTATGTTCTCTGTAGACATTTGAATGAATACAAAATATATCATTCATTTCAGTCTGAGAGACACAAAAGACTTGCTTCAGTGATGCTCTGTTTTATTCTTAAAAAAACCCAAAACTGTCTGATGCAGGCTCTCATCTAGTATGTATATTGTCATACTTATATGGACTGAAGGTGTTACCACACTCGTCATTTCCTTTCTCCCTCATATTGATCTTTACAATAGACAGAAATTCTTAAACTTTGGAATTTATCACAATGGCTTTTCTTGCCAATTCTAATGGGTTGAGATCATTGTATCTGCACTGAAATCTTTCCTATCTTCTTACTTTTCTCACATTTCAAGAAGTCTGTCTAGTTACAAAACCCTTGTTAGAAGACATATATGAATGCTTTCTGGCTTCTAATCTGCTTGAAAAAGAAGTGGCTACCCTCACTAGGAATTAAAATATTGTCTCAAAAGGAAATAGCTCTTCTTCAGAAAAATCTTATGTCTAAAGAAAGGTTATTATCTCTGACCTGATCCCTTCCTTCCATCCCATTTACTGATTTTCTTCTCTCTTCAGATTTCAGATTTGATAACATTACTGCCAGAACACTAAGTTTTATGTGAATGCAATGACACAAACTTTGCTAACCTGGTTTCCCTTCACTTGTTTGCTCACTTGCTGTCAACAATGGTTTCATCAGCCACCAAAATCTAATTGAAATGGCAGTGCTGCATGTAGTCATCCAATAATTATGAAATAAGTAGTCTCAAATTCAAAAGCATTTGAAAAAAAAGGCTCCTAAAGTAACATAAACAGAAAAAAAGTAATTAAAGAGCTCCTTCTATTCCTTGTTCTTTTTTTTTTTTTTTTTTTAATGCATATTTATCTAAAGGCATCACTTCTAGGTTCCAGAGGTAGATTATTATGCATTGTTCCTGTTTCATAAAAAGACTGACTGGATGCAGTTTATATGGAATATTGTTCTAGTAGATAGCACAAAAAAACCACTTCATCATTGCACCACCAAAACATGTTTTGCTTTCTCTTTGGAGAACTCCTGTGGTAATACACACATGACAGTTAATCATAGATTATAAAAAGCAGTGCCCTTTATCATCTAAACACCAAATCTTTAGAGGCTTGCAAATAGAACAGCCTGCTCAGTGATTGTAGAAATGTGATGTCAGAAGGCTGTTCTGTTCCTTATTTGAAATCTCATCATGTTATTCTATATATTCTACACCCTACCTTAAGAAAATCAGGGCTGCAACTTGTCCACAGACTATAGAATTTTGCCTTAATGGAAACCATATAGCAGTAGTGTATTTAAAATTTTGAAGGAAAGTGTAGCAGAGCTCTCAAAATAAGCGCTGCTCATGAATGTATATATATAGTCCTGTGATGGGTTGGCATAGCAACTATTTCTTAGAACTCTGTTGCTGCCTAAGTAAACAGCTAGAGCACTGAGCATGTCTCTGCTAAGCTGTGCCTGTCTGTAGTACAAGCATGGATTGTACATGAACATTTTCTTCCATAGATGGGTGTATTTTAGTGGTGCTCACTTATACTGCCATTGTTACCAGTTTTTTTATCATAAACCCTTATTTTCTAACTGCTTTCTTGTTGTGATTGAACAGAAGATTCTAATTCAAGAATTTGCATTTCAATCCAGAACAAAGCTTGGCATAAATAGTACCAGCCTAGACACTTTTTTATTTGCTTGGTTTGTGTAATTTTTTAATATTGTATTTTTCAGAATTCCAACACAAACTAAATGTGAACATAAATTAGTCATGGCAATCACTTAAATGAATGGCATACCAGATTGCACTTATCGTGAAAGGTTACTCCATAATCCAGTCTTTTTATCTGCATTTGTAGCAATTTTTATTCAATGTTTTACGCTAATACATATTTTAAATGGCTATCATTTAACCTGGCAGCCTTTCATAACTTCAAAACATGCACCTAGATGTATATTGTTTGACATTGAAAACCAAACAAAACTTGTGATCCTTTAAATAAAGATTCATTTATAAATAGTTTCCAATAAGTTTACAAAGCAATTATTTAAAATGGTTAATCATTTATAATAAAGTCTACCTGAGTCATACGTGTCTTATAATCAGTTAAAACACCTATCTACACAGTTGTAATTATCTGCAGCAGATGGTACTAATGTCCATAATATACTGGTAAACTATTAATAAATACTTTGTAGATGGCAATAATCTGCTCATTAGGAGTTATTATTGATAGATATAAGCTCTATACTATTCTGTTAAATTCTCTAAATAATTACTAACCGTTTTAGTTAATAAACCTCTACAAACTATTTATCTATTTTTAATGAATGAAAGAATGTTGCAATTAGTAAATTGTAAGTGCCTGATTCCCAGAGTGGCATGTTAGATTCTCTTTGATCTGGTTTCCCTGAACATTTTGCTCTGTACTTCTCCTCCTAGTGAGCTTGACAACTCAAGCCATCAAGGCTCAATAACACACTTTCCTTCTTCCTCCTTGATTTCTTTCCTTCTTAGGAACCTGTTATGGGTCATCTTTTCCTTCTGCTGCTTAGAAAAATGTAATGCATGGGGGAAAGCCCTCCTGTTCCACCTGAGAGCATGAGGACAGAGTGGATGGCAGGGAACCAAAATTGCTCTGTTCTTGCACTGATGTATTTGGATGCAAGATGCAATGCCTGTTAAAATACTTCACTACAGCATAAGGTACAGTAAGTTTGTTATTGTCTTGGGGTGGGACTTGACTCACTTCACATTAGCTCTCCCTAGTCTCCTTCAGCAGACTGCCTCAGCAGTCAGTGAAGAAAGATAAGCATCTCTTAAAAGGTGTATGATATCTTAAGAAAGGTGTCTTAGTAGGTGTGATGAGTCATCCTCTGGAAGGGCTTAGCTCTCAAGATTCTGCTGACTACTGAAAGAAGCTGGCAACATGCTTTGGCTGAACACTAAATTCTAGACAACTGAAATTAAGTGACATGAGCGATGTCACTAGTGTGGGTTTCAGCTTGAGGTTGAAATATCTGGATTTAATTGCAATATATCTATACATCTATATGTGTACCAATTACCTATACCACCACATTTGGCAGTGGCCTGTTAATACATTTTCTGGAGTCTGTAGAGTAGTTATCCTCTGTAGTCTGATGTAGTTGGTCAGCTGAGCAGTCCTAAGGACTTAATTTGCTGTGTTGGCTATATTTCCAGTGGCTGTAATAGGATCTTATGCTTCTGAGTCACATGCGGATGCTTACATTTGCAGACAACACTATTTAGAGAATATGAATTTTGCCACTGATGTCCAAATAGCACACTGCAATGAAGAACTAATCTGTGTTGGCATGTAAACAAAATGCCCATTCATAATTATGACTGTGGGGTGTTCCAGGGCCTGTTTTTGGGATTTTCTGTAATTTCGTTGCCTTTTATCAACTACTGTCATTAGAATGAAAATCTTTATCAGGAATGGCGTCCTATAGCCTAGCTTCTGTTTCATCATGGGCATTACAAAGCTACTCCTGAGGTGCTGAATCATAGAATCATAGAATAGTCAGGGCTGGAAAGGACCTTAAGATCATCTAGTTCCAGCCCCCCTGACATGGGCAGGGACACCTCCCACTAAAACATACCACCAAAGGCTCTGTCCAACCTGGCCTTGAAAACTGCCAGCGATGGAGCATTCACAACTTCAGGTCTCCACGCAGCCTTCTCTTCTCCAGGCTGAACAGCCCCAACTCTCTCAGCCTATCTTCATACGGGAGATGCTCCAGTCCCCTGACCATCCTCATAGCCCTCCTCTCGACTTGTTCCAGCAGTTCCATGTCCTTTTTATGTTGAGGACACCAGAACTGCACACAATACTCCAAGTAAGGTCTCACAAGAGCAGAGTAGAGGGGCAGGATCACCTCCTTTGACCTGCTGGCCACGCTCCTTTTGATGCAGCCCAGGATACGGTTGGTTCTGGGCTGCAAGCACACACTGCCGGCTCATGTTTATTTTCTCATTGACCAACACCCCCAAGTCCTTCTTCATGGTTATTCCCTTCTACTGCATCCCTCTAGGTGAGCTGGGCATCTGCTCACTCCTCTCTAGATGGCGGCTCATCCTCTGAGCTCCTCAGCAGCGATTTGCGCAAAGAGATAGACAAGCTGCAGAAACAGCCAGCAACGGGGCTATGCTCTGCCCTCTCCTGTGCTCAGGGAACAGAATTTCCCAGGGATCTGGTCTGCTCTTCTCCCACAGCGACATAGAACCCCTCTAACTAGCTGTAGGTACCTTGTAAACTGAAAACGTCACCATCACATAACTTTGACAAAGGCCAAAAAAGAAAGTTAAGTATATTGATTTTTAAAGATTTGATCTTAAATACAACGTAAAATATCAGTCAAACTAAGTAGAAATGGACATGCTGCCATTTCCAGTAACTGTTCCTCTTTCAAAGAGCTGGTTTAAGATGAACAGTGTAAAGCCACAATTCTAATAAACCAGAAGCATGCCTTGGCTTAGTGCAGGTTTGCTGCAGATAATGCAATGCCCCTGCATTGCGAATGAACGGAGCACTATTCCTGTATGGTTTCAGTGCATACCTGAAAGAATTTCTTTTTACTGACCTTGGGTTTATGATTCATCTGACTTTATATATAATGCTATCTTGGATTCTCAGCTCATCTGGGCAGTTCCAATATTCTTGGGAAGGAGACAAGGTTTCTGCCACGGCTTCTGGCTGTCCTGACAGAGTGTGACAGAATGATAGATGCAAGCATTTGTAAATCTTCGTCTTGTATCATTTGTTCTTAGATATGTTGTAGCCCCTACCTTGAAACTGGCACTTAACAGACTTACCTGATGCTTCCGTCTTTCTGCATTTTCTGCATTAATATCAGGCTAGAGATTTCACATTCTTGATGAGTTGCTGTGGTTGTGCACTGCAAGGCTGCTCTGGATAAGAAATCAGAAATGTATTTGTCAGTCTCTTTCATGCTTACACTTTGCAATTTCAGTAGCATACACTAAAAGCTTTCTGTGACTGACTGTTTTTTAAAAAGCACTCCCAAGTGATTTATGGGTACTTTCTACTGGGATAGTTTTCCTTTCTTTGATCATATTGTTCAAATATCTTGCATGCAAGCACTGCTATAAGAAACTGTTTTCCAATTTTGACTTATTTGTTTTAGGTGATTCTAGTAATTCTAGACATGACAACTTCAGGCTGCCTCTTCTGTAAGAGTACTGCCCTGTGTCCCATCTCACTAGCATCACACTGACAGCAGTTTCTTTATTCACATCTCTGTATTGATAAATTTAGTGGCTATATTTTGTTGAACTGTCATACGACATTTTCTTTCAGCAGTAGCTTCAAGAAGGATTTGCACACAAAAGTTGCTGTCTCCTCTCCCCCCAAATGTATTCTGCAATTACTAGTAGCCTCTGATTAACTAGTATTTCAAGTATGGATGTTTCTTGCTTTGTGTTTACTTTCTTAGATTTAAGGTGCTGGGAAATAAAGAAGACTGTTTTATGTGACTTGTACAGCATGAAGTATTGCTCATCATGAAGTCTTCTTGTACTTACACAATATGTGGCTGATTTCCCTGACACCTATATCATGCAAACGAAGTTATGACTGAGGTCTGCTATACCAGCTACCATATAGTGCCTTTCCAACATCACCTATGATATAGTTGGACTAACTTTAATTCCAGGGACCATCTTTTGGACAATTTGGACACACTAATTGTGCAGAATGTGGTGAGGTAGCCACTTTTGCTACTCAGGAATATTTGCCAATACCTATCTTTTTGCATTTTGGAATTTGGCACCAGGTAGTTTTCCTGTAGTTTTAATTTTTGCACTGCCAAGTCAGGTAATATTTCATGACTGCAGACATCTGGCAGTGAGCACTTTTTGTATTTTGTTTAAATAGCTTGAGTCTGTACAAATGAGCTTCTTGCCTGACATTTCAATATCTACCACACTACTTAGCCAAAAAGTATGTTCTGTGACTTTCACAAGGATGTCTTTATCTATTATGTGCTGATTTGCTCTTGTTTTCTTTATGCTCTTTTTTTTCTAATGCACTGGGCACTTTGAAAGGCAGGTGCTGCTCCGATAACATTGCTTCAGCTATCTCCACATGTAACATAGAAGAAGCCATTTCAGATTTTCAAAAACATTGTAGAACCCTTAGCAGACAGGTATCACAATGGGATTGCCTCCTCTAGGTGTTTCTTTAATATTCATTAGAGTGCGTGTTGCTGCTCCCTGTCTGAATTCTAGTCAATTTACGAATTAATTTCTTCTATCTGAAAGCATTTATCCTGTGCTAAACAAGATGCTCGAAATTCCAGCATTTATACTTTTCTTTGTTTTGTGCTTGCAGTTGTTATTGAAAATATTATCATACGATTTTAAAATAAGTTAGCCTGATTGTAGGAGGTTTTTTGCTTATTTAGTTCTAAAGAAATCACATGTAGTGAACATACAGCCTGCCTTTAAATTTACTATATTTTCTACTATCTTGTCTGTGCACTTGATGATAGTCCATACTATGCAAACCATTTATTTTTGCTGATTTCCATTTACTTAGTGTGATACATATGCAAAAAAAAAAAAAAAAAATCCTTTGAATCAATACGTGTTTTTTTTTTTATTTACTGGACTGATTTCTCTTTAATACAACAGTTGTATATGTCATCATATGCAAAGCATTTCCACCATTGAGCTTTTTTGCAACTTGATTATTTCTTTGAGTTATATTTGTTTGATTATTTTGGGTGGATCTTGGTATTTCTTCCCTATTTACATGCTTTCTCGATGTTGATCAGGAAATTACTTATCTGTCTGCTGCACTAAAACTTTTGCCTAGTCTTTTGGATTGCATGTACCTGTTGCTTTCGGTAGAGCTGCCTGATTCCATTAGGATGCATGACCACTTACATTTCCTCTGTTTGTCTTTCATCTCTGTTGCTGATTGATCACATATTAATTTATCTCCTTGTGTTGAGTTGACTGCAGCTGGCAGGTTAAGTCCCCACCCAGTCATTCACTCACCCTCACACCCAATGAGATGGGGAAGAGGAATAGAGGGCAAAAGTGAGAAAAGTGTGGCTCAAGATAAAGGCAGTTTAATAAGTGAAAGGAAAAACAAAATTAAGAAAATCACCATGTGATGCAAAGGCAGTTACTCATCACCTCCTATGAGCAGTTGATGTCCATTGGAAAAACTCATTCCCTCCTCAATTTTATTGCTGAGCATGACATCATACAGTATGTGGTACCTCCTTGGTCAGTTTAGGTCAGCTATGTGCCCTCCCACCTTCTTGCACACACACCAGGTGGGGGTGACAGAATGAGAAGCAGAGACCTTTACATTGTGCAAGCACTCTTCAGCAATAGATAGAACACTGATGCTTTATCAGGGCTGTTTTGGCCACAGATCTAAACCACAGCACTCTGTGGGCTGCTATGAAGAAGTAAACTCTATCCCAACCAGACCCAGGACATTCCTAAAATTTCTGAATCACACACCAACCATCCCGTGCAGTTTAACAAATACACTTTTTTATTTCACCAGTATTGATTTTAAATTGAGAAAATGCATGCAACATCTTTGTGTCCAAATAAAGCTTTTTGAGAGGATTTGCTTGATTGTGTAGGATTTTCACTGAAATATGTAAATTCTATTAGGCTTGGGCATGAACTGAAATTTATAGAATATCTTCTTGGGCTTGTCTAAGCTGAGGAATATAACAGCGTCTCTCAGATCTGGGCCCTGATGCATCTGTCTGCTGGAGTGGCATTCCAGTTTGGGATGACACTGTCTCCTCTTTCTCCATGTCCTTGCTCCTGTATGAAAGAAATATGAACTTGCAGGATGGACACGGTATGCTTTAGTTTTGTTTTCCAGCTTGAGCAATCAAGGGAAAAAGCATAGTCTTGGCCACCAATATTGAGACAGTTTTAGATTACACCCATTTTAAATGGATTACTTCGCAGTTTTCCCTGTATGGGCTGAAGTTTGCTTCCTTAGTGGAGTTTTTCTCATGCTCATTTCCTTATGCAGATGAATGTTGACCTTTTATTTCTCCTAGTTTCCTTCTTGTTCTTTTTGTATCTGATTTTACATTTCTGTTTGAATTCATTGCCGGTACAAAGTGATCAAGGAGAAAAAGACAGGTAAAGAGGGGAGAAGAGGTGAGAGGAGCAGAGTGGAAAGCCAGTGATGCATCCAGATCTTATTTCTTCCTTAACTTAAGCAGTTGTTTAACACCAATAACCTCTGGAACAAGAGTTTTGATCACAGCATAGGGCCACCATGAAAGAAAGTTATTTATCTTAGAAAAAGGGAATATAAATCCAAGATCTGTATTCAAAAAAAATAATAATAATTCAATAATCTGGACCAATCTGGATCTGGATTCGATAGTACTAACTCAAGATCTGCTATGACTCGATGGTCTTGCAAGGCACAATCCCTGTCTATGCACTTAACAGTAATTTATCTTACTGTCTTACAGAGGTGTTGTAAGTTTTCATTAGTGCTTTTAAATAACATTAATATCCTTGTCTGAAAATTGTGCAGAAACTGTACAGAAATAAAACATTCTTTTAATGTATTTTTATAGCTCAGATTTTTGTCTTAAGATGAAGAATTCTCTGTACTAGACCATATGATGAAAGTTTGTTTATTGGAAAAGCAAATGCATTGGATACTGAGACCATAAAAGCTTTAATATGCAGGTTTCTTGCCTGTGCATGGCGTATAATACTGATTGTAGATTATTTTGTGATGATAGACTGCATCTGCTCTGAAGGAGGTAGTTTGATGTATGATATTGATACAATGTAGATTAAAATTCCTGTAGTTTCTTCTTAATAATAACAACAGATAAGAATTATTATGATCTACTGCTATCAACAATCTGAAGATTAATTTACTTGTTTCCTTTTAACAATATACAGAACACAGAAGCACAAGCAAAGAAAATGTGAACCCTAGGAATAATTGCAAACTAAAAAATTCACATTTTAAGTTTCAGTACTATTGTTTCAGGAAGTGCGTATTGATTTCACAGTAATGGGAAAAAAACACTGAGGAAGAGCTTTGGTAATGACATGCCATATGATTCTTTTAGTGCAAATAATTCTAAATTCAGAAGTGAAAGGTTAATTTCTGTCCCATTGCTACTGAAAGATTTCAGGAAGGGAAAAAATGTCTGCTAGGTCTTAATTTTTGCATTTTACCACTAATCATCTATCTGTTCTCTTGCAATAACACAAGAAGCAAGTCAAAAGGGTGTTGCAGAGTAAAGTTCAAAAGTCCTATTGAATTTCTGCTGTCCTCAGTCAGGCAGTACTCTGTGTGGGGTTATGTGATGGGGTTATAGGATAGGGAGGCTGCAGGCAAGAAATAAAAGTGATAGAGGGGAAATGCCGTAAGGGTCTTGCTTGAGATGCTGCAATGGCTTATATGTTAGGTGTCAATGAAGACTGAACATGCCTGCGGCTAGAAAGCTCTATCAAAAAGAAAAGACAAGACGTTATGTTGAGCTTTACAATGCCTAGATTTTGTGCCTCAGACCCTGGACTGCAGTCCAGGATTCTCTGAGGCACCTGATCTTTCTGCAGTGTGTAGGGAAAGACAAACAATCAAGGGATGCATTCACAGTAAGTAGCATAGCATGCAGAAGCTGTCTAGAGGCAATCCATAAAGAAACATGGAAGAAAAGGATGTTTCTGAATGCCTTCCTGTTTCTAAAGTCAGGCATATAACAGTGTTTTTCCCAGCTAAAGCTGCTTTCGTGCCAACAACTTAAAAAGCAAGTAAGAGAAAATCTAAGCATATATTTTACCTTTGTTCTATAGGCATCGTACCTTTCAGACAAATCAGAAATTATGCTTTGTGTAGAAAGGATATGATTTAAAGATGTAGTCTGTCAAGAGCTTACACTGCAGGAAAAGTGGCTTAGTGCTTATATATGTGGTGGTCTCAACGAAAAACACACAAGGAAATTATTGCATGTCGTGGCACGTGACAGTGACAGGAAAGCATATGAAAGACTGCTCAAAGGGTCAAGTATAAACCCAGCAGATATTTCCACTTGTTGGCTTTGGAGGTAGATTCCCCTTGGCTAGGGCTCATCTTATTGAGGTGTCTCAGGCTGCAGAGTGGATGATCTGGTACCAAAACCAGCAAGAACTGTAAACAGCATTGTAAGTGGTGTCTGTGACTAAAGCTAGTAATCCCAGCTTCTCAGCAGAGCTAGTTAGTTTTAAAATATGCTCTGCTGATAGATCTATACCCCTCTAGCTCAAGAGATAACAATGATGAGGCTATTTCAGGTTTTTCATACTACACTCCACTGCTTGTTGGAGACACGCCTGAAATGTCCTGATTTGCTATTCACTGCTTCATTAGATTAGTCTGTATTTTCACACTGCTTTTACTGTATGATGTTTAATGCTTCAGGGAAAAAAAAACCCTATACTTTTTTTGCTGTTGGGCTCATTGTTATCTTGAGAGTGCTGCAAGCATGCGTACACATTGTATCTCTTTTAGGCAGATGTGTGCCCTTCTGGCATAAATACCTGACCACATGCAATCTGTGTAAGGTATAGCTTCATAGTCATGAAAGTATACAGACACGCGCTTGTTACAGTAATATTACCCATCCCTAACCTGGTAAATACATTGTTTGTGGTTTGACAAATGAAAACTAAAGTTTGTTGGGTAAACGAAAGCAAGCTTTCATTAAGGCTTCAGTTGTATCCAGTGGAAAGTGATAAAGTAATGCCTTGCTGCGTTAACCCTAAAGAATCCATTATAAAAGCATAAACTCGCAATCTTTAATCACAGCTGTAATAACAACAACAGCAACAACAATAACAATAATGTAGTGGTGGTGGCTTTATTATTTTTGTAGAGAGGAACCCTTCCAATTTTCTGATCAACGTGTTATTGACCTGCCCTTCTTTTTGTTTAAAACCTGACAGAGCCTTGGGGAACAGTGCCTGTAGCACTGACAGAGAGTTGCAAATAGTGCTTCTGTATATGGAGGCCTTGGCTTTCCTGGTATTTTTGAAAGATAGGCTTGTGGGCACAGTATCAGGGACCTATTGATTTATACCTTTGTGCTCAGCTCCAGATAGACTACATTCTACAGGTTATATCAAAAAAACTTTGTTACATTCTCATGTGGCAATAAATTCTGTGAATAAGAATACATATTATTAAAAGTGATACTGTTTCAGAAAACTCAGCATGTAGACTGGGCATGACTTGTTTAGTGCATTTAAGCCCCAGCAATGAACCTGCAGTTAGTACTTGCATTTTTACTTAATTATTCAATACATATTGCTGTTCTCACACAAACCTATGAAATTCAGCTTGAAGGTCCTGTACAAAAGCGGCCCATTTATTTTAGTGTATAGGAAGGGGATTTAGAAAGAGCTTCTTTCATTAGTTCACTCACTGTGTTGACCAGTGGCCTCTAAATTTTCCTTCCATGATGAAAGTGTTAATATCCTGCTAATATTTCTACCAATATATATGATGAAACACCTGGAAGCATTATCCACTGAGTGCTAGCGCTGAGGCATTCATGATGTATATACATGTCTTCCTGAAAGAGGGTGGTCAGCACAGATTTGCTTCACTTACGTTGTAGTTAAAATCACGTCTGTAGTACTTCAGCTTGAACCCTGTCATTGCATTATGTGAACACCTGAAAAGTATGCCTACTTATTCCTTTCCAACTTAAAGACAGGTTAGTGTGAAAAACCCCAAGACTGTTTTTTTTTTCTCTTTTAGCTACATAACTAAATTACAAAATCAGGAAAAAAAATTACTTTGGGTTTAGTTACAAGCAGAATGTTTTAGGTTTTGTCTGATTGAAATGAAAAGTTCTGCAAATTTCTTTTCATGACAAAAAATAATGGGAAAAATGCATTCAAGTGTCTATGTTTTTCTAAATTCAACATGTTCACTTAAGCAATGCTTATGTGTAGTTTAAATTTGCTCATAACTTAGTTTTTATCTATCTCAGTTGTTTTGCCTCACAAGCGTTGCCCAGTCATAATTTGTATTTGCCATTTTCTCTGTGATAAGAAAGTGCTGTTGGTAAAAACTGGGTAGCCTGTTCATTTAGATAGTGTGATCTCTTATTTGCCTTACTCTGATGAAATTGTCCCCTTGCTGAAAACATCTGGGACAAAGTGGCACACAACGTTTATTATTTCCTTCTTTCACCCATTCTGTCATCCTGGCTGATGGACAGCAATTTACTGGAAAAATATTTTGGTGCGAAAGATATTATGTGTAAGATTCATCTAACTTTCACGTTAATGGTTGACAACTCACCATTCTTAAGACATGTATTTGAACTTGACTTTGCATACTTATGCAAATTTTTGTTTACTATAAGTTTCTAACTGAAATAATAAGTTTCAAAACTGACAGTTTTGTTTTCATTTTTTATAATTAATTCTCATAAAAAATAAATTGTCAACATGTAATGGTGCTACGCTTTGTTGATGTTATCCTGCAATTTAATTATAAGATTATCAGAGACTGATTTCACAAGCTTTTTTAGAATGAGCTGTGTTTTCAGATACCATTTTCCAACTACCAGTGGAGAAAAGCCTTCTATAACATTTTAAAAGGGAAGAGAGTAAAAAATGAGATGTAATACCCCTAGATCTAGAGGGTGTAAATTGCATACTGTCGTGTATGGCTACATTAAATTCCTCTGCAAGTTTTTTTGTTGTTTGTCATCAAAATCCTTACGTCATAGACTCACAGAATCACAGAATGGTGTGGGTTAGAAGGGACCTTAAAGATCATCTAATGCCAAGCCCCCTTGCCTAGGGCAGGGGCACTTTCCACTAGACCAGGTTGCTCAAAGCCTCAGCCAACCTGGCCTTGAATACTATCAGGGATGACGCAGCCACAGCTTCTCTGAGCAATCTGTTCCAGATCCTTACCACCCTCACAGCAAAGAACTTCTTAATATGCAACCTAATTCTCTCCTCTGTCAGCCTAAGGCCATTCCTCCTTGTTCTTTCAGTGCTCTTATAAAAAAATCCCTCTCCAGGTTTCTTTTAGGTCCCTTTTAGGTATCGGACAGCTGCTGTATGTTCACCCTGAAGCCTTTTCTTCTCCAGGCTGAACAACCACAACTCAGCCTCTCTTTGTAAGAGAAGTGCTCCAGCACCATTTTCATTTCCCGCCTCTGGGCACACTTGAGCAGGTCCACATCCTTCTTGTGCTGGGGGTACCAGAACTTCACCCAGTATCCCAGGGGAGGCCCCTCAAGAATGGAACAACAGGGGAGAATCACTTCCCTTGTCCATAGATATTACTGCTTTAAGTACAGTATGTTTGGCAGGAATGGGTACAATATACATAACCATGTAGTCAGCTGCAATATCATTTTGCAAAGCTGTCTCAGGAAATGAGACTGTGAGCGCAGGAGCAATAAATTTCTTCAGTTAACATAAACAAATCTGTGCCGGGTTTGCTCTCTACATGCAGTTCCTCCTGTCACAAATATGAGTTTTTTTTCTAACTTGGCTTTTGTTCTTGATGTATGAGGTAAACACTGATATTTACCTTGCAGATACTGTTTCCAAACATTGCCTTCTATTTTGGTATGCCTAAGTTGTGTTAGTGTATATTTTTCAACATTTTTTTCTTATATTACCGCTGAATTCACCATGTATGGTATTTCAGGTATTACTTAAACCTGTGAGCTTTGAATTTTGATAAGACTAGTGCCAGGCAACTACCATTCCTATCTTAAGAGTTGGGTCCACTTTTTGCATCTCCCTCTCCTAAGCAATTGTTCTGAGAATCCCAGTCTCCAAACCTTTCTAGGCTACTCCTTAGAAAGTCTGTTTGATGTACCAATCTCACGCTTGAATCTGTTCTACCTCATTTCTGCCAAATGTTCCAGAAAGGGAGTCTGCAGCTCTCAAATCTTTCTGGGACTTGTGTTTGATTTGCACGCCTGATATCTGCAATCTGAGAAATATATTTTTATATTTGAAGAATGCGACCCACTTTTTCCAGCTTAGTCACCTAACTGGCAAACTCATTTTAGCAGCTAGTTGTCTAAAAATACATGCTTCACTTCCCTATAGAGACAATCAAAACCAGTAGATGCCTGTGAACGCCTCCAGAGGGAGATCCTGTCTGCTGAAGTTTCACATGCTTAAGTTTTAACAAAACATGTCAAAACAAACAGTTTGTTTTCGACTAATGCTGGCTCCCTGCAGTTAAAAGATGAGCTATGCCATACCCAGTTACTAAAGCTGAAGTTTCCTTACATGTTTGACTGTACTGACATACAGTTTTCATTAACATGACTCGTTAGCCAGTCTTACTTGACTGGATGTGAATCTGGAGACAACTGAATTTCATTTTCACTGCAAAAGCACCTATGGAGTAGGAACTCTTTTCTTAAGGTCTTTGAAAGTGTTTATGAAGGTTTGCAAGTAACTGGTGCTGGCTTTCTTTCCATGGTAGGACTCCATTTGTCATTACAAATGTTCTTTCACGCTTTATCATTTCAAGGATTCCTTGTATCTCTTCCCTGCCACTTTGGGCTGACATGATGATCATAGTCTTAACCACATAAAGAGCCAATTCATAACCTTTTCTCGTTTGCCATATTTTCCAGGTTTATTAATCCGAGGAATCTGCATGTGAGATTGTTTAACTTGAAATCAGTTGCTCTGTTTTTTATCAAAGCCTTTCAGAGATATGGATGATGTTCTTCTGCCTTTTTTCTCCAGAATAAAACATAAACATTCTCACTCTTAGAGCTTTCTGTGACATCAGCATCAAAAGACATAGTAAATGGACCAAGGTAGGCTTTTTTTACTTAAAAATATCTGCCAGATATGTTTTGATATCCATAGTACAAAATAATATTTGAATTGACTAAAACCTTTGGTATTTTTCTCCTTGCTTTCTTTTCACTCTTTTTAAAAGACTCACTTAATTCTTTTTGCCACTATTTCAGTAGAGGCTTGTGAGCTTTTTTCCCTTCAATGACCACTGAGTCTGACTCATTTGATGGTCATTCTAGCAAAGAGTTTAATTCATTCTTGGTAGGTGCTCGTCCATTTCTAACTTTCTTTGCTCCTTGAAAGAGATTCTCAAACTTCTAAAATTGTTTTAGTCTCTTGTACCTCTAATAAATGCAGTACTACATTAATGTTAGGGTTCTGCACAATTTTTTTAATGTATACTTTCAAGTCTGTGTGCACACAAACGTACCTCTTTTATTCATTGGACAAATTCCACTTTCAGATCATTTAAGGTAATTATAATCAATAGTTGCAATCCTTTATGGGATCAGATAGCTGAAACTATAGCGCCCTCCACCCCAAATTCAGCCATCTGTCACTGTCCAAAGCACTGAGAGCATGCACATGTGTCCATATGGATGAGAGTTTTACTAGCCGTTGTTTTAGAAGGTACGCATCTGTGAGAGAGATGCAAGTCCAGAGAAGCAGAGAGGCAAGACGGTAAGCAAGGATCAGAAGTTTTTTAACAAATTCTGAGAACGCAGCTCAAAGAAAAGTTAAAAGTAAAAACTTTTGAGAAAGGTTCTGCTTGAAAATGGCACTGATAACTGTGACCAAAGGCAATGCTTAATGCATTCTTAATTCCTCTGTTTATTTCCTACTTTGTTATGAAAAGCAGGATTCTGAAGATTTTCATAAACAAGCAAGATTATCAAAGAAACATCTGACTCCATTATCAGCTTCTCTTTGAGAGAGAAACAATACTTACATCCCCTTGTTAGGGAGGAGTTAGAAGAGACACAAATATATGTGTACATATGTGTGTATCTATAGCCTTTTAATGCCTACTTTATCTGAAGATTAATATCAGAAAACTGAGTCTGAATGACAAGGTCTGTATTCCTTAAGTCTCTGTGATTCTTATTTACTGATTATACTTGCTTATTCAGTATCTATTTCTTACCCCATTACAAAATCAGTGTGCCAAAACATTGTGTATTTTCTGTGCTGTTCTGATACAGAAGACTGTATCAGTTACAAGGCATAGGCATGAACATGTGAATTAGAAAGACTTATTTTTTCCTATATAATCTTTTTCCCTGATAAATGTAGCTTAGCATAATATTTGGTCTTAAATTTACTTTTGTTTATTACTGAAGATTTTTGTTTTTTGAATACATTTTCATAGTTGTATCCCTGTATCAGTTTATATAAATATTACTTTTGATTTTTGTTTGAAAGAAGATTGAAATTGGAGTGTTGTTTCAATAAATAACTGAATACTTGTCTACTTTCTGGAGCACGAATTGTCCATTTTTGTAAATATTCATTAGGCCTTTTATAAAATATCTATGAGTAATTGGACTGACAGATCATAACACAGCTCTTGACTAATGTATATTTCTAAAAACCATCACAGTAAAAAAACCCACCTGGTTAGTAGGCCATTTTAATCCTTCTTTGATGTGGAGATCTCAGTTTGTTCATCTGGGATCCTTCACTTAGGAGGACAGGAAGGGTAAAATGGGTTTTCCCTCCTCTTAGTTATCTCCCAGGGGATTCTGCTAGTAAAATTGGAAAGGTACGTATTAAATGTCTCCTAGTAGAGGACTTGAAGCTTATTATGTTGTGTTGTAATAGTCACTTTCTGCATTCTATCCACCTTCTATGGCTTGCCTGAGTGTATGCTGTTTTCTTCTTGCATTCTTTGAGGTAGAACAGGTCTGTCTTTGGGTTGTTGAAAGGTAACCTAGTGCTTTGCATACTAATAATTTGGCCCTGTGCTAAAAGGAATTTTCCTTGGTCTACTCTGAAAATATGAATGTTTTAAGTTTGTGCTTTGTATCTCCACATTCAGCCTGGAGATTCTTAATGATGTTTTGCTTAAACCTATACAAATATACAAACTTGAGACGTATTGTGACGCAAACTCTTAAAGGCTCATCTGAGAGCTAGGTGTGTAAAAAAAAGAACATTCAATGATGAGATCCTTAAGTTGAAATGTGGCTTTACTTAGTTTCTACTAATGTTTGTGTGGTTCTAGCATACTGCCAGCACTTTCCTCTTCTCTCTTATGCTTACAGATTAAAGATAGTGCCATATTCCAGTGATTGCTGTGTATTGTATACATGAACATGTCAGGACATGCCTTTAGCTGACTCTGCATGCCTGCATAAATAAACATGAGTTGTGATTCTCCACGGATCTAGCACTATGCCAGTCTTCTGATATGTTGACTCAAGTGAAAATAGGGTAGCTAATTTTTGTGGATATAATTTCTGCAAAGAAATATTAGTAGATGTTGTTAATGGCTTAAAAGTACTTTTTATTGATTTTTCTACTGGGATTTTTTCCTTTTTTTCTTGAATGAAACATTTATAAGGATACTGGGGAGGGACTCTTCATGAGGGACTGTAGTGATAGGACAAGGAGTAACGGGTTCAAACTTAAACAGGGGAAGTTTAGATTGGATATGAGGAAGAAATTCTTTACTGTAAGGGTGGTGAGGCACTGGAATGGGTTGCCCAGGGAAGTTGTGAGTGCTCCATCACTGGTTGTGTTCAAGGCTGTGTTGGACAGAGCCTTGGGCATCATGGTTTCGTGTGAGGTGACCCTGCCCGTGGCAAGGGGGTTGGAACTAGATGATCTTAAGGTCCTTTCCAACACTAACTATTCTATGGTTCTATGATTTCTGTAAAATTTTATTTTATATGAGAACAATTTTGTAGTAAAATAAAACATATGATATAGGGTTGTAGTCATCGTACATCTTTGTGTTCAAAAGATGGTGTTCAGCATTTTCAGAGATAAAGTAGCACTGGCTGGCACTCACACGGATACCATCACTTCTGATGGGAGAATATCACGGACAGTTGTATGAGGTTGATCTGTAAAAGCTGACATTAGTAACAGCAGCTTATTTTTCTGTCCAAAACTTATTAACAAACTTCCTGTTTCCTGAATTTAAGACATGAATAGTGCTGGCTTGTGAGGGAAAGAGCTGGCAATTGCTACGCACACGCACTTTCCTACTTGTCTCTGCCAATATACCATAATCTTGATTAGTGATACAGCCTGATAGTCCAATCTCTCATATCTCCTGGGTCTGGATTTGCAGCCATGCAGAACTGTGCCATATTTGGAGGTTCAGTGGGGTGTGACGAACAACTCATTTGAGACTAAAAGCAGTACTTGAATTTTATCTCCTGAGGTAAAAGGCTAGTTCACTTACAATTTATGTTATCTGGCTCACTTATGACAAAGATTTTCTGCACCAGAAATACCTTGACAGGTGTTAGTACAAGGCACCCTAGCTGCAATTAACACAACAGCTTTATTAAATTTGACATTGACATGTGTATTAATAATCCTTGGACTAGCATAAGAAAATCACTCAGCTATATTTTAAAAGTTTAATTATATATGTGCATATTTGTGTTTGGTGTCTCTCACACCCACAGTCAATTTTCCTTGCCTAATGCCTTCTGTCACATCGGTATTATAAAGCAGATGTTTATTATAAATTATACCTCTTTAATATATGAGTATGTAAAGATGCAAAGTGAGTTTATGACTTTTCAAGATTGTGTCTCACAAATTAAACTACATACGAACATCAATCCTACAGATTCATTTGCAAATAAAATTACCTGAAGTGCAATATTGTGTAACTGAATGCTAAAAGTCTACTAGAGAAAGAAAGTATTTAAGAATGGTTGAAGTACTGAAACGCATCAAGTCTAAAAGAGACAAAAGATTCTAAAAACTTCCTTGTCATACTCAGTTCTACTTCACATTAATACTCCTGCTTTCAACCTTCCCTGCTGTCACAAAGCTTCACAAACTTTAAAGAATAATATTCAAATGCCGTTATCTTTTAATCTGTGGTATTTTAGAAAATTTTACAAATTTCTATTTATTGTAAAGTGAAAAAAGCGCAACTGAAATCTAAAAAAGACTGGGTTTTACGTGTGCCATTTCTCACAACTAGAAGAAAAAAAACTAGGCTCCTCCACTGACAGAGTGAAATTTTTCTGCATTGTTTATTTTCTTGATATTCTTTTTCACTCTCAGTTGTTTGAATTCCTTCTCACTCCGAGAAAAAGGAAAGGTTTCAATTGTTGAAATTGTATGGTATAGTAATTTGAAAATTAAGAAATCCCCTGCAGTAGTTGTAATTTAGTGTCATGAAATAATTTCATCTATAAATCCGTTAATTACAATTTGAACCCCTTGCTGAGTTGACGGATTTGAGTCCAGATACAACAGTAGTAGTACAATAGCATTTAACCCCTTTTATTTTTGTATTAGTGCTTCTAAGTAGCTTAACATGTGTGAAAACAAATAGAGTGATTTGAAAGTTATAAGAAGGAAATGGAACCACAACAGGAAAAAGAATATTTGCAGTCAGCTTCAGGAAAAAAAGGAATTCTCTGAGAATGCTTTTAAAAAATGGCTTCATTCTTTCCTTAGGGAAAGAATAAGGTTTAATTTGTTCATAGATTTTGAAACCTACGGAGACACCAACAGATGTACCATGCAGAACAAGCTTGCAGTGCCAGGGCAGTGACCTAGATGACTTTTAGTCTCAAATTAAAAGACCACATGCTGCTTCTGACTCATCTAGTGAAAGTGAACTGAGGTATTTGAGTGCTTTTTGAGATGCTGTTTCACTTTTGCCTTTTTTAAGTTTAAATTTGTGACTTCTTCATCTTCAAATGTTAGGTTGCATTACATAGTGGGGAGTCTGGTGCTGTGATATCTCCTTAAGTCTTTCTCCCCCTTTTTGTCCCTTGGTCTTGTTTTCTTTTCAGCTGGGATTTATATGAGCTAATAGCAATTTTTATGACAAATTGTGATCATGAGATGGTCGAATTCAAGATTCTCAGAACAGTGAGAAGAGTGTACAGCAAGCTCCCTGCCCTGGACTTCAAGAGAGCAGACTTTGGCCTCTTCAAGTACCTGCTTAGTAAGGTTTCATGGGATATAGCCCTAGAGGGCAGGGGGGCCCAAGACTGTGGGTTGACATTCAAGGCTCACCTGCTGCAAGCTCAGGAGCGATGCGTCCCAACTATAAAGAAGTGCTGCAGGAGGGACAGGAGACCTCCTTGGATGGATAAGGAGATGCTGAGAAAACTTAGAGGAAAAAAAGAGGCTTATAAAAGGTGGAAGCAAGGACAGGAGGACTGGGAAGAATACAGGGATGTTGTCCGGGAAGCTAGGGACCAGGTTAGGAAAGCTAAGGCCCACTTAGAATTAAACTTGACTAGGGATGTGAAAGATAACAGGAAGGGATTCTATAGGTATATTGCAAATAAAAGACAGATTAGGGACAATGTGGGCCCCCTCCGGAGGCTATTGGGAGAATTGGCTACCCTGGATTTGGAGAAGGCTGAGGTTCTTAATGACTTCTTTGCCTCAGTCTTCACTGGCAAATGCTCTGACCACACCACCCAAGTCTTGGAAGACAGACGCAAGGACTCTGAGAATGAAGACCCTGGGCCCACTGTTGGAGAGGATGTGGTTCGAGACCATCTTAGGAACCTGAACATACACAAGTCCCTGGGACCTGATGAAATTCATCTGTGAGTCCTGAAGGAGCTGGAAAATGAAGTTGCTAAGCCATTCTCCATCATATTTGAAAAATCATGGCAGTCAGGTGAAGTTCCCAATGACTGCAAAAAGGGAAATATAACCCCCATTTTCAAGAAGGAGAAAATGGATGAGCTGGGGAACTACAGACCAGTCAGTCTCACTTCTGTGCCTGGAAAAATCTTGGAGCAGATTCTCCTGGAAGGCATGCTGAGGCACATGAAAACCAACAAGGTGCTTGGTGACAGCCAGCATGGCTTCACTAAGGGGAAATCCCACCAGATCAATTTGGTGACCTTCCATGATGGGGCTATGGAACTGATGGGCAGGGGTAGAGCAGTTCATGTCATCTACCTGGACTTGTGCAAAGTGCTAGACACTGTCTCACATGACATCTTTGTCTCTGAATTGGAGAGACATCAATTTGATAGGTGGACCACTCGGTGGATAAAGAACTGGCTGGATGGCCGCGCGCAAAGAGTAGTGCTCAGTGGCTCAATGTCCAGCTGGAGACCAGTAACGAGCAGTGTCCCTCAGGGATTGGTGTTGGGACTGGTCCTGTTCAGCATCTTTGTTGGTGACATGGACAGTGGGATTGAGTGTGCCCTCAGCAAGTTTGCCAATGACACCAAGCTGTGTGGTTCCGTTGATAATGTTGGAGGGAAGGAATGCCATCCAGAGGGACCTTGACACACTTGTGAAGTGGGCTGATGACAACCTGATGAAGTTTAACCATGCTAAGTGCAAGGTCCTCCACCTGGGTCGGAGCAATGCCAGGCACAGCTACAGATGGGCAGAGAAGAGATTCAGAGCAGCCCTGCGGCAAAAGACTTGGGGGTGTCGGTCGATGAGAAATGAACATGATTCTCCTTCAGTGTGCGCTTGCAGCCCAGAAGGTCAACCGTATCTTGGGCTGCATCAGAAAGAGCATGACCAGCAGGTCGAGGGAGGTGATCCTGCCCCTCTACTCTGCTCTTGTGAGACCTCCCTTGGAGTATTGTGTGCAATTCTGGTGTCCTCAACATAAAAAGAACATGGAGCTCTTGGAACAAGTCCAAAGGAGGGCAACGAGGATGATCAGGGGACTGGAGCACCTCCTGTATGAAAGTAGGCTGAGAGAGTTGGGGCTGTTCAGGCTGGAGAAGAGAAGGCTGCGTGGAGACCTAATAGCAGCCTTCCAATACCTGAAGGGGGCCCATAGGGATGCTGGGGAGGGACTCTTCATTAGGGACTGTGGTGAGAGGACAAGGGGTAATGGGTTTGAACTTAAACAGGGGAAGTTTAGATTGGATATGAGGAAGAAATTCTTTACTGTGAGGGTGATGAGGCACTAGAATGAGTTGCCCAGGGAAGTTTGTGAATGCTTCATCGCTGGCGATGTTCAAGGCCAGGTTGGACATAGCCTTGGATGGCATGGTTTAGTGGGAGGTGTCGCTGCCCATAGCAGGGAGTTTGGAACTCGATGATCTTAAGGTCCTTTCCAACCCTAACTATTCTATGATTCTATTATTCTAGTCTAATGCAGGCATCTACAGTCAAAATGTAAAATGTGGATGTCTATGCTGGAATTCCTATGACCCCCCCTAGAGAAATTAAGACACTACTAGAGTAGAATTTAAATCATCTCAATATTAGTATTTAAAACAGGTCAGACAAAACACCTTAAAAAATACCTGTTCTTCTCTATTAACTGTAAAAATGACTAGATGAATAACAAAAACCTAGGTGCCTAATAGCAGTAGTTTGAAAGTAGTAGAGGCAATTAAGTGATATGAGTCCTACCTTGTCATCTGCTCTCTTATCTACTTTTAACTCCCATGATTGTTGCTGATGTAAGCTCTATCTGTGCCATAGTGTCTTGGCAGGTTGCTCCTGCCAAGTCTCACTCTGCTTTCTCGTGCCCAAATTTTTGAAAGGAGCTGTTGCATCTCCTTTTTTTGGGGTACCGGGAGGGATACCAATATCATCTAGTGATGAAGGAAGAGAAAAAGCACAGCTTATTACGCAGTTTTTTTTTTTTTTTTGCTAAAACATACACATTTTGTCCAATAAAATTTTTCATTTTGGCTTTGGCTTATCACTTGGAAAGAAATAACTCCTACATTCAACCATTTATGTACTAAAACCCATGTGAGATAGGAGCAAAGTACTAAGGACAATGAAGGAGAAGTAGTATTTCTTTTTGGTTTAAAATCCGTTCTCCCTGCACTCTTTCTTCCTTTTCTGTCAGAGAAAAAGGGTTATAAGTTGACATTTTAAAAGAGATTTTCTTACCTTCTTCAGCCAATGCTACAGCTAGGAAATTGGAGTTCTAAGCTATGCTCTTTCTAAGAGTACCTTTCCATATCACTGTATGCCAGATTTCTTTTCCAGGTCTAGCAAAAGTGACCTTCTGATATATTATTTAAGCTTGTGTTTATAAACAATCTTCTTTTTGTGGCTTAGTTTTGGGGCCAGGTGATTTCCACCAGGATTCCTATATGCACAGTAATTGTTCTTGAAGTGGTATGATTAGATGTTGGTTATGCCTTCTATTTGCATTATTGAATGTAAACAATACTATTTCATTTTGGGATAAAGATGAGAATCTGTGAAAATTCCCAGTGGAATCAGATAACTGAATGAACAGCAGTTGTCAGCAGGACATTTGAAATGTATGCCAGTGTGGAGGGATTTACTTGGATATTGTGATTTTAGGAGTCTGAGAGCTTGTGACAGAGAGGTAAAAGCTCAGAGAAAGAAGTAAAGAAAAAGGACGACTGAATCCAGCACACAAGGAAAGAACAAATATGGTTTCACTAGATGGGTAACACAAAATAGAAGAAAGGTTGAAAGGGTTATTTTTGAAGCTGAACATTACCTACCAAGAACTTGAAGCAGTCAGCAAGAAAACTGCCTCATCTGATTCTGGTTGTGTTCAAGGAAACTATGCTATGTACATTTTGTTGTAGATAATATTGAATCAAACACATCTGATCACACCATCAATACATTCCTGTAACTGATTTTCCCTTTCCCAGAGCAGCCTAAAATTAGATTAATTGATCAAGTCAAATAATGTAATAGTGCACATGGGGGTAGGATAGTTCGCATTGGCCCAAGGGCACAGATGAAAGCAGTAGTTTCCTGCTAAATACTTGGTTTTTTCTCTCCTCCCTTTTTAGCTCTTGAGGGGCCTGTGGACTCGGCTGTCATTTCACTGTCTATTCATTCACTATATTCACTGGTGGCAAAATATTATTTTCCGATTAAAGTGGCCTTCTACATGTGTTTTTCTGCACCAGACCTGAGGGATTATATTTGTTCATATATTTTTTTCCCCTAGATATTTTTGTCTTTGCTAGATTACCCCTGTATTTCTTGCCAGTACAAAACTTGGGGCTTCTTCATGCTGAGGGCAATAGATGCAAATGCTTCAAATGTCAAACTCTTCATTACTGAAGTGCTTGAAAAGCCTCATTATTAAGAAACAAAACAGAAACACGCACATCCATTTTACTTATGTGTCATTAGTGACAGTTAAGACAGACAAACATGCTTCCCCTCGCTTACTGGCATCATTCAAGACATAAATCTTGAAGGAAAGCAAATGTAAATGAATACATAAAAATTACTGAAATTTGAACTCTGGCTATAGCCTAACGAGCTGACTGAACATGAACCAGCTTACACCCAGCTGGCCAAGAAGGCCAATAGCATCCTGTCTTGTATCAGAATTAGCGTGGCCAGCAGCACTAGGGAAGTGATTCCTGGAGGTATTTAAAAGATGTGGAGAAATGGCACTTAGGAACATGGTTTAGTGGTGGACTTGATAGTGTTAAGTTAACTTAATGATCTTAAAGGTCTTTTCCATCCTAAGTGATTCTATGATCCTATGTATTGCAATATGATTCAGTACTAAATAATGTCAGGAAATGCTTAGCATTATCCTATTTTTTTTCCATGACATCCAATGCTCTTTTAAGTCTGAAATAGAGTGTCTGCATTATTTTCATAGGAGCTAAGAGAAATAACCTTCTAAGAAAATTCAAAGAGAGAGGGAAGGAATTCTCTGTTTCGTTTTTGATTTAAAACCTGAAAAAAACTTGACTAAAACTGAGACACTGAAGAGTACACATGTGAAACCCTCACAGACCATCTTCTGTGTACAAAACTCGCTAGTATGTTATTAAGCACTTTAATTTCTTTCAATTTTCGTTAGCAAAGCACTGTCTACAAGCTATTGGCCAAACTGTCATCTGCAACATGAAAAAATTCAACTGGTAAATGTACCAACTGCACAAATATACACACTGTGAGATGAAAGTACTGTGAGTGCAGAACTGTTACTACACTCCCCACAGTCTCATTCTCACTTATTTCTCAGGTATACATGTGTGCTTGGCTGGCAAGTCACTTGATTACAATGTGGGAAGTCTAAGTTCAAAGTTAGACTTGCATCTCTGTTTTCCCTTTGGAGATATTTTCCTCCCTACTAGGCTTCTTCTTGCTTCTATTTTTTTTTTTTTTGAAATGAAACATTATACGTTTTTATTTCAAACAAACTTTTTAATTTCAAATTCTGCTGTGTATTTTCCCCCCAGAGGATTAGAAGATGGCTGAAATAACTTGAAAACAAAGCCAAATATTAAGCTGAATTTTTTGTTTTTGGTTTCTCAACTGAATAAAAAACAATCCACGGTTCACACAAATCTACTTGAAAAGCTTCCGCAGTGAGTGTACAGTTGCATATGAATAAGCATACAGTACATAACTTGATACAGTAAACATTTAACTTCCCAGATGAAATGCCTATAGCATTTGGGTTAATGGTAGTTAGCTTGTTGTGACTGTGCTCTGTCAAGGTCTTCTGAGATCTTGTGTCATGCTTTTCATTTACTCCACCTGGGTTCATGACTTACTTTCCAGTTATCCTGTCATTTACATTGCTTTATTTCCGCATAGCTGCTTGTCAGTGAAACCATTTGTGTCCGTGGGGAGGCACATTTATTCTTTTCTTGAAATGCATCCCATTTTATGCTTCAGCACTTGAAATCTGGTGTGGTTTCAGTTTGTTTTTTCATAAATGTTTTAGGTTTCAGTGGTTTATTATTATTTTGTTGCCTCTTGTGTTTTACATGCTAATAGCAAATCAGTTTTTTCTCATAACTTTCATTTTGATGTCTAGTCAGGATTTTCTATTGCAATGGAGGAGTTAGAGGATCTAAACTTTTTTTTCAGTGCATATTCCAAGTACAAATTCTTTAAAGAGAGTATACCTACTACAGTACTGAAGCCTGGATTTGTGAGATGTGCTTGGAAAAGTAGTTTTTATAACCACATGTACTATAGGTAACCTCTATCTGATGCTTCAGCTGAGCTAACGGGGCAGGAATAGTAGGGCTACTGTTGAAGAAGGCACAGGATAAAATAGCTTGGGGAAATGCAGCATTATGTTATTGTGAGTCTCACTGTACTAAGGGCCAGGGAGATGTGTATTCCATCTAATACACAAGCTAAACAAGTATGAAGAAAATGCATCAGTGCTATTGTCATGGGTTCAGCAGTAGCAGTCATTTTTTCTTTTTCTCCTCCTTGGTAGCTGGTGCAGCACTGTGTTTTTGATTTGGGGCTTGGGAACAGTGCTGATAACACCAGTGTTTTCAGTTACTGCTTGGTGATGTTTAGGCTGGCCAAGGACTTGCTGAGTCTCATGCTCTGCCAGGGAAGGGGGGAAGCCAGGGGGAAGCAGAGACAGGACACCTGATCCAAACTGACCAAAGAGGTTATTCCATACCACAGCACGTCATTTCCAGGATGTGGAAACGGAGAGCAGAGACCCGGAAGGGTGGTGAGGGTGCACAGTGGAGGGTGCACGGTGGGGGGTGCACTGCTTGCTCGGGCTTGATATTGGATGGTGAGAAATTGTATTCTTTTCCCTTGTATTTTCTCTTGTCATTATTATTATTGGTGGTAGCAGCAGTGATTTGTGTTATACCTTAGTTACTAAACTGTTCTTATCTCAACCTGTGGGAGTTGTATTCTTTCGATTCTCCTTCCCATCCCTCCAGGAGCAGAGGGAAGAAAGAGTGGGGAGTGAGTAAGAGAGCGACTGTATGGGTTTATAAGCTTAAACCTCAACAGTTCTTTTTGGCGCTCAACGCGGGGCACGAAGGGTTGAGATAACAACAGGATTAATAGCCACTCGTCACAATGCTGATTTACTGGCTCTCAAAGTTGTTGCTCTGGTTTTCATGGCTTCAGTCTGTTGTACCTTACTTACAGCCAGTATTTGTTATCTTAGCACTCAGATATGAGTTTTGGGCTAAGGTTCTTGTTTCAGTGTCCTTTATTGGAATGGCCTGTGATACGGGTGGGCTCCAGAAGCAGGGGGGGGCAGACGGGGACATGGATGTGGACGTGGACTTGTACCTGGCAGCTCGGCTGCTCTTTACCGTCCAGGCCCTCATTTTCGCCTCCGTCTTTGAGAGGCTGTGCGGAGCCGAGGAGGGGCGGCCCCGGGAGCCGCCGGCTGCCGAAACGGCCAGGGAGACCGGCGCGGGGGATCAAGAGGCCGGGAAGTGGGAGACGGCAGAGAAGCCGAACCCCGCAGCTACCGAGCGGCGAGGGGGGGCGGCGGCCGATCCCAGCCGCGCGGCGGCCGAGAGCATTGCCCAGCAGCCACCCGCAGACCTCCGCGAGCCCGAGCCCCAGGAGGATGCAGGAGACCACGCGGCACTTCCCAGCAAGGCAGAGGAGGAAGATCTGGACTCAGACAAAGAGCAGCTGGTGGTGAGAGAGCCGGCAAGCCCAGCAGCTACACCAGCCCCAGTGACAAGTACAGCAGCCTCATTTGAGCGTTCTGAAGATTTTGAATGGCCTTTGGGTACCCTTGAGACCTGCCTGCTGATTCTGGTGGGGATCAGCATGTTGGCATGCATACAGAGTGTGTTTTACCCACAGCCGTTTTCTCTGGTCCCAAGAGTTAACCAGAGTGGGGTGTGGGCGTTGCCTGTGGCTAGACTACGATGCAGGGTGACCAAGAGATTTTCCCCAAGGATGGACAGTCATGAGTGGCAGGGTGTGTGGGACAGTATGGGAAAGTATCTAGTCCTCTGGGCCCCTCCAGTGCTTTGGAAGCACTGGAGATGGAAGGCAGCTGTATGGAGTCCCCAAGGACAAGCTGCAGAAACTGCTGGAGGGGAGAGTGAATTATTTTGAGCCTGGTGGGCCCATGACACTTCAGGCCATCAGGGCAGAGATGCAACATACAGATGGGCTCTTGATCGAGGGGTGGACTTAGCAATGGACACTACTGCCCAGGTTATTCATGAGTGTGAAACATGTGCTGCAATTAAGCAAGCTAAACGGCTAAAGCCTCTTTGGTATGGAGGACGATGGCTGAAGTACAAATATGGGGAGGCCCGGCAGATTGATTATATCACACTCCCACCAACCCGCCAAGGCAAGCACCATGTGCTTACCATGGTGGAAGCAACCACCGGATGGCTGGAAATGTACGCTGTGCCCCACGCCACTGCCCGGAACACGATCCTGGGCCCTGAGAAACAGATTTTGTGGCGACACGGCACCCAGAGAGAATTGAGTCAGACAATGGGACTCATTTCCGGAACAACCTGACAGACACTTGGGCCAAAGAGCATGGCATTGAGTGGGTATATCGCATCCCCTACCATGCACCAGCCTCTGGGAAAATCGAACGGTACAATGGGCTGTTAAAAACTACACTGAGAGCAATGGGTGGTGGGACTTTCAAACTTTGGGATACGCATTTACCTAAGGCCACCTGGTTGGTCAACACCAGAGGATCTGTCAACAGGGCTGGTCCAGCCCAGTCAGAAGTTCTACATACTGTGGAGGGGGACAAAGTTCCTGTGGTGCACATAAAGAATTTGCTGGGGAAGACAGTCTGGGTTTTGCCCACTTCAGGTAAAGGCAAACCCACTCGTGGGATTGCTTTTGCTCAGGGACCCGGATATGCTTGGTGGGTAATGCGGGAAGATGGGGAGGTCCGATGTGTACCTCAAGGGGATTTGATTTTAGGGGAAAATAATCAATGAACTCAATTGTATGCTGTTGCCTGCTATGTAATACTTTTATAGACCACCAACTAGATGTCCTCAGGTCACCAGTGACTGGCTCTCTGACCGTCTTCCCAACAAAGAATGAACTTTCATGAAACCGGATGAGTTCTGCAGTAAAGGAATGATCAGCATCAGCACGCAACGATCCAGCACTGCACATGGCCTCCCCTGCTCTGAATGACTGATACAGGAGATGGAGCTTGACGTCACGGACTGGATGGACTAAGCAGCTTTTGTAGGGATTGGTCCATGCACTGAGGGATGATGTCTCTCCCTCTGGGCATGTGTGTGGATGTATATATATACATGTGATGGTATATTGAAAATGTGGGACCTGAGTATGACGTGAATGGTATGGAATAAGGGGTGGAATGTCCTGGGTTCAGCAGTAGCAGTCATTTTTTCTTTTTTCCCTTCTTGGTAGCTGCTGCAGCCCTGTGTTTTTGATTTGGGGCCTGGGAACAATACTGATAACACTAGTGTTTTCAGTTACTGCTTGGTGATGTTTAGGCTGGCCAAGGACTTGCTGAGTCTCATGCTCTGCCAGGGAAGGGGGGAAGCCAGGGGGAAGCAGAGACAGGACACCTGATCCAAACTGACCAAAGAGGTTATTCTATACCACAGCACGTCATTTCCAGGATGTGGAAACGGAGAGCAGAGACCCGGAAGGGTGGTGAGGGTGCACAGTGGAGGGTGCACGGTGGGGGTGCACGGTGGGGGTGCACGGTGGGGGGTGCACTGCTTGCTCGGGCTTGATATTGGATGGTGAGAAATTGTATTCTTTTCCCTTGTATTTCCCTTGTCATTATTATTATTGGTGGTAGCAGTAGTGGTTTGTGTTATACCTTAGTTACTAAACTGTTCTTATCTCAACCTGTGGGAGTTGTATTCTTTCGATTCTCCTTCCCATCCCTCCAGGAGCAGAGGGAAGAAAGAGTGGGGAGTGAGTGAGAGAGCGACTGTATGGGTTTATAAGCTTAAACCTCGACAGCTATACAGGAAACTTAAAAAAAAAAAAAAAAAAAATTAAATAATAATATGATCAAACTCTTCAAAGAGTCTATGCTGGGTAAAATAGGGGAAGTTAATGAAAAATTTGAACTGAACACATTTATTCACTATATTTTTGCTTTCACAGATTCAATACTTTTAGTATCACAACCCCCCAGTATCTTTAAGGGAATGTTTCTGCTGCTCCTTTGTTTTTGAGCTTTTCATAGAATTTAGTATTGATAATTACTTTTAGATGGGAAATGCATCTCCTTGTAATCACCAAAACCAACTGCATGAAATAAAACAGCAATGGGATGTCCAGCAATAAACCTTTGATTAAAAGTATAACAAAAATATTGTTTCCTTTAACATCTTTATTGTTTACTTCTAATGTTCTCTGCTTTTCTAACTTGATTTTAATCTGCTTTCCAGGTTTGGTCCCACATGGTAGAATATGTGGAGACAGCTAGAACAGAACCCTGATAACTGGTCCCTTTTCATACTTAATAACTAGTGCTCAAGCTTAATCCATCCTCTACTGGACGGTACAGTCCACTGATTTCAGCAGATAGTTGTGTGAGTGTGCTAGTGAGCTGTCATATCAGCCACACGGCTACTGATTTATTGTTACTTTTTACTCTTGTTTTTCTCAGATAAAGTTTAGACTGTACATCTTAGTACATCCTAGACTGGATGTTAGCTAAAGAACACTGCAGCAGTCAGTCACAGAAGTCTTTCGGCTTGGAAGCGACCCGCAGGTATACCAGTCAGTTGATGACTTTGCATTGTGTCGGGTTTCAATGTTTAATATGTATAGTTATTTAGATAACTCAGAGAGTGTCTGAGAATCCTTAACTATTTATCCTTACAGTATCTCTGAGAGCTAGGGAATTGCTTTTGTCACTGTTTTACAGCTAGGGAGCTGAAAGGCAGTGTTAACTGGCTTCCCCAAGGTCACGTAAGAAATCTGCAGTGCAGAAAGAAAATGGCTAGGTAGCTCTGACTGCTGTGTGATCCTCCCTTTACCAGATATAAAGCATGAATAATCATAGAATCATAGAGTAGTTAGGGTTGGAAAGGACCTCAAGATCATCGAGTTCCAACCCCCTGCCATGGGCAGGAACACCTCCCACTAAACCATGCCATCCAAGGCTATGTCCAACCCCACCTTGAACGCTGCCAGGGATGAAGCATTCACAACTTCCTTGGGCAACCCATTCCAGGGCCTCACCACCCTTACAGTAAAGAATTTCTTCCTCAGATCAAATCTGTTTAAGTTTAAACCCATTACCCCTTGTCCTCTCACCACAGTCCCTAATGAAGAGTCCCTCCCCAGCATCCCTATAGGCCCCCTTCAGGTATTGGAAGGCTGCTATGAGGTGTCCACCCAGCCTTGTCTTCTCCAGGCTGAACAGCCCCAATTTTCTCAGCCTATCTTCATACGGGAGGTGCTCCAGTCCCCTGATCATCCTCGTGGCCCTCCTCTGCACTTGTTCTAACAGTTCCATGTCCTTTTTATGTTGAGGACACCAGAACTGCACACAATACTCCAAGTGAGGTCTCACGAGAGCAGAGTAAAGGGGCAGGATCACCTCCGTCGATCTGCTGGTCACACTCTTTTTGATGCAGCCCAGGATACGGTTGACCTTCTGGGCTGCAAGCGCACATTGCTGGCTTATGTTCATTTTCTCATCGACCGACACCCCCAAGTCCTTCTCCACAGGACTGCTCTGAATCTCTTCTCTGCCCAACCTGTAGCTGTGCCTGGCATTGCTCCGACCCAGGTGGAGGACCTTGCACTTAGCATGGTTAAACTTCATTAGGTTGGCATCAGCCCACCTCACAAGCGTGTCAAGGTCCCTCTGGATGGCATTCCTTCCCTCCAATGTATCAATGGAACCACACAGCTTGGTGTCATCAGCAAACTTGCTGAGGGCACACTCAATCCCACTCTCCATGTCACTCACAAAGATGTTGAACAAGACCGGTCCCAACACTGATCCCTGGGGGACACCACTCGTTACTGGTCTCCAGCCGGACATTGAGCCACTGAGCACTACTCTTTGCGTGCGGCCATCCAGCCAGTTCTTTATCCACCGAGTGGTCCACCTATCAAATTGATGTCTCTCCAACTTAGAGAGAAGGATGTCATGTGAGACAGTGTCAAAGGCTTTACATAAGTCCAGGCAGATGACATCAACTGCTCTACCCCTGTCCATAAGCTAAAACTTGAATCTCAGATGGAGTTTTTCATGATCCTTTGGCAGTGTGTTGTATTTCTAACTGTTCTATTAGCTAAAGTTTTTCCTTTACACTTAACCTAGATGTTCTCTGCTGCAGCATAAACCCATTAGTTCTTATTCTGTCCTCATTGACTAATGAGTATAATTTGTCCCTATCCTCTTTATAGAAACTCTATATATTTGTACACAGATCATGCCTCCCTTCAGTCTTCTTTTCTTTAGTTTGAACGTGACCAGCTCGCTTAACTTGTTCCCGTAGATCTTATTTTCCAAATATTTTATCATTTTTGTTGCTTTCCTCTGAACTCTTTCCAATTTATCTGCCTTTTTGAAAATGTTGTGACCAAAACTGGACACAGACAACAGAGGCCTAATCAGTGTCAAGGAAAAAAAATAATTACCTTGCTTGTTTTGCGTGTGATACGTCTATTAACACTACTCAATATAGTGTTTGTTTTTGTGAGAGTGTGCTCTTGTGAAATTGTATTTAGTTTTTCATTTAGAGTTTCCCACATAGCATTGTTCTTGCTAAGATTATATCATTTTCTGTACCCACTAAGTCTTTAAATGCACTTCCCTTATTTTTCTCATTGCTGTTATTGTTCGGTGTCTCTCAGTAACCTTAATCAGAAGAAACCTTGTCACTGCAGGTGAGAAGGGTCCACTCTGATTCTGGTGACTGGAAGGGCGTGTGAGAGAGGATGAAGAGGAGAAGTTTGGTGGAAGTATTTATTAGTATAATTAATGCCAAAGGAACATTAAACATTGTCGGTTTATATTGAGGGATTTTTGGTGAGAAGGTCAGCAATGGGTATATTTGATTATGCCATCCTGCAATAGCCACTGTAGACTTGTCTTTATTAAATCACATTTTAATTATTTCAGTAAAAATAATTTTTTAAATACATCAGGGTCATGTTATATTGTAAATGTGGCATTTGATACATATAAAATATTCCAAAAGACATAGTTTTTGCTTGTTTCTGATTGCTATGTTAGATCAAGCTGTCATACATCTTTGTACTATTAACTTTTAGTCATTACACACCTGCAAGTTCCCAGTTTTCTAATTAATTGTGTGCCAGTCCATATCATGCAGCCTTGAAAGGTGCTGCATAAATTAATAGTTCCCCCTGGTGACATCTGGTGTACAGTTATTTCCATTTTTCAGCATGTAGCCAGGTTTTAATTATTTAGATATGCTACTTTATTTACTTATAGTATGGAACATATTATATTTCAGTTATTAACCTAAATATAAAAGAACAGCCTGCCCAATGTTGAATGTAAAAATCCTGAGTCTTCTGTTCAGCTATTATAAAAAAGTCTCTGCTAGATCATAACGAACTAAGCTCCAAGGAAGCTGCTGAGTAGTTGCAAACTAAACCTGTTTGAGTGGCATATTTGATTTCATTGTTCATGATAGGCCACAGTCTCAGACAGTTTCTAATCACACTGCACTTCAACATGATGAACCTTAAGTCAGAGTAAGGGAGAAAGCAGTTCGTTAAGAACTTTAAATCAAAACAATCCATATTGCACTTCAGTTGAATTAGCATTCTTTTGTTCAAGGCTGCTACCTGCTGTGCATTTATCTGGGCATCCATCAAAAGAGAGTGTGTAACTTTGTTAATTATATTCTGGTAATTGCATACTCACCTTTAACATCTGAGAGGAAATAGAGAAATAATGTTTCCTTTGTCTTGAGTTAAAGCCTGCATTGTCATCATCTTCTGCTGTCTCCAGTAATTACCTAGTGTTTTAGTATTTTGCAAACTGTGCACACAGCGTGCTTTATTTGTAAAGTTGGATCCGGTGTTAAGGAAAAGCAGTTAGAGCATTTGCAGAGATTGAGATGATGAGGACCACACAAGACTGATTTAGATACCATTTTAAGTAATTTATGATGTAAGAAAGGAAGGCCCATAACAAGGCATTGACTTGGGGCCGCCACTGGCATTGTACCAGCTTTGCTCTGTGTCCGGTTTATTCCTTTTTATTCCTATCATTGGCTTCAGTAAACAGTGTGGTAACCTTCAGTTGCCTGGACTGATCAAGGCTGCAGGAAGAAGTGCATCATTGTTTAACTGGAGCCTGACAAGTGTATACCATCAGAGCCTCTGGAGACTGCAGTGCAGCCACTCCAGGGTGTAAACGGAGGAAACGCAAGGCAAGATGCTGTGCCTGTTCTTCTGTGTATAATTTACTGTGCAACTTAAACTCTGAACCTGTTTAATGGCCCTAACAACAGAGTTTCTAGGCCAACAACTAAATCAGCTGCAGTGCTCTGCTTTTGCAGACAGGCCTCATGATTTACAAAATTTAATAAGCTGCCCCCTCACAGCGTTTTTTCTTATGACATAGCTTTTATAATAGTTGCCAAGAAGGTTGTCAAAGGTACAAATACACACTGGTATAGTGAAACTTCAGTGAGTTTTGTTGATTTTTTTTCATTTGTTTGTGGGGTTTTTGTTTGTTTAATTTTGTGTGTGTGTGTGTGTGTGTGTGTGTGTGTGTGTGTGTGTGTGTGTGTGTGTGTGAAAGCACATAAACAGCCTCTAAGAACTCTTTATTCTTTAACACTGAATAAATTCTAGAGAGGTCTGCTGGCTGGCCATGGTAATTCATTAGTGACTTCTCCAGCACCGCTCTATGGCAGTGATATTTCTTGGATAGCAGTGCGGTGAGCTGCTGGCAGCTGGAGGGCAGGAACAGGGAGAGAGGACTTACACTGTCTCATTTGTAGCCTGCTTCTTTTTAAATGAGGGTTACATAAAGACAAAGCTTCTTGTTTCACCCAGAAGAGCCTTTTCAATGCTAGGTTCCCACTACAGTATTAAGCTAAAAGTCTTTTTTTAGCAAATTGATTTCTATTCAAAATATCATAACAGATTATATGTCCTTTATTTAAAAAGACTGACATGCATCAAGCACCCAAGGTGACTTTTGAAGTTGGCAGATTTTATTTATATAGGCTAATTACTTGTCTATTGAATGTTGCTGTTTGCAAGAAGGAAAGAAAAGTAAATTTTAATTTCTCACCCAAATATGGACTTTGCGACTATAATCACAGAAAATTATTCAAGAACTGCAGTATTTTATAAAGGTGTGAAAAATCTTTAAACAGTTTATCCACCAAACATGCCATCAAATATTATTGGAGATGATTAAAACGTAACTTGTCATATTTATAGACTCAGTGTTGAGCTTCAGAGCTCTTTGTGCTCTCATTCTACCTCCACTTCTGTTTCTTTCTTTCAGTTGTTGCCTAAGTTTTACAGCACAAAAAATTTCCCAAAATTCAGTGGTCAATATTTGCACCCAGAAATGCGCTGTTTACAGTACTGTTTTTTAGTGTAATACTTACTAACTCCATGTCAAATATTTGCTACAAGACACAAGGAGTGAAAACACTTAGATGTAATTCTTCTGCTCTGTTTGGCTGCAAGACAATTACATTATTTAAGGAAATTTTCATCTAATAAAACAATAATCTCCTTGGATTTAAACAGTCTGGAAAGTAATTCTTTCCAAATAAAGGTGTGAAGATGGGCAAAATAATGAATGTATTTCTTAATTGAAATTTAGATTAAAAAAAATAAATTCTCAGTTGAAATTATTTGTATTTTGACAAAACCCACATGCTTTATAGTCCTCATTTTCCTGAATTTACTACTGTTTTTATGCTTGTGTTGCTCAGTGTAGTTATTACCCTAGCCTACATTGACTGTGTATTGTAAACCATCAAAATGTGAAAAAAAGACATGTCCTTATGATTTTCTCTTAAAATATAGAAAATTCTGATTGTTCGCTTGAACTTGAAAAAGTACAGGAAAATACGGTTTGCTTTTTCAGTAACTCCAAGACATCAGACTCCTCATGGAGGTAACCCAGAGGCACTCATCTTCCGTTAAAGGGTACTTTTCCTGTGGAGGCTACTTGTGTTTTGGTGTCTGTCATTGTTTAAAACTTAATCACTCTTCCTCTTTAAGACAGTTTTCCTAGTGCAAAAATAACCAGTCATTGCAAGTCTTTGGATCAGTTTGTTTCCTGTGTCCTGTTTCCTGTCTTCCTTTGATTGTTCCATCCCTTCTCTTCCCCACACCCACCTCCAGCTTTCCTCATCACATGAATCACTTTCATGTAAATTATTCCTACTGTTTTCCACTCAGCCTAACCCTGAGGGAATACTATGCCTATTAGAACTATACACATCTTACAGAGCTGTTTGGGAAGAATGGCTTAAATGTGGTGATAAATATGAGAATGTAGATATGTTTTTACCACAATGTACCTACAGTATTTTCTTTCCATTGTAGGGAATTTTCAGGGATGCATGCAATCACTGGCTTTTTTGGTTTTTTTTTTTCCCCATTCTATTTATGCATTTTAAATGACAAGTGGTGGTATTATGGTTGTTATTAATATTATTAGGAGAAACAACTTTTCTCATCCTTCTGTGCAATTTCAGTAACAAAGCTAAAGTATTTTTTTTCTGTTGCAGAACTCCACTGTTTATGTTACTATTTTACTGTTTAGCATTATAAATACACAACATACAGCTTTTAAGGTCAAGCAGAGAAGGAAGGTTTTCTTTTCCAAACATCTGTCAACAACCACAGGGAAGAGAGGACAGTGGCAGCATAATTTAATGTGCTTTCATTCAGTGAAAAATGTTCTTTGGACACTATGTCATGACATGTACTTTAAATAAAGCTTTTCTCAGGTGCTTTATCTTATATTGTATGGTTTTGCTTCTCTTACTCTAATATTTTTCAGTTTCATTATTTTTTGAGGCTACAAATATGTCAGAAAAGGACCATAAGCATTATTTATTCTTCTGGCAATCAGGGCTCATTGTGATAAGAATGAGCAGTTGCCACTCTGCAGATGGCAGGAGAACTAGTTCCAGTTTTTGGTGAACCTAGAGGTCATTGATGACTGTGCTGAAACACAAGTAGCCAGCGATTAAGCAGCAGGCATAGCTGTGGCGAGACATCAGACGTGTGTCCTTTTCCAGCAGGGGCTGCTGCAGAACAGTAATATCCACATGTCCCCAGGGGACTTGAAAATTATTTTCAATTCTCTCCTCCCTTCCCCCCATTTGCATTTAATGCAAACGTATCATGGAGCTGCTGGGTTTGTTGAGTCAGATAAAGGAGAAAGTCACTGAAGAGTATTATATCTGGACTAAGACAATACGAATGCTCTTGGACCCTTCAGTGAAACACATGTAAGCTGTGTTTCTCTCAGGAGTTACTCATTGGATAGGAAAGACACGGAAATATAAGGTGTAAAACCATAAAATCCTATTAGTTGCAAAATATCATGACTGAAAGGGAACAAAGTGCTGCAAAAAATGTCGGGCATAACCACAGTAACCATAGCCTTTGTCATGGGCAGGATTCAAAGCCCTAACTGCGTCACCTGGCCAACACAACTAGGAACCCAGGTATCTAGTGGAAACCAGAAGTATTCTGAAGCCAAAATGCTGTCAGATACTGTAATAGTCTGTAAAGACACAAATTTTATAAGGAGTGACCCTTTAGACCAGATTATAGAGTAAAAGAAAAACAAAAAAAACAGAAGGTGTACTTCCAGGCACAAAGTCCACTGAACAGGCTAAACATGTTTTTCCTAGCTTTACTGAAAGATACAAGATACATGGCTTCTGATTAGCCTTGATTAAGAACTATGCCTTCTCAGATAAGGATTTTATAGTTAGCTTACAATATCTGGGTTAGCCTCCGTGAATTGCCTTTGTAAAAGTAAACATCTCCAGAGAGGAATTCACTTCCTCTTAAAGGAGACTTTTAAGATAGCACAGGTGAACTACCTCTGGAGACCTTTTCTCAGCTTTAACTGTAAAGAAAGCTGGCTAAAACTTGCATGTTTACATTTTGAATGCTATGATGTTATGAATCCCTGTCCTTGTGTCTTTTACGTGCTTAAAATACCACAGCTGCACTATTGTTGACTAGTATTTTGTTATAAATTATGTATTTCAAATGATTTTATGGATCTCAAAAACCTGTTTCTGCTGTCTGCTTATACTGCAGGTTTCACATACAACAGTTTGGTTACAATGCCAATGAAAAAATTGTATTATTATGTTGCTCCACATTGCTACTTTTCTTCTGAAAGAAAATAATGTAGTTCCAAAATAGCCTACCTACTGATGTAGAAAATTGTGAGATATCACCACCATACAGATGGTAGTACAAGCACAAACCCAAATTAAGAAATAAAAAATAGCTTGTGAGGTAAAAAAGGCTTGAATTTTTCTGTTGGGACACGATGGTATAACTAGTTCTCTGTAAGAAATAGGACTTCCCTTGAATTGAACATAGCAAATACATTTTTCCTTGAACTAAAATAAAAACAAACAAACAAACAAACAACAAAACAGTAGTGAGAAAACTTTATGGTTTCAGATCTGAATGAGAACTCTGTGAAGACAAGCTTGTAGTAAAAAAATATGCGGTATGCACAGCAATTGAGGCACGAGGCATCAGCTTAGGTATAATGATGAACATAAGAAAGTAAATTGAAGAAATTGTTGCATTTGTCTTTATTTAACTGTCTTCCTGTGTATTGTTGCTTAGGCTTAGGGCATCCCGACTATCTGTCACTAACTTTAATTTTTCCATCAATCTGTTAAAAAAAATAAAAATCTTTTCCAGTTCAGGCTTGGTCCAATACAGTTTTCCTACTGCTAATAATACTTCCCAACTGTTTTTCTTGCACTGTTCTCGTGTTATTTTTTTAATGAATCATGATTTAATTTAAATAAGAGGCCGTTTAATTATTGCATAAGGTTTTTCTTTTTACATTTCAGGCTGAAAAATTTCTACATGCACTACATGATTATCTTTGGCAACCTAAAGGACTCAGTTCTGATATTTAACTGAAATTTACTCTCCTAGACACTGTCAACTTTATCCCCTGTTTCTAATCATAGAGCGGCTGACTATGGCCTGTACAGCAAGGTCTGATTTCCTCTAGTAACTGCATATCTCATCAGGTAAAGAAGTGTCAGATTTTTAATTTTCTTTTTATTCAGATATGACTTCAATCTAAACTGACTTCAGTGTCATGACTGTAAATTGTAAATAAAAATTTGTGTGGAAGCATGTAATTTTACATTACTTTTACTTTTTGAATTTAGATATTGAGGTAGATGAAGTTTTTGCGCTGAGAGAAAATTTCCTGAATGGTCTGTAGCTCAGTGCCTGTGGATCTCACTTGCCTGTGGAAGAGACAGCTGCAGGCCTCTGATGTAGGTTTGTTTTTTCAGTTTCTCTTGTAAAGATTGTTTGAATGAATAATGAAGTATTCAGAGAACCAGACTACTCCAGATTTGACTCTTTTTTATTTTAGACACTTAACCAAATGCCTATACTAGCAATTTTTATTTAATGTTCCCCTTTTTCAAATGTTTCTCCAACAGAATATTCAGTTCTCTTAAAATCCAAATTTCATTTTGAAGATCACTTGCTCATCATTAAACAGATAGGTAGATTGGATTTCTGCTTACATTATCAAAGTTGGTCATGTCTGCAAAGTGTACAACCTGGTATCAGAAGATTGCTGATTCTGTGATTTTTTATTTAAGTCCCAGTTCCTTTCTAAAGCACAGCAAAAAGTAAGTAGTTGAACATCAGCATTTTTTGTAAAAACTTATTTTTTAGACTTCTCAACTGTTCATGTTGAGTTGTGTACTGTTATTTAGTTTCCTAGCCATCTACACAAGATTGGAAGCAATGAAAAGCAAAATTTCTGATATGTTTTTTTATTACGGTATGCAAGAAAAGCTTTTTAAAGAGAACTCATATTTTATTTATGTCACCAAAAAGGTAGCCATATTTCAGAAGAGTTCAGCAGTGAATATGCTGAGCTTTATGAAAAAAATTCTCTACATACTACAGCTCTTGACAAAAAGGTATGAGGGTCACCCACTCACTTCAAAATATGGATTGTCATATATTATAGTAGAAACTTAATAAGTCTGCACTAGTTAGATCAATGTCTGATTTGATATGTTAGTTTTGTCACTGAATTCACTGGGATGAGGATTTTAGTTATCATCTTCTGTTATACTTGAATCAAAATAATTAATCTTTCATGCTTGATGATGTGGAAATATTCAGTCTCAGGGTACAGAGACCTTTCTTCCAGCACACAGCTTACAAATCATTAGTAGAGGTGATGGTTAAACATCCTATAGTCTTTCATATGTTAGACACACACACTCTTAACTCATTCAAAAGTCATCTTCCTTGGAGGAGGTCCCTGAAAAAAGCACTGATGCCAAAGATATGTTAAAAAAGATCAATGACAAAATGTCACTGAGAATTGAACTTGTGTAAAGATCCTTTGAATGGCAGAATATAAAGTGAAAGAGATGCTGTCACTCTGTTTTTATCTCTTCTATCCCATGTTCAAGACTAGCATAGGCCTGTAGCAGTGCTTAAACTGTAACACTGGTACAAGAGCAGCTTTTGACTTTGGCAGTGTTAAGAGCCTAATACCATTTATTGAAGTAGGGTTTTTCTGATTTTAAACACTGACAACATTTCTGTAAGGGCAGGACTAGTAAAGGTTTCATTTGTATTTCTCAGGAACTTCTCCTAATTCTCAAAAAAGAATAACAACAAAAACAAAACAAAACAAAAAAACGACAAAAAAAAACTCCAGCAAAAAATAAAACCAAAAATCTCACCCCACAACTGTGCAAAGAGTATATATGGGAGTTCACAAGAGACCTGACAGAGAAGCAGAAAACATATTCACATTTTCTAGTTTATTTCCATAACATGACTGGAAAGAGCACAGAGAAATAATGCCAATTCACCTTCTGATGCATGGATATAGTCTTAATATCACACTGCTTGCAAATATGTATCATTAAAAAAATATTCTATTTCAAAAATTCCTGGATTTTATTATTTTGCAAAACTATTAAAGAGAAAAGGGATTGATTACTGAGTATATATAGGTTGGTAATTTCAAAGAGATACTTTGGTCTGTGCTCTGTGGTTATAAATTATACTTATGATTTGATTTCTAGGTCAGCATCAAGTCAGTGGTAATACCCATGTGTTAACATGAATACATATCTTAAGTTCAGGAGAAGCAAGCTGCCAGCTTTTGAGTTGCAGGATTTATCCCTTTACCTCTTAACTGAAACTAAAGTGAAGTAAACACATCAGGGTGGTCTTTGTATTGTACAAGCATTGCCTTGCACGGGGATGAATTCCAAAGCTGTGTGGGGAAACCCAGAAAAATTTTGGATTTCTTTACCTAACCTTGCCCTGGTTTAAAATGAAATTTCCAACTCTGTATTTGTGAGCAGAAAGAAGAAACATGAGATACTTTCCTGCCACATTTTTCTGTGAATTGTCTTCAATCAGCTTCCAATTTTATGTGCCTGAAGCACCCCTACTTGAGAAGCAGCAAAACAGAAGTCTCTCCCCATAGAGGTACAGCTTCCCAAACTGTAGCTGTATGTCTGCTTGTAGTGCATTGGAGTGGAAGCCAGTGTCTTGTGATATACAAGAAATGCCACATACAGATGGAATGATTAAATGTGCAGTAGCTATGAAAAGCCCTGTGAGACATGAGTGATCCTTTAAAAAATCTGTTTGATTAGTTTTCTGCTCAGTACTGGGTTTACCATTTCTATTTATCTTCTTGGCTTCATATCACTAGATTATAAAATTCAGTGATAAGGATAAAGACTGGAATAGCATGAACTTGACTGAAACAATGAAAACTTCTGATTTTTTGTCATTTATCTCAAGTATTTCCTCTTTTTGGTCAAATTTAGCATGGGAAAACACATATATTCCAAGGATAGTGCATTCTTAAAATATATTTCTCTATATAAAAGCAAAAGTAAAAGTAACATAAGCACTAGTCTATGCAGACACACATACGCACAAGGATGCATGTTATATTCCACTCTGTAGTTCGTACATGTGTACTGTAGAAAGCCCAACTGAAAATCACCAGTCACTTAAAATGTCATAGTCTAGAGTATGCTTGAGTTGTGCTGTCAGTATGTGGAATGAATTCAAATAATAGGTGCTATTACTGTAGCATGAAACTATTAGTTAAAGTTCACAGTGCTTTACTAGATCATTTAAACCTTTATTAGGAAGAAAAAGAATTATTGAATGTTTGAATGGTCTTCTTTTCATCCTTAATTTGAGCAGGGGCTCAAAGTTTAGCCAAAAGCTGGAAATAAGTCTGGAAATAAGTTCTACTGCCTTCTTCCTGGTTCAAGTTCCAAAGAACAGAAGGCAAAACTCCCTGCACAGGGTACTAACTAGTATCACAAGGGTGTCAACCCTGACTTGAGATGGATTGACATGTCATTATTCCTCCCATTCTTGCCTTTTTTTTAGTGATCTGCACCTGAGCTCCAGTGTATATCTTGTGACACTTATTAGCAACCTACAGGCCTGAGAAAACCTTTGTTTATCCATCTCTCACCTGTGAAAATGTTAACAAGACAAGACGTGCAGCAGTGTCTGGTGCCAGGTGAAGGTCATGGATAAAGAGAAGTGTCTGACATCTGCGTCTTGCAGTGGGCATTGCACTGTTTCACTGGAAACAGCAGGCTGAGACTTCTCACACCATTAATATCAATGGGACCTGACTGCATGCTACTTGTATTTGTTCCTCAGGTCCAGGAGTGGAAGTGAGTATCTATTAGCCCAACTCATTCACATCCTAGATAAGAATGTTGAAATAGTTCCACATGGCAGATGAACAAAAGAAGTCATTACGCTTATTCTTGTCCACATGCACTCAAGTGCCTGATAGCAACTGCCCCTGCTATTTTCAAAACAAGAGTGAGAGACTCAAGGCTACTGATTTACTGAATTTCAATCAACCCAGATTCGTCTTTTCATCTTATTTTTCTTTTGTAAGGCACTGTTTCAGAATGACTAAGTCTCATTGGCTAAAACCATTACTGTGATTTCCTATCCTGCAGTATTTTCATGGTAAGCTAGTATTAATGGCATTTGCATTTTGGAAAATTGGCATGCTGCTTCAATTAGAAACTTTTTAGGATGGAATCAATGTCTCACACCCAATACAGTTTTAAATAAGCTTTCTTCTCCCTTTTTGTGTCGATGAGTGAATGACTGTGAGTGAAAATATGCACCTACCTGTGAATATTCATGTGTGTATGAAATACCCTTCGAGACAGATAGAAACCAAAATAATAACATAAACATCATACAACATGTATCTTTATGTATATATTAGTGAATAGAAAACGGTCTCTTACTGAAATACATATAAATAGTTTTTCAGGGGTACATTCAAAAGTGATATCTCCTTGCACTTTCTGTCTCTCTCCCTTTCCCTTCCTAATCCCCTTCACTATCCCATTCTCCTCCTTCTTCTCCTCCCTTACATCTTCCCCTTGGTTCCCCCTCCCACCTCTTCTTTCCCCTTCCTTTCCCCTTCTACTCCTTTTCCCCCTCCACTCTCAGTTTTCCTTCCCTTTTCTGAGTGCCTCTCTCTCTTCCATTCTTCTTTTCTTCCCTCCTTCTTCACCTTTTTCTCTCTCTCTTTTTTTTTTTTTTTTGGGGGGTAGTGGCTTGCGTTATTTTTTCTGCTAGTGACATTTCTTTCCCTTTGCAAATCATTCAGATACTTCAGCCCATGCTGGGCTGTCACAACCACTAACAACTTCCTGAAAAACCCTTCCATTTCTTGAACAGCACATGAAATGATGCTGTTTGGCAGACAGACAGTGGAAGCAAGGTGTTCAGCCATTTCAGTTTTTATTTATAGCAATGGGGAGCATATTGCTGGAGGTACTAAGAGCAGGTTTACTTTCTGAAGGAGCCAATTTTGTCTCAACTGTCTCTAGATAGAAAACTATCTATCCCAATAGTCAGTGGAAACAGCTCTCCTGATCTCTCTCTATCTTTTATTCTGAATTTGAAGTTTGTTTTGTGAATGGTCAAACACCTTCATTCTTAATCTCATTAGTATAATGCCCTCAGCCAGGACCCATTTACAATGATACAAAGACATTCATGAATTTGAGTAGTCTTTACTTCTGACAATAATGTTAAGCACTTCTATCAAAAATAAACGCAGTAGGTTTTGTGTTTTTTTTTTTTTTTTGTTTTTTTGTTTTTTTGTTTTTTTTTTTTTGTTTTTTTTTTTCTGAGGTTTATTCCGCAGCAGTTCCCATTGATGCAGGATATAGAGGGCTTTGGAATATGACTCTCTTATTGCTTTGTTCCTTTTGAAGCAAACTCCAAATATTTTTGTTTTGTTTTGTTTTGGGGGCTCATGGGTGTTTAAAATGAAGTTCCAATGTCTTGCAAGCTACAGTTGTACTCAAGTACAGTTGTGGGCACTGAATAAGAAATATTAAGTATTCTGCCACCAGGTTATAGTGGAACAACAACAAAAAAAGAGCCTGCTGTATTCTTTCTATACAAACACAAAAACATAATTGGAAAAAATCATTTTATGTTCTCTTGCATTGAAAGGGGCTACTGAGTGAAACATTCACTGATGAATTACTCCTCTAATCTGTGAAGGAAAAACAGCTACTGGCGAATTAAAGAGTCCTGGAAGAGAGCCATGAGGACTAAATGGCTAAAAATGAAAACAGGCAAACATTTGAAGAGTATTCTGCAGAATACAGATCTTTCAACACCTCCCCCTTTTCCATGGCTAATTCATTGTCATGGAAACTGAATTTATCAAAATGCTCTTGTTCACTCCTAGTGACCTAGTGAGTCGACTTACAGAGCTGGTGAAAGGTAACTCAGGCTAAAGCAATTTTTACAAATGATATGTAGCAGTTCATAAATAGGTAAACAGTTTCCCCTAGTCTCAAAGACTCTTTTTGCCTGCGAGCTAGAGGTGTCTGAAACCCTTACTAATAAGTTAGCATGGGAGGCATGTATGAGTTTATCTCCTTTCTTCCCCTCTGCTCTCTTTTAATTTGTTTTTCTTCTTACCCTGTGAATTTATGCTGAAATCCTGTTATTTGTGTGTTTTATTTACTTTATGCATTCTCCATAACATTTTCCTTTGCTAATCTGTAGCCCAAGGATGCAAAAATCCTTCATCACCTCATCACAAACATCTCTTCTTATCTGTTTCTGAAGGTAGGTGTTGACTGTTAAGTGGAATACACAGTGACTACTGTATGCAGCCAGCTTTGCCAAATCCAAAATAACCCTGGAACTCTTAAGTGCTTTTATCCTGTTTCAGAAGGTGGGGTTGCTTGTATTTCTTCATTATACAAGAAAATTGTCATATAATTATTTTGAAGGTTTTTCAGCTTCCATGTCACTGCCAAATTCCATCAATGTTGATTTTTACTTTATTTTATGTTAGCAATTAGTGACTTGTTGTCATGGAAACCACACTTCACATGATTCTTGAACTTAAATGGCTGAATGTGATCATACGGCAGCCCTCCCTTCTTTAGCCTCAGTAGCTAAAACTCTTGCTTCGTGTGTGGCATCTTGATTACAGAATCACATAAAATATCTATAAACACACAAAAATAATAGCAGAGGGCTACATCAATTAAAATGGAGTATTCAATAATTCATTCTTTAATTAAAGCTCTTCCTTTTCCTATTGCTGTAACCTTTCAAGTATTAAAGCAGACTAAGGGCTAATCATTTGTATGAAATATTTCTAATCAGCAGTTTGTGAAACAATAATAAAGGAAAAAAGTGATTTTAAACACTTTTGCTTGTATGCTTAATGTAAAGAATGAAAAGAAAAGCACTTTAGAGAATATATTTTTTAGGGGATAATTTTGTGTCTAAGTTTATAGGCAGCATGTATTTATGTATACAGAAGTGGGTGTATTCAGTTCAGCTCTTTGTTGGCAAACAGATTAAACAACTCAGAACGTAAGAATAAAAGGATATGTCCCAGTATACCGTGAATAGCAGACGCATTTGAATTTGGTCATCCACTAAATATGTTGTATCTGCAAATTATAATCTTAAAACTTTACTTCACAGAGTATATTTTTCAGTATCAGTCACACTGAAGGATTAATACACTGCGTCTTTTTTTTTCATGTGAGTAAGGTCTCCACCACTTAGAAACATTTTGGAAATATTCCTGCATTGTAAAGATCTATTTCCATTGAAGAATTTTTAGGTTATATTGTTATAATAGTAGTGACAAGCAAGATGAAACAGACCAATATAAAGACCTGTGTGGAGTCTCCTATTCCAGAGTACTTCTTTGGTTTTGGTCAAATCATTTCCAAACTATCTGCAGATTTTTATTTATATGCATGTGTATATACACACATGTATGTGTATGTGTATGTATGTGTATATATATATTTACATACATGCAATTAATTTAGAAAAAAAGTTGTACATGCAAGATGTGACTGCAATATTTTAATTTCACAGCTTGTATGATTTTAATTGTCTAGACAAATTGTTTATGTGGTTGCATGTTCATGTCTCTCTGTTTCTTGAAAAATGCTGAATGGCTTGTAATCCATAAGAGTTCAAGCTACTTGAACCTCATAGGGAATGATAATAATCAGGCCTGTGCATGTGAAATTATGTATGTCATTCTAATAAATACTAATCAGTACACACAGTGATTTTTTAAGATTTTCGTGATATTTGAAACATAAGAAGACTCAGACTTGAAAGGACACTACACTTTTTCTTAAACTCTCAAAATTCTGTTTGGATTATTAGAACTAAATTAAAATAGCTCTCAATGTAACTATCAGAGAAAAATGCAGTTCAAAGGCACAGTAAGACAAATTCTTCCCTGAGGTAACACAGCTGAATTTAATGTTATTTTCTCCATATCTCCTCCCATGTACTGGAGACTCATTAATTGGTGGCATGGTTTACCGGGAGGTGTCCCTGCCCATAGCAGGGGGGTTGGAACTAGATGATCTTAAGGTCCTTTCCAACCCTAACTATTCTATGATTCTATGATTCTATGACTAACTTTATACACTAAAAATAGCTGCTTTCTTTCAGTGATGCAAATGCAAATATAGTATGATTTCCACATACATTTGCTGTGTTCAGAGGTTGCTTACAAAGGAGCAATTTTGAAGTATTGTAGTGGAAAAGAATTCACTATTTATTCATCATGCTATATTAGCATCAAGTATTTGATTGAATGCATCCCTTTTTTAAATAAAAAAGATGGAAAAAGCAGAAGTAAAACTGACAAGTTCTTATACTTGTAGTAAATATATCTGCCAGAGGTTACATAGTTGCAAAAGTTAATGTATTTACTTGATGTTTTTAGTAACTGTTAAGATAATAGGTATATATTTCGCTATTTATTTGCTGTATTTTTATATGCTCACTCAAGTTCAAGGAAAGCAAAACAATTATTCTGAAAAACATGTAGAAAGCAGTGTGAGGCCAGAATTTGTCTTGTATTAAGACGCACTGAATACCATCTTATTGCACTAAGTACAGTATTTCCTGGTAAATTGTTAATTTAGGCCCTAAAGCCTTTTTAAATGGTTCCCCTTGTTAATGTGTCAAGTTACTTTCAGTTTCTATTTTTTGAGAATTACTTCAAACATATCATTGCAGTGCTAACTTCTCTTAAAATTTCTTAGGAGTACAGCCTATAGTTGAAACTTCTAAAATCACAAATCTAGTATCAATATCTGCATTAGCCCTGTGTTAGCTACGTAGAATCTTTCTTGAGCATTTCCAGTACATGTTAATGCACTTTCTATTGTTTTAAAGAACTGTGTTAAATTAACACTTCTCACTAATTGTACTCTGCATTTGTTTCACAAATATGTGAAATTTTGCCTTTTCTTTCATTTGAATGCAGATAATGAAAAGGATCAAATTACTAATTCAAGCTTATAATGGAGTGAAACATTTGACCTTGCACATGTATTTCCTAGAACTATTGCTATTACTACAGCAATTGTAAAGAAAATATTATGAAAATTAAAATGCAGACTAGCATTCTTCAATATGCACAATTAGGAAAATACTCCTTAGAATGAGATCTAAGTGTAATTTTAAAATAAGAAGCTATAAACCAGCTGATTTTCTCCATTGTGTGGGATTTCTTTGGGGTGTTATTTCAGTCCTGTAATCTGTTTAGCATTTTTGTACTTGGAAAGACAATAGAATATGACAGGTTCTTTGACAGTTTGCTCACACAAATTGACCTTGTATGTGGGAAAACTGACTGTATATGAACATCTACTTTTGCACTGCTTTGTAAGACAATCTCTAAATTGCTGTCTTTCTGGGAAGTCTGCTTCCTAAATTTCAGGCATTCTGCTAAATAATAGCGCTTATTAATAATGTAACATGTATCTTATGATAGACTTGCATGTGGGTGACCTTATAATATTTGTAGGGGAAAAGAAAGATAAAAGGTATGCTTGGTACCTTCCTTCAAGCTAATTAAAATTCTCAACATTGCGCCTGTATAGCACAACTGCTTTGCACAGGATTCCATTGGGGTAACAGAGGGGGTATTTGGCCATGGTTTATTCTTTCATTCCCAAAGAAACCCTTCAAACCAAGCTTAATATCAAATATTTCATGACAGGAATCTATCACATAGAAATAATATTAGCCTAAGGGAAATGCTTAGGATTATATTTGTTTCTTTATTTCTATCTAGTCTGACAAATGAATAAGTGTCCTCTAGAAAGAAGGAGAAGAATGCAGGAGAATTTTATGTCAGTATAATCCCCTTATGACATGATGGCAACCAAAATAACTTTTAAACATTTCTAATTTTGCCAAATTTCACGCTGATTGTGGCTTAGAATACTTTTATAATTAGATGAGAGATAATACATAAATTGGGTGAGGATGATGAAGGCTATGAAATAAAGTAAAACACCAGTGGAATTTATAAATACATTTACAAATGAAAAGGTCTGAGGGCTCTGTTTATCTACTTTTTAAAAGTACGTATATTTCTCCCATGTTTCCAGATGTACTGTTGAATAATTTTTTTTTACATAGCTAAACAACAGAAAAGAATATGAAACATTTCACAGTATCTCATGTTGCATCATAAATAGCTATTTTGTGTGTGGAGCTCCCAGTACTTAAGGAAGGGCTAAGAAATTTTCGCTGGGGAGAAGGGGCAAATGGCATTTTTTTATTCTGAAGTTTACAATGAAGAAAAGCTGTATCTTCACAGGGAAATATGAGCTTTGTGGAGTTAATAAATAAACGAGTATTTATAAAGCTGACTTCTTGTTTAGTACTCTAAGCCTAGACTGAAAATTTTCACTTTAAGCTACCATTACTGAAAGTCTGCTACCAGTTATATTTGTTCTGGATGACCTACATTTATGGTGATAAAACCTTTAATGTATAATCTTATCATCATATTTTCTGTATGTGCCACATACATTAGAAATAAACTATTTTAGGCGCATTTCAGGGCATTAAAGTATGTTTATGGATTATCTTTTGTACTGTTAATATAAACTTAGTTCCCTTGGTTACTGTAGGTCCAATTGTGTTGAAGTTTCAGAGGGAGCCTTTGAAAACTCTAAATATAGCTTAAAAGAGTTTCTCTATATCTAAAATGTCATGGCATTAACATCCAGTATCTTGGGATACTCCAAAGTTAGAAACTGGGAAACTGGTCCTTTCCAGTTGCATAAAGCTCTAATTTGTAGCTTTACAAGTCTTCAAAAAAATGGACTTACCTTCTGATATTTTAGATATAAAAAATGTCTTTGTGAGTCCTGATCATCCAGTATATTTTCTGAGAAAAAATTACTGATTTGAAAGGAGAAAAAAAATACCTTCTTGTCATATTTAATTTAAAGCAATAATAAACAAATCCCTACTGGTTCTTTAAGGGTTTTTTTATATGAATGGGTCTAGGTCATTGTCCTGGGTTCAGCAGCAGCAGTCATTTTTCTCCTTCATAGTAGCTGGTGCAGCGCTGTGTTTTTGATTTGGGCCTGGGAACAGTGCTGATAACACCAGTGTTTTCAGTTACTGCTTGGTAATGTTTAGGCTGGCCAAGGACTTTGTGAGTCTCATGCTCTGCTAGGGAGGAGGGGAAGCCAGGAGGAAGGAGAGACAGGACACCTGACCCAGACTAACCAAAGAGGTTATTCCATACCACAGCACGTCATGTCCAGGATGTAGAGACGGAGAGCAGTGGCCCGGAAGGGTGGTGGGGGTTCACTGGTGGGGGTGCACTGCGTGGTTGGGCTTGATATTGGATGGTGAGAAACTGTATTCTTTCCTCTTGTATTTCTCTTGTCATTATTATTATTGGTGGTAGCAGTAGTGGTTTGTGTTATACCTTAGTTACTAAACTGTTCTTATGTCAACCTGTGGGAGTTGCATTCTTTCGATTCTCCTTCCCATCCCTCCAGGAGCAGAGGGAAGAAAGAGTGGGGAGTGAGTGACAGAGTGACTGTGTGAGTTTATAGGGGAGTGAGAGAGCGGCTGTGTGAGTTTATAGACTTAAACCACAACAGTTCTTTTTGGCGCTCAACGTGGGGCACGAAGGGTTGAGATAACGACAGGATTAATAGCCACTCGTCACAATGCTGATTTATTGGTTCTCAGAGTTGTTGCTCTGGTTTTCATGGTTTCAGTCTGTTGTACCTTACTTACTGCCGGTATTTATTATCTCAGCATTTGGATATGGGTTTTGGGTTAAGGTTCATGTTTCAATGTACTTTATTGGAATGGCTTGTGATATGGGCAGGCTCCAGAATCACGGCGGGGCAGATGTGGACATGGATGTGGACGTGGACTTGTACCTGGCAGCTCGGCTGCTCTTCACCATCCTGGCCCTCAGCCTTGCCTCCGTCTTCGAGAGGCTGTGCGGAGCCGAGGAGGGGCAGCCCCGGGAGCTGCCGGCGGCCGAAATGGCTCGGGAGAATGGCACGGGGGATCAAGAGGCTGGGAAGAGGGCAGCAGAGGAGCTGAGCCCCCCACCGAGCTCAACCCGGCAGCTGCCGAGCAGCGGGGGGGGGGTGGAGAAACCGAGCCCCGAGGCCGAGCCGAGCCCCACAGCAGCAGAGAGCATTCCCCAGCAACTGCCTGCAGAGCCCTGCGAGCCCGAGCCCCAGGAGGAGGCAGGAGACCACGCAGCACTTCCCAGCAAGGCAGAAGAAGATCTGGACTCAGCCAAAGAGCAGCTGGTGGTGAGAGAGCCGGCAAGCCCAGCAGCTACACCAGCCCCAGTGACAAGTACAGCAGCCTCATTTGAGAGTTCTGAAGGTTTTAAACGGCCTTTGGGTACCCTTGAGACCTGCCTGCTGATTCTGGTGGGGATCAGCATGTTGGCATGCATACAAAGTGTGCTTTACCCACAACCATTTTGTCTGGTCCCGAGAGTTAAGCAAAGTCGGGTGTGGGCCTTGTCTGGGGTTAGACTACCATGTAGGGTGACCAAGAGATTTTTCCCAAAGCTGGACAGTCACGAGTGGCAGGGTGTATGGGACAGTATGGGCGAGTATCTAGCCCACTGGGCCCCTCCAGTGCTTTGGAAGCACTGGAGATGGAAGGCAGCTGTATGGAGTCCCCAAGGACAAGCTGCAGAAACTGCTGGAGGGGAAGGTGAATTATTTTGAGCCTGGTGGGCCTACAGCACTTCAGGCTATCAGGGCAGAGATGCAACATACAGATGGACTCATGATCGAGGGGTGGACTTAGCAATGGACACTATTGCCCAGGTAATTCACGAGTGTGAACACTGCACACAGTCTCCTGCTCTGAAAGACTGTTACAAAAGATGGAGCCTGACATCACAGACTGGATGGACTCAACAGCTTTACAGGGATTGGTCCATGCACTAAGGGATGATCTCTCTCCCTCTGTGCGTGTGTGTGGATGTATATATACACATGTGATGGTATATTGAAAATGTGGGATCTGAGCATGATGTGAATGGTATGGAATAAGGGGTGGAATGTCATGGTTTCAGCAGCAGCAGTCATTTTTTCTCCTTCATAGTAGCTGCTGCAGTGCTGTGTTTTTGATTTGGGGCCTGGGAACAGCACTGATAACACCAGTGTTTTCAGTTACTGCTTGGTGATGTTTAGGCTGGCCAAGGACTTTGTGAGTCTCATGCTCTGCTAGGGAGGAGAGGAAGCCAGGAGGAAGGAGAGACAGGACACCTGACCCAGACTAACCAAAGAGGTTATTCCATACCACAGTACGTCATGTCCAGGATGTAGAGATGGAGAGCAGAGACCCGGAAGGGTGGTGGGGGTGCACAGTGGGGGGTGCACTGCTTGCTTGGGCTTGATATCGGGTGGTGAGCAATTGTATTCTTTTTCCTTGTATTTCACTTGTCACTATTATTATTGGTGGTAGCAGTAGTGATTTGTGTTATACCTTAGTTACTAAACTGTTCTTATGTCAACCTGTGGGAGTTGTATTCTTTCGATTCTCCTTCCCATCCCTCCAGGAGTGGAGGGAAGAAAGAGTGGGGAGTGAGTGACAGAGCGACTGTGTGAGTTTATAGACTTAAACCACAACAGTCATAAAAGTTGTGCTAATTGATCACAAAGGTAGACAAGTCATAATTAACTGTACATTTATGAAAAGTTGACACACAGTTATGTAGGTCTGTGTGTAACTAGAGTTTGAAGATGAAGATATATATGCTTTTTATGAGCAAACAGATTTGCTGTAATAGGAAGAAAGCTCAATTAAAGGGAAAAATACAGATGTAGTGTATGCTTAGCTTTCCTTTGACCCAGTGCTCATCAGTGATGATTGTCTATTCTGGGCTTTTATGGTGGTGAAAAATGAATCTGTAATTAATTGCAGATATGAATATGAAAAGAAATTTACTATCTCGGCTCCCTTTAGTAAAGCATTTTGTTGAGCTGGATGACAAATCAGTGTCTGAAGTTGTATGTCACGGTCAGACTAGTTTTCCATTTAGGGCCTATTACACCATGACTGAAAAATGGTAGAGTGGTTCAGCTCCATTTGCTGAATAGCCTGGAGGTCCTTGGGGGAAAAAATCTACAGTGTCCCAAGGACTGTTGGATCTAACCCGTGTTCTTGGCATGAGAGTAACATAATTCTCTTGCTTGCAATACCTTGTGTTAAGCCTGTCATTGACTAGTGTGACATATGGGAATATCAGACATCTCTCCTGAGTAACATTTTACAATACAGCAAAAATAATACATAGTTATCCATATGTTTGCATAAGAAATTATATAGACATTTCTGAGCTGGATCTGTAATGCTTCTTGATATGGTACATGCCAGTTTACAACAGAGAACTTGCTTTCCTAACATCAAATCCAAGAATTTTGGAGTTGCCAAATGTCCTACCTTTATTTTTTGCCTAGGTACACTGGATATGCCTTGTTTTTAAAATGTGAATTTTCACAGCATTAAGGAAGTCATATCTTGGATGGTAGGGAAAAAACTGAGAGAACCAAATTCTAACATTCAGGCCAAAATAACTTTGGAAATTTATCTACCAAACTGTAGTTTGGTTTACACCAATGTTAGTATTTCCTACATACTGTCTCCAAAAAATACATATTATCCATAAATATATGTATGTTCATAAATTATACATTAAAGGTATAGATCCAGATACATATATTGATTCCTTTAATGTACAACAGCTTCAAGAGATTCTACATTATAGCTGTAATTGATTACATTGAAAAACAGAACTTTTAATCATCTTATGGCCTAAACCTTTTGTTTACATCATATCTGACTTACTAATAATCTATAAAAATGGTCAGCACTGACACTGATGGCTCAGGAAAAGACCAACAGTTTCACTGCAGAAAAGCTGGAATATTTAGAGACAGAAAACAAAAAGCATTTGAATGTATGTAACTAGCAAGTGCTTGCTAGATAGTGAAGTCATGCCTGGTTTGATATAACTCAGATTTCAATTGAACTGTTTTATTTTCCGTTTACATTTTCTCTTCCTTTCTCTATTTTCTTATTTCATATTACCTACTTTCTAAATGTGAGGTTCTAAACCAGTTATTCTTACTCCTCTAGCTATCAGAGAAGACTTTTAGAAAGATAAGAATGGATAAAATTGGGTAGCATTTTTCTCTCCAGCTTTTCCTTCCAACAGATGTTGACCATGATCTAATGTGAATTTTATCTTTAAAGTAGCTTTATAGAGCAATTCTGAAGTAACTTTCGTATATTGAATTTATTGTTAACAATTATAAACTGTACTTTCATATTATCTATCATCGCTTATCACAAAGAATCCTTGTTATTTTGTCTAGCCTGTTCAATAGCGCTGACAGTGCTGTAGTGGTGGTGATGTGTGTTTGCATGTAATTGGGGCGTGGAAGCATCCTTCACTGATTTTTTCTGTTACTGGGAGGCCCTTGTATAGAGAGAGGATTGATCAAATGATTTCCTACAGGGGTGCCATTGCTGCAGGCTGGTCATTTAGGGTGGCCAACCAAAAACAAAATTGAGGCAAATAAAATAAAAAAGAGCAAAAATATAGCTAGAGGCAGAAAAATCCTGCCAGTCCATTCTTTTGTTATAGCTGTACTTCAAGCATCAGTGCTTGTAAGAAGCTCCAAAGTGGCCCTAGGATGAAGCTCTGTAATTGGCGGCAAGCAAGGCACAGGTGCTAACTTTTATTAAATATCAACGGAATTTAACAGTGCAAACAGCCTGGCACTGAAGAAGGAAGGATGGGGAAGAAATTCCTTCCCTGGGCTGATTTCATGCTTAATGTCCTTCAGACCTACTCACCAGATCTGTCCTTATACTCGCCACCGCTGACAGAGCCAGGCTATATATAATACCTTCGTGCACTTAAGCCATGTATAAATAACCTCTTACTCATGAGATGCTGCAGGCTGTCCTGCCTGGTTCTCAGCTGCTGTTACTGAAGGATACAGTCCCTTGTAAATCTTGTGTGGTATCTGTCAGTCCACATTTCTGCTTTCTTAGGGTGTGTCAAAAGTTGTTAGACAATGATGTTCAAGCAATTGAATCCTTCCCAAAATGCTACATGAACTCCTTAAGTGAATAAAGGCATATTTCAGAGGTGATGATAACCACGTGCAGCAAGATGTTCCCTTTTTCTCATTCACACATTGAAATTATGAAAGCTTGTAGAAAGAGGCAAAAACATTGAGTCAGACTTCTCTGCTTATTGGAACCTCATTGGGGTTTTTTTACTTTTGGCTTGTTTGATTGATTTTTTGTTTGTTTTGTTTGATGGCTATTATTATTTATTTTAAGTTTTAGTTGTGTTTTTTTTTTTTTTTTTTTTATTAAAAGGAAGTGGTTAATTTAATTTAGAGAGGGACTTCCTTGGGTCCTGGTAGTTTGTTATGGCATGGCTTCATCCAGCTGCAGAATGGCTTTGTTAAGACTGTTATCCATTGGACAGATTCACTGCAGCTCCTGGTCTTTTCTATATTCTACATGGTGAGCAGAAAAGATCATAGAATCATAGAATAGTAAGGGTTGGAAAGGACCTCAAGATCATCGAGTTCCAACCCCCCTGCCATGGGCAGGGACACCTCCCAAAGAAGTCATTAAGAACCTCAGCCTTCTCCAAATCCAGGGTAGCCGGTTCTCCCGATAGCTTCTGGAGAGGGCCCACGGTGTCCCTAGTCTCTTTTACTCCCTATGTACCTATAAAATCCCTTCCTGTTATCCTTAACATCCCTAGACAATTTTAATTCTAAGTGGGCCTTAGCTTTCCTAACCTGGTCCCTAGCTTCCCGGACAACATCCCTGTATTCCTCCCAGGCTGCCTGACCTTGCTTCCACCTTTTAGAAGCCTCTTTTTTCCTTCAAATTTTGCTCAGCAGGTCCTTATCCATCCAAGGAGGTCTCCTGGCCCTCCTGCATCACTTCCTTCTACTTGGGATGCAACACTCCTGAGCTTGCAGCAGGTGAGCCTTGAATATCAACCAACAGTGTTGGGCCCCCCTGCCCTGTAGGGCTGTATCCCATGGAACCTCACTGAGCAAGTTCCTGAAGAGGCCAAAGTCTGCTCTCCTGAAGTCCAGGGCAGTGAGCTTGCTGCACGCTCTTCTCACTGTCCTGAGGCTCTCAAACTCGACCATCTCATGATCGCTGCAATCAAGGCTGCCCTGGAGCGTCACATTCCCAACCAGCCCTTCCCTGTTGGTGAGGACGAGGTCAAGCATGGCACCTCTCCTTGTCGGCTCCTCAATTACTTGCAGAAGGAAGTTGTCTTCCACGCAATCGAGGAACCTTCTGGATTGCTTGTGCCGGGCCGTACCATCCCTCCAACAGATATCAGGGTGGTTGAAGTCTCCCATGAGAACAAGGGCCTGCGAGCGTGAGGCTGCTCCTATCTGCCTATGGAGCGCTTCGTCCAGCAAGTCCCCTTGGTCAGGCGGTCTGTAACAGATCCCCACAATAATGTCACCCATCACTGTTCTCCCTTTAACCCTGACCCACAAACTCTCTGTCGACTGCTCACCTGTCCCCAGACAGAGTTCCATACTCTCTAGCCTATCCCTAACTTAAATAGCAACTCCCCCTCCCCATCTGCCGGGCCTGTCTTTCCTAAAGAGCCTGTAAGCTTCCATTCCAACACACCAGTCATAGGAGCCATCCCACCATGTTTCTGTGATGCCTATGATATTATACCCCCGTAGACGTGCACACATCTCTAATTCCTCTTGTTTGTTCCCCATGCTACGGGCATTTTTATAGAGGCATTTGAGCCGAGATCCAATTGAAGCCGGCTCATTGGCTGGAGCAGCTGGAATATCTCTACATTGCTCCAAATGTTTACTGTAGGTGCTGCAAACCGACTGGGTGTGTTGGGATGGAATGATGCCCCCCTCCCCTAACACATCTAGTTTAAAGCATCCTTGACCAGTCTGGCAAGCCTCCTAACAAATCCACTCTTCCCCTTCTTTGTCAGACCAGCTCCACCAGCCCCCAGTAGACCTGGCCTATAAAATGGAGTCCCATGTTCAAGGTACCCAAACCCCTGACTATAGCACCACCCTTCTAACCATTTATTAACCTGCCTAATCCTCCTAGCCTTTTCGAGGTCCTGCCCTGTATCCTGGAGAATTGACAAAAAGACAATCTGAGCTCCAGAGCCCCTAACCACCTCTCCCAGAGCTCTGTAGTCCTTCTTTATGGTCTCCAGGCTACTGCTATCTATATCAGTAGCACCCACATGTATTAGCAGGAGTGGGTAATAGTCAGTGGGACCGACTAGAGCAGGCAGCTTCTCGGCCACATCCCTGATCCGAGCCCCTGGTAGGCAACATACCTCCCTTGAGCCTGGGTCAGGCCGGCAGATGGGTGCCTCTGTGCCTTTCAGATTAGAGTCCCCGACTACTATGGTCCACCGCTCTTTCCTGGCAGAGCCAGTAGTGATCTTCTTTACCAGTGCACTAGCTGGTTGCGCCTGGTGGGAGCACTGTTGCTCATCAGCCTCCTGCAGGACAGCAAAGCGGTTCTGGGTGGGGACAACAGATGTAGGAGGAAGCCCCTTGCTTTTAATTACCCTCTTCCTCCTTTTTTTGTTGTTTTTTTCTGTTACTGTTTCCCAGCTTCCTGGGTTAGCAGCCTCCTTTCCTGCATGGGCAACAGTAGACTCTTGAGGCCCCGGAACAGGCTGGTCCTGGAGCAAGCAGTGCTGCTCCCCCTCAGCTTCCCTGGCACCTTTCAGACTGGTAACAGCTTCCTGCAGTTCAGCCACCTGCTGCAGGAGAACCTCCACCAGGGAGCGCAGAGTGCAGCCCTGCCCATTGCTCACCCTTCCCTCAGGACAGCAGTGCAGGTGCGCTCTACACCCCGAGCTCTGCACTGCAGCCTCCCTTCCCATCGGTTCCGTTTGGGTGCCTACACTGGCCACCACCGGCGCAGCCAAAGTGGAGCTCCCAGACAGAGCCTTGCTCGTATGGCGAGTGTTCGCCATTTCGCTCACCACCCTGCTCGCCTGCCCGCGCGAACTGCCGAGCAAACTACCTCGAGCCTGCCCTGTTCGCCGCGCTCCGGGTCGCTCGCGCTCCCTGGGGCAGGTTTTTAACCAGTCAGGTCTGCCGCCGGTCCTCCTGACGCCACCCCCTCTGAGTCAGCTGCTCGCCTCCGCTGAGCTTCAGGCTCCCGGGCAGGCCTTGTCGAGGACTGGAGGCTCCCTCGGTGCAAGTTGCTGCTCCGAGGTGAAGCTCGTAGACGCCGAGCCCCCCTGCCCAGTCAGGCGCTGCAGGCGTCCCCTCGCGAGACAGTCACCTCAGCAATGTCTCTAATCTGAGACTGCAGGTACCCTGCCCCTTCACTGCATTATCTGAAAATGGAACAAAGCAGTCATTTAGAAGTATTGGCTATGTTTGTTTAGGTTATCTCTCCAGATTATGTGAACGGCACTGTGTTGTGAAGATCTTTGTCTAAGATCTTATGGGAAGGAATTTTATATAAATCTAACTGTCATGGTTTCAGCAGTAGCAGTCATTTTTCTCCTTCATAGTAGCTGGTGCAGCGCTGTGTTTTTGATTTGGGGCCTGGGAACAATACTGATAACACCAGTGTTTTCAGTTACTGCTTGGTGATGTTTAGGCTGGCCAAGGACTTTGTGAGTCTCATGCTCTGCCAGGGAGGAGGGGAAGCCAGGAGGAAGGAGAGACAGGACACCTGACCCAGAGTAACCAAAGAGGTTATTCCATACCAGAGTACGTCATGTCCAGGATGTAGAAACGGAGAGCAGAGGCCCAGAAGGGTGGTGGGGGTTCACTGGTGGGGGTGCACTGCGTGGTTGGGCTTGATATTGGATGGTGAGAAACTGTATTCTTTCCTCTTGTATTTCTCTTGTCATTATTATTACTGGTGGTAGCAGTAGTGATTTGTGTTATACCTTAGTTACTAAACTGTTCTTATGTCAACCTGTGGGAGTTGTATTCTTTCGATTCTCCTTCCCATCCCTCCAGGAGCGGAGGGAAGAAAGAGTGGGGAGTGAGTGACAGAGCGACTGTATGTGTTTATAGAAGCTTAAACCACAACACTAACTTATGCTGCCTAATGCAGCAAATTGAAATACTTAATTGGAAAGCATTCGTGACAATTTAGTTTGTTTCAACTTGTTTGTCACTGCACCCATGCTGTTCTCTTTTTCTTTGGGCCGACCAAGTACAGGCTGCCTTTATGCTGAAGAATGCCACCCTGAAATGGCTACTCAAAAATTACTCAAAGGTAATTGTAAAGATGAAAGGTGTTCAGAGATGACAGCATCTCCCCTTCCCACCATTGCCTCCTCTCCAATCCCCCAAGCTACCACAGGAAATGCTATCTATATAGATAGTCCCAGGAGAGTTGCTTTGCTTTTCAATGTTCAAGACAATGAAAGACAGCACTACTTTGCCTGAAGTTCTTTTTTATGACATCTACAGATCAGCATAAAGTACCCTGCAAAATTAATTGAATTCTCCAATAATTGTTTTAAAGCCAAATGCCATATAGAGCCTTAAGATATATATGCATTTTCAAATGTCTTTGTGGCCTTATTTGGACCATTTAACTCATGAAATCTCAACTTAATGCTGAGTGCATTAATGAAACTGTGAGTCAATGTACATTTTTTTCTTTTCTTTTTCTGATGTGGATGCTTTTGTTTGCTGCTACAGTGAGCAAGTTGCTTAGGTTTACTTGATTTTTCTACCTGTTGGTGACAATATGAGCAAGGATGGTGGAATAACAGTGGGCAGATATGAAAAGAAAGAGAATTTTGTCAAAGAAGATTAGGAAGAAGTATACAGACACAGCAAATTCAGCCTGATAGTTGGAGGAGATTTAATAGAGCAAAGAAATAAAAGTTTTGATTTCCAGACCTGTCTAAACAAGGGAAAATATTCTTCTGCAGTGCACTGCACTGGTTTCTGCTGTACATGTTCTCCTATTTGCCCACATCAAGAGGGTCTGCTGTCATTGATGTTGTGTTGAAATGAAGGAATGAACTGACTACACTACCAATTGGTATAAAAAAATGGACACTGTTATCTTCTTATACAAACTAAAGGGTGACACTGGTCAAAACCAGTTTGTATCAATGAAGAATCAGAGAGGTGGGCAGATGTTGTTGCATTCTGAGTATTGCAGCAGTTGAGCACCTGCTGTCACATAAAATTCACAGATGTATTCCTGCAGAGATAAATTCTAAAGTCGTTAAGCGGTTGATTTTTGGAAAGTGTGGAGCAGTCATTGCTATGGTTACATAATACCCACCAAGGGCAAGAGTTTGAATGTAAAATACCAGAAGTTATTGACTACATTTACATTAATAAGTGATTCAGTCCAATGGGGAAGGATCAGCAGATCAAAGCAGATCATGTTGGCATTTATGTATGACTGCCGTACATGAAGTCTGGCGTTTTAGCTTTGCACCGGATTTAGCATGATCTCCTAGACTGAGCATTCTTGCTAAATGTATGGGTCCAAGCAGTCCAAAGGAAGAGTCAGTGGTTCACACCCTTATGTCCATCATGACATGGAAGGCACATTTGGTGCATACATGGAGTCACACTTTGTATTTAGATTCCTGTTAAAGAAATCAACTTTGCAAAGACTGAAGCTATCCTGAGCTGAATCACATGTTTTGCTCTAGAGCAAAGCACTAGATACAATAATTGTTTAATGTTTAATAGATGCATAAAAAGTAATAAATCTGTTGATAGCAATAGAGAGGATTCTTCATACAAGCTGTGTCTAACTGTAACTCCAAATTCAATGAATTTATTCTTAACTATACCTGAACAAATGAAGAAAGTAAAGCTTCATTTGAAGAAATTGATAACTAGGTCTATGAATTACACTACATATTCAGTTTTCCCCCATGTACCTATTTTACCTGACACAAAGTAGGTATTATATGCATGTAAACATTTATATAAAAGTATATAAATGTAAACTTTAGTTGGGGTTATGTCAAACATTTTTTATTCCCCTATCTTAATCTGTTTCTATATATGTATATAGAGTTTAAAAACACTCTTTTTATTAGAAATTAGTTAAATTATTCCTTTGAAATAAAGACTGTGTTATGTGGTTCTAGTACTGTTAAGTCATAGATGTTGCTGCAGAGTAAGTAGCGATATTATAGTTTCATCTTTCTTATCTATTCATATAGAGATTTGATTTTTCAATGCAATATCTTTCTCACATGTTTTGCATTCTAGATCTTCTTTTATTGCGCCATTTCCCCCTTCTTTTTAAAGTACCACTAATTCACCTCAGTGCAGCTGTAATGAGGAACTCGGAAATAGTTTGAAAAGAGAGGGAGAAAGAGAGCTATTGAAGTAAATGAAGCATTACCCATGACTGCTGCACACACCACTGTCTGTTCCTGTACTAGCGTCATATCCCCTTTTCCCACCATTAGGATAACTCATTTCCCAGAGCATTCCATGCTCAAGGGCAACAGTTACCTTCATCACAGAGAGAATTAGCACTGGCTAGTATAATTTTGGAAATATGTAGCAATTACTTCCAGCAGAAATTTGGGTCTCAGAATCCCTTAGTGAAGAATGACAAAGAGTTGAGCTCAGAGATGGTTGCCCGGAGCTTCTAGGTTCACTGTTCTACACTGTTAGTTTGCAGGATCCCCATGCAGATCATCTGTGCTTTTCTTTTTCTGTCTTTCCTCCTACTTTCCACCTGTCCTTAAAGTCTGATTAACTTAGCATCTGCTTTATTACCCTTGCTTTCCCTTGCATTGAATTTACTTATAACTGCATTTGGCTCATTTTTCAATTCATTATATCTTAAAAAGTTGAAATGTTTAAATTAACTATATTATACTGTAGCTTTGCATAAGCATGCAGTCTGTTTTTCTTGGAAGGTCTTAGAATACCTGCCTTTAGTTTGTTTTATTTACCCCTCTATAAGTCACAATTAAAATTTATTTTACTTTGAAGGTCTTAAGGATGTATGAAAGTTATGTGTAGGTGTTAACTAACTCTTGCAACAGCCGTGCATTTACCCTGTTGGAAGTAGCATCTCATTTGGGATTATTCTATTCGTGATAAATCAAACAAAAAAAGATAAGGTTAAAGCTCACTCTCTAATGGCATTTATTTTCAAACTGATTCACAGCAAATCTTAAGTCTGAGGCTGATGCCTGTCTCTCTGGGTAAGTTTCATTTTTGCATACTGTTATCAAGATAGCTTTAACTGAGAAAAATGTGCTTGAAGGAATGTTTGAGAAATACTGTAGATAAATAGCTACACTGCTTTGAATGGATGGTTGCTTGCACTGGTGCTTTTCATTCTCAAGGGATCTTGGAGACTTTTGTGTTTGGAATATTTGTGACTAGAAATTTTATTGTCGTAAGCTTGCTGGTGTCTCAGGCATACAAATTTCTCTGAGCCAAGGACATGCTGCAGAAAGGCTTACAGCTGGACTTCCTGTCACTGATCACATGCCTTTGAGCCCAGCAGTTCAGCCAGTTTTCAATACACGCTACTTTCCACTTACCCAAACTTCGTAAGTTTGTCTATGAGGTTGTTATGGGAGACAGTCTTGAAAGCTTAAGGCTAAATAAGCAACGGCACCTTCTTTGCCTTCATCCACTGAGCTAGTAATCTTGTTGCATGAGGCTACAAGGTTGAGCAGGCATGACTTCCCTTTCGTAAATCCATGCTGACTACTCGGATCCTCTTTTTTCTTTTTATGGATTTGAAAAAGGATTACAGGTTGTCTGCTCCATCACCTTCTGTGGGGCTGTAGTTCTCTGGATCCCAGTTCTTGCCTTTCTTGAAGATAGAGGTGATGTTTGCTTTTTTCCAGTGCCTCAGAAACCTCTCTTGGTCACCATGACCTTTCAAAAACAGTTGAGATGAGCTTCACTAGGACACCAGACAGCTTCTTCAGCATTTGTAGGTGTGTACTATAAAGGTGAAGACCTCAGTGGCTGGAAAAAAGGACACCCATTTTTAAAAAGGGTAAAAAGGAGGACCTTGGGAATAACCAGCCAGTCAGCCTCACCTCAATGTCCAGTAAAATCATGGAACAGAACCTCCTGAAAATTATGCCAAATCACGTGGAAGATAGAGAGGTGGTTGAGACAGACACTGTGGCTCCACTAAGGGCAAATTGTGCCTGAAAAATCTAGTGCCCTTCTATGATGAAGTGAATCATCTGTGAACAGAGATGTATGAATGTAATCTACCTTGACTTCTGTAAGGCCTTTGATATGTTTTCCACATCACACTTGTTAAATCTGAGATATGGCCTTAGTGGATGAACTGCCAGATGGGTAAGGAATTGGTTGGCTACAGTATTTAAAGACTTGCAGTCAACTGCTCAATGTCCAAGTGGAAACCAACAACGATTGGTGTCCCTCAAGGGTCTGTACTGGGACCAATGCCACTTAATATCTTCACAATGACACATAGAGTGGATTGAGTGCACCCTCAGCAAATTTGCTGATGACACCAAGCTATGGCGTGCAGCTTCCTTAGCGTACTAAGGAAAAGAGATGACATCTGGAGGGACTCAAGAAGTGAGCCTATGCGAAGCTCATGAAGTTCAACATGGCCAAGTGCAAGGTCCTGCATGTGGGTCAGGGCAATCCCCAGTACCAATACGAACTGAAGGATGAATCAACTGAGAGCAGCCCTTCAGAGAAGAACTTGGGAATGTTGGTGGATGAAAATTTGGTTGTGAGCTGGCAGTGTGCACTTGGAGGAACAAAAGCACAAATACCCTTTGATAACATTCTGGGGAAGATGCAAGCTGCCTTCTAAAGATGGATCCAAAATTACTAAAACTGGCAAGGGAGAAAAGTGACGTACTTTTAATTCAAAATTGACTAAAATGCAATAGCTTGGTGCAAGACAAGCCACGATATCCACCTAGAACAGACTAATAAGAAAATGAAAAAGAAGAAAGGATGGGGCTGATCACTAGGAATTGTGTCAGCTTCAGGAAGGCTGATGGCAGTGCTTTAGCATTGCTAATAAAAAGTACTTGGTCCATGGTGCTAAAACACTAATATTTACAATGTTTATAAGTTCAGTTTTAATTTTGAAAGCTTCTTTTTATTTTCTAATTTTCTAACATGATAGTAACCTTCAGGAAATCATTTGTAAAAAATAAGCTGATTTTGAATGTTGTTAAATAATGCTAGTTTGGTGTTCATTCTCACACTCATGCTCTGCCAGCATTTTAATGTTTGTGGAGCAAATGAAGAATTTCTAAACAGTGCCAGAGGGGGATTGTGTTAATTCTTTGAGAGAGAAATTCCTTACAATTTTAGTATGCCTCAAGCACTGCTGGTTTATGATAAGGTCTTTGTAAAAGTGCAATAAAGATGATGGCTTAGTTAAAATACTATCAATATACTTGGTTAGGAAATGAAAACCCCAGTCTTTCATGTATTGTGTTTAAATGAGTGAATCTTCCTATTCTTCCTTTACAGAATTTCAACATACATATGGGTAATCTGTTGTGATGATTTAATTTTTAGTGTAATTGTGTTGAATATAGAAATACTGCTGGGATTAAGAGTCAACCCTCTGAAAGACAGGAGAGTGAATATATATTGGGATGAACAAATAGCATTTCAGATATCTTTTTAAATTCAAGAGTAAATACAAATGCCTATGCTCTTGCATAACATGTAAAAAGTACCTTCTACTGAATGTCTGCATGTTTTGTGAATGGAGACAATAATACACAAAGCTGAATAAATTATAAATTCAATAATCAGAATAAGCCGTATAAGACTCTTGTCGCAGATTCTGTGTTTCATCACATATTCTTTGCCTTTAGGTTTCAGCAAAGAGTTCTAACAGCATGTGGCACTAATATAGAGAAATGACTACATAGTTTATTTTCCAGTGCCTGCTTTTGACTTCAGCAGACATTTTGAAGTATATGCAGGTAGCAAATTCAGAAGGAGTGCAAGAATTTTTCTGACTATCCAGGGCAGAGGAGTTCAATTATCTTTTTGGGGATCTCTCATCACATGCATAAAATATGGGTGTAAAGTAATCTGATAATAGAATCATAGAATAGTTTAGGTTGGAAAAGACCTTAAGATCACCTAGTTCCAAACCCCTTGCCATAGGCAAGGACATCTCCCACTAGACCACGTCACCCGAGGCTCTGTCCAGCCTGGCCTTGAGCACTGCCAGGAACGGAGCATTCACGACTTCCTTGGGCAACCCATTCTAGTGCCTCACCACCTGCACTGTTGGTGAGCACGAGGTCAAGCATGACACTTTTCTTTGTCAGCTCCTCTATTACTTGCAGAAAGAAGTTGTCTTCCACAAAGTTGAGGAATCTCCTGGATTGCTTGTGCCGGGCTGTACCATCTCTCCAAAAGATATGAGGGTGGTTGATGTCCCCCATGAGGACAGGTGCCTGAAAGTGTGAGGCTGTTCCTATCTGTCTATAGAGCGCTTCATCCACAGAGTCCTCTTGATCAGGAAGTCTGTAACAGATCCCCACAGTAATGTCCCCCATTGCAGTCCTCCCTTTGACCCCGACCCACAAGTTCGTCAACTGATGTTGGCTCATCACCCGTCCCCAGACAGAGTTCCATACCCTCCAGACTATTACTGACAGAAGTAGGTACACCTCCTCCCCATCTGCCTGGCCTCTCTTTCTTAAGTAGCCCTATTATCAAAGCTGAACAACAGCACACCAGCAGCACTGTGACAGGAGCTTTAGATATAGCAGCAAGTTATGCATCATAACTTTTTCTGCCCACTAAAATCTAATGGGATGGCATCGCTTTCTATTCTTGCTGATGAAGTCTTGTATGCATTCTGTATGACAATGTATATTTTGAGTGTGCTGTCTTTCTGCACTATATAAATACATATTTTGAAGGCAGACATTAATGTCCTCATTTTAAAAGTTTCCTTTTCCAACAAGATCATTTTGTTCAGAAAGTAGGGTCCAAGGTTTCAGACAGAGATGATGTAGTGAATTGTGATGTTCTTTTTATCTCTGGTAATTTCAATATAGCAAGTTGCAGTTATATTGATTTGTACTTCCACGTCATCTGAATTTTTAAATAAAATGTCACTCTTGATAGATTTAAAAAATAGCTGAAGATTGTTGTAGATTCTTTCATGCCTTCTTATAATATCTTTAAAGTTAAGTAGTCATTTACAATATGAGTTGTCTGAATCCTGATATTTTCCATAGATGATGTTGACTCACAGTCATCCATTTATAAGTGGATTGAGCTTTCAGCCTGATATTGAACCTGGATGTTATACAGCTAACAATTCTACTGGCTCCTACAAATATTGTTATTATTTTCTTGACTTCTCTGGTGCCATACCCTTGACCTTCTATTTATTTGGTATATTATAATGATTCTGCTACTATGAGGTAAGAGCTACAGCTATTCTCCAGTTATTGTCAGGTAAAGTGCTTTTCCAGATACCAGTGGGGACAACATTTTCCTGTGAAAAGATAATAATTTTAGTTTTTCTCCTCTTATTCATGGGCTATTTGTGAGCCAGAATGACAAAATTAGTATCTGAAGACCTGGCTTTTTTTTTTTTTTTTTTTTTTTTTAATTCAATGTCGCATTAATCTTATGAGATAAATGCTTGGCAGATTCTGAAGGCAAAGTATTTTAAAACGGAGACAGTTATAAATATAACATGTAGTCAAAATGTAATTTTTTTTAAAGCATATGCCAGTGCCACTCTGAAGAAGACAAGTACCATTATGTTCATTTTATATGAACAAGTGAGAGAAGTAGTGGTACTTGCTCATGTTTGTGCATGGGATTGTAAGGAGCCAAATTCACTATCCTAATTTTCTATTAAAAAGGTAACTTGATGCTTAGGTAGCTCTGCCACAGAATCACAGAATTGCTGAGGTGGTAAGGGACCTATGGAATTCAGATAGTCCATTCCTGTCCTCATACAGACTCAGCTATAGCAGGTCGCTGAGAAGGTTTAAACTCACTAATTATTCTTTGAGCTTAATGCGATTTTCCTGCCTGGAATTCAGTATTTCAGAAGATTAGACTCCACTGTTGGCAATAGTTTGTGCTATGTCATCCTTTCCCCTTGTAGTTAAATACAGTTTGTTTTAATATTTCTTCTATGTTTATCATCTAGGAAAACTCAATGAGCACAGAGTAGCAATCAATTAGAAGTAAATAGGTGTCTCTGACAGTTTAAAGGAGTCCCAGAGAGGACGACAAGGGAATGGTAGAAGACAGTAAATAATTTATAGCTGGAGAAAATTAACCAAGAACCCCCAATTCCCTCTGTCCCCACATGCAGGTGCTCAATTACAGTACCTTTAAGCAGAGGCAGGAGACCAATAACCAAACATCTGTGACATAAATGGATTTAACTATTAGGGAAGAAAGTCTTGAAACATATAAACATACTGAAGTAACCAAACCAAATTACAATACAATGTACATTTGCTTCGTATAATGCCTTTCATTATGCTATTTCCCAGAACTCCTCACATAATTAAATAATATAAATGCTATAGATTATAAATGAAATGCAGCAGCAGTAGAGAGATTTTCTAGTGGAGGCAGAGTATGCCATCATAAGCTAATTCAGAGAAGTGAAAATATCAGGAAGTCAGAGACAGAGAAATTCTGACAAAGTTGAAAATTTAGCAAGTTAGGCCTTGTCACCTGACCATTAAGGTAAGTGGAAGTTATGGTATTGCCCTCAGAGGAAGAAGTATATCTCCAAAAGGTAACAAGGAGTTTGCCAAATGCAGTGGAAGCATTGATGGAAAAGAGTGAAGACAAAGACAGTGACATTGACTGTTCAGAGGAGGGAACAAGAAGAGAAGTAAATAGATATCTGAGATCCCCAAGAATTTTGGAAATAGTTGCCTGTCTCATTACTGTTTTTTTTCATTTTGGTACCTGAGTAATGCAGATTAAACAAGTGAATTGAATTAACAGACCTAGCCCAGTTTAAAGAACAGAAGTGACCTAGCGATGCAATTCAAAACAGTTCCTAAAAACTGTTGATCCATATACATGTAGGAATACTCTTTTCTATTCCATTTGTACCCCTGCTGTCTTATAAAGCAGTAGCGCATGAATTCATTTGCACACTACTCGTGAGTTTTGAGACTCCCAGGGCTAATTCAGTGGATTGCTCATCTGGTTGCTTCAGTGTTAAAATACAGTCTGGCTGCTGCTGCTGATACTGCTATTGAAGACCATTTCATTTGAATCCCGAAAAATGAGGTAGGTAACAGCTTATGTGATATAGCTGTATTTAATCACTTATATTGATTTTTTTTTAATTGACTAAGAAAGGTAGTCATACCTACATCTTTTTAATAGATTTTGACTTTACATAGACATACATATTAAATTCAAACCTTACTTCCTAATTTCTTTAGATAATGCCATTTATGATTTTAGTTCAATATTTCTTTGGGCAGGTTCTTCAAAAAAATTCCATAAGACTCAGTGATCTGTCATTTTTGCTTTGCATTGCCATTTCTACATCCAAACCACCTTTTTCTAATCTTCCATTTTTTATTTACATGAAGGTGGACAATTTATTTTTCTGGTAAGGTATAATTCTTTTCAATTCCTTTCTAAGGATCCTGGAGTGAACCATGCCTCTCTCTTCTTGATATAGCTTATAAAACCCTTAGGCAAAATGGGGCCCTGGTAGTCACCATCAAAACCTTACTATTGTACTGATGTAGTCAAAAGATTTATTTCTACACTCTTGCGCTCATGAATCTCACTAATCGATTCATTTGAATGAAAAAGCGTTACGACATGTAGCTGGTGAAGGTACAAGAACCAGTTACACATTGTTTGACACAAATATAGTCCTCTACTCTGCTCTCGTGAGACCTCACTTGGAGTACTGTGCTCTGGAGTATTGGAGTTCTGGTGCCCTCAGCATAAAAAGGACACGAAACTGTTGGAAAAAGTCCAGAGGAGGGCTACGAGGATGATCAGGGGGCTGGAGCACCTCCCGTGTGAAGGTAGGATGAGAAAGCTTGGGCTGTTCAGGCTGGAGAAGAGATGGCTGCATGGACACCTCATAGCATCCAATATCTGAAAGGGGCCTATAGGGATGCTGGGGAGGGACTCTTCATTAGGAACTGTAGTGATAGGACAAGGGGTAATGGGTTCAAACTTAAACAGGAGAAGTTTAGATTGGATATAAGGAAGAAGTTCTTTACTGTAAGGGTGGTGAGGCCCTGGAATGGGTTGCCCAGGGAAGTTTCTGAATGGTCCATCCCTGGCGGTATTCAAGGTCGGGTTGGACAGAGCCTTGGGAGACATGATTCAGTGTGAGGTGTTCCTGCTCATGGCAGGGGGGGTGGAACTAGATTATCTTAAGGTCCTTTCCAACCCTAACTATTCTATGATCCTATGATTCTGTAATTAAAAACATACAGAAAAGAGATAAACTACTAACAGAACAGATTATTTTTGAGGGATGCAAGAGACCACTCAGGATGAGATTCGGCAGGCACAGGTCTCCTGCTTTAACAGACTTCATGTCCACAGGCAGACTAGATGAGTATTAGTAGTGTTTTATTAAATGCATTGTCCCGGGTTCAGCAGTAGCAGTCATTTTTCTCCTTCTTAGTAGCTGGTGCAGTGCTGTGGTTTTGACTTTTGGCCTGGGAACAGCGCTGATAATGATGATGTTTTTAGTTACTGGTCAAGTGTTTACTCTGACCAAGGACATTCTGAGTCTCATGCTCTGCCAGGGAGGAGGGGAAGTGGAAGGAAGCAGAGACAGGACACCTGACCTAAACTAACCAAAGAGGTATTCCATACCACAGCACGTCATGTCCAGGATGTTTAAACTGGGGCAGGGACCCGGAGGGGTTAGATCACTGCTCAGGTCGGGCTGGGTATCTGTTGGCAGGTGGTGAGTGATTGTATTCTCTTCCCTTGTTATTTCCCTTATCATTATTATTACTGGTGGTAGCAGCAGTGGTTTGTGTTATACCTTAGTTACTGGACTGATCTTATCTAACCTGTGGTAGTTACATTCTTTTGATTCTCCTCCCCATTCCTCCAGGAGTGGGGAGTAGGAAGGGGAGCGAGTGAGAGAGTGACTACATGAGTTACAGCTGGGCTTAAACCATGACATTCCCTTTCACCAGTTTTGTGATTTTTTTTTCATAGGTATTCTAAGCTATCTTTAATTTATAATAGGAGCTTCAGAGTGTAACTAAACAGTCTCCGCATCTTTACTTTCCAGCATAATTTATTTGCACCTGTTTTAGTAATGTCAATATGTTTCTTTTCCTAATAATACATAACTTGTATCCTTCAAAGAGTTAATCTACTTATATAGCATTTGTTTCATTTAAAAGATATTTTAAAAATTCTTCATCCTTTCTGTTGCTCTTTGTAAATTCCCTTCATATTGAGAAGCACGCAATTTCACAATTAGCTTGTTTTTATCCTTTTAGCAGTAGATCAATTTTGCTCATTTCACCTAAATAATAAAAAAAAGCATCTTTTAATTTTATTTGGCATTTTCAAGCAAGGTTTTGATGCCACTTGTGTATGAAATAAAGACCCTATGATTGCTTATACGTAGTTAGAGATTCTAAATGACTTTTTTGCCACAGATTTTTCTTTCACATGAGAACCTTTCAAAAATTGTCCTCAAAGTTCAGTTTCAAGGGGTACTAGGGACCTAAAAGAGGACTTGTGAAATCTCGAAAAATATGCGTATTTTAAGTGTGGGTCCAGGCAGTTCTCCAAACTTACATGGTGTCATTTTTGACTGATTCTGGAATGCAGTAGATGCATTCTTACCATTTCATTCCTCTTCTTGCAGCATTGATGGGCCAGGTCATGACATTGCTCTGAATTTACCAATTTCAAGTCCATTTTATACCGATATTCCAAAGAGCTCTTGTGGTGATGCCGTATGGTGAATATGGAATAGATAAATTGGTTCAGGCTATTTTTTTGAGCTGAACACCATGTGCTGCAGGCCACTTTGAATACATATGGAACAGATCAACATGTATTTTTAGGATTCATTGAAGTCATGTATAGCATAATGGATTTAACGTGTGGAGTGTTTGCCAAGGAACATGTATTATTCTTCCTATGGACCTGCTCTACACTGAGCTATGCAAATGTACACTCCAGCCAGTATTGCTATGTATCTTTGTTTAGTATCTGCCTGTATATAAAAATGTTTAAAATTCAATGTTCATGCCCATTCTGGAACTTCTTTATTGTTCTCATTTCTTCTCTTTGTACATATCCAGAACTGCTTAGGCTAAGGGCACCCACCTATTTCTTATTGTTGAATCTGCTTTCTTTTTAAAGTCTGACTGGAAGAAAACTTTTCCTTCTCACTTTTCTCTCCCCTGGTAGGTAGGGCTACCTCCATCATTGCTGGAGAAAAAGAAGATCTTAGTCCTGATTTTTTAGCAGAAAAGAGATAAAAGCCAGCACTGTTATCTGCCAGGAGTGCCACTTAAAAACTTAATTTACAGCATATGCAGCAAAGGGTGAGTCAAGTGGAGTTAGGTGGAGATATGAATATATATTCCTGTCAGTGCTGTATCACTGTAACCTTGTAGAACTGCAGGAAATGTGCGGGAACAGGAAGAGCATTCTCAGGAAAAGTAGTTCCATAGTCCAGTTGTTGAAGCAACCCCCTACTAGGGAATTGTCACAGGTTCTTGTCTGCCAGCTTTTGTTTATGTATTTCATATGGAGTAGTCATTGGGCAAACCCAGCAAAAAATTTTGAATGAACAGAAGAGAATTCCTTGGAGTTCAGGGGGGCTTAAGCCCATGTTTTTCTTATGGCAAACACTGTGCTTATATCAAAATGTAAATGTACCATAAGCCATATCCAGGTTATCTCATCTTTGAAAGAACTATAATTGCAGTCTAGGTCGAGGAGAGAATTTCAGACCTGAATCCAAAATGAAGAAGTGTGCCTAGGTTTTGAGACTGCAGTTACAGACACAGTGTTGGATTTCAGAAAAGTTTAGTGATCAGCGTTTCTTTGTGTTTTAGTTTTGGTTTCTTGTTCGACATATAGGTTTTTCTCATTACCCTTCTGAGATGCTGTTCATGACTTGTAAAGGTGTGGATATTTAGCTCTGAGATTTGAATTACATTGTGGGAACCAGGCCTAAAATTAAATGTTATGGTGTATCTAAGTTAGATAGGCACTTAAGTCTTCTGTTGCATTTAGTCATCATTGTGCTCAATGGCTTATGACACAAAAGAAATAGTATGCAAAAGACTACCCACACAATATTTGTGGAAGAAGACAGTGCCTCCCTGTTTCAAGAGTGATTCATAATACCTAGTTTGTGCATTTAAGTTATTGAATTTCAGTTTGACTCATCTGCTTGGTAAGAATAGGTGTTTCTGATCTCATTAGGAAACAGGTTTTATCCTGAGGGCTTTTCTGCCACCTCTTCAATTTCTATTCAGCTATTAAATTTCATTGCTTGATTTAAATTGTATGATTTAACAATGCATACCAATATTTATGAATTCCCAATCAAAATTCTAGAATTACTGTCAGCTGTAATTTGTTCATATTTTATATCTCTGAGGTGTCCCATATTATTGGTGGATAATTTCTTGGTTTTGTTTGGGCCTTTTTTTTTTTGTCAGAGTTTCTTTTGTGTTTGCTTTAAGGATCTGGACAAAGAGCTTAGAAAAATGTTGGAATAGGAACTCCAGGCAGCCATGGCCACAGAGTGGAACAGCTCCATTCTTTCTTTAAAACATACTGAAAGATAGCAAAATCAATCTTTATATGTTTCAATCTTTAAAGCTGTGAGTTTTTCTCAGAAAAACAACAACCCCCCCCAAAATAAACTCACACTTGGAAAAAGGGTCTTGCTTTTCAGCCAGCAACTCTTAAATTGAGCAATTTGGATAGAGTCTGAATCCCTCTTGCTCACTTCTAAGAAAGTTCCTTGTTTTTCTTCAAACTCTCTCAGTTCCATTTATATTTAAAATTCCCCATTTTCTATGTGTTTTTTTTTTCTGACTGCTTCACTGTGTTTTTCATATATTTCTTGCAGTGGAGCTTGCTGAGTTACTCTTGAAAAAAGGCTAAGTCTTCTGGGGCAGGAGTCAGTCTGGTTCAGTGTAAAAGAGGCATAAAATGGCACAAAAGCAAACTTCCTCCCTTTGCCCCAGGTACTTCAATTTTTAGCAAGCAGCATAATGCTCACGTACAAAGCCATAGCAAATTAACAGCATAAATATTCTTTTTGTTACAAAACCTCACATATTTATCTACAAATTCAGTGAATTTTCTTTTGCTTTACTTCTGACTGATTGGGGAAAAATCTTGAGCCTAGAGCCTAAATTTGTTCTATGACACACACGTTTGGGCTTTTTTTCCCCAGAAAATAACGGGCATATTGTCTTGAATTTTCATTTGTGAAAGAAGACTGGAAAAGACACATTTGGGGTTCTTTCCCCTAAGAAGCTAAGAAGAAGGAATTTCTCAAAAACTAACAAAAAATTGAAAAAAGGATTTTTATGGGTGGAAAGAATTCTCCTCTGAAAGTTGGGTGTTGTTGCTGGATTTTTGGTTTGGGATTTTTTTTTTTTTTTTTTAACTGGGTAAAGCACATTTCTGTACGTAGAAACATTTCCTTTTGTTCTCCTAAATCTCCACTGTAGCAATAGCAAACATATGTTGCAGCTATGCTATAGGTAAGCAAGAATATTCAGAAACGAGGTGCAGTGTTTCAGTATTTTTCAAAGTGAGTAACTATCTGAATAATACAGAACTTCCGCTTTCCTATTTAAAAAAAATGGAAACTGAATTTTTAAAACAACTTGACTCCAGAGTTCTCTAAAATGGTATTTCTTTAAATTACACCATCTAAAGAAGTGCATTCTTTAGCAAAAGTAGAAGCTGTTGAAAGTCTTAGCTATGTTGATCAAACCGTCATTCATGAAGGGACAAAGTAAAACCAATTTTCTGCTTTTTGCTTATGTTTATGAACATATACATATCAGGCATATCAAACCAAATAAATATACATTATACACAACCATGTAACACTGAGAGCGTATTCTGTATACAGTCTGGCCACATAAACCCAGCCATGACATTATGCTGATGTTAAAACTAGTAGGCACAAACACCCATATGAAAAAAAACCTTGCTGATTCACTCCATCTGTGCCAATGATATGGTGAGAGTATCAGTGATGTTTGGTCCTGGATTTTTTGTCTCCTGATGAGATGACTGAAACTCTCAAAGCTTGTTTTGGGAAGGGAAAAATCAAAGGACAATTTTACTGATTTTTTGCAAAATGCTAGATTCCAGAATGATGGAGTCACAAAGGATTTTTCTTTTTTTTTTTTTTTTTTTTTTTTTTCCTTTAAGATAATAGGCAAAATGTCAAAATTTGCTCCTGAGCATCCTACATCTAAGCAAATAAATATGCAAGATCCTGACATGAATTACAAAGTAGGGATTTTAGAATCTGAATACACATCCAAACTTGCAGATGTACTCCCAACTATGATGGGATTGGCTCAAATCTCCAGAATATGACGTCTGAATTTGTAAGTGGAGCTACACCTAGATCTGAATTTGACTTTCTCAGGTGGAGCCCATCTGTATTTTGAAATCATATTACATGAGTGTATGAGGCTGGAGTGAGAGTGGACTGCTTGATGAGGATTGCTATCACCCTGAAACAAAGTACATTTTATAAACATGTATGCTCTAGTAAAATCTTGACAGGTGGCACGCTAATGGGAGTTTGAACTCACAGAAATTTGCCACCTCTAATTTCCACACTGTTTGTAAAAACAAACCAACAGACCTGACTGGCTTTTCTTGACATAGCTTTAAAGCAGGACATTGTTTCAGAGTTCATTACGTTACACATGCAATACATGCTTGATTTGAAGTTTTTTTGTTTCTGGGGTTTTGGACTTTGGTTATGGTTTTTTGTTTGTTTGGGTTTTCTTCCTCCTTCTTTGTCACTGATGGTTCAGAACCTGCTCCTGCTCATCATTCTCTTTTAATCTGGCCCAGTGATGAAACACACAACTGGGGGAAGCTTGGCAGTTGAAGGATCCAGATGCTAAACTCCAGGATTAATTTTTCTAGCGAGGCATCTGGGAGTCAGATCCTCTTCCCTGGCTTTCCTGGCAGCTGGGTTTAACCCGAAGCAATCCAAAAGGCTCATTTTTTGTTAGTCTGGGAGTTGAGTTATCCCGGCATGTGAAGGACTGCCAGATTTGACTTTGTCAAATGAAGGAATTCACATTTAAATATCAGTACCTTGATTTTTCCCAGCAATGGGAGCTCAGTCATTGAGACTTCTGTATTGGCTAATGATTCTTTTCTTTGGCATTTTCCTCACTGTGACAAAAGAAGTAAGTTGACATTAGCAATGAAAACAATGAAGGAGAGAGAAAAAAATTCAGCAGTGGTACAGTGACATTCAAAGAGGGAATGGAATTCTGAGTTACAAAGGGTGAAAAATCAAAATAGCTTCATTAATGTAGAAATGTAAAATCATTGTAAAAGACATCAGGTCAGCATCATTGACCTACACCTCTTGCCCTTTTTCTTCTTCTTCTTTTTTTTTTTTTTCTTCCTTTTTTAAGAAGCAACCTTCTTTTATACATGAGAATAGGGAAATAAGTTGAAACAGAACTGCAGAATAAAGAAATCTTACCTTCTTCTTGAAATACTACTTCATGGAAAGTAAGCCCTAAATATTAAAGTCAATTCAACTTCTAAATTATATATTGTAGTTGCATTGACTACTTGTCATTAGGAACCCTAAAGCAGTATAAACACATGGGTTTCCAGTGATAGTGTGACAGTAATACATTGGCTTTTTAAAAATAGCTTATTTTTATTTTTATCAAGCAATACAGGTGGAAGGTACATTACATACTAGGTGACAAGCATGTCATTTCACAAAAATATTATTGGGGATAAAATTAAAATGAATGAGAATGAAAGTATAACCACTGCAGAAAAGATCTCAACAAGTACCTACATGTAATAGTGAACGCTCAGTTTCACATTTGAAAACAGCTCCTTTTGTGTTACTTTATGTATACTAATAGCATACATTTCTGTAATTACATCAACAACTGATGAAAACAAAAAACCAAAAGCCCTAAATATGTGTGAACATCTCAAAACCAGGCAGGGTTATGTTCAAATATTTTTTCCTTTTTCAGCTAATGGGTCATTCAAACCCATTTTATAACATCTACTGATTAATACAAGTTGTGTGGTGCAGTTGACACGCTGGAGGGAAAGGTTGCCACCTAGAGGGACCCCTCTGCTCTGCTCTTGTGAGATCCCACCTGCAGTACTGCATCCAGCCGTGGGAGCCCCAGTACAAGGATGTGGACCTGCTGGAGTGAGGTCAGATGATCAGACAGCTGGAGCATCTCTCCTATAGAAACAGGCTGAGAGCTGTTCAGCCTGGAAAAGAGAAGGCTCCAGAGACACCTCAGAGCAGACTTCCAGCACCTAAAAGGGCCAACAAGAAATCTGGAGAGGGAGTTTTTACAAGGGCATATAGTGACAGGACAAGGGGGAATGGCTTTGAATTGACAGAGGGGAGATTTAGATCAGATACATGGACGATGTTCTCTACCATGAGGTGGTGAGACACTGGAACAGGCTAACCAGGGCAGTTGTGGATGCCCTGGAAGTATTCAAGGCCAGGTTGGATGCGGCTTTGAGCAACCTGTTCTAGTGGAAGGGATCCTTACCCATGGCATGGGGGTTTCTTCCAACCCAAACCATTCTATGTGTGCGAGTGGCAATTCAGCAAGCTCTGTGGAACAATGGTAAAAACTGGTAATGAAAAAGAAAAATGACTCCACAATCAATGCTTTCAACACAGAGACAGAAGGAGATCTTAGGTGGTAAATTTATTTTAAAGATTTATTCTGTTGCTTCTGATAACATTCTTGACCAAACAAACACCAGAAGTGCTCTGTGCGAGAGGAGTTAGAATACAGCTCTGGCAGAAGAGGGAGAAGGCTACAATTTGGGATTTCTTCTTCTAGGAAACTAGATGACTACATTCGCCCAGAGTGTAGAAATAAACCTGTTATTCTCGAGGCAGTGAATGAGCTTATGCTCATTGTTTCCCCATTTCTGCTAGCACACTTCAGCTAGCATGCAGTCAAGGTCAGATGGGTTTTATTTAAGAGATGATAAATATGTGTATGCTGTGTAAGTAGTGTGCTTGCTGATGTGTTGATCTGAAAAGTGATCTGAGAGTTTTTGGCTGCAATCAAGCTCTAATATGATGCAAAGGTCCATGACTTGTGGTTCACTGGTGGGAACACAGGTCTTACAGTTTTTTATGAGCAATCAGTTACATGCCCTTGATTAGAGAATTTTGGAGTATGGCTTTGGTCAAGGCCTTGTCAAGTGAAATAGACCCAAGAAATGATGGATCAGCAGAGGGATTAAAGTCTGGTCTAAAGAGATACATTGAGGTGTCTCTGGGAATAATTAGACCTTTACTCCAATTAAGGAAAAGTCAGCAATAGTATATATGTGAAAAGAATATGAATAGTCTCTACTGTGCGTTCATGTCACCTTGTAAAATTAGATTATTTTGCTCTAGGCAGGATCCTTTATAAAAGGTAAGCTGCAAAGTGGTATTAAGTCACCTTATAGCATTTCTTATCCCTCCCCACCCCCTTATCCCTAAGCACTGTCATCATGGGTGAGACCTTGACCCTATGGAAATCAAAGACACAAAGTCCCACTGGTTCTCCTGGGGCCATAATTACGTTTTACCTTATAAACCAATTTCATTTGTTTTGCAGTAGAAGTATCTTTGCAGACTAGGTTGAATGGAGGAAAGATACCCCAATGCTTCTTATTGAAAGGAGTTTAACAGTTCATTGTTTAGTTTTACAGAATCTGTAATTTTAGTGATCATAGCCAGTATTAGGTATAATAAAGCAGAGATAAGCACTTACAAAATTTTAGCGGGAAAGAAGCCCCATGATTTGTAAATTTTAGTTTTGGGTTTGTTTTTTTTTTTTTTGTCTTTCTTTCAAAACTGCTGCAACTTGCATTGATTTTCACTTTAAAGCATCCTGTCAATAGTGCCGGAGAACTTGCAGAGAATATAAAGTCTCAGAAAGAATACTCCTCTTAAGGAGATAATTTCTATCAAATCATACAAGAAAAAGCCTTGTCACATTTTAAGTACTGTTTTTGGAGTTTGTAACAGAAGGCATGTGGTTCATCATGTCTCGATAGTGAATTATTCTAGATATTTGAATCATTGCAATAACTATTTAGCAGTGAGGTTCGTAAAAAAGAGAACACAGGTGGTGTTATCACAGTATAATTATTTAATTTAGACATGTCATTTTTAAAATAAGAATTTGAAAGTAAATTCATTTAGCATGTCATTAAGGAATATAATCTCATTGTTTAATTTAGAGTTAGAGATTGTATGTTGTCTCTAAACAATGTTGATATTAGGCTTTATTCATTTATATGGATACTGCTGATATTCTTGCTTGGCGAATTGCTACTGTGAGACTCTGTAGATCAATTTAATTTTCAGTGAAACCTTGCTGCAAAAGAAAGCTAGTATAATTAATCCATAGAAACCTGTAAAAGCTGTAAAAGGAACTCTTCTTGAGAGGCATGAATTACTTCTTTTATCCAAATAGATATACAAATTGGTTTGAAAAAGGAACATTCAGAACAATAGAAAACAAGCCAGTCATTTTTCATTGAAAACCTGTAAAATTTTATACCAAACTAACTGACATTTATCTTATCATATTTGTGTCTGTTCCTAAAATATTTGAGAATCTTTATATGGTTTTGAATTAGATGCTTGCAGATATGGGGTTTTGTCATACTGGTTGAAAAACACTAGTTCATCTGGCAAAGCGGTTATACAAGAGTACGCTTACAGAAGAATTGGATGGCATGGTGCCTAAATATCAGTAAGTACGCCTGAGTTTCATGAAAGGAAACTTTACACAACATCTCTATGGCTGTTAAAATTGCTTCTCCTAAGGTTTTAAAAATATTTTGTGCAGAACAGCAGTCTTTCCTTTTCAAAGTTTTATCAAAATATGAAGTTGCTTCTGATCAATAAAACTATATAATGAAGTGTGCCCTTGGTATCTAGAAACTAGAGGCAACAGCCTAGGAGATGAAAAACTTTGGATTTTTTTTAATTATTTTTTCAGTTTTATATTCCAGAAAATTAAAGGGCTTTTGGATGTATGTTTTAACAGGATTGTCCTTACTGTGTTCCAGCTGGGAGCGATAATCAGTGAAAAATGTTACTTACGTATTATTCCTGAGCAAATAATTACGTTGCAGCTCCTTCTGTTCCATGGTTTTTGTTTGGACTTTAGTAGACTGGGTCGCCCTTTTGGTGAGTCAAGTGCTGTTAAACCCTGTTGAGTTCTGTATGCTCTAAAAATGCATTTCTTCTCTAATTCACCCTCAAAGTCTTCAAATCTGTGTAGATGGGGTCTCTAGTGACATGGTTTAGCAGTGGACTTGGCAGTCCTGGGGTAAAGGTTGAACTTGATGACCCCAAAGGTCTTTTCCAATCTAGCTGATTCTATGATTCTATGATTCTAATTCTCTTGAAATACGGAATCAGCTGCATAATGTGAAAGTAGAAGTGTATGAGATATGTCTGACATGTTTTTTTCTTAGGAAAACAGATTTGACTGTCAAGGTAATTTCTTTGCATGTTTAGATTTGACACTATGTCTCTGCAGAACACCCTTTAGTAAACTTTTTAATTGAAGCTTTAGTTGAAAACTTTGCATCAGAGGCTGTGTTCTTATTCTGTTTGTTTGTTTGTTTGTTTTTACCAGAAGCCTAATCTAAAGCTATGAGGCTAATAAAGTTATTATTTATAAGGGTGTTACTATGCTTCATACTGCAAAAATATTAACCTACAGGAAACAGTGTATAATATCTATGTGGAAGAAAAAATTATCATCTATCCATGATCATCATATATGATCAACTATTGCCAAAAAATTCTTTTTGGTTTTGTGCATGTGTTTGTGCCATTTTGTTATTTTTAGATGTCATTATTGGAGTATCTGTGTTCCGGCTGTACCATTTCTGAGGAATGAGTGTGTATTTGAATAATGTGAATGACATTCTTATTTCTAACAAAATTCATGTAAAAATCTACATGAGATTTTTAATTTAATAAGGGATACACAATTTTAACATCACATTAAACTAATAGATGTTAGTAACATCTGGCATAAAAATACAAAGGAAAACCTTACAAATGACAGAGGCTGCTTTGTCCTAATGACAATCTCCATATAAGTACCTCTTAAAAAAAAAAAAAAAGGTTTTTCTCTGCCTTCCTTTAACCCTTCATTTTCCTATTGCTTTTCCTGTTTTGCAGCCACTTCACCTTTACAGCCCATAGTTATCCTGTGGTGAAGGGAATGCAGTTCTTTCCCTTTTATCTCTTCAATCTGATGAAATCCTAGGTGATAGGAAAATGTATTGTTATTAATTCTGAATTACACAAACTTGCGCTCCATACTATTAATTTTTATTAGTATGATTTACGGTATCAAATTCTTTGCTGAGGTCTGTATTGGTCAGTTCTCCTTCATTTCATTTATCTACTACTCCTTTAAAAAAATCTACAAAGAACATCTAGGTAGTCTGTTAGCCTGGCTATCACAATTTTTATAAGATCACAGGGTTTTTTTATCATATTATCTGTTTATTTTTAAGTCTTAAATCATTATTTCCTTCAAATTAGGTGTAAATTATTATGCAACAATAAGTGCCCAAAACATATTTTTCTTTTCAGAACTTCGGTGGCACTATATGGACTGAAAATAGCAGCTATGCTCAGCTAGAAGACTTAAAATTACTGGAGATATCATTACACCTCTTGGATAGAAATTATCCTGTTGTCCAACCTGAATGCACTGGATATCTAGGGAGATATTTTTTGCATCCTACTCATGGTAATTCACATTTATAGGCCCCGATTTCTATAAGACAGATTGCCTCTCTTTCTATGCTTAGTGCCCTCAACTTCACTGAAAACCGAGCCAAAATATTAATTCCTGTTTTGAGGCCATATCTAGATTATATTCAATCTCTTTCCTTGATCCATTTTTAATTATGTGGATAAGGAACTTGTCAGTATTTGTTTTAATATCCTTTGCAAGATCTAATTTATCTTGGCTTTTGCAGTTCTCACTTCTTCTCTAAACATATTGACCTGTAACACATAACTTTCAGTACTGATTAAATCCTTTTTCCTTTTCTTGTAGCCTTAGTGCTTTTCTCACTTTTGAAGATACTTTTTCACCCACTTAGATCTGAGGCCCTTCTCTCCAAGTGTCCTCTACTTTACTTGCAATGAAAGTTGAAGAAAAACCCTGTACTTTTGACTTGATCATCTTCCAAGTCTCTGCCATATTCAGTTCTACTCCTGCAAGTTTTCTCTTTTGAATTTTAAACCTTAATTTTACAGGTGCTTTTATGTGGTTCCCCTGCATTTCAACTGCGTCACAAGTACTTGATCCAAAGTTACACCACTTACAACCACTTTATAGCTTTGAATAGCATTGCCTCACATGAAGCTCTACTTTCACAGAATCACTATTAGCGAATATTCGAACAAATTCAAATGAATTTATAGCAAATTGACAACGAGCCCTTGTATATATAAGGATAACTTGACCAACTGCATTTCTACCCTTGATCCAAGAGTAATCTCTTTCATGTCTGTAGGAACGACCTGGAAAAAAAAAAAAAAAAAAAAAAAAAACACCAAAAAAAAAAAAAATCAAACCAAACCAAAACCAAAACCAAAGAAAACACCAAACCAAACCCCCGAAAAAAAATCCCAAGTCCTGCCAATAACAACAAAAAAAAACCCAAAGCAAACAAAAAACCCCAAACAAAAACAGGACATAATCACTGGTAATGTTTGGAAATGAGCCAGTAACTGAAGGAAAACAGTCACGCAATAGTGAAGAGAAAAGATTATAGCCATTGCACTACCTGAAGTACCCAGGCAGACTGGCACTAGAAAATAACATTTGTTTTGTTATGGCTCAAAATAATAAGATAAAATGTCCATAAAAGAAAAAACTAAATTGCTAGTATCTAGGATCAGATCTTTGCCTGAATCCTCTATCTCAAAACTGACAGAAGTGAAGGTTGTTCTGAGTGTTGCTATAATCCAATGCTAATTATTCTACTGAAAAAATGGAAGAGCTTCAACATGAGGGAGTGAGAGACGCTCTTTCACGAATGAGTTGAAATATGTGCAGGAGATAGATTTGCAGGATGTATTTTTCATATATCACGAAAGCTCAAAAGAAATAACTTGTTATTAAAAAGACAGAGTTATTATTTCTTTCTCTACTAGCTGAATCTTCTAAGGTACAGATAGGCCTGGAAAGATAACATCAGGAGACAGAGTCAGATTGTCAGGAACCTTGCTTAGATGTACAATTTGTACTGAAGAAGTTTGTGAAACATGTTCTCAGAAAGAGGTAGGATGAGGCAGTTCATGATTACTAACTCTGGTAGCATAGCCATTATCCCAGTAAAACTCTGTGACAATAAGACTTTTCAAATAGGAAAAAGAAAAATCAGGAATACATTTGTTGTCTGTATTCCATTTCCTAATTAGACTTCCAATACCATGAGAGATTCTTACTGCCAATTAGGTAGTGTATTGCATGGCTGAGAATAGGTTTTTTTTTATGGCTTGAAAAACTTGACTCACATCTTAAGATGGGAAGATGGTGGGCTACATGCACTATGCATTTTACATTTGAAACTGGAAGATTATTGTGCTGGAATTTTTATGGTATATCTTGGTCTCTAGCTTACTCACACATAAAATCTCGTAGTGCTTAATCAAATATGTAAATCGCAAGTCAAGCAAAAAATCTCTTGCCAGGCTCCTATTATTTGGTACCAGATGCATGTGAGACTCTTGTCCCCATCTGTCTGTTTCATCTTAGATAAGAAAACATCATATTAATTGTGACTATCACATTAATTACGTCGGATTGTTTAGGGCATGAGTTACTGAATGCATCTCAGTGCAGGTGGCACAGTATCTGATGCGATGAACTATAGCAGTCATGGGAAACTAGACAATTTATTTATAATTTACACTGGAAGAGTGAAATTTAGTTTTTAGGAGAAATACGTAGATCTTTCAGTCATTAAGAAAATTACAGGCACTTTTGTTGCAGCAATTTTTTTATAAAAAATGTGTTGCTGAAGGAAGAAAAATTACTTCACTGTAATTGATTTCTACTATGGTTTATTTTTTTATGCTATACCTGTCATCTTATCTGCATGTCTCTCATATTTAAGACTTCAGAAATTACTAACTGAAGCTGATATTTGTGATGTGCTATGGATTGCATTGAAATCTTTTGAACTCATTTAGGCTATGACATTCTATGGCAGATTAAAATAATTCACAGTTACTTCAGCCTGGGATGAAGAAGGGGAAACAAGTCTCAGATGTGAAGTGCACTTATCAGATTCACTCAGTGCTTGATTACTCTTGTATCCATCACACTTGTTCTGCCGTGAGTCTTCCATATTTTGGTCATGAAAAAAAATGGCAGATGAACACTCCTGTGGAAAAAGGCAAGTCTTTTCCCACTGGCGACACAAGTATGCTTTCTGTGTACCTCCAAAGTGAAGTGAACAATGGAAAATACTTCCCTGTTTCAAACACTCTATCAAAAGCTCTGTGAGATTCACCTTGGTGACCTACCTGAGCCTCTGTTCAGCAGGGAAGCCAAAAGCTTGAGTTTGACTCTGTATTGGCCCCATACTCTTACAGCACGCTGCTTCAGCCCATCTACATGGCTGACCACAAACTGCTTGAGGTGATGACAGCTTTTTATTTCTCTGGGTGTTTAAAATTCACTGCAGGATGCAAGAAATCGTTCAGATGTCTTACTTCGTCTTATTGTGTCCCTCATAAAATGCTCAAATTAGAGTTTTTCCCATCTACCAGCAGTTAACAATCTTCTTAGCTTAGCCTTTCAACAGCTTAGAGGTTTTTAGGGAGGGGCATTCTACTGTGAACAATGAAGAATTAAAACCTCAGCTATTAAAGCTGATTTGAACTGTCTTGAGATTAGGAAATACAGGTTTTCTCTATGCTTAATGGTGTCATGTGACTCAGCTAGGACTTCAGTCAATCTTCGTGCTCATTTTCTCATTTTCTAGCTGAAATTCAGCTAGAGCTGCAACATGTTGTTACTGTGTTTGCCTTCAATGCCTCCTGCTGTTCTTCTGGGGATCTGTGATGGCACATGTCTTCATCTGTTCATTCCTGGCTTACTCCGTCACGTTGCCAGAATTAAAATGTGTATTATGTGCATTCCATCCCCTTCAATGTGGTAATGACCTTTAGGCCTAAGAAGGGGTCAGAACCAGATGATGCTTTACATTTGCAGTCATGGGAATATTTGGGGAAATTTCTTTAGGGGAAAAATAAAAAAATAATTGTTTTACAAAGACAAATAAGATGTCTGAGTACGCCAAGCTTGTGAGCCTAGGATATGCCCAATTGAATGCAGCAAAGAAAGACTCACACTGTGGGATCTGTCTCTGCCCTGTGTGGTAGCTTGTACAGTTTCCATGAAACGGTAAGCTCAAGAGCTGAATTTGATACTGAAGCTACAGCAAACCTCATATCTCCTTGAAAAAGTATTTTCTCTGCTTTACATTCTAATTCTGATTCTTTTAGTAAGACTAGTTCATGTTTTACATATCCATAGTACTGTTAAAATGTGAATAATTCTAAGCAACTCTTTATGACAGCCTGGCTATGGAGTCTGAAAAAGGGGTGGGAGGGAAGAGACTATAGTAAAAAAAGATCAAGAAGAGTGCTATGCTAGAAATTGTAACACAATTTAACTGTTCTCAGATATTTGCTAAAGATGTGAGCTCACATTTATGATTTGAGAAAAAGAATCAAATAGGGCTTTTGTATTCTAGCACAGAGGAGAAACTCCAAAGTCCTTCAAAAGCTTTATAGACTTTTTAAATTTTTCACTGGCATTTTACTTCTATTTGCCATTTTAAAATTAATATGAAAAAGAAAAAAAAATCTTTCATGCTGTGACAGCATCTAAAGTCCGTATTCAAAGTCATGGCTCCACTGGCTAAATGCAGTACAAATATATGACCAGACATGCCATGTGTCACAAAGAGGTGGTAGTCTCATTTTGCACACTGGACTTTTAAGTGAATTAATTAATTAGGTGTTCATACCCCTTGGCACTAATATGTTGCCATGTGATCTAAGTGAAAAAAAACATTTTTGGGATACTATGTGGTCTTCCCTTTAGGAGGAGAACTTCCTCTTTCAGTGAGCACTGTCAAGCCACAACAACAGGCAATTTCTTCTCTTAGTTTCTCTCAAACTCTTCCCTTCTTAGTGCTCTCCCCAAAAACTTAAAGCTTTCCACAGAATTGCTGAGATACTTGACTTGGCTCCTTCTCCAGGTGTGTACAGCAGAAGTATGGCATCACGAGGACTCCTGCCTTTGGTGTCTGCTAGCTGTGGTGTTTTGAAAGAATAATTGTTCAGCCATTTAACTGCGGAATGGACTTACCTGCTCCTTGACCCTATCCCCAGGGACACAAAGCTGTTTGTTCAATCTGTGTAATTAGATAAGCTGCGTTATTTGGTGAACATATTAGTGAAACTATGTATTGCTTCCCCTAGGTGTGGAAGCATTTTAAAGTTTCAACTCTTAAATTTTTTTAAGCTTCAAAATGACCTTTTTCTTCTTAATCACATTATGGATATTTTACAGTGTTGTATTTTTGTCCCTGAGTGTGACTGTCTTGCTCTTTTAGGCCCTGATTCAGCAAAGCACTGATGTATTTCCTGCTTTAAAAATCAGCAAAGAACTAATGTAATTCCTGCTTTAAAAAAAAAGATTAAAGGTCTTAAAGTAATCCTTGGAAATTCTGCCCCACTTTATTAAGAATTTTATTTAAAAATTCAGAGACATCGCTGTTCTTCAGACTAGATCATGTATTAAACATATCTAGTAAGGGAATAAAAAACTTCTCTCTTTTGTTTTCTATAGGAAGGTTCATAATACTGTGATGGCTGATTTGTTTGAATTGCGTTGTTTATTTGTAAAAGATGGTAAGACCCTTACATCACAAACCATGTTTTTCTGTAAATTCAGTACACAAAAAATACATGGGTGATGTTGAAGAAACAATGATACTTGCTTGTCCCTGTTAATTATATCATTTCTCTAAAGAACAAAATGAAGATACTGGAAATACAAATCTCAAACAGGAATTTAATTGGCTCCTGCTTTTGTAGACACTGCAGCTTTTGAGAAATGTGTTTTCCCAAGATGTTAGTCACTGGAGAAGTTTTGTTCTGCAAAACGTGCATCCTATATAATTGATGCCACCCTTGATCACTATTGAAAAGTACGTAAAAGTATTTCATAAAGCAAATTAAAGATGAGATTGTTGTATCATGAGTTTCAACAGCGGCACAGTAAAGGGGTTGCCAAATCAGCTGTATGATTCTCTGGAGAAAAGATTCCACTTCAGGGAAACTTTTAAATGATGTGCAGCTGGCATTGCAAGTGCAAGAGATGAATGTGGACAGAGGTAAGCTTGGAGGCATTGTTCTTTGCTGTTCCCAACTTGCTTTTCTACCAAAGGGCTACTGTTTGGGTTTGAATAGCCAAACTCCAGTTGGATGCTTCTTCCTGCAATCCGGATTGAGCAGAATCATGGTCAGGCACTGGAATAGTATTACATGTGTAACAACAGCACAACAGGGATCAAAATCTGTGTAATGAAGAGGTTTCACACAGCCACAGAGGCACCCATGACACAGAAATGCAGCTAGATAAAATGGACCAGATTCAGTGTCCTTCTTTCAGACAAAACTCTGCATGCTTCAGTAGAATTAGTTCATGTTTAACACTGCTGTAAATCCTCCAGTTCAGTTTAACAAATGAATATATAAAATTATTCAAGTCTTTTTATTTTGGATTATATGATCCTGGCATAACAGCAGAGTCAACAGACCTGAGCCTTCTGAAGACAAAATAAGCTCTGAACAATATTATCATGATCCTTTCCTTTGCAAAGCCACAAATAAGAAATTTGGGAACAGAAAACTGTTTTGAAGGAACATTAAATTGACCAAGAACAAATTGTTACAGAAAATGATATCCTCTTCTGAACATTCATTAGTTTCTGATAATCAGGAATTCTCGGATGCTTGAACAATCCATTAGTATGAAGCAGTGAGTTAATTGTAATAATTATCAGCAGTTTTAATTGTTTTGTTATAATGTATTTTGTAGTTTATTTGTCAGTGTGAAATCAATATGCACCTCTAGGAAAAATAATCAGTGTAATAAAACTAGGCTCCATTATGCCTCCCAACCTTAGAATTAAACTTTGTACATAAATATGTATTTCTTTGTGTACATAGAAGAATTATTCTGCAAAAGTGGAGATGCATAAGTACATTGAAATTTGTTGTTAAAGGGGAAGATTCTACCGTAAAGGTGGTGAGGCACTGGAGTGTGTTGCCCAGGGAAGTTGTGAATGTTCCTTCGCTGGCGGTGTTTAAGGCTTGGTTGGACAGAGCCTTGGGTGACATGGTTTAGTGTGAGGTGTCCCTGCCCATGGGAGGGGGGTTGGAACTATATGGTCTTAAGGTCCTTTCCAACCCTAACTATTCTATGATTCTATGAATCTAAGATGAAGTCTCTTCTTAAGAATTGTTTCTGTCTTTCATACCTTTAATTTTCAGACAAGAAATCAGAAAAACTCTCCTAACTTTTTCAACTTTGTTGAATATTCTTTGAGATTACAAAGTAGCACTTTACAAAGATTTTAATAATGGTTTCTAGAGTACCTTTATTGATATCACATTAACAAAAATGTGGTGAGGTGTAAGAATGCTAATTGTAATAATGATTTCCAGATGAGGATCCCACAGTACTTAGAGACTCTAAATAATTAAATGTTGCAGTATCCTTGAGAAGGTCCTACTTGCAATTTAGAGCATCTGGTGAAACAAAAATCAGAAGATTTTGAAAAATAATTAACCAAATTTACATAAGAGTCTTCAAAATGATGAGAACTAAATCCCGGACATTCGAATTCCTATCCTGCGCTTTAATGGTAAAATAACATTGACTCTCATTACACACTGTGAGGTCACTACCTGTAATTCCTCCATGTCTATCTTTTTTTTTCTCCTACTGTCTTTATACTGTTTCTGAACACTGCAGTGGGGAGTCTGATACTGTAGCAGGATTCAGTTTGGGTTTATATATTTTGAAAAAGATGTTAAAAATTTGGAAGTAGGGCAGAAAAGGCATTCAAAATTGATTTAAGCAGTGTGGAGAGATGTACTTCAGTGAGATATTCTGACAATTTTATCTGTCAAAAGGAAAGTTTGCAGGCAGTTTGATTACAGTGTTTAAATATCATTTTGTGACAGCACCCCATATACTGAAAGGCTTTTTAATCTCTTGGAAAAAAAAAAAAAAAAAAGAGAGACAAATAGCAAGATGCTGCCATAAGAAAAAAAATCAAACTGGAAATAAATCTTTGTGTTTAACAGTGATTTTAATGGATGATTAACTGGTGGAATAAATTACCAAAAGAAGTGAAAAATTCTACATTTTTTTATTTCTTCCAGATACCTTTCAAGAAGATTTATCTTAGTCAAGTGCAAGTTATTGAGCTCTGTAACGACATAAATGGGATGAAGCGTAATGGTCTAAGTTATAATGTTTTATGATATATGAAATGTAAGACAAAATAATCTAATGATTTCTTCTGGTCTTGTGCTGTGATGCAATTAAAAGAAATTATTAGCTACACAATTTCTGTATAGCCTCCACATTGAAGTCTCTTCTAGTCTTCAAGACAAGAGATGTAAGTGGCCGTCACTGTCTTGGGAGTGATGAAAACTTCATTACTATTTGTTTGGTTTGCCTGTGGATAAAGATGGACAGCACTGTGAGCCCTTGAAGAGGTTTGAGAGGGACAGAAGCTGATCTGGATCCCAGAGGAAGACGGGAAGTCATCCTTCATTCTTCTGGAAGGACAGGAGTTGGGAAAGACAAGAACTTATTGAGGGGAAAAAATGATAGATAATAAGGGTGGGGAGGGAGCAGCAAGACTAACCTAAAAAAAATTGTGATCACTACTCAAAGAAATGCATGAGATTTTGGGGCTAATTTCCTACAGCCTAATTTACATGTGAAATCTGAGGTAAGGGTCAGTGAATAGTCTATCAAGGAACAACATGAAAATGTTTTCTGATAACCTGTCCCAATGGTGTTTAAAAATAAATTGTTATTGGTTTGACTCTGTGTAATTTTTTACTTCCTTTATGTAAGACTTGTTTCTGCTTACCATGACATCTCTTGTAGAGAAATAGAGTTGCTTCTGAACTGGATGGAATGATACCCCTCTGTGCTTCCTGGGGAGCATTGCAGGTGAGAATGTGCTCAGCACACCTTTGCACAGTCACCACAATGACTTAGTACTAACGACATCCTTTGCTAAAAGCCTGTGTCGCAGTCAACATTTAGGAACACAATTCCAAGAAATGTATATAAATAGTGAGTACTGTCTCTCACTGCTGCTCTGTTCTTGTGATCTATAAATAAAGAGAACTTCAACCTTTTGTAAGCTCAATGATAAGTTATTTGTTGGAGCAGCAATGTGTCAGACCCTAGCTGATTCAGAAATGATAACTAAGGAGCAAGCAGCCTATGCTTCATGTAAAATCCAATTGTACCGCTGTCATTATAAGGGAGGTTTTAGAGCTCTGTTGTCTTCTCAGTAGCTGTCATTGTCTCCATCAAGGGCTTAATTTGTATTCAGAACATATCCCTTTATTTCCTTATAATGATTAATGATGATTCACATTTTTTTGCTTTCTGCTGTCTTAGATTCCAACAATGTATGTTTTCATACCTGCTGTCTTAAATTCCTCTATTCACTGTTAAGAGAAACTTCTAAAATAAGCAGACTCAAGTCTTCCACATATGCTCAGCCTTTCAGAGGGTATTCAATAGCTCCTGAGGATTCTTCCTTTTTTTAATACTGCCCCATGCTGTTTCAGCTACTCTGCCATCTTTGAGATTGTAATTACTATTGTCATTGCTGTAGCTCAACATCTACTTGGGGAGTGCTCCAGAGAAAAGTGATCTGCACCTCATCCCTCCCCCGAGTCCAAAAGGGCAGATCTTTCTCATCCCTGCTGGTCCCAAAGGCAGGAGTCTTCTGGCTGTTCTTTAACCCTGACCTTTTGCTTTGTAGCAGACAAAGCTGAAGCCAAATCACTGTGTTGACAGCATATATAATGTCATACTTTTTATTACTGAATTTCAAAACCCCGAAGCAACTTTTTGAATTTTAGCAATGTTGTTTGTTTTTCTTGGAACTTGACTACACTTTTTCTCCTTTTTAAAAAAAAAAAAAAACAAACAAAAAAACCAAACCACCAAAAACTCTAGCTACTGATGGATATTATAAGTGATTCAACATATTTTCTTTTATAAAGGCAGCTGGTATTATCTGCTTTATCTGGCTCTCTCAGAGAATGTAGTTAGTGCTTACTTTTAGCTGTGTTGGGTTTCGCTGGAATTAAGACCGTCTTCCTTTTTCTTTTCTTTTTTTTTTTTTTTTTTGAAATACTGGGAGAACACATCTGAAGTACTCTCTTTACATTTCTGAAACTAACATTTTTTTATTCTGAGGCCATGGCTTTGATTTTATTTCAAGGTGCTGTTTTTTTCCTTTGATGGGGAAAATCCACATTGAAATGCCATGTTGTTTGGAGACAACAGCAAAAATGCCTATAGAAGGCTACTGGGAAAAAGGAAAGTTATGTAAATGACACATAAGTGGTTGTATTCAGAGGCTGGTTAGCTTTCATGTGTACATATATTCACTAATGGTTAAGGAGGGTATGCTTGGGGGAAAAACAGTGTTTTTCACTGAATGATTTTTGTTACACATATTTGCAGGAATGTATTGATTACCTATTCCTTCACAATCTAGATCTTTGCAAGAATAGCCCATGCTGGCACCATGTGATGTCAGAACTGCTGCAGACTTGAAAGGATTTTCAATGCGTTTTATTATCTGCTTAACAAGAACAGACAAGTTTCCTTCCCATTCTCAAGAAAGAGGCTACTACTTCAAAACCTTTCTCTACAAATACAGGAGAGCAGGGCGGAACTTCTTTTGGACTAGATCCGATGAACTAGTGTAACTCACAGAGGAGCAAGAATGAACACCACAGGAGTATAACAGTCTCACCAGGTTGCAGTATACCCATTTATTTTTAGACTTCTGTGACACAGCTGGAGCTGACTACTCTAGGAATAGTAGTTCTGCTCATGAAAAGTAGAGAGCTATGTTCACAGCCTATCCTCTGAAAGACATTAATAATGAAAAATAGAGCACTGTAGGAAAGATACTACTTAAAGGATGCTTTCAAGATGGCCTATGTACTGGCAGACTGCATGTAGAGGAAGATCTCTGAGACAAATTTCACTAACAAGGTATAAGATATTCAGAATGTCACATGAGTAATATCGAAGCCACTATTTCCAAGCGTGGCTTAAGGAAGAGAAAAACAAAATGAAGATGTGTCTTTCCAATTTTTTTTTTTTTTCTGTATTAAGTGTCCCTGCAGCATTTTTAAATGCATTTCCTGCATATTTTCGCATTAAAAATATTAGGTTATCACCTCCTCGTGCATGCTCAAAGATGAACAAATTAGGAGGTGTCACGGGAGACTGAAATCTTTGTACAAACTCTTAATAAATCATCTGGGAGGGAAAAATAAACCTTTATCTGTAAACGAAAAGGGAGAGGTGGTTCTCAGGCTGCTTACCTAGATCCTAAATTAAACTGAGACTGCTCTATCTCAAAGTTAGAATCATAGAATCATAGAATAGTTAGGGTCAGAAAGGACCTTAAGATCATCTAGTTCCAACCCCCACCTCCCACTAAACCATGCCATCCAAGGTTCTGTCCAACCTAGCCTTGAACACCCCAGCGATGGAGCATTCACAACATCCCTGGGCAACCCATTCCAGGGCCTCACCACCCTCACAGTAAAGGATTTCTTCCTTATATCCAATCTAAACTCCCCTGTTTAAGTTTGAACCCGTTACCCCTTGTCCTCTCACCACAGTCCCTCAAGAAGAGACCATCCCCAGCATCTCTATAAGCACCCTTCAGATACTGGAAGGATGCTATGAGGTCTCCACGCAGCCTTCTCTTCTCCAGCCTGAACAGCCCCAACTTTCTCATCCTACCTTCATACGGGAGGTGCTCCAGTCCCCTCATCACCCTCCTGGCTCTCCTCTGGACTTTTTCCAACAGTTCCATGTCCTTTTTATGTTGAGGACACCAGAACTGCACACAAAACTCCAAGTGAGGTCTTACGAGAGCAGAGGGGCAGGATCACCTCCCTCGACCTGCTGGTCATGCTTCTTTTGATGCACCCAAAGATACAGTTGGCTTTCTGGGCTGCAAGCGCACATTGCTGGCTTATGTTCATTTTCCCATCGACCGACACCCCCAAGTCCTTCTCCGCAGAGCTGCTCTGAATCTCTTCTCTGCCCAACCTGTAGCTGTGCCTGGCATTGCTCTGATCCAGGTACAGGATCTTGCACTTGTCATGGTTAAACTTCATCAGGTTGGCATCAGCCCACCTCACAAGCATGTCAAGGTCCCTCTGCATGGCATTCCTTCCCTCCAGCGTATCAACTGAACCACACAGCTTGGCATCATTGGCAAACTTGCTGAGGGCGCATTCAATCCCACTGTCCATGTGTCCTGGGTTCAGCAGTAGCAGTCATTTTTCTCCTTCTTGGTAGCTGGTGCAGCGCTGTGTTTTTGATTTTGTGCCCGGGAACAGCAATGATAACACCGGTGTTTTCAGTTACTTCTTGGTAATGTTTTGGTTTGACCAAGGACTTTCTGAGTCTCATGCTCTTCCAGGGAGGAGGGGAAGCCGGGAAGAAGGAGAGACAGGGCACCTGACCCAAACTGACAAAGAGGTTATTCCATACCGCAGCAAGTCATGCCCAGGATGTTAAAAAAAAAAAATGGAGGGCGGAGACCCGGAAGGGTGGGGATGCATTGTCAGGAGTGCACTGCTTGGTCGGGCTGGGGACTGGTGGTGAGCAATTGTATTCTTTCATTGTATTTGCCTTGTCATTATTATTATTGGTGGTAGCAGTAGTGGTTTGTGTTATACCTTAGTTACTAAACTGTTCTTATCTCAACCTATGGGAGTTGCATTCTTTTGATTCTCCTCCCCATGCCCCCAGGACTGGGGGAAGAAAGAGGGGGGAGTGAGTGAGAGAGCGACTGTGTGAGTTTATAGACTTAAACCACGACAGTTCTTTCTGGCGCTCAACGTGGGGCACAAAGTGTTGAGATAAAGACAGGATTAATCACCACTTGTCACAAAGCTTATTTATTGGCTCTCAAAGTTGTTGCTCTTGAGTTCATGGTTTCAGCCTGTTGTACCTCACTTACAGACGTGTATTTGCTATCTTAGCATTTTTTGGATATGGGTTTTGGGTTAAGGTTCTTGTTTCAGTGTGCTTTATTGGAATGGCTTGTGATAAGGGCGGGCTCCAGAAGCAGGGGGGGGGCAGACATGGACTTGTACGTGGCCGCCCTGCTGCTCTTCACAGTCCTGGCCGTCATTCTCACCGCCGTCTTTGTGATGTTGCGGGGAGCCGAGGGGGGCGGCCGCGGGAGCCACCGGTGACCAAACCGGCCCTGGAGCGTGGCCCTGGGGACCAGGAGCTGAGCCCCGCAGCTGACAAGCAGCAGGAGGAGGCGGCAGAGGGGGTGAGCCCCGCCGGTGAGCCCAGTCCCGCAGCTGACAAGCAGCAGGGGAAGATGACGGAGGAGCCGAGCCCTTCAGCTGAGCCCAGCCCAGCGGGGGCCAAGAGCATTACCCAGCAGCCGCCCGCAGAGCCCCGCGAGCCCGAGCCCCAGGAGGATGCAGGAGACCACGCAGCACTTCCCAGCAAGACTGAGGAGGAAGATCTGGACTCAGCCAAAGAGCAGCTGGTGGTGAGAGAGCCGGCAAGCACAGCAGCTACACCAGCCCCAGTGACAAGTACAGCAGCCTCATTTGAGAGTTCTGAAGGTTTTGAATAGCCTTTGGGTACCCTTGAGACCTGCCTGCTGATTGTGATGGGGATCACCATGTTGGCATGCATATAGAGTGCGTTTTACTCACAACCATTTCATCTGGTCCCGAGAGTTGAGCAGAGTGGGGTATGGGCCTTGTCTGTGGTTAGAATGCGATCCAGGATGACCAAGAGATTTTCCCCGAGGCTGGACAGTCACGAGTGGCAGGGTGTATGGGACAGTATGGGCGAGTATCTAGTCCACTGGGCCCCTCCAGTGCTTTGGAAGCATCGGAGATGGAAGGCAGCTGTATGGAGTCCCCAGCGACAAGCTGCAGAAACTGCTGGAGGGGTGGGTGAATTATTTTGAGCCTGGTGGGCCTACAACACTTCAGGCTATCAGGGCAGAGATGCAACATACAGATGGACTCATGATCGAGGGGTGGACTTAGCAATGGACACTATTGCCCAGGTTATTCACGAGTGTGAACACTGCACACAGTCTCCTGGTCTGAAAGACTGTTATAAAAGATGGAGCCTGACATCACAGACTGGATGGATTCAGCGGCTTTATAGGGATTGGTCCATGCACTAAGGGATGATCTCTCTCCCTCTGTGCGTGTGTGTGGATATATATATACACATGTGATGGTATATTGAAAATGTGGGATCTGAGCGTGACGTGAAAGGTATGGAATAAGGGGTGGAATGTCCTGGGTTCAGCAGCAGCAGTCATTTTTCTCCTTCTTGGTAGCTGGCGCAGCGCTGTGTTTTTGATTTGGGGCCTGGGAACAGTGCTGATAACACCAGTGTTTTCAGTTACTGCTTGGTGATGTTTTGGTTTGACCAAAGACTCTCTGAGTCACATGCTCTGCCAGGGAGGAGGGGAAGCTGGGAGGAAGGAGACAGGACACCTGACCCAAACTGACAAAGAGGTTATTCCATACCATAGCATGTCATGTCCAGGATGTAAAAAGAGAGGGCAGAGACCTGGAAGGGTGGGGGTGCACGGTGGGGGGTGCACTGCTTGGTCAGGCTGGGGACTGGTGGTGAGCAGTTGTATTCTTTCCCTGTATTTGCCTTGTTGTTCTTATTATTGGTGGTAGCAGTAGTGGTTTGTGTTATACCTTAGTTACTAAACTGTTCTTATCTCAACCTATGGGAGTTGCATTTTTTTGATTCTCCTCCCCATCCCCCCAGGACTGGGGGAAGAAAGAGGGGGGAGTGAGTGAGAGAAGGACTGCGTGAGTTATAGAGGCTTAAACCATGACACCGTGTCACCCACAACGTGCTGAACAAGACCGGTCCTAACACCGATCCCTGAGGGACACCACTCGCTACTGGTCTCCAGCTGAACATTGAGCCATTGACCACAACTATGTGCGTGTGGCCATCCAGCCAGTTCTTTATCCACCCCGTGGTCCACCTATCAAATTGATGTCTCTCCAACTTAGAGACAAGGATGTTGTGTGGAACAATGTCGAACGCTTTGCGCACGTATAGGTAGATGACACCAACTGCTCTACCCCTGTCCATTGGTTCCGTAGCTCCTTCATAGCAGGCCACCAAATTGGTCAGGCGGGATCTCCCCTTAGTGAAGCCATGCTGGCTGTCACCGAGCACCTTGCTGTTTTTCCTGTGCCTTAACATGCCTTCCAGGAGAATCTGCTTGGTTAAAAAGTTAAAAAGTTAAATCTGCTCAGTTAAGAATTTAAAAAGATCCCTCAAATCAGTTCATCTTAATGTGGGAAGCTACAAATTTTTTCGCTACCTCCACAAGGAAATCAGACACAATTATCGTTTCCCTAGTTTTACCTTTCCTGTAACATTTTTACCTTTTCTACTTACATCACGAATAATCATGCTACCAATACACTACAGAACAGAACTTAAAAACTGCCATAATCATTACTTATGATGAAGCGACAACAAATGTGTTAAGTCAAAATACAGTCTAATTCGCTTTAGTGTAAAATTATGCTTGCTTTGTAAAATCTGCTTCTGTACTGTTGTTGTAAAGCTGAAATGTGTATTTATAGGTTGTGCCTATTGGATGCAGTTCTCTCATACAGCGAACTTTGGTTGTGACCAGTATAATAAAGAATTAGAAAATTATCAAAAATGTAGGTTTCAAAGGAAATGTTGTGGAATTGAACAAGTGTGAGATATTTGAAAATTGAGGCTACTGATTTTATAATTTCTATTTTGAGATAAACATTAAATTTATTGAAGTAGCCAAAACACTGGAATATAATTCATTGTGCATGTGAAATTGATATTTTTCTCTCCTTCTTCTTGGTAAGGAGGTGAAGATATATTTACTGGGAAATGTAAGATGAAAGCATTACTAGTTTTATTTGTGTATTTATTTATTTATTTTTCAGGGAACACGCTGACACCAAAGATAGCTTAGAAATTACTTTGATACTTTCCAAAAGTATGTTTTTCAAAATAATTTTGACTCAAATGTTTGAAATCCTCCTTTCTTTAAAACAATACATACATATTTTAACATTTCAACATCTACAAACTCAAGGATTTATCATAACACTATTAGATTCTAAAAGCAGTGTGTTTCTAAAGGAACATTAAGAGCCTAAAATCTGCTAATTTGTGTTTTGATGTTTCTCCTCTTCTCTCTTGAACACCAAGAAAGGAGGTGGATAAGGCAAAAAATGAAGTATACAAGAGAAGAAAGATTCCATTATGGTGAACTAATATTAAGGATTGTATTTTTGACATACACTGATTATATATGAAGTTCTTACTAAGAGGTTAAGAAAAAGCCATTATTCCTGATGTTTCATGTTTGTAATGAGTTGCAGCTGTTTTTCCCACTGCAGTCTATGCATTCTGTACTCACATAAAATGAAAATAAGAGAAATGCAATGTATTTTAATGTACATTACATGTTTCTAACTGCTTTTCCTTTTATAGAAGTTTTAGTTCATTACTGTTACTGTGATGCTTGATTATCTTTCAGGATTAAAAAAAGGTATACCGCAACATTTGCTATCTGTACAGTTTCTTCTCCCAGCATCCTAGGAAAGAATATAATAAATAATATTCATTATTTGTTTTCCAGAAATGCCAGATTTCTGTCCTTAAAACCAAAGAAAATAAAAGTGGGATCTGCCTCTGAACCTCACATCTCCAGTGTCTGTGATTATTCTTGTCTCTTCTAGAAATTCGTTCCAAAGACAATATCATTTTGCTGAACAAGCACAGTAGTTGCCCTTGATTTGCTTCCACATCCTCAGGAAGCAAGCAAGGAATGTTAAGATTCTCAAGAAAACCACTCAGATGATCTAAAGCAAGCTACTTATATGGTGAACTTAAACAAGGCCTCACAAATCGAGTTCCAGCATCTGTATAAAGTAACCTAACTGACACATTGATGGCAGAGTAGTAGTATTTTAATCAAGGTGTGCACGGAAGGACATATTTCAGCATAACAAGAAACCTCAAATTTTGGATCCAGAGAAAAGAAAAAGCAGATAAGGAAAGAAAGAGAGTGGGACAGAAGGAAAGAGAAATCCCTGTGGCAGCAGGTTCTCCTCCCAGGCTTTTCTGTCTCCTTCCAGATGAGACAGTTAACATATGATACTTGATACTGGTTTAAACCTGCGAATGGTATTGCTGTGGTAAGACAAGGGAATTCTCAGTGTTGAATCTTCCTGTGTTCAATGTAAACTTGGTGAAAGTGCAGCTACCTTGGACAAAACAAGGTGTTTGCAAACATTTTGAAACCAACAGAGAACAGAGGCAGCCTGAATTTGTCTCAGCAGAAGCAAATTGGAGGACTTTGAGCAACAGGACAATTGGAGGACCAAAAGCAATAAGAAAATGGAGTCAGGGAAAATATTTTTTCTTTTCTTTAGACTTGTGTTCCTTGTACAAGTTGAAGTGCAGACTGAAAAATCTGTACTGCTTTACTACCACAGGTATGGTGATCTCTGAGGAAAGGGGTGCTTCAGGTGCACGAGCATCAACAGAAAGTCTGCACTGGCTGAGGATGAAGAGACATTTGGTAAAGGGAGAGAGGTAGGACATCTGGGTCATTACAACTCATTTCTGTGAAGCAGAATGGACAGAGCTATGTTGAGGAAGTGTGAGAAGAAACTGGTAAAAAAGAACCAAGAAAGTCTAAAAGAACAGTACAAGCCAAAGGTAAAAATACAAGCATCCTGGTAAAAATCCAGCTTGGGGGATATTTTCTGGTCTGTATAACAGAACCCATGTATTAATAATCCATGGTGGGAGATTCAAATTAAATGATCTTGTAAGATACTAGTGATATGAAATATCCCTCTAAAATGAACAGAATTTCTTAGGTAAAATGGGCATAAAAATATCGTTCCTACCTACAAGATTCAAAAAGAGTTTTTTATCTAACTCTGAGCATGAATATTTAAAGAGGGATTGGGTGGAAAAAGAAAAATATTTCCATGTTTTATAGAAGAGTTTAGAACTAAGTATGTGAACAGATTTTTTTTTTTTTCTCTTTTTCATTATGCTCTCTTAATCTTTATTACAGCTAGCAGTAGCAAGGAAAGACATGGTAGTGCTGTGTCTTGGAGAAGGTAAAGAAAAAAGTGCATTACCTCTTTCCAATAATTAAATCACTATTTCAAAAGTGTTACCTAGTATATGCCTGAACTTTCAGAATAGTCATCCGCATGATTTCTTGCAGCCAGTGAAGCCTACTTTTTTGGGTATGATATTGGACTGAAAAACCTGCTTCTCAGAAAATATGATACTACCTTTTCCCTCACTAAAACACATCAGTCATATCAGATTCTCTTTATTTCCATTTGTTAAAGTAGCTGTCAGCCAGAATTACTCCAAAGTATAATTTCAGAGCCTAAGTCCAGTAATGCACGTAAAAATGAAGAACCCAGAACTTAGAGCTAATGTTAAAAAAATTCCTGTGATCAATTCAGCTTTTTTGTCGATATTTAGATAGTGAACACATTGTTGAGATTTCTTTTCTTTTGTTCTTGGAACTTCAGCGTATTGGCAGCCAGAGCCATGAAGTCAGTCACCTTTGGAAGGGAATAGCAGCAGCAGCTCCACTGAAAAAATTGTTTTCCATATTAAGAAAATTTCAGTTCTGCAAGTATTTCCAGTCTTAAATTTTCTCTCTGTCTCTGAAACTAGGGAGAATCCTTCAGACCAACAGGACTCTTCAAAATATGACTCCTGGAGAAAATCATCGATTGCTAGCTCTTCAGAGCCAGCAAAGATGCAATAAAAAAAAGCATGCAACTGTGTTTCAGAAAGCATAGCCAGCAATGGTGAAATAAACTACTACACATAACAAAACTTAACAGAAGACAAATACAAATAGAGTTTTAAAACTTTCATTTGGAAACACCAGATATAGCTAACAGAGTTCCTGTTAATGTTTACTGTTGGAGACCAGATACTAGAAATAGATGGATCACTGTTTCATCCAGCATGATATTTCCTCTGTTTTACTCTTTCCTCTTGTTACATTAGCATTTTTAAATGCTATTTTTAAAATGAATAAAAATGTATTTAAATATAGGAAATAGACTGTGGAGAAACAGTTTATTCTAAGAGATGAACAAATTTCCTCACTTTTTTAATAAATGTGCCATTTCCTTCTCAAGGACAGTTCTTTCTGTTAACTGGAATGTATTTAACCCCTTCCAAGTCAAATGTAGTAAATCTTGCGAGTGTTTTAGTAAGCTTGAAAACCTGCAATTTATTATTATGTGGTAATGTCATCAGATCATCTTGCATAAAGAATGAATAGCTTACCAAATAAATTAAATAAGAAATGTGTTTTCCCTCAAGGTGTAAGATTTTGGATGCATTTCTGCTTACTTCAAATAGAAACAGGCCAAAATTTGTGTTTCCTGTTTCAGTACAAAGGTACATTCACCAGCACCATGGCTGCCCATGTCTGTGAATAGGTCTAGTCTAATTTCTTTTATCTCCTCTGCTGATAATGGCAGAGGGAAAAAAATGGGGACTGAGTGTACTATAGTTTGCATTTTGACCATGTTGAGACACTGGTAATTATGGGCAACACTGACTATTATGCCTCATGTTTAGGATTCAGGGCATTGGTCAAGTCGCTATTCTTTGAAAGGAGAGGTTTTAAATTAAGTTACAACTTCTTTTATAAGTCAGTGGGAATTAGGTACCCAAATGTCTTCTGTGCCTTTGAAAATCTCTGCATAAGTTTATAAATTTGATCACAACAGTCCCTTCTGGCCCTCTAATCTATGAATCTCTTAACCTTCCTTTCATGGGAATTAAACTAATTTTCAGCTCATAGATTGGTTATGCTGAGATCCACTTCATTTACTTACTGATGGGATTTATTTTTCCCTGTTTTATGCTGAAGGAAATGTAAGCCACTCTTCTAAATCATGGTAGCTTTTGCTGATTTTGTTTGTTTGCTGGGAGTGTGTTTTGGGGGCTGGATGACCATTTCTGCATAAAGTGAGACAAACAACATGGTTTAAATAAAACAATTAAAGCTTTTGTATGTGTTTTTAATATTATTTCAAAAGTAAAGAGAGCATGCAATCAGTAAAAAGAGAAAGTAAGCACATGGCAGAGCTGGAAGAGAAAGCTTATTTTGATTTTTCCTCCCCAGTGATGCATGGATGAGAAGACATTATGGATTCATACACGATTGCTGTGCCCCAGGAGGACTGCAAAGTGACTTTCTTCTTTCTCTCTAAGACTTACACATGAAACAACAGTGTGAGACAAAGAACAAATAATTCAACTTTTTTCTGTAACTGTCTTCTCTTGTCCTTCAAAAGTATCTTGAAAAATATTAGGATTTTTCCTAGGAGATTTGATTCACCATGAAAAATATGATAATTCTTTGTGTAGCGTAGAAAACTTTTCCAACACTATCTATTGGTTGATCTTAGAAGACTAGTTACCCAGCCCCCCTGCATTACACACATCTTCAGCTTACAAACATTGCTGTTATATTGCAAGACACCGTGATGAACAAAGTTGGATTTATCTGAAATATAAGTAGTTACTTATTTGTTTTTAATTCTTCACACTGCTTACTTTTAATTCCTTTTAGTTTGAAAATTTCTGGATGACAGGAATAATATAGTTTGAGATGCTTGTGAGTACACTCTTAATGAGATTAGCAGCCTCCTATTGATAGCTTGCTTGCTCAGGTGAAATCTTTACAAGTGTAAGAATATATATAATTCAAAAGAATTTATTTTTATTGGTAAAAAAAAAAATTGCTGTGCTTTGGAAATCCACTTCTCTGTAAATAAAATACACACTAAATACATAGCAGGCATTTCACTGCTTTTACAGTTTCATTGTAAACTCCTGTGAATAGTTTGCCAATAGTACACTTTTATAATATGCTGGGGGTCAGATTGACATAGTGTAGATAGCTTTCTTTGGCATCAACAATAATGATCATGGAACTATGATCTAGACTAGTCTGCTTTTTGCTCTGCCTGTAATGATCTGGAAACACTTTTTAGTCAAAGTTTTCCAGCAAGACTATAGGCTGAATTGAGTTGCCTAACCACGGCTGTCTATTGCAACCTTTAGGTGTTATGTTTGCTGCATTTGCATGAATGCTTCAGATACTCTGATTGTCTCAGTGGTACTAAACACCTAAGTGTCAGCAACTGAAACAAGGACTCTGATTCTGGCTATATTTAAAAATGCTCTGCATGGGAGCATTCTATGACTCTATGGTTTCCAAGGAACAAGAATTATATTCCATGGTTATGATATGTGCAAAATGCTAATCACAACATCCTGTTAGAGGTCCCCAAGAGTCTCACCAATAGGGATCTTTTCCTCCACCAAATACTAGCAATAGAACACATTGTGTTGACTTTTATCTAAGTTGAGTTAGGACACATGGATCAGTCTTAAGAATATCTGCTAACTATGATATACGTAACTGAGGTTTATTAAGATGTTTGCATACTCTTAAGCGATATGCTATAAACATTACTAAGGCAATTGAGTTTACCTACAGAAAAATATAGTAGCCAGTCTGTATTTATTTAGATATCTCAGGAAGCTTTCTATTTCTGTGATTTCATAGCGGTAAAAGAGCTGTTAGTAGAATCACATCATTTTTTAAGCAGAACTTTTTGATCATTTAAATACTAATTAAAATCAAAACTTGAACTATTTATAAAACTTTCTTAAGAAATAACACAATTAAGAATGATGGCCTATGAACCTACTTTTTGTGAATTGTGAAACTTTTCTAGCCTCACAGCTTGGTGAAAAGAAATCATATCATCACGTCACAATTTATTTTGCTTTGCTATAATAGGAATTTGAGCATGATATTTATTGATTTGAAGTGACATCTGATTCAGTCTGTCCTAGTATGGTCCAGTAGCACCCTAGTTGAAAGCTAATATATAGCACAACTTCAAGTGGATTGGTAGCAAAATATTTGTAATACCAAAACTTATTCTGACGAAAAAGATTGGAAACGTGGCACAATATTAACAATCTTGAAGTAGTTTATTTTTGTTTGCTTCCTTCAAAGATAAACACAGAGATATCGCATACTATGTTGCCAACCAGCTATGGATTTCTACTAAGGTGTTCGTGTGTTGAAAAATGACAATCAGTTCTGAGAATAATTTCGACTTAGGCATCAGGAAGTCCTTAAAACTTTCTTACTTCCTTAGAAAACATCACTCAAAGAAGTACCGAAGAACTCTACTGCAGCAGTTAGGTTGACATCAGACAAAAGAGAAGGGTGAAAAAAGAAATATATGAACTTTCTGTACAGAATTGTGATACTGAGGACAAAGTTAATCAAGACACCAAAAGATGAAGACAGAAGAAATGTTTTTATCTTTAATTGCCTATACACCAATAACGGGAGCTTGGGTAATAAACAAGCATAATTAGAATTGCTTATTTATGGGCATAAACACAACCTTGTTGGTGCAACAGAAACTTAAGGGGGTGATTCACATGACTGGAATGTTAAATCAACATTTATGCTTCTTTTAGGAAAGATCATTAAGGCAAAATTGTAAGGGGAGTGGCACTTAAAAAAAATATAAGTCTATCTTTTCTTAAGTTGGGGCAATATATGAAAAAAAGGGTAAATAGTCATCTTTTATATGAATAAACTTGAAAAATAATATAATCTATAAATATATTCTGCTCTGCAGATATGCAAATAAAGCAAATTTACAAATACCAGATCACCAAATCATGATGCAAACTGAATGACTGACTCCTTAATTAACTGTGAAATTCTGGAAGAATATAAAAACCTGAAGTGGTCTTCTGAAATCTAGGGGACTTCACTCTTTATGGCATAAACTGGGAGCCTCAGACAAACACTACTAAAATATTACTAGGATTTCTTATTATTATGTAAGACAATTCTCAAATATCCACTCAAAAAATGCCATGAAGAGAGGTAGCAGAGGGCATACTAAACACAGTTGAAGGCCACTGAAAAGTGAAAACTCCTGATATTAAGATAATTAATCTTACCATAAGGTTAGGAATGACTCTATTATGGCTTATTAAAAAAAGGATTAAAAGATGGTGTCTATATATAGTATATGACATACGTATTTATATAGTATATAAGGAGAGTCTATGATCCATTGTTCAACATTTCTTTTGGGTGCCCAAAATGTATTTTATCAGCAGTAGTGTGTAAGTAGTTCCTCAAAGACCAGAGCACAGATCCCTCTGCTACCAGCTAAGTAAGTGCGAATGTAGGTTTTGCCAGTAGAAGGAACTTTGTCATTTCAGCAGTGGAGCAGCTTGGAAATTACTGGCTTATCTTTTCATGCAGTTTTAGGTTACTTTGTCATTGTCACATGGCAACACTAGCCATTGCTCGCTCTTTGATTTGTAGGTTTTGTCCACCTTTGTCAGAAATGTTTCTCTTGACAAACTAAATCACACAAAATGCTGTGGAGTACTGATGAATATATTCTCTTGATAATCTTAACAATGGTTGCACTGTAGTTTGCTAAGGAAGATAGTAAAGTCCTCATCTGACTACCTGAATATTAGCTTTTATGAGCAGCATTATATAGATTTCATGCAACTTCTTTGTCAACTGCTGTAAATTTCATAGTGACGGAAGGATAATGAGACAAAGTGGCAAACTCTATGAAAATCAAATTGCTTTACTGTGTGTAAAGAGCCTGCAAACTGTTACTGCTCAAAGGTTTTAATGAACCTAAAACCAATTGTGTCCTTAAATGATAGAATTTAAATGCCAGAGGCTCCATTCAGGGTGAGTAAACATGTCTGGGCTGTACTTCCATTAACACAAAAAAATTTCTTCTAGATTATAAGAGGGTTGTGACAATTTTTTCTTCAATCTTTTCTTTAAAAAGACAACTGTGGCGATATTTCTCATGATTTGGAAAACTTTTTTACTTCTCTTCTTCAGTTATAAAAGGCCACTAAGTATAAGAAATTGCAATGGTAATGTAATAAAAGTGATTATAATTCCTGAAAACTGCTCACATATGTTAGAAATAATGTGAACTGTAATAAAGAATAATTAGCAACTAGACATGAAGGTTCCGTCTGGATGATCTGATAACCTAGTTACAGCCACAAGGAAATGTGACTCAGCATCCGAATACATTAGAGAGGTAGGAAACTTTTTAAACTTAAGGAAGATGATTTCTACAGTCTTTTAAAACTTTGTGTCTTGCATAAATATATAACATCTTCACCATATAGGCGCTTTTTCTGATCAGCAAAATGTGTATTCTGGACCCTGGGTAGCTAAAGAAATTTTATACTGATCAAATTTCAGAGAGTCATAAGAGTACTTGTTCTGGGTTTTACATGACTCTCTTAAATTTGACAAGCTAATTCCTTCAGCTATCCAAGTTCTCTCATTGTTATTAACTCAATTTCCTTCATAGCTGTGATGTTAGATTTCTGAGTACAGAAAAGTTTGTGCATCAGGCAATGAGGACATTAGTCTGTGTTTCAATGTACCTGCGCTGCATAAATGTACAGAAAGTTAAATCATTTATGTGAGGATTGTTCCCATTATCCTTGCTATTTGGGACCTTCAGAACATAAGAGCCCACATTTAGTTGCTTAAAGATAAACTGCAGGTCACCTTTAATTCACATATTTGTTTCATTTGTATGAAAATGGACTGTTTTCCTAATTTTTACATGTAAAACATTAAAAGACACAGAATGATACCTACAAACATTTGATCACTGCTCCTAGGACAGATATAATCATAATACAGCATTTGTCATATGAAATGAGTGTACGATTTCTAATTACAGCTGTAAAACAAAAGGACAAAAAATGTGATGACTTGTTTTCATTGGAACAGTGTCTCCAGGTATTTGTTGTGTGCTTTACATCTGTTAAATGACAGCATGTTAATGATGTGTGTGTTCATTAAAGGTAAAGTGCCTTCAGTGTGTTGTAGTCCTTAAATCATAGAATCATAGAATAGTAAGGGTTGGAAAGGACCTCAAGATCATCGAGTTCCAACCCCCCTGCCATGGGCAGGGACACCTCCCACTAAACCATGCCATCCAAGGCTATGTTCAACCCCACCTTGAACGCCGCCAGGGAAGAAGCATCCACAACCTCCCTGGGCAACCCATTCCAGGGCCCCACCACCCTCACAGTAAAGAATTTCTTCCTCAGATCCAATCTAAACCTCTCCTGTTTCAGTTTAAACTCATTATCCCTTGTCCTCTCACCACAGTCCCTAATGAAGAGCCCCTCCCCAGCATCCCTATAGGCCCCCTTCAGGTATTGGAAGGCTGCTATGAGGTCTCCACGCAGCCTTCTCTTCTGCAGGCTGAACAGCCCCAATTTTCTCAGCCTATCTGCTTCTGAAATCCCTGCTTGAGCACCCATGATGCATTTTGCCAGATTAGGTCCTCTGCAAGGTCCAAAGATTGACTAGTAGCTGTACTGTTCTCAATCAATTTTTCTATCAGTGGTCACAGTTCATTTTTTTAAAGTCACCTAAGAACATTCACTGTAGAGATATTTAAGTAGAAGACAATATAAGCACCAGTCCTGATTTACATTATTAAATATTATCAAATACAGCCTCATCTATTTCTGACATTTGTTGTGCTTTAACAGGCCCTAGGCATAATGTAAAAATGCATTCTTTATTTTATATTGCATTATTATACTTTATCTGCCTAAAGATGCAACTGCATTATCCTGGGAAATTAGTTGTGTGCAAAACATGAATAACCTAGCCTTCTCCTTCAAATTTTTTCTCCATCTTTTCCAAATGAATTTCATCCTCATCCATTTCATTGCTAAAGTCACTGATGATCTAGTCATTAGCTCAGTCAAGGAAGTGTTCAGCCGTTTATTCTTCTTCCTTTAAATCTTGATGATTTTCTCTTCCCTTCTATGCTTTGTCTCTTGTCTGTGCTAACCAGCCCTTTCCTCAAATGTTACTGGTTTTGTTGTCAAAGGTTTCCAGTATTACTGTCACAAAACTGCCCAGTTACTTTGGAATTTCTCTTTCTTAGAATGAAAATTCAGCTAAAACAGTGTAATGCCAAAATTAAACAGCTGACTGAATTCTAGAGCATCCTTGAAATACAAAGGATGTACTTTGCTAGAAGATAAAGAATTTTGGGCAAAATTGCTCAAAAGATGAAGATGAAAGGTTAGCTGAAATATAACAGGATTTTAACAAAACGTTTGACTCAAAATATCATTAAGTCTTACTCAACAAATCAAGATCAAAAGTAATTATCTGTTGTAGGCTGAGAACCAAGGAACTGTAAACAGAATACAGTAAGGATAAACAGTGACACATCTAGTTGCAAGTTTATGGATTTCCATTCTTTCAGTCACAGACGAAAGTGCAAAAACAACAAGGGTGTTGGAAGAACAGAGAAGGGAAGTATATAAGGAAGGAAGTTTTAAGTTCCCCCTCTGTCAGGAAAGTTTAAAAGCATAAAACCTAAAAAGTTTGTCTTAAGCAAAACCAAATGCCACAGATGAAAACAGTACCAAAGTTTCTTCATGGGTGTTAGTGGGGTCAAGATCTGACACCAAAGAGATGCAGAATCTTTTATAGTCCTGTAAAGCATGCAGTGCAAGAGCCCAGGTGCTGGCATTGGCTCTATCAGGCACAGAGTAAGCTTCTAGCAGCTTCTCACAGAAGCCATCCCTATACATGTCTCCCTACCAAAACCCTGCCATGCAAACCCAATACATTGGCCAAGGTCAACCCACTGCAGCAGTTAAATTTAAAGAAAACAGAGGTTAAATATGAGTGAATGCTTCCTATCCAGCTGCAGATAACTCGAGTATTTGTGTGTCGTGGTGTAAGCCTCTACAACTCATGCAGTCGCTCTCTCACTCACTCCCCCCTCTTTCTTCCCCCAGTCCCAGGGGGATGGGGAGGAGAATCGAAAGAATGCAACTCCCACAGGTTGAGATAAGAACAGTCCAGTAACTAAGGTATAACACAAATCACTACTGCTACCACCAATAATAATAATGACAAGGGAAACACAAGGAAAGAGAATACAACTGCTCATCACCTGATACCAAGCCCGACCCAGAGTGAACCCCTGCAGTGCACTCCACACCCTTCCAGGTCTCTGCCCTCCATTTTTACATCCTGGACATGACGTGCTGTGGTATGGAATACCTCTCTTTGCTCAGTTTGGGTCAGGTGTCCTGTCTCTGCTTCCTCCCGGCTTCCCCTCCTCCCTGGCAGAGCATGAGACTCAGAGAGTCTTTGGCCAGACCAAAATGTTCTAAGCAGTAACTGAAAACACTGGTGTTATCAGCACTGTTCCCAGGCCGAATGTCAAAAACACAGCGCTGCACCAGCTACCAAGAAGGAGAAAAATGACTGCTGCTGCTGAACCCAGGACATTGTGATAGCCCAGTTGCTTGAGACATTAGCTCTAGAAAATGCAGTCTATGAAACAAAGCTGGATTAATGGACAGCAAGACTCTTAGAGAATTACTTGATTCTTTTCCCATCTAACCTCGACGATTCATAAAGACTGCCATACTGGCTGCATTTCCTTTGTCATTTGGCACAGAGTGCTGTATTCTGACAGAATATTCATGGTTCTACCTGTTACATGCACTCCAAACCAAGCAGTAAGTTTTTCATCTGCTAAAGAGAAAAGAAAATGGAGTTGTCACCTTGTAAGAAATTAATTTCCAACACTACGGTTTCTTTCTTGGAGATTGGTGAGGTGTAGTCGTTACTGCTGCAGTGCTGTCAATGTTCATTAAATGTCCCAGTCTCATGTAGGAATTCAAATAAACAGAAGTGGAGATTATCTAAAAGCAGGACTAGTTAGATTTTTTTTTCTTTTTATTGCATCTACCCAGTAAATTCTGCCTCAGTGAACCCAAAAGTTCTTATTAAATCACTTTAAGGAAAAATAAAAGTCAGTAAATAATTATTCACAGCACAAAAAGAACTTGCATTTTTCCCAAAAAATCAAAGTTTGCATATGTGTACATATTTTACTATACGTATTCCTATAAAAATACATTTAAATATATTAATAGCATATTATGTATTGTTTATTACTGCTGGTTCTTGTCCAGACAATAACAATACCTAGTATTTCAAGTTATAAAACTTTTAAAGTAAAAATAAGTCAGGTGTGACAGATAGATACAAACATTTGAGAAAAGGTTTTGGATCAGCTTGTGTCCGACTTATGGCAGAACAGTTTGACCATTGGGGTGTTGTCATGAGTTCAGCAGTAGTAGTCATTTTTCTCCTTCTTGGTAGCTGGTGCAGCGCTGTGGATTTGATTTTCGGCCTGAGAACAGTGCTGATAACACCAGTGTTTTCAGTTACTGCTTGGTAATGTTTTGGTCTAACCAAGGACTTTCTGAGTCTCATGCTCTGCTAGGGAGGAGGGGAAGCCGGGAGGAAGGAGAGACAGGACACCTGACCCAAACTGACCAAAGAGGTTATTCCATACCACAGCACGTCATGCCCAGATTGTAAAAAAAAAAACGGAAGTCAGAGGCCCGGAAGGGTGGGGGTTCGCTGCTGGGTCGGGCTTGGTATCAGGTGGTGAGCAGTTGTATTCTCTTTCCTTGTATTTCTCTTGCATTATTATTGGTGGTAGCAGTAGTGATTTGTGTTATACCTTAGTTACTGGACTGTTCTTATCTCAACCTGTGGGAGTTGCATTCTTTCGATTCTTCTCCCCATCCCCCCAGGACTGGGGGAAGAAAGAGGGGTGAGTGAGTGAGTGAACTGCCTGAGAGGCTTAAGCCATAACAGGTGTAAACATAAAGACTACCCATTGTCCCTAGTAGCTAATGTCCCCGTGTTCAACACAATCAACAGGAAGAGAGAGGTTCCACCTGAGGGCAGAGATTAATCTAAAATTAGACTCAGGCTTTCTGTTCTGGAGATTATAGAAAGCTCTGCTGATTTGCTGGTAGAGATGCTTCTGTCTCTCCATCAGCTGTAGTGAGTCTTAGGAGATTCCCTGAGTTAAGATTGATTTTCTCAAGAATTGCTCTTCTCTACGAACTGCAAGACTTGTGTTCATTTCTGTGGCCTTTGGATCCAGACATTTCTCATGATGAAAAGAAGGCACTCACCTAGAAATCGGGACATTTCCATTCATCCTCTGTCAGATTTATCCTAATGTTTTCAAACTGAAAACAGAATCAAAACCAATATAATATGCCGTAGCGCATACGTACGTGTCTGAAGGGTTTTCTGGGGTTGTTAAGAAGCCCACTGAGCTGTACAGATTGGAACTCACGAGTTCAGGCTGCTTTGGTCCATTAAGAAGAGTGGCCTACTTTCATGATCTGATGAACAGGACTATCTAGAAAATCTTGACATTTAGTGAAATATCATGGAAAGTAATTGAATGCAGAGGAAGCTTATAGTACATATTTAGCCATTATTTTTCATACTTGAAAACAGACATTACAAAACGTATCTTGCTTTTACATGTACCTAAATCCTGTGAGAACGCTGCTTATAAAAATACTGTAATTTTGCTTGTTGTTAGCAAGTAATTTATAGAATGAATTTAAGGAAACGTTTTCAGTAACTTTAGACCTGGAGAATACATCATTGGGAAACTACATATATAGCTTGTTTCATAACAGAATACTCAGAGCTTGTGGAGTATGCTTTTCCTGAAGTTTGTAGACGAACTCAGTGTGTCCAGACACAGGCATCAGGAAGAAAGAGTTAATTTCAAGTTACTCACATCTACTATCCCCTTCTGAAAAACTAATTCTGAAGAAACCCTTTCAACACAAAAAACTGAATATCTCTTTAGAAACCACAGCAAAAGAAAAAAAAAATATCTTTGAGGCAAAGGAAAATCTTTTTCTTTGCTGAATTCAAATAATACTAGCTTGTGAATAGCTACTATTTCATACAAATTTTGTCAGGATGTAAAAAAGGAAAGTGGTATCATTATAAGCAAACCCTGTGATAAATAATTGAATCTTACTGAGATATTCATTTTAATAACATTTGTTCTGACTGCCCATGAAAAGCATAATGACTTCCAATGAGCTAAGTCCTTTAAAACTTTCTTCAAGACCTAGCGTATAATTCAAACAGAATAAGTCTAGAATATTCTTTGATATTTAAAACTTATATAGCTAATTGTATCAGAAGTCTGCTTGAAGTCAAAATTAGCTCTAAGATGGTCTAGAGAACAAAAGTGGATAATGCCTGTGCTTCTCCAAATTTGGATATAAAGGCAAACATTTCCTTTACATTTTTAAAATAATACCAAATTGGGCCTGAACAGCATATATTTAATCATATTAGGAAATAGTGTAGTTAGCATAAAAGAATGTGCTAAAATCTCAACTCAATTAGCACATCATAATAATAAAAGGGAACAGTTTTCATTTTACCTAAGGAAAAATAATTTCATATTTTTCAGAGTAAGGGAGGCATTCATTTTTTCTCATTTTAAATAAACCAAATAATACAAACTTATTTAAGAAATGTGATTAAAAGTATCATAGCATCATCAGGCGTTACCATTTATTGCATTCTTTTTATTAAGACATGCTTAAAAATACAATAATAAATTAGAAACAAGTTTTTGACTCTGCCAGGAAGCCAAAAGAAATAATGATAAGATCCAAATATATAGAATTATGCAAGCATAAAGTGTTGATAAATAACAATATATCATTGTTATTAACAGGAGAAATAATGTCAGATCATTTACAAAACAATGTCTAATTAATTAATTGACTGATATGAATATTTGCCACTGAAAGTAGTGTATCTGAGGAAAGTTATTGCTTAGTGTTACATTGGCTTATAGGTATGGGTTAGATTGATTGGATATAGTCAAACTTGATGTCATAAGAAGATATGTCAAGAAGTAGTCACTTGAACATTTGGTATACTGATGAAACAATACTGATAAAAGAAGTTTGATATTTCAACACCTACTTTGCTGAAGGTGTTTCTACCCTGGTGAACAAGGTGCATATCAGCCTCATTTTCTGTTCTGTAGCATCCTGGTTTAATTAATTTTTTTCTGTTAGTTCTCTTCCAGAAGATTATTGCATTTCTCTGTCAACTGTTATTTTTTGAACATACAATTAGTCCTAAACCTTTCTGAGAGCATTTTATCAAATTTGATAGCTTAAATGAGAGACATTGTCCTTTGCAAATTCATATGCTTTCATTATATTAGAAGGCCTCCCATTAGAACTTTTCATTTAAATTTATATGAGCTTTCTGGTGTGTAATTCCATGCTTCACAATATTTGATTTCTTCTGCAATATTATCTGAACACTGTTGCTTTTTTATTACATTTATTGTTACATTTCCATCCTTGGTGCTCTTATGCTGAAGGAGATGATAATTACAGCTGCATAGCCTTGGCTGATTTTTTTTACAGAAGAAAGATATTTTTATGGATGCCAGAAAAATAATCACTAATAGCTTCACTAAATCTTTAAATGCAGTTCTAATGAGATAAATTTCCTTTCTGAATTAGATGCTTGTTAACATGATGAAATTTTTTTCTTTAACCTCTGCAAATTGGAGTAATAATGTGCAGAAAATGCCATTAACACTAATGGAAATAACAGTATCAATGATAATTTTTTTTTTTTTTTTGGCATTCTGATCAAAGACAACAAAAGATTCGGATTTCTATTTTAATCTGAATATATCAGCAAAACAAGTGCTGCTTGGTAATCATAATGCCATTCTTTGTTCGGGCTGTTTGGGGAGGAGACATATGGTAAGGTCTTGCTATTCAAAGTCCCCTTTTGGCAGGGCAATGGCGACCTTGAAACATCATTTTTGCCTTTGTAACATTGAGATTAAACACCTTCATTGCACACCTAACTGGATTTTCTTTTAAGCTTATACTTGTGGTAGAAACGCTACAGTGGTTCTAGCTGCTTGTTCTTTAAACTCAAAGTGAGTGATTTGGCCATGTTCACCTTACTGTGCTCATGGGAGAGGTTAGGACTCTCTTCTGCAGCAGATCATTGAGTTCTGCCAAATGCTGAAATCCAGTTCACTGATACTCTGAGATATGGCCTTGCACTTTGAGATTAAAATTGTCAATCAGAAGTAAGAAGGTGGGAGCTCCTTAGAAATTCTTTTTATTGATTTCTGAAAAGCAGGCAGGTATTTATGACAGGTAAGTATGGAGCCATAGGCCCATGATTTCAATAGATCCTTTCAAAAAAAAGAACTGCACTCTTCCCATTCCTGCAAATCCACAAGAATTATCTACTTACTGTTACAAGGCAAGAAATAATCTTAAAAATATAGATAAGCAGGAGGCAGCTGTGTGAGCAGGCTATTTGCTTTGAGAAGCTGAAAAAGACATAGGGCCCAACCCTTGAGAGTTGAATGTGTTCAGACATGATATTCCAGAACACAAGAACGCAGTGATTTCCCACTGGAAATCCCTCTGATATCAGATTGTCAGCTATGAACTTTCCAGAATTAAGTACTTATGGCCAGCTCTTTCTCCTGGGAGGCAAGCAGGAGAAGGAAGACTTCCCTGACGCCTATGGATATCAAGTACAGCAGTCACTGAGCCTTATCTTCAAATCCCAGTAGCACAGCTTAGAGCAAAAACATAAATTCTGGCTTCCAGGAAAAAAACCCAGGAAATAAACCAAACAAACATCCCCACAACAAAACAACACAAAACAGCAGTCTGGGGAAATGAATAATTTCATTATTTACTCTCCAAGCTATTTTATTTTTTTAACAAATAATTGCATATGAAAAGCAACTTTCCCAAACCCCAACCAAAACCACCAAACCAAAACCATACAATCCACCAGAGTCTCATTGTCTAGATCCCAGGTGAGAGTTTGAACCACCAAGCCAAAAATAAATCATTTATTTTCTCTTTTCCTTTTATTTCCCCCCATATGATTCATTAGATTCAATAGACTAACTGTTCTCTCAGGGAATTGATAAGAAGTCTTCCTGCATGTAGGAGAAACCCAGGGCTCTGAGTCACAGCAAGATCAGTGTTTGGTCAAATACATATGACAACATACAGGTACCCACATGGTTCTGTGTGATCGCTTATCAGAAGTGTTGGTACTATAGGGACATGAAGTACTTCTAACACAAGATAGTCTATGAGTGTGGAATAAAAGGCTCATCAACTTCTAGGCACTCTGTTTAGACACACTAAGTAACAATTAGATGCTTAAATTTCTGCTAACACTGGCTGTTCAGCTGCAGGTAAGGCTGAAATCTTCTGAGTTTGCCTTCTCTTGTTCCTTCCAAGTGAAATGTTTACAATAATTCTGCTTCCTCTTCAAACCAACAGAAGGAAATTTTTGTCTCAAAGGTCTTTTATTTTTCTCATGATTGCCTTACTCCAGGATCCTCTTCAGAGCATTTCTTTCTTCCCTTAAATTTCTACTGTTGTGCTTGCAGAGCAGAATCAATTGCCAGGAAGTGAACTGTTTTATTGTTATGATAGTGAACAACAGCACACAAATGGAGCCCGCCTGTATCTTCTTGGCCACTGTCGTATGAGTGGAAGCAAGGAGGAAAAAGACATGACATAAATTCTGTCTGCATTAAGTAGGATCAATGTCCTGTATGCTAACATGGCATCTTAGGTGAATGCTTGTGCCCCATAAAGCTACAGTGCTCTTTTGTGCATATGTAGCAGGTAGTTCTAGTCTGTCTGAAAATGTTTTTATAAAGTGGTTTATTGCTTTACCTCTTCCTCTTTTTTTTTTTTTTTTTTTTTCAACCTTCCCACCCCCCAGAAGGGAATGCCTATTAATTACTATCTGTTATTATCAAAACATATTTTTATATATTTTAGCTTCTGAAATTACCTGTGTTTTAGACAACACTCCCAGATAACTGATTTGTTTTGCACCTATATTATACTTAGCCTTGTGGAATCATGTAACTGATGAATTTGGAGCATAATTTTCATGAAAATTTCCAGGTTAAAAGTTATTTAAAAATCAACTGAATTTTTACTGAAAATTCCTGTGATCCTCTAGTTTCTCCAGTTTCCTTTCTCAGTCTTTTTCTGTGTTGCTCCAGCATTTCTGGATTTTATTCCTTGTGTTTATTCTATTTTTTGCAACAGTTTGTCTTCAGCATTATTTTGTGGACTCCATGTCTCATATCATATTTACCACATTCCAGCTCATAAGGCAGATGTGGTTTTTCTGTGTTCAACCCATCAAAATACTTATTTCCTTCTACAAAGCTTCTGCTTTGCTTTTAGGACCTCACACACCTAGCAGATAAAAGGCAGCCCAGCACAAAGTGCCCATAAAAAAAAAACAAAAAAGTGAAATTCTAACATTTGAAACTAGAATGTCAGATGTTCTTTTCTGTAGAATATAAACTTTCTGAAACATGGAGGACTGCACATTTACTGGAATCCAGTGTCCAGGTCAACAACTGCAATATTCTGTGCTCTGGCCAGTATTCCTTTAAATAGGAAATAACAGATATTCTTATAAATTTTGCAAATACTATGGCATATGCAAAAAGTGATTCTCTATTATCAGATTCCCTGAAACTTCCTGATGCCAATAGGGACTAAACCAAGAAAAGGTCTGGAGACAGATAAACATTCATATTCTTGAGATTGAACAGAACTGAACTTTTTTGGGGGGCTGTTCAGTGTATCATCTGAAGTACATTGGCAGAAATCAAAATAAGGTATTTTACAACTGTCACATACTCTTGGGCAAGTGAATGAGTCCGTCACGCTGAGATGACCGGATGACTGGAAGTGTAGTATGGTAGCAGTTGGAGAATAGCCCTCTTAGAAGATAGAAAAATATCCTGAAAATGTTGTTTCAGAAGCCAAAAGGGTTTCTGAAAACGACTCAGGAGATTCTGACATGACAAATGATTGCCTTGCTTGTCAAATATCCAAAGTGCTAACAAAGGGTTTGGGATAGATTTAGAAGTAGGATTTAAATAGAGTTAAGCTCTGAAAATCTAATCTTTTGTCCCCACAAGCAAATAAAATACTGTAATAAGTCACCTATTGATCTAAGCAATTCTGAATTGTGGAGTTCTGCAAGCTCGTACGTAAGGGCAAACCTCCTGTGCCATGCACACTCCAAGAGACTAACTTGATTTTAACAGGTTGTCTGTATCCAGATAGATACCTATCTGCAGTGAAATGGTTTCAGATTAGGGCTCCGTGCAGCAGAAGATGGGAGTGACTTTTGAACTGTCCAGGTGACTTCAGCAACATGGGCACTAGCAAGCTTCTAAGCCTTCTTGACGCTTCCAAAAATTTCCACATTGCAAATGCACCATCTGGGACTCAAGTGTGCTGATTTAGTTCTTCTGAAGTGCTAAAGCCTGTTTTCCAGCCTGCCTTTGCCCCAGTTGCAACATACCCCACCGTGGGCAGTGTAGAAAAGCAGTCTGTTAGGGTGTGGGATAGAAGCACTCATGCACACTCATTTTGTGTGCTCATCTTTTGATCTTTTCCTTAAAACCCTGCACGACTCATGAGAATGTGTTTATAGCTGAATAGCCCTGAAATGTTATGTCACTGATGCAGATTGACCTCCATAAATAGCATGTCCTCTATACCAAGATCCATTTTCTCCACTCTCTACTGCTCCTTTGAGATAATTTTTACTGTTGTTCCTAGCTCCGGGGATTTTAGTTGAGAGCCTGTTTGCAGAACACATACCACACATACCTTTCAAGGCTCTCTGACTCTTATTACTGATATTACTTTTAAAAATTATTTAGTGAAGTCTACAGATGTGTTAAACGGTTTGGCAAAAAGCATGGAATGCCTCTGAAGAGGGGCACCCACCTGCTGACTTGTTAGTCAGTGCTTCTTTGGTTTTACAGTGCTGAATGTAAAATAAATAGAAGATGATGAGAAACGTTGTACACTGCAATAAAACATAGAGAATGCACAGTTCATGACAGAAAAGTAAATCACTGCTGCACATTTTGTTACAAAATGTTCACTCTAGTATTCTGTTTCTCAGAAGGGTTCAAGTGCAAATGTAAAAATCTCCTTTTGCAGAGCATTTTAATTTCAGATCACTCCTGCAATCCTCCAGTCTGTTTGCTCTCTCCCCCAGGAAGTAGCACCTTTTTTAAGTACTGAGTCAAATATGGCAAGCGTCTGACCTGAAGTATATGTTTGCTATTAAGTTTCTTTAAAAACAAGAGAGAGAGGGAGATTAAATATCAGCATCATAAGCTGCTGATAGAAGGAAACTACCTAAACAAAACACATTTGGCATAAACAGAATTCAGTGCCACAAATGCACTAATGTGGTGAGATAAAGAAAGAAAAATAAAGGAGTGTTTTTTCATCCTCCCCTGGATTGTGGTTGTGCCCAGTAGTGGGTTTCTTAATGTTTCCATTACATCCCCCTATTTTTAGAAGTTAATAGCTTGGCTATAAAAATTTGCTTCAGGCTAAAGCTTGGCGTACAAGATCTCAGTCAGGGAGCACATTTAGTGAAATAGAAGATTACCCATTTTAGAGCCATTTTTTTTTTTTTTCTGTCATACAATCTAAAAATTTTCTCCATTTCAGAAATTATATTTGGCATCTGATTCATCTATAATGTAATCCAATTCCTTTTCTTGCTGCATTTGACCAATGAAAAGCCCCATCAGAAAAAATAAAATAGGGTAATTTTTGGTTTGGTATGTATATTCACATGAGGTTGGAGGCTACGGTATTCACCTTTCTCAGAGTTTAAAACAAGCTGTAGCTACTTGAAATTCAAGGAGATATGAGAGGAGTAAATTATATGACATCCATCTAATGTGTGCATTTGCTACTTTGGTGTAAGCCATTGAAGGAGAAAAGAGACAAGACTAGATGAACTGTGAGTCTAATCTATTATTGCAGTTCTTTGTTTTATCTGTTTTCTAGACCTTGATTTTTTTAGGTACTTCTGCAATACCTGCCTGAAAAGATACTTGCTAGAAAGACAAGGTGTTTTCTCTGATCAGAACGTGAAACTTAAACAGTGTGATGCCTGTTAGTCGTCTGTAAACGTCTTTTTCTATATGTGGAATTAAAGTAAATACAGCAAATAGATGAATAAGAGTTATGGAGCAAGGCATCTTTTAGAGAAATTAGGATAGTATTATAGAAGTCATGCACTAGTAGTTACAGAAGCAGCATATACCTATAGTAACGATCAAGAATACTATAAGTAACATTAGAGGTTTCTGCTTGTTTAGAAATTATTTCTGATTTTTAGTGGCATGTTTAGTTTTGTATTGTGGATAAGTGAAAATGAATTTCCCAAGTTATATTATTGCTTTGCTGTATAATACTTCTAGGTCTTTTTTGGATTGAAAGGGTGTAGTAAAGCTACATTTACTTGGGTTTTTTTACACACATATGCCAGTTCCTTTTACTTGCATAAAGTTAACATTCTTCAATTTTTTGTTGAAGCACAGATGAAAGATTAAACTACATGAAATTTACATGGAAATTGTGAAAGAGAAAAGGTGTTCTATACCTCAGTCTTGCAGTGGTGTCTGTGTAGCCCAGTGTTTTGGACACTGACCTGAACTTAAGTGGTTCTATGTCTCTGTTGAGCAGTCAATCCACTTGATACAGAAACATGATAATATTTGTTTTCCCTGTAATATCTGCAACAGTTCTTGATATAACCCTGATAAAAAGACAGTATCAAGCAGTTGTTACAGACCAGAAAAACACTCAGCATTCCAAAAATTATTTTTCACTTTTTCCATGCTGTGGAATGTACTTTGTTATCACAGGTTTCTGTATCAACTCATTCTCTTTCATGGAAGATTTTATTTTAGCATCTTTCTTTTTTCCCCCCATTATTTTCCATTTTAGAATGTGAATGACTCAGTTGTAGGAATAGCCTTTGCAGGAAGCTGAGTCATCTGCAGGGCACATATTCTGCGACACATACAGCAGTATAATGCAGTGTACGCAGAAGTTAGTCAATTTGTAGTAATACCTGGTTGGGTAACTTCTTTTATATTCTCTCTCCCTGACCCTAGCAGGAAATCCTAGCTGACCTTCTTGTGGCCAATGGTGGACTTTATGTACTTTGGAATGTTAGGAAAGGTGGGCTAAAGATGGAACTTTGAACTGTGATGCAATGTTGCAATTACTGCTGTTTTTGGAGTGGCAAGGAAGATGGGATGAGGTAGTGTATGCAGATGTGTTTTTCACTTTGGGAAACCACTCAGAGTGATAGAGTGCGACATTGGTATAGCCCCATTAGATTCCTTGATTTTGGCTTTGGAGAAGGACAGGGAAAAACTGAGGGTTAAGATGGAGAGAAGTTGTTCAGCTTGTGATATCGGAGAAAGATATTTAAAGTTAAAAACAGTAATCAGGAAGATAGGTTGGAAAATTTTGTATCACGGGTACCTCCGAGAGGAGCACCCTCTGCACCTGTCCTATCTGATGTTGATAAGGAGGAAGAGATTGCTGTCTCTGGCAACAAGAAACAGATTCACATTCAGAGTTAAGAAAGGGTTAAAACAGAAGCGCTATAGCAGAGGCACCTGCAGCCGCTGCAGGGCAGGGTGAGCAACTGCGAGGAGAAAAAAAAAAAACCACAGCCCAAGGGGGGTGCTCGCCGGGGACTGCCGAGCGCTGAGCGTCCGCTCCTGCTTCCCGCTGCTCTTCCAGGCCTAGCGGCGCCGGCGCTCGGTGCTGCTGGGGCTGGCGCTGGGCTCTGGTGAGCCCCGCGGTGGTGGCTGGGGGGAACCCGCACACGCGCGGGCCGAGCGCTGGACCAAATGGTCACTGTGGGGCGGGATAGAGACACTGCCCGAGGCGCTGGCGAAGCTCCCGCGGGAGGGCGGAGTGGGCTCTTCTTCTGTGGAATAGGATTGGTGCAATGGGTTTAAACTTAAACAGGGGAGGTTTAGATTGGATATGAGGAAGAAATTCTTTACTGTGAGGGTGGTGGGGCCCTGGAATGGGTTGCCCAGGGAGGTTGTGAATGCTTCATCCCTGGCGGCGTTCAAGGTGGGGTTGGACATAGCCTTAGATGGCATGGTTTAGTGGGAGGTGTCCCTGCCCATGGCAGGGGGGTTGGAACTCGATGATCTTGAGGTCCTTTCCAACCCTTACTATTCTATGATTCTATGATTCTTCCACTGTCAGTCTTTTCCCAAAGAGGGAAAATCCTATTGCTCAGCTCTTCAAAGCAGATTCACTAGGTTACTAGTATGCAAACATGTTACAAATGATGATCTTGAGGTCCTTTCCAACCCTTACTATTCTATGATTCTATGATTCTATGATGTATATTATACAGGCATTTTAGATGTTCCTGACACACCTCCTGAAAGCTATAACCACTGGTCCTTTGTTCAATGGGGACTGAGAAATGCCTATGTTTTTCTCACGCATTATCACCTCTAGAATAAGTACAATATCGTTGGGAATTACTTCCATCAGGTGATAGAATCATAGAATCATAGAATAGTTAGGGTTGGAAAGGACCTCAAGATCATCGAGTTCCAACCCCCCTGCCATGGGCAGGGACACCTCCCACTAAACCATGCCACCCAAGGCTATGTCCAGCCCCACCTTGAATGCTGCCAGGGATGAAGCATTCACAACTTCCCTGGGCAACCCATTCCAGGGCCTCACCACCCTTACAGTAAAGAATTTCTTCCTCAGATCAAATCTAAACTTCCCCAGTTTAAGTTTGAACCCATTACCCCTTGTCCTCTCACTACAGTCCCTAATGAAGAGTCCCTCCCCAGCATCCCTATAGGCCCCCTTCAGGTATTGGAAGGCTGCTATGAGGTCTCCACGCAGCCTTCTCTTCTCAAGGCTCAACAGCCCCAGTTTTCTGAGCCTATCTTCATACGAGAGGTGCTCCAGTCCCCTGATCATCCTTGTGGCCCTCCTCTGCACTTGTTCTAACAGTACCATGTCCTTTTGATGTTGAGCACACCAGAACTGCACACAATGCACCAAGAGAGGTCTCAGGAGAGCAGAGTAGAGGGACAGGATCACCTTCCTCGACCTGCTGGTCACGCTCCTTTTGATGCAGCCCAGGATACGGTTGGCTTTCTGGGCTGCAAGCGCACACTGCCGGCTCATGCTCAGTGTTTCATCGACCAACACCCCCAAGTCCTTCTCCACAGGGCTGCTCTGAATCTCTTCTCTGCCCAACCTGTAGCTGTGCCTGGGAATGCTCCAACCCAGGTGGAGGACCTTGCACTTGGCATGGTTAAACTTCATGAGGCTGGCATCAGCCCACCTCACAAGCGTGTCAAGGTCCCTCTGGATAGCATTCCTTCCCTCCAATGTATCAACCGAAACACACAGCTTGTGTCATCGGCAAACTTACTGAGGGCGCACTCAATCCCACTGTCCATGTCACCCACAAAGATGTTGAACAAGACCGGCCCCAACACCGATCCCTGGGGGACACCACTCGTTACTGGTCTCCATCTGGACATTGAGCCACTGAGCACTACTCTTTGCGTGCGGCCATCCAGCCAGCTCTTTATCCACCGAGTGGTCCACCTATCAAGTTGATGTCTCTCCAACTTAGAGAGAAGGATGTCATGCGAGACAGTGTCAAAGGCTTTACATAAGTCCAGGTAGATGACATCAACTGCTCTACCCCTGTCCATCAGTTCCGTGGCCCCTTCATAGAAGGCCACCAGATTGGTCAAATTTGTGTTTGAACTACAGACATCTGACAAGTATTGAGGAAACAAAGGAGAAAAAGCCTTAGTCAGTCTTTGGAATGGTAACATTTATTGAACAGCTTTTAACAGACATTTTATTTTTTGTTTTTATTAATTTTTTCAAAAACATGCATACATTAGATCAGTAAATTTGGTTGGCTTTTTGGTTTTCATCCTTCTGTCTTCTGCAGTATAAGTAGTGTAGAATCGGCCTCAATAGAAAGGCTGGAATTTATTATTAATTCTGTGCTCCCTAACTTTTTGAGTGTCCCTGTTATAAAAAAAATAAATTTTGATGAAGAACGGTAGACTCTAGGTACTCCTTCCTTCCTTACTCTCTTCCTCCCTCTCTTCCTCCCTTCTGTCACTGTCTTCCCTTTCTTTCCTTTTGCTTTTCTAAAACTCAACATTTGTCCTTTGAACTTGCACGTTATTACATATCTTACACAGCTTAGAGTAACCTTCACTTTAAATTCCATGGCTTTTGTTGGCTAAGTCAGTATTTCAACAGCATTACTACAGTTTTCTTTGTGTGCATATTGTCAGTCAGACACTTAGCACAGGTAAGTATGTTGCAGTTTTACTTACAGCTTAGTGGTGAATGTCACCTATTAGGCCTTTGCAAAATCCTTACAACTGATCAGAAATGCCACTGCATGGAAAAAATTTTCTATTGTTAAGCAGAGCTTCAATTAAAGCTATACTTTGTTTTCAATCCTATTTAGGAACAAATACAAAAAAGAGAAAGATGTAAATTTTACAATGCCTGGCTATGTATCCAATTCTGAGCTGAACAATGAAGCTTATATGCTGAAAATCTTGTAGGAATAAACCATGTAAGATAAATAAAAGGCTTCCAGTGCTTAATTCCAATCATCTCCACAACAACTGGAGCTGCTGATAAGACACCTACTCAGAGTAATGATGCATAATGTGAAGAAGCAATAACCCAGACTGCATAACTACGAAGGAATGCCATTCTTTTAAAGAGAAGTGTGGCAAATTTGAAGCTCTGTTAATGTTCTGAGCCATTTTCAAAGGTATTTTTGTGAAGACGGCAAATTGCCAAGGTTTAGCTTTTTTTGAAGTGTGATAGGGAGAACAAGAAACGTAACTAATACAAGGGTATCCAACATTTGTCCATGTACTATCATGTAAATATTTATATACTGTTAGTTTATTATTAGTAGAGGTTCTAATAGTAATATAAATATAATAAACTGTGTTTACAAGTGATAAATCATAGGGGTGCTGAAGTAATTTGCAACACTAAAGCTCATTTTGGATAATTACAGAGCCCCAGAAGATTGTATTTATGTATTACAAAGGAAGGGGATGTTCAAAAGAAACCTATTTTGGGCTGCTGACATTATGAGGAGACTAGAGGCTGATCCTGCCTGGGACTGACTTAGGAACATATGCAAATGCTAATGAAGGATTTTGTGAATAGAAGGGAGGGGAAAATTGGTGTAGTTTCAATTGCAAGGCTAACCTTACTCAGTCAAATTTCATGCAGATGAATTACTGTAACTACAGAAATAATGTAAGAAAAAATTAGTTAAGATTATGCTGGCAATAAAGATCCTAATGTTTTATTACACATGGAGGTCTATTTTGCATTTTATGTGGGGGTAAATTAGACCACAGTGTTGTTTATCCTTGTTTTATGAAGGCTATTTTCATATCTATATTAGAGATTATTATTGTTCTTGCCTTCACTTCCCCCCTCCCCCCATCCCCATCTACATTTTATTAGGCAAACTAAATGCTTGACTTGGTGCTTCTTCCACATGACTTAAATAGAGTTAAAGTTAAGGGAAAAACAAAGCGACCATTCTCTCCTTCATCCACAAAAAGGGCTAAGCAAAAGAGCAATAGACTTTGGAAGGTCATATTATAATGAGATTAAAATGTAGTTCTCTGAGCTAGTGTTTAGCAGCAAACAAATGCAGTTCAGCTCTTTTTCATGAATATTTTACTGATAAGATTAATTTGAAGTGAAACATCCATTCTTCCCTTCTATGACAAGGTAGTCCATGTCTATCTGGTAGATGATTGTCAAGTAAAACACTACAAGAGGGAACTGAATTATTTTCTGAACTGCAATAAAAGAGCTTAAAATTGGAGTGAAATCTATCTCATGCTTTTTTCTTCATGGTAATAAAAGCTATCAAAGCCTCTGTTGTTTGTAGAACTTTTTTTGTGCTAGACTGGTTATTGGACCTTGACTGTGTTTGGAGGACAATATCACAACTGGCAATCTCAATATCTTACCTTTTGGTCTTTTCCCCTAACTCCTGGTAAGAGCTGGCGTTTTTTTTAATTGCATTTGTCATCATAAATAAATAAATAAAACTACTAAATACAATGATAGGCAGCTAATTGGTTCTGTCAAGGCAGGGGATCAGAGTCACAGCTCCCTGAAGTAGAAGTTATGTACCTCGTGAAATTCTCCACATTAAACACTCTGTCACACAGAGACCACACCTGTTTAGAAGTGTCTCTCCTTAAGCCCAGAATGTTAGAAGCCAAGATAGTTGCCTTCCAACAATTAAAACCCATTGTCCTGCCTAATACAGCTCACTGAACCCCTCCCTACACCCCAGCAGAGCTCCCTCCTGATAACAACTGAGGACTTCATCTGCTAAGACTTGTGTCTAACTAACTACGGGTATTAAAGAATTAGGTTGTGTCATACAAAACAAAACTGAGTTGTTCCTGGACAGCCTAGGAAGCCTGCAGTCCATTAGGCTGCCTCCACTGCCATTTTACTTGCTTTCTCCACAAATAGAGTATAATTTTCTGCACGTGGTCACTTTTGACTTGCCACTTTTGACTATTCATCGTTTCATTCCAGCCTAGTCTCCCTCATGGCAGCATGATGAGTTAAAACCCCTGCCATGTACTAGGCCTGGAGAGACAACTTCAAGTACTGAGAAACAGAAAATAAGAATTGGCTTGTTAACTAGATATGAGAATACAAGTACTTTCTATTTCTAGCACTCTGTGTTCTGTATGATTCAAAGAATTAATTTAGATAGCATTTAAACAGATGGAAGTTGATTTTTTTTTTCTTTTTTTCCTAAGACTATAGCAGGTTTAATATATTTTTTCCATTGTTATTTTTATACAACATTACCAGTCTCTTTCATTTCAACTGTCATGTTCTTTTCTGCATTCTGTCTTTGCCTTCTGGTTTTCAGTGGACTTTGCCATGATCCCAGTTTCAATATTACCCCTTAATCCTTAGCATTGCTTAGCCAATGTAATATATTATGTACTAACCTTTTACCTACTAATCTTATATATAGATGTTTTTGTATGCTCAAATAATGAACATTGAATAAAATAAAATGAATTTAAATGTGCTGGCAATCTGTTACAAAAAAGAAGGGAAAAAGGCAGAAGGAAACTTAGCTTTTTTCTTTATACCACTTTGATTGTACTGAAAGCAGCTATGTGCTTAATCTTCTCAGCTAGCAGTTCTATGCTTTTAAGAGGATCATATTATTAATAGTTAAATTATTCATTACACATTATTTTTCCAAATCTCACAAAGGTTTTTGTCATTTGATTCAGAAAAAAAAATAATTTAATGTTTCCTTCTTTTTAATAGTCATAACTTATTCTGGTTTTGCCCGTATTTTCATGAAATGTGCTTCAAGAAAACACAAGGAGATGCCTGTAGCAGAAGCAGGTAGATCCCCTTCCAGCATAGTGACTCAAGCCCCTGGAAGACTAGCACAATCAGGCTATGGTTTGATTACTGTCACTACCAGTTGGATCATTAATCATAACAGTGGTAGTGACAGCAAGTTTCTTGACCTCATCATGAAAGGCAGGGAGGCCATCCACTGGAGCAATTCATCCTCCAGGCAAAAGAAAACTGTAGGGAGGATGTCTTTTGTTACCTAGTGTGCTCTTTTTTTGCCCATTAATTCTGCCTATAATCTTGGCAAAAATGTGAGGGCTCCAGGGAGGCAAGATCTTGTATTTCTTCTGCTCCTAAGGAAACATCTTTTGTTTCTGATCACTGAGGAACATACTCATTTTCTCACCCTTCTTCATCTCTCAATATGTAGTAGCTTGGCATTGGAAGCCAGCAATATAAGTAAGTATCTGCAGCTGTATATAACAATAGTGCATGAGGCTGTCTTTCATTATATGGAGGTTAACTGCATGGAAGATTACTATCAGTCTCCTGAACAGCAAAACATATATTCCTTACAGAGTGGTTATTATCTAGTGGCTGAGGTATATATACAATCTGTTGCTGCCAAAGGATTTAACCCTGAAAACCCAGAGGGACTTCTAAAAACCAAAGATTACAAGGTAGAAAACATCTAGGGTTTCCGTTCATTCTGCTGACAGCATCTGTTATTTGCTGGTTTTAATTTCCTAGTGTGAAACTCTCCCATTTTCCAAGTTATTGAAATACAACTATTCTTCAATGAAAAGAGCTCAATCAATTCCTGAAAATTAAAGACAATTTGATTTTCATTTTCCTTTAAGATTATTTGCAAATCCTGTTACTTTCATCAACAGATTCAATAATGAAAGTGCATTTTTAGATACTTTTTTTTTTTTTTTTTTTTTCAGGATAAGCAAGGTCAAATTTCAAGGAATTTCTATTTTGAGGCTCAGAAAATGATTTGGAATGATAATATCTTCATTGAAAATCTTCAAAGACATGGTCAAACATAGTAACAAAGTACTTGCAAGGCATACTCAAAAGTTTCAAAGCACCTATGCAAATAAATACTCACATGGGAGGATAATTAACATGGTGTGTCATAGGGGTCCCTTTATGACTTAACTTCTTTTCTTTATTAGTGATTCACTTTCCATATAATGTAGACAATGCAATATCATTGGATGATTACCCAGAAACATACATTTTCCAAGACCATAGAGAACTCTTCATTGGACTGTTTTCTGCAATTTTCTAATTTATATACTGCACTGAGAGTTTATGGGTATTTAAATAGTCTAAAAAGCAGTTTGCAAAGCAAAATTTTATAAAAAATATCCATAATAAATCCATAATCATGAAACCAGACTTTGCACACAGAAGTACACCTCATTTGGATGGCAGTATGGCAACATCAGGTCTGATTCATACACAAATAACTGTGTCAGAATTGGCCGTTAAATGGCACTCGTCCTGACTTCCAGTCATAGCAGAGGACCTTGAACATATTAGCCAAAGGCAGCATACATAATATTATTCCTTTTTTGTTTGTTTGTTTCACAGTTGGTGCTTAATAAAGACTATTTAAATGCTTATTTGGGTGTGCCATCTAAATTATATGGTATTTCAAATACAGTGGTTTAAGTACAGTATTTCAAATTCCAGTTCCAGGCACGATCCCTTGATACCAAGCAAGAAGCACAATGGAATTTGGTATGAAGTTCTGTCTAAGACCTAATTTTCACTGTATTTATTCAAAACTTCAATGCTGCACTGCATAGCTTACACTCCAAACTTCCATATTTCTTGGTTTTGTTGACAAAAAAACTAAGGGTATTATTTTACATTTTATCTATATAATTCATATTTATATCTCCAATTGTTCACGTCTCCTGGAAATAGTCACTTCATGCTAGATTCATTTGCACTCATGCATAAAACCTAGATCTTATTATTTTTTTTTCATCTGCTGAGTCCCAGATTTCTTAAAGGGCGACCTCGACCAGCTTGGGTTTTTACTTCTCCAATTCTGCACAATGCCAGTTTGTATCTTCATATTTCAAAAAATTAAACTGTTTTTCTTTTGCCCCTGTCAGGGCTTCTTGGTCTTTGGCCTGTATTTGGATGTTCAGTTTGAACTTTTTTCACTAATTTTCTCTCTGACTTTCACCAACTCTTTTTGTTCTCATATTACTTTTTTTTTTTTTTTTTTTTTTTAAATATATTTTCACACAAGCAGTTCACAGCATTAACATATGTTCATATAAAACTATTTGGTAAATGTCAGGATTCATACAAGTAGGTCACAGCTAAATCTTGGCTAGTGCTGAGAGTTAGCACGGTGGAACCGAACCATAAACTTACTAAATCACCTCAGTCTTAACCTCTGTCTCATTCAGTCATGTGATGCAGGCTTTACATTTCAGAGAGTTTGTAAAGTGCACAGAAGACCCAAACAATAATGTATTTGCTATTTCACTTAATATACACAGAGGCCAATTAAGCAGACTTTGAAATAAAGACCACTCAAAAAATTTAAATGAATATAAAATAGTAATACTACTACATATTATTATTATCATTAATAATAACATAATTAATAATATAATTCATACTGATATAATTAATAATAACAATAACAACAACAACCTAGCAACATATAACACATTTATCAACCTGGAGGAATCAGAGATGAATTAATATTTTAGGGTGAACATCACCAAAAATTTGGAAATTTTGTCAGAAATTACACTAATATTTTGGGCTAATCTTAAAAACATCTGCTCACAAATCCTCACAGACTTTATGTGCAAAAGTGAAACAACAATAAACCCAGTGAACAGAAATTGCTAAGATTTTAAAAAATTTAGCATCTTTTCCAATTAATGAAATTTACTGGCCAATAAAAGTCATGCACTAATACAAATTTTTGAAAATATAAATGTTTGACAGGATGGAAATATTGCATCAGCTTTCTTGTTTCTAGTTTCCAGTTTCCTTTGCACCCTTTCAGCTGTATGTAGAGATATGAGGGATTATTGAAAAGGCATAACATTGTTGAGAGAAGAAGGACAGGGGGCACTGAAATGTATCTAGGAAAAAATAAAAAATTGAACTATGACATTTCTGCTAGGGCAGAAATAATGCTTTTATGCATTCAATAGTTCTGTGATAATAGTGTGGGATATCTGTTACATGCTTAAATGGATACATTGAACAATCATATTCCATAATACATTGTTTTGTTTTCCATATGAAATCCTCCAGTCAGCCTACTTCAGACATGTTAACAGACATGACATGGGTTAAAACTTAAATTGGGGAACTTCAGGTTAGATATAAGGAAGAACATATCTATTTTTATCTACCCTACTGTTACTGTGAGGGTGGTGAGGCACTGGAACAGGTTGCCCAAAGAAGTGGTAAATGCTTCATCCCTGGCAGCGTTCAAGGTCAGGTTGGACAGGCATTTCATGATACAGTCTAAACTAGAAAATCCACGATGGACAAATTCTTGAGGTTTTTCCTGCTCCCTCATTCTTAATTCCAATACAGGCAGTTGTATACCTTACTTTTCCTGCTGTAGTTGAGTAAGCTTTTTAGGATCAATAACTCATCATGAGTAAATGGTAAATATTATATTTAAAAAAAAAATCTGTTTTGTCATCCTAATTAACAATAACTTCTCAAAATTTAATACTGTAAAAGAATGTCCTTTCACATACCTTTTAAATACACACTTAAGTTCTGAAATACCTAACACGAAAACTGCAGTAGAATAGTGAGTTTTCTTTATAGTCTATACTCTGTTGGCTTGAGTCTACCTTTTTTGTATTCTTTATTTTGAGGGATCAACAAAGCTAAAGTATCTTTAAAACAGATCAGCATACTTCGCCTTCTCCATTTCTGTATTTTTTTAACTTTAAAGATGAGGCCCGGGGAGGTTGGCAGTGTCACTGTGCAACCTACTTTGCAAAATCTGTATTGTGGTACATGGCATGTAAGGAAGTAGGCAGCCAAAGATACAGAAAAAGATTGGGAAATTACTTTCTATATTGAATTGCGCTGTGCGGTGAGCATCGATTTTTTTGTTATATCCTGCAGCTATCTTGTCATAATAATTTTTTTGTAGGCCCTTTCCTTTTGTTTCTAGATTTTCCAAGACTTAGCAGCCTGTCTGAAAGAAATGAACGATAACTCTGAAAATTCTTTGGTACAGTATGAATACTGATTAATTTTCTGATGTATTTTTAGTCATATTCCATTAAATATGTAAAATGATGAGTTGCTAGTATTGGTGAGAGGGGGAAGTGGAATATAATTAATAGATGAAAGAATGCCCCTTCAAAATGTAGCTGCTACAAGTACACTTGGCTGATCATGAAATTTCTAATTCCAGCCCTCATATCTATATTTTACATTGACTACCCTGCGGCCTTAGAAGTGAGCTTCATTTACTGAAAAGTCATGGGAAGTCATGTTTATTGTCTCAGCAGGTAGCTGGACTTTAAGTGCAATACTGAAAGACAGGAGAAAACAGAGGCCAGTGTATTAGATTTACTCTGTGGCTTCCCAACAGGTGTGTGTGGCAGAAAAAAGAAGAAGGAAAAAAAAAAAAAGAGAAACGAAAAGAAGAATGGTCCATGCATCAGATTCTGTCAAGGTTTAAATATTTCTGATTTAAGTACGTCAGCCTAAGTTCTTCAGTGTTGCCAAATATATAGGAATGGTGTAAACAATCTCTCCTGTGGAAGGAAATGTGACCAATCTAGCTATCTAAGAAACTCTGTGAGCTTTTGCGTAGGCTGTAAGCATTTCAGTTTTATCCTTCAGACTCACATCACTTCTTTAACCATACACATGGAAGGATTTGTGTATTAAAACTGACTACAGTAATGAAATATTTGTTTATCCAATTTCAGAAAGGATACTTATCTCTCTAAGATTGCAAAGCAAAACATTATGCTAACATATTTCATATATGTAGGCAGCAGCAAGGCAACCCTGGACAATCTGTTCTCTTTCTGTCACATAATATTCTTAGTGCCTAATAACATTGTGATAAAGGTCTGTACTGTATCTGTGTAGCTGTGTGTATTGCCATATGGTAGTTCCCAAATTACATTGCACTCTGATGAGTAGAGATTGGCCAAAATGGTCTGGCTGGCTCCCAGCATCAAGCAGTTGCTGAAAGGGATGGTGCATATTAATGGTGGCAATACAGCTGGTAATACAGCATTTTCATTGACTTACCTTTACTGCCAGCTATTATTTTCTACATTTAAAAAAGGAGTTCTTGTTTACCCTTATTATTAATTATTACATATCCCTAAGGCACATCACCCATGCTTCTGCTAATAATACCTTTCCAGGGGTATAATATTGCCTAATTAGTACATTAACAAATTAATCTAAATCCTTGACAAAGTTCATTTGAGGTTTCCTATTAAGAGTGTCAGTCATACTAGTTACTCTAACCCTTTGACTTCTGGGTTTCTTGCTAGTGTTTCTGGGAGAAGTAGCATATGTAATTTTTTTTAACATAAGCTTCACAAGATTGAGTGGGATGAGCCAGAAAAACCTGCTAAACTTGGACCAGCACTCCAAATGATGTATGTGTTTATTATGATACTTAATATCCTGATCTAATGTAAAAATGTGTTTCACCAGTTTTTTTGACCATTTTGCAGACTTTAGTCTTTTGTGACACCTGCCATGAAATTGGTGTATCTTTATCTAACCAAAAAATCCAGTCCTCACCTAATATAATAATTATCAGCACAGCCAAACAATCCCAGTATGTTGACAATTTCACATTACAGATTTTAGTGTAACTTAAAGACATTCCAGCAAGCTCTAAACAAATTATCTCATATACTAGGATGTAGTATATGAGGATGATAAGGGTCATCTCCCATATGGAGACAGGCTAGGAAAATGGGCTGTTCAGCCTGGATAAGAGAAGGCTGCATTGAGACCTCATAGCATCCTTCCAGTATCTGAAGGGAGCCTACAAGGGTGCTGGAGAGGGACTCTTCATCAGGGAGTGTAGTGGCAGAAAAGGGGCGGTGGATTCAAGCTTAAACAGAGAAGAGTTAGGTTAGATATTAGGAAGAAGTTCTTTGCTGTGAGGGTGCTGAGGCACTGGAACTGGATGCTTAAGGATGTTGTGAATGCCCAGTTCCTGGGAGTGTTCAAGGCCAGATTTGATGAGGCTTTGAGCAACTTGGCCTACTGGAAGGTGTCCCTGCCCATGGCAGGGGGATTTCAACCACATGATCTTCGAGGTCCTTTCCAAACTTAACCATTCTATGATTCCATGATTGATTCTCTGCTAGAAGTAGTTTTCTCATGGAGCTGAAGGTTGATTCATACCTTAATCTAACTTCTTGGAAAAATAAATGAGTTTACATTAATTTTTTATATGTAGACAGTTATGGTACAGTCACATCAGTGATGCTGAGGTGCCCTATGTTACACCACATTTGTGTGCTCACAATAAACTCTAAAGTTATAGAAATAAGGCATATCTAAGTCTGTAAAACAAAGCATTTGCATTTTGGAATGACTGAATTGTACACAGAAAACCATAATTGCATCTCTTCATATTCTATTATATCCTGTTATCCCACAGTGGATTAGCAATAATATAATTCACAAAGTGTTTCCAGAGCAGAAATACATTGAAAAAGTCAGAAGGCTTATATTAGTTATTGAATTCTCAAGGGAAACTTAGTCTGCTATTATACCTAGCACTTCATAAGCTTCTGTTTCTTAAGACTAAGACTGTAAAAAATTCTGTGAAGCAGAAAGATGTTAAGATTTTATAGCTGTTGAAACTTATCTAACAGTGTTCCTGAATAGCCTAATTTGTAGCTGAATTTAAAATTCTAGAGGAAGTAGGAGACATTAAATGTAGAATTAAAAATCTGAAAAAATTATGTTACACTGACCAAAAGATTTCTATTGCCCTAAGTTATTTTTATTGTTTCTTATCAATGACTGTTTGTTCTAAAAAAAATGAATTTATTGATGTTTCTTGAAAAATGATTAAAAAAACCCTAAAATAGAAATTAAATATTTTTTCTTTGTAAAAATGCTTTCTTATGTCTCCAAGGGTAAAACTATTAACAAATGCTATTCAAGTTCATTAAAGATTTCTAAATTCTTCCAGGAATATTTCTTTCTCACAAATATACGTCTTACAAACGTATGGTGCTGTAAAATACTTATGATTATGAACAAGTCTTCTCATTCATTAAGTCCTATGCATGAAATCAAGCCCTCGGCTTCAGAAAGGTTTTCATTAGATGACATGAAAAACTTCTTTTCAGAAAAATTAAGGAAAAGTCTTGTTTTGTCTGCAGTCTTTTTTTCAACAGCATTTCCCCAGCATGGCTTCACTAAGGGGAAATCCTGCCTGACCAATCTGGTGGCCTTCTATGAAGGGGTTATGGAACTGATGGACAGGAGCAGAGCAGTTGATGTCATCTACCTGGACTTGTGTAAAGCCTTTGACACAGTCTCGCATGACATCCTTCTCTCAAAATTGAAGAGACATCAATTTGATAGGTGGACCACTCGGTGGATAAAGAACTGGCTGGATGGCCGCACGCAAAGAGTAGTGCTCAACGGCTCAATATCCAGCTGGAGACCAGTAACGAGTGATGTCCCTCAGGGATCAGTGTTGGGGCTGGTCTTGTCCAACATAGAATCATATAGAATCATAGAATAGTAAGGGTTGGAAAGGACCTCAAGATCATCGAGTTCCAACCCCCTGCCATGGGCAGGGACACCTCCCACTAAACCATGCCATCCAAAGCTATGTCCAACCCCACCTTGAACGCCGCCAGGGATGAAGCATTCACAACTTCCCTGGGCAACCCATTCCAGGGCCTCACCACCCTTACAGTAAAGAATTTCTTTCTCATATCCAATCTAAACTTCCTCTGTTTAACTTTGAACCCATTACCCCTTGTCCTCTCAGCACAGTCCCTAATGAAGAGTCCCTCCCCAGCATCCCTACAGGCCCCCTTCAGGTATTGGAAGGCTGCTATGAGGTCTCCACGCAGCCTTCTCTTCTCCAGGCGGAACAGCCCCAACTTTCTCAGCCTATCTTCATACGAGAGGTGCTCCAGTCCCCTGATCATCCTCGTGGCCCTCCTCTGCACTTGTTCTAACAGTTCCATGTCCTTTTGATGTTGAGGACACCAGAACTGCACACAATACTCCAAGTGAGGTCTCACGAGAGCAAAGGGGCAGAATCACCTCCGTCGACCTGCTGGTCATGCTCCTTTTGATGCAGCCCAGGATACGGTTGGCTTTCTGGGCTGCAAGCGCACACTGCCGGCTCATGTTCATTTTTTCATCAACCCACACCCCCAAGTCCTTCTCCGCAGGGCTGCTCTCAATCTCCTCCCCACCCAATCTGTAGCTGTGCCTGGCATTGCTCCGACCCAGGTGTAGGACTTTGCATTTAGCATGGTTAAACTTCATTAGGTTGGCATCAGCCCACCTCACAAGCGTGTCAAGGTCCCTCTGGATGGCATTCCTTCCCTCCAATGTATCAACCGAACCACACAGCTTGGTGTCATCAGCAAACTTGCTGAGGGCGCACTCAATCCCACTGTCCATGTCACCCACAAAGATGTTGAACAAGACCGGTCCCAACACCGATCCCTGGGGGAAACCACTCGTTACTGGTCTCCAGCTGGACACTGAGCCACTGAGCACTACTCTTTGCGTGTGGCCATCCAGCCAGTTCTTTATCCACCGAGTGGTCCACCTATCAAATTGATGTCTCTCCAACTTAGAGAGAAGGATGTCATGGGAGACAGTGTCAAAGGCTTTACACAAGTCCAGGTAGGTGACATCAACTGCTCTGCTCCTGTCCATCAGTTCCGTAGCCCCTTCATAGAAGGTCACCAGATTGGTCAGGCAGGATTTCCCCTTAGTGAAGCCATGCTGGCTGTCACCAAGCACCTTGTTGGTTTTCATGTGCCTTAGCATGCCTTCCAGGAGAATCCGCTCCAAGATTTTGCCAGGCACAGAGGTGAGACTGACTGGTCTGTAATTCCCTGGCTCATCCATTTTCCCCTTCTTAAAAATGGGGGTTATATTTCCCTTTTTCCAGTCATCGGGAACTTCACCTGACTGCCATGATTTTTCAAATATGATGGACAGTGTCTTAGCAACTTCATTTGCCAGCTCCTTCAGGACCCATGGATGGATTTCATCCGGTCCCATGGACTTGTATACATTCAGGTTCCTGAGGTGGTCCCGAACAAGATCCTCCCCCACAGTGGGCCCAGGGTCCCCACCCTCACCGTCCCCGCGTCTGCCTTCCAAGACTTGGGTGGTGTGGTCAGAGCATTTGCTGGTAAAGACTGAGGCAAAGAAGTCATTAAGAACCTCAGCCTTCTCCAAATCATCTTTGTTGGTGACATGGACAGTGGGATTGAGCGCGCCCTCAGTGAGTTTGCCGATGACACCAAGCTGTGTGGTTTGGTTGATACGTTGGAGGGAAGGAATGCCATGCAGAGGGACCTAGACACGCTTGTGAGGTGGGCTGATGCCAGCCTCATGAAGTTTAACCATGCTAAATGCAAAGTCCTACACCTGGGTCGGAGCAATGCCAGGCACAGCTACAGATTGGGCGGGGAGGAGATTCAGAGCAGTCCTGTGGAGAAGGACTTGGGGGTGTGGGTTGATGAAAAAATGAACATGAGCCGGCAGTGTGCGCTTGCAGCCCAGAAAGCCAACCGTATCCTGGGCTGCATCAAAAGGAGCATGACCAGCAGGTCGATGGAGGTGATCCTGCCCCTTTGCTCTCGTGAGACCTCACTTGGAGTATTGTGTGCAGTTCCGGTGTCCTCAACATCAAAAGGACATGGAACTGTTAGAACAAGTGCAGAGGAGGGCCACGAGGATGATCAGGGGACTGGAGCACCTCTCGTATGAAGATAGGCTGAGAAAGTTGGGGCTGTTCAGCCTGGAGAAGAGAAGGCTGCGTGGAGACCTCATAGCAGCCTTCCAATACCTGAAGGGGGCCTATAGGGATGCTGGGGAGGGACTCTTCATTAGGGACTGTGCTGAGAGGACAAGGGGTAATGGGTTCAAAGTTAAACAGAGGAAGTTTAGATTGGATATGAGAAAGAAATTCTTTACTGTAAGGGTGGTGAGGCCCTGGAATGGGCTGCCCAGGGAAGTTGTGAATGCTTCATCCCTGGCAGCATTCATGGTGGGGTTGGACATAGCCTTGGGTGGCATGGTTTAGTGGGAGGTGTCCCTGCCCATGGCAGGGGGGGTTGGAACTAGATGATCTTGAGGTCCTTTCCAACCCTAACTATTCTATGATTCTATGATTCTGTGATTGTCATGAAAATGACTCCCCAAATCCTCTGCTTTGTTTATGTGTTCTTTATGTAGCTTTAAGCATCCTTCTGATTCTCTCTTTGACAGAAGTACCTGTTTCCATCCTTAGGATCCTGTCTAACCTTTATCTGATCCTAACGCCTTACAACTGAGTGTTAGTAAGAAAGGGTATCTCTCTAAAACTAAAAGGAAGGCTCCCAGACAGCTCTGACAGGGTGCAGCTGTGACCTTGAGTTAGTTTGTTGGGAAAATATCTGTGTCCTGTCCTCATTTTGTTTGGGAACTGCATTTAAACTGACACACTCAACCTCAGTCCTTGCTTGAGCTATTGTGCTTAGCCATGCGCCACACTGATCCTGATTCTGACCTGTTGATTTAAATTCTTGCCCTGACCCTGGATTTGTCTCATTACCATGGACTTGCCTGGGTGCTAGACTGTCGGTTGGACTGTGTCGCTATCATGGGTCTTGCTTTGCTCGCCTTGCTCAGGGTCCATGTCCCTTGGAAACCAGTTCGCTTGTCCTGCCTGCATTGCTGCTGCTCGTGGCTCCAATCCCTCCTTTCCTGTCAGAAAAAAACACTCCTCTCTCCCTGACAGTAAGGCTCACTAAATGAGACCCTACTTTTACTTTTTACTGCTACACTATTCCCTTAATATGGCTGTAGCAAAAGACATAGTACCTTCCAGAAATAAAACACATAGCAAAAAAGAAAATTACAAATAAATTTCTCTTTAGGAGTGGAGCAGCAAAGAGAGCTCTAGATAGCTACTTCTGTACATTCAGATGACTAACCTTCCTGTGATTAAGATGTCCTTTGCAGGAGCGAGAGACAGTTACTGTAAAGGGTCTAGAGGTTGTAACCCTCACAGATATATAGTGCTAAGGAAAATCGAAATACTGGCAGAAAATTACTTGGCATAATGAAAACATCACTTGATTATCATTCATTCAGTAATATTATTTTCATTAAGTAAATGGAGATTTCAAGAGCATTCATGCCTCAGTCTCTCAGAAAAGAACACTGAAAAGCTGACCCTCAGCATGAATGTGAGCTAATAAAAGCTTTCCCAAATCGGAGGTAGACAGTGGTTTGTCACTGTTTGAATCGACCTTTCTGTGAAGCCTTAAAACCAATTCAGATGTGATTGCAAAAGCTGCCTTTTTGTAATATCCTATTTTATTGACAAAAGGGGATAGGGTCAACTCATTTTCATAACAATTTGTTTGAAAAAAACGATCATTTACACTTGTTTTGCAATACAGCCAATGAAAATTTTATCTGGCTTTGAGTAGGCAAAAAGAAGGGGGAAAATGGCAACTTTTCTCCCTTTTTTTTTTTTTTTTTTAATAGCTGTTTTAAGAAGAAAAGTCTACCTTTAATAAGCAAAAAAAAAAAAAAAATAAGATAACCAACTTAATTTTTTCTCTGTTCATTAATATATTCTGGCTTTGAAATACTGCTTCCTTTAAAAGCAAATAGTTCTTATTGAAACCTTTCACAAACGAAACAAATGGAAAAGAAAAATAAAAAAGATACTGTAAAAACCAAGGAAGTGGCTTTCAAAAGCAGACACATTTGAAAGGCTCCTCTTTTGTAGAAGTCAGTAATGGCTACTGACAATGGGTGATAAGTGGTTGTCAGGAGACCTGGTTCTGGTTTTGGTTCACTACTTACAATTATGGTTTCAGTGAATTTATTCTTTTATCTGATTTTGGATTATCCTAGTTTAAGTTATAATTTTCACTGATTATTTATTATTCATAATTGGTGTATGAATCATTTGATTGGACAAATTACTGCTTATCAATTGTTCCTGAACAGTTCACTACAAGTTATTTGTAATTTTCTCTCTGAGTTGCATGAATGGTTACCCATGTCACATAGCAATGGTTTTGGTCCTTGAGGGGATGAAATAAGCTTTCTGAACTAATGTGCCTGAAGAAAAAATCCTGCAGATTTGATTCTTGTCATTAGGAGTGATTAGAGCAGAGTGTTCATTGAGCATAGGGATGACAGGCAGAGGTAATATACAGGCACAGGATACTTTAGGATATTTGAAATATTTTGGTGACTTTCCTTAACCCAACACAGGACAGACTTTCCTATGGATCACAGATTAAGAAAATGACTGATGAAACTCATCAACAGATTTGTCAGCTGCTTTATAATATTTCATTCCATTTTCTTTTGTGATACTCAAATACAGCAATTCACACCAAGCATATTTCTAATAAGGAAGCTGAAGCTACATGTGTGTTTTCTTCACTGGCTTTATTCTGTAGCTGGACAGAAACACCGGAGTGCTTAGGAAGCTGCTGCATCATTTCTCCCTCTTATAAACAATAGACCAGGTTTATATATGTGCTGAAGAAGGGCATGGATTGAATGCTCTGCTCTCTGTGTCATGCAGTCACCAACTATTCTCTATTCTTAGCAGCATAAATGTGCACAGTGGTCTTTGTCTCGTATTGAATGTGTTAGTGCCAGGTCTTCTCTTTTGGCTTTTAGAGAACATCTTACTGCTCCATTAAGTAGTCAAAACTAAATAAAACCAAAAGGTCATCTATTCTGTCAGTGGTCAGTTGTGCTCAGGCAATGAGAAGAGTTTCCAGATGCATCCTTGGTCCTCAGTGTCTTCCAGGATATGGTGCCCTCTTGAATTCTTGTGAGGGTATTGCTTCACTCTGTGACTTTGTCTTCTGCTACTGCAGCTCATTGTTTACTTTGTCGTCCTTTGCTTAGATAGGAGCCTTCCTCCTTCCTTTTCCTTTACTCAGATTTTGAAAGCACAGTACCTATGCTTCATTGCACATTTGTGCCTGCACAGATCTTCTCTACATTTTTGGGTTTTGAATTTTGAATAAAACCTTACTCTTTTCAACGCTCTCAAGAATAAACCCAGCAACTTTCAGCCAAATTAACTGGCTAGTGCTATTATTTGCAAGCATGTGTTTCAAGTTTTCTTTTGCTTTATTTCCCTGGTCCAGTGCAACTCCTGTAATAAACAGCTGATAAGGACTCCAAGGACTACCCTGCAGAAAGGCAACCAGCTCTGTTCCAGAGTTTAAAAGTGGTTTACACCTGCTGAGGAACTACACACATATTTTTAACTACCAGTTTTGTGATTAGTCCTCCATACTGGTCCTTCCAAAGAGAGTTATTTAGTTAACACAATGTTAGCCAATTCAGCTATTTAAAAATCCAAACACAACCAAAATGTTTGTTTTAATCAATTATAAAGGGCAAAACCAGGAAAAACCCCAAATATTAATAAAAGACGGCAGTCTTGAAAAGGGCAAGAGGAAGATTAATACATGTATGCTCTATTGTATACGCGGAAGCACTTTAAATGAAGCTGTGTGCAGAGTCAGGCACAATGGAATATCCATTCTTGCAAATTGTTCTCAGTAAATCTATCTAATCTATTTATTTATCCTCAGATCATGCACATTTAGATCAGAGTTCTGCCAGCTGAGTTAATAATTCTTATCTGAAAGTAATTACATTGGTCCATAAGTTTTCACCACTGTGTTGTTCCAGATCATAACAAACTGTGTGATGTCTCATCACATTAGCATAAAATGTGTTGTGGTGGTGCACAGCATGGTGTAGCGGCAGATTAGAAATGATGCAGCATTCCTAACAGTAGTGAACTAGTAAGTGTCACTGGTATTTGGAAACTTGTGCATACTGCAGTTTGATTACTCCCTGGAGGATTTGGTTTTCATCCTTTCCTTTACATTTAAAGGGCTTGGACTGGATGTTAACTTTTATGAACCAGATTTGGTGCTCCAAGGAGCACTGTGAGAACCCTAAAAGACTTCAAACCTAGCTTTTGGTTACAAAAATGTGTCAGTTCTGAATCTATTGACCATCTGTCAGACTTCACTCACTACTTGGTAGCTGTCATTGTTTGTTATTTGATGCACTTCTATAATGACTCACTGCAGGGAGCTACCAATATCTCCATCACAGTGATTAATGAGGTCACTGTCTATCCGCAAGCATCTCATCCTATAATTATTTCTAGTCGCTATCAGCTAGTATGCCAGATCAGATAAAAATAATATGTTTATATATAATATTTGCCCCTAATAATAACATTCACCTGTTGTGAAGATATTTGGCTGATTGTTTTCAATTAATATTTTTCTTTAATTGCATTTGAGATGTCTTTTACACCAAGCCAAGTCAAAATCATCTTCTCATGACCAATAAAATCAACTGTCACAACAGAGCTCCCATACTTTTTCTTTGTCCTGAAATGCCTACTGTACTCCAAATGCATATTTGATGGATGAATATTTCTTTTGTGCCTAAGACACTTTGTAGATAAATAAAAGTTTAAAATTCTCTCATTACTGTTACTGCTGCTGTGCTTTTTTTTAGATAGTGGTGCTTGCCTCAATCATAGAATCAGAGACTCAGAATGGTTTGGATTGGAAGGAACCTTAAAGATCATCTGGTTCAATTCATAGAATCATAGAATAGTTAGGGTTGGAAAGGACCTTAAGATCATCTAGTTCCAAACCCCTGCCATGGGCAGGGACACCTCCCACTTCCCCCTGCCATGGGCAGGGACACTTTCTACTAGATGCTCAAAGCGCTGTCAGACCTGTCCTTGAACATAATCCATAATGGGGATCTAGTAAGCAAGCACAGAGGTAGGTTTTCCTGCTTGACAAACGTGTAAAATTTTCCTAATTTTTTTTTTTTTTTGAATAGTAGTTATGCCCATGAAGATATAATTCCCTTCCTAAGGAATTTAAAATCAAAAGAGGCAAACTTTATTGTGTTAGGGACCAAAAAAGAAGGCTAAATTATTTCAGCAGAATTAGAGAAGTACTTTCTTGTCATTCAGGCATCATAGTAAGAGCAACATCAGGGCTTATTTCCAGCATATTATTTAGGACTGTGCAAAATGTTTCTTCTGAACTGAGAGATTTACTTTGGGTACTTTCTGTAGAAGCTAAGGTAAAAAATGATCCAGATTCAGAAAGCAGAAGCAACAGTGGGACTTTCTGTTCGTCTGCCTACCCAGTGCAACTTTTCGTGTGGTGGCACAGCAGAGAGAACTTACTTATCCAAATAATGGGAACTGTCAGTTTCAAATTCTTTCTATTCCGGAGTGATTTAGCACTTTTAGAATGACAAAAAGAACTTGTAAGATATGTCAGATCTTCTTTTTATCACTTTAGTTTTGTGTAAATTATTGGAAAACTTTGAGAAAACTGCAAATAATTTTGGATGCCTTAAATTCCACACTTGGTGGGCTCACCCAAGATTTGCCAACTTGCACTCTTATTTGGACCATCAAGTCTATATTCTGTATTTGTAAAATAATTTCTGAGGATGAATATATCAACATTTGTGATGCACTAAAATACTACAATGGCATAGACCATGTACATAAAATGAGGCAACGATAATCTTACGATTAATGGTAAGCTTTTGCGTCAATCTGACAATCTTTCAAAATATATTCTGTTCATTCATTAGTTAGTGGAAAATGTTACCAAAGTTAAAGCAATAGAAAAAAATATATCTTACCAGATAATTCTTTTATAGTTCTTAACAATAAATTTGCTCTTTGAACTGTTAAAAAACTGTTCAACTGTTAATAAAACTGTTTCCTTTTATGATGGCCATTATTTTCTGCTCTAATGTATTCTATTTACCAGAATACCTTGTCAGAACTATTATTCATTGTTAGACTAATTAGCTTTTCTATTAAGATATGATAATCAAATTCCTTTCTTTTCTAAAGTGCAGTCACAGGTGCACACTGAAACCCAGGTCATTTTACCGAGGTTGTAATTTCTCTTCTCACTACCAGCTCTGACAGTTTGCCCTTTTTGCAGTGAAAAACCTTCACTGCACTAAATAAACTGTTTACTCAAGGAGCACAGTGAGGCCTAGTGAGAAATCCCTGGTAAAACACAGGATACAGAAAGATTTCTGGGCAAAACTGAAAAAAAGGAGCTGTTTGCCTACAGACAATTCAGAGATGAACATGGACAAGGCTGGAGAAATAGCACACTTCCCCTGATGTGTGGAAGGATGTTACGGCTAGAAAAACGGTTAGCACCAGAAACCTTTTTCAGAGCTGAATTTTGGAGAAAAGGAGAGCTAAGACAACAGTCTTGTGTGCCAACTAAGTGCTGAAGAACAAGGGATGGAGAGACCAAAAGGTATAGGAAATTTGTTCCGGTGATAATAAGCAGAGGGAGTACTGGGAAGACTGATGTGGGGATGTGATGATCGTTTTGGAAAGCATCTGACTATGTCCTGCACAAAGGCCTCCAAAGAAAGGGCTGAGAGGTAAGTTAAATCAAATGAAAGTATAGTTGGTCAAAGATCAGCTTTATCGTCCATGTAACGTTTTACCTGGGACTTCTTAAAACGGAAACATCATGGGACAAACAGATTTTATGTTTTTTGTTATGTTGTATGTCATGTTTATTGTGAAGGATATGTTTTTGTACTGCTAAAGGAAATACCTTACACAGAAGTAGCTCCAAGGCTGAAAAGAGATATGGGGATGTTCTGGAAGTGTTCTTGACAAAAACAGAAGATACATGAAAAAAACGCATTAGAGGATGTGTTGAGCTGAGAACTGTACCTGTGCACATCCAGAACATACAAAAATCACCAGTTTGTTGACAGTTCACCTGCTCTCAGCTGTGTGGTACTTAGTTGCTGGCTGGGGTTAAACCACAACACAGCTGATTGCCAGGACTCATTATTTTAAGGCAAGTACTTTTTGGTTGCTTCTATATCTTGCTGGCAAAGCAGTCAAGATTTTCCTTTTTCCCTCAGCTTTGAGAGGTATCTTTGAAAAATGGAAGGAAGAGGGAAATTGCCTAATATTATTCTCTGTTCTCTCTCTCTTCTTTCTCTGAAATACTAGTTTAAAAGAGAAAGGTGAATAGCTTCCAGAGGAAAAGCTAAAAAAGAAGTAAAAGAAACAGAGAGAAATCAGAGGTATGTGTTTCATTGCTCAGATGGGGAAAAGATGGCAACTTGGACAAGCATTGGTGATACAGGAACAGAATAAATATGAGGAGGCTGGGGAAGATATAGTCGTGTGGTTCCTCTCAGTTAATGGCTTGGGTGGTGCTTTAAAATATGATGCAATGAATCAGAGCTTGTTCAGTGAACGTTTAACTTTCTCTAATATAGGAAGAGAATGAGCAGTGCTGTGGCTTCCACATGGTCTGAAGATGGCCCAGAGTTGTTTTGAAAAACCTAGTGAGGGAAAATTGTACAATATAGCCTCAAGAAAATTTTATTAACTGGGAAGTGGGCAGCAGATTTCACTACAGTTTTTTGAACCTTAGGGATGGTAATTGTGTACTTTGACAAAAGCTCTAGCAGACTGTAAATTTTGAACTTAATGAAAATAATTCTACAAGATAACATACATAATACTGAATCAAACACAAAGGCAAATTCCAATCTCAAAAGCTTCTTCTTTTCTTAGTTCTTTCTATTTCACAGTCTATTCACTAGTTAAAAGCCATTTGTTTAGCTTCATAATACCATAGAATTGGCATTTTTGTTGTAAGGAATAAAGAAGTTCTTGTTTCATCAAAAGCTTTACTCTTTAGAGCTATAGGAAACTTGTACAATCTCTTCCCTTACATTACCTATTCTATTTTTATTTTCCTTTCAGTTTGGTATTGTTTTCCACCATACAGCCTTGTCTCACGCAGATTGTTGAATTTGTCAGGATTCTTAATTTGTTTGAAAATTTTCAAGCATAAGGGTTATTTTTCTACTAGCAGTTCTAAAAAAATATCCCTAGAAGATAGGACTTGTATAATGATAACCTAGGCTGCAAGAAGGGACATGACTGAATAACAGAAAACAAACTAAATAAAAGTAACATTTCCTTCATGTGCACAAAACAGCTGGGAATTCTTCCTTTACACGAGTTTTGAATTTGAGTAGATCCAGTTATTCATTATGACAGGTTATAATTAGTCAGCATGCTGCTTACAATTGCTTAGGAGTCTCCTACTTTCTGGAATGCAGAAAATGTTTTGAATGAAAGGAAGCCATAGAACCTTTGACTGACTTACCCCACTCATCTGTCTGGAGATATTAATGAATTCAGTGTTTATGTGAGCAACTGATTTCAGGAAAAATGCTGTAAACCACAGCTTTGCTCTGACCATGTCTTTCGTTGCTTTAGTGATGTCATTTATTACGGTATAATTTTATAAGATTTTTTGGGGTAGGATTGATTTTTATTACTATTATTATTAATAAGTATTTCTGCAATTTCTAGCACAAGGAAAACCTGAAATGGGGACTTGTAACTCTACTGTTATACACATCATGACAACAGTTAACAGCCTTTTGTCTCTGAGGCATTAAGACTACAAATTGAGCTGCTTTAATGACTAATTAGTATTTTCAGCGTCTTCCCAGTGCACAAGTTAAGTAAAAGGTAATTTTCTTGGCTTTTTTATTTATTGTCTCCAAAGATGAACATTATATTACATTAAATCTCTTAATATTTTTTCAGGAAAAAAAATGTAAAATTTTATTTTAAAATTTGAGAACAGATCACATTTAACTGAAGAAATTTCCAGCTATGGAAACTTCTGATATCTTTTTCTGTATTGTAGAAAATCTGTTGTTATGATAAATGATGTTAATGTAAAGACTACAATGAGATATAAGCACTGTATATAATATTATCCATAGATAGAAAAAGAAGGAGACATTCCATTACCTATACCTAGTCATTATGGGGTCCATGCAATTTTAAATACATAGTTTTCTCATAAACCTTCTGAATTTCAGCAGCTTAGCTAATTTTTGAAGTTTGGGGTATTTATTTTCATATTCACTTTGATCTGCAAATATTTTCCTCAAAACTATGATGCTAATCTTACATCTTAAAGCTATGGCCCACATACAAAGGCAATACGGTGTTTAAAGATCAACTTTAGATTGGAGGTTTCTCAAGAATAATGAAAAGGCACTTATGAAAAGTAAAGAGTTTATTTAAGTAGATGGATAATTCTTGCTGACAGGTCAGAAAACTTCTGGAGGACAGCAATATTTTAGCTGAGGTTTCCAGAAAAAAAAAATAAAAAATAGCCCACTTTTGCTTTTCTGTATTCCAGATAAACTTAACTCATCTATGTTTTGCAAGCAAAAGGCTAATATAATATTTTTACATTTAAGCACCAATTTCTACCTTACCTTTGAGCTCCTTTCACAAGAAAATTGAACTCTCTCCAGGCTGCAGATCTGCTGTTATTTGGAAAGAGTAACAACATTTTGTTTCCCATTTCTTTCCTGAATGCTTTTTGAATCATGCATAAATTAATATGTCTTTTCCTATCTGCCTGAGCGCTTGCTATCACTTTCCCTCAATTAAATAGATGCTATAGTTAAAGCGGGCCTTTTAAAAACATTCAGTGCCGTATTAAGCAGCAGTGGACACAAGCTCTCATTATTTATATGAACCTCCACTTTTGATTTTCTTATTATATGCTTTTTCTTTTTTCCTGAGTTTCATGAGTTATTCTTTTCCTGATCTGGGGAGACAATCTGTAACTAGAATTTAAATTCATAGCTTCATTCCAATGTGTCCATCTACAGCATGGATTTGAGAAGCACATGCGATACCACATCTGATATAGCTCTCATCCTGCTAGTCAGGATACTTTGCAAAAAGCTGGGAGCATCAAGAGTTGGGCTTATTCATCCTGGAGAGGAGAAGGCTCTTGGGAGACCTTGTAGCAGCCTTCCGATACTATCAGGAGCCTAAAAGAAAGCTGAAGGGGGACTTTTTACAAAGTAATGTATTGATAGGACAAGGGGTAATCTCTTTAAGCTGACAGAAGGGAGATTTAGATTAGATGTAAGGAAGAAGTTCTTTACTGTAAGAACTGAGACACTGGAACAGGTTGCCCAGAGGAGCTGTGGCTGCCCTACCCCTGGAAGTGTTGAAAGCCAGGTTGGATTGGGCTTTGAGCAGCGTAGTCCAGCGGAAGGTGTCACTGCCCATGCAGTGGGGTTGGAACCAGATCATCTTTAAGGTTCCTTCCAATCCAAACCACTCCATGATTCTATGATTCTAAGGCAGTTTGAACTGCCTGATGCTGAGCAAGATTATGAACTTGAATTTCCCATCTACTACACTGTTCAATCTACTAGGCTGTAACAGTATATGTAGATACGACTTGATCTTCCTCTCTAAATAAAATTGGAAACATTTCATGAGCTATCTGTTTCTCCAGATGTTTGTGTGTTCTGGCAATACGGATTGGGATGTGTCTCCTATAGGAATGAAGCATTTGTAATGGGACTGAGGCAAGAAATCCCAGTAAGGGGAGGTTCTGAGACGAACAGAAGCAAAACTGTGGGCTCAGATATCTTTTCATTTAAACAGAAGAACATTTAATAGGACCAGCAATAGCAGAATAGGAGTTTTGGACTGAAATCTTGATCTTTTCTACAGTCTTGCTTATGTTCAGATTTGTGATATTCTCTCTCATTTTTTTATCTTCCAAATCCATTGAGATAATAATGATTTACTGCTGCTCTGGCTCATAAAGATGCACTAAGAGCCTGATCCAGGAAGTCAGTAGGATTTTCAGCACAATGAATCAGTATAACCTACATTACATAAAATGAGCAGACACAAAGTGCATTTCAGGACATGGTATGATCTTGTACTGTCCCCTGTGATGGAGTATGGAATTCCCTTGAAGAAAGCAACTACAGCCTTGTTTTGGCATTGTAGGGCAGACACGTTTCACCCGGAAACTCATTTCTCTTTATGTTTCCTGTTGAGTCTCTGTGACTACTGGTCTCTGGGAGATCAGTATAAGGCCACATCCTTGCCAAATTTATTAGTTTTGAAACTGTAACAACTAAATCTATGAATTTGCCTGCTTTTTAAATGTCTTAGCAACTACCACCCATTACCCAACTTGCAGATTTTTAGGTGCTAATTTCTCAGGTGTGTCATTCTGTATAACTGTACCCCAAAAAGACATGGAAAGGAAGAAAGAAGGACAACTCAAGACAGTATAATGAGAGACAATCAGTCAGAACTCACAAAATCAGGAGCAGATGTAGCCCAATTAAACTCAACAGTTCACAGGTGTTCACAGGAATGACTTCAACATAAAAGGACACTTCTCTTCAGTGCTCCTTACTTTTATTTTTCCTAGTGCTTCTCACATTTGTATACTTTACCAAACTAAACTAGAAAAAAATAGGCAGGTAACTGGAGATTAGTTGGCTATATCTGACTTAAAATTCAGCATGTTAATTGTTTGTTTGCTTTTGGAATCATGGTGAGCCATTCTTATTGAGGGAATGAGTGTTAAATGATGTCATGTAATTTGTTCATATTATTTGGTTTTGAACTCCTGGGAAAAGGTATCCACCATTAAAACTGATAGACACAAGATCTACAGGCTGTTAGAAAATGCTGGAACTCTAGTCCTAATGTGCTTCAATGTGTATTCTTTCTTAGCAGCATGTGATGGAATTTGTCATTGTCTTGCTAACTGGGCACGGTGCTATCAGCCAGAAACACAGCACATATGCTATTCATTCTTTTCAAGCTGGTGCTTTCCTGACTGCTGCTTTAGGATTTTATTGACAGGAGCGGACAGAGTGATAATGCACATGTTTTTCATAAGTATCTGTTGTTATGGTATTAACATTAATCCTTTGACTTCCATTCACAGTGAAGAATGGAAGTTTTCTTTTGCCCAGGAGTAGTGACATGAGGAAGATAAAATTCCACCAGTTTTCTTATATTATATTGGGATTTTTTTTTCTGGAAATCATATAACACAGGTTTTGCCTTAGCATAGTTCCTAAAATGATGGGTGCTTTCTTTTCTTGGTAAGTTAGACCTTACTAAAGTTCTTACTAGCATTCAGGGTGAGCTGCACCTGCAGTTCAGAAAACAGGCTGGGAAGTATGCATGGCATTGCCATCTTGAAGTACCTTTATAATGCAAACCTTACATTACTTGTCTTTGTTTAACCTGCTCTTCAATGCTATTTTTCTTATGCCAGTGCACACTCTAGTTCTAAAGCAAATGAGTTCCGCCTGTCTTAATTTGATGAAATCTTCAGGATCAAAGCTGATAGCCTTTAGCTTTTGGCTTTCTGGAATTGGCAGAAAACTACGCGTAATCAATAAGCTTTTCCTATGTTAAGAACTAATGTAGTTATAATTCTTACATTATATTGAGTCCCAGTATTTGACAACCCTGTAGCAATTTCCACATTAGTCTAATCTGACTAGCGAAGATGTACAAGCCACTTTGGCATCCCTATGTTATCATTTGCACTTCCTCTCTATTTCATCTGTATCAGTATGCTTTTCAGTGGTATATCCTGCGAGTCTCCATTCTTGTTGATTTCTTTGCACTGTACAGTGAGAAGTTATGTGGGTATTCTGAAAATACAGGAGGAATTGCTGGAAGGTATTGGTAAAATAGCAGGACTTGAGTAATTCAGTCTATGATCTTACTTCAAATATTGAAGCTACTGTTCTGAGTAAAAGCAGCATGTGGGCTCTTGTTTATATCTCCAGCCACACTTACCAGCTTGGATTAAAAGCACTGTTAACCCAAAAAGGGGTTTTATATCTTTGTAGAGGGAGAGAGAGACAGATTATTTTGTCAGATAACACTGTTGTTCCAGTTTGGTTTTATTTACACAATTTTCATCTAAAAATTGACTTTGCATATGTGCTCATGCAATGCATTGTAAAGATAAACCACTTATGGGATCTACTTTGTTTCTTCTGAGGTAAATCTACACATCTTTTCTCTGCCTACTAACAAATGATATTATGTCTGTATGTCATATCGCCATGAAGTGCAGTACTGACAGGATGTGGACTTGTTCTCATGTTCCAGATGGACGGCTATACAGATCAGACCAGTGGTCTGACAGCGACCTGCAGGAGATGCCTTCAGCAGATTAAAATAACTCTGTAATTCTGCGCTAGGGATCAGTCACCCAGAGACCTCCTGTGTCCCTTTGGTGGATTGACCTTGGCCAGCAGCCACACACCCATCCCCTCTCTCACTCCTCCTCCTCAACAGGACAGGGAGAGCATGAGACTGAAAAACTTGTAGCTCTGCTGTGGAGTCCTCCCTGGGCTGCAGGTGTGTATCTGCTCTGAGGTGGGCCTTCATGGGCTGCAGGGGCACAGCCTGCCTCACCATGGGCTGCGCCATAGGCTGCAGGGGAATCTCTGCTCCTGTGACTGGACACCTCCTCCTCTCCTGCACTGGCCTAGATGTCTACAGAGATGCTTCTCTCATATGTTTCCTCACTCCCTACTGTCACGCAGCATTTTTTGCCCTTCTTTAAACACACTCCCCCCAAGGTGCCAGCTCTTGTCTGCGGGACTCAGCCGTGAGCTGCGGTGGGTTGGGTGGAGCTGTCTGGAGCTGTTTGCATCTGACACAAGGCAGACCTGGCTTCTCCTCACAGAGGTCACCCTACAGCCCCTCCACTGCAGTATTCACCTCCTCTGTGACATTTGTGATTTTTGTCCCCCATTAGCACATCCCACTCACTTCATCTCTGTTCCAAGCTGAGAATGACTATTTAGCTCAATTAATTCCAAGAAGAATGATTCTATCCTTGGTGACCTTCACCTTACCTGTTCCAGGACCCTGCTTTTGAGATGGAGTGTGGCTGTGAGCATGGAGAAGGTGCGTGAGTAGGGAATGGGGAAGACAGGTTCTCCAAACAGTAGGCAAAGTACTAAGCTTTCCTGAGGAAAGAAGAGATGTTCTCTAGTTTTTTCCTTGTTTTTGCCTGTAGACAACTTTTATTTATGAACATGAATTTAAGTGCTCTACCTTTGGCTTTTCCAAGGTAAGGATATCACCTCACTTCTTCATGTTATAGTTTTACTATCTATAGAATATAAAATAAACTGTAACTGAATTATTAGTATAGCATATAAATCAAATAAAATATGATAGAATCATAGAATAGTTAGGGTTGGAAAGGACGTTAAGATAGAATCATAGAATCATAGAATAGTCAGAGTTGGAAAGGACCTCAAGATCATCTAGTTCCAACCCCCCTGCCAAGATCACCTACTTTCAGCCGCCCTGCCATGGGCAGAGACACCTGCCACTAAACCATGCCATCCAAGGCTATGTCCACCCCAGCCTTGAACACTGCCAGGGATGGAGCATTCACAACTTCCCTGGGCAACCCATTCCAGTACCTGACCACCCTTACAGTAAAGAATTTCGTTCTCATATCCAATCTAAACCTCCCCTGTTTAAGTTTGAACCCATTACCCCTTGTCCTCTCACTACAGTCCCTAATGAAGAGTCCCTCCCCAGCATCCTACACTTGAACAGTTATTAAAATTTGAGGTTTATGAAATAATATGTATTTTATATGTTATTATTCTCTGTTTTGAGGAGAGCATGACAGCAGAGTGACTTTAACATTTGATATTTAAACGTTTCTGAACCACAGGTATTTCTTTAAAAAGGTAAAAGCTGTTTCCCAGCATGACATAATAGTGAGTCTGTTAAACTTTTTGAAATGTAACATGAAACAATTATTCAGTTAAGGAATTAAATTATTTAAATTGCAAGTGGAATTTGTTACTTTTTCAAGCAATTTTAAAAAATTAATAAAACATTACTTAAGTAAATTTAGTGCTTATATCTCAAATATAATGTGATAGATTTCACATAAATGAATAAGTAATCATTTAATTTAAGTATTAAAACCAGATCATTTGCTAACGGTTGGTATGAGCCTGGAGAGCCTGTAGCTTTTTGTGCAGTAGACGTTGATTATAGGATGAAACCAGTTTTATCAGTTGGCTTCCCTGGCTAGACCAGGGTGGCAAGAGAGGAGGGGAGGGTACCATTAAGACCTGCAGGACTCAGCAAAAAAAGGAAGAGTTGATGGAACTGATGTATCTCATCAGTCTGCTTCATTACACTTCCTATTTTAGGCACAGCACCGACCTTGACATAGTTACACATCCTGCAGGATTTTCTGTCGGATGTACTGCTGAAAATGAGTTCTGCTAGTACAATGATCACGCTGCAGAGTGAAAACATGCTGCAGGAAACCATTATACTGTTAGGCCCCTGCAATCCATCCACACCCCAGCTACAAATTTGGTAGACCCCAGGAACCTGCCCTCAGGCTCACCTCCAAGGCTATAGCTGAGATACCAGAAGGACCATGCTTCCCAGATTAGCTGCCACCATAGTGTGAGCTGCGTGATGCAGAGCTGGGGAGCTCTGCAAGCCAAGAGTGGTTTGTGATACATCATGAACTCCAAGGCAGAATTTTGACTACCTGCTTTTTTTAAAAATTCATTTCATGGAGTTTTTGATACATCTACTTCCACTCCCAAGTAGGTGATTTTCTAATTTGCTTTCTTCATACAACTCTCCCTCTGTGTTCTCCTCCCCTAAAATACTGACTTGATGCATGGTTGCAAATGCTTCACGCTTTCCTCGAAATCAGAGTCTCTAGATATCCTCTTTGGGAGCCCTAGCTTGAGCTGTCAGCCTCAGCTCTTTAGCATTTTCAGAGCAAGTAAAGAGTCTGGTCACTACAGGGTTTTCAAAATGCAAAGGCTTTTGTGCATGAAAATCAAGTATCAGCCACCTTAGTTCTAAAACCTCTTAGTTAAAACATTGTATTTAATGTAGAAACTTTTTTCTTTTTTCCCCTAGAGCCCAGTGTATAGTCACTGAATAACTAAGCTTTACAAGCAATGTTTAAGTTCTATTTAACACAGTATGTTTTTCAAATTGCATTAATAAATACTATTTAGTAGGATATGATAATAATTTCTATGAAAAGTAATTGAGAACTTCCAAAAATTGGTAATTAAACATGGCTTAAATTTATTCTGTCTGCCGATATACAAACTGCCTATCACAAACCTTAGCCACCTCCACACTATTTTTGTGTTCCTGTCTACATTTAATTGCATAAATGACTGCATTTTATCTCACCTTTCAAAACTCCATGTGTATCAAGGGTACGGTGTGTTATACATGACAAGTGATACAGGGTATTTTCATCAAATCCAACAATACTTATTCATAATTACTTTTTAATCATGCAAATGACTTAATAGCATTAGATGACAGTAACTTTATCTTTTCTTGCTGAAAAATACATTATGTGCAAGAAACTATTCAAGTGAGTTAGAACTGAAGGAGCTCTTGACTCTCACTTCTGGAGCTGAGAGGTTTGCAATTCTGGTAAAAGAATAGTGTCAAAAGCTCATCAGTTCCTTGGAGACAGAAAGCCAGAAGGAAATTAAATTATTAATCTGTGGCTAGCACACTAGGTCTGATGAAAGACTTCAGTTGTGCTGGTTTCTTATTTCCATCTAGCTCCAAGTGAGCCAAGTCATCACTGATTCTCATCTTCTGGTTGTTAATTGGCAGTATTTGGTGAGCTAGTCAGTACTCTTTCCATTACCTGGATTTTTTGTTAGAACTGGGCAGTCAACCAAAACTGGAATGTTTGCTAAAACTTTTATGGTTATATACACTTGCACCATCAAAAAAAGTAGTCACATTTTCATTGGAAGCTTTAACTTTGGGGCTGCTGGGGACCTCAGGCTGTCAATGGTCTCTGTCTGCAGGGCAGTATTGCTGTGTGATGTACCCTACAGTATGGAAGCTGAAGAACTTGGAAAACCATAGCTTGACACATCTCTCTGTGCTTTTATGTTCAGGCTTCTTTGATTGATCTTGAGGTCCTTTCCAACCCTTACGATTCTATGATTCTATGATTCTATGATTCTATGATTCTATGATTCTATGATTCTATGATTCTATGATTCTATGATTCTATGATTCTATGATTCTATGATTCTATGATTCTATGATTCTATGATTCTATGATTCTATGATTCTATGATTCTATGATTCTATGATAGGATACCTCCTTTACTTTTATGGCCTCTTAGGTCCAGTCGCCAAACCTCAGTTTTGGTGATAGCCTAGGGAAATGGAATAATCAGTTGTTCCATTACATCTCACAATCAAAGTTTTGGGTAGAATTATGTTATTTTTCCTAGCCTATGTATAATAGTGTTTTATCTATGCAAGGTGCTGATGCTTGCAACTAGTCAAGTTTTGGGCACAGAACAATGCCAGCTTTTATTTTTATACAATTTAAAGCTTTCACTTTACCCAAACAAAAATATTGTTAGCATTTAAATTGAGAAAAAAAAAATAAAAAAAAATTTGACCCCTTAACTCCCTTAACTGCTGAAACCATCCTGCTGTAAAATAACGCCCTAAGAACAGCTGCTTAATTTTCAGACAGATAAAGTTTTCGGAAAGGGATCCTACCTAGCAGACAAAACCATAGTTTCTAGTCTTCATTACTAGGAATCACAGTCACAAGGACTTCCTTGTTAATGGATACTCACTATCTCATGGGGAAAAAAAAAATTGCTAAACAGTGGGGTGGTTTAACATTGTCATAGAATCATAGAACCATAGAATAGTTAGGGTTGGAAAGGACCTTAAGATCATCTAGTTCCAACCCCCCTGCCATGGGTAAGGACACCTCCCACTAAACCTTGCCATCTAAGGCTATGTCCAACCCTGCCTTGAACGCTGCCAGGGATGGAGCATTCACAACTTCCCTGGGCAGCCCATTCCAGTGCCTCACCACCCTTACAGTAAAGAATTTCTTCCTCAGATCCCATCTAAACTTCCCCTGTTTAAGTTTGAACTCATTACCCCTTGTCCTCTCACTACAGTCCCTAATGAAGAGTCCCTCCACAGCATCCCTATAGGCCCCCTTCAGATATTGGAAGGCTGCTATTATTAATAAAACTTGAGTGCTGCTGAATAACAGCTGGAAGAAATGGGAAGAACATATGAAGACAAATCAGGAAGAGAGAACAGAAGGAACAGAGAAGTGGCAATACTCTTTACTTACACTGACTTTTCCTGAATAGTTCTCCTTCTTACTGCTTATTCATTCTAGAAGGAAAGCTTGAGAGCAACATCTCGAGCCAGGATTAACGACTGACTACATTATGCTGTTCTCCAGCTAATCAGTACAGTAGAGGGCATTATACTCGGTCTCATTCTTTTAGCGTTTGCTCAGGAAATGAAGGAAGTAGGTTAGTGTTAAACATGTAGGGAGTGTTTGGAGACTGGAACTCTTTCATGGTTTAAAAAGAGAGAAGCTCTAAGGAAAGTCTTAAGGAAACTCTTTTTTTTTTTTTTTTTTTTTTTTTTTCCCCCTTGGATTGTAACCTGTGTTAAATCTGTGTTATCAGAAAGACAGTGCCATGTAAAAAGCATTATTAACCTTTGTAAAACAAGCCAGAATAGCTGCTAAGACTGGAGGTTTAATGATTATTTTTTCAGTGACTTGCCAAATCAAGGTAAGCACATTCTTAGAAGTCACAGATCCCATGGTTTTGCTTTTGTTAATTGAGCATTTATTTTTGTACTTGTGAAAAGTTGCCATAGACACACTGTTACCATGACAGTTTGTCCATGTCTGCTCCAGGCAATATAAGGATTTTCTGTACTGTTCTTTGCCATGACAAGAAACTCTGAAAGCTTAGCTGCATTGAACACATTGAGTTGTACCATTTAGTGAGAGCCTTTCCTGAATGAGTGGAATCTCTGGCTGTATTTTGCTTACCTTCATCCTCAGTACAGGAATCCTGCTCTGACTCACAAACACTCATGCCATTTGGTTTGCATCTGATGCCTGAGGCATAGAAGTTGCCCATTTCCAAAGCTTGGGAGATGTTTGAGACCAGCACCTTTAGCAATGCATCTTGTTTTGGAATAATCTGTAGTTCACCACCACTTCATATTTCCATTTTGTTTCTAGCACACTGATTTTGCAGCTGCAAATTCCTTCTCTGGGTAGCCAAGATATTGCTTATTATGCATGGAATTGCGGCCAGATTTTATCTTTATCTCTTCCGTGGTAATGGGATAAAGCAAGCACCATTTTTCACTGAAATTTTGAAGGACATTTACTTTCTTGCGGATTAGCTGTGGTACCAGTGGCATCACAGATTAGCCAGTGCTCCACCCCTGATCCTGTCTCTGGACTACTTTACACAGCATGTCAATGTTAGAGCTATAGAAAATAATTGTGAGTAGAAATGTATTAAAAAAGGGGTCTGCCTGCATTGGTGAAGAAGATCTATTCTTCTTCAGAGAAGTTTCAATAATCTTAGGAAAGCAATAAGATTTTTTTTTTCCTTATTACTGAATAATCATTTATGCTTGGTGGAAACTCAGATTTCTGAGATACTATATTCTTTGACCTGCCTGTATATTTAAATATCAAATACAAAAAATAAGTTCAAGAAGAAAATGTAAGTTCAAAACACGACACAAAGTTACAGGAGGCTAGGAAGGAGCATGCTGTGCATACTAGTGAGTCCTATTTGACACTTTTGTGCTTTTCCAGATGTGGCATGTAATATGGATTTCTCTGCATTGTCACGTAGTAGCATCAAGGTATTTTGTTAAGTGTTCTGTGACACAGAAAAAGACATTGTATAACTTTTCTTTAGCCATGTAACATGCATATTGTGCATGTAAAATATGCGCTCACAATAGGTCAGGCAACAGTGTGGCATAAAGCTTTCTTGGTTGTAGTTTGAGTTGGACATCTTTTTTTATACTTTAGAAAGACCGTATCCTGGGCTGCATCAAATGGAGTGTGACCAGCAGGTCGAGGGAGGTGATCCTGCCCCTTTACTCTGCTCTCCTGAGACATCACTTGGAGTACTGTGTGCAGTTCTGGTGTCCTCAACATAAAAAGGACATGAAACTGTTAGAACAAGTGCAGAGGAGTGCCACGAGGATGATCAGGGGACTGGAGCACCTGCCGTATGAAGATAGGCTGAGAAAGTTGGGGCTGTTCAGCCTGCAGAAGAGAAGGCTGTGTGGAGACCTCATAGCAGCCTTCCAATACCTGAAGGGGGCCTATAGAGATGCTGGGGAGGGATTATTCATTAGGGACTGTGGTGATAGGACAAGGGGTAACGGGTTCAAACTTAAACAGGGGAAGTTTAGACTGGATATGAGAAAGATATTCTTTACTGTAAGAGTGGTGAGGCCCTGGAATGGGTTGCCCAGGGAAGTTGTGAATGCTTCATCCCTGGCGGCGTTCAAGGTGGGGTTGGACATAGCCTTGGATGGCATGGTTTAGTGTGAGGTGTCCCTGCTCATGGCAGGGGGGTTGGAACTGGATGATCTTAAGGTCCTTTCCAACCCTAACTACTTTATGATTCTATGATTATTGGTTTAGAAACATTCATTACTATAATGTGCCCATAAAACTGCTTTAAGAGTCAGATTCACAAAATGAATGGGGTTATGTTAGAATATCTGTAGTATGTCAGAAATCATGTCAAATTGAAACTGGCTCGAATTTTGGGCTTATTTTCTTTTGTTTCAACTGTTAGGCCTGAATCATGTTTGCATACATGCATGCATTTTTCCTTTTAATTTCTGCTTTTATGACAATTGAATCATTATGCTTCACTCTGCATAGCTCTAATTAAATATTGGTCACTGCTCTTGCCTCACACTTTCCTTGTAAAAATCTGTTGATTTAATGAATATCAACAGCATCATAATCATTACCTAAAACTTAACTTGTTTCCTAAATATACTAATTCATATTTTAAGCAAGCAATGTCCACATGGAAAAGTCAGGCAGATGCTAATTTTATTAAGTCCCTCACACAATGTACATCCCTTGATTTCAAATCTATGGTGCTTCAAATGTACTGTGAAGCTGGAGAAATAATACACCCGCTAAAATCTGGAGGCTTAAGATTTCCTCTTCCTCACCCCATTGAGCTTTGTATAATAGGAAATGGAAAAAGCCTTTTCATTAGCGCAGTTGATAAAGTTGAAACTTTTCTTGATTAATATTCTCTTGCAGAAATCAGGTACTGCTATGGATTTATGCTACAGATGTGTTTTGATGCTTGTAATTTCTTTTGTACTAAAGATATAGCTGATAAGGATTTTATTTAATAATGATAATTGTTGTTGAAGGGTTTGGATGTTTAATATTCCTTAGGTATCTCTACTGATGAATCTAAAAAATGTGAGAATCTCTGATACTTGATGATGACCTTCAGTGATATTACAGGGATTTTTGCAAGTGTTATTCAGGTAAGTGGTGCAAGGAATATGGTATTTGATTGTTTTCATGTTGATACAGCATATAAAGATAAGGCTTGCAGATGGTGGATACCATGGGCAACTCTGTGAATCTAAGTGTTCTTTTTGTCTGCTAATGATTAACACAGCTAGTAGATGGCACCCTTTAAAATCCATATAAATCTTACTTCAAAGTATTTTGGAAACATTTCAATATTCTGGTGTCATTTTTGAGATAGGCAATTAACTGTCACACAAGTTAAAATTAATGTACATTATTAAAGTAACAAGCACTGCACATGCATCAACTGCAGAACATATTGACTGTATCTATACAAGTTAAACTTGACACTTTCTTGGGCAGTGAGATCCGCTGCTAAGAAATGGCACCTGCCTATGATAGCTTCCAGAACAGGGAGTGCTTGCAGCCTGTCTGCTGGGAATAGTTCCTGCAATACGTTCCATGTCCAGAACAGATCTGGGAGAGTGTTAGCAGGATCCTAGTCTAGAACTGTGTCAAGGTCTAACTAAAAAAATCGATGGCATAAATTATAGTCTCCCAGTACCAGGGGATGTTCTGCAGCACTAGTATTTTTTTAAATGTGGCTTTTCCATCCCAATTACTTTTGGACAGATTGCTGGTTTGAGCATGACTTCTAGGATCTTTAGTGAGCAAATACAGGAAAGGTTTTCTGAAAAGAAAAGAGAACATGTATGATTCATGAAATTCAATAACTCAGGAGGAAAGGGGAAATCCTGCCTAACCAATCTGGTGACCTTCTATGAAGGGGCTACGGAACTGATGGACAGGGGCAGAGCAGTTGATGTCATCTACCTGGACTTGTGTAAAGCCTTTGACACTGTCTCCCATGACATCCTTCTCTCTAAGTTGGAGAGACATCAATTTGATAGGTGGACCACTCGGTGGATAAAGAACTGGCTGGATGGCCGCACGCAAAGAGTAGTGCTCAGTGGCTCAGTGTCCAGCTGGAGACCGGTAACGAGTGGTGTCCCCCAGGGATCGGTGTTGGGACCGGTCTTGTTCAACATCTTTGTGGGTGACATGGACAGTGGGATTGAGTGCGCCCTCAGCAAGTTTGCCGATGACACCAAGCTGTGTGGTTCGGTTGATACATTGGAGGGAAGGAATGCCATCCAGAGGGACCTTGACACGCTTGTGAGGTGGGCTGATGCCAACCTGATGAAGTTCAACCATGCTAAATGCAAAGTCCTCCACCTGGGTCGGAGCAATGCCAGGCACAGCTACAGATTGGGTGGGGAGGAGATTGAGAGCAGCCCTGCAGAGAAGGACTTGGGGGTGTGGGTTGATGAAAAAATGAACATGAGCCGGCAGTGTGCACTTGCAGCCCAGAAGGCCAACCGTATTCTGGGCTGCATCAAAAGGAGCGTGACCAGCAGGTCGAGGGAGGTGCTCCTGCCCCTCTACTCTGCTCTCGTGAGACCTCACTTGGAGTATTGCGTGCAGTTCTGGTGTCCTCAACATAAAAAGGACATGGAACTGTTAGAACAAGTGCAGAGGAGGGCCACGAAAATGATCAGGGGACTGGAGCACCTCTCGTATGAAGATAGGCTGAGAAAGTTGGGGCTGTTCAGCCTGGAGAAGAGAAAGCTGCGTGGAGACCTCATAGCAGCCTTCCAATACCTGAAGGGGGTCTATAGGGATGCTGGGGAGGGACTCTTCATTAGGGACTGTGGTGAGAGGACAAGGGGTAATGGGTTTAAACTTAAACAGGGGAGGTTTAGATTGGATCTGAGGAAGAGATTCTTTACTGTGAGGGTGGTGGGGCCCTGGAATGGGTTGCCCAGGGAGGTTGTGAATGCTTCATCCCTGGTGGCGTTCAAGGTGGGGTTGGACATAGCCTTGGATGGCATGGTTTAGTGGGAGGTGTCCCTGCCCATGGCAGTGGGGTTGGAACTCGATGATCTTGAGGTCCTTTCCAACCCTTACTATTCTGTGATTCTGTGATTCTGTGATAGGGTGACATAAAGGAGAAAAAGATCAGTCAGAGCGTATGTATCTGGACCTACACAAGAAGTATGTAAATTCTTGTATATTCTAACACAGTTTTGAGTACCAGCAGAAAAGAATTCTGCCAATGCAAGGGGAGACTCTCCTCTAGGACACTTTCTTGTCTTTGTGCATTTTAGTAGCTTCATTTGCATCAGAGTGCAGGTACTGAAGAACAACTCCATTTTCTGTTGGTGATTAACTCCTCCACTGCCAATGTCAAATTATTTTCATTTACACGGAATATTTCAAAATGTGAAGACATTTTCATGCTCACAGAAACCCTATGCTTATGAGTTTACATACCACATGACAAACCAGTTGAGTTATGTGCACTGACTTCCTCAAGCAGGGCAAGAAGAAGGACTCAATCCTTGTGCATGAACCATCAGAGTCAGAGTTAAAATCTGTTAAACACAGATTTTCCCTGAAAATGTTACTTTGCTGTTTTCTCAAAGAGACATCAAAGATCCATCACAGATGGTTGCCCAACTACTGCAAGGTCTTGAAAGACCATTGAAATCAACAGGAGATTTAAAGTCTCATGAAATTTCTGAAGATCTGTGTGCTACCATTTCCACTGATCTTTTTTGCATCAAATGTAAGACATTCACAGCAACTTAAGAGATAGCACTGGAGCTATACGTATTCGTTGTCTTAGAATGTTTGTTTACCCCCCTTGGTGTCTTTCTTATGGGGATCTGAACTCTTTAGGTACTATTTTGTATTCCAGGAACTTTAATTCTCTTTTAATTCCTCAGTGGTCATATCCTTAACTCTGTATATGTTTAGCTTTTTTATCTCCAATGTCATTTCATCAGTGAATAAAATTTGGTTGATGCTGGCAGTGAGACGTATTAACTGATTCAGCAACATATTTCTATTTTTCCATTTCCCCCCCCCCCCAAAAACAATTTCTTTTTAATAATTCAAACAGAATAATCCGTTGTGAGCTGATCAGAACTTTGATCCTGATCTCATTCCTGATCACTTTGGCACTGATTTAATGTCATTCTTGCCTTACCAGGCAGACTAGGATAAAATCTCGTGTTCATTCATCTTTGTTAAAAGATGAATGAATAAGGCAGTCTTTAAAAGCTTTTTAAAGAGCAAGGTGCTGGAACTGCATTCTCAATCTGCATTCTCTCCTGCTGTTTTATGGGATGCATTGAAAGTGTGCTTTTCAGAGGTCAGATCATTTTTCCAGGTTTCCAAAGGGATGTAAGCCATAAATTAAAAGGCTTGTAGGATAAGTTCAAGAACTAGTCCATTCCAGCTACAGACATCCTATTCCCCTGAAAATTGTGACTCATCAAAAGCAAGAGTTTTGTCTCATTTCTAGAAGTCCAGCTAGTATAATTCATCTGTTTGTGGATTTGACTTAGCCATTTATAATAAAATAACATAAAACCCCAACCCTTCTTGGTTCTGTTAACTCAGGAAAGACAAGTGCAACCTGCTGGAATAGAATATAAATCAAGGAGATCTTACCATATTGTAACTACCTATAGAGGCTTTGTGACATACCTTCATGTTTTATTCTCTTCTTAAATTAGCAGCTAACAGACATATGACATTTTCTAATTAGCTGCCTACTGTCATTTTTATGTGAGAAAATAATGAAAAAAAAGAAGCCAAAGAATTCCTTGGAAGCATTATGAAAAATACCCAGTAGCAAGGAAGAATAGTCAGAATGTCCAGTACGATGGGAAAAGTGCTCATTGAAATACTAGGTCTTGAAAATTGCCTGACTTTCTTGGGGGAGCTACCACTTTGGTAGTATTCTCAGGTGAAGAAGAGACTCAGGGGTATGTGCTTCATACCCTATCTTCTTAATAAATGCCAGTCTGAGTATATTTTCCTAAGCTTATGTCAAAGGATCCTGAGCTTTTGTTGTTAAAATTAAATTAACAGAAGCAGACAGGTAAGGTTTAAAATTAGTTCTTTGTGGACATTAAGCAATGTTAGAAAAACAATGAGATTATGCCAAGTAGCATTGTCTTGAGCCTGTCACCTCCTTTTTCCTCTACTACACAAGCTTTTTTTTTGGCAGACAATCTTGTGCAATATATATAGTATGGGAATTTGAATTACAGTGTAATGTAAGATTACATTTGGCACTTGGATTAAGGCCTTTACTTCCAATTCTCCTTTGGTTTGCTGTAAAAAAACTAATAAGTATGTGTCAGATCCTTTTCTCTTTTACAGAGGTTTGTGACAGGGATAAGCCATATTCTCCTATTATTCTTGTTAGCTGAAGGCTCAGTGATCAGGTGCTGTACAGTTTCCCTCATTTTTTCAGCACTGTATTACCTTCAGTTGTGTCTTGATAGATTTGAAGTTACTTTAACATTTGTACTCCACAGAGAAGATTAGAACATTTCCATCTGACTTTCTAAGACTTTCTCTTGAGTTAGACAGTACAGCCATGGCATTCTGGAAGAATCTGAGAAGAAAAGTCAACTGCTAACTCATTAAACAGGATGGCGTTTTGAGCAGCCTGGTCCAGTGGAAGGTGTCACTGCCCATGGCAGGGGTTTGGAAATAGGTGATCTTTAAGTTCCCTCCCAACCCAAACCACTCTGATTCTATGAGTCTATGACTTAGGCAGAAAGTAGATATCAGAAAGCAGGGCCAACTCATGGTCAGCTGTTGCCTGAAAGTTGCAATGCATAAACTTCACATATACACAGTTTTATTATTTTTGAACTGAACGGATGCTGAGTCCATTCCTTTGTGGGCGATTAAGAGCACCTCCACCTGGCTGACCAGCTATGTACTGCCTGAATAGAATTTAGAAAATGTAACAAAGTTAGTTTTCAATGAGCATTAGTTGTCTATAGTGCAGAGTCAGCATCTGAACTAATGATGACAGATTCTGTATGTGATGACTGGAATAATGTAGGCAACTCTAGGGTGGGATTAATCTCATTTTAACTAAACTAAACTGACATATTTCAGATGAATCATGCCACAAAAGTGTCTCCTTCTCTCCATTAACTGCACAGGAAATCTAAACAGATATCTCAGATGATGACATCAGAAGTTTGTTAAGATGAAACCGATCTTTTCATATTTTTCCCTCTAGCTCCCTGGGGAATAAACATTGGGCGCTTTCTCAGAGCATGCATAACAGACTGAAAAGACTGGTTGTTGCATAAATGCAGCTAAGGCTGCAACTTGCTTTAAAAGAAAGGTCTGGTTAGTGTCTGTTGTGTCACATTTCATAACATCCTAGTAGCCATGGTAACCAATCGTGGACATTCAGTTGGTTGAGATGGCTCCAGTGATGCTGCCCTCCTAATGTACTGTGTAATGCAAGATCATTAAGCAAGGTAGAAATGGAGACAGAAGACAGCAAGACTGTGTCATAATGGTGAGAGGGAAACTTGCAGCACTTCTGTGATGTAAGATCTGTTTTTCCCTTTGCTGACACCTGATGTATGATATGGCCAATGGTGAATGACTTTGGATTTTCACGGCTGATGGATTTAATTTTAAATCCATCATTAATTATTTTAAGGGCTAAGTTTGCCAGTTCATCAATTCTACATATGCTGAAACAACTGTTTTGCACTACTGAAAACTGTAATTGCTCTTATTATTATTGTTAAGCTTATAAAGGTCTTTCAAACCACTGATGGCATACAGTGAATCACATCTGCTCTTTGTTGTATGATGAAAAATTATTGTTTCCTACTAGAAGCTAAAGCAGGTGATATTTTTAGAAAGAAAATGTGAATAATTAAGAATTGAATGATATGATGTTACAGCTCTGGGCTGTCCTACTTGCAGTTACGAAAGAATTGGTGAATTAGTTCAATCTCATGATGTACGGTATCATCACACATAAAAAGATATGTTTTTTATGCTACTGTACATTAGCGGAACATTGCTCCACTCTCTTTTCCTGATTAACTACATACTGAAAGTAGGATAGCATATAATAACTACTATCATAATGCCAATACAGTCTCCTGAAGTCTTTTTTTTTTTCTTGTTGTTTGTAGATGGTAGTCGTTTTGACAAAGAAGTAAACCCCTTAAATGGTTTTATCCTTTCCATAGCTAGTTATTAAATCAATAGATTTTCAGAGGCAATGGATGATTGTTGATCCCTGATTCTATCTGAAGAGAGCCCATGGAAAATAAACCAAAAATCATCAGAGATGCTTTAAAGGACAGACAAACCCTTACATACATTGGTTTTAATTTGGTAGTTTAGTTGTTGTTAGCAGTGTGATTTTTCAGGTAGAAGCAGGTTAAAATGGCATACACAGGACTATAAGGTGCCTGTGAATAGGTCAGCATTGATGGGTATAAACTGGTGTCATTCTTTACATCTAGTTGATTGAAAACTCCACTGCCTTATTGCCTGTCTTTGAGTACTTTGTTATATGGGATGTCTTCTGCTTTATCAAACCCTAATTCTGGGTTCGGTTAAGGCTTCTGCATGCCAGTTTTGCTGGCAGGTAGATGGATGTCACACACTGTTATTCCTCATCAATGCCTCTCCTATAAAATAAACTCAATAAGGCTGATCTCAATTTTAGATATCTGCATCACAGACATCTACCTTTGAGCCCATCACTACTCATGGGACACATTGCTGTTTGACTTTAGATGTCTTTCAGAAGGATGATTTGCACACTTAAAGTGCTTATTTCTACCTGTAGATTATGTGGGTTTAGGAGCTTCAATAAGGACTTCTGCTTCATAAAAAATTCACTTTTATATGGGTGAAGCTTCCTCAGTGAGTTATTATTTAGACCATTCCGGGCAGCCTGGGAGGCTCACTGGGGACTGCGGCCAGGAACTGATAGCCCAGAAACTGATTACCTAGATAACATTAACAGGAAGGAGAAGCAAAGGCTGGATTAAACATTGAATCATAGAATCATAGAATCATAGAATAGTAAGGGTTGGAAAGGACCTCAAGATCATCGAGTTCCAACCCCCCTGCCATGGGCAGGGACACCTCCCACTAAACCATGCCATCCAAGGCTATGTCCAACCCCACCTTGAACGCCACCAGGGATGAAGCATTCACAACTTCCCTGGGCAGCCCATTCCAGGGCCCCACCACCCTCACAGTAAAGAATTTCTTCCTCAGATCCAATCTAAACCTCCCCTGTTTAAGTTTAAACCCATTACCCCTTGTCCTCTCACCACAGTCCCTAATGAAGAGTCCCTCCCCAGCATCCCTATAGGCCCCCTTCAGGTATTGGAAGGCTGCTATGAGGTCTCCACGCAGCCTTCTCTTCTCCAGGCTGAACAGCCCCAATTTTCTCAGCCTATCTTCATACGATAGGTGCACCAGTCCCCTGATCATCCTCGTGGCCCTCCTCTGCACTTGTTCTAACAGTTCCATGTCCTTTTGATGTTGAGCACACCGGAACTGCACACAATACTCCAAGTGAGGTCTCACGAGAGCAGAGTAGAGGGGCAGGAGCACCTCCCTCGACCTGCTGGTCACACTCCTTTTGATGCAGCCCAGGATACGGTTGGCCTTCTGGGCTGCAAGCGCACACTGCCGGCTCATGTTCATTTTTTCATCAACCCACACCCCCAAGTGAAGAGTGGCAGAAATAAAAAATAAAAAAAACAGCTTGTTATTTCCTCCACCAAGACCACTTCAGGGCTTTTGTCTAACTGGGTTAAATCTATGCCAGTAAACAAAGTCATTTCAGGAAAATACTCCTAAGTACAGGAACTTGACTGTCTTAATGCAGTCCTCTAATGCAGACCTCTTAATTGAGAAGAGGTCTCACTACAGTTTTGGCCTGTGGTTCCAGTTTCTAGATAAGGGGAGTTACAAGCCAGGGACCCAAACTCCAGAAATGTTTGGATATAGTTACCCTATTTTGGAGAATAGGCAGGTTTAATGATGTGGTTGTGGACTATTTCATGCCACTTGTCCTCAGTGACAGAGAATGTTTCTGACCATATTTTATTTACTAGTATTAATGTAGTTAGAGTGGATGCATGTATTAGTTCCTGATAAAGTTAAATTGACTGCATTTTTTAAGCTTTCCAGAAAGTTAACCCCAACTCTTCTGTACTGTAGAAGCATTTTGTATTTACTGTCATTAGAATGATGGTATATTTGATTATTCTTCTCATCTGTATGTCCTTTGGCTGTTACCCAAACTGCCAGTAGCTAGTTTTTCCTGTGCACCTGGAGAAGACCAAGTGCATCTCAAAATGAACACTAATTTGTAATTAAAATAATATCCACTGATAGGAAAAGCTGTTTGAACAAAACCCAATCATGTTGCTATGGCCACAATGAGTTTCTCGTGTTATAGCACAAGTTACTTTTTCTGTTACTGTCCGTCATTCTTTTGCACAGGTTGATTTTGTTTTTTTTTTCCTTCGTGTTCAACCCTTAGAGTCTTCCTTCATCAAAAAGGGAAATGCAGTCCTTTACAACCACAGATCTGTCAAAATTCATTACCACTGTACCTACAAAACTGTAACCTCTGGGAGATTATTTCAACAAAACTTAAAAAGAAGTTTCATAACAGTTGGTAATATCCAATCACAAATAAGATTCAATATCATACTGCATAGTTACATAACATAAAAATCTCTCAAGTAACACTCATTTGTGAGATATAGAGCTTCTATGAGCAATTATCAGTGACCCTTTCTTGAATACACCAATCAAATTAGCATTTCCCAGGACAAAAAAGTACATTTTCTTAACAATAAAAAGAAAAAGGAAGCAGTCTCAGAACAGAAAACCATAATGAGTGTCAGGAGTTCTCCCAGTGGGAATTATTTGTGATTATGTCAACCTTCTTCAGACCAATTCAAATTCTGAGAGAGAGAAAGAGATCCACTGAACTAGGAGCAGTATTTTTGCAGTCAATTTCTTAAAAATAAAAATACTGGTCTGACAACTGAGGTAAGGTTTCAGAATCTGACCTAGCAGTGGCAGACAGCTCTTTCTAATGTCTAATTTTAAACAATGACATATATCAGTCAGAACAAAGCGGAGGTGGGTAAAGCATTTAAGAGACAGTATTGAAAATAATGAACCAGTTATATGGCTGAAATAAACTGGTTTTATTCTGCTTAACAATTTAGTCTCATTAATTAAATTCTTGCAGTTTTTTACTTTTGCTTTGCTTTTCTTCATCTAGTTAAAGACATAATAATAAGAACAGAACTTAATCCTTGTTGTGAGTTCCTATGTAATTTGGAAGCATCCTTATAATTAGGGATATTTTTTTCAGAGGTTTCATACTCCCAGAATGAATGTTACAAATCCCAGCACTGGCCGCACTCGTGCTTTTAATGTTACATACACATGGGTTAAAACACAGGCCCAGTCCTCAGATCAACAATCAGAACCTGTGACTCTCCTCGCAGCTTAGTGCACTAATAATAGGCTGAAGTGTGTTACTCTCTCTTTATAGTTCAGTGAATCATGATATTTTTTTTTTCAAAGATGAGCAGCTTCAATTATCACAGCATTAATTTCCTCACTGCAAACAGTTTATGAACTTGCAGAAAGGCAAAAGCTACCAGTGTATACTCTACCAAGCCAAACAGGGTACATAACCAGTCTTGCGTTTTTTTAACTTGTTTTGTGTAAAGGGCAGGGTTACCATGACTAGCTCCTCCATCTGCCTTTTGTTAGTCTTCTGCTTTCATCTGTATACTTGTTTTTAAACAGAATGACCAAAGCAAGTATTCAAGTTTTCCAAAATGACAATTATGATCAGATGGGGTCTACTCCAGACCCTCTGTTGGTCACTGAGACTCCAAGGAATGGACTGGATTTGAACATACATGTCTCATGTTGTTTAAAACCAGTTAGTTTTCTGTGTTACAGGTCGTGGGTTTTGACTATCCCATTTTGAGGTGCAGAATTCTTCCCTTGCAATTTGTAAGAAAATTAGCTGTGACAATAGTCATTACCTTGTTGCCTGCCTCTTGCTTTGTATCACTCTGTAACATTTTTCTCTAATAAGTACAATCCTAGAGTCAGAATACTGATGTTTGAGTACTATTATATGTTTATTATTTTAACATTAAAAGAATTCAGACCTGATTTTGATTATCTTGATTTAATTTTACATTAATTTAATTTTTCATTGACTAAAGTTGTAAGAAGGTAGGGACTTGTGTCATCGATCAGGACAATTTTGATCTTTTTTAATTTTTAAGAAGAATTGAATGCTGTGACCTAGAATCCCTCAATCATGCTGTTTCTGTAGGCAAGTGGGAGCTTGTGCTAGAAGGGAACCAGTGTTACAGTTCGGAGCTTTGTCTCAGTTTGGAGTCACTGCTGAGATAGTGAAGATTATAAGATTACAGTATGTGATCACTAGTGTGATAGCAGCTCATACAGACAAGATCAGCCTTTTTGCAGCCTAGCTCTCACCCATGCTGCTAGTGGGATAGCTGTGACAATGTAGAGCTCAGCAAAGTAACACAGAACATAAATAGTGCTTGGGACAAGTAGTTGGGTATCCTTTGAACCGTATGCCCACAGATAGACATTAATACTGAAGGTAGCCAGATTAAATGTATTTAAACCCAGATGTATTTAAACCCAGATTAAATACATCTATATAATGTACAGCCACATTTGTGCTTAAATTGTAGATGGTTTCTATTCAGAATCCGAATAATCACTGTATTCATATGTTCAGTTCTCAGTCTTAATACACACCAATATAATATAAATGCCTGTCACATTTTTTCCAGGTTTATGCCATCTTAACTGCCCTCAGTCTGGTCCCCAATCTTAAAGAAATAAACTAACATGTTAGTGTTGATTAGGATCATTGAAGAGGAAGAGGGAAAACAGTTGTATCTATCACCTACTTGAAGCACCGGAAAGACTGTATTCAGTATTGCTTATCTCACTGCTTCTGTGGGTCTGGCTATGAGCAAAGGCTCCAGATAGCCAGTACCCTGTCTGGGTAAACCCTTCACCTTTACTCTGCCTTGTCTCTCAGTCAAACAGATTGGTATCTCCCAAGACAGAAGACAAGAATGGAGATGGAGATCCTTTTCAATGAAAAGGATGGAAAATAGATTCTAAGGGCTGTTAAAATTTCTGGTAGTACTGAGAATGGACAATGAAGGGTACAAAGAATGTCAGCTAGGCAGAGAAGAAATCATGAGTATAATATGAAAAGATGAAATGCAGGGAATTTTAGATTACTGACATTGAAGAAAAAAGAACATGTATAAGAAGGAATAAAAAGGAAATAAAAAAATTGAGGGTCAGCAACCATTCTTGACATGAAAAAAAATGTTCATCTGAAGGTTTGTTGAGTCTCTGAAAGGCAGAAACATCACAGGTGGTGCGCACTGAACAAATGATAGGAACACAGGTGCAAAGAGCTCTTATCTGCAAGGAGTTGAAGCAATAGGCACAATAAGGCAAATAAGTCTTATTTTTATACTATCATAGCAGCACATGGGATTTCACAGCCTTGGAGAAGACTGCCCGCAGGTAGGTAGGACTGGTTATAGTGGAAAGACCAACGAGTTGATTAATTTACTACATTTTTTGCTAGTTTAAGTAAAGTTAAAACACTGGGTTTATTAATTATTTGAACTTATATCCTGGGAGAGTTTTTAGAAGACAAACCATGGATTTAAAGAACAGTGACTGGTACGTAAGATGAAGCTAAAGCAGTTTAGGTAGGATACAGATACAGATCAAAACACTTTGGTTGTGGGTCTCTGCTAATCCATTTTAGCATTTCAACTGAAGCACTTGAGTGAGGTTGATTTAATCCTTCTCAGGGTTCCTTCCATCACAATATCTGATCTCTTTTCCCAAGGTTATATTTTGAACTCCAAGTTCCTCTGTGACCTGGGGAACTGGATAGAAAGCTGTAATGTCTCTGGATTCTCATATTCATGTCTGAGCGTCCAGTCATGCTTCTAGAGGCCCTGATGATACTTAATTTCTGTGTGTATATATGTACAAACACCATTTCATGGTCTCATTAAGGTCTGGATCAATACTTTTATAGTATCTTGGATAGCATAGTTAAGGCATTTACTATTTTCTCAAGCTATTGTTAAACAGAAGCACTCCATAAATATTATCCATACTTTTTTTTTTTTTTCCTTGAGTGAATTCTTTAACACATTTTCTTGGATTCATGAGATGGAGAAGAATGAAAAGAATTTTTTTCATTTTTTTTTTTTTTTTTTTTTTTTTTTTATTTCATAGAATCATCATAGAATGGGTTGGGTTGGAAGGAACCTTAAAGGTCACCTGGTTTCAATCCACTGCCATGGGCAGGGACACTTTCCACTTAGACCAGGTTGCTCAAAACCCCTTCAAACCTGGCCTTAACTTCCAGGGATGGGGCATGCACAGCTTCTGTGGGCAACCTGCTTCAGCGTCTCACCACACTCATGGTAACGAACTTCTACCTGATAACTGATGTGTGAATCTTGTGTGATCCAGCCCTTTAGATGAGTAAGGCAGGAGGAATGGATAAGGCACGGGGATAATATGTGTCTGCCCTAATAAATGATGAACTCTTGTCCTGTTTTAAGCAGGTTTTACAGAAAAAGAAAGAGGTTATTTCTTTTTGGTGTGGGGTGTTTTTGTGCGTGTGTGCGTGTGTGTGTGTGTGTGGTTGTTTGGTTCGAGTTTGTTTTGGTTCTTTTTTTACTAACAACTGTGTTGAGGAAATAGTCTCTACTTCCTTTGTCCCTGAGGGAAACTATTCAGGTTCGCGACTTCTCTTAATACATATTTAACATAGAGAGGTACTGTAAATGTCTAATCTATGGGAAAATAATCAAAGTTTGTGCATTCATGAGCATCAGAAATTCTACATTTTAAGAAAAAATTATTTCCTGAAGAAGTCTAAGAATTCAAAGATAGATCAGATTTAGGCCCTGTATCTGTAGTACAAGTTAAAAATCCAAAGAAAATTGAGGCACAAACTCATTAATAGCCAGGCTTCATTAGTTCTTCTGTTTATGAAGTTCCTTGTTGTCTCAATGAAGCAGCTAGCGATGGGTTAGATTGCATTACCACATTCTGCTCTATATTAGGAAAGCTGTGAGAAGTTCAATTCTCAGAAGACTGATAATGGGTCATAATCTTCCTGACAGTATTTTAAAAATATCCAACACAGATCTAACTCTCTGCTTATTAAAAAAAAAAAAATAATAATATTACTTTCATGAACTTGTTCATTCTCATTCCTTTTCACTTATCAGCTCATGCTAGGACCATAGTTTGAATTTGGACCAGTAGTGGATTAAACTAATTTCCATCTGACACAAAATTTTTTGCTTGCTTTGATAAACTAAGCCTTCTTTTCAGAAAGAGGGAGCATAATTCCACCTTCTGCTATGGGATCCTTACCCATTGCGGCAGCAGGAAGTCACAGAAGAAACATGAGCTACAACTGCAATATTAAAACTATTAGTCTCAAGGAGTGATTCCTGATTTCTGTGCCAAGTGATACACAGTGATGTGTCCACTCTGTCCACATCTCACCTTTTCCTGAGCAGAATAGTGCACCCTTTATAAGCACTTGGTCCTTGGCTTCTTTGAACCTAAGACAAAACTTCCACATTTGTGTATGTGCACGTATGTAATGCATGAGTGATAGAAATCATAGTGGCTATGCTTGAACTTGTAGAACATGTTTTTTTCATGCCATGAAACTGATGCAAGTTATGCATACCTTATGGCACATAAAATGTGAGATTATTTGGAGGGTATAAACCTTCTGGCATAGTGCCAGAAGAATTTTTGGTGGGGAGAAACTTAAAGCTTATTCCACTGTACTTTCTGGAAGCTGTTCCTGGAGCAAAGCGGTCTCTCAGAAACCACACGTAATAATTTTCTGAAGGGAATTAGCTGATTTGGTAGGTGGCGATAGAATGAATTAACATTCGTGCAGCAATGATGACAGGAGATTAGGGGACCAGTATGTGATTTTGGCAGTGCAGGAAAATTTATTGCCTCTCAGTAAGTAAAGCAGGGATAGAAAGGCATGACACGGCTTATGTTACTTAGATCCACAAGGCAAAACAGAGATCCTATCCAGATCCACAATGAAAACTGTTACTGGCATGTGCTATTCCCTTCGATGTGCCTGAACACTGAATTGGCAGAGTCAGCATTGCCAGGAGGATGCTTATACTGAAAGAATAAGAATGACTGAAGGCTACTGTTTGAACTAATGCACTGACACAGTTTTGCTTACCAGGATGGATACAACCAAACCAAAACCTCCATGTTTTTTACATCTGATTACTCAGCATTTCTAATAAGGGATTTTTGTGTGTGTGTGTGTGTGTTTTTTTTTGTTTGGCTGTTTGTTTAGATTTTTTTGTTTGTTTTTCTTAGGGGCAAAGATTTAAGAAATACATAATTTTAAACAAAATTGACAGGTGCATTTGAATCAATTAGATGTGTATATTTGCCTCTTTTCCTAATTGCTTTAAACAGTAGTTTTTGAACATTTATTTTTGGATAACCATTTAAAAATTAGAATAATTTCAGTCTTATTTTAAATGCCTTTTTATTTAATTTTCCTCATTAAAAATAGTAATAAATGTTTAGCTGTTAAGTAGAGTGACCATACTTACTTATACTTGCATGCTCGGGGAGTAAAAAGCTATAAAACAGTGCAGAAGCACAGTGGTTGTCATGCTATTACCCATAACCACCCCAAAGGCCAAAAGCAGGATGCAGAGAACAGATATGAGTATGGTTTTAAAACCCTTTACGTTTAGGTTAATAAAAAAAAAAAAAAAAAGGAACAAGAAAAAAGAATGGAGAAGGGCTTTTGAACTTAATTCCCTACAAAGTTCATACCCATTAGAAACAGTTTCTGGATAGACTTGTATAATCTTCTATTAAAAGAATAAAAGCCACTTTGGTTGTGGTTATTTCCAGTAGATTTGTGTATATTCACCTATTTAAGGAGTTAAGTTACTCTTTTACCATATAAGCTTGTTACTTCTGTGCTTACTGTTTGAATAGCAAAAATTCCCAGTCTCTGATGAGACTCAAGGCTTAGTAGTGCTTGGTGCTCTGAACACAGAGCAGTGTCTTTAGTCCCACTGGTATAGGATATGGCAGGAATTAATACTGCCTGGAATAAAAGCTGTTAGTTTCATATGTCAAGGCAGTTGTTCTGAAAAAAACGTATATCAGAAAGGGGATGTTATGGGACAATCCCAACTCTTATGTCGAATCACAGCCTCGTTCAAGACGCACGACAAACACATTGCCTTGGGTAAAACATCCAGCTGAGTGGAATCTAATAAATCTTTAGATTCAGTTTATTATTTTTCTCCCTGAAGTTACTGTTAGTACTTGAGAGAGAATAATAATAAAAAAAAAAAGACAGAGAAGAAAAAAGTACCTGCATTTTTCAGCCTTCTTGGTAGCCTGCTGATTTTCCGTACCCTGCTGGGCTCCCCTGCTTATCTTCTATCCTACTTCAGCAGTTTGAACAGGTGTATGTGGATCATTGTGTTGGCTGCTTTCCATGTGTTCTGGTCATGCTTAAGAAGGTGCTCTGCTGTCTACAATATTTTGTTTTCTACTGCAGAAACAGTATTTTATTTTCCATTAAAAAGCAACTTTGGCCTTAGAAACATTCACCTAGAAACCAACATAAAAAGATCTGTACTGGCTGGCCTTCTAAAGGATGGAAACTCACAGTTTAAGATAAAACCTATAAAATCTGAGTTCAGCAGTGCTCTCTGTGAGTAGTCTTAAGGCAATGACAAAGCTTAAGTAGGCAGCAGGGCTTTGATTTTTAGCTATGCTGTCTAGTTTGTTTCAGTCAGCAAAGTAATATTCTTTTCATTAAATATTTAATTTGAATTTTCCATGTTTAACTGCAATTTTTTAACTTCATAAAAAATCTCGTGTGCTTGGGGACATTATGATTGTACCATGATTTTGTGCTAAATCTGCCTGTTGCCTCTCTCTGCAACTTTTTCTTTCTTCTTTTTTCTGTCTTCTCTCTCCTGTCTATTTATTTTTCTGTCCCTTCCTCTTTCTTTTCCTTCACTTCCTCTTTCTTTTCTTTCGTCCTTCACTCCTCCCTCACTCTTTGACTCAGCACCTGTCTTTCTTTCCCGTTTTTCTTCTCACTCTCGCTTTCTCATTCTCTCCCTTTTCCTTCATTTGCTGCCCACCTCTCTTCCCAGCTAGTAGGCCTATGTATGTCCAAAGACTGTTTGATGTAAAGTATTTAAAAAGTGCATAGTTTAGGAATTCATTTCATTCCCAATTTTATTTTCTTCTTACCTCCAAAGAAGTTAGCTGACTCCTGGCTCAGTAGTTATTGATAAAAACTGTTTGAAGGTAAGAAAGGTTAGGAGAAATTCCTCAAGAAAATACTTTATATTGAGTCTCCTGATGCCAGTGTTGCTACACAGGAAAAACAGATGAGAAAAATACTGGAGCCCAACAGGATATTAGGGCTAACCTAATTTATTTATTAGAGCTTGGATTTCTCTCCTCATGACCTGCTAATTTGTTCTGTCTCCAGCAACATCAGTAATTCACAGAAGACAGCAGATACAAAGGTGATTTTTATTAGTCACTTGGTGAATCTGTGAATGGCTGTGCCTGTCAAAGGCTCCTTTTCATTCATATTAACAATAATTTCTTCTGCATTAAGCAGTCCATTTGTATAAATGGAGGTCATTAAAGCTCCTGTGAGAGCCTAGTGGAGTAGATTTGGATGAGTTCCACTTGGATATATTGCTGTTTCCCATGTCAGTGGAATATTTTTTCTGAAAAATGTTTACAACACTGAAGATAAAGGAAGAAGGATGGTATTGTCACACTTTCTGCAAGGTTTTATACAATGCTAACAAGAATTTATTTTATATAATGTATTTCATAATCATTAAAGAAAAAATAAATTCACCCTATTTTTTATCTTTCAAGATAAATTTGCTCTATTTATATCTTCCCAGAATTCTCACATGAAATTCAGTACAATGTTTGTAGGAAATTCCTTACTCAGCCTAAGGCTGGAAGAAGAAACAAAGATATTTTAGGTTATTCTTATGTCTTCCTACTACAGGGCTTGAAAGTCCTCCAATATAATACGTATATTTTTGGAGTACCTAGCTTATCACAAACTCCTCAGTTTTCGAGGAATGATGTCTTAGGTTCTGTAACTTGGAAATGCTTCCCAATTGTATATTGATCTCTCTGAGTGGTATAAAATATCCCATATCTCTGTTCTGGCATAAAGAGTGTTTGGAGTAACACCACCCATTATAATTTTTTTTTGTGTGAATGACAGTAAATTTGACCAAAGATTTAATTGGGAACTAAAAAAAAGATTTTTTCTGTGTCTGAAATCTTCCCTGATAGTGATGAATGAGAGATCTAAAATAAATGCTTTTGTTTCGATTATTTTAACAATGTTTTCTGTCTTTAATATGTAATGATACCAATGCCCAATTTATTGTCCTGGAAAGCTCATGTATGAAAACAGTGTTATTCATGTTCACCATGGTAGCACCAAAAGCCAATAAAGAACTTGTTATCTAAGTTAAAACCCAGACACAGAATAAGGAATAACAAATACATCTTATACTCCTTTAAAACTATGCTTTATGAGTTGCTGCAGATGACTTGTTAATTAAGGCTCTCTATACTTCACAGGTAATGTCTAGCATAATACTGAGTTCTAATCTTGACATTTCATTTTTCTTCCCCTGCACCTACTGATGTCTCCTTCATTTTTTCCACATTCTCCTCCTCGAAGAGGTATAGGATAAAAACCACATTTATCTATGCTGTTGATGAGCAGAATGACTTAGCAGTCAAAGAACAATTGACTTTCAATAAGACTTAAGCTCCTGTCTTTTAATAAGTCCTTCTTGGCTATTCTTCAGTCTCATGCTGCTTGATAAGTGTGCCTTAGTATCTCCTTTGGGGCTGGATAAATTGAATTCAGAAATCGAGGTTTACTAGTGAAATATGATTTTTTTCAAGTTATGGCGGAGACTGTTTTCTATCCAGGAAAGTGATTCAAAAAGATTATTTTTAAATGTAAAAGAATAGCTCCTAAAATTGCTTTTAGGAGCTACCTAATTACACAAGTACTCATGTTTGATGTTTTCTTTAATTTACAACAAAAAATTACTTTGGAATATGTTGATTCTAGTATTTGGGAACAATATATTTGTTTAAATTACTTATTATTAATGAATTATTATTATTTAAATAAAAAGGTACCTCAATGGTATTAAATTATTACTCTCCATACAATTCCCAGACTTGTTTAGGAGTTACAAGAGGCTGGACGCCTTTCCCAACAGGCAGTCTGGAATCAAACGTTCAGTTTTGTCTGATTTAAGATTTTAGCTAATATTCTTGTGCTTACTCAACTCAGTATCAGATGTCATGGGTTCAGCAGTAGCAGTCATTTTTCTCCTTCTTGGTAACTGGTGCAGCACTGTGGTTTTGACTTTCAGCCTGGGAACAGCACTGATAACACCGATGTTTTTGGTTACTGCTTAGAATGTTTTGGTCTGACCAAGGACTTTCTGAGTCTCATGCTCTGCCAGGGAGGAGGGGAAGCTGGGAGGAAGCAGAGACAGGACACCTGACCCAAACTAACCAAAGAGGTATTCCATACCACAGCATGCCATGCCCAGGATGTAAAAAAAAATGGAGGGCAGAGACCCGGAAGGGTGGGGGTTCAGTGCTGGGTCAGGCTTGGTATTAGGTGGTGAGCAGTTGTATTCTCTTTCCTTGTATTTCCCTTGTCATTATAATTATTGGTGGTAGCAGTACTGGTTTGTGTTATACCTTAGTTACTGGACTGTTCTTATCTCAACCTGTGGGAGTTGCATTCTTTCGATTCTCCTCCCCATACCCCTGGGAGCTGGGGGGAAGAAAGAGGGAGGAGTGAGTGAGCAAACTGCATGGCTGACTGGGCTTGAATCACGACACAGAAAACAGAGCTGGACTCATTTAGTTGGCTAATAGAGGTATGACCCATGTGAAATAACCTGTGGTTTTCATTCATATGCAGAGATTTATTGTTAGGTGTAATTAGATGTTTAATTTCCTTCTAAGGTCTACTTACCTGAGTTCCTGGAGTAGGTCTGATGGACAAAGAACAGGCCCAGCACACAAAGACATCACAGCAGTCCAGTTTTTCAAAACACAGCTAGAGTATCTGCTTAATTCTGCTTAATTTCTGCAGAGTAAAGAAGTGGCTGAACAAGTCACCACTGAACAAGAGACATGTTCTAGAACTTCTAAAGTTTGTATTTCCACTCCACTAGATATTTCCAAGCGTGTGCGAGAAATTTCTGAATGAATCTGCCGAGGACAAGCTATTGTGAATGTAGGAATGATTGTTAGGATCCAGAAAAATTACCAAAGTCCATGGTCTGGAGGAAAGTATAACCCAAATTTAATGAGGAACACTGAATGAGGTGTTTGTATCCCACAAAAAGGCATATGTTCAAACATATCGTGTTCATAAATTTCTGGGAATTGTCTTGATCAGCATAACCATAAGCTGTGGTTTTCTCTTAGTACTGACTACAACAACCATAAGTACCTAATTGTAACATGTTATGTGACCCTGTGGAGGTGAAGCTTTTAGTTTTCAGTGCATTACAGTGCTCTGATTCTGGAAAAAATTAATTTGGTCATCTTGGGCAGTCAGCTTAGAATCTCTGTAATGTCAACAGAGAGAAATAATTACTTTCAAGGTGCATTAATGTTAGCTTGTCTGACTTTGCTTAGAGGATTCACACCTCAGAAATTACAGTGTTCCTTACTACTTCTAAGGGAAATCTAGCTTAGATTTAACCATTGAAATTTTACGTATTTTAAATTATGTCAATTCCTTTCTCTGAGTATGTCTACATATGTCTAAATATGTGACCTTAAAATGCAAATAAGAAAATTAATTACTTGAACTTTCTCTGTCTTTTAGGAAGATATAGGCTAAGAACATGTTGGATGAGTTGACACATTTATTTTCTGCAGCTATGAGTATTGCTTCAGCCTTCAGAAAGGTTCAGATGCTTTAATTACTCATGATCAAACAACAGAGAAGTGGAAATTCCTGTTACATTAAGTTGCATAAATTTCAGAAGATCTGAGATTGTTTAATGAACTGAAAGTTGGTTTTCATAGAATAGAAGTTTCATAGAATAGAAGTTTCATAGAATCATAGAATAGCTAAGGTTGGAAAGGACCTCAAGATCATCTAGTTCCAACCCCCCTGCCATGGGCAGGGGCACCTCCCACTAAACCATGCCACCCAAGGCTATGTCCAACTTGACCTTGAACACCGCCAGCGATGGAGCATTCACAACTTCCCTGGGCAACCCATTCCAGTGCCTCACCACCCTCACAGTAGAGAATTTCTTCCTCATATCCAATCTAAACTTCCCCTGTTTAAGTTTGAACCCATTACCCCTTGTCCTATCACTACAGTCCCTAATGAAAAGTCCCTCTATAGCCCCCCTTCAGATACTGGAAGGCTGCTCTGAGGTCTCCACACAGCCTTCTCTTCTCCAGGCTGAACAGCCCCTATTTTCTCAGCCTATCTTCATACGGGAGGTGCTCCAGTCCCCTGATCATCCTCGTGACCCTCCTCTGGACTTGTTCTAACAGTACCATGTCCTTTTTATGTCGAGGACACCAGAACTGCACACAGTACTCCAAGTGAGGTCTCATGAGAGCAGAGTAGAGGGGCAGGATCAGCTCCTTCGACCTGCTGGTCATGCTTCTTTTGATGCAGCCCAGGATACGGTTGGCTTTCTGGGTTGCAAGTGCACACTGCCGGCTCATGTTTAGTTTCTTGTCGACCAACACCCCCAAGTCCTTCTCCACAGGGCTGCTCTGAATCTTTTCTCTGCCCAACCTGTAGCTGTGCCTGGGATTTCTCCAATCCAGGTGTAAGACCTTGCACTTGACATGGTTAAACTTCATCAGGTTGCCATCAGCCCACCTCACAAGTGTGTCAAGGTCCCTCTGGATGACATTCCTTCTCTCCAGTGTATCAACCAAACCACACAGCTTGGTGTAGTTGACAAACTTTCTGAGGGCGCACTCAATCCCACTGTCCATGTCACCCACAAAGATGTTGAACAAGAGCGGTCCGAACACCAATCCCTGAGGGACACCATTAGTTACTGATCTCCAGCTGGACATTGAGACATTAAGCACTACACTTTGCATGCGGCCATCTTTATCCATCTTTAGCCAGTTCTTCATCCACCGAGTGGTCCACCTATCAAATTGATGTCTCTCTAACTTAGAGAGAAGGATGTCATGTGAGACAGTGTCAAACGCTTTGCAGAAGTCCAGGTGGATGACATCAACTGCTCTACCCCTGTCCATCAGTTCCATAGCCCCATCATAGAAGGCCACCAAATTGGTTAGGCAGGATTTCCCCTTAGAGAAGCCGTGCTGGCTGTCACCAACTGCCCTGTTGCTTTTCATGTGCCTTAGCATGCCTTCCAGGAGAACCTGCTCCAAGATTTTGCCAGGCACAGAGGTGAGACTGACTGGTCTGTAATTCCTCTGCTCATCCATTTTCCCCTTCTTGAAAATGGGGGTTATATTCCCCTTTTTCCAGTCATCAGGAGCTTCACCTGTTTTCTAAGTTTTCTAAGTTTTCTTAGACTGTGTAATGCCTTACTTTGACTTAGTAATATCTTATTTGTTTGCAAACACCTGTGATTTCGTAATTTTCTTTACGTTCATTAATAGGGCTTCAGTTGCTCAAAGGAACTCTTAATGCACTCTAGAACATGTTAAGAACCAGCACAAAATAATAATGTCTTTTAGAGCAATTTGCTTCTTGCATATTTTTTTCCTAGTAGGTCAGTGAGAAAAACTTCCTTATCTCCTCATTCCTCTTGCTTTGTTCTTTGATGCTTTAAAAGCTGGAGATCATGACAATATAATGAATTCTATGGGGAAAAAATGTAGCTAGTGACAATTTATTTGCAGAGGAAGCTCTTTAATGTCATCTAAAAATCAGTTTCATGTATCAGAGCTTGGAACTGTAAACGTGATGCTTACTTCAAATTTATGAAATGAATGTTGAGTATAATAACTAACACAGGACAATATTAACATAAATTAAATGATTAACTGAAATTTCTGAACATTAGTTTTGCCTTCTACTTGTTGAACAACAGAAAATTACTCGTAGAAGTATAGAGAAATGACAGAAGCACAGCAGGATTCCCAAAGGTGGGAGCTTTTGCTCTCATTACCACTTTGCCCCATTCTTTACAATTACACTTTGTCCAGAGAGTTGGCATGTAAGCCTATCTGTTTTGATAGCCTTATTTCGAACTTGAGTTACTGGTGATGTTACTAGCCCAATCTCTCAAGCGCTATGGAGTGATAAGACTAATAGGAGAAAATGATGAATGAGTTAGAGGCAAGGCTCTAGACTAACGATAATTTTTTAAAAAAGCCTGTGAAAGGAGAGTAGTTCTTTGCCATCAGGGAAGGAAAGAAATATAAACATCTCTGGATCATGCAGCTCAGATGACTTAGGGCAATTCATAACCAACTACTAAAATAGAACATACTGTCAGCAAACAGAAGTACAAAGTATGGTAACTGAAACTAGGTTTGTCAATGTATCATCTTCCACAATTCAGTAGGGTAATAAAAATGAATGTGTTAAACTGTATAGTATTCAGAAATACAGGTAAAGCAAAACTGGGAATATGCTATTACTGTAAAGTAATCCTGCAAAGATATGTATGTCTTGTAAATGAAATTGTGCTTACCAGGTCAACTTCCTGCCTTTTTTGTTTTAAAGGTTTGAGAACAAATGCTTGATATTAAAAGCCACAAAGAAAGGCCCCACACATCTTTGTGTTTTGTCTTTATGGATCACAGCATTTTCATTGCCTAATGCTCCTTTCAGTCATGTCATAATGTTCAGTCATCAAATGTCCATGAATCATGCCATCCTTTCTGAAATTGTTTGTTATGGTATAGGTCTTCCATAGCTATGCTTGTTTGTTCGGTGAGGGACTTCATAAGTTTGACTGTATCAGTGATTATTCGGGAATGCTCCAGAGAATATCCTGATGCTGTTGACCAAAAAGAGGCCTATATTAGAATTCAGTTTTCATGAAAACAATTGGTACCCGGAAACATGGTGTAGTCAGTTGTCTTCTAAACATAAAGAAGCACAGATGAGATCGAGTGTTGAACCTAGTACAAAGACATAGAATACAGGTGGATGTAAGTTCAAATTCATGACCTTCACAATGAAACCCTTTAAAACAGAAGTGTTACCTCTTATAAATTGTCTTATTTCTAACATCAATATTTATCCACTTAAAGATGCTTCACAATACTGCTTGGATAAAGCATACTTCATTTCTCATCCAAAGCTGAGTTTGTAGTATTGTTGTGACCTGGCAAAGATTTCCTTTCATTTTAAGTCCAAAAGTCACTGCACTTCACCAGCAAAAAAAGTATTTTCATAGGATATTAGAAAAATACCTGAAACATGAAATAACTAGTCCTGATTTAGTGATAGATTTAGGATACCTAATTTAAGGCTACCAGATTAAAGACTGTCGTGCCTAATGAAACCTTAAGGCTAGAAAAAGGTTGTGTATATGTAGGGCGCACACATACTGGGAAAGCATCCTTCTTGAACACAGTAACGCTGTAGGGTTTAGATATTAATAGTATGATGTAAATGTTGGCAGCTTGGTCTTAGTCTGGGTTTGATACTGGCACTTTATGGTATGTGTTCAGAAAAAGGAGATAGTTCTTGATCAAGTGCCATGATAATAGGTAGTGCAGAAAAGCCTCAGGTAGACAAATTAAAGGAGAGTCAGGATGTGATTCACCCAACTCACTATAGCCATCCTGGATGCATTAAGTACTCCCCTTAATCTCCACCTGTCACGTCAGAAAGGCATATGATTTCCATGTGTTTTGGCTCACAGCTCCACATTTGTACCTCAGGTGTATTAAAGTGTCTCAGAGAACATGAAATAACCTAAGGAGGTAAAATAATCACTCCATCAGACTCCTTCACTTCTGTCTTTCATATCTAGATATGACTGTTCCTCTCTTTGTAGCTCAGTTTCTCTCTTCACAGTGAATGCCTTTCTGAAATGTTCTGCTTCCTCCAGCATCACTCATTGCTTTTCAGTTGAAAGACTCGCAGCTCTGTGCAGACTAAGATTCTGAATTGTTTTATATCCACAATAATCTGCTATAAAACTGTGGACATTGCTACCAGACAGTGCCTCAAAGCTATACCTCCGTCATCTTTTCAGAAATCAGTTTACCAGATTAGTGTTTTTAGAGCTGAATCTAGAGAATAACTTAGAACTCCAAGTAAATGTGGCTTAACTTAATGCTTTTGTACAGATGATGAATTTTAAATGTGCTTTGCGCATGCTTTCATAGTAACCTTACTTGGGATTTTAAAGTGAGTAACATACATTCCTTTCTTCCTCCTTTCAGTTCTTGCTACCACCCCTCGTATTCTACCAGCTCTCAGTGTAATTCATAGACAGTTCTACTGATTAAACACCAGGAAGAAAACCGAACATGAATATTACTACATTGCAAACATCGTGGGAGAGAAAAAAAAACAAACCCACAACATTTATAGTGACATTGAACCAAAAAGCACAAGCAGTCCAGGATTCTTGACTTATTCAATTGAAACCTGTAATTTTAATGAGTTTTGGATAGGGTTACAGATGAAATTCAGGCTCAGATGTAGCTCCTTAATGCATGAGGTCTCAAGGAGCAGCTCTAACTGTTATAATAATGTATGAATGGCAGAATTCTATCACTGGCAGCTGTTCTACATGGGCCTTGTTATACATGGATGTGCCACTACATCCATGTCTAACAATTTGTCCTGCCAGTCAAAAATCTTGTAAAATATTGATCTGTCATCAGATTCATGTATAACAAGATTTTTGACTGACAGTTGAGCAACTGCCCAGAACTAAAGCAAGGCCCCACTGTTTTTAAAAGCTAACACTGCCAGCCAGTTGTCTGGCTTTTCTGTAGCATTTACACACATCTACAGTGTCTCGTATCTTTAATTTTTTGTACAAAAAAAATTTAAATTGGTAATATTACAAAGATTGGATTTAGCTTCTTCATTCAATTTTAAAGATAAGAGCTGGTGTAGCTGTGTTAACAAATGCTATAGAAAACCATACTTGGCAGCTTCAATTTCTGCGCAGACATACGGGATATCAAAACAGCAAGACGAAAGTGAAAAGGCCGAGGAGAATTAAGGTGATATGTATAAGAAAAACACATTAGACATGATGTTTTAGAGCCTGGGTATTAACATTAAAAACCTCCAGCAAAAAAACACCATCGGGATTTTTTAAGTTTATAGAAACTTGACCAGAATAAAAGAGTCTCATCATTTCTGCTTGCCTATCTCTGACAATATTTATGTTATTCTGAATAAGCTTCCTGGATTCTAGTGATTTGTAGGAGGAAGAGGAAGGGAGGGCAGTGTCAGCTTCACTAAGTTTTTGGCTCGCCTATTCAAAGGACATTGTCGCAGACATGAGACAGAGAGAATAAGAAAGAACATAAGCTACAGTGAAGAGACTAGACGTTTGCCATTGAAACTGCTGCAAAACCCAAATCAGTCAAGGTGTATCATCAGCAACAGAGAATTACTCAGGCAACATCAGTCATTGAAAGCAACTGATGATATTGCTCAGAATCTTATTGCAGAAATACTCTCAACAGCATGTGTATAGTTTTGTATTTACCTTTAAAAATCACTGTAGCTAATGCTGTCTGTTTTAGTAATTTAAGAGAAAAATAATCATTCAAGAGAACTGGTTGCATGGAACAGTCACACAGAAGATCCTTGTTAAATAGAAGAAGGGTTAACAAATACTTTTTCAGTCAGCACTATAAAGTGCAAAGGGAAATGGCTGATGCAATCAGCTAAATTAGACTAATTAGGAACAGCAGTTTAAGACAAATGGGAATCTTATTACTGGTGTCAATTGGCTGTGGGTCAATCTCTAAGGGATCTCACCTACTTCATAGGTTGCTTTCCCTCCTTTACTCCAACTCCTTTGAATTAATCCAGTGACCCAAGGCATCTGCTATAGGGATACAAAGTACCCGCTAATGTACCTTAACTGGTTGGTTAAGTCAGGTTTATGGCTCCTTTGTATTGCTCAAGTATTGCAAAACATCGAAAATATATCAAGTCTAAAAGCTACAGAGACAGATTTTAAAAACATATAAGCATGCATGTGCCATTTCTCCTGTGCTTATCTTCAGATCAGCATCCTAAGCCACTTAAAAAACATTATTTGAGCCTTACAATGACTCTGCATGTATTCAACTTGGGAGGGCTTTATGTCTATTTTATGCTTCAGCAAGGAGGATGAGACAGCTCACTTGGTTAGATCTGAATTCACCATTATATTTCTATACGATCTATTTCCAATTACTGTTACTACTCAAATAAACAGCTAAGTAGACAAAAGGACTGGAGAAGAAAGATGTGCACAAACACAGGCAAATAGAAATGTGTGTGCATAGGTACGTGCATATATTTCCCTTTCAAAATATCAGATTCAATGATAGAATCTGAAGATGGAGTCAGAAAATTATAGAACTGCAGAACTTGGAGCAGAATCCAGCTTAAACTGCTGAAAGTCAGCTTTTATCCTTACTAATGAGGTTTAATACTGTTAAATTATGAGTTACTAATTCATTGGTGGGAATATGATTTACATTTGTCTCCCTTAGCTGTACGTGCCCCAGGATAGGGGAAAAGTAGGAGAACCTCTTTGTCAGTGTGAGTATTTTTATGTGCTGTTTGTGTTTTATTCAATGCAATCTATTATTCATTCCTACATTCCTAAAACCTCCAGCAATGTTGAAACCAGCACTTTCAACTTCAGCTGGAGCCATAGTATCTATTAAGTAAGGCCTTTGAAATCTCTACATTTGAAACCACTTTCAAATCAGAGAATCTGGTAAATATCTCTAGCCTGTGCATATGTCTGAGAAAAGGCTTATTTTCAAAGAACTGCATTTTTTTAACTCTAGGTTGAGGGTGGCTTTCAGCTTGAGTGCTGATACTTCAGAAGCTTTCAACTACAGTCAGATATGGCTGAGGCTGAATTTGAGGTCATAATTTCAACAAAGAATAAAACTTTCAGTTCCTGAGACTTTTAGTTATTTTAAAAGTAATTTTAAATCACAGCATGCTCTGGTACAGTGTGTGAAAAAGTGTACGTTTTTATTTTGTGTGTTGAGAGTGGTGAGTGTAATTAAGACACGAAGTAAGGTATTGCAGAAATTAGGAAATCAGTGTTTTTTTTTTCAAAAAACAAAACAAACCAAAAGCAAACAGCAACTTAAGACACAAATATGGACTTATTTATACAAACCTACTTTATTTCAAAGAGGAGGAAACTTTTTATTGAACAACCCGAACAAGTCAAACAAATGTCTTGGGATCTTTTCCCTACACCTGGCAGCACCCTGATCTAGCTAAGACAGTATTTACAGTAACCTTTTTCTATGGCTTTTATGTTTTCCAAATCTTAGAATACTAGCAGATGTACTCCACGAGGTTGTCACAGTATGATTTTATTTGGAATTTCTTTAGTCCTTCTGTACTGTGGGGTTTTCTCTTTCATTTTCTTGAGCTATAACATCTGTCAGTTCTGTTTTATGGGTTTGTTTGTCTACAGAAAATAGAAAAAGTAATGTGTGTGCCAGGAGACCTCTTTTTCTATCAATATCTATGTATCATTTTGTATGACCATGAAGAGTGGCTATTTATGACTTGCTTACAATGAAGACAATGAGCCTGATGCTGATATCAGTTACACCAATGTAAAACTCAAGAAGCTCCACTGTATTTCACCAGTGTAAAACTAAAGTAAGATTTGAGGAAAAGCCTTTCAAAAATCAAACAGGGTATAAACAAAAGTTTGTGAAAGTTCAAATATTGATTTTAATAAATAGTTTAAAATTAGTGAAAAATCTCCATTTTCTCCCCTAAGAATGTTCTAATTGGCCCTAAGGGAAATAACACACTCTAGGCCTTTCAGCTGCTTTGGGAATACCAGATTTCTTATGCCTCACTATGTATCCAAACTGTGTAGTTCTCTCGCGACAGCTGCACATGCTGTCTCGAGTTATTAACTCCAATAGGAAGCCTGAGGAGCTGCTGAGTAGCTTCCTCTGTGACAGGGTTTCTACAGTGGCTTTGCTGGGCTCCTGCACAGGAAGTGGACAGCTTAGGAGAAGCTGTCTTTTAATAAGGACTCTTTGGAAGCTTGATTCAGATACCAAAAATTGACCACTCATCTCACACTGATCTGGCCTGTGTTTAAGGAACAGAAAGAAAATAAAATCAAGCAAAATGAAAAAAATAATCTTGTGCTTTGGTGACATTTATATTTATCGCTCTCAATTCTTTGGGAAAAAAAAAAAAAAGAGAGAAGAAAGCCGGATGGGGAGTAAACTGCTGTGAAGTACATTGTTTCTGTGACCCACGGTGAGTTTTATGTGAATTTTCTCTGTATGTCAGTATGATGGTGTCAGTACTGCTTCTATAGGTTGGTTTGGTAACTTCTGAGAATAAATAATTACATTTGGGGGACTTAGATACTGAAGTGATGGGTGTTTACATGAACTGGTATGCATGCTCAATATTTAAAATGTACTAACTAAGCTCTATGTCTGGCTGGCAAATTGTACAGTGGGTCACCTGATTTTTGGTAGGTGAAGCAGAGTATGGTGAAAATTTTGGAGTGATAAATTGTCTTATGAGACAATGCTAAAGTTTTAAATTGATAAATGAATTAATGAAGGAACTTATAAGGTAGCTTAATTTCTTCATTACCTCTGCATTAGAAAATGTATATTAAATCAGTTTTGGAAAGAATTTACCAAAATTTACTGAAAGAAGTTCTTTACTGTAAGGGTGGTGAGGCACTGGAATGGGTTGCCCAAGGAAGCTGTGAATGCTTCATCCATGGTGGTGTTCAAGGCCAGGTTGGACAGAGCCTTGGGTGACATGGTTTAGTGTGAGATGTCCCTGCCCATTGCAGGGGGGTTGGAACTAGATGATCTTAAGGTCCTTTCCAACCCTAACTATTCTGTGATTCTATGATTCTATGAATCTGGGTTCTTTCACAATGGTGAGAAAGAAAAAATATATAAGAGATGTAGTAGCTTCTAAGCATATCTTGCAAGAGGTCAGCTGGTGCCAAGCTGCTGAAATTTGCTATGGCTGTTGCCAAGGCACTTTATTTCTAACTCTGTTGTCACAGGACACAGGCCAAATGGACACAGGACCATGTCTATAACCAGGTATGTTGTCAAAAGCATAGATATTCCCAGATATGAACCTTTCCAGTGGGATGTATAGTTTATTTCCTCAACAGTGTGTGAACCAGGTGTTTTGCAATTACCTATATTTCTTAGTGAAAGGAACCCTTTTTTTTTTTGTATTCCAAAATGCCCTTCACTCCTCTCCACTTACTATTGCTTATGCAAGGTGCTCACTTAATGAAATTTATATGCACAATTGAAAAATAACTAACCTTCTCATTCATTGTTTATCTTTCTGCCTCAGATAAATTTTGTCATCTGAATTTTCTGTGGAGATGCAGACAAAGTGTTTGAGTGAACATTTCTGGCCATTATCTTCATCCAGATGAAAAAAAATTTCCCCAAAATATTTCTTCCGGCACTAATGTTCTCAGTAATACAAATCTGAAAAGACAAATAAAAGGGGCCTGGAATAAAATATATGCAGGGAAATATTATGCAAGTACACCTGTGTCTTAAAGTGGTAGCTTTTTAGAAAAGAGACTTTAATCAAATCTTTGAAGAAGTTTTCCTGCATATTCAGTGGAATTTTATTAATCCTTTGCTGTAAAAATAAAAGCAAATATAATTGGCAAAATTCTGGTTTCATGGAATTTGGTGATTAGCCGTTCGTTGATTTCAGTAGCTTAAAGTCTTCAAACAGCATGTGAATGCTGATCACATGCTTTTTTGAATTTAGAAATAGTTTACTGTCTACTTTGTACAAGAGTATTTCTGAACACTCAAATTAGAGCTTATAATAAATGGGAAAAATGCTCTATTTTTTCCTCTTGAAAGACAAGGGGAAAGGTCTGGCTTTATTGACTTTTTCATTCTATTTTATAGATTGGTAAGAACAGAAAGGAGCTCTACCTGACTATTCAGCACTAAAAGACTTTACTTACCACATTGGCCTGGGACATGTGAAGAGTTAGAGAGCCTATAGACATTACTGGAACTCAAAGATGAGTGACTGCCAAAGTCAGCAACTACCACAGATGCTGATGAATCTATTTTTAGCTCCTGAAAAAGGAAGACTTTTCTTATCTATGCAATCATTGCAAATTAGTTTTATGTAGCTACCTCTATACAGTTTAATGGTTTCTTGTCTGATGCTTTCAATAAGAGGAGTAAAATTTTGCTATATAACTTAGGGGGTGTACTAATTAAATCTGAGTGAACATTTGGTAAAAATTATAATGGTTGAAAGAGATGATGAGAGTGTGATTCTAAGCAAACACAATGAAATTTTTGATAGAACTTATGTATTTAAGCTCCATCTTTATATTATTCAATGATTGAGGCAAACTTTTTCATACCTTTAAAAGTCTTACAATTCACTGTTTTGATACAAATATTGTAGACATGGATACTCAACCAAATACTGTACAAAATGGAAAGATGTTACTTAATGAAATTGTGTCAATTATTGTAACTTCCACTATTTCATGTAAATCCTTTTTAAAAACTGTAGAGAAAGGTCAGTGTTGTGGTTTAAATGCAACCAGCATCTAAGTCCCATGTCCCCAGTGGAATGGGGAAGAGAGTCAGAAGAGTAAAAGTGAGAAAAATCGTGGATTGAGATTATGACAGTTCAATAAGTAAAACAAAAGCTATGCATGCAAGCAAAGCAAAATAGGGAATTCATTCTCCACTTCCCATTGTCAGGCAGGTGTTCAGCCATCTTCAGGAAAGCCAGGCTCTATCAGACATAGAATCATAGAATCATAGAACAGTTAGGATTGGAAAGGACCTTAAGATCATCGAGTTCCAACCCCCCTGCCATAGGCAGGGACATCTCCCACTAAACCATGCCACCCAAGGCTCTGTCCAACCCCACCTTGAACGCTGCCAGGGATGAAGCATTCACAACTTCCCTGGGCAACCCATTCCAGGGTCTCACCACCCTTACAGTAAAGAATTTCTTCCTCGTGCAATCTAAACTTCCCCTGTTTAAGTTTGAACCTGTTACCCCTTGTCCTCTCGCTACAGTCCCTAATGAAGAGTGCCTCCCCAGCATCCCTATAGGTCCCCTTCAGGTACTGGAAGGCTGCTATGAGGTCTCCACGCAGCCTTCTCTTCTCCGGGCTGAACAACCCCAACTTTCTCAGCCTATCTTCATAAGGGAGGTGCTCCAGTCACTTGATCATCCTTGTGGCCCTCCTCTGGACTTGTTCCAACAGTTCCATGTCCTTTTTATGTTGAAGACACCAGAACTGCATATAATAGTCCAAGTGAGGTCTCAGGAGAGCAGCGTAGAGGGGCAGGATCACCTCCTTTGACCTGCTGGTCACACTCCTTTTGATGCAGCCCTGGGTACGGTTGGCTTTCTGGGCTGCAAGTGCACACTGCCGTGTTGTACACCCCAAGCCTACTAACTGGTGGCATGGTATGAGAAGCAGAAAAGCCCTTGACTCTGTGTAAGCGCTGATCAGCAGTAACGGAAACATCCCTGAATTATTAACGCTGTTTCCACCGGAAATCCAAAACATAGTCCCATACTAGCTACTACAAAGAAAATTAATTCTACCTCAGGCGAAACCAGCACAACCAGCACTAACAGGCAGGAGGTAGCATTAATTCTATCAAATTCCTAAAGGAGTCACTCTATTAGAAAGTTTTGACAGTATACTTTAAGGATTATTACAAATCAATTATCCCTTTGTCTGGAAAAAAATAGTGCCTGTAATGTGATTGCTATGTCAATGCTAGTCATGAATTAGATTTGGAGGAATGTAGAAATGCAAATTTCTACTACATGCTGAGTATTTATCCTGCAACTAATGAATATTCACTTGACTCTTGCAACCTAAGATAATTACCCATAAAGCTACAGATAGATTTCACTTGACCCCAAACTTTAAACTGTTAGCTGCTTCTTTGACTGATAGCGAAGTAATAATACAATTATTTATGTACCAAAGCATAAAAAGGTTGATCCCCAGTCATATGACAGTGAGGGGTAGAACATGGAAAAAAATTAACAATTTTGTAGAAATTCCATTAAAATGTTCATTGTCTGCCTAAGGAGTATAGGGATCATTTATGCATCCCACCAGAAAATGCCTTCCCTCAGCTTCAGCAGAATAAATTCTAAGAGAAAGGAGGAAAATAAAATGCATAAAACAACCATAAGGGAAATAGAAAAAAAGCCCCTTCACTTAGGCTTAAGCCAAGTTATTACATGTTTACTTTCATTCCCTGCTTAGAACAAAATCCCTGATATCAGTGGATATGTGCCTGTGTGAGAAGGAGTCAAAATTGATGAAAGGTCTCTTCATTTGTTCTTCTATTTTAACCGTGAGGCAAAGGTCTGACAAGTGAAATGCTCAAATGGTGCCAGTTCTAGCTAAGAGAAATACATAATAAATAGAGCCTGTATCTTAAGAAGTGTTAAGAAAACTGTGAAATTACATCTGTGCTTTCTGTATTTTCATATCATATAAGTATTTTCTAGGGAAGGAATTTGCTATCTCATTATAACAACCAGGATTTGTTTCAGTGTGAGTAAAAATTCTCTGTCTGGCCACATTCCCAGTGGCAGTAGGCAACAGCTGGAGATCAACGGAGTTTCTTTTGCCATGTGTTCCTCCTGTTAGCCTTGCGTTCCTCATGTTAGCCTTGCAGATACACAAATGTACACCTGTTTTTTCTCCGTAGGATTGATTAGAAAATGTTTTTCTCCTGTCTTAAGTTGTAACTTCATATTCTTCATTAGTAATGTTTTTGGAAATTCCTTCTAGCCCCTCCTTCAGTCTTCCCTGCTTGTTCTTTTTGAAGGGTTATTTTTCCACTAAGGTAATTTCTATTACCTGAACCAAATCCTGGCTTGACTGAGGAGAACAGTGGCTTACAGCACAGGGAACAAACAGAAGAGACTAGAACAGTCTGCAGTCCCCTTTATGAGATTTTGTGACTCCTCTCCTGCTCTTACAAACACCAACATTTGTGAGATACAGGCTCATCGTTCTCTTGTGTTTTAATCATTCTGAGAACCAGCAAAAGTGCACTTTAATCCTTTTGTAAAAATGAAAAGTTCTGGCTTTAGCTCAGCCTTATTACGCATATACTGGAAATCTTCATCTTGGCTTTATATGCCTTCCTTGTTTCTCTTTGTTGTACTGACAGTGATAGGCAGTACAAACCCCACAAGGCACCTGGAATACATTTGTAAATTCTTACCCCAGTGAACAGAACTGATACTTTCAAGGGGTGCAACTGTCAAAAATGCTTTTCTGGACCTTTGCAGTAGAAGGAATTAAAACAGTAAAACTGGGGCATGATAAAAACCAGGATGACACTGTCAACTTGTCTGTCATGATTAGTATTGCTGGAGAAGGGGACTGTTCACTTGTTCCCTAGAGGAAAGCTAAGTATTGCTGTCTTTCCTTCTTTTCAAATTGGATAGAGAGACGTTTATGAAGCAAGTGCTTATATTTGCCCTTTTTAAAGCAGGAAAGCTTACAAATGACATGATTCCAGGCTCTGCAGCTAAAATACAGAGCAGATCCCATGAAACACCAGGAAATAACATCTAGTAAAACTTCTGGGTTTGTACCTCTTGAGCTTTACAACAATAGTAACAGGAAGAGATAACGAAAGACATTGTCAAAGACTGTCTTCATCTATATTTGGGAGAAATGGACCAGTTTTACTGCTCCACAAAAAGGCTGGCTTGTCAAGGAAATCCTTGGTTGCTCAACAGGCTTGTAAAAGCCTTGCCTATAGACCAGGTTTAATAAGAATTGACAGGAGATGAATTCATTATTAAATAAAATATTTCCCTTTCTGCCTAGTTTAAGCCCTCTTTTGTAGGTGAAAAGTATTCTTAATTTTGACAAGGTTTTGCTGAACGCACACATGAAAGGTGTTAGGTCCTGTTGAAAACCAGAAAAAAAAAAATAGAAAATTTGCTTAAAACAGTTAATTTCAATGATACTGCATTTGTGGCTTTAAAAAAGCAAATGTAGGAATCTAAGAATATTCATTTGAGGATTTCTGGTTGCTGACAGCAATATTTTAAAGAGACAATATTTCTAAAGACTATGGGTCAAATTCAGCTTTGTTGTAGGTGGGCACAACTTCCACTGGCTTCAAGGCAAATTGTGCTGATGTAAAAATAAGTGTTACCATGTATGTCACTTTCTTTTTAAACTGAATAACTGGCAAATTGTTTTTAACAGTAAAAAGTTTTCAGATTCTCTGCTGCTGATGCTGAAGAGATGCATATAGTATTCTGATTGGTAATTTATGGAGAGGTTCTTTGGTATTCAATGTGTTAGGGGGTTCAAAAAACACACTCTGACCTGCAGCTAAAATAGTTGCGAACCCTTCTACCTGTAGATGACAAGATGCCTCCTGAAATTATCTCTTTTGTAGTTTCTTCACAAAGTGACACTATTCTCTCTTCAAGCAAACAAGAAAGAAAGAAGAAAGAAAGAAAGAAAGAAAGAAAGAAAGAAGAAAGAAAAGAAAGAAAGAAAGAAAGAAAGAAAGAAAGAAGAAAGGAAGAAAGGAAGGAAGGAAGGAAGGAAGGAAGGAAGGAAGGAAGGAAGGAAGGAAGGAAGGAAGGAAGGAAGGAAGGAAGGAAAGAAAGGAAAGAAAGGAAAGAAAGGAAAGAAAGGAAGGAAGGAAGGAAGGAAGGAAGGAAGGAAGGAAGAAAGAAAGAAAGAAAGAAAGAAAGAAAGAAAGAAAGAAAGAAAGAAAGAAAGAAAGAAAGAAAGAAAGAAAGAAAGAAAAGAAAGAAAGAAAGAAAGAAAGAAAGAAAGGAAAGGAAGAAAGGAAGAAAGGAAAGAAAGGAAAGAAAGGAAAGAAGGAAGGAAGGAAGGAAGGATGGAAGGAAGGAAAGGAAGGATGGAAGGAAGGAAGGAAGGAAGGAAGGATGGAAGGATGGAAGAAAGGAAGAAAGGAAGAAAGGAAGAAGAAAGGAAGAAAGGAAGAAAGGAAGAAAGGAAGAAAGGAAGAAAGGAAGAAAGAAAGGAAGGAAGGAAGGAAGGAAGGAAGGAAGGAAGGAAGGAAGGAAGGAAGGAAGGAAGGAAGGAAGGAAGAAAGAAAGAAAGAAAGAAAGAAAGAAAGAAAGAAAGAAAGAAAGAAAGAAAGAAAGAAAGAAAGAAAGAAAGAAAGAAAGAAGAAAGACTGTAAAAAACAACTAGGGAAAAAAAAAAAAAAAAAAAAAGGAACGTTTCAAGGCCGAAGGATTCAGCTTTTTCCTGATGTAGCAAAATCCACTCTGCTAAATCTATGTAGATTAGGAACTTAAAAGACAGAATTTATAGAGAAGTCTGTTAAGAATGCTTTTCTTTTATTATCCAGAAGAAATTAAGGCTCTAAATAGAGTAGAAAAGATACCCTTTCCATGATCAATACTACCAACAAGCTGTTTGATCTTCAATTTGGAGCATATAACTTATCAGAGATGACAGAGGATTCTCTCTACAGTTTTCCTCATACACCATATGAATAAATCCCACTGGATATCACTGGAATCTATTGTGCAGGAGAAGAAAGATAAAGATTCTTCTATTTCACTGGCCTCCATTTCATCAATTTTCTTTAGGGTTACCCTAATAAAGCCGACAACACGATGAGTTATGAAAACAGAAATTAGCTGACAAAAGCTGTTATCATGCTGCAGTAATTCCTTAGGATGTGTGACCTCAATCTGGATAGCACATTACAGCAATTAAGAAAAATGGTGCGACTGGGAGTAAAAAAATACTTACATTGGCTGTTTCTGTTCTTATGCAAGTCTTCTTAGAATTATTATTTCAGGATTGGGAAGAATCTGGAAGGGTCAGCATACTGCATGGCCAGTTTGTAAGGGTAGGAAATACTGAAAGCACATACATTGTGCCATTTTATATCCTTTTGTACATTTGTGAAGCATTAGGATTACTAATGCCTGCAATTTCCTTCCTTTTATGAGATTTAAAATAACCCCAATATGTCAAATCAAAATAGGAGATATATTGTAAAATTGGGATAATTTCATGTTATGGCAAAGAAGGCTGTCTAGGTGGAGTATGAAAGCTTTCTTACGTTAGTTGACCTTTTGTGTTTTTAGATAGGAGATTGGACTAAGTGAAGTGCATATGTCTAACCTGATGTTCCATCACTCTCATATTGCCACAGAAATTTTCCCCAAAAATATTATAAATATCATGTGACATAGAAGTTATAAATAGAGCAAGGATTTTGCTTAAATTAAGAAAAAAAATAAATTGCAGAAAAAATTGTGTTGTGAGTTGGGATTGGTGCTTTTTGGTGTTGGTGTTTTTTTCTGTGTTTTTTTTTTTTTTTTTTTTTTTCTTTTTCTGATGGGAAAATAAAGATGAAAAAATTAATTCAGGTTATATTCATTTTACTTTGTGTAAGGCCATAGGGATGGTACTTTGTTCTCCCTAGGCTTTCAATTACTCTGTGGCATGTACTCCCCATCAGGACTACAGTTCCCAGAATGCATTCTGGAGACTTCTCTGACTGTAAAGGAGCTTGACTGTGGTGCACCGTGAATTGGTAAGGTGAGGGAATAAGGAAGGAGAAACACAAGGTGCCACTGTGTTTTAGGTAGATGAAACTTATTTTATTTTATTTTAGGTCAAATTGACAATGAGATTTATCTACTTGAAATGTACAAAGCAGCAGGTGCTTTGTGTTTCATTTCCCTTTGTCTTTCACATTTTCCATCCTAAATCTCTCTTTCTGCCAAAAAGTCAGTTTAAATGGTTTTCTTTGGTTTACATCTGTTCTAATTATGAGGAATTCTTGCCATCTTATTAAATATTTGGCAGAAGTTACTGGATTAAATGACTCGTTGATTTTTTTTTTTTTTTTGGTCTAGCTAATGTACTAGTAAAGCATACATTCTGTCTCTTCAGTCCAAATGAGGGCACAGATTTAGCAGTGAAGAACTTTCAGGTAGATTTATTTTTTTCTGTAAGGACTTTAAGTATTTTGCTTGACCTCTCCAATATATTTTGAGCAAATTCTTTTTTTTTGTTGTTGTCCCTGATAAAATACCTATTCAAAAAGGTTACATATAAAAGGTTACATATGAGTTCTGTAGGTACAGGGGTACCATCCAGAGAGACTGACTGGCTTAAGGAGCGGGCCCATGTGAACCTCATGAGGTTCAACAACGCCAAGTGCAAGGACCTACACCTTGATCAGGCAATCCCCAGTACCAGTACAGACTGGGGAATGAATAGATTGAGAGCAGTCCTGCTGAGTCCAATACGGACTCACAGCCCAGAAAGCCAATTGTATCCTGGGCTGCATCAAAAGAAGCGTGATCAGCAGATCAAGGGAGTGATTCTCCCACTCCACTCTCATGAGACCCCCACATGGAATAATGTGTTCAGCTCTGAGGGTCCTAACAAAACAAGGATGAGGGCTTTCTAGAGCAGGTCCAGAGAGGGCCATGAAAATGGTCAGAGAGCTGGAGCACCTGTCCTGTGAAGACAGGCTGGGAGAGCTGGGGGTTATTCAGCCTGGAGAGCAGAAGACTCTGGGGAGACCTTGTTGCGGCCTCTCAGTATATAAAGGGGGTCTATCAGAAAGTTGGAAAAAAAATTTGTACCAGGACCTGTAGTGACAGGACAAGCGACAGTGGTTTTTAACTGAAAGAGGGTAGATTTAGACTGGATATAAAGAAGAAAGTTTTTTATGTTGAGCATGCTTAAGCACTGAAACAAGTTACTTAGAGATGTGGATACCTCATCCCTATAGAAGTGTTCAAGGTGACATTGGACAACTTGAGCAACCTTATCTAATGAGAAATGTCCTTGAAGAGAGGGGTGAACTAGGTGAACTTTCAAGATCCCTTACAACCCAAGCCATTCTATTATTTTATGTATTCATGGTAAAATTTGTAATAGATACATTTCAGTATCAGGACATTTATTTTCTTTGAGTTTAGTGAATGTATATTACTGATGAACATCCACAGATTGACTGCACGAGAAAGTACTGTCAAAAAATATGGAACTGACATTGTTATTAGAGAAAATACATGAAAATTGTTGCTGGCATTATCTTTGCTCCCTCTCTAGCAGAGATGTATCTGTGATTAGCCACCAATCATTACCATGGAATACAGAATCCAATTCCTACTTTAATTTTGGAGGCCACTAGCAGTCCTTGTTAACTGTCCCGTGACATTAATTATTACCTCAACATAAATGGCTACACTTTTATTTTCAATTTATTTTGAGGTAACAAAGCAGTTTTATTCTGTTAATATAATAATCTTCTGTCTGAAGTAGCAATAATGTAATCTCTAGCTGTATCAGTTTCCTTAAGAGTAATGCTTTCTCCATTTTATCTATACCATACAGTTTCTTTATTTACTTACTTCTGCAGTCTCTCATGTCTTTTGCTTCATGATCTGAAGAAAAAGTCTACCCTCCTAATCTGTTTCTAACTGCTGCCATTTGGGCCAGCTGTCCTACCTTTGCTTAGTGCACTGAAAATAGTTCATAACATTTGGCAATTCTAAAAATCCTGTAATCCAGCTCTCTTCCTAAAAAATCTTCAGGAGAAACTGCTACCTAATATCTGATCTTTATTTTCTCATCAGAGGCTTAAAAAAAAAAAAACCCAAACCCCTCATTTCTCCAGTTATCAATCCAAGTATTCCTTTCATCACTCCTGCCTTATTTGCTACCTCTCCAATCAGCTGCCAATAGCTATTGTCTCTAATCGTTGCTCACAAT